>CM068373.1:134540661-135896099 GCA_034769895.1 Magicicada septendecula | reverse complement strand
TTAACTACCCACTGTATCCGGTCTTGGTCCTCTAATCACGAACCTACCCTTGTAATTTCGTTTTCGCAAGTTAGCAAGAACTCGATCGGGTTTTCATTATTTTCACCGGTGAAATAGACTCGATTCTTTTCGTCTACCTGCCCTTGTACTAGAATATTTGGTGCCGATTTCCTCCGTACTTCCTGTCGCACTTTAGAAATCTCCTCGCTAAGCGTTTGTAATACATTTACTCTATTTGTATCGACATCGAAACGAACTTCTACAATCGACGCGTCTAACCTAGCAACTTGTCGTTGTGTTTCGCTCACGTCGGTTTGTATCCGTACTTCAAGATTATCGACTTTTTTAGCTACATCCGCGGTCTGTTTTGCACACTTGCTGATGTGTTCTTTAAATCGCCCCTCCATACGCGAAATCTGTTCAATAATCGATTTATGCATTGTGGTCTCAAAAACCTTAAAACGTTCATTTATTTTAGTCTGGACCGTATGAATTTTTTCTCCGACTTCGGTAACTTTGGAATCTAAGCCTTTCATGCTTTCATCGATTTTAGCGGTTGATATAGTGACTTGTTCGAATTTTGCATTGATTTTTGCATCGGTTTGTCTTATCTCCGCGTTACTCTGTTCCAATACCTCGGTTAACTTGTTTTCTGTGCGTCTATTTTAGCCGTTATTTCCGCGATATTTATTTCATCAGCGTTGGCTGTAATTTGCTCAAATTTCGCGTTCATATTTGCTACTAATTCCGCGTTTGTTTGCTCAGCTTTAGCCGCGTTTTGTTTCATTTCTGCCGCGTTTTGTTTCATTTCTGCCGCGTTTTGTTTTATTTCTTGTAACAATTGTTTTAACATTTTGTCGGTCTCCATTGTTACACAATATTCTTAACACTCTATTGCTGTACTTATTACCAATTCACAAAACTTTCTTTAGGGATTGTTTGGGTTGGACGCCAGATGTTTTACTAGTTAAAACAGCAAATTTGTTGCAATTTAAGTCACTACCGTTAAATTTTACAATTTAAAGTTTAATCAAAATTACATCGGGCCCCACGTTCCGGGCGACATTTATAACTTATTGACCTACCTGCTGTGCGTTCTTGCGTCTTCTTCTTCCGACTAGGGCCGTAGGAATTTGTGTTTTGAATTCGCAAGTAGGTTAATTCAAAAGTACAGGCACAAAGTGTATCGTTATAATTATTTCGAATAGTTTTGTGATGTTGGTAGATTTTGGAGTACAGCAATTACAAAACAGTGTTGGGTATAAAATTGGGGTTTATTATTCTAATAGCACATAAAATGAAAAACTTATATCTAACGTAATTCTTACGTACTAAAGAGTAATTAGAAATTTGATCAATGTTTTCTGAACGAATATTGGCTTTCAGAGGGAAAGCTTATAAATACGAATTTATACGAACTTGTTTCTTATTTCTTTCAAAAGTTAATTTTTTTTAATAATTTAATTAATGAGTTTTCAACACTTAAATATTGATTTTACTGCTTCAAGATGCTTTTAAAATATTCTTAAATAAATTAGCCGTGAATCTTGTTCAACGTGATTTTTATTTACTTGTGATTGGTTTCACGTATACTGCAGTATAAGTTTCTTAAGTGATTCAATATTAAGATTTGTATAGCGCTTTTTATCTACGTCTACTCCTTATCTATTGCTTCTTCCTTAACTTATACTTGTTCTACAGATTATCACAATATTGAGGTTCTTATTAATTTAGAGTCTCTGTTTTTATAGGCATCTGAATGAAGTTAACTTTACAATTGATTTTAACAAAAGAAAGAAAAATAAACTTTTTATATAAAAATGTATAAATGATTTTTGACTTTCCTGGTACTGAAGTTCTCGAAGATATCCTCTAGGGTCCCTCGATGTCCTAGTCCAATCAGCTAGTGGCGATGATTTCCGCTACGTCCTGGATTCCAACGAAGAGTTCAGAGGTCAGCAACTCCGTTCCTTCAGCAACTGTTGATGGATTTAACGTCCGTGGTTTAGGCCTAACTGCCGCAACTGCTTCAGGCCCTCGGTCCGGATACTCTGCACTTGTGTGTGTGTGTGTGTGTGTGTGTGTGTACCTCGTCTCGGGTGTCGCTCTGCGTCGTCAGTTCTTCAGCTCGTACCACGTTGTAGACGGCCTCGTTCTGTTGTACTCTGGGTGTGACTTCTCGTAGTATATGGTCGATCTCTTATATGCGTACGCCAACAGTTTGGTGTATTGCGCAGTACGCTTATTTGTTGATAAATAAGAGTATCGTACGTAGACGCCGTCACAGTCCAGTCGTTATAGAAGAGTGTCTGTGTTGTTCAGAAGTTGAATCTTTACAGAAGTGTGTGTGTGTGTGTGTGTGTGTGTGTGTGTTCACAGTGTGAGTCCTGGCAGAAGAGTATGTGTTTACTGGTTGATTGTTAACAGAAGAGTCTGTTTACCGGTTGAGTGTTGACAGAAGGGTGAAGAGCATTCAGCTCGAAACCAACGGTTGTTCAAAATTTTTAGAATGATCTGATTGGCTGAAACATTCTCCCTTCTACTTAAAATTTAGTCAGCTCATTCTGTGAGAACGAAAAATAATTCCCACAGTTCGAGAATTGTTATTATTTTTAATATTCTGGAATAGACCGGAACCAATTGTCGGTCGGACGTCCAGATGCAATTTTTATTGCGATTATCTTGGCTGCAAGCCAAGTTGTACTTATTCCAACATATACATATGATACTTAATTTTTGTAATTATAACATATCCAAATCTAAACTCCCTAGCTCTCTTACTATGGAAGTTATTTAAATAAAATGAATTATCTCATTAACTCTTTAATTATATTTATTGAAATTTGCACACCGTATTCTTAATATTTCGGCAAACATTTTGGCTATTTTGGTTTTTGCCTATATTTATTCGTTTCCGAAATATTAATGTTTTAAAGTTAGGGCGTGTCCCTAATTTATAACGGTGCGTGTGCGATTACATAACACCACCGGAACATAGCCGCTGGGCGTTTTACAATTGTTTTGAGTGCTCGCTACAGCGCGCGATATGTTCTATCGATTTAGATTTATTTTATATTTGATTTTTGAAACTTTCTACATATAACCCCAAATCTATGGGGTTTGGTACGTTATATACACCCCTACCCGTTAAAAAAATAAAATTAATGTAGATTATACAGTTATTTTTTTTCTCTTTATGTAAATTCTTCATGTTACACAAGTATGCATTGTCCTAATTACTTACAAAAACATATACTGATATAACTATCTTATTCATACAAGCTTTATATATATAACTTACTTCTAATACATTAAGTTTATGTGTATAAAAATATTGTGAGGCAATGTTTGTAGCATGGGTAGTATTTAATAGCGAGACATTTAACATGGTATTTCACACAGATGACAACAGACAATTGTGGCGCGTGCGCTTAGGAATGTGCTTCCGTTTTGCTACCCTATTATCGCGTAGTAAACACCGTTAATTATCCTATGCGTTTAAAAACAAGCTGCGTGCGGGCTCGTGGGCGCGTCGTTGCTTTGTGAACGCGTTTCCGGCAGCGGTCATCGTCTCACACCTCGACTTGTGCGTTTGTTTACCCTCGCTACGACTGATTGTTATTTATTTATAACTTGCCCACAATTATTATTATTTATATCTAATACTCTAATTTATATTAAACAATTATTACTGATATTTAATTATTAGTATTTAAATTATTTCTAACTTTATATGATTTATATTTACAGTGTCTATTATTTGGTATCAGGCGCCTAAGATTTTTTTATCTCATTCGTAATATTTTCTTAACGAAGCTGTGTGATGTTTCCTATAATTTTTCTTCTATCTACCGTTGTGTCATGGTAACTCGCATTTATCGCTGTTTCGAAATATATTTTTATTTCACGCGTAAAATCCTTTGCTACTACCGGATACCACACTACCGGTCTCCCAAAGTGCCTGCGTGGGAACGCAGTCTCGATGATCCTGTATACCGGACACGCTATGTTAGGGGGGCATTGTTGTTTTGTATTTGACTCCAACAATGGTTCTCTAACATCCGGTGGGAACACATTATTAACCGGCACACATGTTTCACGACAAATTTTACATTTCTTACACCTAATATTTTTCTTATATCTAACAATCTCATTTCTAAATATTTTTGCAGGGTTTATGGCGCATCCTTTTTGGGTGCGCCCTGTTGCACGTTTTTTGTATGGGGATACTGTTTTACTTTTGCAATAGGGTCTCTAACATTTTCTATTTCGCTGGTTTGTGCGCTCGTACTGGTCTCTGATACCGCGACTGTTTGTACGGCTCTCATTGGAGTTCCATCGTTGCCTTTACTTATCGGTTTCTGCCTATTGAAACTCGGCTTCCCCTTATATTCAACGGGTTTATTTTGCGGTTTCGGCGGTGCTTGTTGTGGAGTCGAACTAGTACTAGGCCTTGGATCAGTTTGGGTATGATATTGCCCACGTCTATTTTGGCTATCAATATTTGGATTATAGTTCGGGCTACACCTCCGCCCGCCGAAATCGAAAACGGTTTCACTTTGGGATATTAATATTAATAGTTCGTCCACCGTACGTATTCCTTGCGTAAATGCGGCTACACGAATATTATGATTAAAATGGTACGCCAATTTCGTGACTATATCGACCTCGGAAAACGCAGGTGTTAAATGTTTAGCGCGTTCAACCTGTTGTATAATATATTTTTCGGGCGTTATACCCTGCTTCCGATCGTAACGTCCGTATTCTAATTCATTAAGCAAGAGTCTTTGCGTGTGCGAATTCCAATTAAGGTTTTCAAACATTTGTCTAAATTCCGTGTATGTGGTAATTTTATCACGTACAATGTTATACCATCTCCTGGCTGAATCACGCATCGCGTTAACTACCCACTGTATCCGGTCTTGGTCCTCTAATCACGAACCTACCCTTGTAATTTCGTTTTCGCAAGTTAGCAAGAACTCGATCGGGTTTTCATTATTTTCACCGGTGAAATAGACTCGATTCTTTTCGTCTACCTGCCCTTGTACTAGAATATTTGGTGCCGATTTCCTCCGTACTTCCTGTCGCACTTTAGAAATCTCCTCGCTAAGCGTTTGTAATACATTTACTCTATTTGTATCGACATCGAAACGAACTTCTACAATCGACGCGTCTAACCTAGCAACTTGTCGTTGTGTTTCGCTCACGTCGGTTTGTATCCGTACTTCAAGATTATCGACTTTTTTAGCTACATCCGCGGTCTGTTTTGCACACTTGCTGATGTGTTCTTTAAATCGCCCCTCCATACGCGAAATCTGTTCAATAATCGATTTATGCATTGTGGTCTCAAAAACCTTAAAACGTTCATTTATTTTAGTCTCGACCGTATGAATTTTTTCTCCGACTTCGGTAACTTTGGAATCTAAGCCTTTCATGCTTTCATCGATTTTAGCGGTTGATATAGTGACTTGTTCGAATTTTGCATTGATTTTTGCATCGGTTTGTCTTATCTCCGCGTTACTCTGTTCCAATACCTCGGTTAACTTGTTTTCTGTGCGTCTATTTTAGCCGTTATTTCCGCGATATTTATTTCATCAGCGTTGGCTGTAATTTGCTCAAATTTCGCGTTCATATTTGCTACTAATTCCGCGTTTGTTTGCTCAGCTTTAGCCGCGTTTTGTTTCATTTCTGCCGCGTTTTGTTTCATTTCTGCCGCGTTTTGTTTTATTTCTTGTAACAATTGTTTTAACATTTTGTCGGTCTCCATTGTTACACAATATTCTTAACACTCTATTGCTGTACTTATTACCAATTCACAAAACTTTCTTTAGGGATTGTTTGGGTTGGACGCCAGATGTTTTACTAGTTAAAACAGCAAATTTGTTGCAATTTAAGTCACTACCGTTAAATTTTACAATTTAAAGTTTAATCAAAATTACATCGGGCCCCACGTTCCGGGCGACATTTATAACTTATTGACCTACCTGCTGTGCGTTCTTGCGTCTTCTTCTTCCGACTAGGGCCGTAGGAATTTGTGTTTTGAATTCGCAAGTAGGTTAATTCAAAAGTACAGGCACAAAGTGTATCGTTATAATTATTTCGAATAGTTTTGTGATGTTGGTAGATTTTGGAGTACAGCAATTACAAAACAGTGTTGGGTATAAAATTGGGGTTTATTATTCTAATAGCACATAAAATGAAAAACTTATATCTAACGTAATTCTTACGTACTAAAGAGTAATTAGAAATTTGATCAATGTTTTCTGAACGAATATTGGCTTTCAGAGGGAAAGCTTATAAATACGAATTTATACGAACTTGTTTCTTATTTCTTTCAAAAGTTAATTTTTTTAAATAATTTAATTAATGAGTTTTCAACACTTAAATATTGATTTTACTGCTTCAAGATGCTTTTAAAATATTCTTAAATAAATTAGCCGTGAATCTTGTTCAACGTGATTTTTATTTACTTGTGATTGGTTTCACGTATACTGCAGTATAAGTTTCTTAAGTGATTCAATATTAAGATTTGTATAGCGCTTTTTATCTACGTCTACTCCTTATCTATTGCTTCTTCCTTAACTTATACTTGTTCTACAGATTATCACAATATTGAGGTTCTTATTAATTTAGAGTCTCTGTTTTTAGAGGCATCTGAATGAAGTTAACTTTACAATTGATTTTAACAAAAGAAAGAAAAATAAACTTTTTATATAAAAATGTATAAATGATTTTTGACTTTCCTGGTACTGAAGTTCTCGAAGATATCCTCTAGGGTCCCTCGATGTCCTAGTCCAATCAGCTAGTGGCGATGATTTCCGCTACGTCCTGGATTCCAACGAAGAGTTCAGAGGTCAGCAACTCCGTTCCTTCAGCAACTGTTGATGGATTTAACGTCCGTGGTTTAGGCCTAACTGCCGCAACTGCTTCAGGCCCTCGGTCCGGATACTCTGCACTTGTGTGTGTGTGTGTGTGTGTGTGTGTGTACCTCGTCTCGGGTGTCGCTCTGCGTCGTCAGTTCTTCAGCTCGTACCACGTTGTAGACGGCCTCGTTCTGTTGTACTCTGGGTGTGACTTCTCGTAGTATATGGTCGATCTCTTATATGCGTACGCCAACAGTTTGGTGTATTGCGCAGTACGCTTATTTGTTGATAAATAAGAGTATCGTACGTAGACGCCGTCACAGTCCAGTCGTTATAGAAGAGTGTCTGTGTTGTTCAGAAGTTGAATCTTTACAGAAGTGTGTGTGTGTGTGTGTGTGTGTGTGTGTGTGTTCACAGTGTGAGTCCTGGCAGAAGAGTATGTGTTTACTGGTTGATTGTTAACAGAAGAGTCTGTTTACCGGTTGAGTGTTGACAGAAGGGTGAAGAGCATTCAGCTCGAAACCAACGGTTGTTCAAAATTTTTAGAATGATCTGATTGGCTGAAACATTCTCCCTTCTACTTAAAATTTAGTCAGCTCATTCTGTGAGAACGAAAAATAATTCCCACAGTTCGAGAATTGTTATTATTTTTAATATTCTGGAATAGACCGGAACCAATTGTCGGTCGGACGTCCAGATGCAATTTTTATTGCGATTATCTTGGCTGCAAGCCAAGTTGTACTTATTCCAACATATACATATGATACTTAATTTTTGTAATTATAACATATCCAAATCTAAACTCCCTAGCTCTCTTACTATGGAAGTTATTTAAATAAAATGAATTATCTCATTAACTCTTTAATTATATTTATTGAAATTTGCACACCGTATTCTTAATATTTCGGCAAACATTTTGGCTATTTTGGTTTTTGCCTATATTTATTCGTTTCCGAAATATTAATGTTTTAAAGTTAGGGCGTGTCCCTAATTTATAACGGTGCGTGTGCGATTACATAACACCACCGGAACATAGCCGCTGGGCGTTTTACAATTGTTTTGAGTGCTCGCTACAGCGCGCGATATGTTCTATCGATTTAGATTTATTTTATATTTGATTTTTGAAACTTTCTACATATAACCCCAAATCTATGGGGTTTGGTACGTTATATACACCCCTACCCGTTAAAAAAATAAAATTAATGTAGATTATACAGTTATTTTTTTCTCTTTATGTAAATTCTTCATGTTACACAAGTATGCATTGTCCTAATTACTTACAAAAACATATACTGATATAACTATCTTATTCATACAAGCTTTATATATATAACTTACTTCTAATACATTAAGTTTATGTGTATAAAAATATTGTGAGGCAATGTTTGTAGCATGGGTAGTATTTAATAGCGAGACATTTAACATGGTATTTCACACAGATGACAACAGACAATTGTGGCGCGTGCGCTTAGGAATGTGCTTCCGTTTTGCTACCCTATTATCGCGTAGTAAACACCGTTAATTATCCTATGCGTTTAAAAACAAGCTGCGTGCGGGCTCGTGGGCGCGTCGTTGCTTTGTGAACGCGTTTCCGGCAGCGGTCATCGTCTCACACCTCGACTTGTGCGTTTGTTTACCCTCGCTACGACTGATTGTTATTTATTTATAACTTGCCCACAATTATTATTATTTATATCTAATACTCTAATTTATATTAAACAATTATTATTGATATTTAATTATTAGTATTTAAATTATTTCTAACTTTATATGATTTATATTTACAGTGTCTATTATTTGGTATCAGGCGCCTAAGATTTTTTTATCTCATTCGTAATATTTTCTTAACGAAGCTGTGTGATGTTTCCTATAATTTTTCTTCTATCTACCGTTGTGTCATGGTAACTCGCATTTATCGCTGTTTCGAAATATATTTTTATTTCACGCGTAAAATCCTTTGCTACTACCGGATACCACACTACCGGTCTCCCAAAGTGCCTGCGTGGGAACGCAGTCTCGATGATCCTGTATACCGGACACGCTATGTTAGGGGGGCATTGTTGTTTTGTATTTGACTCCAACAATGGTTCTCTAACATCCGGTGGGAACACATTATTAACCGGCACACATGTTTCACGACAAATTTTACATTTCTTACACCTAATATTTTTCTTATATCTAACAATCTCATTTCTAAATATTTTTGCAGGGTTTATGGCGCATCCTTTTTGGGTGCGCCCTGTTGCACGTTTTTTGTATGGGGATACTGTTTTACTTTTGCAATAGGGTCTCTAACATTTTCTATTTCGCTGGTTTGTGCGCTCGTACTGGTCTCTGATACCGCGACTGTTTGTACGGCTCTCATTGGAGTTCCATCGTTGCCTTTACTTATCGGTTTCTGCCTATTGAAACTCGGCTTCCCCTTATATTCAACGGGTTTATTTTGCGGTTTCGGCGGTGCTTGTTGTGGAGTCGAACTAGTACTAGGCCTTGGATCAGTTTGGGTATGATATTGCCCACGTCTATTTTGGCTATCAATATTTGGATTATAGTTCGGGCTACACCTCCGCCCGCCGAAATCGAAAACGGTTTCACTTTGGGATATTAATATTAATAGTTCGTCCACCGTACGTATTCCTTGCGTAAATGCGGCTACACGAATATTATGATTAAAATGGTACGCCAATTTCGTGACTATATCGACCTCGGAAAACGCAGGTGTTAAATGTTTAGCGCGTTCAACCTGTTGTATAATATATTTTTCGGGCGTTATACCCTGCTTCCGATCGTAACGTCCGTATTCTAATTCATTAAGCAAGAGTCTTTGCGTGTGCGAATTCCAATTAAGGTTTTCAAACATTTGTCTAAATTCCGTGTATGTGGTAATTTTATCACGTACAATGTTATACCATCTCCTGGCTGAATCACGCATCGCGTTAACTACCCAC
This sequence comes from Magicicada septendecula, assembly GCA_034769895.1. NCBI lineage: Eukaryota > Metazoa > Arthropoda > Insecta > Hemiptera > Cicadidae > Magicicada > Magicicada septendecula. The sequence continues at coordinate 135,886,288 of CM068373.1, read as the reverse complement.
TGTATCCGGTCTTGGTCCTCTAATCACGAACCTACCCTTGTAATTTCGTTTTCGCAAGTTAGCAAGAACTCGATCGGGTTTTCATTATTTTCACCGGTGAAATAGACTCGATTCTTTTCGTCTACCTGCCCTTGTACTAGAATATTTGGTGCCGATTTCCTCCGTACTTCCTGTCGCACTTTAGAAATCTCCTCGCTAAGCGTTTGTAATACATTTACTCTATTTGTATCGACATCGAAACGAACTTCTACAATCGACGCGTCTAACCTAGCAACTTGTCGTTGTGTTTCGCTCACGTCGGTTTGTATCCGTACTTCAAGATTATCGACTTTTTTAGCTACATCCGCGGTCTGTTTTGCACACTTGCTGATGTGTTCTTTAAATCGCCCCTCCATACGCGAAATCTGTTCAATAATCGATTTATGCATTGTGGTCTCAAAAACCTTAAAACGTTCATTTATTTTAGTCTCGACCGTATGAATTTTTTCTCCGACTTCGGTAACTTTGGAATCTAAGCCTTTCATGCTTTCATCGATTTTAGCGGTTGATATAGTGACTTGTTCGAATTTTGCATTGATTTTTGCATCGGTTTGTCTTATCTCCGCGTTACTCTGTTCCAATACCTCGGTTAACTTGTTTTCTGTGCGTCTATTTTAGCCGTTATTTCCGCGATATTTATTTCATCAGCGTTGGCTGTAATTTGCTCAAATTTCGCGTTCATATTTGCTACTAATTCCGCGTTTGTTTGCTCAGCTTTAGCCGCGTTTTGTTTCATTTCTGCCGCGTTTTGTTTCATTTCTGCCGCGTTTTGTTTTATTTCTTGTAACAATTGTTTTAACATTTTGTCGGTCTCCATTGTTACACAATATTCTTAACACTCTATTGCTGTACTTATTACCAATTCACAAAACTTTCTTTAGGGATTGTTTGGGTTGGACGCCAGATGTTTTACTAGTTAAAACAGCAAATTTGTTGCAATTTAAGTCACTACCGTTAAATTTTACAATTTAAAGTTTAATCAAAATTACATCGGGCCCCACGTTCCGGGCGACATTTATAACTTATTGACCTACCTGCTGTGCGTTCTTGCGTCTTCTTCTTCCGACTAGGGCCGTAGGAATTTGTGTTTTGAATTCGCAAGTAGGTTAATTCAAAAGTACAGGCACAAAGTGTATCGTTATAATTATTTCGAATAGTTTTGTGATGTTGGTAGATTTTGGAGTACAGCAATTACAAAACAGTGTTGGGTATAAAATTGGGGTTTATTATTCTAATAGCACATAAAATGAAAAACTTATATCTAACGTAATTCTTACGTACTAAAGAGTAATTAGAAATTTGATCAATGTTTTCTGAACGAATATTGGCTTTCAGAGGGAAAGCTTATAAATACGAATTTATACGAACTTGTTTCTTATTTCTTTCAAAAGTTAATTTTTTTAAATAATTTAATTAATGAGTTTTCAACACTTAAATATTGATTTTACTGCTTCAAGATGCTTTTAAAATATTCTTAAATAAATTAGCCGTGAATCTTGTTCAACGTGATTTTTATTTACTTGTGATTGGTTTCACGTATACTGCAGTATAAGTTTCTTAAGTGATTCAATATTAAGATTTGTATAGCGCTTTTTATCTACGTCTACTCCTTATCTATTGCTTCTTCCTTAACTTATACTTGTTCTACAGATTATCACAATATTGAGGTTCTTATTAATTTAGAGTCTCTGTTTTTATAGGCATCTGAATGAAGTTAACTTTACAATTGATTTTAACAAAAGAAAGAAAAATAAACTTTTTATATAAAAATGTATAAATGATTTTTGACTTTCCTGGTACTGAAGTTCTCGAAGATATCCTCTAGGGTCCCTCGATGTCCTAGTCCAATCAGCTAGTGGCGATGATTTCCGCTACGTCCTGGATTCCAACGAAGAGTTCAGAGGTCAGCAACTCCGTTCCTTCAGCAACTGTTGATGGATTTAACGTCCGTGGTTTAGGCCTAACTGCCGCAACTGCTTCAGGCCCTCGGTCCGGATACTCTGCACTTGTGTGTGTGTGTGTGTGTACCTCGTCTCGGGTGTCGCTCTGCGTCGTCAGTTCTTCAGCTCGTACCACGTTGTAGACGGCCTCGTTCTGTTGTACTCTGGGTGTGACTTCTCGTAGTATATGGTCGATCTCTTATATGCGTACGCCAACAGTTTGGTGTATTGCGCAGTACGCTTATTTGTTGATAAATAAGAGTATCGTACGTAGACGCCGTCACAGTCCAGTCGTTATAGAAGAGTGTCTGTGTTGTTCAGAAGTTGAATCTTTACAGAAGTGTGTGTGTGTGTGTGTGTGTGTGTGTGTTCACAGTGTGAGTCCTGGCAGAAGAGTATGTGTTTACTGGTTGATTGTTAACAGAAGAGTCTGTTTACCGGTTGAGTGTTGACAGAAGGGTGAAGAGCATTCAGCTCGAAACCAACGGTTGTTCAAAATTTTTAGAATGATCTGATTGGCTGAAACATTCTCCCTTCTACTTAAAATTTAGTCAGCTCATTCTGTGAGAACGAAAAATAATTCCCACAGTTCGAGAATTGTTATTATTTTTAATATTCTGGAATAGACCGGAACCAATTGTCGGTCGGACGTCCAGATGCAATTTTTATTGCGATTATCTTGGCTGCAAGCCAAGTTGTACTTATTCCAACATATACATATGATACTTAATTTTTGTAATTATAACATATCCAAATCTAAACTCCCTAGCTCTCTTACTATGGAAGTTATTTAAATAAAATGAATTATCTCATTAACTCTTTAATTATATTTATTGAAATTTGCACACCGTATTCTTAATATTTCGGCAAACATTTTGGTTATTTTGGTTTTTGCCTATATTTATTCGTTTCCGAAATATTAATGTTTTAAAGTTAGGGCGTGTCCCTAATTTATAACGGTGCGTGTGCGATTACATAACACCACCGGAACATAGCCGCTGGGCGTTTTACAATTGTTTTGAGTGCTCGCTACAGCGCGCGATATGTTCTATCGATTTAGATTTATTTTATATTTGATTTTTGAAACTTTCTACATATAACCCCAAATCTATGGGGTTTGGTACGTTATATACACCCCTACCCGTTAAAAAAATAAAATTAATGTAGATTATACAGTTATTTTTTTTCTCTTTATGTAAATTCTTCATGTTACACAAGTATGCATTGTCCTAATTACTTACAAAAACATATACTGATATAACTATCTTATTCATACAAGCTTTATATATATAACTTACTTCTAATACATTAAGTTTATGTGTATAAAAATATTGTGAGGCAATGTTTGTAGCATGGGTAGTATTTAATAGCGAGACATTTAACATGGTATTTCACACAGATGACAACAGACAATTGTGGCGCGTGCGCTTAGGAATGTGCTTCCGTTTTGCTACCCTATTATCGCGTAGTAAACACCGTTAATTATCCTATGCGTTTAAAAACAAGCTGCGTGCGGGCTCGTGGGCGCGTCGTTGCTTTGTGAACGCGTTTCCGGCAGCGGTCATCGTCTCACACCTCGACTTGTGCGTTTGTTTACCCTCGCTACGACTGATTGTTATTTATTTATAACTTGCCCACAATTATTATTATTTATATCTAATACTCTAATTTATATTAAACAATTATTATTGATATTTAATTATTAGTATTTAAATTATTTCTAACTTTATATGATTTATATTTACAGTGTCTATTATTTGGTATCAGGCGCCTAAGATTTTTTTATCTCATTCGTAATATTTTCTTAACGAAGCTGTGTGATGTTTCCTATAATTTTTCTTCTATCTACCGTTGTGTCATGGTAACTCGCATTTATCGCTGTTTCGAAATATATTTTTATTTCACGCGTAAAATCCTTTGCTACTACCGGATACCACACTACCGGTCTCCCAAAGTGCCTGCGTGGGAACGCAGTCTCGATGATCCTGTATACCGGACACGCTATGTTAGGGGGGCATTGTTGTTTTGTATTTGACTCCAACAATGGTTCTCTAACATCCGGTGGGAACACATTATTAACCGGCACACATGTTTCACGACAAATTTTACATTTCTTACACCTAATATTTTTCTTATATCTAACAATCTCATTTCTAAATATTTTTGCAGGGTTTATGGCGCATCCTTTTTGGGTGCGCCCTGTTGCACGTTTTTTGTATGGGGATACTGTTTTACTTTTGCAATAGGGTCTCTAACATTTTCTATTTCGCTGGTTTGTGCGCTCGTACTGGTCTCTGATACCGCGACTGTTTGTACGGCTCTCATTGGAGTTCCATCGTTGCCTTTACTTATCGGTTTCTGCCTATTGAAACTCGGCTTCCCCTTATATTCAACGGGTTTATTTTGCGGTTTCGGCGGTGCTTGTTGTGGAGTCGAACTAGTACTAGGCCTTGGATCAGTTTGGGTATGATATTGCCCACGTCTATTTTGGCTATCAATATTTGGATTATAGTTCGGGCTACACCTCCGCCCGCCGAAATCGAAAACGGTTTCACTTTGGGATATTAATATTAATAGTTCGTCCACCGTACGTATTCCTTGCGTAAATGCGGCTACACGAATATTATGATTAAAATGGTATGCCAATTTCGTGACTATATCGACCTCGGAAAACGCAGGTGTTAAATGTTTAGCGCGTTCAACCTGTTGTATAATATATTTTTCGGGCGTTATACCCTGCTTCCGATCGTAACGTCCGTATTCTAATTCATTAAGCAAGAGTCTTTGCGTGTGCGAATTCCAATTAAGGTTTTCAAACATTTGTCTAAATTCCGTGTATGTGGTAATTTTATCACGTACAATGTTATACCATCTCCTGGCTGAATCACGCATCGCGTTAACTACCCACTGTATCCGGTCTTGGTCCTCTAATCACGAACCTACCCTTGTAATTTCGTTTTCGCAAGTTAGCAAGAACTCGATCGGGTTTTCATTATTTTCACCGGTGAAATAGACTCGATTCTTTTCGTCTACCTGCCCTTGTACTAGAATATTTGGTGCCGATTTCCTCCGTACTTCCTGTCGCACTTTAGAAATCTCCTCGCTAAGCGTTTGTAATACATTTACTCTATTTGTATCGACATCGAAACGAACTTCTACAATCGACGCGTCTAACCTAGCAACTTGTCGTTGTGTTTCGCTCACGTCGGTTTGTATCCGTACTTCAAGATTATCGACTTTTTTAGCTACATCCGCGGTCTGTTTTGCACACTTGCTGATGTGTTCTTTAAATCGCCCCTCCATACGCGAAATCTGTTCAATAATCGATTTATGCATTGTGGTCTCAAAAACCTTAAAACGTTCATTTATTTTAGTCTCGACCGTATGAATTTTTTCTCCGACTTCGGTAACTTTGGAATCTAAGCCTTTCATGCTTTCATCGATTTTAGCGGTTGATATAGTGACTTGTTCGAATTTTGCATTGATTTTTGCATCGGTTTGTCTTATCTCCGCGTTACTCTGTTCCAATACCTCGGTTAACTTGTTTTCTGTGCGTCTATTTTAGCCGTTATTTCCGCGATATTTATTTCATCAGCGTTGGCTGTAATTTGCTCAAATTTCGCGTTCATATTTGCTACTAATTCCGCGTTTGTTTGCTCAGCTTTAGCCGCGTTTTGTTTCATTTCTGCCGCGTTTTGTTTCATTTCTGCCGCGTTTTGTTTTATTTCTTGTAACAATTGTTTTAACATTTTGTCGGTCTCCATTGTTACACAATATTCTTAACACTCTATTGCTGTACTTATTACCAATTCACAAAACTTTCTTTAGGGATTGTTTGGGTTGGACGCCAGATGTTTTACTAGTTAAAACAGCAAATTTGTTGCAATTTAAGTCACTACCGTTAAATTTTACAATTTAAAGTTTAATCAAAATTACATCGGGCCCCACGTTCCGGGCGACATTTATAACTTATTGACCTACCTGCTGTGCGTTCTTGCGTCTTCTTCTTCCGACTAGGGCCGTAGGAATTTGTGTTTTGAATTCGCAAGTAGGTTAATTCAAAAGTACAGGCACAAAGTGTATCGTTATAATTATTTCGAATAGTTTTGTGATGTTGGTAGATTTTGGAGTACAGCAATTACAAAACAGTGTTGGGTATAAAATTGGGGTTTATTATTCTAATAGCACATAAAATGAAAAACTTATATCTAACGTAATTCTTACGTACTAAAGAGTAATTAGAAATTTGATCAATGTTTTCTGAACGAATATTGGCTTTCAGAGGGAAAGCTTATAAATACGAATTTATACGAACTTGTTTCTTATTTCTTTCAAAAGTTAATTTTTTTAAATAATTTAATTAATGAGTTTTCAACACTTAAATATTGATTTTACTGCTTCAAGATGCTTTTAAAATATTCTTAAATAAATTAGCCGTGAATCTTGTTCAACGTGATTTTTATTTACTTGTGATTGGTTTCACGTATACTGCAGTATAAGTTTCTTAAGTGATTCAATATTAAGATTTGTATAGCGCTTTTTATCTACGTCTACTCCTTATCTATTGCTTCTTCCTTAACTTATACTTGTTCTACAGATTATCACAATATTGAGGTTCTTATTAATTTAGAGTCTCTGTTTTTATAGGCATCTGAATGAAGTTAACTTTACAATTGATTTTAACAAAAGAAAGAAAAATAAACTTTTTATATAAAAATGTATAAATGATTTTTGACTTTCCTGGTACTGAAGTTCTCGAAGATATCCTCTAGGGTCCCTCGATGTCCTAGTCCAATCAGCTAGTGGCGATGATTTCCGCTACGTCCTGGATTCCAACGAAGAGTTCAGAGGTCAGCAACTCCGTTCCTTCAGCAACTGTTGATGGATTTAACGTCCGTGGTTTAGGCCTAACTGCCGCAACTGCTTCAGGCCCTCGGTCCGGATACTCTGCACTTGTGTGTGTGTGTGTGTGTGTGTGTGTGTACCTCGTCTCGGGTGTCGCTCTGCGTCGTCAGTTCTTCAGCTCGTACCACGTTGTAGACGGCCTCGTTCTGTTGTACTCTGGGTGTGACTTCTCGTAGTATATGGTCGATCTCTTATATGCGTACGCCAACAGTTTGGTGTATTGCGCAGTACGCTTATTTGTTGATAAATAAGAGTATCGTACGTAGACGCCGTCACAGTCCAGTCGTTATAGAAGAGTGTCTGTGTTGTTCAGAAGTTGAATCTTTACAGAAGTGTGTGTGTGTGTGTGTGTGTGTGTGTGTGTGTGTGTGTTCACAGTGTGAGTCCTGGCAGAAGAGTATGTGTTTACTGGTTGATTGTTAACAGAAGAGTCTGTTTACCGGTTGAGTGTTGACAGAAGGGTGAAGAGCATTCAGCTCGAAACCAACGGTTGTTCAAAATTTTTAGAATGATCTGATTGGCTGAAACATTCTCCCTTCTACTTAAAATTTAGTCAGCTCATTCTGTGAGAACGAAAAATAATTCCCACAGTTCGAGAATTGTTATTATTTTAAATATTCTGGAATAGACCGGAACCAATTGTCGGTCGGACGTCCGGTTGGAATTTTTATTGCGATTATCTTGGCTGCAAGCCAAGTTGTGCTTATTCTAACATATACATTTGATTCGTAATTTTTATAATTATAACATAACCAAATCTGAACTACCTAGCTCTCTTACTATGGAAGTTATTTAAATAAAATGAATTATCTCATTAACTCTTTAATTATATTTATTGAAATTTGCACACCGTATTCTTAATATTTCGTCAAACATTTTGGCTATTTTAGTTTTTGCCTATATTTATTCGTTTCCGAAATATTAATGTTTAAATGTTAGGGCGTGTCCCTATTTTATAACGGTGCGTGTGCGATTACATAACACCACCGGAACATAGCCGCTGGGCGTTTTACAATTGTTTTGAGTGCTCGCTACAGCGCGAGATATGGTTCTATAGATTTAGATTTATTTTATATTTGGTTTTTTAAACTTTCTACATATAACCCCAAATCTATGGGATTTGGTACGTTATAATATATATATATACATACATATATATATATATATACATATATATATTTAGAAATAACCCTTGTTTTGAGAGTTTAGTTGTGGAAATTGACCATACAACGAACAAATTAATATTAATGAATATTCAACATTTAGTCTTGCTTTGCGTGGTGTAGTATTTTGGTTTCCAAGACTTTGGAGCTTATAAAAACCAAAATCCTATGCGAAGGTAGTATTTGGCGACCAACGCGTGGCTTTCGGGGGTAGTATTGGCGCCCACTCTTAAGGCTTAATTTAGAAGCTTGGCAAACTGTGTTGAGTTACGGATAGAATAAGAAAAATAAGAAAAGTAGAGAGTAAGGAATATAGATTAGATAAGTGGGACGTTGTATGATTACACGCAGTAGAAGTAGGCAAAACAAGCACATACACCACAACACAAACAAGTTAAACAACATGAACACAGAAACAGCAACAATTCACAATAGCGAAATGGAATTTGATGTTAACAACCAGTTAGGAGATCCTAAGACACTTGCACAAATTACCATGGAAAATCAAGATTCAGGGACGCGGGGACAAGACAACAGAGAAACAGAAACAAAACAGACAGTACCAGAGACACCCAAAGAAATCGATATAAGTGCAATACTACAACAAATAGCAAGCCAAATGCAAGAACAATCGTTACAGCAGGCACAAACATATAAACAAATCCAAGAAAAACTGTCAAAACAAATTCAAGAGCAATCATTACAACAGACACAACAGATACAATAGCTAGCACTACAGATTACGCAACAAAGTCAAATCATAAAAGACGAGGTAGCCGCACAACTTAACGACTTCAAAAGAGAAAACCAAGAAGTTCTCAAACAATTTAGATTAGAGACTAATATTATTATTTGGGATGAAATTAATAGTATTAATGATGGAATTAATAATAGGTTTAATGATACGGAAAAACTAATTAAAGAAAGCGATGAAAGCATAGCAATGATATTAAGCTAATTAACAAGAAATTAATTGCGAATAGTAAGCGTAGTGACGAGAGTTTCGCGGCACATAAAGTAGAAGCCGAGAAATTAAAAGAATTAGAAACAAAAATCGATAATAATTCGGACGAAACTAACCTTAAATTACAGCAGATACAAAGTGACGTTCGAACAAAAATAGCATTAGTAAACGCTTCACCAATAACCCGAAGCATTACTCAGGAACAAATCAAAGAAATAAAATATAATGGGACCAGCGATTTTCCTATGTAGTTCGTAAAAGAATTAATTGAAATCTACCAAGAATACTATCAAGATAACAGTAATATCACATGGATAGCAAGACATCTCGAAGGAGAGGCCGCAATCTGGAGGAGGTTGGTGAAGGATAGTATACACTACTTCGTGGGATTCACAGAAGCATTTATCAACAAGTATTGGAACGTTGTGATCCAAGAACGAGTGAGAGATCAACTGGAGTTCGGGAAGTACCACCCAGAAAACGGAACGAGTATGATTCAATATTTGGACAGAAAGCTACTGGAGAACCGACAACTAATCCCTCCAGTATAGGATAGGCACTTGATAAGAAAAATTGGAAGGCACTATCCACATGAAATTGAGGTCGCTATCATTACCCGTGGCGTGAGTACGATAAGTGAGTTTGAGCAGGTACTGTTGGAATTTATGAGTATACGGAATGACTCTAGGTCAACGAACCGGGGATACTTTGATGGTAGAAGGGAACACAAACATTGGCCACGTACGGAGGAAGAGAGAGAAAAGACTTTTGAACTTGGACTGAACAAAGAAAAAGGTATTGAGGATCGACAGCCCTATGCCAGGTATCCCAAGCGTCAAAACCAGTTTAAAACGGAGACAACTGCAATCCCGTCGACAAGAGGAACCAATAATAATAAAGCTGTTGTCACGCTGCCAAAAAACTAAACAAGATTTGTAAATACGAATTAGATCTAAGCGGTAATACTAAGTATGTGAACACTACATTTTTAGATTTAAGGGATGAACTAATGGTAGCTGATAATATAGATGTAATTTTAAGAAACAACAAATGTCCAGAAATCAAGATTATGTTGAACGGCGTGCTGACTAATGCATTGGTAGACACGGGTAGCCAAGTAAATGCTATCTCGGAACGCTGGTTCAGCAATAATAAAAAGGATTTAGGCAGAATAGAAATTTTAAAGCTGTCCAACACCGTTATCAAGGAAGCGACGGGCAACAAATCAAAAAGAATCACACAACAAATACTGTTGACCGTTCAAATTGGAGAGTTAAAATTTGACAGAGTTTTCATAGTTGTACCTGAATTGATCAGAGAGTGCATACTGGGGGTTGAACTGTTAGAGGAGAATGGATGTGTGATTGACCTGAGTAACAAACAGATAAAAATTCAGGGAGATCATACCCATGAAGAAGCGACTACAGCAGAAATATTACAGGTGGAACTCTCAGCATCAGAGGAGGATATTGAAGAATCAATTAATAAAAAGGTGAAAGATATCGAAGAGATCACAGAGAGAGAAAGGAGTGAACTACGAAGAATATTGGAGGATAACAAGATCGGTTTTCGGGATACACCAGAAGAATTACAGCATATCACCACAGATTCGAGGTAACTGACCAAACACGGTATTGTCAGAAAGGTTGGCCAGTCCCGATGAAATATCAAAATGCGGTAAGAGCGGAGATTAAGAAGATGGAAGCTCATGGCATCATCGAAAGAGCACAAAGTCCATACATTAACCCGATGGTTACAGTAATATAAAAGGACCAGACAATGTTTGGACGCTCGCAAATTTAATTCGTAACAATTCCTGATTTTGAAGGCGCCATTCCTATCAACGAGGTGTTAACCAAATGTGGGAATATCAAGGTAATGTCAACCATTGATCTTTGGAGTTCCTTTTGGCAGATTCCGTTGCACCAGGAGTGTCGAGATTACACAGGGTTCCTGTATGAAGTGAAATGTTATCGATATACCGTGACGCCATTTGGCCTGAAAACTAGTCTCGCTAGCCTGACCCGCGGATTAGATCTAGTACTATCCGATGAAGTAAAAAATTTTACCATCTTATATGTGGATGATTGTTTGTGTATATCGAACAGCGTAGAAGAACACTTACAGGATTTAAAACTATTATTTCGTGACTTGAAGCAAGCAAACTTAACAGTAAATTTTAATAAGTCACAATTATTCCGTAAGGAGATCAATTATCTAGTGTATTGTCTGACGACGCAAGGTATTTCAGCTGCATCAGATAAAGTGAGGGCAATTCAGGAATTCCGAAGACCCAAGAACCAGAAACAACTCAAGGGGTTTTTAGGACTAACTAATTTCTACAATAGATTTACGAATAAGTATGCCGAAGCCACGCAACCGCTGCTCAATTTATTAAAGACGAATTCTACATTCAAATGGACCAAAGAGATGGACCAGCACTTCGAAAGAGTTAAGGAATTGTTTATCGAAACGGTCATTCTTAAACATCCGGACCCAAATAGGCGATTCTACCTACAAACGGACGCAAGCCGCTATGCACTGGGAGGACAACTGTACCAACTGGACGACAATAATGAAATCGGCGTAATCGCATTCACCAGTCGTGTGTTACGAGGCGCCGAGCTAAATTATTTTACCACAGAACTAGAGTAACTAACTAGAGTATTGTTAAGTGTAGTCCATTGTCTGCAGAAGTTTCGGACTTATGTATTGGGAAAACCTTTAACCATAATTACGGCCCTAATTTTCATAAAAAATGCCATTTGAACAATTCACGTATCACTCGACGGATTCTTGCAATACAAGAATATGACTTTGATATAATTCATTGTAAAGGGCGAGACAACGTCGTTGCAGATATCCTTAGTAGACACCCCGAAGGCATGTACGATGAGCAATTAATAGACCACACAGAAGAATTAGAAACAAGCCATGTAACCATCAGGATCAGCAAGGAGGCAAAGGAGAAATTGAAGAACATCAAACAGTACCAACTAGCAGCCACAAAGTTAAAACAAATTATTGACACCCTGCTAGCAGGTGAGAACCACAAAATCGCCGAAAGATACGCTTGGCACAATAATAAACTCTACAGAAAGGAAAAGGGAGCGTGGAAGCTTATATTGACAGAGGACCTAATCCGAGCTCTGATTTATGAGCTGCACCATGCCTACAGCCACGTGGGGAACCGACAAACATACCAGCTATTTAAGGAATACTTTACGGGAAATTCCGTCAATAAAATCACACAACAGATCGTTAAAAAATGTCAAACCTGCCAAAAATGTAAGGACTATATTAAGAGGATGATGGGAGAAACCCAATCCGTCATACCCAAAACCAAAGGAGAATTAGTTAGTATTGATTATTATGGCCCGTTACCAGCATCTATAGGCGGAGTCAAATATATGCTAATTATGGTAGATAATTTCACCAAGTTTCTAAAATATTACAAATTACGAAAAGCTACTACAACCTTAACCATCAATAAGATTAAACTTTATTGCGAAGAGATCGGAAAACCAGCAGCAATACTAACCGATAATGGGACCCAGTTCACGAGTCAGCGATGGACAGCATCATTAACAGAATTGAACATTAAGCCAAAGTTTACTGCTATCCGCAACTCAATCTGCACAAACTTAGCAGAATGAGTTAACAGACAATTGGGCAACATGTTCAGAGCACTTACAGCTGAAAAAACACTCAAAATGGGCGACGTATCTAAAGCTGGTGGAGTCGTGCATAAACCAAACATATCATGAAACAATAGAAACCACTCCATACGAAGCCCAATGGGGAAGAATGCCGGAACGTGATTGGACCAGATATATCGACCGGGAGATGATACCGGAAAGTCAGCCAATCAACTACCAAAACATTTATCTGCGAATCAAGGAGAAAGGAAAGAAGCTGACAGACCAGATAAACGCATCAAACAAAATCACGAAGTTTCAGACAGGGAATCAGGTATTATTGCGCACATACCCGATATCTGATTTAAATAAGAAAGTGTTAGGTAAATTCTGCAACCTATTTGAAGGACCTTATAAAATAGTTAAAGAGTTAGGAACGGCCACAAACCAACTGGAAGATGTTCGACAACCGGGACGGATCCGGGGGAACTTCAATATAAGGCAGCTAAAACCATATTATGAAAATTAACAGATTACAACACACATAGACAACAAGCATAACACAGAAAATATCGAACAGATTGTAAACACACAAAACGCAGATATGTATGTAATAGTCATAAGTAACTATAACAATTCTGTAATAACAAGATGATAATTGCTAATTAACTAACAATACTTCAGTTCAAGTTGTACAGGAGTAAAACGTTACAAATTTATGTATGTATGCTAAAATGTATAAGAGATAATAATATGCAGTAGCGTAGAGGGAGAAAGTAGGTCATAAATAACAATGGCAGAGCGAAATTAAATGTCAATAACCAACCCTAGTGTCAAGTTGACAAGCAGGTAATCTGTTAAAATCTGAGGGTGTGTTTGTAAACAACAGCTGATCGCAGGCTGGCACGTTGTAAACAACATTAGTTAATGATTTTAGTGAAGTAACCAAATATATCTAGAGGTACAAGATATAAATGTACAGTATTGTGTATAATAGAATTAGGTTACATAAAGCAATTAATGTATAGGTAAACATGTATCATAGCATAATGATAGATTAAGAGTTACAAATACAATGTGATTAGGACCATTCATAGGGACGCAACAATAGAATTAGCCTCTATTTTCAACCTAAAAAATCGATATAATTCTATTGGGGGACATATATAACGAAACATTTGAATACGATGCAATTTTTTTCGGGGATTAATTCATATATCATAAATAACAAATGTAAATCTGTAAAAAACGATGTTAAGTAAATGCAGTTAGAAGGTACCAGAGAGGTATTTGTTCAAAAGGAACAACGCTTGAGTTGGCGCCAGCCAGTCGCCCAGAAAGTACAAAAAGTCACGTAGAGGGTCGGCTATCATAAAAATGCATTGTAAGTAGAAACTAACAAGAAATGTGTAAAGGTTGGCAAATTTTAAGTGCTTTCAACAATAAAGTACCGTCATATAAGACAGAGAGCCTAAACAGAGAAATGCATGTAACGCATATTCCCCACCACGTGTACGCGCGCCGTTGGGTTGACGAATAGAAAAAAGCGTCATTTTTTTAGCGGGAGAATTCTCGTGGTAGATTGGGTAAATTTGTATTTCGCGGTACATGAAACCAATCAGAGTGTATTTTGTAAATACAGTAATTGGTGTGGGTAGTTTTAAGTCGAGTATAAAAAACGTAGTTGGAAAAAGTTCAGTCAGTCAGCAGAGATATTACAACAATTAGACTCGTAACCTTTATTGAATAATATAAGTAATCGTAATTTCTGAAGTTAAATCGTCGGAGAAGTTACAATCGTTAAAGTCGTAATTGTTAATTCAGTCATCGGAGAACAGTTATTAACCAGTTAAAGTGTTCAGTCTTTACAGAATCTACCGTAATTCGTCTGAGACATTATCAAAGTTCGAATTGTGAATTAAAAGAGAATCGGAGAAATATCACAGTGAGACTCGTCACGTTACTAAATAATCCGACGCTATCGGTCTGTACTATCCGTGTTGCAAGTACTTATCTTAAATAATATACATACCAAGGTGATAAGAAGATATATTGATTCATACGACATATACGTAGTTTAACTAAGATAATTAGAAGTGAATGTATTATTGTGAATGTGATACCAGTATATATATAAATTTGTGATAATCAAACGAGTGCAACCAACGAGGATCTACAGTAACAGCGGACGACCACAGAGCGACAGGACAGGCGACGTTCGAGTGGATAATCCTCATCGCAGATTCGGAATTCAACCATCAAGTAAAATTTATATGAACATTCATTTTCACATTGTTATTAAAGTCAATTCTTTTGGTAATTCAAACAGTTTAAAAAGAATGCACAATTAAAAAGAGAATAATCATAAGAAACTAAATATTGATATAGTAATGTAATCTTTAAATTCAAGAAAATCATTAAACGTATAATTTGAAATATTTATATTTGTTTTATTAATTATTAAACACTGAGATTGTTATAAGAGTCGCTACCCCAAAGTAAGAGCTAAATTCAGTAGATGAATATCAATAATTATATATATATATATATATATATATATATTGCAACGATACATATATATAAATATGGCGTGACCAGTCTCACGTTCAAGATTGACAAATTATGTAACAATATAACATTTAATTTGGGTTTCAGGTGTATCTGTAATAAGAACTCTATGTAACTTGTAACGGTATTTCAAATTTATTTGATATTATTAAAATTTGTGCACATGACACTGACTTTGATTTAAAACATTCGTTATTATTTCGTTATTATGCCGTAAGGCTTATGCTATATACATCCTTACTGACTAAATATTCTAGTCTACTAATTATTGTATTAACGAAAAATCTCATTTCCAGACTACTCAGTCAATTAGTGTGTTTTAAAATATCAATATTTAAATATTTTCTTATATATTGCAATGTAACTCAAAATATCAATAGTTACTGAATTTATCTTTTGTTTCTCAGTACTGATTTATATTTAACGCTAATTGTTACTTAAATGCTTTGAATTCTTTTCATTTCAATAAAAATATGAGCTCTTGTTTACGTTAATATTATTTCAGAATGATCACAGTTGCACACCACTATATAAAAATTATCCCGATTAGCGCTTTCAAGCCTCACAGCCCATCGTCAGATCGGAATAGGCAGAAATTATTTTAAAAACAAACCCTTCACCCCTCGGGATAATCGGGATAATTTTTATATAGTGGTGTGCAACTGTGATCATTCTGATTGTGATTTCAACCACTAACACAAATTTCTTCATTAAACGTCTGTTAATATTATTTCAATAGCATCTATGATTTTAATTCAAATTTTACAATAAACATTGACTCTTACTTTTAAATAGAACAAGAGTGTCCTTAATTGTCTCTACGTTAATTGTTCGATTAAGAGATAAATAAGTTGTTTATCACCTTATCGTCGTCAATCATACTCAATCATTGGATCCCTCTGAAATCGTCCTCGTCTCGAACTTCAGCATCACTCTGTCTTCTCCTCTTGTCCAGCGTCGATTTCCTCTCTTGTCCAGCGTCGACTCTCTCTCTGTCCAGCGTCTCCTTTCTCTTCTCCTCTTGTCCAGCGTCGACTCTCTCTCTGTCCAGAGTCTCCTTTCTCTTCTCCTCTTGTCCAGCGTCGACTCTCTCTCTTTTCAGCGTCGTATCGCTCTCTGGAACTTCTTCACGTGCTGTTTCGGACGTCAGTTGATCTTCTTAGGTGGATCTTCTTATGTAATTTTGTTACTACTTAAATATTGGTTGTTTTACAATCCAGTTACATAACTGTATGTAACTGGAAGGATGAAACTATTTACAAAGATTTAAATATTCTGTGAGTACGGGCAGAAACTCCCGCTGCACCGTGGATGATTTAAGAAAGAGAACCACTGTAGCTTGCGTGTCCTATTTATACCCATGTCTTGGTTAACACCTGAAGTGGTACGAAATCGACATGTCTGAAATTGTTTCTGGGTTCAGTTCCCCCACTCCTTGTCAATTTCGCTATTTATTATATTTCTGCGAATTGCAGAGTCCTGTAAGTCCTCTTATACTTATCTTATAACTATTTTTTCAACACATGTTCACTGTAATTTTGGACATTGCAACTTAACCCTTTCGATTTGTACACAGTTATTTCACTATTACACTCGTACGGTGTGGCACTTTCACGTGGTTTTCTTACACAGTATTTAGTACATTTTATTACATTTTATTGTGTTTTTCGATATTACTTCTTAATTATAGTTTATGAATAATTACGGAAAAACAGTAATTGTGCAATTATTCATCTTGGGGTGGTAAACTCTCCTGCATAGACCTGCGTTCACACACACTAGCAAAATACTGGTGTACACATTTTCAGTTACATTTGTGTGTGTGTGCACGTCGATTGAGGTCGAAACACCTGTTCATATTTTTGTCTGAGCCAAGCTTGCAATCCCTGACATGCTTATTTCTAATACATTATTAATTATTTACAGTTTATTAGGTATATTTAAATTTTTATATTCAATGCTCAGTACATCACTTATTTGTACTGTCGCATTATCCCTCTGCTTGGTAACAAAACAAAATTTAATAAATTTATTTATTAAATTTTTTTTTTATTATCCTTATTACACTTGAAAAAATGTAACAAATAATAAAGAATAATATTCGTCATTTCACCCTTAATTGGAGTGTATACAAATGTCTTACCTCCCCTCCTTATACGCGCACTGCTCGTGACCTTGTAGTAGGGTGGCTTCAACAAACAGCTGATCTGACTGGTTTCATTGACCTCGTTGTTTTCATGTGTAGAACTTCCTAAATGACGTTGCGTGGAATTTACCAATTTCTTTCTTCTGTATCTCATCATATACGATGAAAGTGTGTTGTCCTACTCGCTGTCTTAACGTATACGGTCCATTATAAAGTCTGAAGAATTTCTTCGCCGTATTATCACTCCGTTTTCCCACTGGATTAGCTTTGAGTAGTACACTTTCTCCCACGTTGAATTGTTGTAGCTTGTGAGTTAGATTAAATCTTTCTACTCTCTTGTTACCTCTTTCTCTTATCCGTTGCTTTGCGTATTCAATTTTCACACTTATTGGTACAGGTACATTCTGGTTATTAGGTTTGTTTATATACTTAGTCCAAAATCTGTTTGGCTTCTTATCTTCTTCTAATTCCATTGGAGTGTATCCTGTTGCTTCACTATAATTTTCGTTAATGGCTTTTTCAAGAAATGGTAAATATTCTGCCCATTTATTGTGTTGATCATGGCAATATATTCGTAAATATTTACCTAATTCTTTGTTAACTCTCTCAGCAAGGTTTCCTTGAGGATGTCTTATGGTGTGAGTACAGGTTGTATTCCATTTTCCCTTAACGTCCTCTCCCATTTTTCACTTTGGAATTGTACACCTTGATCACTGAGTACCTTCTTCATTTTTCCATATAATGGAATATATTTCTGCAGTAGTATCTTTAGAACAATTTTGGTTGTGGGTCGCATAATTGGGTACAGTCGGACTGCCTTGGAAAACACATCGATACATACCAATATGTGCTTCACACCTCGACTTGATCGTGGTAGTGGTCCCAGAAAATCCACTGCAATTAGCTCTCCCTTGTTCTCCTTCTGTATACTCTGCATTCCTACATATGTGTGTAAATTCGGCCCTTTCGCCGTTTGACACTCATAACACTTCTTTACCTCCTTCTAATCTTCCTTAACTCTTTTCTTAACATGACATTACTTTATCTAATACATTACTTATACAATACATTAACATTCATTACCTTTTGTTACATTTCTTTAACATTACCTTTCTGATCGCTACTACTTTCTTGAAATACACTTCCGTAACAGAATACTCTTTTAGCTTTGTAGTGTGTCGCATGATCGGTTACAGAGGAACTGTCTTGGAAAACAACGATATTTTTCTCGAAGTCTTTAATCCTAAGTAGTCTCTGCCCTTTTGACTTTTCACTCTTGCTTTCTTCTGTGTCCTTGTATCTCCATTAAGTGTTCGCTTGATCAGTCGTTCTGACAATTATAGCAATTATTTTCCATTCCTAACCCTTTCTTCATATTAATAACAACAATAACATCTTTTACCATTACTTTCTTAAATATTTGTCTACAATAGCATTCCTTACCATTAATAATAAATTTCTTAATTAACCCTTTAAAATAATATTCCTTATTTCTTTTCACTAATATTCCTTTTTATTTGCTATCATATCCTTAATAAATAACATTTCTTAATTATACTCTCTTATATTATTATTAATAAATAATAGTAATATTATTTTTCACATTTAAAAATAATTATTTATTTTCGGGTATTGAGTTCGGTTCGGTGTGTCGTTTGAACTGACACCCCTCATTATAACAATTGGTTGTTGTACACAGGAAATTCATTGTGCTCACCCTCGCGACAACATTCCATTGGGTTACCCCCTCGTTACCTTTCCGTTGCATTGCTGCGACGTTTGTGTGCGTACTTACCGTGTGAACGTTTGCTTTAATCGTGTAAGTCACCTGTTTATAGGGTGAAAACTTTACTTTCCCTCTCTTTCTCTCGTAATAAATGCTTCGCTCTTTCTCAATTCTCTCAGCACGTTCCACAATTCTCTCATCACTAATGAATTGTGTAAGGTCAGTGCGTTTGAAGCCTATATAAACAGCTGTCGACGGTTTTTTCGTTCGTCCTTTATGATAATATTCATTGTGATTACTATAATTATCGTTCACTTTATATTTCTCGTGCTTATACCTACCGTCATATTTACCACAATTTTGTGTAGTGTTTCGTCTAGACAATTTAAGACGTTTCTTGTTAGGCCTACAGTAATATTTATCTCCGTAAGTGTGGTGTATTAAGTGTTTCATATGTGTCATCTTGTGTGACTTACTATTGTGTGTGTGTTTCACACTTGGAATATCGCTATTAATAAGGTACGTTTTATTAACCTTAATTTGCTTCTCTTCCTTAATGTTAATTACTTTTTTATATTTATCGTTAGTAATTACACACGTATTTTCAATTAGTATGAATTCTTCGCATATTATCTCCGTTTGTTTATTAATTATTTCACAGACGTTTTCTGCGATCGTGTCAATACGTAAATTTGTATTAACAATTTTTTCGGTTAACTGTGCAGTACCGTCTATTATACTTTGTTTTATTTCTATGTTGTCTTGTTTCAACTGGAGATTATCAATTTTTAACTCTTCTAGACTCTCTGCTATTTTTACGGTGTCTTGTCTAAAATTTTCAGTTTGTTCTTCTAATTGTTTCTTATTAGATTCTTTTAATTCGTCTATTTTACCATTTATATTTTCCGTTTGTTTTGTACTTATTTCATCGATCCAGGCACGCATCATCATCTGGAATGCCTCTACGTCTAAATTTCCTGGAGTCGTCATGTTGAATTATTATTAAAATATTTATTTAGTAGTAATTCTTTAACAATTATTATTGATAACCGTTCCCTACTTATTTATTTATTTCTTTATTTTTATGAATAGTTATTATTAATACTCATTACAGTTACACCTGTTACATAGACAAACAATATTATTCGTGGGCGCCAGCTGTGTGATTACACAACAATTAACATTACATTCAGTTACCGTTTAATATAAATAATAATTACATATTATACATTTTTCATTTAACACACTCTTTATATTTTAGAGCAACCATTTAGCTTCTTAAAAAATTTTAATAGTTAAATGATGGGGATCGGGCCATACGTTCATGGGCTACAATTTATGTAACAAATTTTTGTACGTAAATTTAGGCATGTCGTGCCCCACGTCCAGAGCGACATTATATGCAACGCTACAACTGCAAATATAAATTTATTTGTGTTTGCGGAGCCCCACGACCTTGGACGCCATTATATGCAACGTATTTATTTGGTTACATTAAATTTCTAATACAAATACACTCCTATTTGTTTTTGAAAAGCCCCACGATCTTGGAGCGCCACTATATGCAACGTATTCAACGTTGCAAATATAATATAATTTACACTTGTGATGCCCCACGTTCGAAGCGATATTTCTTATGCAACGATACATATACATAAATTTGGCGTGACCGGTCTCACGTTCAAGATTGACAAATTATGTAACAATATAACATTTAATTTGGGTTTCAGGTGTATCTGTAATAAGAACTCTATGTAACTTGTAACGGTATTTCAAATTTATTTGATATTATTTAAATTTGTGCACATGACACTGACTTTGATTTAAAACATTCGTTATTATGCCGTAAGGCTTATGCTATATACATCCTTACTGACTAAATATTCTATTCTACTAATTATTGTATTAACGGAAAATCTCATTTCCAGACTACTCAGTCAATTAGTGTGTTTTAAAATATCAATGTTTAAATATTTTCTTATATATTGCAATGTAACTCAAAATATCAATAGTTACTGAATTTATCTTTTGTTTCTCAGTACTGATTTATATTTAACGCTAATTGTTACTTAAATGCTTTGAATTCTTTTCATTTCAATAATAATATGAGCTCTTGTTTACGTTAATCTTATTTCAATAGCATCTATGATTTTAATTCAAATTTTACAATAAACATTGACTCTTACTTTTAAATAGAACAAGAGTGTCCTTAATTGTCTTTACGTTAATTGTTCGATTAAGAGATAAATAAGTTGTTTATCACCTTATCGTCGTCAATCATACTCAATCATTGGATCCCTCTGAAATCGTCCTTGTCTCGAACTTCAGCATCACTCTGTCTTCTCCTCTTGTCCAGCGTCGATCTCCTCTCTTGTCCAGCGTCGACTCTCTCTCTGTCCAGCGTCTCCTTTCTCTTCTCCTCTTGTCCAGCGTCGACTCTCTCTCTGTCCAGCGTCTCCTTTCTCTTCTCCTCTTGTCCAGCGTCGACTCTCTCACTGTCCAGCGTCGTATCGCTCTCTGGAACTTCTTCACGTGCTGTTTCGGACGTCAGTTGATCTGCTTAGGTGGATCTTCTTATGTAATTTTGTTACTACTTAAATATTGGTTGTTTTACAATCCAGTTACATAACTGTATGTAACTGGAAGGATGAAACTATTTACAAAAATTTAAATATTCTGTGCGGACGGGCAGAAGCTCCCGCTGCACCGTGGATGATTTAAGAAAGAGAACCACTGTAGCTTGCGTGTCCTATTTATACCCATGTCTTGGTTAACACCTGAAGTGGTACGAAATCGACATGTCTGAAATTGTTTCTGGGTTCAGTTCCCCCACTCCTTGTCAATTTCGCTATTTCTTATATTTCTGCGAATTGCAGAGTCCTGTAAGTATACTCTTATACTTATCTTATAACTATTTTTTCAACACATGTTCACTGTAATTTTGGACATTGGAACTTAACCCTTTCGATTTGTACACAGATATTTCACTATTTCACTCGTACGGTGTGTCACTTTCACGTGGTTTTCGTACACAGTATTTAGTAAATTTTATTACATTTTATTGTGTTTTTGGATTTTACTTCTTAATTATAGTTTATGAATAATTACGGAAAAACAGTAATTGTGCAATTATTCATCTTGGGGTGGTAAACTCGCCTGCATAGACCTGCGTTCACACACACTAGCAAAATACTGGTGTACACACTTTCAGTTACATTTGTGTGTGTGTGCACGTCGATTGAGGTCGAACCACCAGTTCATATTTTTGTCTGAGCCAAGCTTCCAATCCCTGACATGCTTATTTCTAATACATTATTAATTATTTACAGTTTATTAGGTATATTTTAATTTGTATATTCAATGCTCAGTACGTCACTTATTTGTACTGTCGCAATATATATATATATATATATATATACATATATATATATATATATATATATATTGTAGCATGACAGATAATCCACTAAGTAATAATTCCATTATAATCATAAATAAATTTAAATTACATTAACTCAAAAGAAAATTCAAAGGAAAATATTTAAATATCAAAGAAAAATACCACCATAAAGCAAAAAGTAAAATTAAATCATAAAAATGCAACAAAAAAGTATCAAGAAAATTAAATCCGAAGAAACTAAAATAAAATCAGGATAATACCAAGGTAGGATAGGAGCAGGTAATAAAGAAGATACCCTGAACCAACCAACGGACAAAATAAAACCAAATTACCTTGGAAAACCCAAGAAGGAAGAAGTGAAGAAAAGAAGATGTTGGACGGGAGGTCTAAGAGGAATACCCATGATAAACCTATTACTAACAATAACAAACCCCGAACCAAATTTTAATGTCACCCAAAGAAAGTATAACACCCCAAAACCTCATAGAAATGTAAAATAATTATAAACGAAAGTGTTTAGTATGGTAAATAGAATTGCACCGACTAAAGTTATTATATAATAAAATAAACAAATCTTCACAGTCTATTATAACTAAACGTTTGGTCTTAGAATATTGTAAAACTCAAATATAAATCAGACCCAACAGTGTAAGTGAACCAGTGCAAGTGATTTAAATATAATAAACTTCAAGTAAAGGTTGTAACTGTTACTTTAACTATGTAATATTAAATAACTTTAATATTTTGTATAAATACAGAAATGACATGTCATGAAATATTATTATGAAAATATTTATAATGTTTCATAGAAGAGGCCACTTTTTATCAAAAAACATTCTTTGAAATGTAAATGATAAAGAGAGCAGTTGGGGAATAATTACTGTGACAGGGGATTAAAATGTAATACACAATATAAACAGAAAGGACTGCAATCAATTTAAGTTTAACAAAAAATAAAAATTAAATGGCTAATTATGTTTGTGTTTAAAGCCTATGAACTCCACATTTCAAGGTGGTATATAGAATAAGGATTAGGATTAAGATAAGAATGTTTATTATGTATAACAGTGTTCACACAGCCTAAAATGTCTCTGTATGTATACTGTACTATTTTATAAAATGTTTGTTATGTATTTCTAAAATTAGTTAAAATAAAATGTCTAACTTTAAAGACTAGTAATTAATTTTTTTTTTTTTTTTGAATTATGAGCATGAATACAATGCTACATGTACCAATAGTTATATAAGGAGATTTTATTTAATATTGTGTTAACTTTAGAAAGTCAGAAGGGGTATAAAAATATCATTGTTCAAAAAACAGTATATGTAAAACTATAAAATCTAGGCCAAATAGAAAATTCCAAATAACATTATAATTGAGTAAGGAAGTTAAATAAACCAAGTAAACTAATGAAATTTATATAAGGTGAATCAATCACCAACTACTATAACTGAAACTATACTTTAAAAGAATAATATAAAAAGATGTATAAAATCATTAAAACATTTGCAAAATGTAATACCTAACAATTTCAGAGGAGGAATAGTAAATTCATGAATTATAACTAAAGGAATGATCAATTGATAAATTTGTAAGAAATTAAGGAAAGTTAAGATTTATATCAATCTGAAATTTATTATAATCATATTTATAACACATAAGATGGCTAAAATTTTGGACAAGAACAGGAAGCAGATATTGAGCCTATATTTCCAAAATGACAGAAATATAGCAGTTTTGACAAAAAACTTTATAAAGATGGACTATTGTATGTAAAATTAAGCAGAAGGAGTTAAAGAAACCAATTATGTATTTACTAGTTCATGAAAGTAATCAATAACCAAAATATATTCTGAATATAATGTACTTTAAATCACATGCATAGGAAGTGAATAATAATTGAAACAATACTTTTCTAATATTAACTTGGCAAGATATTTCAGGATACGAAGGAAGTAAAACAGTTCTTATTTAACATTGAGAGTGAACAGTTGAATTAAGCTCGCGCTAATAACACGGATAGCGAATACGTTAATGGCGTATAACGGTTGAGCCTATCTTACATTAAAACAGTCGAGAGTTACGGAAAAATTGAACTTAAACCTAACTTCAGTGAATACCACAACCACAAATGGTGAAAACAATTAAAACTGAACGTAATACCAGTGAATTAAAATAATAAAAGTATAAAACAAGAAATATAACTTAACCAAACGAACATCACATTTTTCGACATACACGCCACAGAAGTGAACACACCTAATACAAAACATTTAAAGTCAGTGAACACAGAACACTTAACCAGGACACCTCTCACAACACAATAGAGATTATTCAATATCGCAGAACCAAGGAAGCAGTTGAGAATGCAGCTTTATTAGCAGAAAATTCAGCGTCATCATTCCAGTTTTACTGCAAATACGAAGTGTCGGCCATTTTGAAAAATCCCATCATGCAACACCACCTCCACTGATTGAATTCGTCGTTCGCTGTTGGTAAAACGATTCAACTTTATAAACATTATATATCATTAGTTCATTTTGTAATTATTAATTATTCAGATATATTTTGTGAATGTTATACTTTCTATACTTGCCCCTCCTCTGACTATTATGATTATAACCGTTCAAAGAACCAGTCGAAAATATTTCTATATAATAACCTGTATTAACAATCGATTACCCCTGTGCAAGAGTCGAGTGTTCTATATGTGATAATCGATTTTAAATCGATATTATTAAATTTGTCAATAAAATATATTCATTCTACGCTTTGATTAATTTTTGTTTTAGAATTTTTATAAATAAAGAGTTAATTCACAACAGGATCAAAGAAAAAGGCGACATTACTCAAGTGGGAGTAATATACTTGAGAAAGAAGAAAGATAGCCGATCGATTAGCGAAATGAGACAATCCTATTAACTCTAAATTTATTTACAGTGAAAAAGAAGCGAATTTATTGACATAAATAACACAGATTAAAACAAAATTTTCACACGACACTATTACAAGGATTATTATTTAAATTACTGAACATAAAAACAGACATTAATTATTTTTTTTAATTTTTAAAAATAAAATAAAATTTTTTTTGTTTTGTACACGAACGAAACATTTTTATTTGTAACCAGAAGTTATTGTTACAAATTGGCGTCCAACTGAAGGGATTTAATTAGCGATTGAAGGACTACAGTAACTTGCCCAATTGCTAGTTTAAGCTTGGCAGCGGTTATCAGTCAAAGAAGGAAACAACGTGCAACGTCGTGCGACTTCTAAGAAAAGGGCGGCAGATGCCGAAAAGGAAATCGATATGGGAGACAAGGAGGCATCACCCGTGGAAGATATAGAAATGTTATTACCCCCAGTGGAAACTAAACAACCCGCACCAACAACCGGAAATACCAACACAACCAGGGGAGGTCAATCTCCAGGAAAAGGAGGTAGAGAAAGCCAAGGTAACAGAAGATAATAAAATGGACAAAATGATGGAAATGTTCCTACGAGAATTCAAATCCACAAATTGGAAGAATTGAGTAAGCAAATGGAAGAAAATAGTAAGAAATTGAATGAGGAATTGAAGGAAGAATTGAGTAAGAAAATGGATTCTGCTACAGAAGAAAATAGTAAGGAAAGGAAGGAAGACAAACAGTCCTTGAAGGAAGATTTAAGTGAAATGAATAAGAACATAGGTAGTAAAATTGAAAACACCAATAAGAGGATTGAGGAAACCAGTAAGAAAATGGAAGAAGAAATGGGAAAAAGGTTAGGAGTATTGAAGGAAGACAACCAGTTGTTAAAGGAAGAATTCGAAACAACCAAGGAAGAATTGGGTAATAAAATTGAGGATACAAATAAGAGGATTGAAGAAATAACAAGAAAATGGAAGAGAAGATGGGGGAGAAGTTGGAAGAATTGAGAGAGGATAAACAACTACTTAGAGAAGAATTAAGGGAAGTCAACCAGGAGAACATTAACAAGGTAGACGAGACAATAGAGTTGGCAAAGGAAGAGTTGAGTAGGAAAATCAACGACAATAAGAGATCCATAAATAAAAAATTGGAACAAGAGACAATAATAATAAACCAACAAATGAGGGAAGTTGACGAAAGATGTCGCCAAACTGAGAGTGAAGTACAGGAAATCAGGGAAATAATAAATACCGAAATTACCCAGATCAAAGAACACCATATGACAAAGTTGGAAGAAAACCGAAAGGAAACACAGGAGGAAATAAGTAAGGTGCGTAACCAAGTCACAGAAAGGTGCGACGGGATGGAAGCGGTGTTGACGAATATCACCGGGCAAGTGCGGCAGAGCCAGGAAGAGATGGAGGTAATCCGAAACCGACCGACTAATTTCACTAATTTCCCCATGAATGAGAATAGAGAATGGCTAAACTTTCGCCAATACAAAATGAAACCCACGGAGTTCTTGGCCCGGTGTAACAGTAAAATAGCTCAATACTTTGTCGAAATCAGGCCTGATCAACCTGAGTATAGTTATCATTGTTGTGCATGCAAACACTGTCGATATCTAGAGCACAGCTGTTACGATCTACCCAGCCGTTCCGTTCTTATCAGCAACTGATAAGACCCCAACTCGGTAGGAAGCCTAACTATGTAGGAACCCAAGATTGTGGCAGTCTTGAAATGAGTCATTGCAGGTCAAGTTCGCCTACTACTGAGAGTCAACGTTTCGAGCGCTGCAGTACAACCCTTTTCTCGACGTGAGGATCTATGAACTTAGCCAAGTGCGAAAAGGTAAGGCAGTTTACCGAAAATATCTTAATCTATTTTCCATTGCGGGAAAGGCGAGAGGCGAGTGTGAATTGTTCCAAATTGTAACTTTGTGTACTTGTTTGAACTTTGCCAATCATGTAGGGACAGTGCTGTTTGTCAACCTCACAGTGTAATTGCTCACAGAATATCTCAAGCCAATTAATTGAATTATTATTATATTTACATTTTAACTTCAACTTATTAATAAATTATTTGTAACTAAAAGCTTAATTTATGGTTAATATCGTAAGTGTGGGACGGCACATGCTCCCTCAATTGAGAAGCACAATATCTTGTCTTTACGTGAAAGTGTATTCCTCATTTGTACAAAGTAAACTTTTAATATCGTAATATATCTGTAGAAAGTAATTTTGTAATTAGTATTCCCTATAATTTAATATCGTTGTAAATAATGTTAATCAAAAGGTAACAATTACATTGTGAACCTCGAGTTCAGTAGGAGTAGCGACGAAAGGCACGATCAAGTAGGCAGTGCCGCCACAGCTGTTGTAACTAAAGCTAGCAGCGACGTAATTACATGGCTGTGGTCAGAAATTTAATGTAAAATATTGTAGTTCGAATTGTTTTGCCCAGATAATGTATTGTTTATTTCATATCACACTTTATCTAAAGCAATTTCATAACTAAACCATAAATTTTATCTTATTAGATTAGTTGATTTGTTATAGATTAGTTATTTGATTAGTTACTTGGTCACCAAATATTATAGCTAGGGTTTCGAAACAATGAATAGTAGTTAAATACAATGTTTTGAATTTCATGCAAAATACTTTATAGTGTACAAGCGTAAAGCGAATCTATGCAGCTAAATAAATTATTGAATTAAATTATATTATTATAAAATATTATATTTATTACTCAGTTCATATTCCTGACCAATTATAATTAAAAGTTGTTGATAATGTGAAATTTTTGTTAACTGTAAATGTATTACTAATTAAGGGGTACCTTTCCATGTTTAGAAATTTACCTTTGAAGTTTTGAGTGTAAATTTAGTAACTTGCTTTTGTACTTTGAATATTTAATTGTATTTCGAATATTTTGGTAGACAAACTTGGTGAAATAAGAAAAAATGTAAAACACATTCTAGTGAATGAATTAGTGTTCAATGTTTGCATAAGAAGATGTTATATGCACAATAGCCTACTATTATTTAATGAATTTACAGGGTTTTAATTTTGATTCCTGAACTGTCTGGGACCCTGATTGCTGTTACTTTGGAGCATTTTCACACCTGGGGCTTGGTGCTGTCATCTGGAGACTTCTTTCCGCCGCCGCGTTCCGCGACCGACCTGGACTTCCGATACGCTTACTGTTCCATTGTGCGTGCATTACGCGGAGAACTTGTGGTGAGTGTATCTTTTCCTTGATTAATTTCCTAAACTGTGCCACGACGGGTGTTTCGACACGGACTTGCGGAGAGTTACTCTTCGAGGGATTATCACTTCTGCGCCACATAAATACTGTATATATTAGTATAGCGTATTACATAAGTTATTTAGATTTAAGTTGTTGTCAGTTTAAACATTTATTAGTATTGCGGCATCAGCTAAAGATATACAGTCATTTACACTCATTGTTATTTGGAGATACAAGCAAAACTTAATAAAATAGAATATGATTTCTTATTTTGTATATTTTGTATACCTTACATGATTGGTATAGTAAATTTGAGCAAACTGCCTTATCAAGTGGTTTAGTGATCAACCTTATTGGGACGGGATTGAATCTCCGTGTTCGCCCGTTGGTTTTCCCTGCATGGAGTGGCGCCCTTTAAAAAAAAAAAGAAAAAACTATATATAAGTGAATTGGATTTATGGTTACCAATCACACTTCTTGATACTGACGTAGGTGGTGTTAATATTTATCAAGGAACCCCACCCCTTCACCACTAGCTAGCCTGGGTAAATTCGGTGGGTAACACCGGATAGAAGAACATATCGCCAAACACAGAGGCAACAGATGGGTCAACAACCGGGAGTTGTTAGACGAGTCATTTCGGGAAATGACGGATCATTGGTGGATGGCCAACCGTAGTGATATCGAGGATTACCAGCAATTCAAGAGCTTATTTAAAGCGAAATTCTGGTCTGAGACTACCCAAAATTTAATACGTGACAACATCTGTCACGGCCGTTACAAACAACAGGTGGGTAGCTCAATGACAGCATATTTCCTCGGCAAAGTATGTATGGCTAAACATTTGGAACCAGCCATACCAGAAGAATGCCTCATTAATAAATTATCATATCACTATGATGAAGATGTAATTCGATCAAGGAGAGGCAGCCAAATCAAGACCATACAGGCCACGACTGAACTTCTCGAAAATTACGAGAACGAGGAGTATTACCGACAAAGCCGGAGGAGGAATGATCGGCCAGAACCCAGGAACCATCCGTATACCAACCACGGTACCAACAACAACAACAATGGCTACCAGGGAAACCGCGCCAATCCACCAAATAATAACAGCAACAACGATAATAATAATAACACAAACCACGTTCAAAATCACCAAAATTATAATAGAACGAATAATGGTTATCAGGATAATAGAAACCAATATTACCCAAACCCCAACGTTAATTGTCAGAGAAACCCCAACTATAATAACACTGAACGTTATTAAAATAATAATCGTGGGTATCAACCAAATAATAACAGTAGTAATAATAGGTTTTCCAGACCGAGGGTGAACTTCATTCGAGCTGAAGACGGTCGCCAACGAAGGTACTACCATCAGCGACGCAACAGCTACCATGAATATGAGGATAGGCGGAGGAGCCGAGAACGGGACGATCCAAGGTACAGTCAGACTAGACGGAGTACCAGTCTAGACAATACGGAACGGCAAACAAACCGCGAACAACCGTTGGATCATCGCGCAGAGCGGCAGGGACCCACTCAAGTTTTCCCGACTGATGCATCAATCAGTGCGACACATACTAATGATGATAACGAACATTTAAACGGGAGGAGGCAGTAATAAATAACCTAGACCCATTACTGCTCCTATCTCCTGGGTATATAAACGAGTTGCAGAGAGCAACTGATACAAATAGTATTACCATAATAGGTTGCAATTATTTAAAAAACCTTCGACACGAGTTATTGGAGGAGGACGATACTAGCCCCAACAATAATATAAATAATGAAATAATACATATCAATGCGGAGGTAGAAGGAGTCCCCGCAAAGTTAATGATCGATACTGGTTCAAATGTCTCTATAATTAGTAGTTGGAGAGAATACAAAGGGAATGCGGAAGAGTATTACCGACATTGCCGTTGAATAATATTATTTTACTAGGTGCCACCGGCCGCCAAAACAAGACGATAAGAAGACAAGTTTCAGCCAACGTGATTAGCTGTGGTATAGCGATTGACATGGAATTCTTAGTGGCAACCGGGCTGCCGTTTAACATATTAGTGGGGTGCGATGTGCTCAGACGGAACTCCGCCATAATCGATTTACGCACGGAGAAATTATCACTTTTTACAAACGGACAACTTTGGACGGCTGACTTGGTCGGTAGCGATACAGTGATTCCCAGAGATATCCACCAACAAATCCGTAAAATAAATTATATAAACAATACTCCTATGATTGAGCGGATAATAGACGATAACTCTAATGAGGATTTATGGTCCCAAAAGATCCAGGAAATCAGGGATTTCCGGAGCGGTATTACAAAGGAAAGTTTGCAAATACACCAAGCGGATAAATTAATAAAAATTTAAGAACGATACCGATTAGTATTTTCTGACGAGCCCGGTAAAGTCAAAAACTACCAGTGTACTCTACAATTTCGAGATACAGTGGACTTTAACCGGAAGTCATACCCCATCGCGCAATCACGAAAGGAAGCTGTAAGAGCTGAAATAAGTAAAATGATTAACTGTGACATAATAGAGAGTAGCCAATCCCCATACACCAGTCCTATCGTGTATAGACTGGTGTATATAACAAGTCTGTCTTTGCCTAGATGCGCGAGAAATCAATAAGATGATAATTAATGACAGGACTTCGCCCAGTGAGATAGAAGAGATCTTAAAACGTTTCCACGGTACCAAGTACTTTAGTACCTGGGACACGGTGTGCGGCTACTGGCAGGTGGAATTTCACCCACAAAGTCGCCAGTATCTGGCATTCATATTCGAAGGGCGTAACTACCAGTTTAAGAGATTGCCCTTCGGACTCGTGAATTCGGTCGCCGTCTTTGTGCACTGCATGGACCAGATACTTGGCCAAGAAGCACTACAATTCACCACCGTGTATGTAGATGATTTGTTTGTGACCTCAGAAACATGGGAGG
Organism: Magicicada septendecula; assembly: GCA_034769895.1. Taxonomy (NCBI): domain Eukaryota; kingdom Metazoa; phylum Arthropoda; class Insecta; order Hemiptera; family Cicadidae; genus Magicicada; species Magicicada septendecula. The sequence continues at coordinate 135,854,681 of CM068373.1, read as the reverse complement.
AACACTGCTACCGTGTGGAACATGTGCTGAAGAAATTGGCTGCAAATAACATCACGCTCAAACTGGAAAAATCTCAATTCATTGCCAAGGAAATTCAGTTATTGGGCTTCAAATTAAATGACCAAGGAATCTCACCGTCGGCCGAAAAGGTAGAAGCGATCCAGAAATTTCCGACACCAAAGAATAGAAGGCAATTACAGTAATTCCTGGGACTCTGTAATTACTATCGCAAGTTCCAGGAAAATTATTCTGGATTGACTGCCAGAATACCGCAACTGTCTGGATTGCCATTTCAACCGCAACTGTCATAAAAAAATAAATGGATCTGGGGTATAGAGCAGAACGAGACATTACAACTGATTAAAGAAAAATTTCTTGAACCCATAATACTTCGCCATCCAGATTTCAGTAAACCTTTCTTCCTAAATTGCGATGCCAGCGACATTAGCCTCGGCACAACGCTATATCAAGAGGATGAGGAGGGCGAACATCTCGTGATTTGCTTCGCAAGTAGAGCTTTAAACCAGTGCGGAAAAAACTACCACGTCACTGAGAAAGAACTGTTAAGTGTAGTGTTCGCGTGTGGCAAATTCCGCACCTACATCCTAGGTTACCCCGTTACCCCGTTACTTACAAAACCTCGGTCTACCACCCGAGCAGTAACCCGGCAGAGAGAGTATTACTAGAAGTGGGGCGGATATTAAGAACATATTGCCACAATCAACAGAGAAGGTGGCAAGGCTATCTAGAAGCCACAGAAGAATTCCTCAACTTGGCATACCACCCAGCCATAGGAATTACCCCATACTCCGCCATGTACGAGAAACAACCCCCACGAGAGATCGAAGAAATACTAGAGTTCCCAAGAGATAATATTTATACCTTTGACAAAATAAGATTTTACAACAAGGTGGCCGAAGACCAGGAGAACGGCGAAACAAATATCAAAAGAGTAAGGGTAAAATAATAACCTATACAAGTGGGGAAAAGGTATTATTGAAAAATCGGAAATTACCCAGCTCACTGGAAGGAATAACAAAGAAGTTGTTACTATTATACACTGGACCGTATATAGTCTTCATGGACGAAAACAATAAAATTTATGAGATAAAGGAGATGGGTTCTGGTAGAATCAAAGGTGTATATAACCAGGCTTCCATGAAAAAATATCATGAGGAGTAATAAAAACAAAAAGAAAAAGAATTTTGAATAAAACCCACAAAATTCTAAAATAAAGTAAGATCACCTTACTACAAGATATTTATGAAAACATAATAAAAACAAATTGAAAGAATTTTGAATAAAATCAACTACATTCTAAAATAAAGTAAGATCACCTTACTACAAGATATTTATGAAACCATAATAAAAACAAAAAGAAACAATTTTGAATAAAAAACAACAAAATTCTAAAATAATAGTAAGACCAGCTTACACTAACAAGTTTTGAAAGAAAAACATTGAGAATTAAATAAGGAAAAGAAAAATAATTTTGAATAAAACCCGCAAAACTCTAAAATATTGTAAGATCACCTTACTCCAACATATTTATGAAAAAACTATTTTGGAACAAAAGAAAATAATTTTGAATAAAAACCACAAAATTCAAAAAATTTAGTAAGTACACCTTACTACCATTATTAATGAAACCATTATGAAAATAAAAAGAAAAAATAATTTTGAATAAAACCACAAAATCCAAAAATATTGTAAGCACCACTTACTAAACAACTATTTATGAAAAAACTATTTTGGAACAAAAAGAAAAGAATTTTGTTAAAGTCAACAAAATTCAAATATATGGTAATATCAAATTACAAACAAAGTATTAATGAAAAATATTTATGAGAAATAAAAGAAAAAGAATTTAGAATAAAACAAATCAATTCTAAAACATATAGTAACGTCAAATTGCAACCAATGTTTTATAAAAACATTCTATGAAATTAAATAAAAGGAAATAAACACCAGTGATACGATTAAATGAATAAACTTGTGTTGAAATAAAAATAATAACACTTTGAAGTAATACAAAGAGAAACAATGACCTCATTAAAAGATAATTAAAGAATTCATTTGAATAAAAAATCAGAGAGAAGTAATTTATGAAAAGGAACAAAACATATAAATGTAATTAAATAAATCAATAATGAGTATGATCATGAAATAAATGTCGAGTGTAATAAAGACAATTAGAAGAAAGGGCTAGAACATGGAACTAGTGGAATAAATAAAAGCTGCGAAACAAACAAAAAATATCAGAAAATATATGCTATCAATAAACAGAAGCAGATTGTAATAAAAATCAGAGAAGCATAAGGAATTAATAACAAAAACTTTATATTAGAATAAACAATGATAATTATATTAATAAAAGAGCTTCCCACCATAATAAGAATTGAGATAACAATCAAGCTAACAAGTCAGAAGAACAACTGAGATAGGAATATTAAAATCTCTGAGCAATATACGAAATGAAGTATCCAAAGATATTTTTTTAAATAGTCATAAAGTTGACTATTCTTAAATAATTTTTTTAATAACTGTCTGTAGATAAATCCAGCAGTATTAATATGTTTTTGAGCAGAGATGATTTGCCTCTGTACTCAATTAGAAGTGAAGTATTGGCCAGCAGAATATGTAGCCTACAGTGCCTCTCTGAACTGCCCCAGCTCTCGTGTTAGGGAATGATAGGGAATAAATATCCCAGGGATAAAACACCAAGTTAAGGAAAATGAAAATAAAATAATAAATATGAAACTCATATGACTATTACTATCAAGGAAGATAAATTAAGAATGAAATATATGTAAGCTCGAATATGGAGAAAAAAAATTTAGAAATGGAAGGAAGTCAAGAATAATAAAAAATATAATAATTATCGTAAGCAATTATTTCAGACAAACCAAGTATAGTCTGAACTAATCACTTCTGGAGGAGGGCAATCTGTAGCATGACAGATAATCCACTATGTAACAATTCCATTATGATCATAAATAAATTTAAATTACATTAACTCAAAAGAAAATTCAAAGGAAAATAATTAAATATCAAAGAAAAATACCACCATAAAGGAAAAAGTAAAATTAAATCATAAAAATGCAACTAAAAAGTATCAAGAAAATTAAATCCGAAGAAACTAAAATAAAATCAGGATAATACCAAGGTAGGATAGGAGCAGGTAATAAAGAAGATACCCCGAACCAACCAAAGGACAAAATAAAACCAAATTACCTTGGAAAACCCAAGAAGGAAGAAGTGAAGAAAAGAAGATGTAGGATGGGAGGACTACGAGGAATACCCATGATAAACCTATTACTAACAATAACAAACCCCGAACCAAATTTTAATATCACCCAAAGAAAGTATAACACCCCAAAACCTCATAGAAATGTAAAATAATTACAAAAAAAAAGTGTTTAGTAGGGTAAATAGAAGTGAATCGAATAAAGTTATTATATAATAAAATAAACAAATCTTCACAGTCCATTATAACTAAAGGTTTGGTCTTAGAATATTGTAAAACTCAAATATAAATCAGACCCAACAGTGTAAGTGAACCAGTGCAAGTGATTTAAATATAATGAACTTCAAGTAAAGGTGTAACTGTTACTTTAACTATGTAATATTAATTAACTTTAATATTTTGTATAAATACAGAAATGACATGTCATGAAATATTATTATGAAAATATTTATAATGTTTCATAGAAGAGGCCACTTTTTATCAAAAAACATTCTTTGAAAAGTAAATGATAAAGAGAGCAGGTGGGGAATAATTACTGTGTCAGGGGATTAAAATGTAATACACAATATAAACAGAAAGGACTGCAATCAATTTAAGTTTAACAAAAAATAAAAATTAAATGGCTAATTATGTTTGTGTTTAAAGCCTATGAACTCCACATTTCAAGGTGGTATATAGAATAAGGATTAGGATTAAGATAAGAATGTTTATTATGTATAACAGTGTTCACACAGCCTAAAATGTCTCTGTATGTATACTGTACTATTTTATAAAATGTTTGTTATGTATTTCTAAAATTAGTTAAAATAAAATGTCTAACTTTAAAGACTAGTAATTCATTTTTTTTTTTTTTTGAATTATGAGCATGAATACAATGCTACATGTACCAATAGTTATATAAGGAGATTTTATTTAATATTGTGTTAACTTTAGAAAGTCAGAAGGGGTATAAAAATATCATTGTTCAAAAAACAGTATATGTAAAACTATAAAATCTAGGCCAAATAGAAAATTCCAAATAACATTATAATTGAGTAAGGAAGTTAAATAAACCAAGTAAACTAATGAAATTTATATAAGGTGAATCAATCACCAACTACTATAACTGAAACTATACTTTAAAAGAATAATATAAAAAGATGTATAAAATCATTAAAACATTTGCAAAATGTAATACCTAACAATTTCAGAGGAGGAATAGTAAATTCATGAATTATAACTAAAGGAATGATCAATTGATAAATTTGTAAGAAATTAAGGAAAGTTAAGATTTATATCAATCTGAAATTTATTATAATCATATTTATAACACATAAGATGGCTAAAATTTTGGACAAGAACAGGAAGCAGATATTGAGCCTATATTTCCAAAATGACAGAAATATAGCAGTTTTGACAAAAAACTTTATAAAGATGGACTATTGTATGTAAAATTAAGCAGAAGGAGTTAAAGAAACCAATTATGTATTTACTAGTTCATGAAAGTAATCAATAACCAAAATATATTCTGAATATAATGTACTTTAAATCACATGCATAGGAAGTGAATAATAATTGAAACAATACTTTTCTAATATTAACTTGGCAAGATATTTCAGGATACGAAGGAAGTAAAACAGTTCTTATTTAACATTGAGAGTGAACAGTTGAATTAAGCTCGCGCTAATAACACGGATAGCGAATACGTTAATGGCGTATAACGGTTGAGCCTATCTTACATTAAAACAGTCGAGAGTTACGGAAAAATTGAACTTAAACCTAACTTCAGTGAATACCACAACCACAAACGGTGAAAACAAATAAAACTGAACGGAATACCAGTGAATTAAAATAATAAAAGTATAAAACAAGAAATATAACTTAACCAAACGAACACCACATTTTTCGACATACACGCCACAGAAGTGAACACACCTAATACAAAACATTTAAAGTCAGTGAACACAGAACACTTACCCAGGACACATTTCACAACACAATAGACATTATTCAATATCGCAGAACCAAGGAAGCAGTTGAGAATGCAGTTTTATTAGCAGAAAATTCAGCGTCATCATTCCAGTTTTACTGCAAATACGAAGTGTCGGCCATTTTGAAAAATCCCATCATGCAACACCACCTCCACTGATTGAATTCGTCGTTCGCTGTTGGTAAAACGATTCAACTTTATAAACATTATATATCATTAGTTCATTTTGTAATTATTAATTATTAAGATATATTTTGTGAATGTTATACTTTCTATACTTGCCCCTTCTCTGACTATTATAATTATAACCGTTCAAAGAACCAGTCGAAAATATTTCTATATAATAACCTGTATTAACAATCGATTACCCCTGTGCAAGAGTCGAGTGTTCTATATGTGATAATCGATTTTAATCGATATTATTAAATTTGTCAATAAAATATATTCATTCTACGCTTTGATTTAATTTTTATTTTAGAATTTTTATAAATAAAGAGTTAATTCACAACAGGATTGAAGAAAAAGGCGACATTACTCAAGTGGGAGTAATATACTTGAGAAAGAAGAAAGATAGCCGATCGATTAGCGAAATGAGACAATCCTATTAACTCTAAATTTATTTACAGTGAAAAAGAAGCGAATTTATTAACATAATTAACACAGATTAAAACAAAATTTTCACACGACACTATTACAAGGATTATTATTTAAATTACTGAACATAAAAACAGACATTAAAATTTTTTTTGAAAATTTTTAAAAATAAAATAAAATTTTCATTGTTTTGTACACGAACGAAACATTTTTATTTGTAACCAGAAGTTATTGTTACAATATATATATATATACTAGCTGACCCGGCCACGCGTTGCTGTGGCTTAGTTATTACATGTTAAATTGATATTATAATCAACTATTTGGTATAATATTGTTAATGATCAGTAACAAAGAAACATCGGCGTATGAGCTGATCTAAAAATGGACGGAGTAGAGAACAGATAGTTGAGTCAAAATCTGATAGTGATTAGGAAAGAGTTTAGAAGACAAAATTAAGCACAAATGAAACATGAAAGTTTTAATTCTATATTTTATTTATCAATACAAATCAACATAAATTTTCTAATCTTTTATTTTATTAGTAAGTACTCTCATTATCTTTAATAACAATAATTCATAGTTAAAGCTTAATTAAGCGCTAGTCGATGTACGATATTTTTTGTCAACCTATCTTTTGTTAACACTAATAAATTCGATGGTTTTCCTACACATGAGCAAGCAACGTATAGTTGCCCATGGGAAAAACATGGATTTTCTAAATCTAATCCGCAAACAGACATTGTTTGGCCTTGAGACTTATGGATGGTCATCGCAAAAGCCAAACGAATGGGAAATTGAAGCCTTTTGAATGGTATTGGAGAATCTGATGGTATCATCGGAATACGTGGCAACAGGACGATTTCTCCTTTAAACTTTCCAGTCAAAATGGTTGCTTCAAGAACATTTCCGGTGATCTTTTTGATGACCAAACGTGTACCGTTGCATAATTTAGGGGGGTTTAAATTACGCAAAAGAATAAACGGTGAACCAATTTTTAGCTGAAGATTGTGTGGTGGCATTCCTGATATATCCAAAGAATTTAAAAATTCAATTGGAAAATTCACGGCTTCGTTTTCATCCACAGTAGCGTCGATTGATTTGAATGACATCAATTCTCCTGGCAACAATTGTTGTATCTGGTAGTTAATGAGATCCACATCAACATTTTTTGCTGCCAAAATAGCACGACTACTAAGCCAATTGTGATCTAAGTAGTTAGTAAGTATATCCGGAAAAACACTCTCTATTAGTTCATTTTTTGTTTGAACAACAGTGCAGAAATCGTCTGGCAATGTTATGCATTGTGTATTAGGCCGAGAATCAATTTCACCGTTTCCAATATCCAGCAATTGCTTAGAAAATACTTGTGCCGCTGGATCATTTTGGAGTTGAACTCGCATGTTTATTGTCAATCGGAGTGTTTCGACGTTTCTCCATAAAAACGATTGTTTTAGGCATGCGTTTATTTCATCGACAAAAGTAGAGCGAGGAATGACTGGCAATGTCTGTCGGAAATCACCAGACAATAGTAAGATAGCACCACCGAACAGTCTATCATTACCGTTTAAATCTTGCATAGTTCTATGTAATGCTTCGAGTGAATGCTTATGAGCCATTGTACACTCATCCCAGATTATTATTGAACTTTCCTGCAACACTGCAGCCATTCCGCTTCTTTTTTTAATGTTACACATTGCATTTGGCTTGTTATGAACATCTAATGGCAGCTTGAACGCTGAATGTGCCGTTCGCCCACCATCCAACAAAGTGGCAGCAATGCCTGATGATGCAATTGCTAATGCAATTTTCTGTTGTGATCTTATTTTGACAAGGATCAACGATATTAAAAATGTTTTACCGGTCCCACCCGGTGCATCCAAGAAAAAAAAGCCACCTTGTTTAGCATCAACAGCCACCATAATCCGATTGTAAATATTCTTCTGCTCGTCAGTCAATAATAGCTCATTGTTTGCAACTACTGTAGCTAAGTCACGGTTGTTAAACTGTTTTTCTCGTTGCAAATCACTGTTAACTAAGTCTGTAGCCGGGCGATCTGGTGATGGCATACCAAAATGATTAAGTGGCAAATTTGAAATTGAAACACATAAGTCCTCGATCAATACTAATGCTTCATTATACATTTCTGGTGTAAAATCCATATTTAAGCATTGGTTCGTTTGTTTAACTCGGTGTAGTATGTCTTCAGTCATGTAGTTTTTGTATTTTTCCCACAAAGTCGATGATTGTGTTGGATAACATGTCGTCAAAATAATTGCAAACAGTTGGCGAATACTATTCGGCATAGACGTTAATGCGGCATCAGCAAGTGTCAGGTCCCAATGATTGTCATCTTCCAGCAGTTGCAACTCGCGACATGCTTCTTGATATGTATTGAACACTTGACCGTTAACTGTTCGCGCAAAAATTCAAAAGAAGTTGGTCCAGGAACATTTACCAATAACAAACGCAAAAAGAAGTAACAAACTCTTTGTTTTGGATGTACTGTATAAAGCCGTCCCAAAGTTTTGGCTTTAAATATGCCCGCTATTGAAGGATGCGTTTCTCCTTGTTTACGTGGTACCCATTTTTTTCCTGATTTGTTCCATGTAAAATATTGTGGAATATCAGTGTAAAACAATGTTTTTGCAAATTGGCCAAAAGCATCAGATTGTTGACACAACGTGAAAAATGCAGTTAGAGTGGTTTTTGGTGGCTCAAGTGCTCTCTGGAGGACATTTTGTTCTGTGAAGTATACCCGTTGGCCGTTTTCAAGATGTACTGCAAGATGTTGGACGGAAGGCTCTCTTTCATGTATGGGAAAACTTAGAATACGCCAGATAGCTTCGTTGCTACTTATGTATCTACCCATTTGATATTGTAAAATTTCGTCATTTCTATTGATATTTCGTACTTCAAAAACGGCCAAATCACTACCTTTATTAACGTATTTGCAAATATACTTAATGGATTTTACAGAACTGCACAGCTCTACATTTATATGAGCTTTATAAGGTTTCGAAAGCAACGGTGAGTAGGGTACCACCCATTGATTGTCAATTTCAACTTGATTTGTAGGATTTGAGATTCGCATTTTGAAAGTGTGTCCACCATTCTCAGCGTTTCGGCGACGATACAAAGGATAACCATCGATATCAGTGATAGTATCATTCGTATATTGCTTTGGGAAACGCTTCTTACATTTTCCATCTTCCATGCATGGCGATGTCATATTAAAAACACCGCATGGGCTGTGGATCATGTGACTGGTGACAACCTCATACAATTCTGGATCAATTGCTGGATCGGGAATCTCAGCTGAAATTATTTGATCAATTTCATCTGGACGGATTTTAACTTCAAGCCAAATCAAAATATGGGCGTGAGGCAAACCTCGCTTTTGCCACTCAATCGAATATAGCCAACAACTTGTTTTGCCAAAAACTGAATATTTTACTATGAAATCAATCAAAGATTTCAATTTTTGTTTAAATACACGTGCCGTCAGATCATGACGATGTATTGCTTGTTGACCTGGCAATAGCAAAGTTTGTATTTCCTCCCAATTCGGATTGCACGTAAACGTTATAAACAAATCTGGACGACCGTAATGACGTACGTAAGTCATGGCGTCTTGTATATATTCCTGCATATTTCGTGGGCTTCCGATATAACTTGAAGGTAAAATGAACGCATTTCCGATGTCATTAATGTTTAAGTTTCCATCAATATTTCCGGTAATAGCATCTCGTAGATGGATGTATTCCTCTGATCTTAATTTTGCTTGGTTGTGTCTAATAAATCTTAAACGTTCGCTTTCAATCTTAGCGTACATGTCTACTACGTATTGATGATAGAGCTGACGATATAAAAGGATATAGTTGTCCTGGTAACGTCTAATCATTAATCGGTGCGCATAGTAGTTCATTGAACTTACTTTTTTGTTTGTTTCATTACCAGTCACTGGATCACACTGTTTGATATTGATGTGATATTGATCCTGTCCATCCCAAAATATCAGCGGGTATTGAAGGGCATCATATGAACGGTGAATACCAGAAATAATACTTATAGTGCTGTCTCGACGTGTTATTTTGATGGCCCGGCTATTAACTGGATCGCCAACCATTATTACAGCAACTTCATCTACAGTTGGCGCGTTGAACCTGCCAGCGTGTTCTCCTGAAGGCACTTTGTCGGCATTAATAACGATTTGAAAATTGTCGTTTTTTAATTGTGGCGACACTCGTTTAAACAACTGAATAAGTTGATTACGACTTTCCAACAAACTCTACAATTGTTCTCTCTTCTGCTCGTTCAATATAATTATGCTGGCACCGAGTTGTCACGCGTTCTTCACAGCTACCCATAAAATAAATTTGTAAGAATTTTGGTACGACGTCAGGCATTGGCATCAACGACCCGATTGTACGATATACCTGGCCTTGTATTTTGAACGTAGTTTCAAAATTGCGTCCATTGGTTGATAGACCGCAAATTTTGCTTGCCCCAAATGACGTCATTTGAAAGCAAGAATTGAATTTTCGAATCTTGCTCAAAAATAATTTTGAATCGTGCGATTGGCCAGTAAGAAGTGATTTTAAAGGTTCTGGTGGAGTTGGAAGAGTCGTTAGTTTGACTTTCCCTGACGCACAACACATGCCAGGTGTTTCATTGCGAAATTTTAATGCCCGACAGAATTGACATTCTTTGTCCATTGCACCGATGCTAATTTTAGGATGTGCAGAATAATTGATGTCTGGTGCATATTCGAACGCAAGACGAACGAAATATGAAAGATTGAATGTGCGACTGGTTTCCTGTCTCTCTTGTTCTCGCGTTCTGTATGTTGCAATATTTTGTTCACGCGCTGCTCTTGTTCTCAATAGATTCTGTCGCTGACGTTCATCACGCTGATTTCGAGACTCTTGCATACGGTTCTCTGCCGTCCTGGTTCTTTGAGATACGTTTCTATCCTCAATTTGATCGGCCGACTGGTGAGTTCTTTCAAAACGTTTGCGCCGGGACTCTCTACTATGCCGATTGTAGAGGTTAGACTTTTTTGGCGGCATTTTTCTGGAAAATATAATTAAAACAATCAAAATTAATTCGGATTCAGATGAACAATACCGGAATCAGAACAGTAATAATGATATACGAATAAACAGAAAAAGTACGGTTATGTCGTCTGTGAATCTAGAAAACACGTGTGCTTTATAATTATTATTATTAACCCTATCAACTAAAGAAAATAATAATAGAATAAAAATCAAGTAGGTACTTACACATTTTTTATTCACATCAAAGAAATAGTAAATTGAAAAACGGAATGAAAGTTATACTCAAAATTTCAAGAATCACAATTATTTCTTAGTAAGGAATAAGAACATACGAATTAATACCGGAATCAGAACAGTAATAATGATATACGAATAAACAGAAAAAGTACGGTTATGTCGTCTGTGAATCTAGAAAACACGTGTGCTTTATAATTATTATTATTAACCCTATCAACTAAAGATAATAATAATAGAATAAAAATCAAGTAGGTACTTACACATTTTTTATTCACATCAAAGAAATAGTAAATTGAAAAACGGAATGAAAGTTATACTCAAAATTTCAAGAATCACAATTATTTCTTAGTAAGGAATAAGAACATACGAATTAATACCGGAATCAGAACAGTAATAATGATATACGAATAAACAGAAAAAGTACGGTAGTAAATTGAAAAACGGAATGAAAGTTATACTCAAAATTTCAAGAATCGCAATTATTTCTTAGTAAGGAATAAGAACATACGAATTAATACCGGAATCAGAACAGTAATAATGATATACGAATAAACAGAAAAAGTACGGTTATGTCGTCTGCGAATCTAGAAAACAAGTGTGCCATGAAATAAATTGTAGCATCAAGAGATTATGAATTGAAGTACGGCGCCATCTATTTGATGCTAACGTAACTTACTTGACAGCAGATTGCAGACAATACTGACTTACATTGCCATCTGCCGGAAAATTATAGAACATAAATATTTAGCGACCTTTCGTTCTATAGAAACAATTAATTTGCAATAAAAAAATATTTATAGTATTTTTTGAGATAAAACCTATCCTATAGTCTAAGTTGGAACAAATCACACATTTTGAAAAAAATTTCATTAAGATCGGTTGAGTAGTTTTGGCGTCCATCGCGGACAAACACTGTGACAGCTAATTTTTATATATATAGATATTGTAACAATAATTATCGGGTCGTGTACGTCCTCCTTCCTTTATTCTTAAAGCCCCTCGTTGGGTTCGTCAATATGTAACAATAAATAGGGGTCGTACCTGTTAAAATGTATCACACTTGTTTATATGGTGTATTAGTGTGATTGTAGTGTGTTTGCCTCACACTGGTTGTTACATAAATCGACGTCACTACTGGAGTCCGTAGCGTTGTCAATGTCACCAGTACAACCTACCTGTCAATTCATAGGGATTACGATTCCCGGGTGGCGCCAAATTGTTTTTATTAAAACAATTAAAACATTTAATTTTTAAAGTAATATGTGGTATTAGCATGGACAGCTGTGGCGTTCGAATTATTCCCGCTGCTACACAGGTTGTCGACTCGGCCACTCGTAAGAAGCGCTAGTTGGCTGATACTTACTACTTCGCTAACACACATATATTTTACAAAAATAAATCCTATGAAATAACAAGAGAATATTGTGTTGTACTGTATCTTTTAATACAAATTTAATTATTAATAAATATGACAATTGAATCATAAACAGATTATAATATTATGCCCCGGCTTAGAGCGTGAAACATAAACATCTCAAGGTTGGCAAATTTCGATTTTAAAACACTATCGTTCCGTTATGTCAACAAATTACTATGTTTTTAAAATCTGGAGTTCTTTTGATCATGAAAATAGACATAAACGTTGATTACATGAAAAGAAAGTACACTATTATACCTTATAGGTACTTAGGATTTATAATGTGTTTGTACAATTTGTTCCGTAGTGTCGTATTTCTGTTACAGTAATTATGTTTACAAATAAGGTTATCTTTATAAATGGTTTTTAATATAAGTAAATTATGCCTTTACCTTTGAAAGAAAATACTACTTTTAAATAGTGAGAAATTTTATCAATTGAAAATAATTTAAGTGATTTGGGGTTTTAGGAGTAAGAAATTATTCGGTACTTATCAGTTCGTCTCACGTTGGAGGGTCATCATGGGTAGGCGTGTATTTTTCGAATTTGGGCTGGTTGTAGGCTTCCAGCGTCTTCTTCAAACTGGTCTGGGTTTTTTCTTTAATTAGTTTGTTCAATTTCGTTCCTGGTCATCATTAATTCTGTACAGATCGACGTCTCTTCACATGGGATCATTTGAATTCACTAGTTGACTTGTTATAACTGTTTAAATTAAAGTTTTAGTTTGTCCAGTTTCTTGTGTGGCGTACCCACGCTTCGTTTCTTCAGCGTCTGTATAATTTAACGGAAAAATAAGCCTCAAATGACTCGTTGTCATAGTAACTAATAATTCCATGCTTGTTTCATTACTCTTTACTTACATTGTTAGAGATATTTGAATTTTTATTCAAATTTATTAAGTATTTTCCCAATGATTTTATTCCCTTATACTTCCTTTGGGATAATAAATGACATCACTATTATTTTTCTTTCCTTTCAAAGTTTACAATGATACCTCATAAGGTCATATTTTGTTACACTTTAACTATAGTCTAATTAGTCGACATTTAAAAAATAACATATCTTTCTTGAATTAAATTATTACAATAATATTTCTGTGTAGAAATAACTGATATACAATCATTGTCCATTCACTGTTCTTAGATTAGTAAGATTTTTTGTGAAATTGATACAATTTGCATTTGAAATGTTCTTGACAGTTAACTGTTTTCCTAGTTACAAACAGCCATGATTGTTTTCTAGTGTATTTCCCTTTTAAATTACATTCTGAATTCAGCCTGATGGGCTTCACTTATTTGTTTGTGTTTTAATTATTATTCAACATAAATTTTCATTACTTTTCATTTAAAATATAATAGTTAGGTTTATGGACTGTAAGTCCCTTTTCAGTCATATTCCTTCTTTAACATTGAATCAACTATTCTTTATAAATCATAAATTATTCTTAGTACTAACATTGATTTCTATCTTGTCTTATAAAGTATGGTGATAAACATTGTCACTTTCTCTAATATTATTAAGGTTGATTCCCCTTTCAACATGGGGTGTTGTATTCTTTATAAATGTAATCTTTAATAACAAACTTTACTTCTATCCTATCATGCCATGTTAACACAAGTTATGGTACTGGGCTTTCTCCCTGATATGTCACATGCTTTCCTTATATTAATTTTAAATACTATTTTTAATTACTTCTAGGTATACAATTAATTATAATTCCACTCTAATCATTGGTGGTTTATCAATGTTTTAAAGAGTGTCTATTTCCTTAGCATTCTAATTTGAATGTTTTACCTTCACTATTTTATAGGGCATTAACACTTCACTAAAACACTTCACTTTGGTTCACTGTTCTGTAATTAGTGTTATTTAATGGGTAACCCCTATACTTTTTCCTACCATTTCTCACTATTTTGTTCTAGTATTATGTTTACTATAAACAATATTAGGCTAGTTGTGTTTTGGTTGAATCTAACCTTTCTGACAGGGTTAATGTACTCTTCCTATACTACTTTGCTTTATAATTGTATTGTCTTAAAAATGGTTACATATGTTATATCAATAATAATAATAACATTGGTTTCATTAATATATAATTATTTAAGGTTTATTGACCGTATTCTATCTTTAACATACAATCTTTCCCTTTTATATATGTGTGTTAGTTTCCCCTTGGGTTTTATCTGTCTCCTCTTCATTCTTCCTCTTCTTCTTCTTCAATAATCTTCATCTTCTTTCTTCATCTTGGTTTGGTCCTCCTTTAGTTCTATGTCCATCATTGTTTTGTCAATCACATTTTCTTAAGTATGTTTGGGTTGTCGGCTCAATCATGTCAAAATATCTACATTTTAATAAGTATGTTACGTGGTTCCCTTCTTAATGTTTGTGTTTTTTGGCTCAATCACTTGGGTTGGGTAATATCGTGGTACGTCATGTCAAAGTATTTACATTTTAATCATTTTTTACACATTTTATTTCATATGAAGTAATTTTATATCAAGAATTATCTTGTTTATCACTGGTACGAGATTTGGCTTAATTGTATCGTTACATAATGCCTCTCCTCTAAAATTGATCATTTTAATAAAATACTAGCATAGTGTTTTATGAAATTATCAGTTATAGATAACTTTTTTCCTTCTCTTCCTTGTTTGTTTCTCCATTCTCCATTTCTCTTCTTACTTAATTCACTCCATTTTATTTGGATCTGTTTTTATTTATTTCCATTGGTGCATATTCCCTCATACACAAATTTTATTTCCCTAACTTTATATAGTAGCTGGTTTCTCCCATTACTACTCAATTTTCTGAGACTAGAGGCACATCTTCTCTACTCAGTTCACATAGATTGCTGGACTTTTCAACAGTCAATCTTAAATCTTTGTCAACTTGTGACTTAATAATAATAACAATATAATAATATAATTTGGATTGTCCACCTTGTGGTTTGGCTTTAGATCACTTTATCCTTACTACTCATTCTTCCTTCCGCTATACCTTAACTATACACTATCATCTACTCATATACTATATTGAGAAATTTTATCTTTATTCATATGTTAATTTCATCATATCTCACCTTTCATTATTTTTTTCAATGCTCGTTGTGATCATTTTAATAGTTTTAGACATTTTTTTTTTCTTAGTCATTTAGCAGGATTCTGCTTTAGCCATATTTGTATATTTGTTTTTAATACAATTTCTCTCTCTCTCCTTGTACCAGGTAAAGTTTTATTTATTTTTTCTGATAATACTTTCGGTTCAGTATAATTTCAAGTATTTATCTCGGTAATTTGAATTTGATTTTATTTTTGTTTATTTTACTCTGTATTCAACATCATTTTTGATAATTCTTTGGTAAGTTAATGGTCTTACCTTAAAGGAATGTTTGTAGCGTATTCCTTTTTAGCTATTTTTTGTTTTTAATTATAATTGTAAGTTTGTGCTTCTTACATTTTTATTACATAGGAATGTGTGTAACTTATTCCTGATTATCTCACTTTTTACTTCATACTTCATATTTCAATTTTTTGTTATATTTTAAACTGATTTAAATTGAAAGGAATTTGTGTAACTGTTTCCTTTTTTTTTTTTTTTTTTTTTTTCATTAAAACTTTTTATTGTTCCGCATACATCATCTAAATATTTGAGTAAGCTGCTCTTACAATCTCTTTTAGAATTTTGAAATTTGTTTCATTTCACAATGGTTTTATTCTTCCTCGTAAAACTTTTTTATTGAAGTTTGATCGTAAACTCCCTTGATTTTCTTTGTATTGATATTACTGATTTGGTAAGTATTATTACCATTGTCTCTTGTGATGATATACGGTCCCGTGTATAACAATAATAATTTCTTTGCTATACCTTCCATTGTACTTGGTAGTTCACGATTTTTGATTAGTATTTTTTCTCCCTCTTTATATTTGATGATTTTAGGTTGGTTCTTTGCATATTTGGCCTTTTGTTTCTCAATTTTTCCACTATTAGGCTGTACCATTTATTTTTGTCATACGGGTCTTCTGGGTCCTTTGGGAATTCTATTATCTCTTGTATCTGTCTGTTTGGCTTCCTCTCGAACATCATCAAGTAAGGCGTACTCTCAGTGAATTGGTGGTAACTAATGTTTAAAAACACTTCGGTTGAAGGTAAATATTTGTACCATTCTCTCTGGTTGTTATGACAATAAGTTCTCAGAATGCGTCCCACCTCCCTCAACATTCTTTCTGCAGGATTGCTGCTAGGGTGGTAGACTGATGTTTTATAAGTTTTAATATTTAATTTTAATAACTCTTCTCGCCATTTCCTTCCTTTAAATTGCGTTCCATGGTCTGTTATTAACATGTACGGTCTTCCAATTTCTATAATGTATTTATTTTTGATAATGTCTAATATTTTCCTGGTTGTGGCTCTGTTTATAGCATATAATTTGGTGTACTTGGTGTAATGGTCAAGTATGATAACAATTAATTTGTAGCCGTGTCGTCCTCCGCTACGTGGGAATGGTCCACATATGTCGAGGAACGCCTTCTCTAATTTGGCACTTGATGTGATGGGTATCATCGTTCCATCCTTCCTTTCGTTATTGGTTTTGACCATTTGACACAAGGTGCAGGTTTTTATGTTTTTACTTACTTTTCTTGCAATATTTTTTATAAACAAATCCTCTTCTAATGCTTTTACCATTTTAATTGTTCCCATGTGGCCGTATCTCACATGATAATCTTTGATAATTTGATTTTCCAATGATTGAGGGACTACCAGTTTCCAAGTATCTTGGTTTTTTCTTGTTTTCATAAATAAAATATTGTTGTACACGCAGTAAAATTGGTTAATAATGGTTTCAGACTCCATCAGTCTTCTTCTGATGTTGGATATTTTTGTATCTTGCTCTTGTTGCAACACTATTTGGTTCATAATATCTTCCAGGTCTTTTCTATCCTTCAACATATAATACACTTTTGCTGTCTTCCCCTTTTCTCCTTCAAATGTCTGATTTACTACATTTATTCTGGACAAAACATCAGCCACTATATTTTTTCGTCCTGGAATATATTCCCATGTAATGTGGTATTCTTGCAAGGCAAGTATCCATCGAGTAAGTCGGCCATGATTCAACTTACATTGTTTTAGAAACGATATTGATTTATGATCGCTTCGGACCGTTATATTATATCCAAGTATGTACGTCCTAAACTTGCCGCACGCGAATACTATGCTGAGCAACTCCTTTTCTGTAACATTATAGTTACGCTCACAGCTATTGAGTATTCGCCTGGCGAAGCTAATGACTAGGTGATTGCCATCTTCGTCTTCTTGGTATAATTCTGCGCCTAGACTTACATCACTAGCGTCGCAGTTTAGATAGAACTGTTTTGCAAAATTAGGGTGGTGTAAAATAACAGTGTCAACAAATTTTTGTTTGATTAATTTAAACACTTCTTCTTGTTCCACTCCCCACGTCCATTTTTCTTTTGAAGATAATTGCTTGGAAAATTTAGCTGTTAGGTGGGAGTAGTTGGTCTGAAATTTCCTGTAGTAATTACATACCCCTAGGAAGGATTGCAACTGTTTTTTGTTTCTTGGTGATGGGAAATTTTGTATGGCGTCAACCTTCTCTTGGGATGGAGAGATTCCCTCTTCAGTTAGGTTGAATCCTAAGAATTTTACTTCTTTAGCAATGAACTTTGATTTGTCTAACTTAAGTGTGATGTTGTTGTTAGATAATTTTTCCAACACATGTCTGACTCTTTCACAGTGTTCGTCCCAGTTTGCTGACGTAATAAGCAGGTCGTCAACGTACACTGTAGTAAATTCCAGTGCCTCTTGACCTAACACTTGGTCCATGCACTTCACGAACACTGCTACTGAATTTATTAGTCCAAATGGTAGTCTTTTGAACTGGTAGTTTCTACCGTCGAACAAGAATGCTAAGTATTGTCTACTGTGTGGGTGCAGCTCTACCTGCCAATACCCACATACAGTATCCCAAGTGCTAATATATCTGATTCCGTGGAATCTCTTCAGAATTTCTTCTATTTCTCCTGGTGATGTTCTGTCATTTATAATCATCTTATTTATTTCTCGGGCGTCAAGGCAAATTCGCACCTTGCCATTTTTCTTGGGGATGGCAACTATGGGACTGGTATATTGTGAATGACTGTATTCAATTATGTCTTCGGCAATCATTCTATTTATTTCCATTCTAACTTCGTTTTTTAGAGAATGTGCTATTGGATATGATTTCCGGTGGAAGTCCACTGGTTCTCGGAATTGAATTTTACATTGATATCCCTTAACCTTTCCGGGGATGTTCGAAAATACATGCTGATATTCATTGTAAATGGCGATTAATTTTTTGGATTGTTGTTTACTAATCTCCTGCATAGGCCGCTCTCTTTGGAAGGTGATAATCTCTTCCAACTTCTGGTTCCATAAGGTCTTACGCTCCTCCTCCTCTACTATGGTAACATCTGGCTCATGCCTCTGGCAGTAATAACTTTTCAGTTCTGTGTTTTGGCTTAAAGCAGTTGGACTTGGTACACAATTGATAATGTTCGCGGACCAGGTTCCTTGTTCTGAATTTAACAACACTACTCCTTTCTGCAGGTTTATTACTGCTGAATACTTTCTTAGTATATCACATCCGATGAGCATATTGAAAGGTAGCCCATTTGCCACGAGAAATACAATGGAGATGGTGGATTCTAGATTATCTAGTTCCAATGACACTTGCTTTTTCACTGTTTTGTTCTGTTTGCCCGTCGCGCCAATGATGACTATATTATTTATTGGCAATGTAGGTATTGGTGTTCGAGAGTGAGCTTGAATTCTTTCTAATTCAGGTTGGTTAATGAGAGAGATATTAGACCCCGTGTCTACCAGAATACTGGTTATGGTACCGTTTATTGTTGCCTTTATATGAACAATTTCACTATTGTTCTGTGGTAATTGAGTGGCCTCTTCCTCGAGAAGTTCTTCTCGAATATTTTTTAAATAATTGTTGTAAATTATCGTGATTCCTTTGGTTTGTGTATCTGACATTGTTTGACGTATCAACCCAAGTGATTGGTCATGTGAAGGGCGTTCATACTTTATCACTGACCTTTTTAGTTTAAAGGTGGCTGCTGGCTGACGGCCAGGTTGCTTGGCTGGTCGTTCGTTTCATTGTGTGGCACATTTTGCTGGTTATTTCCATTTTGTAGTTGTTCATTGTTCCTGTTCACTGATGGTCTGTTGTCAGTCTCGTTGGATGCATTGTACCATGGCTCTTGGTGCCAATTTGAATTGTATCTTCGGTGGTTATTCCGCCTTCTACCACTAATAAAATTTACATGACGTCGATTGTCATTCCTATTTGGATTGCCCCCGGGTCCTCGGTTGTACTGGTAATTGGGATGATACCGGTTGCCGTAATAATTGTGGTCATTGGGGTGACTGTTGGTACGTTGTTCAGGTCCTCCTCCTCGATAATTCTCACTTGGTCGGTTGTTATTATTTGGGCTGTTTCTATTATTGTTTGGACTTCCTGGGTGATTGTTCTGTTGTCCTCGGTTACCAGGCTGGTTATTTGGATGGCGATGCTGATCGTTTCCATTGAATGTTGGTTCTGCATTATTATTATTGTTATTCCGGCCCCAGTTATTTCGATTATTGTCTTGTGGATAATTGTATGGTCCCTGGAAATTAGGTGTATTATTGTGTTCATTCCACTTATTGTATCTTTGGTTTGTGATCCTGTTTTTTCGATACTGGTTGTCGTTCTCCAGGTCTTCCAGTAAGCTAACCATTCCTTGGATTGTTTTAATTTGGCCTTGTCGCCTGGCCTTCTGGATGGCCTCTTCGTAATGGTAACCCAGTTGTATCACCAACGATTCTTCCGGTATCCTGGGTTCCAAATTTCTGGCTAAACATACCTTTCCCAGAAAGTACGATGTTAATGTGTGTCCTCCTTGTGTCTCGTACCTTCCGTTACTGATGTCATTGCGAACCACATTCATTCACATTGATTCGGACCAATACTTCTCCCTGAACTGTTTCTTGAATTCCTGAGTATCATTTATCTCAGGTCTTGTGGCCGTCCACCAATTGTCATGGGTGTCACGAAACATCTCGTCGATCATACTCCTCACACTAGACCATCTGGTTTCTCGGTTCTTCTCTATCAGCTCTTCTACCCGTTTGAGGAATTCTATCGGGTTTCTCCTGTAGCTACGAAAATTAATCATTTCTCTGTTCTCACTGGTTATGAACTGTGTGTGATTATATGGTTTTTCTCTTAATGCATCTAATTCTTCCTGCATCTGTTTCTCTCGCATGCTGATTCCCTGGATTTTTTCTCGGTTTTCTCGGGTCAGTCCGTCGATTTTGTCTATGACGGTATACACCTTTTCCACCCGATTGTTTACATCCAGTTGTAGCTCTTGGTGCCTCTCCTCCAGTTCCTTGACCACTTCTTGTTTATTCTTTTGGCACCCTTCAGTAAGGACTTGGTAGAACTCCGTCGCCCTCAATTTACCTTCCTCTTCAACGTTACTAATTTTACTATTTAATTCTTCCCTGATTTGTATTACTGTTTCGTTGGTCTCTGTTACCGTTTGTCTAATCTCTTCTCGACATTCGACTAGTTGTTGCTTCCATTCCTCCTTGGTTTTCTTACTTTCTTCCTCGATTTTCCTTTGGAGGATATCATGGTTATTTTCCATCTTTTTGTTCACTACCTCCAGATCCTTCTTGATCTGTCTCTTTAGCTCTTCGCTCTTCTTTTCCAATGCCTCCTGACCTTCATGTATCACCTTCATTTGCTTCTTCAATTCTTCACTGTTTAGGTCTAGTTTTTCTAATCTTTTATTTAAATCTTCCTTGTCTCGTTTTCTTCCCTCTTGTAATGACTCTAATTGTTCATTCAATTTCTTTGAAGCTTCCCTTGTTTCTTCCTGGTTCCTGTTCATTTGTCCAAATTGTTCCATTATGAATTTCATCATGCTATCTAAATTCGTTTCTTCTGTTGGTTTGATTGGTTGGTTATTTACCCTGACTTCTGCTTCTATTTCCGGTTCAGGTTCACGTTCAGGTTCAGGTGGATTTGGATTTTCCACTTGGTCCTCCTGTGAGTTTTCTTCTGACAATTCTCCAGTCGTTTCCTCCATTTCCACTTCCTCGACTTCCTCCACTTCTTCTGGGTTTCCTTCTTGGTTTGGTGTTTCCTTCCCTTTGCGTCTCGTAACCATCCCGTGTCTATTCATGATCGCCGCTAGTTATTCTTACCAGCCACACGTTGCTGGTCGCCAATATGTAACAATTACTTACGTCCGCCTTGTTTAAGCCCCGCGATGGGCGCCAATATGTAACAATAATTATCGGGTCGTGTACGTCCTCCTTCCTTTATTCTTAAAGCCCCTCGTTGGGTTCGTCAATATGTAACAATAAATAGGGGTCGTACCTGTTAAAATGTATCACACTTGTTTATATGGTGTATTAGTGTGATTGTAGTGTGTTTGCCTCACACTGGTTGTTACATAAATCGACGTCACTACTGGAGTCCGTAGCGTTGTCAATGTCACCAGTACAACCTACCTGTCAATTCATAGGGATTACGATTCCCGGGTGGCGCCAAATTGTTTTTATTAAAACAATTAAAACATTTAATTTTTAAAGTAATATGTGGTATTAGCATGGACAGCTGTGGCGTTCGAATTATTCCCGCTGCTACACAGGTTGTCGACTCGGCCACTCGTAAGAAGCGCTAGTTGGCTGATACTTACTACTTCGCTAACACACATATATTTTACAAAAATAAATCCTATGAAATAACAAGAGAATATTGTGTTGTACTGTATCTTTTAATACAAATTTAATTATTAATAAATATGACAATTGAATCATAAACAGATTATAATATTATGCCCCGGCTTAGAGCGTGAAACATAAACATCTCAAGGTTGGCAAATTTCGATTTTAAAACACTATCGTTCCGTTATGTCAACAAATTACTATGTTTTTAAAATCTGGAGTTCTTTTGATCATGAAAATAGACATAAACGTTGATTACATGAAAAGAAAGTACACTATTATACCTTATAGGTACTTAGGATTTATAATGTGTTTGTACAATTTGTTCCGTAGTGTCGTATTTCTGTTACAGTAATTATGTTTACAAATAAGGTTATCTTTATAAATGGTTTTTAATATAAGTAAATTATGCCTTTACCTTTGAAAGAAAATACTACTTTTAAATAGTGAGAAATTTTATCAATTGAAAATAATTTAAGTGATTTGGGGTTTTAGGAGTAAGAAATTATTCGGTACTTATCAGTTCGTCTCACGTTGGAGGGTCATCATGGGTAGGCGTGTATTTTTCGAATTTGGGCTGGTTGTAGGCTTCCAGCGTCTTCTTCAAACTGGTCTGGGTTTTTTCTTTAATTAGTTTGTTCAATTTCGTTCCTGGTCATCATTAATTCTGTACAGATCGACGTCTCTTCACATGGGATCATTTGAATTCACTAGTTGACTTGTTATAACTGTTTAAATTAAAGTTTTAGTTTGTCCAGTTTCTTGTGTGGCGTACCCACGCTTCGTTTCTTCAGCGTCTGTATAATTTAACGGAAAAATAAGCCTCAAATGACTCGTTGTCATAGTAACTAATAATTCCATGCTTGTTTCATTACTCTTTACTTACATTGTTAGAGATATTTGAATTTTTATTCAAATTTATTAAGTATTTTCCCAATGATTTTATTCCCTTATACTTCCTTTGGGATAATAAATGACATCACTATTATTTTTCTTTCCTTTCAAAGTTTACAATGATACCTCATAAGGTCATATTTTGTTACACTTTAACTATAGTCTAATTAGTCGACATTTAAAAAATAACATATCTTTCTTGAATTAAATTATTACAATAATATTTCTGTGTAGAAATAACTGATATACAATCATTGTCCATTCACTGTTCTTAGATTAGTAAGATTTTTTGTGAAATTGATACAATTTGCATTTGAAATGTTCTTGACAGTTAACTGTTTTCCTAGTTACAAACAGCCATGATTGTTTTCTAGTGTATTTCCCTTTTAAATTACATTCTGAATTCAGCCTGATGGGCTTCACTTATTTGTTTGTGTTTTAATTATTATTCAACATAAATTTTCATTACTTTTCATTTAAAATATAATAGTTAGGTTTATGGACTGTAAGTCCCTTTTCAGTCATATTCCTTCTTTAACATTGAATCAACTATTCTTTATAAATCATAAATTATTCTTAGTACTAACATTGATTTCTATCTTGTCTTATAAAGTATGGTGATAAACATTGTCACTTTCTCTAATATTATTAAGGTTGATTCCCCTTTCAACATGGGGTGTTGTATTCTTTATAAATGTAATCTTTAATAACAAACTTTACTTCTATCCTATCATGCCATGTTAACACAAGTTATGGTACTGGGCTTTCTCCCTGATATGTCACATGCTTTCCTTATATTAATTTTAAATACTATTTTTAATTACTTCTAGGTATACAATTAATTATAATTCCACTCTAATCATTGGTGGTTTATCAATGTTTTAAAGAGTGTCTATTTCCTTAGCATTCTAATTTGAATGTTTTACCTTCACTATTTTATAGGGCATTAACACTTCACTAAAACACTTCACTTTGGTTCACTGTTCTGTAATTAGTGTTATTTAATGGGTAACCCCTATACTTTTTCCTACCATTTCTCACTATTTTGTTCTAGTATTATGTTTACTATAAACAATATTAGGCTAGTTGTGTTTTGGCTGAATCTAACCTTTCTGACAGGGTTAATGTACTCTTCCTATACTACTTTGCTTTATAATTGTATTGTCTTAAAAATGGTTACATATGTTATATCAATAATAATAATAACATTGGTTTCATTAATATATAATTATTTAAGGTTTATTGACCGTATTCTATCTTTAACATACAATCTTTCCCTTTTATATATGTGTGTTAGTTTCCCCTTGGGTTTTATCTGTCTCCTCTTCATTCTTCCTCTTCTTCTTCTTCAATAATCTTCATCTTCTTTCTTCATCTTGGTTTGGTCCTCCTTTAGTTCTATGTCCATCATTGTTTTGTCAATCACATTTTCTTAAGTATGTTTGGGTTGTCGGCTCAATCATGTCAAAATATCTACATTTTAATAAGTATGTTACGTGGTTCCCTTCTTAATGTTTGTGTTTTTTGGCTCAATCACTTGGGTTGGGTAATATCGTGGTACGTCATGTCAAAGTATTTACATTTTAATCATTTTTTACACATTTTATTTCATATGAAGTAATTTTATATCAAGAATTATCTTGTTTATCACTGGTACGAGATTTGGCTTAATTGTATCGTTACATAATGCCTCTCCTCTAAAATTGATCATTTTAATAAAATACTAGCATAGTGTTTTATGAAATTATCAGTTATAGATAACTTTTTTCCTTCTCTTCCTTGTTTGTTTCTCCATTCTCCATTTCTCTTCTTACTTAATTCACTCCATTTTATTTGGATCTGTTTTTATTTATTTCCATTGGTGCATATTCCCTCATACACAAATTTTATTTCCCTAACTTTATATAGTAGCTGGTTTCTCCCATTACTACTCAATTTTCTGAGACTAGAGGCACATCTTCTCTACTCAGTTCACATAGATTGCTGGACTTTTCAACAGTCAATCTTAAATCTTTGTCAACTTGTGACTTAATAATAATAACAATATAATAATATAATTTGGATTGTCCACCTTGTGGTTTGGCTTTAGATCACTTTATCCTTACTACTCATTCTTCCTTCCGCTATACCTTAACTATACACTATCATCTACTCATATACTATATTGAGAAATTTTATTTTTATTCATATGTTAATTTCATCATATCTCACCTTTCATTATTTTTTTCAATGCTCGTTGTGATCATTTTAATAGTTTTAGACATTTTTTTTTTTCTTAGTCATTTAGCAGGATTCTGCTTTAGCCATATTTGTATATTTGTTTTTAATACAATTTCTCTCTCTCTCCTTGTACCAGGTAAAGTTTTATTTATTTTTTCTGATAATACTTTCGGTTCAGTATAATTTCAAGTATTTATCTCGGTAATTTGAATTTGATTTTATTTTTGTTTATTTTACTCTGTATTCAACATCATTTTTGATAATTCTTTGGTAAGTTAATGGTCTTACCTTAAAGGAATGTTTGTAGCGTATTCCTTTTTAGCTATTTTTTGTTTTTAATTATAATTGTAAGTTTGTGCTTCTTACATTTTTATTACATAGGAATGTGTGTAACTTATTCCTGATTATCTCACTTTTTACTTCATACTTCATATTTCAATTTTTTGTTATATTTTAAACTGATTTAAATTGAAAGGAATTTGTGTAACTGTTTCCTTTTTTTTTTTTTTTTTTTTTTTTCATTAAAACTTTTTATTGTTCCGCATACATCATCTAAATATTTGAGTAAGCTGCTCTTACAATCTCTTTTAGAATTTTGAAATTTGTTTCATTTCACAATGGTTTTATTCTTCCTCGTAAAACTTTTTTATTGAAGTTTGATCGTAAACTCCCTTGATTTTCTTTGTATTGATATTACTGATTTGGTAAGTATTATTACCATTGTCTCTTGTGATGATATACGGTCCCGTGTATAACAATAATAATTTCTTTGCTATACCTTCCATTGTACTTGGTAGTTCACGATTTTTGATTAGTATTTTTTCTCCCTCTTTATATTTGATGATTTTAGGTTGGTTCTTTGCATATTTGGCCTTTTGTTTCTCAATTTTTCCACTATTAGGCTGTACCATTTATTTTTGTCATACGGGTCTTCTGGGTCCTTTGGGAATTCTATTATCTCTTGTATCTGTCTGTTTGGCTTCCTCTCGAACATCATCAAGTAAGGCGTACTCTCAGTGAATTGGTGGTAACTAATGTTTAAAAACACTTCGGTTGAAGGTAAATATTTGTACCATTCTCTCTGGTTGTTATGACAATAAGTTCTCAGAATGCGTCCCACCTCCCTCAACATTCTTTCTGCAGGATTGCTGCTAGGGTGGTAGACTGATGTTTTATAAGTTTTAATATTTAATTTTAATAACTCTTCTCGCCATTTCCTTCCTTTAAATTGCGTTCCATGGTCTGTTATTAACATGTACGGTCTTCCAATTTCTATAATGTATTTATTTTTGATAATGTCTAATATTTTCCTGGTTGTGGCTCTGTTTATAGCATATAATTTGGTGTACTTGGTGTAATGGTCAAGTATGATAACAATTAATTTGTAGCCGTGTCGTCCTCCGCTACGTGGGAATGGTCCACATATGTCGAGGAACGCCTTCTCTAATTTGGCACTTGATGTGATGGGTATCATCGTTCCATCCTTCCTTTCGTTATTGGTTTTGACCATTTGACACAAGGTGCAGGTTTTTATGTTTTTACTTACTTTTCTTGCAATATTTTTTATAAACAAATCCTCTTCTAATGCTTTTACCATTTTAATTGTTCCCATGTGGCCGTATCTCACATGATAATCTTTGATAATTTGATTTTCCAATGATTGAGGGACTACCAGTTTCCAAGTATCTTGGTTTTTTCTTGTTTTCATAAATAAAATATTGTTGTACACACAGTAAAATTGGTTAATAATGGTTTCAGACTCCATCAGTCTTCTTCTGATGTTGGATATTTTTGTATCTTGCTCTTGTTGCAACACTATTTGGTTCATAATATCTTCCAGGTCTTTTCTATCCTTCAACATATAATACACTTTTGCTGTCTTCCCCTTTTCTCCTTCAAATGTCTGATTTACTACATTTATTCTGGACAAAACATCAGCCACTATATTTTTTCGTCCTGGAATATATTCCCATGTAATGTGGTATTCTTGCAAGGCAAGTATCCATCGAGTAAGTCGGCCATGATTCAACTTACATTGTTTTAGAAACGATATTGATTTATGATCGCTTCGGACCGTTATATTATATCCAAGTATGTACGTCCTAAACTTGCCGCACGCGAATACTATGCTGAGCAACTCCTTTTCTGTAACATTATAGTTACGCTCACAGCTATTGAGTATTCGCCTGGCGAAGCTAATGACTAGGTGATTGCCATCTTCGTCTTCTTGGTATAATTCTGCGCCTAGACTTACATCACTAGCGTCGCAGTTTAGATAGAACTGTTTTGCAAAATTAGGGTGGTGTAAAATAACAGTGTCAACAAATTTTTGTTTGATTAATTTAAACACTTCTTCTTGTTCCACTCCCCACGTCCATTTTTCTTTTGAAGATAATTGCTTGGAAAATTTAGCTGTTAGGTGGGAGTAGTTGGTCTGAAATTTCCTGTAGTAATTACATACCCCTAGGAAGGATTGCAACTGTTTTTTGTTTCTTGGTGATGGGAAATTTTGTATGGCGTCAACCTTCTCTTGGGATGGAGAGATTCCCTCTTCAGTTAGGTTGAATCCTAAGAATTTTACTTCTTTAGCAATGAACTTTGATTTGTCTAACTTAAGTGTGATGTTGTTGTTAGATAATTTTTCCAACACATGTCTGACTCTTTCACAGTGTTCGTCCCAGTTTGCTGACGTAATAAGCAGGTCGTCAACGTACACTGTAGTAAATTCCAGTGCCTCTTGACCTAACACTTGGTCCATGCACTTCACGAACACTGCTACTGAATTTATTAGTCCAAATGGTAGTCTTTTGAACTGGTAGTTTCTACCGTCGAACAAGAATGCTAAGTATTGTCTACTGTGTGGGTGCAGCTCTACCTGCCAATACCCACATACAGTATCCCAAGTGCTAATATATCTGATTCCGTGGAATCTCTTCAGAATTTCTTCTATTTCTCCTGGTGATGTTCTGTCATTTATAATCATCTTATTTATTTCTCGGGCGTCAAGGCAAATTCGCACCTTGCCATTTTTCTTGGGGATGGCAACTATGGGACTGGTATATTGTGAATGACTGTATTCAATTATGTCTTCGGCAATCATTCTATTTATTTCCATTCTAACTTCGTTTTTTAGAGAATGTGCTATTGGATATGATTTCCGGTGGAAGTCCACTGGTTCTCGGAATTGAATTTTACATTGATATCCCTTAACCTTTCCGGGGATGTTCGAAAATACATGCTGATATTCATTGTAAATGGCGATTAATTTTTTGGATTGTTGTTTACTAATCTCCTGCATAGGCCGCTCTCTTTGGAAGGTGATAATCTCTTCCAACTTCTGGTTCCATAAGGTCTTACGCTCCTCCTCCTCTACTATGGTAACATCTGGCTCATGCCTCTGGCAGTAATAACTTTTCAGTTCTGTGTTTTGGCTTAAAGCAGTTGGACTTGGTACACAATTGATAATGTTCGCGGACCAGGTTCCTTGTTCTGAATTTAACAACACTACTCCTTTCTGCAGGTTTATTACTGCTGAATACTTTCTTAGTATATCACATCCGATGAGCATATTGAAAGGTAGCCCATTTGCCACGAGAAATACAATGGAGATGGTGGATTCTAGATTATCTAGTTCCAATGACACTTGCTTTTTCACTGTTTTGTTCTGTTTGCCCGTCGCGCCAATGATGACTATATTATTTATTGGCAATGTAGGTATTGGTGTTCGAGAGTGAGCTTGAATTCTTTCTAATTCAGGTTGGTTAATGAGAGAGATATTAGACCCCGTGTCTACCAGAATACTGGTTATGGTACCGTTTATTGTTGCCTTTATATGAACAATTTCACTATTGTTCTGTGGTAATTGAGTGGCCTCTTCCTCGAGAAGTTCTTCTCGAATATTTTTTAAATAATTGTTGTAAATTATCGTGATTCCTTTGGTTTGTGTATCTGACATTGTTTGACGTATCAACCCAAGTGATTGGTCATGTGAAGGGCGTTCATACTTTATCACTGACCTTTTTAGTTTAAAGGTGGCTGCTGGCTGACGGCCAGGTTGCTTGGCTGGTCGTTCGTTTCATTGTGTGGCACATTTTGCTGGTTATTTCCATTTTGTAGTTGTTCATTGTTCCTGTTCACTGATGGTCTGTTGTCAGTCTCGTTGGATGCATTGTACCATGGCTCTTGGTGCCAATTTGAATTGTATCTTCGGTGGTTATTCCGCCTTCTACCACTAATAAAATTTACATGACGTCGATTGTCATTCCTATTTGGATTGCCCCCGGGTCCTCGGTTGTACTGGTAATTGGGATGATACCGGTTGCCGTAATAATTGTGGTCATTGGGGTGACTGTTGGTACGTTGTTCAGGTCCTCCTCCTCGATAATTCTCACTTGGTCGGTTGTTATTATTTGGGCTGTTTCTATTATTGTTTGGACTTCCTGGGTGATTGTTCTGTTGTCCTCGGTTACCAGGCTGGTTATTTGGATGGCGATGCTGATCGTTTCCATTGAATGTTGGTTCTGCATTATTATTATTGTTATTCCGGCCCCAGTTATTTCGATTATTGTCTTGTGGATAATTGTATGGTCCCTGGAAATTAGGTGTATTATTGTGTTCATTCCACTTATTGTATCTTTGGTTTGTGATCCTGTTTTTTCGATACTGGTTGTCGTTCTCCAGGTCTTCCAGTAAGCTAACCATTCCTTGGATTGTTTTAATTTGGCCTTGTCGCCTGGCCTTCTGGATGGCCTCTTCGTAATGGTAACCCAGTTGTATCACCAACGATTCTTCCGGTATCCTGGGTTCCAAATTTCTGGCTAAACATACCTTTCCCAGAAAGTACGATGTTAATGTGTGTCCTCCTTGTGTCTCGTACCTTCCGTTACTGATGTCATTGCGAACCACATTCATTCACATTGATTCGGACCAATACTTCTCCCTGAACTGTTTCTTGAATTCCTGAGTATCATTTATCTCAGGTCTTGTGGCCGTCCACCAATTGTCATGGGTGTCACGAAACATCTCGTCGATCATACTCCTCACACTAGACCATCTGGTTTCTCGGTTCTTCTCTATCAGCTCTTCTACCCGTTTGAGGAATTCTATCGGGTTTCTCCTGTAGCTACGAAAATTAATCATTTCTCTGTTCTCACTGGTTATGAACTGTGTGTGATTATATGGTTTTTCTCTTAATGCATCTAATTCTTCCTGCATCTGTTTCTCTCGCATGCTGATTCCCTGGATTTTTTCTCGGTTTTCTCGGGTCAGTCCGTCGATTTTGTCTATGACGGTATACACCTTTTCCACCCGATTGTTTACATCCAGTTGTAGCTCTTGGTGCCTCTCCTCCAGTTCCTTGACCACTTCTTGTTTATTCTTTTGGCACCCTTCAGTAAGGACTTGGTAGAACTCCGTCGCCCTCAATTTACCTTCCTCTTCAACGTTACTAATTTTACTATTTAATTCTTCCCTGATTTGTATTACTGTTTCGTTGGTCTCTGTTACCGTTTGTCTAATCTCTTCTCGACATTCGACTAGTTGTTGCTTCCATTCCTCCTTGGTTTTCTTACTTTCTTCCTCGATTTTCCTTTGGAGGATATCATGGTTATTTTCCATCTTTTTGTTCACTACCTCCAGATCCTTCTTGATCTGTCTCTTTAGCTCTTCGCTCTTCTTTTCCAATGCCTCCTGACCTTCATGTATCACCTTCATTTGCTTCTTCAATTCTTCACTGTTTAGGTCTAGTTTTTCTAATCTTTTATTTAAATCTTCCTTGTCTCGTTTTCTTCCCTCTTGTAATGACTCTAATTGTTCATTCAATTTCTTTGAAGCTTCCCTTGTTTCTTCCTGGTTCCTGTTCATTTGTCCAAATTGTTCCATTATGAATTTCATCATGCTATCTAAATTCGTTTCTTCTGTTGGTTTGATTGGTTGGTTATTTACCCTGACTTCTGCTTCTATTTCCGGTTCAGGTTCAGGTTCAGGTTCAGGTGGATTTGGATTTTCCACTTGGTCCTCCTGTGAGTTTTCTTCTGACAATTCTCCAGTCGTTTCCTCCATTTCCACTTCCTCGACTTCCTCCACTTCTTCTGGGTTTCCTTCTTGGTTTGGTGTTTCCTTCCCTTTGCGTCTCGTAACCATCCCGTGTCTATTCATGATCGCCGCTAGTTATTCTTACCAGCCACACGTTGCTGGTCGCCAATATGTAACAATTACTTACGTCCGCCTTGTTTAAGCCCCGCGATGGGCGCCAATATGTAACAATAATTATCGGGTCGTGTACGTCCTCCTTCCTTTATTCTTAAAGCCCCTCGTTGGGTTCGTCAATATGTAACAATAAATAGGGGTCGTACCTGTTAAAATGTATCACACTTGTATATATGGTGTATTAGTGTGATTGTAGTGTGTTTGCCTCACACTGGTTGTTACATAAATCGACGTCACTACTGGAGTCCGTAGCGTTGTCAATGTCACCAGTACAACCTACCTGTCAATTCATAGGGATTACGATTCCCGGGTGGCGCCAAATTGTTTTTATTAAAACAATTAAAACATTTAATTTTTAAAGTAATATGTGGTATTAGCATGGACAGCTGTGGCGTTCGAATTATTCCCGCTGCTACACAGGTTGTCGACTCGGCCACTCGTAAGAAGCGCTAGTTGGCTGATACTTACTACTTCGCTAACACACATATATTTTACAAAAATAAATCCTATGAAATAACAAGAGAATATTGTGTTGTACTGTATCTTTTAATACAAATTTAATTATTAATAAATATGACAATTGAATCATAAACAGATTATAATATTATGCCCCGGCTTAGAGCGTGAAACATAAACATCTCAAGGTTGGCAAATTTCGATTTTAAAACACTATCGTTCCGTTATGTCAACAAATTACTATGTTTTTAAAATCTGGAGTTCTTTTGATCATGAAAATAGACATAAACGTTGATTACATGAAAAGAAAGTACACTATTATACCTTATAGGTACTTAGGATTTATAATGTGTTTGTACAATTTGTTCCGTAGTGTCGTATTTCTGTTACAGTAATTATGTTTACAAATAAGGTTATCTTTATAAATGGTTTTTAATATAAGTAAATTATGCCTTTACCTTTGAAAGAAAATACTACTTTTAAATAGTGAGAAATTTTATCAATTGAAAATAATTTAAGTGATTTGGGGTTTTAGGAGTAAGAAATTATTCGGTACTTATCAGTTCGTCTCACGTTGGAGGGTCATCATGGGTAGGCGTGTATTTTTCGAATTTGGGCTGGTTGTAGGCTTCCAGCGTCTTCTTCAAACTGGTCTGGGTTTTTTCTTTAATTAGTTTGTTCAATTTCGTTCCTGGTCATCATTAATTCTGTACAGATCGACGTCTCTTCACATGGGATCATTTGAATTCACTAGTTGACTTGTTATAACTGTTTAAATTAAAGTTTTAGTTTGTCCAGTTTCTTGTGTGGCGTACCCACGCTTCGTTTCTTCAGCGTCTGTATAATTTAACGGAAAAATAAGCCTCAAATGACTCGTTGTCATAGTAACTAATAATTCCATGCTTGTTTCATTACTCTTTACTTACATTGTTAGAGATATTTGAATTTTTATTCAAATTTATTAAGTATTTTCCCAATGATTTTATTCCCTTATACTTCCTTTGGGATAATAAATGACATCACTATTATTTTTCTTTCCTTTCAAAGTTTACAATGATACCTCATAAGGTCATATTTTGTTACACTTTAACTATAGTCTAATTAGTCGACATTTAAAAAATAACATATCTTTCTTGAATTAAATTATTACAATAATATTTCTGTGTAGAAATAACTGATATACAATCATTGTCCATTCACTGTTCTTAGATTAGTAAGATTTTTTGTGAAATTGATACAATTTGCATTTGAAATGTTCTTGACAGTTAACTGTTTTCCTAGTTACAAACAGCCATGATTGTTTTCTAGTGTATTTCCCTTTTAAATTACATTCTGAATTCAGCCTGATGGGCTTCACTTATTTGTTTGTGTTTTAATTATTATTCAACATAAATTTTCATTACTTTTCATTTAAAATATAATAGTTAGGTTTATGGACTGTAAGTCCCTTTTCAGTCATATTCCTTCTTTAACATTGAATCAACTATTCTTTATAAATCATAAATTATTCTTAGTACTAACATTGATTTCTATCTTGTCTTATAAAGTATGGTGATAAACATTGTCACTTTCTCTAATATTATTAAGGTTGATTCCCCTTTCAACATGGGGTGTTGTATTCTTTATAAATGTAATCTTTAATAACAAACTTTACTTCTATCCTATCATGCCATGTTAACACAAGTTATGGTACTGGGCTTTCTCCCTGATATGTCACATGCTTTCCTTATATTAATTTTAAATACTATTTTTAATTACTTCTAGGTATACAATTAATTATAATTCCACTCTAATCATTGGTGGTTTATCAATGTTTTAAAGAGTGTCTATTTCCTTAGCATTCTAATTTGAATGTTTTACCTTCACTATTTTATAGGGCATTAACACTTCACTAAAACACTTCACTTTGGTTCACTGTTCTGTAATTAGTGTTATTTAATGGGTAACCCCTATACTTTTTCCTACCATTTCTCACTATTTTGTTCTAGTATTATGTTTACTATAAACAATATTAGGCTAGTTGTGTTTTGGTTGAATCTAACCTTTCTGACAGGGTTAATGTACTCTTCCTATACTACTTTGCTTTATAATTGTATTGTCTTAAAAATGGTTACATATGTTAAATCAATAATAATAATAACATTGGTTTCATTAATATATAATTATTTAAGGTTTATTGACCGTATTCTATCTTTAACATACAATCTTTCCCTTTTATATATGTGTGTTAGTTTCCCCTTGGGTTTTATCTGTCTCCTCTTCATTCTTCCTCTTCTTCTTCTTCAATAATCTTCATCTTCTTTCTTCATCTTGGTTTGGTCCTCCTTTAGTTCTATGTCCATCATTGTTTTGTCAATCACATTTTCTTAAGTATGTTTGGGTTGTCGGCTCAATCATGTCAAAATATCTACATTTTAATAAGTATGTTACGTGGTTCCCTTCTTAATGTTTGTGTTTTTTGGCTCAATCACTTGGGTTGGGTAATATCGTGGTACGTCATGTCAAAGTATTTACATTTTAATCATTTTTTACACATTTTATTTCATATGAAGTAATTTTATATCAAGAATTATCTTGTTTATCACTGGTACGAGATTTGGCTTAATTGTATCGTTACAATATATATATATATATATATATATATATATATATTGCGACAACACAAATTACTAAACTATTGGCGCATAGGATATGGTAGTATGTGTATCTTAAATTAAAAGTCTATATTGGAGGGTTTAAGATTATTTATTGCACAAGACATAAGTAATTGTTTAAATGGTATATTTGATATGTACAGAATGTAGTGTTTGATATAGAGTCTTTCTTTTTTTTTAAATGTTAAATACTGTTCATACACATGACGTGATACGTTACATAAAGAAGATTCCCACGATGATGTTGCTGAAGAGAAGGGCAGGTCTTTGCTGTGTAGTTGGGTCGTCAGGTGTGGCTTATAAACGACAGATGATCACCCTGAAACGCTTACAGCTGGGCTGGTGTCCTATAATTCCCACGATGAATCTGACGCTTTTTTGCACACACAACGGTTCTATGGATCTTACTACTCGTTAAATTAATATAGAGTTTATGACCAACAAGTATCTCAGGTGACAGTGAGTTTAATCAATAACGGTATATTGAACTTATACCACTCCGGACTCTTCAAGTGTTCACGCGAATCACAAGTCTACCGCGATCAGCAGACCAGCCTATGCGGAAATCTTGCACTAACACGGAAACTTCTTGATGAAACAACTACCTGTTGCGTATCTATTAAATTTTACTGACACTGCAGAAAATCTCACACAGTGATACAGTTACACTCATCTATTACACACGTAATACTTTGATAATAATACCGTGTGTAAATAGTTAATATTCAACTGTTCTGCGTCACACGCGTTACTAACACCGAATAGTCTTTACAGATTCTTGCAAGCGACAGAATTTTGTACAAGAACTGCGTGACCCGATCGTGATAGCGGGTAGAGAATAACTCTCATAATTATGCACACAATGCTGTAATAATAATATTGTGTGTAGTTGTAAAACACGAATAACTCTGAGTCTTCACGCGTTACTATCGTCGAATAGTCTTTACAAATTCTTGCAAGCGACAGAATCTTGAACAAGAATTGTACGTCCCGTTCGCGGTAGCAGGCTGAGAAGAACTGTCGTAACTATATGCGCAATGCGTTAAACAATACTGTGTGTAAGTGTAATACACACACAGTTCTGAGTCTTCACGCTTCACTATCGACGAATAGTCTTTACAACACCTTGCAAGCGGTAGAATCTTGAACAAGGATTGCACGTCCCGTTCGCGGTAGCTGGCGGAGAAGTACTGCCTGTGTAACAACAGGCTTAAGAAAATTTCCAACCACCTTCCAGCATTCTATTGGTGGAAGGAAGTCACATGGTTACACCATGACATGTACTTTTCATGCTGTAAAGTGCATTTACTTTGTAAGAGCATGCATAGCGGTAATCAGAATACCCTTATCTCATGCATAACTGCATACTTTACTAATA
Organism: Magicicada septendecula; assembly: GCA_034769895.1. Classification (NCBI taxonomy): domain Eukaryota; kingdom Metazoa; phylum Arthropoda; class Insecta; order Hemiptera; family Cicadidae; genus Magicicada; species Magicicada septendecula. Next base: position 135,818,559 of record CM068373.1, on the reverse strand, counting down.
TCATATGTGAACGTAAATAATAGCCAGAAATATACAGGGATTGTAGCGAATACATATGTCTAAGTTCAGTTCAATGTCAAACACAACGATAATTCATTCACGCACAGCCCGGGAAACGTTTACCACTCGCGCACGCGCGCACATTTCCACAAACACAGTACATGAATAACAATAAATAAATAATACACAGTTTTACTAAACTAAACCCTTATCCATACTAAAATACAACTGATAACATAACCAAATCTAACCATCTACCAATATAAACATGAATGTTCATAGTCTGTGTATCATATGAGCTTGCCCCGCTTATCATGATCCTGTGATTCGTTGCAATTTATATATATTTAGAAATAACCCTTGTTTTGAGAGTTTAGTTGTAGAAATTGACCATACAACGAACAAATTAATATTAATGAATATTCAACATTTAGTCTGGCTTTGTGTGGTGTAGTATTTTGGTTCCCAAGACTTTGAAGCTTATAAAAACCAAAATCCTATGGGAAGGTAGTATTTGGCGACCAACGCGTGGCTTTCGGGGGTAGTAGTGTTTTGTTGCAATATAAGTTATATATTTATATATATATATATAAAATATCTTCAAATAAATACACTGCAACTAGGTTTATTTCATCTGACGCACGTTTCACAGAAATTGTTCTGTATCCTCAAAGGCTTTTTGGATTGTAATTGAATTCATAGATACATACATATATACAGGCTATGTAAAAAAGGAATCTACGTGGATGCTGTGGAAGAAAATAAAATGTAAAAAGCCATACAAATTAACCAGGGTCAGTTACTAAATAACCAATTAAACTTTAAGTTTAATTAATTACATGACATGGCGTTTAATACACAAAGTACAAAGGTCCACAACGCGCCTCACAGACCAACGTAAAACAAACTCTGCTCGAATAACGTTGTCAAGATGCGTATCAGGGCACCCCATGTGGCATTAAATAGTGATGCAGTATTATGTTTGGATGTTTTTAAATAGTTTTTTCTTAGTGTTAACGACCTCGAAGGAGCGATAACATGATGATGGAACGTGTTCTTAAACACATAATATACATAAATAGCAGAAGTCACAAGACGAATAATGTTAATTGTTAAGTGTATCTTATAATGCAAACAACGACGTGGTGCATAAGTTCAACCTTATGTGAGGGACCATCAGGCGAACCCTTAAGTCAGCAAGTAAAGGAGCACGCCTAAAATTCTACAAGGTAATGGCTCTTTCCACACTTCTTTATGGGTCTGAGAATTGGACTTTAACGAAAGGCCAGGCCAGTCGCATCCAAGCGGCTGAAATAAGATTTCTCAGGCACATGGTAGGGTATACTCTCTATGATACGGCAGGAACTGAATATGATGAGTATACTCGACAGGATCACCCAGTATCGACTGAATTGGTGGGAACATCTTTGCCGAATGGATGACTGCCGCATCCTTAAACAGCTATGGAACTATAAGCCGAAGGGACGGAGAGGTGTGGGACGTCCGAGGAAGTGCTGGAGTGCCCGTCTGTAATGTTTGTCTATTTGAGACCGGAACAAACCATTCTCGGTTTAAACCTTGAGGATGATGATGGTAATGATTAAGTGTTCACCGTTACCTAAAAAGCAACAGCAACCATATATTCTTTGGCTTTTCAAAGTGTTCAGTAAATAAATCTAAATTTCGATTCGACAAGTAACGCTGAACGGTGAGTTATTATCCCCACAACAAAAGAAAGCTTGCAAAAAGTTTATTAAGGATTGACGGATTAAGATGATTTCGATAAGCATATCGTGCGGCGTACTATCGCAGGGCTATCCGACTTGCAAAAAAAAAAACATTCGTTAAGAGAAAAATTAAAGGAATGCTTTTAAAATAATATTTGCCTAAAGGAAAAAAATCATTTCTTAATAACAAATAATATTGTTTTATATATTTAAGTACGTTAGAGAACGTTATAATTTCTTTTGATTAAACGGCAATAAATTGTAACGTTTTACTGCATTCGTGACAATATACGGTGAAGGATACGGTCAACATTATGGTAATGATATTGTTACGACGACTTGCATTAGATACGCGGTAAATATTTAATATACTGTACTATCACGTTCCCTGAGCTGTAGAACTCCCTCGCTGTTTTGAAAAAGTACATTTATTGTTCGATAAATTTTAATATGAGACAGTGTTTCAAATGTTGGAAAAATTGTGAAAATTCTGATTACACTAACATTTTTTTTTGTTAAGTAAAGTAACAATTGTAGAGTAGTCATAAAAATTCCAAACAATCGGGTTTGTGTTAAAATTCCCTCTAGTCAGAAACCCGGTTAGATTATTAAAATTAAAAAATTTTGATCCCATTTTTAGGTTCCATAGTAAAAATGTTTTGATATTTCTAAAATTGTATACCTAATTGGTTAAAATCATTTTTATTTTGATGTCCCACATGACGTTTATAGTTTTACCAAACTTTTGCCTATTTTGTGTGTTCTGATGTCAAAATATTGTAAAAAATTCTAAGAACGTAATACTAAATTCAGATTTAAGTTAACATTCCTTTTAATTTAACACGCCGCATGTATTTTTGCGATTTTGTGAAACTGTTTACCCACTTTTAGGCCTCTGACGTCCCAAAGTTTTTAAATTTTTTTAAATGAACGCTATATTTGTACTTAGGATAAATGTTTTTAATTTGATACCCCACATGAACTTTTGGAATTTTTTTTTCAAAACTTAAACAACCTCATATTTTGGACAGCACCCCAATTTTTCAAGGGACCAATCTCAAAAATAATAGAGTACTGCAGAGTAAAATTATGGAGACTTATGCCAAGTTTTACGAATATCTGTTGAAACGTTCAAAACCTATCTTGAGATGTATGTACCCCGAACATACAGACAAATAAATGCAAAAATCGTTCAACAAAATATTTAGTTAATAAAAATACTATAACAATTAAATTATAGTAAAAAGTATAGTATAGTTATTATTTATAGTTTAATTTTGCCACTTCTATGTTCGTTAATTGAATTGTTTGAATTGACTTTCGCAAACATCTTTTACATTACACCGTTTACAAAACCTTTATTCTTTTTTCCATTTTGTGAGTGCTTCAGTTATCTTGTCACATTTATAATGTACAATTATGACCAGTTTCTTTTGTCTTCAGCACATTGTGAGACGAGGTATTATGGAAGAAAAAAAAATAAACAAAATTAAACAGTCAGGAATCAGTTAGCGAAAGGCGTGGTAGGAAGTTGTGTGGTGGGGTATTGCTTGACCTTGGGCTGCCAATTGTCATAAACCATGGAGCGTATGTTGGCTCCCTGACCACCACGGCTACTTTTTATTCTCTTTCCTTTAAATGCTTTCTTCTTATTGAAGTATAGGCCATAAAGAATTCTATTTAGTTCATATGTTTTTCAGGTATTGCAAACTTCCAATCAAAACTAGTATTTATGATTCAAGCTTGTTGCTTGGTAATATTTTTTCGAAACCAGTACACAAAATCTGAATCATTTTCAAGGCAAAAAAAATCACGTTGAGCCTTTAGACAATTTATCGCTTTCAATGTCTATGATATATGACTACAAGAAAATAGTGTTAGAAACTAGAGAACTATATACTTGTAACGAATGAGGACAAAAAGTAAGAATGATTTACGTACACAGAGGGGAGAAACTAAGCTCACACTTGTCTCGCACAGTCACAGTTTTTGTAACTTGTTTTTGTCAAGACACGACTATTTCGCCGTATAAAGTTGGTATGAACATAAAATTTATATGTTCGTATGCTTTTAGCTTTACGATTCCTTTCCCCATTATAGCAAATAATTCAAAAGCATTGATATTATAACCAAGAGACCCGTTTGGCTTTGTTGACTGTAGCAAAGCTTTTTGGTAGTACTTGTGAACACAGACTTTCCAGAGAAGATAGTGGAAGTTACTACAACTCTTATATTAAGATATCGCCATAGTAACTGCCAGAGATGACGAGGTTACTGAACCGCTTAAAGTAAATTGAAATGTGAGAAAGGGTTGTAGTCTGTTCCCCATCTTTTTAACTTGTACATTCACGATATTACGAAACACTAGGAAGTTAAAGTATGTGGAAGAAGTGTGTTTGACCGGAAGATGGTGATCAACAAATTATTTTTTGCTGACATCAGGGAGTGCTGAGGATGAATTACAGAGAGCAGGACATCAGACAAATTACATCAAAAGGATACATATTTAAAATTTCGAAGTGCATGTTTGCATTTTATGGGAAGGACACCGTTTGATCGAAGACTTTTTGGATCGGGTTTACCTGGGACAAGCAAATAACTTCGCATACCTGGTTGTGATATTACTTATGGGTTTGATACAGACATTGGAAAAACTAACTATATTATATAGAGTGGTCCTAAAGACACGTCATTCGCATTTTCACTGCAGACGAAGCACTTAGACTGTCCGTCTCGTCTCCAGTCTCGCCAGCATATTGGTAGGAGCCGTTAAGCCAAGTAACCAATCCCTGCGCCGGAATGGGTCGGTGACGAGAAATCGAGCTCCTGTTGGGGGAGTTTGGGGGTAACCGGAGTCCTGGTCTAGAGGATGGGGCGCGTTGACAGCAGGATGTGCGGTAGCCTAGTGTTGTGGCGGAAGAGCTTCAGTTAGACCAACGGAGACGAACGTAGTCTGAGTGAGTAAGGTTACTTGGAACGGGGAGAGAAGCCGTAGTAAGAGGATGTGAACTCACGCTGGTACCCTAGGTAGGGGGTTGTGCGACGGGTTGACTCTCTGTACATGCAAAAAAAAGTCTCTTACGAATGTTCAATAAACATCTCCCTTGCTCTGGACCGATATGGTTGGAGAACAGGGGTTCAATAAGGGCAGCTACATGCGTCTGTTGTGCCAATGCTGAAGATATTATCTAGAATATGGGGCACGATAAGGAGGGCTCTCGGGAGTCACCGTGGAAAGGGACATATCCAAAGTTTTATAAGATAATAGTAACGCCACAGTTATTATATGGGTGTGAGACGTGGGTAAAATCACTCTAAGCATAATGAAGTTCCTCCGATCTGTTAGCGGTTGCACTAAACGAGACCAACTTACGAATGATGTTGTTTGCGAGGAGCTCGGAATTTTGTCCTTAGTCAAACACGTTTATAATAATCGATGGCACAACTTTTTTACGAATGGCAAACAACAGGTTGGCAAAGCTGACTGTCCAGTATACTCAATGTCGGCTGTCCTAGGAAGAGGTGGATTGTAAAGCCGGTACAAGCCGCAACGTCAAATACTTGACGTTAATGACAACGACGACGAGTCCATTCTCGGTACTGTTTTTTTAATAAAGAATTGTAAGTTATAGAAATATTAAGGTTAAATTGGATATCACTAAATTAAGGGTTTATAAACTGTCGTCCGCAATCGGAATATCCGAGAAAAATACTTCGTTTCCCATTTTCGTAGACGTAGGCGATTTTAGGGTTTCAAGGCCTACTGACCTACAGGCAGGTAAGGAGGCTGTGCCTGGTCGCTTTTAATACTTTGCTCTTGTGAGTGACAATGAGTAAACTTGTGAGTTTACTAAACTGTCATGGATCCGCCAAACCGCCCAGGCTGTACTACCCTACGAGAACGCTCACTGACTTCACGGCTGAGCGCACAATACTTCACTATAAAATAAAAATCATTATAAAATACACTTATCAGTTTACGATTTTGTAATTTATTAATTGATACAGAAAACTCACGACCTTTAAAACGAGTCCAAGCGCGATTTATTCCGGATATTCGGTAATGAGAAAAATATCTTTTACAAAATTGATAACAACTTCTTTTCTAAAACAGATAACAACTTCCAGTTTTACACATGTATTTAAACATTTCATTATATAACGTGTCTATATTTCGTTGCAGTTGTATGCCGTGTTTTTATGTACTTTTGTTTTGAAGTTGAGTTTTCTCTGGAATAGGTAATAAAACAGCCAATGTAACTTTTTTTATTCCGACTAATGTAAATCTGACAACAAATTACAAACAATTGTTGATTACCACCAATAAACCACAATGAAATAAGCTACAAATTAGTGCAATTGATTTAAGATTAGTGTAACCGTTAACTTGGAATTAATGTTCAAACTCGAGTGCACATAGTTTTTGCGCCAACAGTAGTTATTAGACGGAAATAACGATAATAATTAAACATAAAACAGCACAATACGAGTAAACAGTAGGAGAAAATAGCAATAACAATTAAATATAACAAAGAAATTTTAACTGTGTCCTGGAGAAAGTAGTGAGAATTTGAGATGAAAAACAGAAGGAATGAAAAATATCACAAATCATTTTGGGAAGAAGGAACAAACGTATTGAAATAAACTGTTGAAACCCCCCTTTTATTTTTCTAAGTTTTGTAATTTTTTTTTTTTTAATTTTATTTAATTTTATTTTATTAAGTTTTTTTTTTTGTAAAAGGGGAGAGACATCATATTTAGAACTAGGTAAAGAGAAACCTAGAGGAAGCAAAAGTGTGCAAGGCCCAAATACAATTACAGACATGTCCCCCCAGGTGAATGACAGGACTTGCAAATGAAAACTCTTTTAACCAACAAGCGTGTGCTTTATTCAACCTGTAAGATTTTACATAAATAACAAGTTCGTAATTGTGTGAGCACACCATTAAAGGCAGAATTCTGTATATATATGTCTATGTATTTCCATTAATTCATAATGTCACAAAGTAAGTGAATTGATATTACTAATTGCAAAAATTTCTGCCTGATCATGTATGAGTCAAAGTTGGTAATAATCTCATTCATTAAGCAATACTAATCCATCAGTGTTGTATAATATCAATTAGGCTAGCCTGTTGTCTCAGCGAGCACATTTATGATTATTCTCTTGTTTTAAATCAGTTACATATTCCCCAAAAATATATCTATATATATATAGTAAAATTACACACACAAACACATATACGACATGAATAACAAAACATCCCTCATTTCAACACTAACCTCCACATAAACCGATTCCCACTACAGTAAATAAATGAAGCCTAATAGGTATAGCTAGGTACAAATATAAATAACAACGTAAAATGGAATATCTCAGCTCCTAAGCATAGATTTGCCAGCATATTCACAAGCATAGTTCACACCAGAGAATGTAAGTTACCGCCCCGAAACTCAAACAGCCAAACGAACCCTTAGCTTAATCATTAAGCATTAAGTATGTGTGTGAAAGAAAATCGTTTCTCATCAACAGCATCAGACAACCCCCAGCTACGTTATTAAACTCTGCCATGACCAGATGACTTGATAGCACGAGATAATTAACTCCCTAATGGTCTTAATTAGATGAAAGTTAGATCTTACAGTAAACTGCGGATGTGTGTGTATGTGTGTAACTTCTTACACATTATACAGTTATAAGATACTTCATTAGGTGTACTGTGGTAATGTTCACACATGCAATAACATGATGATCACACATAATTGAACATGAGAGTTTGTGCTAGAGTCTAATTTTCAGAACTTCACGAGTGAGCTTCTGGCGGCTTCTGTGCATTCACATGTTGTAGAGAGAGAGAAATAGATAAACAGAATTTTCCCACCTTGATAGTCCGGTGTACTTAGTTCGTATAGGCGAGGATCAGTGATGTCACAGTCATATCACCCGTCCCTGGTGCAGCTTAGCGTTGGAAAAGTTCTTGGTTCAGCTTAGCATCGAAAAGTCCTCGACTGACGGCATTGTGGCTAAAGATCGTCTCTGCTATTAGGGGGAACAGATGTTCGTTCGCCCCTGACACCCATCTCGTCCTTGGTCGAGCACCTGGACATACAATACTTGTAGAGGGTGTCATAAAGAAATTCACGCCACTTAGGCCGTCCACATTAAATACCAACACTAACTTTAAGCAGCTACAGCGCATACACACATCGCCACTAATTCAGATTAAACAGTACTAAGCTCGTCTAGCAATTATTTTCTTAATGTTTCATTGAGATAATCAAATTGATTTGCTGTGTCTATCGTTGTTATTAATTACATCAAAACAGCTGAGTGCAAGATACATTAACATATTCTCTATTGAAAACAACTTGACCCACGACTCTCACATTCATAATTTAATTAAATATAATTTAATTTGATTTTGTAACAGCGTTAATGCCCAGATTAAAAAAACTGCTCTATACGCACACACACACACAGGCATAACTCATAATGAAAGCAGAAACGCAAAATATATTTGGGGTTAGAATATTTTCAGAACCCACAGACTTGCACGTACCTGGAGCACGCTTTATCTAGCCTATCATAGTGATAGGTACGGAAGTCCTGGTTAGAAGTTCGCCGCCAGCCGAGACCAGATGAACAGCTTGGAGGATGAAGCAGAAATGAGAGCGAATCAACGTTTCGCTCCAGCCAAGTAACCTCCGAAAGCAGGAATGTACAGACACACAGCTGGCCGGCAGCGCCAGCTGTATTGCGTAGCGACACAACCTTTTGTGTGTATAACCGACCGACAACAAACAATCGTAACAGAGTGGCAGTGCGTGACGTCAGCGGCGCTCGTTTTTAAAATACTAATAATCTAATACGTTGCCGAAGCCAGTTCGGCACACCCTCACCCCAAAAGGGCAACATGGTTGACCCAAAACAACAAGTCCTCAAGCACGACGGCTGCGGGAAACCTGGAAAATCTCAGATTCTAAAACCGCTCTTGGTGAGTACAGTAACACAGGAAAACGAAAAAGCAGAAGGAAGAGGTGTGAGTCAGTGAATGTGTGTCTGAAAGAGAAGGTGTAAGTGTGAGTCCTGCATGCTCGCCGGGCCCTGGTCCGCATGCAGATAGAAGAGACAGGAAAAAACAGGAGAAAGAGAAGAATCGCCGCGCCAGCTTTGAGTACTGACCACCAAGGCCTCCCAAACTCAACAACTGAGCCCCAGGACCACTAACACAATATTCCTTTCCCAGGACTGAAAATCTCCACCCCACTGCGACCATCCACCACGCGAGTCCTCTCCTCCATGCCAAACTCTCGGGACCGCCCCAACACGTCACCATCTCCGGTGACCACCACCTAACCCTCCTGGTACTCACATATTCACGCCCGAAGGCTAACAAGGTGCTACAACCTTGATATGGGAGTACCATTTCTACAACCGTCCAGCTCGTGGACCGACCAGCCGTGTGCAGCAAAACAAGGCATTATCAATCCTTGACACACGACTGGCCCACATCCCTACACTAGGGCGGACGGACCCGATTAGCAAGGCCGAGAAGACCGCATTGAGGGCACGCGAACATCAATCTCCCAATCTCCACTTTATAATAGTTATCTCTCTACCTAAGGAGGGGGGGGGTAACTTCTCTGCGGACAGCCAACACTCAGCCATACAACCGACGCCCAAACAACCCTGGGGACATCAACCCGGAATGCGGCATGGTTCGGGCCAAACACTAATCCACATTGAAAAACTGACCTACATTTTATATCACTCGAACAGCTGATCAGACAGAAAACAAATAAACTGGTCTTTGAATTTAGCCGGATATAACGATACACAATCTATCAGATAAGCAGGCAGCAAGGCTTGAAACACTGCTACAGCTGCGGCTATCAGCTGGCCAAAGGTTATCTTTCGGATCAGTTTGTATCACTGTTCAAAACTATTGCATCGATTCTGGTTTAATATTCAATTTATTCTTTCTAACATCTATTGTCTTTAGTGCAGTCGGCGTTAAAATTCCCGTTTCAAAAAACAAGGTCCCCCAAAAGAAATCCTAACTCAAATCCATCTGAATTCCTTCTTCATTTGGAACGCCCCTATTATTACTTAAATTCGATCAGTGTCCACCAGAATTATACAATTTACAACATACATCACAGACAACAATTTAACACCAACACATAAGGAAGAACTTGATCATTCAAGTGGCTCCAGAATGCTCTAGCGATACGACGAGATGGGTGTCATAAAAGCAGAGAAACAGCCATGCAAAATGCCCAGAAGAGAACACAACACAAAACAACCAAACTAACTCACTAAATACAACACACAAGTACACATAAAATTCGATATAATCGAAAATATAAAGTATCACATCCATGCCCTTGGTCGGACCATAACCGCATTCAAAATACGATACCGCAACGCAACGCCCTCAATAAACAATTACCATATAACTGGGATGCCACCAAACACGTTGTCTAATCCAAGAGACAAGTCATAAACAAACTCAACTAGTACCGACGGCCCTCATCATGTCCAGACTCCGTATGAGCTCCAGGGTATGTGCAAGTGCAACCAATCAGCACACATTCATTAAAAAAAAATTAATCACATTCTCATAACCCCTTTTCAAAATTCATCTCGCACTCAACATCACAAAATAACCACTTAAACACTAACACATATTAAATTATTTTAAACTTCATTAACCCCAAATTCATTTTATAAAATGTGCTCTTTTTCTCTGGTTGTTCATTCTGTTAATTTATTACACTATCATTAAGTTTTCTTACAACACTTGGATTCTAATCAAAAATAATTTGAAATAATTTGCAAGTCCTAACACCAGCTGACACGTCTGTAGCCGCACTAAGTTTCATTTAAGAAAATAAATATAAGTCCCCAGATTCTAAAATTTCTCAAGTTCAACCGAGAAAATAAGGCAGAAATCATACCTACTATCCATCCAGAATCATAAAAACCACGCTCTGAACTAACATTTGAAACCCCCCTTTTATTTTTCTAAGTTTTGTAATTTTTTTTTTTTTTATTTTATTTAATTTTATTTTATTAAGTTTTTTTTTTGTAAAAGGGGAGAGACATCATATTTAGAACTAGGTAAAGAGAAACCTAGAGGAAGCAAAAGTGTGCAAGGCCCAAATACAATTACAGACATGTCCCCCCAGGTGAATGACAGGACTTGCAAATGAAAACTCTTTTAACCAACAAGCGTGTGCTTTATTCAACCTGTAAGATTTTACATAAATAACAAGTTCGTAATTGTGTGAGCACACCATTAAAGGCAGAATTCTGTATATATATGTCTATGTATTTCCATTAATTCATAATGTCACAAAGTAAGTGAATTGATATTACTAATTGCAAAAATTTCTGCCTGATCATGTATGAGTCAAAGTTGGTAATAATCTCATTCATTAAGCAATACTAATCCATCAGTGTTGTATAATATCAATTAGGCTAGCCTGTTGTCTCAGCGAGCACATTTATGATTATTCTCTTGTTTTAAATCAGTTACATATTCCCCAAAAATATATCTATATATATATAGTAAAATTACACACACAAACACATATACGACATGAATAACAAAACATCCCTCATTTCAACACTAACCTCCACATAAACCGATTCCCACTACAGTAAATAAATGAAGCCTAATAGGTATAGCTAGGTACAAATATAAATAACAACGTAAAATGGAATATCTCAGCTCCTAAGCATAGATTTGCCAGCATATTCACAAGCATAGTTCACACCAGAGAATGTAAGTTACCGCCCCGAAACTCAAACAGCCAAACGAACCCTTAGCTTAATCATTAAGCATTAAGTATGTGTGTGAAAGAAAATCGTTTCTCATCAACAGCATCAGACAACCCCCAGCTACGTTATTAAACTCTGCCATGACCAGATGACTTGATAGCACGAGATAATTAACTCCCTAATGGTCTTAATTAGATGAAAGTTAGATCTTACAGTAAACTGCGGATGTGTGTGTATGTGTGTAACTTCTTACACATTATACAGTTATAAGATACTTCATTAGGTGTACTGTGGTAATGTTCACACATGCAATAACATGATGATCACACATAATTGAACATGAGAGTTTGTGCTAGAGTCTAATTTTCAGAACTTCACGAGTGAGCTTCTGGCGGCTTCTGTGCATTCACATGTTGTAGAGAGAGAGAAATAGATAAACAGAATTTTCCCACCTGGATAGTCCGGTGTACTTAGTTCGTATAGGCGAGGATCAGTGATGTCACAGTCATATCACCCGTCCCTGGTGCAGCTTAGCGTTGGAAAAGTTCTTGGTTCAGCTTAGCATCGAAAAGTCCTCGACTGACGGCATTGTGGCTAAAGATCGTCTCTGCTATTAGGGGGAACAGATGTTCGTTCGCCCCTGACACCCATCTCGTCCTTGGTCGAGCACCTGGACATACAATACTTGTAGAGGGTGTCATAAAGAAATTCACGCCACTTAGGCCGTCCACATTAAATACCAACACTAACTTTAAGCAGCTACAGCGCATACACACATCGCCACTAATTCAGATTAAACAGTACTAAGCTCGTCTAGCAATTATTTTCTTAATGTTTCATTGAGATAATCAAATTGATTTGCTGTGTCTATCGTTGTTATTAATTACATCAAAACAGCTGAGTGCAAGATACATTAACATATTCTCTATTGAAAACAACTTGACCCACGACTCTCACATTCATAATTTAATTAAATATAATTTAATTTGATTTTGTAACAGCGTTAATGCCCAGATTAAAAAAACTGCTCTATACGCACACACACACACAGGCATAACTCATAATGAAAGCAGAAACGCAAAATATATTTGGGGTTAGAATATTTTCAGAACCCACAGACTTGCACGTACCTGGAGCACGCTTTATCTAGCCTATCATAGTGATAGGTACGGAAGTCCTGGTTAGAAGTTCGCCGCCAGCCGAGACCAGATGAACAGCTTGGAGGATGAAGCAGAAATGAGAGCGAATCAACGTTTCGCTCCAGCCAAGTAACCTCCGAAAGCAGGAATGTACAGACACACAGCTGGCCGGCAGCGCCAGCTGTATTGCGTAGCGACACAACCTTTTGTGTGTATAACCGACCGACAACAAACAATCGTAACAGAGTGGCAGTGCGTGACGTCAGCGGCGCTCGTTTTTAAAATACTAATAATCTAATACGTTGCCGAAGCCAGTTCGGCACACCCTCACCCCAAAAGGGCAACATGGTTGACCCAAAACAACAAGTCCTCAAGCACGACGGCTGCGGGAAACCTGGAAAATCTCAGATTCTAAAACCGCTCTTAGTGAGTACAGTAACACAGGAAAACGAAAAAGCAGAAGGAAGAGGTGTGAGTCAGTGAATGTGTGTCTGAAAGAGAAGGTGTAAGTGTGAGTCCTGCATGCTCGCCGGGCCCTGGTCCGCATGCAGATAGAAGAGACAGGAAAAAACAGGAGAAAGAGAAGAATCGCCGCGCCAGCTTTGAGTACTGACCACCAAGGCCTCCCAAACTCAACAACTGAGCCCCAGGACCACTAACACAATATTCCTTTCCCAGGACTGAAAATCTCCACCCCACTGCGACCATCCACCACGCGAGTCCTCTCCTCCATGCCAAACTCTCGGGACCGCCCCAACACGTCACCATCTCCGGTGACCACCACCTAACCCTCCTGGTACTCACATATTCACGCCCGAAGGCTAACAAGGTGCTACAACCTTGATATGGGAGTACCATTTCTACAACCGTCCAGCTCGTGGACCGACCAGCCGTGTGCAGCAAAACAAGGCATTATCAATCCTTGACACACGACTGGCCCACATCCCTACACTAGGGCGGACGGACCCGATTAGCAAGGCCGAGAAGACCGCATTGAGGGCACGCGAACATCAATCTCCCAATCTCCACTTTATAATAGTTATCTCTCTACCTAAGGAGGGGGGGGTAACTTCTCTGCGGACAGCCAACACTCAGCCATACAACCGACGCCCAAACAACCCTGGGGACATCAACCCGGAATGCGGCATGGTTCGGGCCAAACACTAATCCACATTGAAAAACTGACCTACATTTTATATCACTCGAACAGCTGATCAGACAGAAAACAAATAAACTGGTCTTTGAATTTAGCCGGATATAACGATACACAATCTATCAGATAAGCAGGCAGCAAGGCTTGAAACACTGCTACAGCTGCGGCTATCAGCTGGCCAAAGGTTATCTTTCGGATCAGTTTGTATCACTGTTCAAAACTATTGCATCGATTCTGGTTTAATATTCAATTTATTCTTTCTAACATCTATTGTCTTTAGTGCAGTCGGCGTTAAAATTCCCGTTTCAAAAAACAAGGTCCCCCAAAAGAAATCCTAACTCAAATCCATCTGAATTCCTTCTTCATTTGGAACGCCCCTATTATTACTTAAATTCGATCAGTGTCCACCAGAATTATACAATTTACAACATACATCACAGACAACAATTTAACACCAACACATAAGGAAGAACTTGATCATTCAAGTGGCTCCAGAATGCTCTAGCGATACGACGAGATGGGTGTCATAAAAGCAGAGAAACAGCCATGCAAAATGCCCAGAAGAGAACACAACACAAAACAACCAAACTAACTCACTAAATACAACACACAAGTACACATAAAATTCGATATAATCGAAAATATAAAGTATCACATCCATGCCCTTGGTCGGACCATAACCGCATTCAAAATACGATACCGCAACGCAACGCCCTCAATAAACAATTACCATATAACTGGGATGCCACCAAACACGTTGTCTAATCCAAGAGACAAGTCATAAACAAACTCAACTAGTACCGACGGCCCTCATCATGTCCAGACTCCGTATGAGCTCCAGGGTATGTGCAAGTGCAACCAATCAGCACACATTCATTAAAAAAAAATTAATCACATTCTCATAACCCCTTTTCAAAATTCATCTCGCACTCAACATCACAAAATAACCACTTAAACACTAACACATATTAAATTATTTTAAACTTCATTAACCCCAAATTCATTTTATAAAATGTGCTCTTTTTCTCTGGTTGTTCATTCTGTTAATTTATTACACTATCATTAAGTTTTCTTACAACACTTGGATTCTAATCAAAAATAATTTGAAATAATTTGCAAGTCCTAACACCAGCTGACACGTCTGTAGCCGCACTAAGTTTCATTTAAGAAAATAAATATAAGTCCCCAGATTCTAAAATTTCTCAAGTTCAACCGAGAAAATAAGGCAGAAATCATACCTACTATCCATCCAGAATCATAAAAACCACGCTCTGAACTAACATTTGAAACCCCCCTTTTATTTTTCTAAGTTTTGTAATTTTTTTTTTTTTTATTTTATTTAATTTTATTTTATTAAGTTTTTTTTTTGTAAAAGGGGAGAGACATCATATTTAGAACTAGGTAAAGAGAAACCTAGAGGAAGCAAAAGTGTGCAAGGCCCAAATACAATTACAGACATGTCCCCCCAGGTGAATGACAGGACTTGCAAATGAAAACTCTTTTAACCAACAAGCGTGTGCTTTATTCAACCTGTAAGATTTTACATAAATAACAAGTTCGTAATTGTGTGAGCACACCATTAAAGGCAGAATTCTGTATATATATGTCTATGTATTTCCATTAATTCATAATGTCACAAAGTAAGTGAATTGATATTACTAATTGCAAAAATTTCTGCCTGATCATGTATGAGTCAAAGTTGGTAATAATCTCATTCATTAAGCAATACTAATCCATCAGTGTTGTATAATATCAATTAGGCTAGCCTGTTGTCTCAGCGAGCACATTTATGATTATTCTCTTGTTTTAAATCAGTTACATATTCCCCAAAAATATATCTATATATATATAGTAAAATTACACACACAAACACATATACGACATGAATAACAAAACATCCCTCATTTCAACACTAACCTCCACATAAACCGATTCCCACTACAGTAAATAAATGAAGCCTAATAGGTATAGCTAGGTACAAATATAAATAACAACGTAAAATGGAATATCTCAGCTCCTAAGCATAGATTTGCCAGCATATTCACAAGCATAGTTCACACCAGAGAATGTAAGTTACCGCCCCGAAACTCAAACAGCCAAACGAACCCTTAGCTTAATCATTAAGCATTAAGTATGTGTGTGAAAGAAAATCGTTTCTCATCAACAGCATCAGACAACCCCCAGCTACGTTATTAAACTCTGCCATGACCAGATGACTTGATAGCACGAGATAATTAACTCCCTAATGGTCTTAATTAGATGAAAGTTAGATCTTACAGTAAACTGCGGATGTGTGTGTATGTGTGTAACTTCTTACACATTATACAGTTATAAGATACTTCATTAGGTGTACTGTGGTAATGTTCACACATGCAATAACATGATGATCACACATAATTGAACATGAGAGTTTGTGCTAGAGTCTAATTTTCAGAACTTCACGAGTGAGCTTCTGGCGGCTTCTGTGCATTCACATGTTGTAGAGAGAGAGAAATAGATAAACAGAATTTTCCCACCTGGATAGTCCGGTGTACTTAGTTCGTATAGGCGAGGATCAGTGATGTCACAGTCATATCACCCGTCCCTGGTGCAGCTTAGCGTTGGAAAAGTTCTTGGTTCAGCTTAGCATCGAAAAGTCCTCGACTGACGGCATTGTGGCTAAAGATCGTCTCTGCTATTAGGGGGAACAGATGTTCGTTCGCCCCTGACACCCATCTCGTCCTTGGTCGAGCACCTGGACATACAATACTTGTAGAGGGTGTCATAAAGAAATTCACGCCACTTAGGCCGTCCACATTAAATACCAACACTAACTTTAAGCAGCTACAGCGCATACACACATCGCCACTAATTCAGATTAAACAGTACTAAGCTCGTCTAGCAATTATTTTCTTAATGTTTCATTGAGATAATCAAATTGATTTGCTGTGTCTATCGTTGTTATTAATTACATGAAAACAGCTGAGTGCAAGATACATTAACATATTCTCTATTGAAAACAACTTGACCCACGACTCTCACATTCATAATTTAATTAAATATAATTTAATTTGATTTTGTAACAGCGTTAATGCCCAGATTAAAAAAACTGCTCTATACGCACACACACACACACAGGCATAACTCATAATGAAAGCAGAAACGCAAAATATATTTGGGGTTAGAATATTTTCAGAACCCACAGACTTGCACGTACCTGGAGCACGCTTTATCTAGCCTATCATAGTGATAGGTACGGAAGTCCTGGTTAGAAGTTCGCCGCCAGCCGAGACCAGATGAACAGCTTGGAGGATGAAGCAGAAATGAGAGCGAATCAACGTTTCGCTCCAGCCAAGTAACCTCCGAAAGCAGGAATGTACAGACACACAGCTGGCCGGCAGCGCCAGCTGTATTGCGTAGCGACACAACCTTTTGTGTGTATAACCGACCGACAACAAACAATCGTAACAGAGTGGCAGTGCGTGACGTCAGCGGCGCTCGTTTTTAAAATACTAATAATCTAATACGTTGCCGAAGCCAGTTCGGCACACTGTTTGGGATTTGCAGATGACTTTGCTATACTTTCTGAAAATCTGACACCTGCAGTAACACAAGTTAATTTTTTAGAAGACATAGCCGGTAGAACAGCCTTAAGAATTTCTGCAGAAAAAACCAAATTTCTCATGAACAATAAAAATGCGCCAAAATTCTTGGTAACAGATATTGGTCGAATAGAGAAGGTTTACAAATTTAAGTATCTAGGAGAAATAATTCAAGAGAATGGTTTAGAAAAATCTGCTATAGAAGAAAGGATTCATAAGATTGATAGGGCATATGGTACAACTAAAGATATTTACAATAAAAATGCGAATATCTAAAAATGCGAAAATAAGGCATTACAGTACAGTAGTGAAGCCAAAATGCCTATATGTAAGTGAATGTCTAGCGTTGATTTATAATTTAGACAAACTAGAAACATTGGAAAGACGAACTACTAGACAAATTTTAGGCCCACGAAAAACGTCAGAAGTTTGGAAATTACGAAGTAATGATGAAATATATCAAAGTATAGAAAATATAACAGAAACCATGAAAAAAAGAAGACTATTATTTTTTGGACATTTATATAGAATAGGCCACAATGCCACAATAGGTTAACAAAGCAGATCTTCACATATCTGTGGGGAAAGAATTCAATATCAAGTTGGATTAAAGAAGTCTAAAAGGATTTAGAAAAAAATAATGTACACGCAGAAGAAGCAACTGAAAGAGAAATGTTTTGGGCAAAAATGTTAAAAATTGAAGGAATTCAGGGTATCTGGTCCTTAGATGGGCGATACAAAAAAAAAAAATTTTACATAATGACATACAGCGCATACTTAAATCTTACTAATAACAACACTTGTTTTTCTGTTCAACACACGTTTGTTTATTACTTTTAACGCCAAACGTTTTGGCCACACTACGAAGACACTTACTGTTTCAAGTATTCTGGATTCTGGGCAGGGCGACCGGCCAGCAAACATATTTTTACCAACTAATGGAGGAAAAATGTATTACATCTGGAAAAACTACTAAACTTTTCTTTCCTTTCGTTTTAACATATTTGGACCATTTTACAATATTATTAGTTATTGCTAAATTCTGTTACAACGCTAAATTAACACATGAAAAGAAAAAGGCTAAATCGCAGGTCACTTTAGTCGGCTGCGCATCCAGCAACTGTAGTTGTGCATTTGTACCCATACATGAATTGTAATTCTGGCACTTAACATGTAGCCTATGCATATTACCTTATCATTTAAGTTTAATTGTATTTTATTTTTATAAATAATGTAAACTTAAAAATTTGTACCTCAATATTCCTCCTCAAACTTCTCCCTTTGGCTAATGAGAGCGTGAGTATTTAAATGTATCACGCTTTTCATACTTGATTTCCTACCTCAAAATTAGGGGTCCTGGTCCTTCTTCTCGTGTTCTCAATCATTTCTTTATTATTCTTTATTTAATAAACATTTATTTGTTTTCTTATTTCTTGCTATTAGTTTCAAACGTTTTACTGTACACCATTCATTAAAGATTAAATCAATCTTACAGTAATGTATGGGCGGTTATCCCCGAAAATAAATCAGAATACATCAAAAGACCTATTCTCTTTATAAATAGTGTATTACGTTTTTGACTGTATTAAAAATACTTGTATTCATAATTGGTCAAATTTTTCTTGTTATTATATATTATTATTATTATTATTATTATTAATAATAATAATACAAATTAAATGCCCTGACTGTAACAAATTTTATCTTGGCCAAACTAAAAAAAACGTTTAAAAGAAAGATATATACAACATCGTAATTCATATTTAAAACCAGGTATATACAAATCAAACTTAGCTACACACTCAATAAAAAACAAACACGCATTTCCAAATTTTAATAATATCAGTTTATTAAAACACATTTCCAAAGGTCCAAAAATCACCTTTTGGAAAATTTAGAAATAGTCTATTTAAACATAAAATAAATAAGACTTAATAAATTAATACCAGAACAAATTCAGATTAATAAAGAAATGATAATATTTTCAAAATTTACTAATTTAATAAAATAATAAATACTAGAAATATTGGAAAGACGAATTATTAAAAAAATATTAGGCCCACGAAAAACTTCAGAAGGTTGGAAATTAAGAAGTTATGATGAAATATTTCAGAGTATAGAAAATATTACAGAAACAATGAGAAGAAAAACACTATTATTTTTTGGACATTTATATAGAATGGACGACAATAGGTTAACAAAGCAGATCTTCAAATATCTGTGGGGTAAAAAAGACAACATCAAGTTGGATTAAAGAAGTCCAAAAAGATTTATAAAAAAATAATACACACGCAGAAGAAGCAAATGAAAGAAAAGTTTTTCGGCAAGAGTGTTAAAAGTGGAAGGAGTCCAGGGTAGGAGAGAGAAAAATGCAGGCTCAAAGAAGACAAGACACTGAAGACAAGAAGAAGAGACACGGTGAAAAGATGAAAGAATATTGGGGAAAAAGAAAAGAACAAAAAATAAAGAATTGAAATTGGCATGTGGTCCTTAGATGGCCGATATAAAAAAATAAATAAATAAATATTTGTATTATATTTTTCAATTAATTATGTAACATATTTTATATGGACATATAAAAACATTAAATTTAGTCTACATATAAAACAGCAGTTTTGAACAATTGATTTAAGAATTTTTAAATTTTTTAATTTACATCTGATGATGATAGTTGGATTACTATCAAAACATATGTAATTTACAAAATAAAATATATTTTTGTTAAAAGTTTTTTTTTATTATTTATAATAATAAAAATACTTGGTGTACTCACGAGTACTACTCCTACTTGGTGTAATATTCGTAAACACTAAAACAGGAGATATTTGATGTTTAGATGCTTAAATACACTTTTTTATTTTCCAGTCACAACAGGGAAGCTTCTGCGTGCCTGTACCATTGAAACAGAGAGCAACAGTTACGCTTTATGTGAATTCTAGCGAGAATTTTTTCTGTAAAAAAGGTTGTTTGGGAAAGAAGTTGAGATTCATGCTCGTTTCGTCTAAACTGTAGTGCCGAGGCCAAGCTAAGCATCGTGTACCATTAAAAAGAAAATTTTTCAGAAAAACCTGTAATAGTGTATAGCCCTGTAGCGTTCCAGAGGTAACCAGAAATTTCTGCTGCCGCAGCGGTACTGTTCAAAGAACTGTAGACACAATACTCGGCAAAATTATCCTAGGCGTGCCTGTTCTTCCTCCTCTTACTGGTCTTGCGTTATGTGCTCTTACAGTTGTCGTTTCCTCACTTGTTTCTTTGAACTATCTCAATTACTGTTATTCCATTAAATAATCAATACCACTAGCTTTGACATTAATTTGTTTAATAATAATAGCCTACAAATGTTTGTTTAATAATTTGTCAATATCTGTAGTAGTAAAATCCAGCAAACAAATGAAAATGTAAGAAAAGGGTTAACAAGGCGTTCATAATAATTAGCATAAGAATTTTGGGGAAAAGAAGACAGCAGGTTGGTGAAATTCATGTGGTACGTTTTAATAATATTAAGTTCAAAAGAAACAAACTAATTTTGTAGCATAGAACCAATGTATTGTAAATTATATTGACGAATATTTTCCAGAACATTTAGACGTCTGGTTCAAGCGGTCGGATGGTTTAACCGAGGTAATATAAAAAGTACCGCACAAAGTGATTTGCTTTACAATTATCTGCGCTGTGTGTATTAGCAGAGCGCGACCAGGACGAAGAATATCTGTTTACTGAAGTTAGTGAAAGTAGTGTATTGTCTGGATTACGTTCAAAACGACGAAAATGCGGAAGGCACAGCGTCACATAGTAATCGGCGGCAACAGCATGATCTACGGGAAGAATAGCATACATAACTGGAACTTGCGTTAGTGACACTTACGTAAATAACATTACATAGTTAACGTACGTGCAGTAACGTATCGTAACATAATTGATTCTAACCTATTTTATCTTACAATTTACTGTCATATAAGACACACAGGTCATATAAGATATATAAGTTGTAGGTCTGTGGTCTGCCCGCATTTAGTCAAAGATCAGTTCTGATTGGTGTGAATCGATGCCATGGATTCTGATGTAACAATCTGGCTCTAAACGAGCCAATGCACAATCACGTTACTTAAAGCGATTTATGTCATTCGTATTATCGATGTGTCACTTACACACGCCGCTCATAATTGATTTGCTGTATATTTAGACAACGCAGCTATAATTTAATAGTGTCGCTGTCATGTCTCCTATATCCATATTCAATGTCAGTGGCAACTTGTTATCGTCACCTGCAATGTCTGTTACACAGTTAACTTGATCAGAATTAGTGTCACATTTTGTGACGTTTTTATCGCAACAGAATGCAAGTAACAGGCAGCAGTTAAACGCCGCTGTTTTATTTAATTCAATAAATGGACTTTATTAAAATCAGGAAACTTCAAACTGTCAATTAAAGTTATTCTGTGAATCACGTACTGTTAGATTTAGTTGGTAGCGTGTGTATTACAGTTGCTGCGTACTAAAATATTTCTTCCCGTGTAAATGTCTCTTCTAATTTCCTTGCCATTATCAGTGCGGTTCTTTGTCTTCCTATTTCTCATTACTTATCCTTCTATTCCTTGTATTGTTAATGGAATAAATCCGCTTATAGTCCAAGCCACGTATTTTATAATCAACTAAACGCTATGCAACTCACCGTCTGTGGCTTAAGTAAATGTCTTTATACAATTGACATGTTTCGGGACACTCGTCCCATCCTCAGAATATTTAAAAAGTCTCTTCATACCATCATACGATGGCACAGTCGTTAATATATTAAAAATATTAAAATCCACATTATACAAAACACAATTACACTACACAAAGTACGCACACAACAATTTTCGGTGTACACCGCACGGTAACCGACAGCGCACTCGTTCATATTTGACTCGTGTCGTGACAATATTGCAACGCAGTATCATACAGGACATTAGACTTAAAGCTCAGCTGATCATTTAAAACATGTGGCCTGGTAACAGGAATATTATACGCTCTATATATTTCAGACTCTTCAAGGGCGTTCATGTAACGTCCTTTATTACAAAAGTGAAGGGGATCAAGTTGGTATGAAAATTAGTATAGTTGTGATTTTCATCAATAAGATGTTTAGCGAATTTAGATTTTACATTTTCTGTGTTGTGAAAATAAGTGGGTGGCTCAAGAGGTTTGTTGAACATAAGCCTTATGTTTGCAATAACAATTGTACGAAACGTGCAAATATTTGTGTCTTTAGTATACACATGTGTACACATTACTAATCTTCTTTAGTGATGTTAAAACAGAATGTAATAAAGAGATGTCATGGTCCAAAAAGGTGAGTGAATAAATCTACAAACCCCTGTCTAAATTCCTGAATTCACGAGATCCTATTTAACGTTTGTTTATATTTCAGTTAATTATGAGTTTGTTAATATCATGGCAGCCTGTTTAATTGACCTGAGCCAATTAACCAGGTTCCCGATATTATAACGTTAAGGCGTTATAGGTACAGTGGAAAACAAAATACAAGACACCAAAAAAGTCACTAAAAATCAGCTTTAGTTATCGTAATTAACAGTTTGTAATCTACAAGTTATTCAACAAGATTATTCTCGTACAACGAGTAATCTGTCCACACAAATTATAATATCAACTATAAAGAATTCTGCATTATAATCACTTTTTACTAATACACCACTTGAAACCCACTGTGTGAATCGCCCGACAATAACTCGAACCTCACTTAAATCGCCACTTAAACTCAAACTAAGCGTCGCTGAATGCTTATATTTATACCCCGCTGAGATTCCAAAATAATTCATAATACGCGTCAGCACTAGTAGAAAACACTAGAGCGTAATTGCTTGAGGCCTTGAACGAGTGCGCGCGGACCGGTGAGTCTGGAACAGCCTCGTTAACGGACGCGTGACAAGTGTCACCTAATTGTCCTTCATCTCAAAGTAGCACCAGTATGCACACACACACACACACACACACATTACAGCCGGACTCCGCAGGGTTAGCCGATAAACACGTAGAATGTTGTGTAATGGCGTAACAGTATATTTGTGAAACGTATTAGATATACTCCTACAGTTACCTATAGAACCGTACTTCTTCTTCTTCTTCTTCTTCTTCTTCTTCTTCTTCTTCTTCTTCTTCTTCTTCTTCTTCTTCTTCTTCTTCTTCTTCTTCTTCTTCTTCTTCTTCTTCTTCTTCTTCTTCTTCTTTATTGACGCAACAGACCCATGGCCTGCTCAACCACTGTCGATCCTGAGCAGGAGTGATATTTATCGTCAGCTGCTTGATATCACTCAGGACATTGTCTGCCCACCGACTCCTAGGCCGTCCATGATCTATGCACTTCAATCTTTGTATTTTAATAAAGGAGGTAATGCTGAGATCATCATTAGTTGCATGTAATTCTCTATAATTTCTGCTTCGACACATCCAATTTTTACATCTCCTACAGAAACATACGTACATAAACTTAAAAGCTAAGAGAAACTTATTTGTCATTTAGGCATTATGGTTATAAATTATCTACAAAAGAATGTAATAGTTGGGAACGTTTAGTATTTATTGTATGATTGTCTCCTGTACGATAAAAAACAGCCACAAACTCTATTTTAATATAAAATAATATAGTAAGTAGAGCATTCATAATGTTTCTGATAGTCAAAGAATGTTATAATTGAAATTAATGGAATAAATCATATAGAAACCTCTGAAGATGCAGATAATCTGTGAACGTGTGTAAGGTTGAAATACAACAATAAAAAACTACCCACATTCTACTTGCAGAAGTAATTGTAATTTAATAATATGTATGTAACAATAAATGCATTCCATTCCAAATTGTGAGAGAGTTGTGCAGCTGTTTGAAGACAACTACGCGTGAGAAAGTCGTAACAGTATGTTTCAGAAAAGAAGATGGGTGAATGGTCTGGATGAATTGTCGCGACGGCCGGCTACAAGTTTCGAGTACGTCACGAATTCTGCTGTTCTTAAGTATGTTGATAGACCGAGGAGAATGTGGGTTTCGCAACAGGTCAACAAGGGCCTAATCCGAGGAGTGAAGATAATAAAGAAGAAGAAAGAGGAAAAGAAGAAGGAGGTAAAGAAGAAGTTCTACTCTTTCAATAATTAACGATGAGGCTACAGAGATCCAGAGTGCAGTAAACCATAACTTGTTTTCATGATTCAGCCAGAAAAACTATGTTTTAGATGTACAAAACTCGTATCCAGAATATACGTACAGGTTACCGAATAAGGAACTTGGAAGGTACGCTGCAACCACAAGGTTTACCGGCTACACAGAGAATCCAAACCAGTCACACTGTATAAATTGAAGCGTCTTCAATGGACAGTACATGCACTGGGAATGCAGGAATGTTGTGTAGAGGTAATCAGGAGGAATTCCAAAAATGCTATTGAGAGACAGTGTAACGATTGTTATTTAAGGACAGTGCTTTCCAACTGGCCTTATCCGTGTTTTGGAAAACCGATTTGATAATTACTCTATTTACTTTATTAAGTAAATGAATAAAAAAATTTTAATTTAAGTGACAATGGCCTTGGAAAAGAAACCTATGAAAAAATATTTCACTGATTCACTAATACACGTAGAGAAGATGTCAGTGTGTTCAATGGAAAGTGTATTTGCACTAGTCATCTTTTATTTTTAACATATTAACAGATCAAGTCCATTTCCTTCGATCCCTCGGCATAACAAAATAGACGCGCTTGTTCAATGTTTTATTCTATACCCATAGTCAGTCGCATCTGTTAGTAGTCAAACTTTCATTTAAGAACTTTTTCAACTTAAATTGTGTTATTTACAATTGCAGACAATGCAAGAAAAGGTATGTGATTTCTTTAAGCTGCTACCTGATGAATAATTCTCAATCTGAAAAATATTAGAAAGAAACTGATCTCGATATCCGGAACCACATTCATATGGAGAAGCGTGTTTTCCACATTGAGGTTGATCAACAACTACAGTTGAAGTTGCCTCTCAGATTCTTCTCTGCTTTATCTACTGAGATTAGCAACGACTCTGGTCGTTGTCAACATTCCTGCAATGCTTTTTTCAGTGGCTGCAGCAGATCGACCTTAGTTTTCACATTAAAGCTATTATGTAAATATACCTTATCTTTATCTCTTTATTATATGTTATTATTATACTGACATAACAAACATTGTACCGTTAAAGTTGTGTAGTAGGATATGTTCATAGTCTAAATTGCCACTTTTTACTTATTTTCAAGTAAGTACTCCCCTTTAATTTTATGTTACTTGTTAAACATCGGTCGCTTATGACGTAGCCCGCCGGTAGGCTCCTGAGTTTATTTGTTGCTCTCGGAGCTTTAAAGTCGGAAATCACTGCTCTAGTAATTTTGCCAGGGATTGCAAGAGACTCCTGGAAAACGTCAATTCAGTAGGTTATTCCTTTATTTGGGCTGTAGTGTCATTGCAACAGGATAAAAGGTAGTAGAACGTGTAAAAAAAATCAAATTTGTACGTTAACTTAACAATACAATCTTCCATTTCAACAAAAACAGATAAAGTTACTAGAGGTTTGCGACATGAATCGTATTGTTATTCAAGGAGTGAATATAAGTAGCTAAGGGTCGGTCTGCAGTAGAGTCGAACATTTATCGAGGGTCATTTGAAAGCGGTCCAACCGATATCGCGCCACGATTTGCATACACTGGGATGTCGTACTGTTATTCAGACATTTACTGCTACAGTTGAAATTAGTGTGTGATTATTGTCTGTTTGGCAGCCCATTAAAACGGTGATATACTGAATCTGGTTCATTATCTTCTGATCTCATACTCATAAATCTGATACTAAATCTGACACTCATTATTATTTATTTTCATTTTTACCCCCTTATTTTTTCTTCTTCTTCATCTTCTTCTTCTTCTTCTCCTTCTTCTTCTTCTTCTTCTTCTTCTTCTTCTTCTTCTTTTTCTATTATTATTATTATGTTTATTAATCTAGTACTTTTTCACTTCGCTTTTTACTTTTCTTTCTGTGACATTACAATTTTTTACTGGATCCTAGCATTATTCACTGCCTAGCACTTCCCTTCAAGCATCTATATTCATCTGTGTTTTCTGATCAAGAGCAGATTTGACAAGGCATACTTCATTCCTTCATAGATCGTCCATCATCTGGCCTCTCTTTCGTCCTCTATTCCGCTTTCCATTTACCAGACGCTCCAGTGTTTCCACCAGCACATTATTTCGTGATTGCCGCTTACACTGCCCCAACCAATTGCTCTTCCTGTCCCTGATTATATTCAACACTCTTCTTTTCTTCCTACTCCATAGTTGTCACTCTATCTCTCCAGGAAATCCCCTCCATGTCTACATCTCGAAAGATAACCTCCTTCTACGTCTACGTCTTGAGGCCAGTAAACTCTTCTTCTCTTCCTTCCTCGATGTCCAAGTTTCTACCTTGTATAGGAAAACGCTCCGTCAGTCATGAATCACAGTAGCGAAGTCGCGGTAAGGAAGCAGCATGATGGAGCAGAACAGAGTTGCCTGACCTTGGACCGCCGATTGTTGTCAGAAACCGCATAGGATACGTTCTTTGTTGGCGAAACCATAAAACGTAAAATTGTAACGAATTCCTGTTGAAGCTAGATACTGGGGATAAACTGTAGGGGAGAGCCAAAGAGAGGTCGGTAGGAAAAGAATGGAATAGATAGAAAATTGAGATACAGAAAAATAAAAAGAAAGAATAGAAACACAGAAGGGATAAATCAGAAAACGATGAGAACAAACAAGCGACGATCCAGATTTAATCTCTGCTGGAAACACTGAACTGTTAATAAAGTCGGAGAGGAGTATTATTAGAGATAAGACCAGCTGGATATAATTGGTTGCGTAACAATTTGGTAGGATTAATGGCAAAGCGGGAGAAGATAATTGAGATGAAAATAAAGTAAGGTTGACGTTTGCAGGGGCTTCCACGCATGACGCTTTCCGTGCTTTATTTGATACAGCTGCTGCATTACGAGGCTGAATATCTCTAATCGACTTACATCTTGACAGTGTGGACAAATACTTGGAGGGTAAAAATGGCAAGTGTAGGGTTTATTCTAGTGGGAAAGCTTCAATTAATTGGTAAAGCCGCTCTCACAATAAGAAATTGCCGCCAGAATTAACTCTGAAAACAGAGCAATTGCAGCCTTACGCCATTTGTTCATATCCGAAGGTTTGTTGGAAATAGTCAAAATAAGAGTTTATAAAAGTTTAATAAAACCAGTAGTGTTATCTGAGAATAATACCTAGACGATGATAATTAACAAGATGGTGGGTTCTGAGAATAAAGTGCTAAACCAAATGATGGTATCATCATAATATATATATTATATATACAGTGTCCATTATACATCATACATCATCATCTTTACCATCCTCAAGGTTTAAACCAAGAATGGTTTGTTCCGGTCTCAAATAGGCAAATATTACACCTGGTCACTCCAGCGTTTCCTCGGACGTCCCACACTTTTCCGTCCCCTCGGCAAATAGTTCCATAGGTCTTTGGGGATGCGGCAGTCATGCATTCGATAAAGATGTTCCCACTAATTCAGCCGATACTGGGCGATCCTGTCGATTATACTCATAATATTCAGTTCCTGCCGTATATGTGTGTTTCTTCTATGATCATGGAGATTATAGCCTGCCACGTGTCTGAGAAATCTCATTTCAGCCTCTTGGATGGGACTGGCCTGGCCTTTCGTTAAAGTCCAATTCTCAGACCCATAAAGAAGTGTGGGAAGAGCCATCACCTTGTAGAATTTTAGGCGTGTTCCTTTACTTGCCGGCTTAAGGGTTCGCCTGATGGTCCCGCACATAAGGTTGAACTTATGCAACTTATTCACCACGTCGTTGCTTGCATTATAAGATACACTGTAGCCCAGGTATTCAAAACTGCTAACTTGTTCCAGGACAGTACCATCTATAACAATTTTTGCCCGTACGGGATCAGTTCCACAAAAAGCGATCACCTTGGTTTCAATTGTGGATACCTGCAATCCAGAGTCTTTGCAGATTCCATTCAACAAATGTATACCCAATGGCATCGGTATACGATATAGAAAATAACAGGTAATGAGTAAGAGAAATTTAAGAACCTTTAAATTTAACAGGTCAGGACCCCATCATGTTAATGTCTTCTATCAAAATTACAGTTAAAATATTATTCTTGATTAGTTACGACTTATCAGCAAATAAGGAAGCGGTATCAAGAAAATGCATATGAAGTCGGGCATGGGAAAAATACCGACAGGACGAACACTTACAAGCCTTTGCATAATATGAAAAGAGACTTAAAAGAAATAAGAAAGCAGGATAACTGGGAACTAACAGCGCTAGACAGGAATGAATTAAGGCTAAAACGTTACAAAGTCTGTAAGGCCATACGGAGTAAGCAAATAAGGAAGTATTCTCGTATAAGGAAAATTTCTACCAATTTGGATTATCTAATACAAGAAAATGGTTGTTGTATGCATGAACTGCGATTATTCTGTCGAGATCTATTAGTCTTAAGGTAAAAAGATCGATATGCGGTCGCAGTTCTGACTTCTCTGCCGGCAATGATCACATTTGCATTTAAATCTTACGTAGGAGCCAAAGTTAATTATAACATCCAGTCTCTACAGTTTGTCTCCCTACAATCATTCCAGAAAATCGTGATAATATCGATGGTGAGCGACTATCGGCGCTATCAAGAAGCGGCTACGTTCAAGAATAAGAATAGATGATTCAGTTCTTATGCAATAAATGGACCTGTATATCAAGGGTTGAAAGGGCTCCCAAAAGGTAAACCTACGAATGACATTAGGAACACGGGTGCAGCCAAGATTTATCTCTGGGGAAGGTTTTGGAGCGCCATAACCTACGGTTTCTAAGGGGAAGTGATTATTACAACGTTACAAACATTCAGAGAAAAGAACTCTTTACATTGCTTGGTACGTACGGGTTACCGATATCTTAGTGTCTGATAGACAATTTGATTTATTATTTCATTTCATATTATTACCTCATGTCCTGATGACGGTCACAAAATATTAGTGGCCGAATTTTTTTAAATATATCTTACAGGTTATACAGTGTGTGTGTGTGTGTGTGTGTGTGTGTGTGTGTGTGTGTGTGTGTGTGTGTGTGTGTGTGTGTGTGTGTGTGTGTGTGTGTGTGTGTGTGTGTGTGTGTGTGTGTGTGTGTGTGTGAAATAAAGCAATACAGTATAAATAAAGTGCTCAAGACACCGCGAGTTACATGCGAAAATAGTTGACGTGTCGCATTCAATTGTGTTTACTTTGCGCAACTTTCCCATTAATTGCTATTTGCGATGAAATCCATTCAGTGATAAATAGTAAAACTATCTCTCGCACTACAAATCATGTGAGAACACGTTTTATTGATTTCAATGTAAACTTACTTCGCCTCGACTCAAAATAACGTACCGCGAGGTGAAGCTGTAGATTAACGTCAATTCTGCAGAAAGGGGTTGCAGAACTCCCTGCGCCATAACAACATCCCCAAGCGCTGGGAAGGCTTCCTTATCCTTAGGGTTATAATCGGTTTACAATTCAACTGGAAAATTAATTACCTCCTGTTTATTTTCTATATTTATTTACAGAATCTCATGCAACAGTATTTGAAAGATTAACTAAAGCTCTTCCGAAATACTGTTTCCGTAGGCAGTCGCTTATAAACTCATTTCGAAAGTAACATTTATATAACGGGTTGTAGTCATCCGTTATCCATTATTTCGGTGCTCAGTTTGGTGACTCTTCTCTGGTGCTAACTAATTTTAAGGGATTGGTGTATGACTACTTGGATGTCATCAGAGTTTCGTATCTGTTAATTTTCTCACACCCCGGCAACTCCGACTTTTCTTCATTTCTTCATCCCATTCCAAATCCAATGCATTAACTATCTCCTTGGCTTTCCTTTCCTGTTTTACCTACAATTCTTCCGTCTGCTGAAGTATCTATGCAGTTATTACGGCTTACCATATGAAAATTTTACATTTTTCGTTCGTTCTCCGGCATTATACAATTTATGCTCCTCAATATATCTATGCCATCGCTTTTAAATGTCTCAAATGCATTGCACAATTTTTATCTCTTTTTTCAGCTCAGTTTAAACTGTGCCGGGGTTTTAATTTTCCCGGCGTGATTTTAACGTTAAGTGCCGCCAACTCGCGTAGCAGCTGTGCGCCACAGCTAACTCGATTATTAAGATGTGATTGCCAAGACTGGCAACGCAATCTAGCAGGCCTGGTCAATCGTATCAGCTGTTCGTTGTACGGACGGTTAGTAAACTGCTTACCAAAGGTTATGATCGGCAAATCGAAACAAGTCGATTTTATGTAGCATAGTGGGACCGAAGAATTCA
This sequence comes from Magicicada septendecula, assembly GCA_034769895.1. Taxonomy (NCBI): domain Eukaryota; kingdom Metazoa; phylum Arthropoda; class Insecta; order Hemiptera; family Cicadidae; genus Magicicada; species Magicicada septendecula. Next base: position 135,787,754 of record CM068373.1, on the reverse strand, counting down.
GGCATCACTCTCATTTCTTCGCCAACCTTCCAATAGAGTGTTCGATGGTCTGACGGCCCAGGGTTAAGTACTTCGTGGATCTTTCCATATGTCTTCGTAAGCCAGTAAAGGGTTTTCAGGTGAGGCTCAACTATATTATTCTATGTTCATTTAATGATGGGTTATGTGTTATGTTTGTGTATGTGTGTGTGTGTGTGGCCTCGACATCTGTAAAGTCTATTTCATTGTAAAATCTTTGTATTGTAAAATTGACTTACACGTTACTTCCGGTCTGGAAACACGTAGTGACATTGTATTTAATTGTATAATTAATTTAATCAAATTGTAAATTTAATCAAAAGTAATGACTATAACTGGATAAAATAAACCATGGTAATTTAATAAGAGCAGATAGAATGTTGATAGAAATTCTGACAGTGAGTGTGGTGTCTGTGTTCCGAGGCGAGAGAGTGTATGGGTGGGTGTATTGACTGACGACTGATCTACAAATAAAAATGTTATAGGGTCGCCCCACCAGCCGGGAGAAATGGGAAGCAGAGGTAGTAACATCAACACCGGTCACTATCCGCAGAGCAGTGCACCAGGATGCTCCCCGAAGCCGTCAGGCCCAGAAATACTCCTGCTACAGAACACCGAAGGACGTCTGGCCGGAATGAGACTCGCTGGAAATTCACCACACTCTAAGGATCATCTGCAGCACTCATGGCACACTGGTCAACATGGTACCATTTGAGTTCTTCAACAAAAGTACAGGTGGGAGCGTTCTAATTATTAAACTTCAGTCAACAACAACTCAATAGACTGGCCCCCTGGTATTCAGGTTAAACATCTTGTTAATACTCTTAAAGAAAATGGTACAAGAACTCCATCTGTTTTAAATAAAACTGTAACTGAATTTTTGTAATAACATAAAGTAATGCTCTTAAAGAAAATGGTACCAGAACTCCAACTGTTTCAAATAAAATTGTAATTAAATATTTTGTGATAACTTAAATTGATGTTCTTAAAGAAAATGGCACTAACAAAAAATTGTTACTGATTACAAGAGTGTTGATTGCAAATCCTGTCACTCTGGGCTCCAGCACACTTTTCGTTCCTCTAGGCCAAGTAGTCTAGTTATTAAATTTTGCGTAACGGCCTAAGTGGCCGTTACAAAATTATAATTTAGATGATAGCAGTAATAATATATATTTTTAATATGCCGGTTAATAATTGCTAACTGGATGAAGGAAACAGGCGCCACGTTTACCGGAATCCGAGAGGCAAAAACGTTGGCTGGTGTGATATATATGTATGTGTGCGTGTATAGGTTTGCGGCTCCGTTATAGACGTATTATTTGTAACAAGCTTTTAATAATCTTTAATCTACAGTCGACTTTTTTCAAACAACTTTTCACTACAGTTGTTCACGTTCAAACAAAACTTTCTCATCGACTTTGTTGGTATCCTTGTAAGCGGCAAAAACTTTTTGTTTAACTTTAAAAGCACACAATACTTTATTTCAAAGCGCTCTGGTTCCACAAAAAACGTGAAAAACATTTTTATCGCTGACAACGTACAGTACAGTATATCGCTGACATTTTTATGGGTTTGTGGCTACAGTTAGTGAATAAATTACATGAAAACAGAACGCTCTGTTATATATATATATATATATATATATATATATTGCAACAATACGATATACATAAAATAGGCGTGACCGGTCTCACGTCCAAGATTGACAAATTATGTAATTTGACCCAATATAGCATTTAAATTGGGTTTCAGGTGTATCTGCAATAAGAACTCTATGTAACTTGTAACGGTATTTCAAATTTATTTGATATTAATAAAATTGTGCACCTAGCACTTACTTCGAATTAAAACATTCGTTATTATTTGTTATTATGCCGTAAGGCTTATGCTACATACATCCTTACTGACTAAATATTCTATTCTACTAATTATTGTATTAAAGAAAAATCTCATTTCCAGACTACTCAGTCAATTAATGTGTTTCAAAATATCAATATTTAAATATCTTTTTATATATTGTAATGTACTCAAAATATTAATAGTTATTGAATTTATCTTTTGTTTCTCAGTACTGATTTATATCAAACACTAATTGTTTTCATTTAAATTCTTTGAATTCGTTTTATTTCATATTAATTTGAGCTCTTGTTACGTTAATCGTATTTCTAAAACATCTATGATTTTAATTCTACTTTACAATAAACATTGGCCCTTACTTTTAAATAAAATAGAAATGTCTTTAATTGTCTTTGAGTTCATTGTACGATTAAGAGATAAATAAGTGGTTTATCACCTTATTGTCGTCAATCATACTCGATCATTTGATCCATCTGTAGTCGTCCTCGTCTCGCACTCCAGCTCCTCTTGTCCAGCGTCGATTCGTTCCTCTTGTCCAACGTCGACTCGCCTCTTGTCCAGCGTCGACTCGCCCTTCTTGTCCAGCGTCGACTCTGCCTTTTGTCCAGCGTCGACTGTCTCTCTTCTCCTCTTGTCCAGCGTCGACTCTCTCTCTCTGTCCAGCGTCGTATCGCTCTCTGGAACTTCTCCTCGTGCTGTTTCTGACATCAATGGATCTTCTTATGTGGATCTCCTTATGTAATTTTGTTATTATTTAAACACAGCTTGTTTTACAATCCAGTTACATAACTGTATGTAACTGGAAGGATGAAACTATTTACAAAATTTTAAATATTCTGTGCGGACGGGCATAAGCTCCCGCTGCACCGTGGATGATTTAAGAAAGAAAACCACTGTAGCTTGTGTGTCCTATTTATACCCATGTCTTGGTTAACACCTGCAGTGGTACGAAATCGACATGTCTGAAATTGTTTCTGGGTTCAGTTCCCCCACTCCTTGTCAATTTCGCTATTTCTTATATTTCTGCGAATTGCAGAGTCCTGTAAGTATACTCTTATACTTATCTCATAACTATTATTTCAACACATGTTCACTGTAATTTTGGACATTGCAACTTAACCCTTTCGATTGGTACACAGTTATTTCACTATTACACTCGTACGGTGTGTCACTTTCACATGGTTTTCGTACACAGTATTTAGTAAATTTTCTTTCATTTTATTGTGTTTTTGGATTTTACTCTTTAATTATAGTTTATGAATAATTACGGAAAAACAGTAACTATGCAATTATTCATCTTGGGGCGGTAAACTCGCCTGCATAGACCTGCGTTCACACACACTAGCAAAATACTGGTGTACACACTTTCAGTTACATTTGTGTGCGTGTGCACGTCGATTCAGGTCGAAACACCTGTTCATATTTTTGTCTGAGCCAAGCTTGCAATCCCTGACATGATTATTTCTAATACATTATTAATTATTTACAGTTTATTAGGTATATTTAAATTTTTATATTCAATGCTCAGAACATCACTTATTTGTACTGTCGCATTATCCCTCTGCTTGGTAACAAAAAAAAATTTAATAAATTTATTTATTAAAATTTTTTTATATTATTATTATTACACTTGAAAAAAATGTAACAAATAATAAAGAATAATATTTGTCATTTCACCCTTAATTGGAGTGTATACAAATGTCTTACCTCCCCTCCTTATACGCGCACTGCTCGTGACCTTGTAGTAGGGTGGCTTCAACAAACAGCTGATATGACTGGTTTCATTGACCTCGTTGTTTCATGTGTAGAACTTCCTAAATGACGTTGCTTGGAATTTACCAATTTCTTTCTTCTGTATCTCATCATATACGATGAAAGTGTGTTGTCCTACTCGCTGTCTTAATGTATACGGTCCATTATAAAGTCTGAAGAATTTCTTCGCCGTATTATCACTCCGTTTTCCCACTGGATTAGCTTTGAGTAGTACACTTTCTCCCACGTTGAATTGTTGTAGCTTGTGAGTTAGATTAAATCTTTCTACTCTCTTGTTACCTCTTTCTCTTATCCGTTGCTTTGCGTATTCAATTTTCACACTTATTGGTACAGGTACATTCTGGTTATTAGGTTTGTTTATATACTTAGTCCAAAATCTGTTTGGCTTCTTATCTTCTTCTAATTCCATTGGAGTGTATCCTGTTGCTTCACTATAATTTTCGTTAATGGCTTTTTCAAGAAATGGTAAATATTCTGCCCATTTATTGTGTTGATCATGGCAATATATTCGTAAATATTTACCTAATTCTTTGTTAACTCTCTCAGCAAGGTTTCCTTGAGGATGTCTTATGGATGTGAGTACAGGTTTCATTCCATTTTCCCTTAACGTCCTCTCCCATTTTTCACTTTGGAATTGTACACCTTGATCACTGAGTACCTTCTTCATTTTTCCATATAACGGAATATATTTCTGCAGTAGTATCTTTAGAACAACTTTGGTTGTGGGTCGCATAATTGGGTACAGTCGGACTGCCTTGGAAAACACATCGATACATACCAATATGTGCTTCACACCTCGACTTGATCGTGGTAGTGGTCCCAGAAAATCCACTGCAATTAGCTCTCCCTTGTTCTCCTTCTGTACACTCTGCATTCCTACGTATGTGTGTAAATTCGGCCCTTTCGCCGTTCGACACTCATAACACTTCTTTACCTCTTTCTTTATCTTTCGATACATATTATTAATCGTAAAATCTTCTCGTAACATTTCAGAGCGGCAGCATGTCCTAAACTCTCATGTGCTGGTTGAATTAATTTTTGTAGCATGTCATTCGTTAGTACTATCTTCCAGTCTTGTCTTACTAACCTGAAAAGAATTCCATTAATTACCTTATAATGATTTGGTAGCTGTTCTTGGTCCTTCATCTCCCTTATCGTCACGTCCAAATCTTGTTGATGTGCTAATTTTTTCAGCATTTGTTTTACTTCATCATTCTCTTTGAATTTAATTGATAACAATCGTATTTCTTTCTTTTCGCTCTCATAAACTTCTTCACATTCTTCTTTCATGTATCGGCTTAGTGTATCCGCTATAATATTGTCTTTACCTTTACAGTATTTAATGGTGAATGAGTATTCGCTAATGGCTAAAATCCATCTTAATAATCGGGCATTTGTTACTTTGCATTTCAATAGAAATGATAATGCTTGGTGGTCAGTATGTATCTCAAAATGAGTACCATAAACATAATATCTGAATTGCTTAAGAGAGTACACTATAGCAAGTATTTCTTTTTCTGATGTGGAGTAGTGTTTTTCAGCTCCTTTGAAGACTCTACTGGCGTAGGCAATAACTCGGTGCTCTCCCATAGTATCTTGTTGATATAGTACACTTCCTACTGCGTAGTCACTAGCATCGGAGTATATTACGAATTTTCCTTCTCGTTGAGGATGATGTAACATAATATTTTCGATGAACAACTCTTTCACTTGGTTAAAGGCATCTTGATGTTTCTTCTCCCATTTCCATTTTTTTTCTTTCTTCGTCAGCTCTAGAAGCGGTTGCGTATATCTTGCATATAACGGTGAGAATCTTCTGTAGTATCCGGTTAGTCCTAAGAATGCTCTTAACTCTTTGAGATTTCCGGGTAGTTGTGTTGGAAATTTTGATAGGATCGTGTTGAATACCAGAGGATGAAATAATGTGACCTAGGAATTGGATACAGGATTTGATAAATTCACATTTGTCTAGGTTAAGGGATATGTTCGCTTGTTTAAACTTGTGGAATATCGTGCTTAGATGTTTTATATGTTCGTCCAAGGTTTTAGATACAACTAAGATGTCAACTACAAATATCATGGTGTAGGGTTCCACTTCAGGTCCTAGGGCTCTTTCTAGACACTTCACGATGGCTGCTAAGCTCGTGCTTAATCCGAAGGGTACTACCCTGTGTTGGTAGCATTTATTTTTATACAGGAAAGCAGTGTACTTTCTATTCTCTTCACGAATTGGAATCTGCCAGAAACTTGAGCGTAAATCTAGCTTCGTCAGATACCTTGCTCCTTCACATTTAGTAAATAATTCATCCGCAGTTGGTGCACAGTCATACTCCTTTAATACAATGCTGTTCAGCTCCCTCATGTCAAGGCATAGACGTATTTCACCATTTTTCTTCTTCACTACCACTAGAGGATTCAGGAAGTTGCTGTTCGATCGCTCCATGACTCCACTTTCGATCATACGCCGAATTTCCAGTTCAACCTCTTCCTCATATCGCATTGGAATAGGGTATGTCTTCCTAATGACTTTCGTAGGGTCTGACACAACTACAGAGTGTTCGTATACTGTCGTCTGCGTCGGTACTTCACTAAATACATCACTATATTCTTCTATTAATTCGTGCAGTTTTTTTTCTTCCTGTGTCGTCATTCCTTCATCTACCGCATTCACATGTCGAGTTGGACCATATTGTATTTGTGGCTTGTACAAAATAATAGGTGTTTCACTTACCTTGCACTCTTCTTCCTCGCTGTTCATAATTAATTCATATTGAACATTTTTATAATTACACACAATTGTATTATCATTAACATTAATCTTAGCATTTATTGCATTTAGTATATCGATACCTAAAATTCCATCATAAATCAATTTATGCATTATTATCATGGGGTGTTCTAATTCTAGATTTTTATATGTTAGAGTTACATATGCTTGTTGTTTAACTCTTTCTTTTTTATTGGTAGCTGTTGTAATATTTAAATTATTTACGGGCAAAATTGCAGTATTTTTTTTTTTTAATATTTCTTGTTGCGTTGAACCCATGCAGCGTTAAGAACTGACAGCTGGCTGCCTGTGTCAACTAGCATCCGTATTTTACACCTGTTTATGCTTACAGTCACAATAGGGCATTGTGTTTGCTGCGCGTCTCGCTTTATATCCTGTTTAGTGCTTAATAAGTCCTCCCTAATATCGCAGGGGTATATGTTGTTTATTTTATAATTTTGCTTCCGTTTATTCAGTCATTGTGACGCCTTTGATGTAGACGGCCGGCTGTGGAATATTACTGTCTCCATCTCATTCATTTCTTGGCTTTCTCTCTTCAATTTTTTTCGTCGTACCCTCGTACTGCGGCAACGCGTTTGTCAGCTGGTTTTGAAAAATGTTTACGATTGGACGACCATACAACGTCTCCTTGTCGTTTAGCTGTATTTATTCGTTCAGTCTCTCTAGCTGTGTGCGTTGTAGTGTTGTATATTGGTGGCGAATAATTTATTTTGTAATTTTCACGGTGCGGTGTAGTGTTTTGTATTGCTTTCTTGTCATCTCTGTGATAATTATGATGGTGATTTGCCTTTTTTTGTTCCCAGTATTGTGTGTGCTTACCTTTATTGATATTCTCCGACTGTGTTACAAGGATTAAAAATTCTTCTATGGTTTTAATTCCCTGCGTATAGACTGCTAACTGGATATCTCGCTGAAAATGGTAAGATAATTTTGAAACAATTTCGTATTCTGAGAATTTAGGTTTGAGATGCTTTACACGTTCTATTTGCGTAATTGTGATTTGTTCAATACTCTGCTGTCCTTGTGCATTGAACTTTCCATATTCGAGTTGATCCCGTACTTGTCGTTGGGTATGTAGATTCCAGTATCGGTTCTCAAATGCCTCACGAAACTGCTGATATGTACTAACGTTATCTCTAATAATAGAGTACCATTGGCTGGCTGAATCTCTAAGATATCGCGTGACGAAGTCTATCTTCTCGTCGTCATTTATTGCACTCCCAATTTTTTCTATTTCCTTCTTTACTCTTGCTAGGAATTCCATACTGTTCTCCCCTTTACCACCTGAGAACTTAAGTCTGCTCCTTTCTTCCGTTGGTGTAGGAAATATGGTCATTTGGTTCTGTCGTCTTCTTAACTCACTTCGTAGCTGGTTCATTTCCTCTTGAATCTCTTCTTTCATATGTGATACGTCTGCCGAACGGTCTTTCGTAGTTTCTTCAATTTTATTCTCAATAACTACAGTACGTGTTTCTATTTCTCTAAGTTTACTGGTATTTGCTTGGGATACATTATTAATAGTTTGAATTTTATCATCCTGCTCTCGCGTTATAGTAGTTAAAGTATCATTTATTTGTTTATGTGTTTCTTTTAAATCTTTTCTCCACTCGAGACGTAATTCTTTTTGTTTATTTTCAATCCGTACAACTTGTTCATGTAAGGCTTGTTTAAAATTATTCTCTAAAGTATCAATACGTATGTTGGTGTCACCAATTTTTTCGGTTAATTGTGCATTACTGTCAATTATACTTTGTTTTATTTCAAGATTATCAATTTTTAACTCTTCTAGACTCTCTGTGATTTTTATGGTGTCCTGTCTAAAATTTTCGGACTGTAGCCCTAATTTATTTTCTAAACTGTCTGTTTGTTTTGCTAATTTATTTTCTAAACTTTCTGTTTGTTTTGTATTTATTTCATCTATTTTTCTTATTTGTTTGACATTCTCCTCTTTCAACTCCTCTTTAAATTTTTCGGCTTGTTTTATGACTAATTCGTCTGGTTCGCCTGCGTTCACACACACTAGCAAAATACTGGTGTACACACTTTCAGTTACATTTGTGTGCGTGTGCACCTGTTCATATTTTTGTCTGAGCCAAGCTTGCAATCCCTGACATGCTTATTTCTAATACATTATTAATTATTTACAGTTTATTAGGTATATTTAAATTTTTATATTCAATGCTCAGTACATCACTTATTTGTACTGTCGCAATATATATATTATATATAACGGTAATACGACTTAGGAAAAAATTAGAAATACAATGCTTTTGAAAATTTAAGAATTAAAATATTTGCGATTACACTGACCTGTTACCCATGAACCACCGCGGGCGTTCGTCTTTTCTACTTCTTGTTCTTTTTCCTCATGACGATAATAATGATGATTATGATGATGATGATGATGATGATGATGATCATCATCATCATCATCATCATCATATATAGATAGATAGAAGTTAACTATCATTAGGTGTTTTAAAGAAAACAGACAATGGAGAATGGTGATAATCAGAAACATCTATGAACAAAGACGTTTTCTTTATGTAGACTGTTAACAGTGACCTAAAAGATTGAAACCACAGAAATATAAATCAAAGAAATGAGATTGACAGAGGGAGAAAGAGAGCCGGGCAGACAGACACATAGATAGACAGAGTCAAAGAAATCGTAAATACTAACGGTGTTCTCTGGTAACAGAGAATCCTTCCTGTATGGCTTCCTAATCTTATGCTGAGAGAATTGATAGTTAAACACAGTCACAGAGAAGACAACAATTAATTTTCCAGCTGAGGTATAATATAATTACAACCCTACAGAGAAACGCTAAGCTGATACAGTCTGGGCTGTCAGCTTTCCGCCTGCTAAGCCTTCTTCGGTTACCGCAATGTCTGTACATAATGTATTATCGTAGGCTCAGTTGTAGCAGTTTTCTATATAATGGAGCATCACGTGGTACAATCGATTCCGGAGGAACTCACCCGGCTCAAAAACTCATACAGATCGACAGTCACAGGTTTTATAACAATAATATACAAATTGCGTATAGAAGTACTTTAGTAACGATTGTGTAACCTTTAATACAATAGTTTCCATTTGTTGCATATATATACAGGGTCCGCCAGTGAAGCGGGAAATATTGAAAGTCCAATAGTTCATTTTCTGCTCACGAGAGGGCGTGGAGGTTTTCGATTGTTGTTTTGCATTTAATGCCATTTAGTAAACATGGAGTAGTGGTCCGGTGCAAAGCGTGCTTTCTGCGTAAAATCGTTTTATAAGAATGGTGTCTGTGTGACTTCTGTACAACGATTGTTTCGTAATCATTTCAACATTCCACGACATGGAATGCCGTCCGCTCATGCAATTATGTCATGGGTGAAAAAGTTTGAAGAAACTGGTTCCACATTAAACTTAAAGCATAGAGGAGCAACAAGGTCTGTAAGAACAGAGAAAAACATTGAAAGAGTTCGAGTAGCATTGACGCTAAGTCCACAATGTTCTGCAATGAAACATGCATCCGCACTAAACATTAGTGACACATCGTTACGACGAATTTTGCATAAAGACTTATCTTTTCATCCTTACAAAATTCAAGTAATCCAGGAGTTGAAATATGGCGATATGCTGGCTCGCAGGATTTTCAGCGAAGAAATATTGCGACGTGTAAATGTTGATGAAAACTTTATTCACCGCATGTTTATGTCAGATAAAGCACATTTTCATTTCAATGGATATGTAAACAAACAAAATAGTCGATATTGGAATGAAGAAAACCCAGGTGAGTTGCATGAAAAGCCATTACATAGTCCGAAAGTTACGGTGTGGTGTGCAGTTTCATCATCTGGCATTATTGGGCCATATTTTTTCCAAGACGATAGAGGAAACACCAGCACTATCAATGCAGACCGCTACACACACATGGTCAGAATATTTTTGATGCAACAGCTCCCTAGGTTTCCGGAAATTAATTTTTTCCAGCAGGATGGGGCCACAAGTCGTGTCCATGGCTGCTTTAAGAGAACTCTTCCCGGACGGACTCATATCCAGACATGGCGACATCTCGTGGCCTGCAAGATCCCCAGATTTGTCCGCATGCGACTTTTTTCTTTGGGGATTTCTGAAGAGCAGGGTGTACATTGATAGACCGCACACCATACCGAAATTAAATTCGAATATCAGACAAGAAATTGCACGGATTCAATCTGACCTGCTTCGTCGAGTGATGGAAAATTTTCGGTCAAGATTAGAAGAATGTTTACACAGAAATTGCTCTCACTTGAGCGGCGTTATTTTTAAAAAGTAAAATAATGGCATACTTTACTCAACTCAAAATCTGTAAAAAAAATTCTGATAATAAATGTTTCATGAAAAAATTGGGTACTTTTAATTTTCCCGCTTCACTGGCGGACCCTGTATATAACATATACTTTAGAGCAGTGGTACCCAAACTTTTCAGACCTCGGACCCCCCCCCCAAAAAAATTAAAAAATTCACGGACCTCGTCTGAGTTCTGAAATGCAAGAAACATAATGATAGAAACTCTTACATTTTAATTAAAATGTATTAAACTCAAAATTCTTTTAACTTGGAAAATTTTAGTATTAATGATATCAAACATAGTTTAATGTGAACAGTGAAGCTGCTTTCGAACAATTAGCTCGGCAATATTAGATTTAATGTAAGATAATTTCAGTATTAAATCACTGTCGACATCAAGTTTATTTCTTAACTTTGAGTTCAAGTATGTGACCTGAGAGAATGCCGCTTCACACAAATAAGTAGAGGGAAACACAGTTGAACACTTCAAAGCTTTTTTTACGAGTTCAGGATAATCAATCATTACATATAACCAGACTTCAGCTAGCTGTAATTGCGAAAACTATCATTTTAATGAACTGTCAGTTGAAAGTTATGCCAATGAATCTTCTTCTTGTAGTGTAAGAGAGAAGTCTAGTTAGTTTTGCTGACAAACAGATCTGCTACACAACATGATTTAAAGACATTGTTAAAGCTATTGGTTGAAATTAGTTTTACAGTTACAATTAGTCTGAACAAAAAAAATAGTGGAATCTTTCTACTAATTCTTTTAAGATTCTAAAATGTAGATATTAAATCATAAAAATTGGAGAAAATTACGGTATATTCTGTTTTTTCTTGAAAGTGTCTGCGGACCTCCTGAAACATTGTCGCGGGCCCTCAGGGATCCGCTGACCCCACTTTTGGAACCACTGCTGTAGAGCATAAATAATAATTTGTATAATTATAATTAGTGACACTGAATTAGTTAATTATAGTACCATAACTTAGTAGCTTACCGTTCCTCGTTCGCACTGAAATAAACAGATCCCACGGCATGCTTCCATCATTACATATAACCAGACTTCAGCTAGCTGTAATTGCGAAAACTATCATTTTAATGAACTGTCAGTTGAAAGTTATGCCAATGAATCTTCTTCTTGTAGTGTAAGAGAGAAGTCTACGTGTTAATATGTTCTGACGGTTTTCTTTACTTCCTTCAAGAAACTTCTGAGCCAAGTCTGCTTTAGTCTTCTCCTCATTCATTTTGGAGCTGGATTCCAATCAAATACTTGTCTCGTTACGTCTTCTTGGGGTTTCTTTCAGCGTGTGGTCAATTCACCTCCATTTTTTTTTTGTATTGGCCATCTGAGGATCACATGCCAATTTTAATTCTTTACTCTTTGCTCTTATTTTTTCCTCCAATGTTCTTTCATCTTTTCACTATGTCTCTTCTTCCTGTCTTCAGTTAACTTTGAACCTCCGTTTTCTCTCTTCTACCCTGGACTCCTTCCATTTTTAACACTTTTCCCCGAAAAACTTCTATTTCAATTGCTTCTTCTGCGTGTATATTATTTTTTTCTAAATCCATTTCGATTTCTTTAATCGAACTAAATGTTGACTTTTTCCCCACAGATATTTGAAGATTTGCTTTGTCAACCTATTGCCGTCCATTCTATATAAATGTCCAACAAATAATAGTCTTCTTTTTCTTATTATTTCTGTTATATTTTCTATACTTTAATATCTTTCATCATTACTTCTTAATCTCCAACCTACTGAAGTTTTTCGTGGGCCTAATATTTTTCTAATAATTCGTCTTCCCAATATTTTTAGTTTGTTTAAATTATAATTTAGTGCTAGACATTCACTTGCATATAGGCATTCTGGTTCCACTACTGTACTGTAATGCCTTATTTTCGCATTTTTATATATGCACTTTTAATTGAAAATTTCTTTAGTTATACCACATGGTCTTTCCATCTTGTGAATTCTTTCTTCTATAGCAGATTTTTCTAAGCCATTCTCTTGAATTATTTCTCCTAGATACTTGAATTTCCGAGTGACTTTAGTTACTAGATACTTTAATTTCACCTCCACTTTATTGATAATTATTTTACGGACGGTTCTCTTTCGTGGTTCTGTATTTGATATTCTTCGTGGCTGCCAGATTTTTTAACCTTTTCTTAAACACTTTTGGCAAATGAGTTCTTAGACTTTCACGGCCGTCAACCGTCAATATTATTGAAACGGTTGAATGTCAGGCTATTAGACCGTCGTCTCATAGAAGGCCGGCACCCTTATATAAGCGAAAATATGGTTTGCCTCTGTACTGAGGTACTAGGCTGGTACTCTTTGTCACTGAAGATGCCCTCCGATAGTAAAGCGAAAACTTTTGGTTCTTCAAACTGAGACCACGGTTTCAATAATACTGTTGACAAATATTCGTAGTTTATATTACATATTTTAGTTTTTACCTTTCAAGTTTCTGCTCCGTACAGTAACACAAACTGCAGTTAAAAATTCTAATTTTTGTTCTTATACATAGAATCTCTGGGTATCACACCTTCTTTAGTGTATGGAATACGTTTTTCGATTATATTGTTCCTATATTCATATCTTCATCTGCTTTTCATTTTTTATCAACAATAGTCCTCAGATAACAGAACTTCTTTACTGTTCCAACGCTTCACTGTATGGATAATATGTTCTGGACGTGCTGAGTTTACTCTAATTATCGTAGTTTTATTTTTGTTAAAATATTCACACCCAGTTCCCTTGATTACAACGCCATGTTGTTTGTTTTGGTTGTAGATGTTTAGATATGAGGCAGATAAGGTCAGTAAAATCAAAATATTCCAGTTGTACAAAAAGATTTAATTTTAATCCCATTCTGCCCTCAGTTACTCTTCTCATTATCCAATCCATCACCACAAGAAACAGGTTTGGTAGCACTACATTCCTGTCTGACTTCACTACGTAATAGTTTACACTCTGAGGGCTCTCATTACGAACAAGTTTTATTATGTAATTTTTCTATAGTTGTTTAATTATGTTAACATCCGCATAGACCAATTCTCAGGCCTTTAATAAAAGTCGCTTTGTAACGCTTCTGTAAGCTAGTACTACAATAGGTTCGTAATTGTTTCACAGATATCTGACATACACTATACGAAGTTTAATAAAAATGTTGACAAAACTTATCTTTATATAAAAATGATGTTTGCATTTTTCTGTACTTATATTATTTCCTTCAAAATATCCCCGTGCAATAAAACACACTATGAAAACGATTTCTCAGATTTGAAAACTATTCTGGAACAGACTTTGTGGTAGCTTTGAGCTCACTCGCGGTTAGGTTTCTCTACGGTCGCAAAACATAGTCCATTTGTCTTTTGTTTTTGGTCTTGACAAAAGACAAAATTTGCACGAGGTGAATACGGGGGATACGGTGTTATTTTTGGCAAAATGTTTTGAACAAACAATGCGAACCGACGCGTCATCGTACTGAACTTTCGACAAATAGTCCTTTAATAAATCTGGCCTTTTCTTCAATGAATGGTTTCACGCAAGCCGCATAAGTTGACCAAATACTACACTTCACTATTATAGCAGTAGTTTAATCTTTATTAATGGTAAGAATTTACGAAACCTAATACCACGATCTTCATCTTACTGTTATCGTCTTCAACTGATTCACGACCGTTTTAAAAGCATTTTTACCATTTGTAAACTGCTAGTTACACCAAGTTACCAGGCTCGTTACACTAACACGTTACCGTCTTCACCACGTCACTGCACTTTATATCATTATTAAGAAAAAAAAAGTTTTTCGATCCAGCACTGCAAAATATTATAACATCGCCAAAAATAGAAAACACGACTCAGTCAGTGGAATATCAAATCAAACCTACGCATTCAATATGGCTAAATATTTTAACAGTTGTTACACAGAGCTATACTGACATCTCAAAATTTGTTTTCAAGTTGGACAATTATAACGTGGGAACCTTAAAAATTGCACAAACTTTTCACCAAACCCAGTACAGTACAAACAATAAGTCATTGCGACCATCCGCGGGGCGACGTCTACAGCTTGGGATCGGCAAACCGCACATCTCCGATCGGAATACAGAAAACTGACGAACGCCGTGAAAGCCGAATTTCGCAACTTTTTCTTAACGCGTTTCGACAATGTCTCTGCTGCAGCCCAAGAATCCTTTACTACCAATCCTACGTATTTCTGGAAGTAAATAAAACACCTAACTCCCCTTCAAATCGCGATACCCCGATCCTGTCTGACTCCCTTCTTCTTGTTAGCGATGGCAAGAAAGCCGCCGCCATTCGGAATGAAATCCGGCCGGTTCACAGCCGTCCAGACAGCTCCGACTTCGACAGTATCATGGAATGGACCATCAACACATTTTGGACCGCTGACGCCTTGCTTTTCACCTCCTTCGACAGTCTGGCAATGGAGGTCACCCCCTGGGGCAGCCTTTTACAGCCGAGGGAATACAATTCAGACTCCCAGAGTGTATAAACCAGGCTCAAGACCAGATGACACTCTTAACAGGGTCCTAAAGACTCTCCCTGACATAGTACTCGACGCCTTAGCCCACATCTACACCTCTAGCCTACAACTTGGATTCGTCTCGCACACACGGCAGCATGTCGACATCCTGGATATTCCCCAAACCTCGAAAACGGTCCAGACAAACTTCCAGTTACCGTCGTTAACCCTTAAAATCTCCATGTTCTTTGGGAAAATCCTCGTCGCCAGGATTCACGCTCACGTACAGGCGCACAACGTCCTATCCAGTACAAAGAGAAGCTTTCCCCCCGGGTACAACATATACGACCACCTGGTCAGGATGATCAGCGCCATCCAAGATAACTCCGCCCGGGAACATCTGCAAGCTCTGCGGATCCTCGGCAATCGTAACCACTGCTCCAGCCTAACACGAAGCATGATCTACTGGGCTACCGGGCATGTCTACGTCTTATCATGGCGTACGCACACCGATCCTGATGACTACTGCCTCCGACTGTCTGCAGCCATACAGCGTCACAGATGATGAGCCCTTCGTCTAATACACCGTTTCTTCCCCCACCCAAACAAAAACCAGCCTATGTATTCCCTAAACAACCTTTATACTGGTCTAGACACCTTCCTTTATAAACCAAACCGCTGGTGCGTTCTGAATTCAAGACTCCGTCCTTCCATCCAGACTAGAGCAGAATTCATCAACAGGCAAACAAGAAACACCCACAACATTTACCTTCCACATCAATTGTCTACTGCCAATTGCCAGTACACCCCCCTAACAGAACAGGCAGCTAACACAACGATCCAACATTGTTAACCACAAACTCTTGGCCAAACTTATTCCAGTCTCCGTTTATTGGGTCTCTATTCTGCTTGTTCCATAGTTTCCAAGACTTCCACATTGTACGTTACTATATTTTTCACTACGGTCTCTTATATTCTTTTATTTTTTTCTTAAACACTTTTTTCAAAGCACAGAGTGTAATTCTATAATTGTTTGCTTTACTTGCATTATTCTCTTTTCAGAGAATATCAGATGCATGAGAGCCTTCAAGAGAAAAATTTCCTTATTTTATAATAAGCTAGCTACAGTTTGTTTAGTTAGCTTAAGACTTTACCTATTTGTTGGCATGCAACAATTATACATTTGTCTTATCGCTCTACTAATATTTTTATGCCTTAGCAAAGAATTCTTTGCCTTAAAGTCTCAGCCAGTTTTCACTTCTTCGTGGGTGTGAAATTTAACGCCACATAAAAGTCGTTAAGAGGAACAAACAAAAAGACGTCGAGTTTTGTAAGGTCTGGACTATAAAACGGATGAGGCAGATCATCACAGTCAAATTTTTTTAATTGTGTCTTAAGCGCTGGTTTTGCGGTATGTATGCGAGGAAAACCACCCCTTTCTCTATGAACCATGTTGTTTTTTCAGTACGGCAGGCTTTAATTTATTTTCAAACATGTTACTGTAACTTCCTTTTTAAACTTTCATTGCAAGTAAGTACAGAAATAATTACTGCATACCACCACAGTGTTGACACGTCCAGCATCTCGCCGTGATGACAATTGTTTCCCTAGCAAAGGAACACGGTCATAGCACAGAATATGACAGAATATATGGTGTTGAAACATACAGAAAGGAAAGTAGAAGGCGGCACCTTTCATCACAGCGAGCCCGAGCCAGGCGCTGGCCGCCATGTTGAGAAATAGTAAATGTAATACCACAGCTGTTTCACGGTGAAGCAAGTTGTACGCGAAAAAACTAATATCGAAACAAAATAACACTAATGTACATTAGAAAATTCAACTTACCCGCTAAAAGTAGCATAAGGTTCTTGTCTGCTTCCTATAATAAAATATACATAGCAAAAAGAAAATGGAAAACAAGTAGACAAATAATACCATAGGTTATGAAGTTTAAGAATTTATTTAATTTATCCAAAACGCACAAGGTAAAACGAAAGTGAGATTAATACAATTAACATTCAGGATTGAATATATAATAAATCAGGCCTTCAATAGGGTACGGTACTTATAAAAATGCAAAAATGAAATTCAATAGGATACATACTTAATTACATCAGCAATAGTGGAGTACAGTAATAATAATTATAATTCACACACACACACACACACACACATATATATTACAACGCTACTTTTTATCTAACACTTATATAATATATTTAATGATAGATAAAAGGTTACTTACCCGTGATTTACTTTACCTGGGCTCCAGAACAAATCCCAGATATAAATGACACGATTACAGCTTAGCTCAGAGCATAGAGACACACTTTCTCAGGATTCGTTCAGTGAATGTGGAATTCAAGGGGAATCGTTACAAATAACACTTTAAAATTTGATTGAGTTTGTTTAATTAACGTTTTAATTATTTTGTTAACTTCTTGAAAAATGCTAATTGTAGGACTTATTGCTACCCTAACTCTTATAATTAATGAGTGTGCGTGAAAAGTGAAGATTAGAACGTCCAAACGACCTATTGCTCTTATCCGGTTTAATTAAGAAAATTTATATCTCCCAAGCCAGTACTAAAGAACAGGTCTGCAATAATTTGCACGTTCAATACTACACCTCACTTTCCATTCAACACTCCTATACTGTGTTATAACTAATCTTACTAATTAAATACAAAGTGTGAAATTCTTAGTGTCTTTTATAATTGTTTATTATTTCTTTATTATTTATTTCATTGATCAATTAATCTATTTCTTACTGTTTGATGCGTCGACCGTAGATGGGAATCCGTAGAGATCGTCCTTCTGATGGTTCAGCACAGAAGAAATGATGTTGACCAATCCTGTTGAACGATGATCTGGGCAATTACAGATGCTGTAGCTCTCTGTTGCACCAGTCACTTCACAATTGATTATTAATTAAATAAATAATTACCTTATTTTATCCACTAAGTGATCTTCTTTTTATTTTTAATTACTACATGTTTCAGGGCTTATATCCCCATCTTCAGGTAAAAGCAAATCTACCCTATTATTAGGGTTTCGTTAAAAATTCACAACGACACAAACACATAACACACTTAAATAAATTAACATTGAACATTAAATCTGTATCGGAACACGCTACAAACGAACCAGTGCACTGGCCGAAGTCCGACTTTCAACTGATCCGTACACGCTATTCACGGTTTGTTTTCATAGCTGTGTCATATAGTTTATTTGATTTGAATGATAACTGTTCATTAAGTACCTGATTTTTATTTCTTCTTAAGGCCTTGTATATTTCAAATTCCTCTAAAGCATCAAGTAGTTGACCCTTTTTACCTATATGTAAAGGTTCCAAATTCTCTTTAAATCCAGTGTATTGTCACCGGACAAAAGGCTTGCCGCATGACAACTGGCGCCAATCGTACACACTATCGTTTTTGGTGGCCCTAAAAAGGACCGAGTGGCGAGAACGGTGATGTTGGTCGTGCCGCGCTGAGATGTTCGGCGGCTGCGCCCGCTGATCGTGGCCTACTACAGTCCTCCTCTTCTTTCGGCACCGGTTGTAGAGTCGGCTGCCGGCCCAGCGACATCCATCGCTGGCGCGGAACGGGAGTGCGAAGACGCAAGAACGGCGGCGGTTCTATTCTTCGGCTGTTCCTTCCGGCTGACTCCGCCCCGATGTCGTCCGAGAGAGGAGAGGAGATGAAGTGCGTTCGATGGCGTGGCGATGAAGAGTGCGTAAAATTTTCTGCCGGCCCGGGTTTTATTAACTAACCGGCGTCGCTGATTGGCTAGCTCCGAACACGAAGTTGGTCACGTCTCGGCGGCTGCTGATGCCGGATTGGCTCGCTCCGAGCACGTAGTTGGTCACGTCTCGGCCGCTGGTAACGGAGAGCAGATGTTCGCATATCGCTACCGTCACAACTCCCCCGGGTCTTGAATGCTCTCCGGTAGCCAGCCTACTGCTCTTCTCTAGATGTTGTGGAGGTATCTGTTGGGCGCCATGTTGATTGGTGTGCCGGCTGGTAGCTCGCTGGCGTGGCTGGATCTTGCATCCGCAAGATGATCGCTGCCCCACGTTGGGCGCCACTTGTCACCGGACAAAAGGCTTGCCGCATGACAACTGGCGCCAATCGTACACACTATCGTTTTTGGTGGCCCTAAAAAGGACCGAGTGGCGAGAACGGTGATGTTCGGCGGCTGCGCCCGCTGATCGTGGCCTACTACAGTCCTCCTCTTCTTTCGGCACCGGTTGTAGAGTCGGCTGCCGGCCCAGCGACATCCATCGCTGGCGCGGAACGGGAGTGCGAAGACGCAAGAACGGCGGCGGTTCTATTCTTCGGCTGTTCCTTCCGGCTGACTCCGCCCCGATGTCGTCCGAGAGAGGAGAGGAGATGAAGTGCGTTCGATGGCGTGGCGATGAAGAGTGCGTAAAATTTTCTGCCGGCCCGGGTTTTATTAACTAACCGGCGTCGCTGATTGGCTAGCTCCGAACACGAAGTTGGTCACGTCTCGGCGGCTGCTGATGCCGGATTGGCTCGCTCCGAGCACGTAGTTGGTCACGTCTCGGCCGCTGGTAACGGAGAGCAGATGTTCGCATATCGCTACCGTCACAGTATGTATGATTTTCGTTTATTAGATGTTGTGCGTAATGCGATACATTATTATTGGGGAACTTCTTAGGTAAATGTTCTTTAAATCTCTCGGAAAATTTTCTCCCCGTCTGGCCTATATAGATTTTATCGCATTCATTACACCGGATTCTATAAACGCCAGAACAATCCTCTAGTAATGCTTTGGTATTAGGCTTAAGTATATTTGTTAATTTGTTCGTGGTCCTGAATGAGACAATAATCCCTAGCTTTTTTAATTCATTATGTAGTGTATTAGGTAGTATGTTTGTATATCTAGCAGAAACATATTGGGTTTTATCTTTAACTTTGTCCAATCGTTTTAATTTATTAGCGTGTTTATATATTATTTTATCAATGATTTTACTATTGTAACCATTCACTATCGCTATATGTTTTATTATATTAATTTCATCGTTATAGTCTTCTATGTCCATCGGTATATTTGTCAATCTATGTGCCAGTGCGTTAAAAGTTGCCATTTTATGTGTATAAGGATGATTGGAACTAGCATGTATGGCTATATCAGTTGTTGTTGGCTTTCTATATATTTTAAAGCTAAGGAGGTTATTACGTTTATATGTGGTTACGTCCAGGAAATTCAACATATTGTTATGTTCTACTTCCATAGTGAATTTAATATTACTGTTTATGCCGTTCAAAAAAGTAAGCAATCCGTCTATCTGTCTAAGAGTACCACCAAAAATTAAAAATGTGTCGTCTACGTACCGTGTGTATGAGATGATTTTATTGTATAACTTGTTTTGGTCAGATAGTATATACTTGTTCTCATAATGATTCATATAAATCTCCGCTAAAATTCCACTCACCGGTGAACCCATGGCCAGCCCATTTTCCTGGATAAAAAACTTATTGTCGTGTGTAAAGTAATTCTGTTGCACAACAATTTTCAATAAAAATATAAGTTCATCAATTTGTATCTGTTTTAAGACATTTGTCTTGATTAAAAGTCTCTCGAGAATATTTATCGTCTCTAGCACGGGTATGTTCGTATACAAATTCACTATGTCCATAGATATCAGTTTATGGTTAGGCAGTACTTTAATGTTTTTAACTTTGTTTACAAATCCTATTGTATTTTTTACGCTATGTATGTTGTCCATTACTAAGCTGTTTTTGATGATTATTTGTAGCTTTTTGGCTACATTATAGCTTGGGGCAGTTGTATGATTTATTAAAGGACGTATTGGTATATTAGGTTTGTGTAACTTTGGTAGTCCTCTGAAAGTAGGCGCTTTCGGATTTATATTTTTGATACGTCGTCTAGTTTGAGCATCGAATAAATTAACACATTTATTCACCGCTGAGTTTATGGCTTTTGTATATTTAATGGTGGGGTCATTATTTAGGGTCTTAATATTATTTTCATTTATAAAATCATAGCATTTTTGTGTGTATTCAGTTTTATTGATTATAACTACTGTACTACCTTTATCAGCCTTAGTTATCATTGCGTCAAAATTTTCTAATTTGCGTTTGATGTTCTTCGCGATTTTAATTTCATTACTAGGTCTCATGTTATGCGTCCTACCCGACTGTAATATACGATTTAATTTATAGTTGATAGCTACCCGTGTATCATTCTGAATTTCCTGGTTTTTTATTTGTTTAATGACAGCTTCTGCATTTACAACTTCTCTTATTAACATGTCTTTTCCATAATCAGATAAATTATGTTGTAAACCCTTAGATAATAAACTACATTCTTCATTAGATAGTTCAATGTTCGTGAGGTTATCTACACGCTTATAAAATTTGTGTTTACAAATTATGTTATCTGTTTTGTTTTGCTCGCGGTTCAATTTATCATATTTCTTGTTGTGTCTTGATACAATCGAGATAACAATGTTCCTTATCTGTCTGTGAATAACTTCTAAAACTTCGTTAATTATGATCGGGTGTATCGAGTTCAGGACCTTCAAATGCGCATTAAATAACAACTTGTTCAGATAATTTTAATTAATTAATATTCTAATTAATTGTTCAGATTATTAATTAATTAATTAATTAATTAACTAATTAATGTGGTGTTACACAGCGAGAGTTGTTGTCGAACTGTAGTAGTTCCTCTGCAACTGCGGACTACTTCTCGAACTTTTTACTTAAATGAAACTTTGCGTGTTTGTGAAATTAAGCACGTAATTTACACACGTCTAGCGCATTGAAGATCCGAACGAAGAGTGCTCGCTACCCTCCGTCAGAGTTGGCGTCTGTTCTAAATGCAGGATTCTGATTGGTTGTTCAAATAAATCATGCGTTTTTCCAGTTGAAACAATCTCGGACAGGTCGACCAAACGCCCCTTGACAGGTCTGAGACGGCACAGAATTACTGGCTAAAATCGTACTTCCTTTGTTTGCAAATCGTTTGATTACAGGTATTTGCAAACGTGTTTTCAAAGATCTGACCACAGAATATTGTTGCTTAGGTCTTTACCTGTGTGTGTGTGTGTGTGTGTGTGTGAAAACACCTAATTCGTACCTAGCCTAATTCTCGAGTTATTTCGCTTGGCGTTCTTCTTCTGTATATCTTCTGTAAATGTTAATTATATTGGTTGATACTTTGGCTACTTATAGAGCTTTAATTGCTGAATACTATTCTGTTTTCAGAATTGCTGTATATTTATTGGTTTTAAAGATATTGCAGTTTTAACACATAAATTCAATTGAGTAAAATTTCCTGTCTGTACCGGCATTTGTCGTAGCAGTGACGAGGTTAGACAGAGATGGCTGCGATTATACGCTCTCTCTCTTGCTTACGTCGCTATACTCGCTCCGTTTGACACTTTCATATGACAATAGGACGAAATACGCTCAGATAGGACGACGATATGAATCGTTATAATATATATATATTTATTTATGAAGCATTTACATATATGAAGGCCTACTAGCCCATACCAAACTCAGATTACAAACTTCACAGATGTGTCACTTTGATGAGTTTGCAATTTTTGTTAGTTCTACTTTTCAAGTCCCTGTTCATGAACTTCAAGAAATAAAAAATTCTCATTCTCACAAACAACTTAATCAAATAACTATGAGGAAAATGCATACATGGGTGGTTGAAACTTATATTTTCCATTAACTCAATCAATTTATTTCCAACATTATTTTCTGTCATGTATTCAAGAAAGTTGTCAGTGAAAATATTCTCCAAGTGTTCAATGTAACTTACAAAGCTTGAACTTGGACATTTTAGGTGTCCAAAGATGTCCATATTTTTATTTTCATATGCTTTGAAATGTAACTACAACCTTGTACTATCTAAATTATTTGCTTCTTCTTGTGAGTATGCCAAACATGTATTGCATTCATGAATGGTTAAACACTTTTTAATTAAGTATCCACAGACATAATGCAGTACATTTTTACCAGGTAAATTTTCCCTATAATCTATGCAGTTTACAACAATATTTTTTGAGATTGTGTTTTGACTAACATCTAAATTCAATAAATCACTGCAATTATTAACTTTTGAAAGAATTACATCAAACTCTTCAGCACAGTTTGAACTGCTTGAATTCTGAAAATAACTGAGACAAAGTAACTTTTTGAAAGCTCTTGTAAATTGAACTGGAGTTGAATTGTATGAATTGCCCCCTTGCTGGCGTATACTACCAAACAAATTTTCAAGACAGTCCTGATTTAACCTGCGTGTGAGGACGAATGAAAACGACTGTATTTTTAAGTAAAACCACAACTGCAAAAAAGAATTTATAGTGATTACAAATCCCTGAAAACATTTAATGGTACCTGTTATATCTTTGTTTTCTTTGTTCTTTACAGAAATTGATTTTATCAACTGCAAAAAATCATTCAGAAGTTCATGCTGTTTCTCAGAGCCCATCCATGCTCTACCATAAAATTTATCTGAAACCTTAGAACTAGAATTTAAAATGTCAAAGACATTATTACACTTTTCCAGAAATTCTGCTGTACCTACGGCAGATGAGTCAAGAGCACTTAAACTGACATAAGTAAACAATGAACCTGCAACAGTATGACTAAAGATTTGAACTGCTAACTTCACTTTCATTTTTTGAAAACCATTGGGAAAAAGATGAGCATCTGTTAGATTCTTAGCCAGTCGTAGGTTCTGTTGTTTGTCTTTATTATAAAATGTAATAATGTGTTGCCAAGAAGCTACCTTATCTTGAAATAAAAAATTATACTTAAGCAAGTTGTTTCTCAAAGACTTAAAAATAAGTGTGGCACATCAAACATATAAAATATTTTCTGATCTCTAACCACAAAATATGGATTTTCATGAGTTACACCTTCAATACGTGCAAACTGAAGAAAGTTTAAACCCATGTCAGTCACAAATAAACAAATTTTTAAGTCAATGTCATGTAGTCTTTTAATTACATCATGAACAATCCGTTTCAATTCCACTGCAGAACAACCAGAGTTTGTGAAGTAGTAGGTAATTGGTTGTTTCCAATTACCACATATACTTCGGATCATAAAAACTAGCACAGATGTTGCAGGTTTCAATTGCACAGTACCTGTATTATGTAACCCTACTATTTCATCCTTCGATATAGAGTAAAAAAGAAATTATTTCAACGACATTTCATCGGCACTTAAGACACAGTATTTCTGCATGGCACTTAAATTACTTACTTTCAACTTTAAACTAGAAAACACGAATTCATTTGGTCCAGGAGGGTACTGCCATTTTTCTGTCATCCGTTTTAAGCACCTTGTAGAGGGCAAATTAGTATATTTTGCATAAACTTATTATCATTGGGACTTAAAAAATACAGAGTTAGAGCATAGTTTTGAATTCTTTTGGATATCGCATTCCTTTCTTGCAACGCTCACTCAATTCCACTTGAATTTTCACAAGTCGTGCTAAACTATCATTTAAAAACCTACTACATAAACTGGTCACTATTCACATATGCAAGCTGTGAATCACTACTGTTTTCTGACACAGATGAAGATAATTTATTTTGTAAACGCCGGGATTTTCCTCGAAGCAATTTCAATTGTCTCCTCAATTTTTCTTTTCTAGGGCTCCAAGAAGATAAATCAACTTGACTTTCAACAGAAACAGTTGTTTTATAACACTCTGCAGAAATTTCAGGGACGATGTTAGTGTGGCACTAGCATTTCCATTCATATTTTCATGCTAAAAAATAAGACACGCCAAAATTAATTAAATACATGTGCTCTCCTTCCTTAGCCTTTGTCTGCCTACATAAGTAGAATGTGCTCAGTGAATTAACTATGCATTTAAGTTACGTTGACACAAGCAGTTTTTAATGAGGCCTAGGACTATAGTATAAAATATGTTTAAACAACAACAACAACAACAACAATAATAATAAAAAAAGAATAATAATAATTACCTGTACATCAATTTTACCCGTTTTAATAATTTTACTGGTTTCACTGCTTCTCTCTCTTGGTGCTTTTCTTTTTTGAGATATTTGTTTCGGTGGATTTGGTATCCTGAATAATGTCGGAACAGCATCTGGTTTCAACCGGTTTCTTAGGAAATTTAAAAACGTCACATCTTCAAAGTGTACACTACATATTCTGCAATTTTTATTTAAATATATGGCATCTTTTTTTAACAAATCCTCTCTTCTACAGTTTACAGTCCATTTCCTTGCACTGGAAAAATGCAAGATTAACGATTTTAAATTAGGCCTATAGCTAATTTGAGTTTTACATTAATGAATACTCTACTGTTTATAATTTATTAATAATATTATTAAGAAGAAAATATTAATAAATCAACTTATTTTACTTACCGTTCTTCGTCTTTTGGGAAGCTGAAAAAACTTATGTTTTTATTTGCGTTGGAATTATTCTTGCAATTAGGTGCTGAGCACCATCGACCGCCTTTTCTCTTACAAACACTCATTCTTCACTTTGAAAAATAAATCAATTTACCAATGTAACATTCAAAATGTATAAAGCACGTGTTCACTTGAAGTTACGTACTACCGCTGTTAATTACTTTAAAATTAAAGCGAAAACTGCATAAAAACAAGCGCATACTTGAAGCTAGGTATACCAGCTGTTTACTCGCTCTTAATATGGCGCTCATCCGATTTTGAGTTTGTGGTTATCAGTAAAGTGTATATTAATTCTAATATTTTAATGAAATGTCGGAGGAACGGAAGTGTAAATTCAGTGACATGTTGAAGGCGAAATATCCTAATTTTTCCGCTGGAAGGAATGAACATGAAGCCAAATGCCAGGTGTGTGACAATTACATTTCAGTTTCAAATAAAGGCAGTGGTGATTTAGATCGTCACATTAACAGTGATAATCATACGAAAAACATTCAAAATTCTGCAGGATGCTCTAAAGTTAGCTCTTTTTTTCTTCCTAAGTTTTCCAAACTTGACGATCAAGTAAGTGCAGCTGAGGGTACTGTAGGGTTTCATACAGTTAACCATCACCTATCTTACAGATCAAATGACTGTACATCTGTATTATTCAAAACATTATTCACTGATTCTGAGACTGCTAAAAAGTACGCCTGTGCCCGCACAAAAACAGAAGCAATAATAAATAATATTCTCTCCCCGCATGCTGTAGAAGTTGTGATCGAGGTTATGCATCGAATATCTTGCTTCGGTGTGTCCGTTGATGGTAGTAACCATGGAAATCAAAAGCTATTTCCAATTTTAGTCCAATATTTTGATTGGAAAACGGGAATAAAAACTAAAGTACTTGAGCTTAAGACTACTCCAAATGAAACTGCTAAAACAATAAGCAGCTATATACTGGATACGTTAAAAAAGTACAATTTACAGTCTAAATGTGTTGCATTTAGTGGAGACAACACCAATGCTAATTTTGGGGAATTAGCCGGAAATCAGGTGAAAATGTGTTCACCTATTTAAAATCAGGATTGAAAAATGATCTTCTTGTTGGAGTCGGTTGCCCAGCTCATATCTTACACAACACCATACATCATGGATGTGACTTACTCAGCTATGACATCGATTCCATTGTTATGAAAATACATAACTACTTTCCAATATACACTGTTCGTACTGAGGAATTAAAAGAGTTTTGTGATTCCGTAGAGATTCATCACCAACAGCTGATAAAACACTGTAAGACAAGGTGGCTTAGCCTATTCCCTTCAATTGAGAGAATATTAAAACTATACCCTGCATTGAAGGCTTATTTCTTATCACAAGAAAGAGCTCCTAAAATATTGACAAACTTTTTTCAAGACGACTTATCTGAGGCATATTTCTGGTTCTTGCATTCTCTGATGTCCGTCTTTCATCTCAAAATTGAGGGCGCTCAAAAAGAGATGGCGTCTGTTATAGAGGTTAGATCGTACATTAAATCTATTGAAAATCGTTGTAAGACAGGCAGAGTGAAAAGTTCATTCCTTTGAAAGTAAGAAACATCCTAAAGAATATCAGAGATAACGAGATGCATGAAAAGTGTGATGATTTTGAAAACGAGGTATTGATGCTTTATTCTTCCTGCCTTGATTATTTAAGAAAGTGGACCACTCAGTTGGATGAGTTTGAATGTTTTGAGTGGATGAATCTAAAAAACGAATCGGCCAGCCTCCCATTCGAAAACTTAGTTCCAAGTCTAACTTACCTTCAAGAAAGGGGAATTCATATAGCAGATGACAAGTTATTTGACCAATTTCAATCCTTGAAACAGTTTATAGCTGCTCAAAGTGGGGATGATTTTTTTTACCAGCTGCTACACATGAAATGGCTGGAATTCTTCACGAAATGCATGGGATGCTTTTCAGAACTATTAAAAATTTGTGAATTTTACTTTGCTTTCCCCAGCTCTAACTCTAGTGTGGGAAGAGTGTTTTCCCACATAAACGTACAGTGGAGCGATGGACGGAATCAACTGAACATTGAAGCTATAAAGGGGATATTAATAGTGAAATATAATTTCAAACAAATGACTTTCTCGGAGTTTCACAAATATTTAATATCAAAACCAGATTTGCTGAGAAAAATATCTTCAAGTCAGAAGTATTCTGAGTATTCATAAGAAGATTTACCTCTTATTTATTTATAATATGACTAAAGAGAACAACAAATTAACCTGATTATTATTATTATTATTCTTATTATTTTTAATATATTTTTTTCTGATTAATACTTTTACCAAGTTTGTAAACTACTTGTTTGGAACAGCGCATAATATTACATTTATTAATAAAAGTCTGCATTTACTATTTATATTGAGTTTTCTATTTGTCCTTCTTCTTTTACAAATGTCCTCCTTTTTCGAAAAAAATGTCCTCCATTTCATAAATTATATCTGGTCACCCTGCTGCGCGCTAGCAGCTGGCGCACGGATTTTAGCGAAGTTTCCATTTTGTATGATTCTTATTCTGTGGTTATAGCGTCATAGCACCGTATAGCGTCATATTGCTGTCGGTTTGGAACGTGTAGCGTCTTGTCGTGACAACAGTTGATTCACACGACAGATGATTACTGCATAGCATTACAGTGTTGTCACGTCCACCATCTCGATCTCGCCGTGATGACAATTCTTTCCCTAGCGTCATATTATTGCTGGGCTGACACGTGTATCTTTCAAGCCTGTCATGTCAAGTAATGGAAAAATTATAGATTTGAATTCTTACCTTGTTAATGATCTAACTGAATGCTTTTTACATTCCACTCACTTTTGTTGAAGTCAGTAAATATAATTTTTTTCTCAGGAAACTTGTTTCAGTCAATTGTTTGTGTTATACAGTGCATGGCAAGGTATCTGTAACATACACAACCACTACTTACAACTGATAACGTCTAACGTTAAAATCGGAAATTAAATACTTGTACAGGAAGAAATTAATGCTGAATAACCGCTTGTACAAATTACACTTACAATTGCTCGATAGCGTCCATCCTGCTATAAGTTAATCGAGAATATTTTAGATTATGTGAATAAATATACATCAGATATAACTTACAGTACATATATAACCCAGAATAAGAAGTTTTTAAAATTAGCGAACAAAGGACATAGTAAGATCAATATTGAGCACAAACATAAGATTTACACACGCATATCTAATCAAACTTCGATCGTCTTTAATAAGGAAGAATTGGACGTACTCAACAAAGGTTTAAAATATAACATTCCACCCAACTTACGTAATAATAACCGCTTTATCAATGAGATTGCCAATATTGAAGCAGCCATTAAAACTGTATCCGACCATCAAATACAAAACGAATTACGTGCGTTAATAAATGTCAAACTCAACAAACGTATTAAGCTTAATAAACCACTGACAACATACCGTAAACATGCCACAGAAACCAAAATATTAGGACAAATTAAAGACAAACTTACTTCTAGTATCGGCTTTAGTGATCACGGCATTATTAGAAGTAAGTTTGTCTTTAATTTGTCCTAATATTTTGGTTTCTGTGGCATGTTTACGGTATGTTGTCAGTGGTTTATTAAGCTTAATACGTTTGTTGAGTTTGACATTTATTAACGCACGTAATTCGTTTTGTATTTGATGGTCGGATACAGTTTTAATGGCTGCTTCAATATTGGCAATCTCATTGATAAAGCGGTTATTATTACGTAAGTTGGGTGGAATGTTATATTTTAAACCTTTGTTGAGTACGTCCAATTCTTCCTTATTAAAGACGATCGAAGTTTGATTAGATATGCGTGTGTAAATCTTATGTTTGTGCTCAATATTGATCTTACTATGTCCTTTGTTCGCTAATTTTAAAAACTTCTTATTCTGGGTTATATATGTACTGTAAGTTATATCTGATGTATATTTATTCACATAATCTAAAATATTCTCGATTAACTTATAGCAGGATGGACGCTATCGAGCAATTGTAAGTGTAATTTGTACAAGCGGTTATTCAGCATTAATTTCTTCCTGTACAAGTATTTAATTTCCGATTTTAACGTTAGACGTTATCAGTTGTAAGTAGTGGTTGTGTATGTTACAGATACCTTGCCATGCACTGTATAACACAAACAATTGACTGAAACAAGTTTCCTGAGAAAAAAATTATATTTACTGACTTCAACAAAAGTGAGTGGAATGTAAAAAGCATTCAGTTAGATCATTAACAAGGTAAGAATTCAAATCTATAATTTTTCCATTACTTGACATGACAGGCTTGAAAGATACACGTGTCAGCCCAGCAATAATATGACGCTAGGGAAAGAATTGTCATCACGGCGAGATCGAGATGGTGGACGTGACAACACTGTAATGCTATGCAGTAATCATCTGTCGTGTGAATCAACTGTTGTCACGACAAGACGCTACACGTTCCAAACCGACAGCAATATGACGCTATACGGTGCTATGACGCTATAACCACAGAATAAGAATCATACAAAATGGAAACTTCGCTAAAATCCGTGCGCCAGCTGCTAGCGCGCAGCAGGGTGACCAGATATAATTTATGAAATGGAGGACATTTTTTTCGAAAAAGGAGGACATTTGTAAAAGAAGAAGGACAAATAGAAAACTCAATATAAATAGTAAATGCAGACTTTTATTAATAAATGTAATATTATGCGCTGTTCCAAACAAGTAGTTTACAAACTTGGTAAAAGTATTAATCAGAAAAAAATATATTAAAAATAATAAGAATAATAATAATAATAATCAGGTTAATTTGTTGTTCTCTTTAGTCATATTATAAATAAATAAGAGGTAAATCTTCTTATGAATACTCAGAATACTTCTGACTTGAAGATATTTTTCTCAGCAAACTTTATTATCATCGATGGTATTATGGTGGGATCTAGTTTTATATAGGTGTCGCTTAAGAAGTCTATCTATCATCGAAATCTTGTACCCGTTCGCTATTGCTATGTGCCTTATTATATCCAGTTCATCCTGAAAGTCCTTTTGGTTAAGTGGAATCGTTACCAACCTATGAACAAAACTGTTGTAAGCCGCCATTTTCTGACTATATGGGTGATGAGAATCAGCGTGTATTGTAATATCTGTTGCGGTGGGTTTCCTATATATTTTATATTGAAATTTATTAAGATACTTTGTAACAGTCAGGTCCAAAAAGTTGAGTTTATTGTCAACCTCTGTTTCGAGGGTAAATTGTATGTTCTTGCTAAGGCTGTTCAAATAATGTTTCAATTTCTCTATCTGTCGTAGCGTGCCATTAAAAACTATAAATGTGTCATCTACATATCGTGCATAGAATTTAATATTATTATAAAATTTGTTATTCTCTGAGAACATGTAAGTATTTTCAAAATGATGCAAGTATAAATCAGCCAGCAGTCTTGAAAGTGGCGAACCCATTGCGAGACCAAACTCTTGTAGGTAAAAATTATTATTAAAAGTGCAGTAATTCTGCTTCAACAGGACATTCAACAATAAAATTAACTCATCTATTTGTTTGTGATTCAGCTTCTCACCTTCAATGAGAAGATCTTTTACAATTGAAATTGTGTCATGAACCGGCACGTTTGTGTATAAATTAACTATGTTAAATGAAGCGATTTTGTACGTAGGTAAGAGTTCGATATCCTGGACCCTTTTAATAAAGTCAATATTATTTTTTATGCTGTGATTATTTTTTAAAACGATACTATTTTTATAATATGATACAATTTCATTGCCGTCTTATAGCCAGGTGCAGATGTGTAATTTATGAGGGGTCTGACAGGAATATTTGCCTTATGTGTCTTCGGTAGTCACGTGAGCTGCGGGGCCCGTGCATGTATTGGTTTTATATAACGGCGAACATTATCATCAAACAAACTACCGCAACGATTAATAATGCCATCTAGCTGTTTGACGTATTCATTGGTAGGGTCACTATTCCATGTCCGAATGTTATTGTTATCTATAAATTCAAGTACTTTGTTATTATAGACCTGTGTATCTAATATGACAATTGTGTTCATATGTGTTCATAGAACACAATTGTCATATTAGATACACAGGTCTATAATAACAAAGTACTTGAATTTATAGATAACAATAACATTCGGACATGGAATAGTGACCCTACCAATGAATACGTCAAACAGCTAGATGGCATTATTAATCGTTGCGGTAGTTTGTTTGATGATAATGTTCGCCGTTATATAAAACCAATACATGCACGGGCCCCGCAGCTCACGTGACTACCGAAGACACATAAGGCAAATATTCCTGTCAGACCCCTCATAAATTACACATCTGCACCTGGCTATAAGACGGCAATGAAATTGTATCATATTATAAAAATAGTATCGTTTTAAAAAATAATCACAGCATAAAAAATAATATTGACTTTATTAAAAGGGTCCAGGATATCGAACTCTTACCTACGTACAAAATCGCTTCATTTAACATAGTTAATTTATACACAAACGTGCCGGTTCATGACACAATTTCAATTGTAAAAGATCTTCTCATTGAAGGTGAGAAGCTGAATCACAAACAAATAGATGAGTTAATTTTATTGTTGAATGTCCTGTTGAAGCAGAATTACTGCACTTTTAATAATAATTTTTACCTACAAGAGTTTGGTCTCGCAATGGGTTCGCCACTTTCAGGACTGCTGGCTGATTTATACTTGCATCATTTTGAAAATACTTACATGTTCTCAGAGAATAACAAATTTTATAATAATATTAAATTCTATGCACGATATGTAGATGACACCTTTATAGTTTTTAATGGCACGCTACGACAGATAGAGAAATTGAAACATTATTTGAACAGCCTTAGCAAGAACATACAATTTACCCTCGAAACAGAGGTTGACAATAAACTCAACTTTTTGGACCTGACTGTTACAAAGTATCTTAATAAATTTCAATATAAAATATATAGGAAACCCACCGCAACAGATATTACAATACACGCTGATTCTCATCACCCATATAGTCAGAAAATGGCGGCTTACAACAGTTTTGTTCATAGGTTGGTAACGATTCCACTTAACCAAAAGGACTTTCAGGATGAACTGGATATAATAAGGCACATAGCAATAGCGAACGGGTACAAGATTTCGATGATAGATAGACTTCTTAAGCGACACCTATATAAAACTAGATCCCACCATAATACCATCGATGATAATAAAGTTAACAAAAATAAAAATAATAATAAAAAGTATATAACGACAGTGTACGGTAGCCTTTTACCTAACATTATATCCAATGTGTTTTCTAAATTTAATATAAAAGTCGCGTTTAAAACAAATAATAATATTTCTAATTTGTTACGCATAAAACAACCATTCCCCTTAGAAGAGAAAACAGGTGTTTACAGGATGTCATGCGATGATTGTGATTGTTTCTATCTGGGTCAAACTGGCAGATCTTTCTTGAAAAGATACAAAGAACATCTACCAAGGAATGATTTAGACAAGACCAAATCTAATTATGCACGCCATCTAATGATGCATAACCATAATTACACAGATTTCAATACTAATTTCAAAGCAATCCATGTATGCGGTAAGGGTAGGTTAATGGACGCTCTCGAGGAGTTTGAGATTTATAAATCATTTAAACAAGAATATCAACAATAACAGGATACTAAACGAACAACTAAGGTTTCAATCTCACTCACTATATGATACAGCCCTAAATATAATCGCGCATGACGGTAAGTGATAAGGATTGACTTAGTTTAATTAGTGTCTCGGCAACTACACGCGCGGTCGGACCGGTCCAACGAAGCCGAAGTTACATCGTGTTATGTGTGTGTCGTTATTGTGATTTAGTAAATATGTGCAAATGTGTTTTTATGTGTTTTATGTGAATTTTAACATTTGACGAGGATTACTGATGATGTGACACATGTCACGAAACGCGTCTATATAAAAAACGCTAGAACGAAGTCATGACGGATACAAGGTAATTAAATTATTGTGAAAAAGTGACTTGGATACTATATAAAAACAAAATAAAATCTTATACCTATTAAATTCTTACATTACTTAATTTTTTAAAACACTTTTATCATTAAAACTATTCTTAGTCATTAGACTGTCTTTTATTTTTAGGTTTTTTTATATGATATTTCTCTACACTGATGGTAGTCTTTTTAATTGATTTCCATTTCTTACACTATTCTTTATTATAGTGTGTCACTTATTATTGTCTACACTAATGGTAGTCTTTTAAACAATTTTTTACACTATGGTAAGTTTTGGTTGGGTTCTACACTATTGGTAGTCTTTTTAAATTACTTCTCACACTAGGGTAAGTTTTGGTTGGTTTCTACACTATTGGTAGTCTTTTTAATTGTTTTCACTCTATTCTTAAACTAGGCTTACAATTTAGTTTACAATTTTATTTTAACTCTATTGTATCCTGTAACTTGTTATTACAGGTTATGACATTTATCATTGGTTTCAATTGTGTAAAAATTGGGTATATTCATTCCTCATAATGTTTTAGTGGATATCCTTTCTTGTTGATATATTCCTTTTATGAACCTTGACATATTTTGTCTCTTCCTTCTCATTATATTAGTATTTTCTTATCTTGTGGTTTCATGTCCTTTTCTTATTTACAGCTCCTTATTAATTTGTTATTGGTTTTGTATCTTGGGGTTTCTCTGCTTCTTAATTTAATAGATTTCCCCTTATTAATATTTTACCTTTGTCTTATCTTTTACTGCTCCCCAACCTACTGGGTATACTGCTGTTGTATTGGGGTTTTATATAGTTGGTTATTTATATATGGACCAAGAGTTTTCTTTGTTATTCAGTTTAATTTTATTAACATTTTATCGACTTAATTAACAGTTTCTTTAGTTTATTTTTTAACCATTTACTTTTTCTCACTCACTATTGACCTTTTCTTCTTTATTCATGTTGTATCAAGTTAAATTTTAAGGTGATAATTCTGTTATGCTACAGTTTGTATTTTAATTTCTGTATATTACGTAGTACACAATACAGTGTATGTATAAGGAGTGTAGCATATTCTTATAACATACAATGACAAACACGTTCTTCTTCATCTTCTTCTTCTTCTTATTCGCCTCAATTTTACGGCGTTCTTGGCTTTGCTGTTTGCCACATCTCTGGTATCGTCTTCCCATTGCAATATGACTCGAACACTTTGACTTCTTCCAGCCGATTTTAATTAAAATAACTGTTTGGTATATTTGCCTGGTTTTATTCGCACAGGCAACTGTTAGTGACGTGTCTAGTTCTTGTCTTACACTCTGACGGTATCGTATAAGACCGTTCCTTCTACTTTTACCAACTATTCTTCCATGCTTTTAACTCGATATGAACTTGTCCTTCACCGTACAAGGCTCCATATAATTCCATATAATAGACGTGGAGGTAAATATTTTCTAACTAAGAATTTGAGAATTGTCTATTTTTAAACTAAATGCTTATAGTACAATTTAGAACAGTTACTTTTGTTTGGTTTTTGTCATAATATAGTAGAAAACGTACAATTGTAATGAAAAATTGTAACATGGCTACTATTTCCATAATCCTATGCCTATATGCGCAGCTCTATAATATTCTACTTTGAAAACTGTATTGCTAGAAACGTTAAAGTGGTAGACGTTACAACGTTAGTATAGTGAAAAGCACACCAAAGTCTGCTACCCACCGAATTTACCCAGGCTAGCTAGTGGAGAAGGGGTGGGGTTCCTTGATAAATATTAACACCACCTACGTCAATATCAAGAAGTGTGAGTGGTAACCAGAAATCCAATTCACTTATATATAGTTTTTTCTTTTTTTTTTTAAAGGGCGCCACTCCGTGCAGGGAAAACCAACGGGCGAACACGGAGATTCAATCCCGTCCCAATAAGGTTGATCACTAAACCACTTGATAAGGCAGTTTGCTCAAATTTACTATACCAATCATGTAAGGTATACAAAATAAGAAATCATATTCTATTTTATTAAGTTTTGCTTGTATCTCCAAATAACAATGAGAGTAAATGACTGTATATCATTCGCTGATGCCGCAATAATAATAAATGTTTAAACTGACAACAACTTAAATCTAAATAACTTATGTAATACGCTATACTAATATATACAGTATTTATGTGGCGCAGAAGTGATAATCCCTCGAAGAGTAACTCTCCGCAAGTCCGTGTCGAAACACCCGTCGTGGCACAGTTTAGGAAATTAATCAAGGAAAAGATACACTCACCACAAGTTCTCCGCGTAATGCACGCACAATCGAACAGTAAGCGTATCGGAAGTCCAGGTCGGTCGCGGAACGCGGCGGCGGAATGTGGAAAGAAGTCTCCAGATGACAGCACCAAGCCCCAGGTGTGAAAATGCTCCAAAGTAACAGCAATCAAGGTCCCAGACAGTTCAGGAATCACAATTAAAACCCTGTAAATTCACTAAATAATAGTATTGTGCATATAACATCTTCCTATGCAAACATTCATTCACTAGAATGTGTTTTACATTTTTTTCTTATTTCACCAAGTTTATCTACCAAAATATTCGAAATACAATTAAATATTCAAAGTACAAAAGCAAGTTACTAAATTTACACTCAAAACTTCAAAGGTAAATTTCTAAACATGGAAAAGTTACCACTTAACTAGTAATACATTTACAGATAACAAAAATTTCACATTATCTACAACCTTTAATTATAATTGGTCAGGAATATGAACTGAGTAATAAATATAATAATTTATAATAATATAATTTAATTCAATAATTCAATTTAATAATTTAATTCAATAATATAATTTATTTAGCTGCATAAATTCGCTATATGCTTGTCCACAATAAAGTATTTTGCACGAAAGTGAAAACATTGTATTCAGCTACTATTCATTGTTTCGAAACCCTAGCTATAATACGCGTATTTGGTGACCAAGTGTTTATATCATTCAACTAATCTAATAAGATAAAATTTATGGTTTAGTTATGAAATTGCATTAGATAAAGTGTGATATGAAATAAACAATACATTATCTGGGCAAAACAATTCGAACTACAATATTTACATTAAATTTCTGACCACAGCCAGGTAATTACGTCGCTGCTAGCTTTAGTTACAACAGCTGTGGCGGCACTGCCTACTTGATCGTGCCTTTCGTCGCTACTCCTACTGAACTCGAGGTTCACAATGTAATTGTTACCTTTTGATTAACATTATTTACAACGATATTAAATTATAGGTAATACTATTTACAAAATTACTTTCTACAGATATATTACGATATTAAAAGTTTACTTTGTACAAATGAGGAATACACTTTCACGTAAAGACAAGATATTGTGCTTCTCAATTGAGGGAGCATGTGCCGTCTCACACTTACGACATTAACCATAAATTAAGCTTTTAGTTACAAATAATTTATTAATAAGTTGAAGTTAAAATGTAAATATAATAATAATTCAATTAATTGGCTTCGAGATATTCTGTGAGTACATTACACTGTGAGGTTGACAAACAGTACTGTCCATACATGATTGGCAAAGTTTAAACAAGTACCGTACATAAAGTTATAATTTGGAACAATTTACACTCGCTTTTCCCGCAATGGAAAATAGATTAAGATATTTTCGGTAAACTGCCTTACCTTTTCGCACTTGGCTAAGAGCAAAAATCCTCACGTCGAGAAAAGGGTTGTACTGCAGCGCTCGAAACGTTGACTCTCAGTAGTAGGCGAACTTGACCAGCAATGACTCATTTCAAGACTGCCCCAATCTTGGGTTCCTACATAGTTAGGCTTCCTACCGATTTGGGGTCTTATCAGTTGCTGTTAAGAACGGACTATCTGGGTAGATCATAACAGCTGTGCTCTAGATATCGACATTGTTTGCATGCACAACAATGATAACAATACTCAGGTTGATCAGGCCTGATTTCGACAAAGTATTGAGCTATTTTACTGCTACACGTCTACGTCAAAGAGTCCACAAGCGAAGGCAGTCTGTGTACGAGAACACTGATACCAAAGCCAGCGCGTTCTCTTGCGCTGTATTGACTGAGGGACTCCGACGTCGGCAACGTAGCGACTTGATACCGCAGCATGTAGCCGACGTAACTCGCACGGCACACCGACGCACGCCGCTATTGGTATCAGTATGAATACCAGGACTCTTTGGGCGGTGAAGATAATTTGACGGCGCTGACCGCTGACTACAGTGCTGAAGGATATGTAAGAAAATGCATGAACGAACACGACAAGGTGAGCGACTAGGAAACACGCATGAAACTTTCTTGTAGCGTCAAACGGTTCGTGAATACAGTTAAAAAGCGACTGAACTGTCGTGTAGCTGTGGTCGAGAGACTGACGTGTTCTCCTTATGAACTGTCGGCCAGCAGCGTCGGGCACCGCTGCTCTCCCAACAAGAGCAGATCGGAACAGTTGGCACCGTTGTCTTATCGTGTACAATAGAAACACGAACTGGGTGAGAAACACGGTTAAGGAGTAGAGTACACTTAGAAGCGTTATTATGGAGTTGCTCCAGCAGACGGCTTTGTGGCCGCTGCGAGAACATATCGGAACCGAATGTAGATATTCTAAATGCCAGGCAACGGCCACTGTTGTACACAAGAAACACTTTACCGCGTTGTTGTAGTGAGGTATCGTGACGTCATACGACGCGACCAGAGATCTGTCCACACAGTCAATGTTGTCTAAGATATCAGTGTACAGCTGCTGATAGCGTAGCAGTCTGTAGCGGTAATACGCGAACAGCACCGAATAGACAACGCTAGTGATAAACGTCAGAAAATTTGTTTTTATTCCAAAGAAAGGATATAAATACATAACGACTGCTGGTACTGTACAGAACGCGACCGCGACCAGCGAGCAATACACTGCAGTAACCTTACGCAGTCGTCCGCTGTTGACGCGATACGTCTGAAAGCCGAAGGCGGTGCACAACAGTGAAGAGATTTCAGATTGTTATTTGCGACTAATTAAAGCTGGTAGTTAGTGACTTCATTGGTGTCTGTATTTTGTTTTCACTGTACAATACGATGATCAGCGAGGCCGTCGTAACAATATCGTTACAGTATAAAAACCCAAGTATTAAGTAGTAGAAACAAAAATAATCTTCACTTACCAAGAAAGCCGTCTTAATGCGTAGAAGAAATTTCAAGTCTGGTCTCTAAAAAAAAAAAAAGGTAATAACATGAGGGTTTAAAATTGCGAAAAAATCACAATAAGCCATGTAAGATAACAAATTAAATGGAATTTTGGGAACAATCTGAATATAATGCTGGCTTTTTAAAATTTCCAAACTTTTGGACGTCAGGTCCAAAAAAGTGGATAAATTTTAATAAAGTCGCAAAAATCCATCCGGAGTATCAAATTAAAAATAATGTTAACTAACAACTGAATGTTGTGTCAAGTTTTAATGATTTAGAGGGCGGCGAGGAGGAGAGGGAGAATCTATGAGTGTGAGATAGAGAAAATTCAAAAATTGAGTTCGCAACGAAAGGGATTACAATTCTGTTTGCTGAAAACTTTGAAATTTTAATTAAGTCTGAGTGAGTAGTATCGGAGACATCAGCAGCCAGACTCATTTTGGCTGGATTATTGGCGAAGTAAGAAAATGGCCAAGTTAATTATACGCTGAACCTGTTGTTTGCAGCGGGGTGAGTTTGAAGTCAGAATCCCTCACTGCTGACTCGTCGTGTGCCGTGTTTGATACAACCCTCTGTGTGTGTGTGTGTGTGTGTGTGTGTGTGTGTGTGTGTGTGTGTGTGTGTGTGTGTGTGTGTGTGTGTGTGTGTGTGTGTGATCGACGTGTGCTTATTGCAACGAGTACGTAGACAACGTACACGACAGTTATTTAGTTACGGACAACATTCTTCAGATAAGTATGGAGCGGATTATGGAGAATAACAGGATCATACAATATACAGACAAACTATTAAATGTATATCACTTACAGAATGTAATGACAATACCAATGCTTAGGCATTAACACGCGTTAGTTTTTCTTACAATGAGATTTCATAGTATCCAGGCTGTGAAAGTATTCTATTAGAAATATATAAAATATGTAAAATATTTATGTGAAAGTATTCTATTAGAAATATATATGTAAAATATTTATGTGAAAATATTCTATTAGAAATATATAAAATATTTAAAATATATTACATGGTATTCAAAATAACCATGACATGCAACAAGCCTCGACAGTACATTTTTTTAACCTTCACCAAATAGAATTTCCCTATTTGGAAATAATTATATTATTTATAATATAATTATATAATATAATTATTTATAATATTATTTATATGCACCCCGGGCTCATACCGCAGGCACCATAGATAGGCTGGATTTTAAGGATGTGGCCTGCTACCGGCCGCGGGTTTTCAATTAGTTCATTAATTGAGAATTAGTGTACGCCGAGCCCGGGTCCAAGATTCACCTAGCACAGACTAGTAGCGACCGAGGGCGCTAATGAGGTGGTTGCCCTGAAATCGGGCGGTGCGGCGATAGAATGTTTGGGACAGTGTCCGTATAGTGGCGTCCAGCGAACGGACACGCATGGATTCGTGGATAATCTTATTTGATGTCAGTTAGTGCGCTTTGGACGCCCAGCGCAAACCTCGCTCCAGGAGAGACTGAAGCTTGTTTGCTTATGGATCTTCGCCAAGTAGCCCCATACGGGGATCGCGTAGGTAACCATCGTCACCACTTAGGTGGAGACGATACGTTTCCCTAGGCGGCGGGTCATAGAATTGCTGCATAGCAGGGGACGGAGTGAATATAGTCGATTGGCGGTCTTGCGAGCTACTTGCTCGGAGTGTGTCCGCCAGGTGAGACATCGATCGAGGTGAAGCCCGAGGTACTTAACCTCTCGAGACCAGGGCAACGGAGTGTCGCATACGAACAGTCTGTCAGGGAGCCTTAGGCGCCTGGAAAAGTCTACGGCTGTGCTCTTGGCCGCGTTGATGGCAACCCTCCATCTCTCTGCCCACTCAACATATTCCCCAAGCTGTCTCTGGAGCCAGATAACTGCCGTTTCAGCACTACGATCGACAGCATACACCGCTGTGTCGTCGGCGAACATGGCCAACGTGGTTCCCGGCAACTTGGGACGTACACAGAGAAAAACAGACGTACACAGACGCTTCCCTGAGGTACACCAGCCGTAATAGCCCTATCCGAAGAAAGGGTGTTACCTACTCAATGCTCTGAACAGGGAGACAGACATTAACCCCCTCCATTGCTATCACACACACGTGCGCGTGTGTGAGTGTAGCCTATATTTTTCTGGTGTATGTAGTGTCGGTACATGTTTGACGTTAAGCAGTGCACGTCAACAGTCGCACTATTCTAGACGTCAACATAAGGGTTCTGTTCTAACTAGGCCTGAGGCCACGATAATACATTAGGTACAGATATTGCGGTAACCGAAGGAGGCTTACCAGGCACAAAGCAGGGAGCCTACTCTGTAATAGCTTAGCCTTACCATCTCTCTGTAGGTTTGTAACTGCATTACAGTTCAGGTGGAAAATTAATTACTGTCTTCTGTGTGTCTGTGTTTAACTATTGATTCTCTCGGCATAAGATAACAGACTCCCACTGGAGGGAATTTTTGTTAGCTTAAGAGAACGTTAAACGTCTCTCTATGTCTCCCTATCTCTACCTCCGGACTTCTGTGATTCTAATCTTTCCGACGACTGGCCATTCTACCTTTGGGAGGTCTCTTCATTTGCACTCATTTCTTATAGGTTAATAAGCATTCTATATTAGTAAGCTCCCTGACTGCAGAACTCGCTCACTGTTTTGAACGAACATACATTTATTGTTGAATAAATAATGACAATAGATAATTTTTAAATTATAAGAAAATGCTTTAAATTCTTATTAACCTAATAGTTTTTCAAACAGAAGTAACACTGTTTCACACCACTATAGAAAATTTATCCCGGTTAGCGATTTCAAGCTTCACAGTTCATCACCAGATCGAAAATATACAATAATGAGTATATCTATACAATATTTATATTATTTCTTATATTTTGTATTATATTTATTATATTAACTTATATACAATATTTCCGATCTGATTATGAGCTGTGAAGCTCGAAAGCGCTAATGGGAATAATTAATTTTCTATAGTGGGGTGCAACAGTGTTATTTCTGTTTGTGATTATAACCACTAACACAACTTTATTAATTAAATATTCTAATAGTTTTTTGTTTATTAAAGTAAAAATCGTAGAGCAATCCTAAAATAAACGATAAAAATTCCAAAGTGTCGGAATTCCAAAATTCTCAACCCTCTCAACCACCCCCTCTCGGTCTCTCTCTCTCTCTCTCTCTCTCTCTCTCTCTCTCTCTCTCGCTCTCTTATTAACAAATTACAGAAATAAAAACACAGTATTGTTACGCACACTGCGTGGATAGTGAGGAGGAGGGGGAGGAGGAAAATAAAAATAAGAAGAAGAGTGATTATAAAATGTAGAAACTGTGATTTATGAATATGAGATCAGAGTCAGAGTATCGCCGATACACATTGACTGAATATGAATAGTGAGCCAGAGTCAGTGTATCGCCGATTTAATGGGCTGCCAAAGGGACAATAATCACATACCGATTTGAACTGCAGCAGTAAATGTCTGACAAACAGTTCGACATCCCAGCGTATGCAAATCGTGGCGCGTTATCGATTGGGCCGCTTTCAAATGGCCCTCAATAAATGTTCGACTCTACTCCAGACCGACCCTTAGCTAGTAATATTCACTTCTTGAATAACAATACGATTCATGTTGCAAACCTCCGGTGACTTTATCTCTTTGTTGTTGTAATGAAAGATTGTACTGCTAAGTTGAAGTAAAAATTTAAACGTTCTTTATACAATCTACTACTGTTCCATTCCAATGACAGAACAGCCCACGTAAAGCCATAATACGTCTCAAGTGACATCATTTTCCAGGCGTCTCTTGCAAACCCATGACACGTAACGTCTTCCTAGAACAGTGATTTCAAACTTTAAAACGCCTGAGAGCCACACTTCAACTCAGCAACCTACCGGGCGGCGGGCCATATCATAAGCGACAGATTTTCGTTAAGTAATATAAAAATAAAAAAGGCGGTGTACTTCATCTATATATAAAACTCAAAGTCTGAGGATTTATGGGTACTGAATACAAATCCACACCGTTACACCGATTGCCACCACATTTTGCACAGGTAACCTTTGACACAAGGCAAAAAACACTGTCTAACTTGGAATTCGATATTTTGCCCAGTTTGCACGATTTAGGCCCTTTTAATTATGCCTTGACGCGTTGACGCGTATAAAGATTTCAACAACACCATTGAGACCAGAATTAATTACCATAGTAACAAGTAAATAAACAAATGCTATTTAGCGGCATCGGAACTGTACCTTTATCCGTTCCCGCAGTTTTTAATGTTTTGAATATGCGATTATATCAATATACTTTGTAATTTTGTTTACAGATACGTCTAAATATTTGTCATTGTCTTAAACTATTATAAAATTTATGTTTATATATTTCTGATGGTGCAATGAATAAGTAACGAAATATATTAAATACTATTACTAAAGATGTCAACAACACCGTGGAGATCAGAATTAGTTACCATAGTAACAAGTAAATCAACAAAAGCTATTTGGTGACATCGGAACTGTACATTTATCCATTACTGCAGTATATTTTCGATGTTGTATACAATATGCGATTGTATCGATATATTACTATGTAGCAAAGAAGAACTGTAGCCTACTAATTGTAAATTGTCCTATTACTTGATGCAAAGCGAAAATACGTGTTGTTTTCATTTGTGAGGTTAGGTGACAACGGTTTTTGGCTTTTTGTTTACTGGTGAAATAAATAAAAGCCATGGTTGAGGAAAACATAACGTTTAATGTGTTATACAATGCTTCTAACATAGTAACACTTAAAATAAAGAATTTAGCGTTTTTGATTTAACAGGTACTTTATAAATATCTCCAAAGGCTTTATAAACGGGTACTTTTAAATCTACAAAGGCTGTTGCACCAACATAATAATTTAGTACAAGTTAAAATAGTACAATTTTTGAAAACAGCTTTGGAGGGAATTTGACTAATAAGCACACAATTGTTATACGAGCTGACAGAACGCCATATAGACATAGACAATAAAAATTATATTAAAATACTTATTAAAAGTCAAATATTTACTTTCGAAGCCGCGGGAAACAGCTAGTTGTACGTAAGTAAAAACAGTAAATTTATATGTTCAACATATCTTAATACATACCTTTAACGGTACAATCTTTATTATGTCCGTATAAAACTGGATGTATAAAGAAAGATATTAAAAGTTGTATATTTACATATTGTAACGAGAATACTATCAAACAGCCTAGAACATTCTCCACTCCCAACCGTCAAGTGTGGCAGGTGTGCCTCAGTCAAGGCCGCTCACAAGTAGGTTCCAGTGTATTCAAGAACATTTGAGATACGCATTAAGTGGCGTGAAGTGAGGACGGAAAATTTCTAAAAGGCGTGCGCTATCTATAAAAAGCCATAACAGCCGGCTTTTCAGTCAGTTGGTTAAGCGATTTTTCTTAGCGCGGATTGAGTGTTTGTAGAAGTATTGTAGCGAAGTGTTGTTGTGTTATAATTAGTGCGGAATTCTTTATAGTTGACATTATTAATGCGTGTGGACAAATTTTACTTGAATTGATGTAAAAGACTATCTTGTTGATTACAAGTTATTCATTGTGATAATTAAAACTAGTTATTAGTGACTTCATTTATATCGTGTATTTTGTTTTCCACTGTACCATACGACAATCAGTTAGACCGTCGTAACAATATAATATGGAAACTGAGATTAATCTGCTGGAACTACTGAAGCTGGAATGTTCACATTGATGTCAGTTGTTGCTAATTTTCAGTAGGTGAAGCAAGACTTCTGCTTGACTATATTCACTGTGGAAAACAGCTTCCCCGGTTGTACGTACTTCCAAAGATCGACATCATTTTC
The DNA here is from genome assembly GCA_034769895.1 of Magicicada septendecula. Classification (NCBI taxonomy): domain Eukaryota; kingdom Metazoa; phylum Arthropoda; class Insecta; order Hemiptera; family Cicadidae; genus Magicicada; species Magicicada septendecula. The sequence continues at coordinate 135,742,943 of CM068373.1, read as the reverse complement.
TATCCAAAATTCTGCAGATTTGGAATTGTTCATCAGGTAGCACTTCCTTCATTTTTGCCTGCTCTGAAATTGCAAATAATACAATTGTAGTTAAAATCTGTTAATCGTAACTTTCAGCAACACATGCGACTGACTGGGAATTAAGGACGAAACACAAGACAAGGGCGTCTGTTTGTCTAGAGTAGACTGGGTCTTGTAATATGGTGAAAATAAAAGAGGGATAGAGCAAATGCACTTTCCAACTAACAAAGTGAAGTCTACTTTACGTGGTTCAGTGAATCAGTGAAACAGATTTTCATAGGTTTCTCCTGCAAGAGCAATCGCAGTTAAAATAATATTTTATTACTCAAGAAAGAGTTTACTCAATAATGACAAGCACTCAACGTTTGTTAAATAACGTACGTATTTGGACCATTAAAAAAAACAATTACGCAATGGCCAGAGACTATTAAGTAGGCAGAACATGTTTCCATTTTGTCCAGACACGCTTTGGACAATAAACACACTGAAAATAGTTTCCTTTACAGGATTGTCTATGTCACAACTCCGCTAGTCTAATATCTCTGTGTTTTGAACCGTTCATCTCTGCAGAGAGAAACGAGCAGTTTCTTGACTTTAAAATTCAAAAAAAAAATAATTTAAAAAATTAAAAAACACGACTGCCAAAAAAATAAATGAATAAATAAAAAATAAATTGATAAAAAAACTAAATAAAAATAATATTTAGTAAAAATCACAAAATCTAAATAAAGTCGATTTAAAAAGCCAAAAACAAGGTATTGAAATTCAGCTCTGATCAGATTTAACGAAAATGTTATGAATGATTAAACGCATAGTAATTTTATTAGATTTAAATTACTTTTCGATGTTGAATATATATCAATGCATCATATGAAGACTACAATTATAAAAAATATTGCTGATAAAATTTTGCTCTTCAATTTCTAATTTTCAATGCAGTCGGGGGCTGTTTCTAAATAGATTTTTTCTTTTCATTAAACAGCCCCCGACTGCATTGAAAATTAAAATTGAAGAGCAAAATTTTATCAGCAATATTTTTTATAATTGTAGTCTTCATATGATGCATTGATATATATTCAACATCGAAAAGTAATTTAAATCTAATAAAATTACTATGCGTTTAATCATTCATAACATTTTCGTTAAATCTGATCAGAGCTGAATTTCAATACCTTGTTTTTGGCTTTTTAAATCGACTTTATTTAGATTTTGTGATTTTTACTAAATATTATTTTTATTTAGTTTTTTTATCAATTTATTTTTATTTATTCATTTATTTTTTTGGCAGTCGTGTTTTTTAATTTTTTTTATTATTTTTTTATTTTATTTCTTTTCGTGTTTAAAAAGAGTATAATGGGAATGTGCAGTGTGTGTGCGCGCGCGCGCGTGTGTGTGTGTGTATGTGTGAAGTGCAAAAAAAAAATTTCAATTTTTACATAGTTTTATTTAGAAACTTTATTATGTACATAGTATAATTAGCGTATGAACTTATAAACTTATAAATATAGTATAACTTTATTTTATATACTATTATATAACTAGTATAATACAAACATTTTGATAAATTGTTTTATAAATTATATAATTAACTAAATAATTTCATTTATTAGAAATGATAAAGAAAAAGCTTTGGCCTACAGATTTCTGAGTCGATTTAATTCCTCAAGTGAGTTTTTATCGTGCGGTTCATGCAACAATTTTCGTGGATCCAGACAACTTATTGCTAATCCCTCTAATGTTTCACACGACTCAGTGCGACGTAGGCCTGACCTTTGGCAAAAATATTACTACTCAAACCAATGACTGCTTTATCTAAAGTAGTGCCTTGGAGTTTATGTACTGTTACAGCCCAACACAATATTAATGGCACCATACGTCGTTCTACTTTGCCCTGGCCTCGCAAAGCATTATATTCAACAGTGGTGGGCTCTATCTTTACTCCAATACCAGCAGTATTTCCCCTAATTGATCTGTCATCAAATTCTACAAATACGGCTTGTGGAAGCTCACCAGGTTGAAGCTGATTTCGACGTAGTGCAGACCACTCAATTTTTCTAATGATGCCGATTGCTCCGTTGACCAGACCATGATTAACATTAATGTTTTTTCGCAACATTACCCTAGATCCGACTCCGATTACTAAAGAGTTTGGAATACCTCCAGTTTTGTTTGGATCCGTTGGTATGAAGTCTTTCTTTAACTTTTGTCCGTAATTCTTAGCTTCGACAGACACATCCGCCGCTATAATATCGTAAACTTTAGATGATGTTTTCAACTTTTCAGTCATCATAGCATTATGTTCTTCTACCTGTTTAGTGGTTGGGAAAATACGCAGACACTCGCCATCAGCAAATTCATCTGTCAAAGGAACTCTTCGACGATCTAAAATTTCTAGCTGCTGCATGGTGAGTTGGCCGACTCGTAAATTATTTAGAATGTCTATAAAAGTAGTGTCCTTAGCTTGCCGCATATTTTGAGGTAATTCACAGAAACTAAACAGTGTCCACAAATTAATTTCATCTGATAAGTAATGAGGCTGCTTGAAGCAGTAGGTACACCAACTGCTTTTGATACAGGTGGCAACTGCATTAGATCGCCAAACAAAATAATATTGATACCCCCGAAGACAGCATCATTCATTTTAAGCTGTTGCAACCTTAACTGAATATTTCTTAGGGTAGTATAGGGTACCATTGAGATTTCGTCAATGATTAGCCAATTAATATGCTTCCACCTTAGCCGTTCCCTTTGAAGACGCTCACCAGTAAGAGGGCAAAGAGCTGTCACCTTGCCTTTTTCGATAGGAAGGGCAAAAGTAAAGTGGAAAGTACTACCTCCAATCAATCTTGCAGCGACACCTGTGGGTGCTGCTACCGTAACAGCTCTGCTTGCAGGTAAATGAGAAAGACGACGAATCTGTTCTACAATAATTTTCAGAGTAAAGGTTTTGCCGGTGCCTGCTCCTCCAGTAACGAACACACGTAATGGCTCAGTATTATTTTCACTTGGAAGCAATCTGTCTGAAATCATTTTGAACAATTCGCGCTGCTAAAAATTCATTAAGTTTACTGCTGCGGCATATTGTTGATCCGTCATTTCATGTATTTCAGGTTCACCATCTTCGTTAGCTAAAGCAATTTCATCATTATGTTCTTCAATAAGGTTTTGTTCGAAAATTTCACGCATATTATTTTCGACCACGTCAGCATCTAAATTAACTTCATTAGCTAGGTTTTCTGCTACAATTCTAGCTACAGCTTGCTGAATCTCTTCCTCCCACCGAGCCATTTCCTCCACTTTGTTTCCACCTTGCATTGGTTGTAACAAAGTTTGTTTTGCTACGAACGCTTGTTTTGCACTGTTATACCCCTCCATCAATTCAGATTCAGAGCGGAAAGGAATGTGCGTGACTAAAAGAGAATAATAATATGCTTCCGGATCTGAGTTTCTGTAAAGCTCACTGCAGATGGCGCTCGCGATGTAAGACCACGCTAACTAATACTATGTTAGCGCGCTATTGTGTGAGAGTATAGATGTGCAATCCGTGAGAAACAGAGAACAGCTGATCTGAAAGTATATCTATATATATTGGTTTGCTATATATATTTCTCTCTGCCTCCGTTTCTCACGGATAGCACATCTATACTCTTACACAATAGCGCGCTACTATAATATTAGTAAGCGTGGTCTTAAATCGCGAGCGCTATCTGGAGTGAACTTTACAGAATACCTTCCACTAGCGCCACCTGATGGACCAATAAACGAACAAAAAAAAATCCTTAGAACCGATCACTTGTATACACTTCCGGTCAAAACCGGAAGTCAACTCGCGGTGATATATAGCCTATGACACTTCTGGTGAAGTAAGGAATCCATCGAGCCATCGAACATCAAAATCGGTAAAGCCGTTAAAAAGTTATATTGGAACAAACATACATACATACATACCCTACCACTGAAAACATAACACTCCTTTTTATTTTTGGCAGTCGTGTAAAAAATAAGAGGATTTTGCTGTTGGATTTTACATAAAAACTAGTGTACTTTAACACGAACTATAGGTTGTTTTAATCATTCCTGGGACAGTATCCGTAAGTGAAAGTGCGAAGGATTAATTAAACCGGGGTTTTTCAAACATCTTTACGCGAGATCTGTTAAGAATACAAATTTAGATTAGTGACTCCCAACGATATGAGATTTGCAAGCTTCAAACTGAATAACGCATAACAGGGAATATTTTTAAATCAGTGCTTTTCAATATTTTTTCAATCCTTATATTTCACGTAGCTTTACTCGAAAACTTTGAGACGCAAAGAATATATAAAAGTATTTATAAAATTAAACGGGAAGAATCCTGAATTTTTGTCATTAGTCCTCAGGAAAATGGTGACTCCAACCATCAGGCTAGTCTCATCCCTCTCCCCCAGAAAGCAGGCTCGTCCCTCCATTCCAAAAGGCAGTCTCATCCACTCGCCGCGAGCAGCTTCTAGTTACGCCACTGCTGCCAAGGATAATGATGATGACGTCGATGGGCCGTAGAAGGATAAGGACGAGAAGAAGGGAGACAAATAACCGCAAGGACAATGGCAAATTAGATTCCACAGTAAGAAATATTTGGGTACACAGCAACTGTAATACACACTCTAACAAATAACAGTACGTGATTCACAGAATAACTTACTTGAAGTTTGAAATTTCCTTGCTTTAATAAACTCTCATGACTACATTCATATGTAACAGCGGCGTTTATCTACTGTTTGTTACTTGTATTCTGAAAACGATAAAAACGTCACCAAATATGACACCGCGTCTAATGAAGTTAATTGTGTAACAGACATTGCAGGTGACGGTATCAAGTTGGCACTGACAGTGAATATGGAAATAGGAGACGTGACAGCGATATTATTAAATTGTAGTAACGTTGTCTAGGTATACAGAAAATCGATTGTGAGTGCTGTGTATAAGTGACACATCGATAATACGAATGACATATATCGCTCTACGTAACATGCTTGTGCACTGCTTTGTTTGCTAATCAGATTGTTGCCTCAGAACCCATGGCATCGATCCCACCATAACAACAGAAGAACCATAAAGGCAGGTCACAGAATTTCAACATATTGTTATGTAATGAAGAAAAAGTGTACTCTATTTCCGCAGCTGTAATGCGTAAGTGACACTTAACACGAGAGGGAGTGTTACGTAATTGGAACAGTCTCGTACATTCGATAGCGTTGTTCGAGAAGTTTCTCAATTAGCTCGGCGTGTTTCTGCGAAGGTCGCGCTGAAGGGTCCTCTTGAATTTTTTATGGCTTTTTAAGGACGCATATTATGGAACCCTGCAGACTATAAATAGCCCAAACCTGCTGCTTACTTTGAGTTATTGTCGGGGGATTACTCTGTGCGTTCAAGTGGTTATTAATAAAAAGTAATTATTGTGGCGAAGTGTTATGTGTTTTATAATCGTGCAGGACAATTGAAATACAATTGTGTTTTTTATTAGTTGACATTTTATTCCGTGTGAACTATTTTTATTTGTTTTATTGTAAGAGAATATCTTCTTGATTACAAACTATTTTATTGTGATAATTAAAGCTGGTGATTAGTGACTTAATTGGTGTCTTGTATTTAGTTTTCACTGTACCATACGACGATCAGTAGAGCGTCGTAACAATATCTTATATGGCAGAAAATTGTTGGATAGATTAGATTATGTTACGTTCGTTACTGTACGTAAGATAGCTATCTAAGGTTAGTTATGTAAGTGCCACTATACAAGCTCAATAACGAAAGTCGCAGTTTCATGATGTATGCTATTTGCCCCATAGATCATGCTGCTATCGCCGATTACTATGTGACTCGCTGTTTTACCTTCCGAATTTCGCTGTTTTCAACTGTGATCCAGACATACACAACTTTCACTGAATTCAGTAAATAGAGGTTTTTTAACGTGCTCTGTTGATACATACAACACAAATAATTGCAGAGAAAACCAGTATGTGCAGAACTTGTTATATTAAACAAACAGGCCTCGGTTAAACCACCCGACCTGTTTAATCAAACGTCTAAATGTTCTGTGACCTTCGCTTTGTATAGCACTAACGTCTAGACAAAATGAGCATAAATCTCAATTTATTTCTCAGTAACATTTTTAACAGGAAAAAATCGTTATAATTTACATAAGATAAAGAATAATTCTTGCTCTATGTTTCAATGGCACAAACACGCAAAAATTTACATTTTGTAACTTGAAAATAAAAAACCGTGCATTTAAACATCTAAACATGACATGTCTCCTGATGAAGCACAGAGCACATATCAAGTATTTTTGATACAGTCAAATATTTAATACTGTATTTTTAACAGAGTAGTTCTTTTGATGTATTTTCGGGGTAATCGTCTATACATTACTGTAAGATCACTGTAATCTTTAATGATTGGTTTATAGAAAAACTTTGAAACTAGTAATAACATAATAAGAAAATAAACAAATGTTTATTAAATAAATAATAATTAAAAAAAATTGAGAATACGGGGAGAAGAAACGTTACTTTTCCTGTAGAAAACGCAAGTATGAAAAGCGTGATACATTTAAATTTTAGTCTCATCAGCCAAAAAGAGAAGTGTACAGGCAAACATTGAGATCGAAGTAGTTATATTTAAGTGGATACGATTGGAACGAAATCAGTCGTAGAAAACCTTATTGTAAAACAGTGTTGCCAAATGATTTACTTGTTACACGACATCACATACAGAAAATAACATTGCGTCAACACGTTTAGCAAGCATTTGCGAAACGATCAGCGAGAAATTTAAAAATATACTGTTACGACATTACAGAACAATCTACGTGTTTATCGAATGTTCGAGAGGAATCCGGCTGAATGTTGTGGCGTACGTGATTTCAAGATGCATTCACGAGACTCTTCTAGAAGCCGCCAGCCGCGCGGACTGTGTCAAGGCCGCAATCAATTACGTCGTAGTGTAAAGCTAATGCGTATTATGTGGAATAATCTAGATTCTCGGCGGGGCGACAAGTAAGTTAATACAAGTACTGGACGACGTTCAGCTTCAGTTTGAGTTGCGAGTTATTGTTCGGGCGATTGCTCTGTGCGTTCAAGTGGCTATTAGTGGCGAAATGTTATGTGTTTTATAATCGTGCGGGACAATTGTAATAAAATTGTGTTTTATATTAGTTGACATTTTATTTCGTGTGAACAATTTTTATTTGATTTTTTGTAAGAGTTAATTACAAACTGTTTAATTATGATAATTAAAGCTGGTGATTAGTGACTTAATTCGTGTCTTGTATTTTGTTTTTCGCTGTACCATACGACGACCAGAGTAGATCGTCGTAACAGTTGTGTCACAAGTGGAATAGAACCGTAAACAGTGGAAACAGTGGACACTTTGTACAAGACGAGTTTAATTCGTAATTAATCGCTAAACAATGGATGCCAGTCAGATGATTGTAAATTTCCAGGCGCTGGTGTTGCAGACAGAGGAACGTCACCGACATGAGGCGGAAGAAGCAGAAAGACGACAAAAAGAAGAACGAAGACAAGAAAGAGAAGAAGCAGAAAAACGATAGTATGAAAAACGTAAGCAAGAAGCAGATAAAACGGAAGCTCTTTTTGAAGCTGTCCAAAAACAGTTGCAAGGACAGTACCGCAGAATTGGGTCTCTTACGAGGTGAGCTTAATGAACAATTTACTAAAACATCGGAGGTACAAGAATCGATGACATTAAAAATAGCTGAAGCAGAAAAAACTGTCTCGAATGTTGAATAACCGATCTCTACAAAAATATCTGTCATAGAAGAATCGATGTCTACAAAAATATCTGTCATAGAAGAATCCGTGTCAAGTAAAATATCTGCAGTTGAATACTCAATTTCAAACATAAGAGAACAAATTAAAAATAAAGTCGAGCAGTTCATGAAGACACAAATAAAACAAATTTCTGAACAGACTGACCAACTATAAAGACAGAAAAAGACACAGAAAATAAGACAACAGAGAAAGTCACTTTAGCTGAAGTAGGGACAGTTCATGTCAAGGCTCACCTTTGACGGAAGTGGTCACTGGGCAACGTACCTCCGCCAATTTGAAGCTGCTGCATGCGCAAATAATTGGACAGAGGAAGACAAGGCAGTTTCACTCGTTCTCGCATTAAAAGGACCTGCGGCAGAATTACTACAGAAAGTGACACCTGACAGCCAGAACAAGTGTGCCGAATTGACAAAAACTCTAGAATTACGGTATGGTGATAAACATTTGCGAGATGTACTGCACTCAGATGAGAGCAAGGCGACAGAATTCCGGGGAAAGTCTTCAAGAGTTTGAAGCAAGTATCGACAGTTTTATTAGACTGGCCTATCCTGAAGCGCCAGAAGATTTTAGAATGAGTATTGCTAGGCAGACATTTACTGACGGTGTCCGAGATAACGAACTACAGTAAGTGTTACAAATGGCACGACACCAGAACAGTGCGGACGCCTTGGTACATGCTTTGCAATTTGGACCTCCAAATCAGCGTCTGGTTGGACAAGTCATAATGTGCGCGTGCTAAAAGATCGCGACGGCACTGACGACGAGGAAGAAGAACAAGGAACAGTGACTCGACGGTCGGTGCCACAGAATAAAATAAGAAAGAATGGAGGATCGAGTTGTTATAAACGTGTGAACCTGGACATCTACAACGAGAGTGCCGGGTTAAAATTCAGCAACAGGGAAACGAGCAGTAGTCGGTACAATGGGCCGTGTGCTGACCAACTGGAGGAGCGAAGCAATACGCAACTGACCTAGACAATACGCAATCTCTACACTTCAGTAAAACAGCGGGAGCTTGGTGGTTACCGGATTCGTTCAAGAAAGGACAATCTCAATTACAGTTGACACAGTCGCAACAGTTTCCATTGTGCGGCCCAACGTGGTGAAAGACCTCAAGCCAATCTGGTGCTCTTGCAACTTGCGAACAGCTACTGGACGGCCTGTAAAAGTGTGTGGAAAAGTGAATATACACCTACGCCTCGGTCGACTTGAGTTTGATCATCAAGTACTTGTTGCAGACATTGTAGATGAAGCATTTCTTAGTGCAGACGTTATGAACGCATACGGATTTATAGTCGACTTCAAAAACAATGTCTGAAAATCGGAGAAGAAGAGATAATGCTCTCCACAATGCCTATATCAGAAAAATCGATGGACGTCATAAACCAAGTGGCCGTAACTGTTCCACCAAACTTCAAAAAGGTCATGGTTAGAACCGAGGTAGATACTAGGGGCAACCAGTGCTCTATATTCAAACCCCAGGTAGTCAGCACACCGGGAATACTAATTGCCAGAAGTTTAGTAAAATCTGACGAAGCCGGAAATGTACCTATTAGAGTGGCGAATATTTTGGAACAAGCTGTTACTTTACAAAGTAATACGCTCCTAGGCAAATTGACTCCTGTGGCCTGGGTAGCCGGAATGACGCAATGAAGATCCAGTGCTTCAGATACTTCCAAATTATCAGAGGAACTGCAGGGATTATTGAACAGATCTTCTAACGACCTCTCAAGTGGTGAGGTAAAGAACTCAGACGGTTTTTACATGAATTCAAAAATTTTTTTGCAGTTCAGGGGACAGTCATTGGGAAGAACCTCTCTTGTACAACATCGCATCAATACCGGAGACACAACACCGATACGCCAACCTCCTCAAAGACTTCCATTAGCTAAGCAAGAGGAAATCTCTCGGTTATTACAGGACATGTTGACAGAGGGAGTAATCGAGCCTTCGTCAAGTTCTTGGTCTTCTCCAGTAATACTAATAGCGAAGAAGGATTGTGGATTGCGTTTCTGCATAGACTACCGGAGGTTAAATGACGTTATAAAAAAAGACTGCTATCCATTACCTTGGGTTGACGATACACTGGACACGCTGTCTGGAGCTCAGTGGTTTTCCACATTGGACCTAAAGAGTGGATATTGACAAGTGGGTCCTTATCAAGAAGACAAGGAAAAGACCGCTTTCTCGACCCCAAGTGGCTTATTCCAATGTAACGTCATGCCATTTGGACTTTGCAATGCACCGACAACATTTGAAAGATTGATGGACCTAGTACTCCGAGGCCTGACATGAAAAACTTGCCCTGTTTATTTAGACGATGTCATAGTCATCGGGAAGACTTTCAAAGACCATTTGGAAAACCTTAAGGAGGTTCAACTAGAATTCACGTTGCCCAACTGAAGCTGATCCCGAAGAAGTGTTCTCTATTTCAGAAGGAAGTACAGTATCTGGGCCATCTGGTTTCGGCAGCGGGTGTTAGCATCGATCCTAATAAACTAGACACCATAAGAGGCTGGCTCGTTCCGAAGAGTAAACACGAAGTTCGGAGTTTCCTGGGGTTATGCTCATATTACAGACGTTTCGAGAAAGGCTTCGCTAGTATTGCTAAACCACTACATGAGCTAACGGAAGGTAAACGAAACTTCCAGTGGTCGAGAGAGTGTGATCAAGCATTTAGGACTTTGAAAATTGCATTATGTTTCCAGCCAATTCTCGCTTTCCCAGCTTCCAAAGGGAAGTGCATCGTAGACACAGACGCAAGCAATACTGGTCTAGGAGCAGTTTTGTTTCAAGTGCAAAACGGTAAAGAACGAGTATTAGCGTACTACAGCAAGACGCTTTCTAAACCGGATAGAAATTATTGCGTTACAAGGAAAGAGTTGCTGGCAATCGTTCGAGCTTTGGAGCGCTTCCGTAAATACCTCTATGGAAGGGAGTTTTCACTACGCACCGACCATGAAGCGCTTGCATGACTCTTGAGAAACGACTCTTGAGAATTAAAAATCCGGAAGGGCAGTTGGCAAGGTGGCTCGAAAGTCTGCAAGAATACAACTTTAAGGTACAACATCGGCGGGGGCGCCTGCATGGTAATGCAGATGGCTTATCACGAAGACAGTGTCCGGAAGACTGCCGACATTGCCACAGAAAGGAAGAACAAAACGCAGCGAACATGCTCAAGCCATCACTGTAGATTTCCTGGCAGATGGCTGGACGACACAAGATTGTCGACAAGACCATGTGACTGATCTTGACAGCAAAAGAGAAGGTCGCCGCCCGGATTGGCAAGATATCTGCCCTGGTTCGGAAATTCTGGAGGGCTACTGGGAACAATCGGAACCCTTGCCTTAGAGAATGGATTGCTGAAAAGGCCTTGGGAAAGTGCAGATGGACGAGACGTGGTCATGCAGTTGATAGTTCCCCGAAGTAAAATGCAGTCTGTTTTGAAGGAGATGCATGATGGAACGTCTGGAGGCCATCTTGGCGTTAACAAAACCCTTGACAAAATACGGAAGAGATTCTATTGACTTCATCTTCACCACGACGTAGAGGAATGGGTTTGGACATGTGAAATATGTCCTGCAAGCAAGAGCCTACAAACCAGAAGCAGGGGAAAATGAGACAGTATAACGTTGGACTGCCATTCGCAAGAATTCCCAGAGACATTGCTGGACCATTCCCAGTTACTGACGATGGAAACCGGTACATCATGGTTGTAGGTGACTACTTTACTAAATGTGTAGAAGCATATGCAATTCGAAATCAGGAGGTTACCACTGTGGCAAAGGAGTGAGTTCACAACTTCTCTTGCCGTTATGAAGCCCCTATGGAAATCCATACGGATCAAGGGAGAAATTTCGAATCAGGAGTGTTCAAAGAATTATGCCGTATACTCGGAATTCGAAAGACCAGGACAACGCATTTCCATCCTCAGTCGGACAGAATGGTTGAGAGATTCAATAGGACACTTGTGCAGCATCTTTCAAAGGTTGTTAACGAGAACCAAACAGACTGGGGCCAACGTATACTACTATTCCTCATGGCGTACAGATCATCAGTACACGACCCAACCGGGATGACTCCAGCAAAATTGGTGTTTGGGCGGGAGGTTTTTCTTCCTTGGGACTTGATGTTCGGATCACCTAAGACTTAGTCCGAAAAGCCACAGAACTATTCCTCGCAATTAGAAAACCAACTGCGAGAAATGAGTCGCTTGATAAGAGGACGGCTGAAGATTGCCAGTGATAAAATGAAAACTCGGTATGACATTCGCAGCAATAGTGTGGGTTTCCAAGAAGGTGATCAGGTCTGGTTATTCAACCCAAAGCGCCGTCGTAGTCGCTCACCTAAGCTTCAGTTTAATGAGAACGTCCCTACACTGTGAAAAAAAGAATCAACGATGTTGTTTATGTTGTTTATCGGATTCAACAGGAAGGATAGCGAAAGTTCAAGGTCGTCCACCTAGATCGCCTGGCTAAGTATTACTTCAGAGACGGTTTGCCAGTTCGGGACCAACAGGCTTAAGAAGGAGGCAGTGTTATGACATTACAGAACAATCTACGTGTTTATCGATTTTGTTACAGAGGAATCCGGCTGAATGCTGTGGCGTACGTGATTTCAACATGCATTCGCGAGACATTTCTAGACGCCGCCAGCCGCGCGGACTGTGTCAAGGCCGCAATCAATTACGTCGTAGTGTAGAGCTAATGCGTATTATGTGGAATAATCTAGATTCTCGGCGGGGCGACAAGTAATACAAGTACTGGACGACGTTCAGCTTCAGTTTGAGTTGCGAGTTATTGTTCGGGCGATTACTCTGTGCGTTCAAGTGGCTACTAGTGGCGAAATGTTATGTGTTTTATAATCGTGCGGGATAATTTTAATAAAATTATTGTGTTTTATATTAGTTGACATTTTATTTCGTGTGAACAATTTTTATTTGATTATTTGTAAGAGACTGTCTTGTTAATTACAAACTGTTTAATTGTAATAATTAAAGCTGGTGATTAGTGACTTAATTGGTGTCCTGTATTTTGTTTTCCACTGTACCATACGACGATCAGTAGACCGTCGTAACAGTGGTGTCAGAAGTGGGATAGAACAGTTAACAGTGAAAACAGTGGACACTTGACAGTGTCAAGGCCGCAATCACTTACGTCGTAGTATAGAGCTAATGCGTAGCATGTACTTGTACAGTATTACAAGTACTGGGCGACGTTCAGTTTCAGTTTGAGTTGCGAGTGACAGAAGTCACAGTTCCAGTTATGAACAGTTATGAACGCTATTCGCCCTATAGATCATGCTGCTACCGCCGATAATTACGTGACGCTGTGCATTCCGAATTTTGCTGTTTTCAACTGTGATCCAGACATACACAACTTTCACTGACTTCAGTAAATAGAAGTTCTTTTACGTGCTCTGCTGATACACACAGCACACATAACTGGAGAGGAAACCAGTACGTGCAGGAATTTTTATATTAAACAAACAGGCTTCGGTTAAATTTTCCGACCTGTTTAATCAGACGTCTAAATGTTCTGTGAACTTCGCTTTGTATAGCACTAACGTCTAGACAAAATAAGCATAAATCTCAACTCCTTTCTTAGCATTCTTAACATCTGTAACATTTGTAACAGAAAAAAACGCTATATATTACATAAAAAAGAATAACTGTGTAACCCCTCTTTCAACCTTTAGACTTTATTAAAAAAAAAAACTTTTTTTTTATTTTATTTTATTTTATTTTTTTTTTGAAAGAGGGGCCACTAGTTATTTAAAACTAGGCCAGAGCCTAGGGAAGCCAAAACTGCGCTGGGTCCAGTATGACGGGACTTGCAATTAAACTCGTTGTCTAGCAACAATAACAATTTTATTCACTATTTCAAATAACATGCAAGTATCACTCCCTGTCATTACGCTCCTCTGAAAATATGCACGTAACATCTCATCAAAATATAATGCATGTAAAACATCAGCATAATAGTATCTCCCCAAATATAAATAATATATAACATCGATCAATATAAATACATCAATACACATAAATAAATGAACCACTGGAGTATTGGACATCTTTAGCAGCTCTTCCCCAGGACTCGTCATTCGCCTGGACAGTCCTGGCATGCGAACACCACCGGTCCAGGTCCGCAAAAGAACGTGGAGGCTCTGCAAAAACCAGCCGGGATCTCTCTTGGGGAGTCAGACCTTCTCGTATTACCTGTATGACTTCCGTCTCGGGCAACCCCAGTCTTAATATACGGGCAGCTTTCCTTACATCATGCACGAAGTCCGCCAATGCCTCTCCGTTGGCCTGTAGACGATAGAATAACTTAAACTTCAACTGGTCTTGTCGTCGACGGGATATGAAGAAGTCCAACACCTCCGCATGGAAAGTGTCGACACTGCAGCCCCGACGCAGAATGCTGGTGACCAGCCATGCCAATGAACCCCGGCAATACGGGTATATAAGGGACAAGACCTCCTCATCGGACACACCCGGGAAATCTGTCAACTGCAGGACCAGGTCCAAGAAGACCAAAAACTTGTCCTCATCTACTCCATCCAAAACCGAAAATTTCTGGAGAACTCCGGAAAGAGGGTGGGGCAGTTTCTGGTAGCATACCCCCGCCAGAATTGCACAAATCAAAACCCAAAACAACAAACATAAATTTCCACGAAACACCTAACACACAAACATGACTTACAAAAGGAAAATCTCAAGTACTAGTCCTTCCATTGAGAGGACCCCCCGGGTTCCCTAGCGCTGCGAAAACTCGACCCACTCCAGAACCAACTCTCCGTCAGCCGCCAGACTCAAAGAAGAAACGACATCAGACACTAACACTAACATACAATCCACACCACCGAACAACTACCACAACATATAACAATTCAACAAGACATTTATTATAACTTCCGTGACTAAGTCGGGTCAATGACAGTACCGACTTCCGGTCAGGCCATATCGCATCCAGTTAACCTCTCGCGCTATTACTTCATAACTATTTATATAACAGGCAGCCATTCCCCCGGCAACACCCCCGCGCTCTCCGGTAAGGTCCAATTTCAGCAATAATAAAAACCCCAACTAAAACGCATGCCACGTGGCGGCACCAGGTTTACAATGGAAATCCCATAGCATCTACCAATTATTTTCATTTTCAAATATTGCTGATGTTTGATGTTCTTTCCAAACTATTTCCGAGTTTGCAAGCCCCGTCACACCACAGGACCCAAGGGTTCGAGCTAAGAATCGATCGCGCTCTGCTACCATTTGTAACCCCTCTTTCAACCTTTAGACTTTATTAAAAAAAAACCTTTTTTTTTATTTTATTTTATTTTATTTTTTTTTTTGAAAGAGAGGCCACTAGTTATTTAAAACTAGGCCAGAGCCTAGGGAAGCCAAAACTGCGCTGGGTCCAGTATGACGGGACTTGCAATTAAACTCGTTGTCTAGCAACAATAACAATTTTATTCACTATTTCAAATAACATGCAAGTATCACTACCTGTCATTACACTCCTCTGAAAATATGCACGTAACATCTCATCAAAATATAATGCATGTAAAACATCAGCATAATAGTATCTCCTCAAATATAAATAATATATAACATCGATCAATATAAATACATCAATACACATAAATAAATAGTTACATAAATACACATAGCGCACACATATCGATATACACACATATATATACTACACACATGTTCACCTGGCAGGCAGCTCATAGACATTTAACCATGCCACCGAAGAATACCATCTTCAGTATCAGTGACCTAGATCCCCATCCCAAACTACTGTAAAAGGGTAAAGTGCCCAGCCTCCATAAAAAACTTTCATAAACCAAACCATTAACCAGTCCAGATATGACTGCTTGCAACCAATGAAATTATCACAAGAATTCAAAATTTTAGAAAGGTTCCCCCAGATAGGACTGCGCCATGGCCAGGTCAACATGGCTGCACGGCCGTACGAATGTATAACAGAATTTATGATTAGAAGTAAGAATCAATAGTGTACTCATATTAACAACTGCACTAGTAGTACACTGGCTATGGCAGTAAAAGAACTGAATGAAATTTCACTTATATTGAATCATTACTGAGTTAAGATAATTTTTATAAAATATATATATATAAAGACAATTTTAATTAAAAAAAAACTTTATAACATCAGCCCCTAATAAAACACATTTGAGTTGTTTCTACAGAATTGGCTTGGCCACAGGCGAGGCCATGCGCACCACCAGATCCAGCAACCTAAAACATGCTATAGACCTGTTACTAACGGCACCTACGGGTGACGTCCACAGGTTACAGCACCTCCCCAAACCTTTAAATCTACAAAAAAAAAGAAACCCATATAGCTATGAATACCCTTAATCAATGTAAGCATAATTCACCCCCTATAAATCAGTAAACTTAAGTCACACACACTTTTACCCTTAAAGAAAATTTCTCAGCAAAATTCGGTAGCGCATGACCCCGTCCGGGCTCACACTTACTCAGGGGGTATAAGCCTTATTAAAATACACTGACAAAATTTAAAAGCACTAATTGTCTCGCTGGACTTGTGTCCCAACAACTTTAACTGGAGATGTTCCAGGAAGAAAATACGGTGTTCTACATTGTAGAGGCCAAAATATAGATAAATGGGTTAAATGTCACCTGTAAAATCCGGCACAAAACCTGATGTATTGTCCATTTCTTCCTCCCGACGGCACAGACGGAGAATCATTCGTTTAATACCATTGGTGGCGGAAGTTCGGCCACCCGCTGAAGTGTATCGAGAATCGTCTTAGTTCGGGAACCCTGAACAATTATATATATTGACAATTACTCAAATGTTACCCAATTCACGATCCCCCTAATATTCATGACTCCAGCATAATTCACACACTTCCACATACTCAGATTAAAAGAAAAATTTTGAAAATTTTAAGAAGCACAGAAATTACCTTCAGTAAAAAAAATTTAGAATTAAATGACTAGTATTTATGGACAGTTCGTCAACTAAATAAACCCTTATTACAATTTCGAGATGAGTTGCAAACTTAAACAGGTTCATAATACATATACAGTTCATATACCTCTACATTTAGTTCATAAAACATTCTCTTACGCCCCCCTATGATTATAAAGAAATTATTATGATATAATTAGGAAAAATACCCAGCCATAATTACTTTATAAATGCTTTAGCTCAGCCAGTGTCAACTTTCAAGACATGCATACATAGAATTTAACTCGCGCTCGCCACGTGGTGACTTTCGTATTTATATCGCATTGCATCGGCATTACTTTAAGCTAAATAACAATTCTTTTCTTAAATAATAAATAAGTTACCTTGAACAGACTTACCGAAGAGTCACGTAGTCAATTATCTAGTCATGATAGATATTAGCAGACAACAAAATCAAACTGGTGGCCGCCGGGAGAAATTGGTTGCTATTTCGTGTTCGGCTGCCTGGCGAATACTGAACACCGCAGTCACAACAAAAATATTACGTATCGCTCCCGCCAGATAGTGCGCGGATCAGCAACGAAGCATGCAGATAACAGCGTATACTCCGCTCAAATAATTAATTCACAAACCCCCGCAATGACCGTCACATAATTAACTGGGAAAAGGGCCGAGTATTCCAAAACTCGGCACACCCCCACTCCAAAAGGGCAACCTGGTTGCCCCAATTGGAACTCAGTGTACCATCCTTATATACCATACTCAAGTTGTTATCGGTTTTCCCATCAGTCATGGCTCCCAGGAGAACAGATGCACCTCACAACTGCGTCCATTCCCCATGCGACCCTACAACGATCAACAAACAATTCCATTACTATAAATAACGAAACAACAGCCATAACTTCTCCATTTTAACTTTTAGAACAAAACAGGGGACTTACAATCTCGAGGACCACAACCTACTCACTTCCGGCAAGTCTCTCTAACTCCTTATTGATAGTTTTTTTTTTTTTTTTTTTTTTTTTTAATGGGAGGGGTAGGAAAATCGGGAAGATGAAACGGGGCAAGGATCATTTGGCGGTCAATAGTTAGGACTAAAGGTAAGGGCATGGTTCCCTCCGAAAAGGAGAATGACGGGAGAAAACCAAGGCTCGCGGGGGCAGGGGCGCAACCCTGAAGTAGACAACACCACTGGGAGTGTGGTGAACATCTACCCGCTACCCGTTAACCGCTTCTTCTCACTTTTCTGTGACGGACTTTAGTGACTCGTTCCTTTCGCACACCACTCTCTGAGGGATTATTTCGTGTTGAGCTGTACTGATTTGTTTCCTCGGAATCAGGATCAAGGCAACTTACCTCACTACTTTCACTCCGCTTTGGATTATGCTCGTCGTCTAACTCCTCTGCTACAATTTCTTCCCTTTCTACAATTTCCCCTTCTTCGTCCACATAATCCAAATCAACATCCTGACACTGCACCTCCTCAGCATCTTCCAGTTGCTCCTCTGATCCATCTTCAACCGCATCTTCCCTCAGCTCCTCACCAATTTCTTCATCACATTGGTCACCAGTTGCTTCACAAGCTTCTTCTCCAATCTCCCTGACATCCTCCTTTTCATCAACACGTTCATCATCAACATCATCGCCATCACGTCCACTACCACCATTCGAACACTGCACATCTTCATCCTCGAGTTGCTCATCTGTTCCACCTGGAACTTCTTTCCGTTCTTCGGAATCCTCAACACTACTTACAGAAGGCGTCTGCACATCTTCACACACTACATCATTCTCACTCACACACTCCACAACGCTGCCACCAAATTTCTCCTCAACTTCTACCTCATCTCCTTCCACCACACTTGCAGCATGAACATCCCCTTGTCCATCCGCAACCTCAGAAACACTTGCAGCCTGGACATCCCTGTGTCCATCCGCAAACTCAGACCCTTCAGTCTCTCTAACACCCACAACTACACTTCCCTGTGCAGCATCTGCAGACCGCTCTTCTGCCTCTTCCTTCGATTCCTCTCCTTCACCGCTCTCAGCAACTACAACGTTCTCAACATTTTCCACCCTGGAATCCAGCTGTCCAGGGTCATGTGCAATGACTAAATTAATTTCTACTGGCGATGGTAAAGCGACACTCTCGAGTGACTTCTCACATCCCTGCGTAGACGATGATGATGTTACAGGATCTGGATCCCTCACGAACCGAGATGGAGATACCGGAACAAATTCTGCGGCCTCTGGATTCAACCATGACGTCCTCACTGACGCAGTATTAACAGACGTTTTCTTGTCGTCTTGTATTAATCCACTGAAGTTATTCCGCTTTTCTTCTTTCTCTTCACCTGCTTCATCCACAACTCTATTATGCACTGGTACTTCCTCTGGAACCTTTAAAGTTTCCTTACTCTCCAAATAGGAATAACTTTCTACCGGCTCCCTACTTGCCGCTGTTTGTTTACTAACATAATTTCTTCTTCCCCTGTTAATTTCATACTTCTTTGTTTTGTGTGCTGTAGCTGTTGTTACCGTCTTCACACTTGCCACCCCCTTGTAGCCTCCATTACTTCCGGAATATTCAGTTTTTCTGACTGTCTCTTGGGTTTTCCTCCAACCACCATGTTTGTCTTCTTTGGCTCTTCCTAATGAACCACTGGAGTATTGGACATCTTTAGCAGCTCTTCCCCAGGACTCGTCATTCGCCTGGACAGTCCTGGCATGCGCACACTACCGGTCCAGGTCCGCAAAAGAACGTGGAGGCTCTGCAAAAACCAGCCGGGATCTCTCTTGGGGAGTCAGACCTTCTCGTATTACCTGTATGACTTCCGTCTCGGGCAACCCCAGTCTTAATATACGGGCAGCTTTCCTTACATCATGCACGAAGTCCGCCAATGCCTCTCCGTTGGCCTGTAGACGATAGAATAACTTAAACTTCAACTGGTCTTGTCGTCGACGGGATATGAAGAAGTCCAACACCTCCGCATGGAAAGTGTCGACACTGCAGCCCCGACGCAGAATGCTGGTGACCAGCCATGCCAATGAACCCCGGCAATACGGGTATATAAGGGACAAGACCTCCTCATCGGACACACCCGGGAAATCTGTCAACTGCAGGACCAGGTCCAAGAAGACCAAAAACTTGTCCTCATCTACTCCATCCAAAACCGAAAATTTCTGGAGAACTCCGGAAAGAGGGTGGGGCAGTTTCTGGTAGCATACCCCCGCCAGAATTGCACAATTCAAAACCCAAAACAACAAACATAAATTTCCACGAAACACCTAACACACAAACATGACTTACAAAAGGAAAATCTCAAGTACTAGTCCTTCCATTGAGAGGACCCCCCGGGTTCCCTAGCGCTGCGAAAACTCGACCCACTCCAGAACCAACTCTCCGTCAGCCGCCAGACTCAAAGAAGAAACGACATCAGACACTAACACTAACATACAATCCACACCACCGAACAACTACCACAACATATAACAATTCAACAAGACATTTATTATAACTTCCGTGACTAAGTCGGGTCAATGACAGTACCGACTTCCGGTCAGGCCATATCGCATCCAGTTAACCTCTCGCGCTATTACTTCATAACTATTTATATAACAGGCAGCCATTCCCCCGGCAACACCCCCGCGCTCTCCGGTAAGGTCCAATTTCAGCAATAATAAAAACCCCAACTAAAACGCATGCCACGTGGCGGCACCAGGTTTACAATGGAAATCCCATAGCATCTACCAATTATTTTCATTTTCAAATATTGCTGATGTTTGATGTTCTTTCCAAACTATTTCCGAGTTTGCAAGCCCCGTCACACCACAGGACCCAAGGGTTCGAGCTAAGAATCGATCGCGCTCTGCTACCATTTGTAACCCCTCTTTCAACCTTTAGACTTTATTAAAAAAAAACCTTTTTTTTTATTTTATTTATTTTTTTTTTTTTTTTGAAAGAGAGGCCACTAGTTATTTAAAACTAGGCCAGAGCCTAGGGAAGCCAAAACTGAGCTGGGTCCAGTATGACGGGACTTGCAATTAAACTCGTTGTCTAGCAACCTTAACAATTTTATTCACTATTTCAAATAACATGCAAGTATCACTACCTGTCATTACACTCCTCTGAAAATATGCACGTAACATCTCATCAAAATATAATGCATGTAAAACATCAGCATAATAGTATCTCCCCAAATATAAATAATATATAACATCGATCAATATAAATACATCAATACACATAAATAAATAGTTACATAAATACACATAGCGCACACATATCGATATACACACATATATATACTACACACATGTTCACCTGGCAGGCAGCTCATAGACATTTAACCATGCCACCGAAGAATACCATCTTCAGTATCAGTGACCTAGATCCCCATCCCAAACTACTGTAAAAGGGTAAAGTGCCCAGCCTCCATAAAAAACTTTCATAAACCAAACCATTAACCAGTCCAGATATGACTGCTTGCAACCAATGAAATTATCACAAGAATTCAAAATTTTAGAAAGGTTCCCCCAGATAGGAATGCGCCATGGCCAGGTCAACATGGCTGCACGGCCGTACGAATGTATAACAGAATTTATGATTAGAAGTAAGAATCAATAGTGTACTCATATTAACAACTGCACTAGTAGTACACTGGCTATGGCAGTAAAAGAACTGAATGAAATTTCACTTATATTGAATCATTACTGAGTTAAGATAATTTTTATAAAATATATATATATAAAGACAATTTTAATTAAAAAAAAACTTTATAACATCAGCCCCTAATAAAACACATTTGAGTTGTTTCTACAGATTAGGCTTGGCCACAGGCGAGGCCATGCGCACCACCAGATCCAGCAACCTAAAACATGCTATAGACCTGTTACTAACGGCACCTACGGGTGACGTCCACAGGTTACAGCACCTCCCCAAACCTTTAAATCTACAAAAAAAAAGAAACCCATATAGCTATGAATACCCTTAATCAATGTAAGCATAATTCACCCCCTATAAATCAGTAAACGTAAGTCACACACACTTTTACCCTTAAAGAAAATTTCTCTGCAAAATTCGGTAGCGCATGACCCCGTCCGGGCTCACACTTACTCAGGGGGTATAAGCCTTATTAAAATACACTGACAAAATTTAAAAGCACTAATTGTCTCGCTGGACTTGTGTCCCAACAACTTTAACTGGAGATGTTCCAGGAAGAAAATACGGTGTTCTACATTGTAGAGGCCAAAATATAGATAAATGGGTTAAATGTCACCTGTAAAATCCGGCACAAAACATGATGTATTGTCCATTTCTTCCTCCCGACGGCACAGACGGAGAATCACTCGTTTAATACCATTGGTGGCGGAAGTTCGGCCACCCGCTGAAGTGGATCGAGAATCGTCTTAGTTCGGGAACCCTGAACAATTATATATATTGACAATTACTCAAATGTTACCCAATTCACGATCCCCCTAATATTCATGACTCCAGCATAATTCACACACTTCCACATACTCAGATTAAAAGAAAAATTTTAAAAATTTTAAGAAGCACAGAAATTACCTTCAGTAAAAAAAATTTAGAATTAAATGACTAGTATTTATGGACAGTTCGTCAACTAAATAAACCCTTATTACAATTTCGAGATGAGTTGCAAACTTAAACAGGTTCATAATACATATACAGTTCATATACCTCTACATTTAGTTCATAAAACATTCTCTTACGCCCCCCTATGATTATAAAGAAATTATTATGATATAATTAGGAAAAATACCCAGCCATAATTACTTTATAAATGCTTTAGCTCAGCCAGTGTCAACTTTCAAGACATGCATACATAGAATTTAACTCGCGCTCGCCACGTGGTGACTTTCGTATTTATATCGCATTGCATCGGCATTACTTTAAGCTAAATAACAATTCTTTTCTTAAATAATAAATAAGTTACCTTGAACAGACTTACCGAAGAGTCACGTAGTCAATTATCTAGTCATGATAGATATTAGCAGACAACAAAATCAAACTGGTGGCCGCCGGGAGAAATTGGTTGCTATTTCGTGTTCGGCTGCCTGGCGAATACTGAACACCGCAGTCACAACAAAAATATTACGTATTGCTCCCGCCAGATAGTGCGCGGATCGGCAACGAAGCATGCAGATAACAGCGTATACTCCGCTCAAATAATTAATTCACAAACCCCCGCAATGACCGTCACATAATTAACTGGGAAAAGGGCCGAGTATTCCAAAACTCGGCACACCCCCACTCCAAAAGGGCAACCTGGTTGCCCCAATTGGAACTCAGTGTACCATCCTTATATACCATACTCAAGTTGTTATCGGTTTTCCCATCAGTCATGGCTCCCAGGAGAACAGATGCACCTCACAACTGCGTCCATTCCCCATGCGACCCTACAACGATCAACAAACAATTCCATTACTATAAATAACGAAACAACAGCCATAACTTCTCCATTTTAACTTTTAGAACAAAACAGGGGAACTTACAATCTCGAGGACCACAACCTACTCACTTCCGGCAAGTCTCTCTAACTCCTTATTGATAGTTTTTTTTTTTTTTTTTTTTTTTTTTAATGGGAGGGGTAGGAAAATCGGGAAGATGAAACGGGGCAAGGATCATTTGGCGGTCAATAGTTAGGACTAAAGGTAAGGGCATGGTTCCCTCCGAAAAGGAGAATGACGGGAGAAAACCAAGGCTCGCGGGGGCAGGGGCGCAACCCTGAAGTAGACAACACCACTGGGAGTGTGGTGAACATCTACCCGCTACCCGTTAACCGCTTCTTCTCACTTTTCTGTGACGGACTTTAGTGACTCGTTCCTTTCGCACACCACTCTCTGAGGGATTATTTCGTGTTGAGCTGTACTGATTTGTTTCCTCGGAATCAGGATCAAGGCAACTTACCTCACTACTTTCACTCCGCTTTGGATTATGCTCGTCGTCTAACTCCTCTGCTACAATTTCTTCCCTTTCTACAATTTCCCCTTCTTCGTCCACATAATCCAAATCAACATCCTGACACTGCACCTCCTCAGCATCTTCCAGTTGCTCCTCTGATCCATCTTCAACCGCATCTTCCCTCAGCTCCTCACCAATTTCTTCATCACATTGGTCACCAGTTGCTTCACAAGCTTCTTCTCCAATCTCCCTGACATCCTCCTTTTCATCAACACGTTCATCATCAACATCATCGCCATCACGTCCACTACCACCATTCGAACACTGCACATCTTCATCCTCGAGTTGCTCATCTGTTCCACCTGGAACTTCTTTCCGTTCTTCGGAATCCTCAACACTACTTACAGAAGGCGTCTGCACATCTTCACACACTACATCATTCTCACTCACACACTCCACAACGCTGCCACCAAATTTCTCCTCAACTTCTACCTCATCTCCTTCCACCACACTTGCAGCATGAACATCCCCTTGTCCATCCGCAACCTCAGAAACACTTGCAGCCTGGACATCCCTGTGTCCATCCGCAAACTCAGACCCTTCAGTCTCTCTAACACCCACAACTACACTTCCCTGTGCAGCATCTGCAGACCGCTCTTCTGCCTCTTCCTTCGATTCCTCTCCTTCACCGCTCTCAGCAACTACAACGTTCTCAACATTTTCCACCCTGGAATCCAGCTGTCCAGGGTCATGTGCAATGACTAAATTAATTTCTACTGGCGATGGTAAAGCGACACTCTCGAGTGACTTCTCACATCCCTGCGTAGACGATGATGATGTTACAGGATCTGGATCCCTCACGAACCGAGATGGAGATACCGGAACAAATTCTGCGGCCTCTGGATTCAACCATGACGTCCTCACTGACGCAGTATTAACAGACGTTTTCTTGTCGTCTTGTATTAATCCACTGAAGTTATTCCGCTTTTCTTCTTTCTCTTCACCTGCTTCATCCACAACTCTATTATGCACTGGTACTTCCTCTGGAACCTTTAAAGTTTCCTTACTCTCCAAATAGGAATAACTTTCTACCGGCTCCCTACTTGCCGCTGTTTGTTTACTAACATAATTTCTTCTTCCCCTGTTAATTTCATACTTCTTTGTTTTGTGTGCTGTAGCTGTTGTTACCGTCTTCACACTTGCCACCCCCTTGTAGCCTCCATTACTTCCGGAATATTCAGTTTTTCTGACTGTCTCTTGGGTTTTCCTCCAACCACCATGTTTGTCTTCTTTGGCTCTTCCTAATGAACCACTGGAGTATTGGACATCTTTAGCAGCTCTTCCCCAGGACTCGTCATTCGCCTGGACAGTCCTGGCATGCGCACACCACCGGTCCAGGTCCGCAAAAGAACGTGGAGGCTCTGCAAAAACCAGCCGGGATCTCTCTTGGGGAGTCAGACCTTCTCGTATTACCTGTATGACTTCCGTCTCGGGCAACCCCAGTCTTAATATACGGGCAGCTTTCCTTACATCATGCACGAAGTCCGCCAATGCCTCTCCGTTGGCCTGTAGACGATAGAATAACTTAAACTTCAACTGGTCTTGTCGTCGACGGGATATGAAGAAGTCCAACACCTCCGCATGGAAAGTGTTGACACTGCAGCCCCGACGCAGAATGCTGGTGACCAGCCATGCCAATGAACCCCGGCAATACGGGTATATAAGGGACAAGACCTCCTCATCGGACACACCCGGGAAATCTGTCAACTGCAGGACCAGGTCCAAGAAGACCAAAAACTTGTCCTCATCTACTCCATCCAAAACCGAAAATTTCTGGAGAACTCCGGAAAGAGGGTGGGGCAGTTTCTGGTAGCATACCCCCGCCAGAATTGCACAAATCAAAACCCAAAACAACAAACATAAATTTCCACGAAACACCTAACACACAAACATGACTTACAAAAGGAAAATCTCAAGTACTAGTCCTTCCATTGAGAGGACCCCCCGGGTTCCCTAGCGCTGCGAAAACTCGACCCACTCCAGAACCAACTCTCCGTCAGCCGCCAGACTCAAAGAAGAAACGACATCAGACACTAACACTAACATACAATCCACACCACCGAACAACTACCACAACATATAACAATTCAACAAGACATTTATTATAACTTCCGTGACTAAGTCGGGTCAATGACAGTACCGACTTCCGGTCAGGCCATATCGCATCCAGTTACCCTCTCGCGCTATTACTTCATAACTATTTATATAACAGGCAGCCATTCCCCCGGCAACACCCCCGCGCTCTCCGGTAAGGTCCAATTTCAGCAATAATAAAAACCCCAACTAAAACGCATGCCACGTGGCGGCACCAGGTTTACAATGGAAATCCCATAGCATCTACCAATTATTTTCATTTTCAAATATTGCTGATGTTTGATGTTCTTTCCAAACTATTTCCGAGTTTGCAAGCCCCGTCACACCACAGGACCCAAGGGTTCGAGCTAAGAATCGATCGCGCTCTGCTACCATTTGTAACCCCTCTTTCAACCTTTAGACTTTATTAAAAAAAAACCTTTTTTTTTATTTTATTTTATTTTTTTTTTTTTTTTTTGAAAGAGAGGCCACTAGTTATTTAAAACTAGGCCAGAGCCTAGGGAAGCCAAAACTGCGCTGGGTCCAGTATGACGGGACTTGCAATTAAACTCGTTGTCTAGCAACAATAACAATTTTATTCACTATTTCAAATAACATGCAAGTATCACTACCTGTCTTTACACTCCTCTGAAAATATGCACGTAACATCTCATCAAAATATAATGCATGTAAAACATCAGCATAATAGTATCTCCCCAAATATAAATAATATATAACATCGATCAATATAAATACATCAATACACATAAATAAATAGTTACATAAATACACATAGCGCACACATATCGATATACACACATATATATACTACACACATGTTCACCTGGCAGGCAGCTCATAGACATTTAACCATGCCACCGAAGAATACCATCTTCAGTATCAGTGACCTAGATCCCCATCCCAAACTACTGTAAAAGGGTAAAGTGCCCAGCCTCCATAAAAAACTTTCATAAACCAAACCATTAACCAGTCCAGATATGACTGCTTGCAACCAATGAAATTATCACAAGAATTCAAAATTTTAGAAAGGTTCCCCCAGATAGGAATGCGCCATGGCCAGGTCAACATGGCTGCACGGCCGTACGAATGTATAGCAGAATTTATGATTAGAAGTAAGAATCAATAGTGTACTCATATTAACAACTGCACTAGTAGTACACTGGCTATGGCAGTAAAAGAACTGAATGAAATTTCACTTATATTGAATCATTACTGAGTTAAGATAATTTTTATAAAATATATATATATAAAGACAATTTTAATTAAAAAAAAACTTTATAACATCAGCCCCTAATAAAACACATTTGAGTTGTTTCTACAGAATTGGCTTGGCCACAGGCGAGGCCATGCGCACCACCAGATCCAGCAACCTAAAACATGCTATAGACCTGTTACTAACGGCACCTACGGGTGACGTCCACAGGTTACAGCACCTCCCCAAACCTTTAAATCTACAAAAAAAACGAAACCCATATAGCTATGAATACCCTTAATCAATGTAAGCATAATTCACCCCCTATAAATCAGTAAACTTAAGTCACACACACTTTTACCCTTAAAGAAAATTTCTCAGCAAAATTCGGTAGCGCATGACCCCGTCCGGGCTCACACTTACTCAGGGGGTATAAGCCTTATTAAAATACACTGACAAAATTTAAAAGCACTAATTGTCTCGCTGGACTTGTGTCCCAACAACTTTAACTGGAGATGTTCCAGGAAGAAAATACGGTGTTCTACATTGTAGAGGCCAAAATATAGATAAATGGGTTAAATGTCACCTGTAAAATCCGGCACAAAACCTGATGTATTGTCCATTTCTTCCTCCCGACGGCACAGACGGAGAATCACTCGTTTAATACCATTGGTGGCGGAAGTTCGGCCACCCGCTGAAGTGGATCGAGAATCGTCTTAGTTCGGGAACCCTGAACAATTATATATATTGACAATTACTCAAATGTTACCCAATTCACGATCCCCCTAATATTTATGACTCCAGCATAATTCACACACTTCCACATGCTCAGATTAAAAGAAAAATTTTGAAAATTTTAAGAAGCACAGAAATTACCTTCAGTAAAAAAAATTTAGAATTAAATGACTTGTATTTATGGACAGTTCGTCAACTAAATAAACCCTTATTACAATTTCGAGATGAGTTGCAAACTTAAACAGGTTCATAATACATATACAGTTCATATACCTCTACATTTAGTTCATAAAACATTCTCTTACGCCCCCCTATGATTATAAAGAAATTATTATGATATAATTAGGAAAAATACCCAGCCATAATTACTTTATAAATGCTTTAGCTCAGCCAGTGTCAACTTTCAAGACATGCATACATAGAATTTAACTCGCGCTCGCCACGTGGTGACTTTCGTATTTATATCGCATTGCATCGGCATTACTTTAAGCTAAATAACAATTCTTTTCTTAAATAATAAATAAGTTACCTTGAACAGACTTACCGAAGAGTCACGTAGTCAATTATCTAGTCATGATAGATATTAGCAGACAACAAAATCAAACTGGTGGCCGCCGGGAGAAATTGGTTGCTATTTCGTGTTCGGCTGCCTGGCGAATACTGAACACCGCAGTCACAACAAAAATATTACGTATCGCTCCCGCCAGATAGTGCGCGGATCAGCAACGAAGCATGCAGATAACAGCGTATACTCCGCTCAAATAATTAATTCACAAACCCCCGCAATGACCGTCACATAATTAACTGGGAAAAGGGCCGAGTATTCAAAAACTCGGCACAACTGTTGCTCTCTGTTTCAATGGCAGAGGCACGCAAAAATTTACCTTTTGTAACTTGAAAATAAAAAACCGCGCATTTAACATCTAAACATGGTATGTCTCCTGGAGTAGCACAGAGCACATATCAAGTATTTTTGATGCAGTCAGATATTTAGTACTCTACTTTTAACAGAGTACTTCCTTTGAAGTATTTTCCGGGTAACCGCCGATACATTACTGTAAGATCACTGTAACCTGTAATGAGTAGTTTATAGAAAAACTGTGAAACTATCAATAGTAAATAAGAAAATGAACAAACGTTTATAAAATAAATAATAATAAATAAATGTTTGAGAATACGGGGAGAAGAAACGTTAATTTCCATGTAGAAAACGCAAGTATAAAAAGCGTGATACATTTAAATATTTAGTCTCATTAGCCAAAAAGAGAAGTGTAAAGGGAAACATTGAGATGGAAGTAGTTATATTCAAGTGGATACAATTGGAACGAAATCAGAAGTGGAAAATCTAATTGTAAAACAAACTTTTCAGAGTATTTACCTGTCATGCGACATTACATACGCAGAGGTGCCCATCCCCCCCAAAGGCCACGATGCAATTCCCAACTCGAGTATTCCGAAATCCCCTCCAACTTTATTCCGAGGGTAGGGGATCACAATAATGGGTATGGAATAACCCTCAGTTAACCATAGATCTGGGGATTTTATCCAAAACTTTTTGAAAAACTGAAGCCATTAAAGCAATTATTCGAATCAAATAACTAAAGTTATTCTTTTTATCAATACAAAAGGTTTTCTAGTATGGTTAATCAACAACTAAATTATGAGAACTGTAAAAGTCTGATCAAACCTGGCCTATCTGAATTAGTAATACATTATGCCTTGTCAAGATAATCTAACTTGATTTTGTAAGTACATTATTTTTCTTCACTGATTTGTTGCTTTACGACGCTTGTAAGGGGGTAATGGAGCCTCTGGTTACGCAGCTGGCTTAAATTTATGTAACATTTATTCCCAGAAAGGGATTATGAAAGGATAATTATGATTATTAATGGCAGGAAAGGTTTAGGATAGGATAAAAACTCTACTAAATTTTGAAACAATTTATTTTTTGCATGTATTT
The DNA here is from genome assembly GCA_034769895.1 of Magicicada septendecula. Taxonomy (NCBI): domain Eukaryota; kingdom Metazoa; phylum Arthropoda; class Insecta; order Hemiptera; family Cicadidae; genus Magicicada; species Magicicada septendecula. The sequence continues at coordinate 135,713,155 of CM068373.1, read as the reverse complement.
ATATATTTGCATAAATTTCCCGCCCAAAAAATTACAAAAATCGCCTCTAAAATCCCCCGTCAAAATTACAGTGGTGCGACTTACGCCATTGCTCCATGCTATGAGCACCCCTGCACATACAAAAATAATATTGTCTGTGTCAACAGGTTAGCAAGCATTTGTGAATCGATCCATAAAACTATGAAAAATATGCTAAAAAACTACAAGAATGAAATTTTATGAAAAGAAGTCATCTTCACCAGTGCTATAAATAGGAGCTGCTCTTGAGGAAGGTATGAAGCTACGATTAGCATCTTGGGGATGTGGGGTTGACTAACTTAAAGGTTGGACAAATGAGCCGTCCAGGATAAATTGTAGCCGTAATATACATGAAACGTCTATATAATCTTATAAATACGTTTTACAAATCGTTTGGTTCTCAAAGTGTTTTGGTAAACCAACGTGACGTTTAAAGGTAAGAAAAGGAAAAGCGTTTATTTAAAACTATTGTATCTTGATTAAATGTTACTCAAATTACAGGTAACAAATTGTATGTCATTAGGAATTATTTTGATTCTAAAACCGAATTCTTGGTGGATGTTGGAAAAACGCGTCTTTCTGAAGATATACTTTGATAAAAACAGTTTTATTACCCCTTCGTATTTCAATTTAAGGGTATTGTCTCAGGAATGTTTTAAACGACTTATAGTTCTTGTTAAAGTCCATTATGTTTATGTAAAATCTAGAAATAAAATCTTTTCAGTTTTTTTTAATTTAAGTCAAGAAACTGCTAGTTTACCTGTTCAAACCATAGAAATACTAGACTAGAGACATCAGAACAAACATAACTCTGTAAGCCTGATCGAGAAAGATTAATACGCTCTGCCACCGCTTTCTAGTACGCGCGCGTGTTTGTGTGATAGTTTTTTAATGCTGCAGCTACGACGTACGTTGTTTACCAAATGCTGAGTGATTGTCATTATCAAGAAAACTTTAACTTTATATTGTTAATTTACAAGTATAGCAATTCCTTTTATTTCTATAATCATCTATAACCCTTATTTAACACAAGCAACTCGCTTTGAAATAGATCTACGTTAAGTAATTACAGAATTTTGCTAAACATTTTTAATAGCTCTTGGGTGAGGGGGATTGATCGTCTCCCCCATCCCTGGAAAATTATATTTCCAAACAGATTTTCTTCAGCATTTCCTCTATTTTTTCAAGATTAAATTTTACCTGTACGACATATATTCGTTTACAAAGTAGCCTAATGAAAGTATTTATTCCAGCTGTGAATACATAGTTCTCCATCGATATTATAGAAAGAAACCAACAGCAACGTCGTTTTACTAGACTTAAAGTAAATATTGGTACTCAACAAAAGTAAGAGAAAAAGAGGGATGGGCTAGTTATTGATCTTAAAAAAGGGAAGAAAGGAAGAGCGAGTACACGTTGGAAGGCGAAGAGGAAATTACATACTAGAAAGTACAGACATGAAGTGAAAGTCACGAAACGAACGAGGAAGAGACAGGAACACAGAGACAGAGGAGAGAGAGAGAGAGAGAGAGAGAGAGAGAGAGAGAGAGAGAGAGAGAGGTAGACAGACAGAAATTCCAAAACCGAGTTTACGATGAAACAGATCTCTATTTGTTGTAGGTTAGGTTAGGCTAGGTTAGGTCAGATTAGGTTAGGTTAGGTTATGTTAGGATATGTTACGCTGCCTTGTTGTTTTTGAAAACCTGATTCTTTTAAGTTATAGTTTCGACTTTAATTTTTGCTCCTTGGACCAAACGTTTTTTACTTACTAATATTAAACAGTTTTCTGTTAATATTAAAAAGATAAAAATAATAAAATTAATTTCAAAACCAGTTAAAAATTATTAATTTTTATGAATTTTTAATTTTTTATGACTGACAGTCAGAGCTCATAGATTTAGTAATAAGTATTTTGGATATGAATATTGGAATATTAATTTTGTATCATTTCTGTGTTATTTGTTGTAGTTTCTTCTTGTGTGATCAATAGTAAAATTAAGATTAAGAATTAAAACACTTTTATGAATGATTTGGTTCATATACTAAGGAATTCATAAGTATCATAAGTTCAACCTTATGTGCGGGACTAGTAGGCTAACCATTAAGTCAGCAAGTCAAGGAACACGCATAAAATTCTACAAGGTGATGGATTTTCCCACACTTCTTTAAGGGTCTGAGAATTGGACTTTAACGAAAGGCCAGGCCAGTCGCATCCAAGCGGCTGAAATGAGATTTCTCATGCACGTGGCAGGGTATACTCTCCACGATTATAGAAGAAACACAGATATACGGCAAGAACTGAAAATTATGAGTATACTTGACAGGATATAACGTGTCGGCTACGTTATAACCTAGGGAACCCGTGATAATTTACTCTGACCAATTATACAGGCTGCCTTCGTTGTAACAAACTGAAAATTAATCAAATCACTATCAATAATTATAAGTACTCTAATAAAAGGAAACTGGGGAGGGAAGTCTGCTGATTTATGCACTCAATTTAGTATGTAACAAAGATGACATCTCTTTATTTACGTATGATTGATAATACATTACAAATAAAATTTTTTAGCTTACACTGAAATTGTAAGGGGGTATTCTGTATTAAAAATGATAATACAGTTAGTGTATTTACCTCGGATCCGAGTCTCTTTAAACTAGTTAGGAATTTTCAAATTTACTCTACTTCTTTAGTCAATTACATTATTACTTAAAATACCATTTGAAGAATGGTTTCATTTTGTTGTGCGATGTTCCAAAGCTACATCACAAGAGTTATGTTACAAAGTATGATTTCTGAAATTTCTTGTTACAACATTTTTCTTAACGCTTAGAGAGTGTCATTTAAAGTCTTTTTCATTTAAAATTACTTATATTTAAAAAAATACATTATGCACGGAAGACGAGATTCCGCGTCACCTCTAGTTAATCGTTTCAGTCCATGTCCTGCCGCGTGATTCTTCTGTACTCTCTTAATAGTGGGTCGTCATCGTGGTAGTCTTTCCGGTGGAGGTCCTCGCAGTCAACTAGTCAACTAATGATGAAGTGGATGTTACGGTGTCATCTAGAATGAGGTCGTCCTGTTTCTCAGTGGTAGTGTAAAGGCAGTTGAGGTCTTAGTCTTCACATTTCCCAGTTAATCACATCACATTTGTAATAGCACAGTAGTATTTGAGTTTACATAATCGTTACACATTATGACGGAACCCTAAAATAACTTGAACTATATTTTTAATAGGAGATGTCACCTTACACACTTATTTTATTCTTTCACATCTTTGTGTTAAAACACTCTACATTTTAGTTACACAGATCTCCACACTGTTAGTTGAAGCTAATAACAAAATAAAAAAAAAACATTTTGTGCAGCGCACCGCTTGGAGCTGTTTACAGATTAAACGTCGCATCTCAAGTCCTTCATTGTTACAACAGGAAAATTGTAACGACGCGGAGTGAATACTCCGCCATAACATAGTTCCAACTTTTAATTAGTAATACAGTCTTACAGTTCGACAAAATAAACAATCAAGACTTTGCTTGTCTACAGAATTTATTACAACTACTACTAGTGACTTTGAATTATTTATTATTTACATTATAATTTACAGGTATTTTTATTTAATGCCGGGTCGGTATGCAAGTTGGATCCGGTATACACAGGTCACAGCATGATAATTTAATAAAGGGTTAACAGTTTTTTAAACTCTGTCTTTCTCAGTTTTAGTTAATTATTTTATTTAAATTCCCTTTTTAATTCTCATTACTATTATGAGTTAGTTCAGGGGTATTCTTCGGTTTAATAGTGCGATTTAATGGTTTTCACTAACTTCCCATTTTATATTTTTATTTTAATTTTTTTTTTATTTGTTTGACAATTTAAATCGTCACATACTCCGCCGCTTAAATGAGTCATGGGGGGGAGAACTTTAACAAGGTGAATTCGAAAGTAAGTTACTGGGGCACACTTGTCGTTACTGTTTGAAGTTTCTCTCCTTCTCCCTTTTTCTTTTATTTATTTAGTTGCATGAGTTATACACAACTTACTTCTTCTGATTATCAAACAATATATATATCCTTACAAACTAATTCTTAAATTACGTAAAATTCACACTTTATGACTACATATTAAGACACATAAACTTCTTCTTATTTCTACTACTTAAAACTACTACCGGTTTTTTCTTTGGGTTTTAGTTACTCTATTCACAGAGTTACTCTCTAAATAATTTATTACTTAGTGGTCATGGTAGTGGTCATGGTAGTGGTCAGCTGACTACTCACTTCGCTCATCTTTCGCTGAACAGGATTTAAGGTTGATCAGGCCTCATTCCTAATTCTACGATTAGCACCTTGCATGGTTACTCAGGTACAAGATAACTTGTCTACCTTGTATTACCATTTTCTAGTTTTTCGCTCTACCATTTCCCTTTTTTTTATACAGTTTTATCTGCGAAATATGTGTTCTTCGTACATATTCTTGAGTCGCAGGTTCGTACAGGGCTACTGTTACTGGGGTTAAGTACTTCTGGATTTGGTAAGGACCACACCATCGGTATGATAGTTTAGAGGTGGTCTTATCAATTGCACTACTAGTCGGGTGTGTTCTATACTTTACTAAGTCACCGACTTGGTACTTAACTAAATTGTTATTATTACTTCTCTCGTGATATTTTCGCGATTTCTCTAAGTTCGCTCTTAAATTTGCGCGGGCTTCATTCCAGATTTTTTTTATATGCTTATCCTTAATTTGCTGGGGTAGCAAGTCATGTATTTTCCATTTTGTGGACAAGGGGTGGTTTGGTTTGTACTTATACAGTAACTCAAACGGGGTCGATTTATGTCCTTCGTGATAAGCTGAATTGAAGGCGTATTGTATCCAGGATAGGTTCTGGTCCCAAGACGTATGGTCGTTCGCATGATAGGCTATTAAAGCAGATTTGAGGTTTCGCAAATACCTTTCAGCAATATTGCCTTGCGGACGATACTCCGTAGTGGTAATATGGTCTATCCCTAACTTGAAACACATATTCTTAAATACCTTTGCCTTAAACTGGGGTCCGTTATCTGACACTAGATGTACAGGTGTACCAAAATCTTTAAATAGTCTTTCCTGTAATATCTTTACAGTGGTCGACGCTAACGCTCGCCGCATGGGATACATCCAAACAAATTTGGTGAACGAATCTACACATATGAGTAGCATCGTATTACCTGATTTAGATCAAGGGTAGGGACCTGAAAAGTCTAAATAAAGTTTAGAGAACGGGGTAGTAGGGATTTCTTAAATTAATTGGCTTATTTGACTGTTTCTTGCTGGTTTGCTGAGCGCGCATAACTTACACTTTTTTACGAAGCTAGCTATTTCGCTGTTCATATTGTTCCAATGATATTCCTTACGAATGCGATGTATTGTTTTATTTATTCCCATATGTGCTCCAATGGTGGATGAATGGTAGTATTACATCAGCATAGGCTTAATTACATCATGGGCAATTATTCTTAAATCCTTTCCATTTCCTATTTTGTGGCATAGTATTCTTTTACTCAATATGTATTTATCTGATTTAATTCCTTCCTCGAGTTGTTCTATAATTGGCTTCAAAAGAGGGTCTTGTTGTTGATACTGAGCGATGTTGGTAAACGCAAGGGGGAATTCGGTAATTACGGTGTTAACAATGGGAGTTTCTAGACTCTCATTGATTTCGGGAGTATTAGTGGGCGACTGGAACATACGGGACAGGGTATCCGCGATTACATTTTGTGTACCTCTAATATGTTGTACTTTGAATTTGTAACAGTTTAACCTCAATACCCATCTTCCAATACGTCCTAACTGTTTAGGGTGATTCAGTAACCAAGATAATGCTTGATTATCAGTTTCCAACAGGAACTCTTTATATTCTAAAAAAGGTTTAAACTTCTCAAAAGCAAATACAATAGCTAAACATTCTAATTCATATGCGGAGTATTTCTTTTCTTGGTCAGTCAAAGTACGTGAAGCGTAACTAATCGGTAGTCTACAGTTTTCTATTTCCTGATATATTACTGCACCTAAGGCTACACTTGAACTGTCGATCTGAACTACGAAAGGTTTCGTAAAATCTGCTAATTGTAATACCGGGGGTGACATGATGCTTTCCTTTAGTTTTTTGAACGCAGTTTGGTGTTGTGTGGAGTCCATTCAAATTTCGCTCCCTTCTTTCTTAAGGCATTCAGAGGTGCGGCTATTTCGGCTAGATGAGGAATATACTTGTGGAAATAATTTATCATTCCCAAAAATCGGGCTATTCCTTTAGCATCCCGCGGTGGTAAAAATTCTCTGATCGCACGGGTTCGTTCGGGGTCTATGCTTACCTTACCGTTGGCCTTCACGATGTGACCTAAAAATGAAAATTGTGGGACGGCAAAATTTACCTTTTTGGGATTAACTGTTAATCCGGCTTTCTGTAATCGAGATAACACTTCACGTAGATGTTTAAGATGTTGGTCCATCGATTCGCTGTAGATTACAATGTCATCCAGGTAGTGATACACATATTTAAATTTTATATCATGAAATATTTTTTCTAATAGTCTACTACATACGGAACTTCCTTGTGATATTCCAAAGGGTACTCTCGTAAATTGGTACAGGTTGAAAGGAACAGCAAAAGCGGTTAGACGTTTGGATTCTTCCGAAAGGGGTATTTGGTGAAATGCCTGATTTAGATCCATTATAGTAAAGACTTTCGCTTTGGTGAAATAATGGAAAGCACTGTGGATGTCGGGAAGCGGGATAGATTCAAATTCTATTCGTTTATTTAATTGCCGGTAGTCCACAACTAGTCTGTGTTTGTCGTGACCTTTTGGTACTAAAAATGAGGGTGATGAATACGGTGAAGTAGAGGGTTCGATGACTCCTTGTTCTAATAACTTGTTAATATGGTTCCTCATTACTTCCATTTTGGGCGGCAATAACTTGTATGGGGGAAGGCGTATTACTTTGTGGTCGCTCAGATTGATCTTGTATTCTATTAGGTTCGTTAGTCCTAGCTTAGGGGTAAGAACGGTGGAAAACTCTCTTATTAGTTTCTGCATTCTCAGCCTATCTCTACTTTCTAGATGAGATAATTCAGACTCATGGTGTACTATATGTGTAGTAGATGATCCAGTACTTTCTTGTTCTTCTGTTTCACAATCAAAATTATACTTCCGTGTACGGTCGAATCGAAAATAATATTTCTTCTCGTGGATGTCAAGAATTATTCCCGTTTTACTGATAAAGTCAGCTCCCAATATTAAGTCGGGTCCTAAATCATCACATACTAACATTGAAAAAAACCACGTTAGGTTCTTAATTTTTACCTTAATGGTGATGCTAAGTTTTATCACTAAATTTTGTTTATTGGCAGTAGCACATCTTATATTCACAGCTTGACTGCGTTTCACTAGGTTGTGTTCGAATAATTTATCTGCTAACCTCTGACTGATTAAGGTTCTAGTCGATCCAGAATCGATTAATCCGAGGATGGATATAACACCTAGGTCAACTTGTATTAAGGGCAATAGACATTCAGTCCAATCACATTTAGTTATCGCGTTACATTTCTCAATAAACCTTCTAACATAGGGATCTATTTTTCTAATGTTCTTTTCTTTTTTCTTTTTTCCTTATTCTCGTTGATTTCTTTGGGTTTACCGGTTCTCAGGATGCTGCGGAAGACACAGGATTTCGGGTCTCCCTGCCTGACATGTTTTTTGGATTAGGTTGTTTCCGATCGTACTGCTTCCGATTACAGTTTCTACTTACATGTCCATACTTTCCGCAGTTATAACATATATTTTTTTACGAGGGGTATAGCTTGCTTCCGTTTTAGGTTGCGTGTCATTTGATTTACCAGGGCTGTGCAAGTTGTTCGGTCTATTAAATGGTCGACTTTCACGCTGGGTTTGCACATCGGGCACCAGGGCTTGCATTTCATTTCTACTAGGCTCGGTTGATTTCAAAGCATGTCTGTTCTGACCTGAGTACCATACGTTCGACGAGTGAATACTGCATTGTTCGAGATCCGCAAAGGTGTTGGGTCTATTTATTAACGCTAAACGAGATCTTTCTTCTGGAGACAATCCTACTAAAATGGTATCGACCATCTGTCTCTCACTCCAATCTACTTGCAGTAGTCGAGAAGACTCCCTGATGTCAGAGATGTAATGGGCCAGTCTCTCGTGAGTTCCTTGTACTCGAAGTACGGTCTTTCTTTTAAGTTCCTCATAAATTACGGTGGGAATAAAATATTTTATGATAGTAGTATGCAGTTCTTCTACTGGAAGTGTAGAGCTTAATGATTCCAGCACACGATTCTTTAATGGTGGTTTACATTTCGGTAGGAGGACTTGCAAAATTTGCCAGTCATTTAGTTGCTGTAAATCCTTTATCTGCAGGAGGTATTTGATGAAGTTTAGTAGTTTAGTAACATTCAAACCATCCGTGTATGGAATTTCAGTTAAGAGTTTTTCTACGGGATGAGTGATTTTTCCGTAGAGGTCAACATTATAATTTACGAGTGGTATACATTTAGGAGGACCAGATGCTGCATTAGGGGTAGTGAATTCGTACATCCCGGAGCGATTGTGGAAACCACTGTGAGGAGGGGCTTCATATATTGTCTGGGTATTCACGTCTCTATTTGGGTTTTGCTCACGACTCGGTTGTATTTTCGATACGGTGGGTGATTCCTGATCCGTGTTGGGGGGAGGTTGTTCTAAGCTAGGAGATTGAACTGGGGAGATGTATAGTTTCTTCAAGGATTTTTCAATTTCATCCATTCTGAATGAGTCGGACCTTCTTTGCAATTCATTGATAATAGTGGGTAATTGGCGTAAAGCCTGATCCGCAAAACTTTGGACTTGGGGAGGGATTACCGTGATGTTGGGCCAGTTTAACAAATCTTTTATTCGCCGGGTTAAATGTTCTATCCTTTGAGTTGTCCGCAATATTACCGCAGGAGATTTCTCGTCTTGAAGGATTTGGGACAATAAAGTCAACTCACTATACTTGGCATAGCACGTTTCTCTCTCGCTCTCATAATCGAGTCCGCTTAAGTTACTTAACTGCGCGGGTGTATCAGATCCACTTTCGCGTATAGACTTGCGCAATTCCGCGACTGTTACATTCGCATGAGGTAAGCCGCGTAAAAGAGCTTCATAGCACAGTTCGTCTTTTAATAGTAAGTCTGGATTAAATAGGGCCATGTTTACCTTATATCTAGCACACTAAAACTTATTCTACTACACTATACACAATTATTGCATACACACTTTAGTTCATGGTAAAACATTTGCATGAGTTGTAAGAGAATTACTTAGCATCTCAGAGAAAGAGAAAAATTTTACACAGACGTCAACTTTACTTTCAACGATCAGCTGTTACGCTGGAATGTGGGACAAACTAGTTTTCTTTAAACAATGGCATAGTATTATGCGTAAGAAGGGGGGAATCAAGCTCGAGGGTGAAGAGAATGTTATTGTTCCACTCAACAACAGCTGACGGCTTCCTTTAACGAGGGTGGTATGTGCGATGAGGAACGATATGCGTTTTAAGCAAGTTATAGCCCGTTACTAAGCTGAGTTTTAGTTATTATTTGGTTTTACGTGCTAATTTTAATTTATCTAATTCTGCTACTAGAGAGGAGTAGAATTTCACTTACAATTTATTTACACGTAATTGAACTTGTTTTATTTAGTCAGTTGTTTATATGACTCACCGTGGCAATAGAAAGACGAATTACGTATTTATGCAGAAGTATACAGGAAAACTACAGGTCTTGAATTGTCGCAAAATAGACGTGATAGAGACTGAATATTTTGACAAGTACATACATGAATTGGTGTAATACAAGCTAATATTTTCACGTATATTAAGTAAATCATATAAAAGTATGTGCGTAATCTCACACAAAATTTAAAATTGTGAATTTAATATTGTCACTATTATTCTTTTATGCTACTTAGCCTTTTTGTTTTACATACAATACATTAACTGAGTGCATAGATCTACAGAGTGCCGCATCTTACATGCGTCACTATGTTTACATCACTATGTTTACAAACCATTTATATTAAGCAGAGTCGCGCATCTTATAACGTGTCGGCTACGTTATAACCTAGGGAACCCGTGATAATTGACTCTGACCAATTATACAGGCTGCATTCGTTGTAACAAACTGAAAATTAATCAAATCACTATCAATAATTATAAGTACACTAATAAAAGGGAACTGGGGAGGGAAGTCTGCTGATTTATGCACTCAATTTAGTATGTAACAAAGATGACATCTCTTTATTTACGTATGATTGATAATACATTACAAATAAAATTTTTTAGCTTACACTGAAATTGTAAGGGGGTATTCTGTATTAAAAATGATAATACAGTTAGTGTATTTACCTCGGATCCGAGTCTCTTTAAACTAGTTAGGAATTTTCAAATTTACTCTACTTCTTTAGTCAATTACATTATTACTTAAAATACCATTTGAAGAATGGTTTCATTTTGTTGTGCGATGTTCCAAAGCTACATCACAAGAGTTATGTTACAAAGTATGATTTCTGAAATTACTTTTTACAACATTGTTTTTCTTAACGCTTAGAGATTGTCATTTAAAGTCTTTTTCATTTAAAATTACTTATATTTAAAAAAATACATTATGCACGGAAGACGAGCTTCCGCGTCACCTCTAGTTAATCGTTTCAGTCCATGTCCTGCCGCGTGATTCTTCTGTACTCTCTTAATAGTGGGTCGTCATCGTGGTAGTCTTTCCGGTGGAGGTCCTCGCAGTCAACTAGTCAACTAATGATGAAGTGGATGTTACGGTGTCATCTAGAATGAGGTCGTCCTGTTTCTCAGTGGTAGTGTAAAGGCAGTTGAGGTCTTAGTCTTCACATTTCCCAGTTAATCACATCACATTTGTAATAGCACAGTAGTATTTGAGTTTACATAATCGTTACACATTATGACGGAACCCTAAAATAACTTGAACTATATTTTTAATAGGAGATGTCACCTTACACACTTATTTTATTCTTTCACATCTTTGTGTTAAAACACTCTACATTTTAGTTACACAGATCTCCACACTGTTAGTTGAAGCTAATAACAAAATAAAAAAAAAACATTTTGTGCAGCGCACCGCTTGGAGCTGTTTACAGATTAAACGTCGCATCTCAAGTCCTTCATTGTTACAACAGGAAAATTGTAACGACGCGGAGTGAATACTCCGCCATAACATAGTTCCAACTTTTAATTAGTAATACAGTCTTACAGTTCGACAAAATAAACAATCAAGACTTTGCTTGTCTACAGAATTTATTACAACTACTACTAGTGACTTTGAATTATTTATTATTTACATTATAATTTACAGGTATTTTTATTTAATGCCGGGTCGGTATGCAAGTTGGATCCGGTATACACAGGTCACAGCATGATAATTTAATAAAGGGTTAACAGTTTTTTAAACTCTGTCTTTCTCAGTTTTAGTTAATTATTTTATTTAAATTCCCTTTTTAATTCTCATTACTATTATGAGTTAGTTCAGGGGTATTCTTCGGTTTAATAGTGCGATTTAATGGTTTTCACTAACTTCCCATTTTATATTTTTATTTTAATTTTTTTTTTATTTGTTTGACAATTTAAATCGTCACATACTCCGCCGCTTAAATGAGTCATGGGGGGGAGAACTTTAACAAGGTGAATTCGAAAGTAAGTTACTGGGGCACACTTGTCGTTACTGTTTGAAGTTTCTCTCCTTCTCCCTTTTTCTTTTATTTATTTAGTTGCATGAGTTATACACAACTTACTTCTTCTGATTATCAAACAATATATATATCCTTACAAACTAATTCTTAAATTACGTAAAATTCACACTTTATGACTACATATTAAGACACATAAACTTCTTCTTATTTCTACTACTTAAAACTACTACCGGTTTTTTCTTTGGGTTTTAGTTACTCTATTCACAGAGTTACTCTCTAAATAATTTATTACTTAGTGGTCATGGTAGTGGTCATGGTAGTGGTCAGCTGACTACTCACTTCGCTCATCTTTCGCTGAACAGGATTTAAGGTTGATCAGGCCTCATTCCTAATTCTACGATTAGCACCTTGCATGGTTACTCAGGTACAAGATAACTTGTCTACCTTGTATTACCATTTTCTAGTTTTTCGCTCTACCATTTCCCTTTTTTTTATACAGTTTTATCTGCGAAATATGTGTTCTTCGTACATATTCTTGAGTCGCAGGTTCGTACAGGGCTACTGTTACTGGGGTTAAGTACTTCTGGATTTGGTAAGGACCACACCATCGGTATGATAGTTTAGAGGTGGTCTTATCAATTGCACTACTAGTCGGGTGTGTTCTATACTTTACTAAGTCACCGACTTGGTACTTAACTAAATTGTTATTATTACTTCTCTCGTGATATTTTCGCGATTTCTCTAAGTTCGCTCTTAAATTTGCGCGGGCTTCATTCCAGATTTTTTTTATATGCTTATCCTTAATTTGCTGGGGTAGCAAGTCATGTATTTTCCATTTTGTGGACAAGGGGTGGTTTGGTTTGTACTTATACAGTAACTCAAACGGGGTCGATTTATGTCCTTCGTGATAAGCTGAATTGAAGGCGTATTGTATCCAGGATAGGTTCTGGTCCCAAGACGTATGGTCGTTCGCATGATAGGCTATTAAAGCAGATTTGAGGTTTCGCAAATACCTTTCAGCAATATTGCCTTGCGGACGATACTCCGTAGTGGTAATATGGTCTATCCCTAACTTGAAACACATATTCTTAAATACCTTTGCCTTAAACTGGGGTCCGTTATCTGACACTAGATGTACAGGTGTACCAAAATCTTTAAATAGTCTTTCCTGTAATATCTTTACAGTGGTCGACGCTAACGCTCGCCGCATGGGATACATCCAAACAAATTTGGTGAACGAATCTACACATATGAGTAGCATCGTATTACCTGATTTAGATCAAGGGTAGGGACCTGAAAAGTCTAAATAAAGTTTAGAGAACGGGGTAGTAGGGATTTCTTAAATTAATTGGCTTATTTGACTGTTTCTTGCTGGTTTGCTGAGCGCGCATAACTTACACTTTTTTACGAAGCTAGCTATTTCGCTGTTCATATTGTTCCAATGATATTCCTTACGAATGCGATGTATTGTTTTATTTATTCCCATATGTGCTCCAATGGTGGATGAATGGTAGTATTACATCAGCATAGGCTTAATTACATCATGGGCAATTATTCTTAAATCCTTTCCATTTCCTATTTTGTGGCATAGTATTCTTTTACTCAATATGTATTTATCTGATTTAATTCCTTCCTCGAGTTGTTCTATAATTGGCTTCAAAAGAGGGTCTTGTTGTTGATACTGAGCGATGTTGGTAAACGCAAGGGGGAATTCGGTAATTACGGTGTTAACAATGGGAGTTTCTAGACTCTCATTGATTTCGGGAGTATTAGTGGGCGACTGGAACATACGGGACAGGGTATCCGCGATTACATTTTGTGTACCTCTAATATGTTGTACTTTGAATTTGTAACAGTTTAACCTCAATACCCATCTTCCAATACGTCCTAACTGTTTAGGGTGATTCAGTAACCAAGATAATGCTTGATTATCAGTTTCCAACAGGAACTCTTTATATTCTAAAAAAGGTTTAAACTTCTCAAAAGCAAATACAATAGCTAAACATTCTAATTCATATGCGGAGTATTTCTTTTCTTGGTCAGTCAAAGTACGTGAAGCGTAACTAATCGGTAGTCTACAGTTTTCTATTTCCTGATATATTACTGCACCTAAGGCTACACTTGAACTGTCGATCTGAACTACGAAAGGTTTCGTAAAATCTGCTAATTGTAATACCGGGGGTGACATGATGCTTTCCTTTAGTTTTTTGAACGCAGTTTGGTGTTGTGTGGAGTCCATTCAAATTTCGCTCCCTTCTTTCTTAAGGCATTCAGAGGTGCGGCTATTTCGGCTAGATGAGGAATATACTTGTGGAAATAATTTATCATTCCCAAAAATCGGGCTATTCCTTTAGCATCCCGCGGTGGTAAAAATTCTCTGATCGCACGGGTTCGTTCGGGGTCTATGCTTACCTTACCGTTGGCCTTCACGATGTGACCTAAAAATGAAAATTGTGGGACGGCAAAATTTACCTTTTTGGGATTAACTGTTAATCCGGCTTTCTGTAATCGAGATAACACTTCACGTAGATGTTTAAGATGTTGGTCCATCGATTCGCTGTAGATTACAATGTCATCCAGGTAGTGATACACATATTTAAATTTTATATCATGAAATATTTTTTCTAATAGTCTACTACATACGGAACTTCCTTGTGATATTCCAAAGGGTACTCTCGTAAATTGGTACAGGTTGAAAGGAACAGCAAAAGCGGTTAGACGTTTGGATTCTTCCGAAAGGGGTATTTGGTGAAATGCCTGATTTAGATCCATTATAGTAAAGACTTTCGCTTTGGTGAAATAATGGAAAGCACTGTGGATGTCGGGAAGCGGGATAGATTCAAATTCTATTCGTTTATTTAATTGCCGGTAGTCCACAACTAGTCTGTGTTTGTCGTGACCTTTTGGTACTAAAAATGAGGGTGATGAATACGGTGAAGTAGAGGGTTCGATGACTCCTTGTTCTAATAACTTGTTAATATGGTTCCTCATTACTTCCATTTTGGGCGGCAATAACTTGTATGGGGGAAGGCGTATTACTTTGTGGTCGCTCAGATTGATCTTGTATTCTATTAGGTTCGTTAGTCCTAGCTTAGGGGTAAGAACGGTGGAAAACTCTCTTATTAGTTTCTGCATTCTCAGCCTATCTCTACTTTCTAGATGAGATAATTCAGACTCATGGTGTACTATATGTGTAGTAGATGATCCAGTACTTTCTTGTTCTTCTGTTTCACAATCAAAATTATACTTCCGTGTACGGTCGAATCGAAAATAATATTTCTTCTCGTGGATGTCAAGAATTATTCCCGTTTTACTGATAAAGTCAGCTCCCAATATTAAGTCGGGTCCTAAATCATCACATACTAACATTGAAAAAAACCACGTTAGGTTCTTAATTTTTACCTTAATGGTGATGCTAAGTTTTATCACTAAATTTTGTTTATTGGCAGTAGCACATCTTATATTCACAGCTTGACTGCGTTTCACTAGGTTGTGTTCGAATAATTTATCTGCTAACCTCTGACTGATTAAGGTTCTAGTCGATCCAGAATCGATTAATCCGAGGATGGATATAACACCTAGGTCAACTTGTATTAAGGGCAATAGACATTCAGTCCAATCACATTTAGTTATCGCGTTACATTTCTCAATAAACCTTCTAACATAGGGATCTATTTTTCTAATGTTCTTTTCTTTTTTCTTTTTTCCTTATTCTCGTTGATTTCTTTGGGTTTACCGGTTCTCAGGATGCTGCGGAAGACACAGGATTTCGGGTCTCCCTGCCTGACATGTTTTTTGGATTAGGTTGTTTCCGATCGTACTGCTTCCGATTACAGTTTCTACTTACATGTCCATACTTTCCGCAGTTATAACATATATTTTTTTACGAGGGGTATAGCTTGCTTCCGTTTTAGGTTGCGTGTCATTTGATTTACCAGGGCTGTGCAAGTTGTTCGGTCTATTAAATGGTCGACTTTCACGCTGGGTTTGCACATCGGGCACCAGGGCTTGCATTTCATTTCTACTAGGCTCGGTTGATTTCAAAGCATGTCTGTTCTGACCTGAGTACCATACGTTCGACGAGTGAATACTGCATTGTTCGAGATCCGCAAAGGTGTTGGGTCTATTTATTAACGCTAAACGAGATCTTTCTTCTGGAGACAATCCTACTAAAATGGTATCGACCATCTGTCTCTCACTCCAATCTACTTGCAGTAGTCGAGAAGACTCCCTGATGTCAGAGATGTAATGGGCCAGTCTCTCGTGAGTTCCTTGTACTCGAAGTACGGTCTTTCTTTTAAGTTCCTCATAAATTACGGTGGGAATAAAATATTTTATGATAGTAGTATGCAGTTCTTCTACTGGAAGTGTAGAGCTTAATGATTCCAGCACACGATTCTTTAATGGTGGTTTACATTTCGGTAGGAGGACTTGCAAAATTTGCCAGTCATTTAGTTGCTGTAAATCCTTTATCTGCAGGAGGTATTTGATGAAGTTTAGTAGTTTAGTAACATTCAAACCATCCGTGTATGGAATTTCAGTTAAGAGTTTTTCTACGGGATGAGTGATTTTTCCGTAGAGGTCAACATTATAATTTACGAGTGGTATACATTTAGGAGGACCAGATGCTGCATTAGGGGTAGTGAATTCGTACATCCCGGAGCGATTGTGGAAACCACTGTGAGGAGGGGCTTCATATATTGTCTGGGTATTCACGTCTCTATTTGGGTTTTGCTCACGACTCGGTTGTATTTTCGATACGGTGGGTGATTCCTGATCCGTGTTGGGGGGAGGTTGTTCTAAGCTAGGAGATTGAACTGGGGAGATGTATAGTTTCTTCAAGGATTTTTCAATTTCATCCATTCTGAATGAGTCGGACCTTCTTCGCAATTCATTGATAATAGTGGGTAATTGGCGTAAAGCCTGATCCGCAAAACTTTGGACTTGGGGAGGGATTACCGTGATGTTGGGCCAGTTTAACAAATCTTTTATTCGCCGGGTTAAATGTTCTATCCTTTGAGTTGTCCGCAATATTACCGCAGGAGATTTCTCGTCTTGAAGGATTTGGGACAATAAAGTCAACTCACTATACTTGGCATAGCACGTTTCTCTCTCGCTCTCATAATCGAGTCCGCTTAAGTTACTTAACTGCGCGGGTGTATCAGATCCACTTTCGCGTATAGACTTGCGCAATTCCGCGACTGTTACATTCGCATGAGGTAAGCCGCGTAAAAGAGCTTCATAGCACAGTTCGTCTTTTAATAGTAAGTCTGGATTAAATAGGGCCATGTTTACCTTATATCTAGCACACTAAAACTTATTCTACTACACTATACACAATTATTGCATACACACTTTAGTTCATGGTAAAACATTTGCATGAGTTGTAAGAGAATTACTTAGCATCTCAGAGAAAGAGAAAAATTTTACACAGACGTCAACTTTACTTTCAACGATCAGCTGTTACGCTGGAATGTGGGACAAACTAGTTTTCTTTAAACAATGGCATAGTATTATGCGTAAGAAGGGGGGAATCAAGCTCGAGGGTGAAGAGAATGTTATTGTTCCACTCAACAACAGCTGACGGCTTCCTTTAACGAGGGTGGTATGTGCGATGAGGAACGATATGCGTTTTAAGCAAGTTATAGCCCGTTACTAAGCTGAGTTTTAGTTATTATTTGGTTTTACGTGCTAATTTTAATTTATCTAATTCTGCTACTAGAGAGGAGTAGAATTTCACTTACAATTTATTTACACGTAATTGAACTTGTTTTATTTAGTCAGTTGTTTATATGACTCACCGTGGCAATAGAAAGACGAATTACGTATTTATGCAGAAGTATACAGGAAAACTACAGGTCTTGAATTGTCGCAAAATAGACGTGATAGAGACTGAATATTTTGACAAGTACATACATGAATTGGTGTAATACAAGCTAATATTTTCACGTATATTAAGTAAATCATATAAAAGTATGTGCGTAATCTCACACAAAATTTAAAATTGTGAATTTAATATTGTCACTATTATTCTTTTATGCTACTTAGCCTTTTTGTTTTACATACAATACATTAACTGAGTGCATAGATCTACAGAGTGCCGCATCTTACATGCGTCACTATGTTTACATCACTATGTTTACAAACCATTTATATTAAGCAGAGTCGCGCATCTTATAACGTGTCGGCTACGTTATAACCTAGGGAACCCGTGATAATTGACTCTGACCAATTATACAGGCTGCATTCGTTGTAACAAACTGAAAATTAATCAAATCACTATCAATAATTATAAGTACACTAATAAAAGGGAACTGGGGAGGGAAGTCTGCTGATTTATGCACTCAATTTAGTATGTAACAAAGATGACATCTCTTTATTTACGTATGATTGATAATACATTACAAATAAAATTTTTTAGCTTACACTGAAATTGTAAGGGGGTATTCTGTATTAAAAATGATAATACAGTTAGTGTATTTACCTCGGATCCGAGTCTCTTTAAACTAGTTAGGAATTTTCAAATTTACTCTACTTCTTTAGTCAATTACATTATTACTTAAAATACCATTTGAAGAATGGTTTCATTTTGTTGTGCGATGTTCCAAAGCTACATCACAAGAGTTATGTTACAAAGTATGATTTCTGAAATTACTTTTTACAACATTGTTTTTCTTAACGCTTAGAGATTGTCATTTAAAGTCTTTTTCATTTAAAATTACTTATATTTAAAAAAATACATTATGCACGGAAGACGAGCTTCCGCGTCACCTCTAGTTAATCGTTTCAGTCCATGTCCTGCCGCGTGATTCTTCTGTACTCTCTTAATAGTGGGTCGTCATCGTGGTAGTCTTTCCGGTGGAGGTCCTCGCAGTCAACTAGTCAACTAATGATGAAGTGGATGTTACGGTGTCATCTAGAATGAAGTCGTCCTGTTTCTCAGTGGTAGTGTAAATGCAGTTGAGGTCTTAGTCTTCACATTTCCCAGTTAATCACATCACATTTGTAATAGCACAGTAGTATTTGAGTTTACATAATCGTTACACATTATGACGGAACCCTAAAATAACTTGAACTATATTTTTAATAGGAGATGTCACCTTACACACTTATTTTATTCTTTCACATCTTTGTGTTAAAACACTCTACATTTTAGTTACACAGATCTCCACACTGTTAGTTGAAGCTAATAACAAAATAAAAAAAAACATTTTGTGCAGCGCACCGCTTGGAGCTGTTTACAGATTGAACGTCGCATCTCAAGTCCTTCATTGTTACAACAGGAAAATTGTAACGACGCGGAGTGAATACTCCGCCATAACATAGTTCCAACTTTTAATTAGTAATACAGTCTTACAGTTCGACAAAATAAACAATCAAGACTTTGCTTGTCTACAGAATTTATTACAACTACTACTAGTGACTTTGAATTATTTATTATTTACATTATAATTTACAGGTATTTTTATTTAATGCCGGGTCGGTATGCAAGTTGGATCCGGTATACACAGGTCACAGCATGATAATTTAATAAAGGGTTAACAGTTTTTTAAACTCTGTCTTTCTCAGTTTTAGTTAATTATTTTAGTTAAATTCCCTTTTTAATTCTCATTACTATTATGAGTTAGTTCAGGGGTATTCTTCGGTTTAATAGTGCGATTTAATGGTTTTCACTAACTTCCCATTTTATACTTTTATTATTATTATTTTTTTATTTGTTTGACAATTTAAATCGTCACAAGGATGCCCAGTATCGACTGAATTGGTGGGAACATCTTTGCCGAATGGACGACTGCCGCATCCCCAAACAACTATGAACTATAAGCTGAGGGGACGGTGAGGAAGCGCTGTAGTGACCATCTCTAATCTTTGCCCATTTGAGACCGGAACAAACCATCCTTGGTTTAATCCGTGAAGATGAAGATGATGACGATGATGATTAATCGTAATAGAGAAGTCAGGATTTTTCTCGAATGCGGTCACTGAACACGGGTGGGTTTTTAGATAGGATCGTTCCTGTTAGGAGGCGTTTGATAACAAACCGAAGGAGAAATGTTGATGGTTGTAGGAGATTCGCCTCATGTGTATGCAACACGCGTGAAAGTTAGAGATTACACAAACTTTGCCTTTTGTCGTCCATAAGTGTGTCTGTATTTTCCTGATGAAACCATCTTAAACGTCTGATACAGGTTGTGATATGGTTCTTTAAGCGTTCCTGTCTTCCGGATACATGGTAATTATAAAAAGTGTAGTAATTGTAATTTCCTTACTCGTAGTAAATAAACAGACGAACTATTAAAAATATAAATACAGTTTAATTCCTGAACTCACAATAAAATAAAGGGTGGGTTTATAAGCCCCTGAGACGACTCGCCCTGTAAAAAATAAAACCTGGGGTAACACCACGGGATAATAATGGGGGGGGGGTGAAGCATAGCGACTCACACGGTCGCCCACTACCTTCCTTGTATTCCGTACAGCTCACATAGGCAGCCAACTAACCTGCCTAACTCCTAACATACAGTCATAGAAAATATTATTAATATAATATAAAACATTTTAATTTTACATATCAGATATACTTCTGACTGATAAAAAACAAAGTTTGAGTTACCTTCAAATTTAATCATTTATTAAACAACTCTGTTTACAGCTTTTACAACGAACCTCCAATATTAGTACTATCACACCCTTCTGTATCTAACTTAGAAACAAGCGCTCTGTTTGTTTAACTAATCCCATACTCACTTAAATTATCTGATGTGTATACAGAGAGATCTCGAGTTGCAACATTTGTAGTGAGTTCAATAATCTCCTCTTCTTGCGTTTATATTCTACGAAACTCATTACGTCACTGTAGCTGTTAGATTTTCTTTAAATTATAAATTATGTTCATTTACAACCCTGCGGCCAACTTGTTCTTCTTTTATTTTTCTTTCCATTACAGAGCCGTAGCCTGTTACAGTTTGCTTTTACTCCGACTGCCAACTTGGGACTCGTCTTTCTTTGTGACATCTCTCTATCTCTTTTCTCTTGAATTCCTTATCGACTGTCAGTGTTGGCAACCTTTCCCTTGCATTTTCCCACGAGCTAATTGTATTACCGCCTTCTCTATCCTTGACAAATTTTCTCATTACTTCTTGATTATAAGGTATAATTTCTTCTTATATCTTCATATGCCTCGATTACGTAGTCTACAGGTGAGGGCAGTGTAAACAGGGACATGACGACTCAGGAAAACGTTTCCTGTACTCATTGGCTTTTAATATCTCCTGCGCAAAGAAGGAGAAGGAGAAGGAGAACAACAACAACAACAGTAACAACAAGCTTATGCTACAGTTACTAGAATAAAACTGTTAGCGTTTATATTCGCTGATTTTAAAGAAACATCTGTTGACAATTTTAAAGCGCTCATTCAAAGATAAGCGATCTGGTACCAACACTGATAACACTGAGCGACCTCGTTCAAGATTACCGAGAGACTAAGACAAGATAACAGCATGTCAGCGTCAATTTTTATTCACTTTCTACTTAAGAGCATAATTGAGTAGCGGTGATGGTGTGAGGGCCATGCTCTTCCTGAATCCTAAATGTTTTCCCAAAATCGGTGTCACCATCACCTATACTTTCGTACTAGACTTAGTACTGCTTTATACTGAAATCTAAATGCCTGAGAGGAATGTGACAGAGAAAGAGAGAGAGAGAGAGAGAGAGAGAGAGAGAGAGAGAGAGAGAGAGAGAGAGAGAGAGAGAGAGAGAGAGAGAGAGCGTAGACATGCGCACATGTAGTGGTTGTAAACAAACGACTCCTACTGAGAAATACCGATTCACATTACTCTGTTAAAACTCACTCAACGCTCACTTTCCTCTCATCTAAAAAAAAATATGTTTCTCCCAGATTCCCGAAAACTTTCAATTTGCACAAGGTACTTGTAACGCATGACTACAATTACTCGTTTTCAATTAACACTTTTCTTTTACGTCTATATTTCTTCTAATTGAATCCCATACTATTAAATACTGGCGTTAATATTTTAGCGCCCGATGGGAAATGGATTCTTTCTTTCGTGATAGGTAGTCGTTTTTTAACAGCGGGCACAACGTTTTGATTTTTAGAAAAATCCTAAACAATATTTCTTAACTACATACTTATCGAAATCATCAAGAAAAAGTTTCCTTTTCTTACATGTGTTAGTTTTTTCCCGGTGTGGAGAGTTTTCCTTCTCGACTGCATTTTCTTTGCTTTTTCAAGTACCTAACAAAGCCTTCCAATTTATTACAGTAATACGCAGCTGATTCAGTGGGTATGTCAGTGAGTGTTGCGCATTGGAAACTCTTGAAAATCTTGAGTTGTTCCAAAAACGCTATGTAGAAAAGGCTGGGTTTTAAACGAAAAGAAGTGGACTGTAATTCTGTTGTATGATATGCATTTATTGAAACGTCAAATTTTATAGACCATTGTCGACACGTGCGGGTGTTTTGAGGCCATAACGCCCGTAAAATTAGCTTTGAAAGAAGTCGCAGTCCATTGTAAATGGACGCAGGTTGTCTGAATAAATTAGTGAGTACGATACATGAATATAATTAAGAATGATCCAGAAGCCCACGGCTGGAAGAGAGATTTTTAACGAGAGTACAGCTCGGAGTCTGGTTAGAAACTAAAACTAACTTGTCTACCGTCAGTAAAGCTGACTGCCGGCAGCGCTTGATAAGCAAGTGACGTCACCCGCGCGTGTCGCATTGCAGTGGTACGGCGCACAGCTGATAAATAAAGTACAAAGTTTGAACATACTGCCCGCTCAAAATCGGGACGATTTTGTAAATTAAACATTAAATTAATAATATAATAGTTAGATTTACATGGCAAAAATAATACAACAATTGGCGTATTGGCTACAGCGCAATGACATAATAACAATAATATGATTAACATGATAAATTCAATTAATAATTATAAGGTACATAAGAAATCAACCCTTATGCAAATAGCAAGGGCAAACTGACAGTAAAATTACCCAAAAAATAATAGTAACACAGTACACATAATAATACAATGATTAAGTTGATCTTTCTCAAATAATACCCATTGACATTTGCAAAGCATTATAATAACAAGTGATAACACCATAAAAAATATAATAATTGCACCATGATATTGACACAACAAACCCCAATAAATTTCATAATATATGACCATTAGAAAATACAATACATACATAGAATAATTGATACCATAAGTAACACTTGTAGTTCTCGGAACTTTGAATATATAAACATACGACAATACAACAACATCCATAAATGATTGATAGTACAATGAAAACACAGTCACTATTGCAATAATAGCTATCGGCACGTAATAATAATACTTACAACGTTAATGATACAATTGACTTGTATGCTCGTCCCGGGGAATGTCCCGGGCGTAGTCCAGGCAATGTGACAAGTTCACAATCCTAGTGCGTCTCGTATGGCACGCATACGACTAGTTTGTTGCCACCGGAAGGGGGCATAATTTGTGGATGGGTCGGCGTAAGATACCTAGCGCGGTGCGAACTTCTGCGACGCGTACTAAGGAATCTTGACCCGGAAAAACATTAGTAATTACCCCACGCTTCCACTGTAGTGGGGGAGAATTATCATCCAAAACGAGGACAAGTTGTCCGACATTCAAATTCCTTAACGGGGTGCGCCATTTGTTGCGCTGCTGCAACTGGTGCAGATAATCTCTAGACCACCGTTTCCAGATGATCTGTATAAATTTTTGGAGCAGAAGCCATCTGCCCAAATGACTAGCATTGCTTTGGGTATAGTCGGGTTCCGGAAGTGCAGTCAGTGGAGCACCGACCAGGAAATGAGCAGGAGTTAAGGGTTCAGGGTCTCTAGCATCGTCGGACACAGCACATAAAGGGCGTGAATTAAGGCAAGCCTCAATTTGAGAGAGAAGAGTAGAGTATTCCTCAAAATTCAAGATCGTACCGCCTATTACGCGACGCAAATGATATTTAACACTCCTTACACCACTTTCCCACAAACCACCGAAATGAGGGGCTGAAGGAGGGATAAAGGACCACTTGATACCACGGAGACCGCAAAACTCCTGAGAAGATTGCTCAACTTCCTTTGAGTTTAAAAATTTGTACCAATCATATAAGATGTGGTTGGCACGACGAAATTCGTACCATTATCTGAAAATATCTGCGCGGGAATACCTCTGCGCGCTATGAACCTTTTTGAAGCCGCTATAAAGGCGTTGGAAGTGAGATCCGACACCAATTCTAAATGGATGGCCTTTGTGCACATGCATATGAATAACGCGATGTATGCCTTGGACGTGGACTTTGAGCGCTGCCCGCCATGGCGTAAAAGTACAGGACCGGCGTAGTCCACGGCCGACTGGGAAAATGGCCTAGCAGGCGTGACCCTAGAAGGGGGTAACTGACCTAATAGTTGATTCGCGCCTCTAGCCCGGAAACGAAAACAAGTGACACACTTATGTATTACTGAGCGGATAAAAGATTTGTCGTGAATGATCCAATATTTGTGCCTGAGCGAAGCTTGAGTTGATTGCACACCAGCGTGCAACAAACGGATATGTTCATACTCAATTATTAATCTCGTGAGACGAGAGTGCGGGTGCAAAATTATTTGGTGTTTACTCGCGTAGTTAAGTGGGGAGAATTGTAAGCGTCCACCCACTCTTAAAATGCCTGAGTCATCCAGGAAGGGGTTGAGTGCAAGAATGTTACTGCTGCGAGGAAGGCAACGATGTGCCTCAAGTTCCTTAACTTCTATGCCGAAGTGCAACTGCTGGGATTGCCGGACAAAAAACAAAAGTGTGTCATACAATTCTTGAGCAGACAAAAAGGACGTGGCCCTGTCAACAACCGGGAGCCTAGAGTTGCGAATAAATCTGCGGCAATATGCGAAGACGCGAATGAGCCCAGTAAGGGATGAATAATTTTCAACATAGCTATGTGTTGAGGATTCGACAATTAGTGAGGTTTGAACCTGCTTACGACGTTCCTGCTCAAAGTCGGGGTAAGTACAGGGAGCATGAATGTCGAAGGCGCTAACGGGCCATGATCCTGACTCATGGGCTAACCAGGACGGACCATGCCACCATTGAGTATGGCAGTGCAAACTACGAGGGAGGCAACCGTGTGATAAATGTCGGCAGGGTTGTCAGTTGATACTACATGTTGCCAAGTTCCCCTGCTGCTAACAAGACGCTGTATTTCCGCGACACGGTTGGCCACAAATACCTTCCAGCGGGAAGACTGTTGATGTATCCAATGCAACGCTATCATCGAGTCCGAATAGAGATATAGTCCGTCAAAATCATAGTTGATGGCGTTTAAAACCTTGGAAGTTAATTGCGCCAGCAATAAACAAGCACAAAGTTCAAGGCGTGGTACCGTTATCTGTTTCAGCGGAGCGACCCTAGATTTAGCACACAACAAGGTTGACGATATGGCGCCGTTCGAATAGACCGCCCGCACATAAATGCAACACGCGTAACCTTTAGCCGAAGCGTCGGCGAATCCGTGAAGCTGTAATGAACTAATTGGATAATTGTTCGAACTCTTAACCGACCTCGTAATCTTAAAATGAGTGTCGGAAACCAATTGAGAGTATAGTTCTAGCCATTGATTGGCTAATGACCCAGATAGGGGTTCATCCCAATTTGTGCCCGCCAACCACAACTGTTGTACGAAATGTTTGCAGCAAAATGTGATGGGGGCAATAAGACCCAGCGGGTCGTAAATCCCAGCAATGACCGACAACACGCTTCTTTTGTTGAACACGGTCGAATTATCATCACCCCGAACGGTATATAAAAAATTATCCTTATCAACGTTCCATTGGATTCCCAATGTACGCACGTTTTGACCTTTGCTGAAGTCATGGGATACTTGGGTGCGAAGGGCCATAATCTTATGGTGGTTAGAAAACCACTTATGTTACGTGAAACTATACCTATTTAGCAAATTCACGATCTCGCATTTCATTTTAGCTAACACGTTCGGATCATCCGAACCCGTTATAAGATCATCTACGTAAAAATCATTGGCTATGGCCCTAGAAGCTATAGGGTAGTCGGGTTTATTTTCGTAGGCTATCTGAGCCAGACAACGTGTAGCAAGGAAGGAAGCACTAGCAGTGCCATACGTAACCGTCCTTAAAGCGTAATGTTGTAATTCCTTATGCGGCGCGTCACGCCAAACGATGCGTTGCAAGTTTGAATCCTTTGGGTTAACCATTATTTGACGATACATCTTTTCTATGTCTGCAATAAGTACATATCGGTGGGTACGGAACCGAACCATTATCGAGAACAGATCCTGCTGGATCGTAGGACCGACCATTAGAGTATCGTTGAGGGACAGATTATTTGTGGTTTTAGCGGAGGTGTCAAATACCACGCGCAATTTAGTGGTTAGGCTGGAGTCTTTGAAGACTGCGTGATGGGGCAACTAAAAAATATCTGAGTTGTCAAGCGAAAAATCGTAATCATTAAGTGGAGACATGTGACCAAGTTTCAAGTATTCACTCATGAACTCGCTATAATCCTTGTAAAGGATATGGTTCTGCTTGAATTTGAACTCTAGTGATTGGAACCTGCGGATAGCTCCGCGGAGAGAATCTCCCAAATGAGATTTATCAGACCTGTGGGGCAGGGATACCACGAATCTCCCTTCGCGGTTGCGGATAGTGTTTTTTACAAAATGTTTTTCACACGGCGAGTCCTCAGAGCAGGGTTCGCGACTAGAGACCTCCTCCAACTTCCAGAATTCTTTTAGTTGCGAGGAAATCTGACTATCATCCTTGCAGACTATAAAGGACGAAACTGTTTTAGTTATGTCGACGTTGAAGGGTAAATTACCGGCCAAAATAAATCCTAACTTAGTCTCCTGAATTATAGGAAAGTGCGGTCCGCGCATAAATTTAATGGGTTCAATTAGTTGGAGATAATATTGAGCGCCGAGTAGTACATCGACTTGCGACGAGCAGTGTAGGTGTGGATCAGCCAAGAATATGTGCTTGGGTAAATTCGAAGAGGCCAGATCGAACGACTCCGCCGGTAAATCATTAGTTATACTGGGTAGTACGGCACAATGTACGTTTAACGTAAAGGGTTTATAGCGAGAATGTAGCTTTACCTTTGTAGTAAAGTCAGCCTGGGAAAGCGAGTTGTTTATACCCGTGATGGGCAGTTGCGATTTAACCAATTAAAGGCCCATTCTGCGGGCGAAATCCATTGTGCAAAAGTTTGCTTGCGAGCCAGAATCCAGTAAAATTCTAACGGGTAATTTTCTACCGGCCTTATTAGTGGTCATACAGACGGCGGTGGATAACATTATTGATTTATTTGTTTGTAACTTTAGTGAGCATTGGTTATTGATGGAAGATCCGTTCTTGTTGGGGACATGAATTGTGGTGTGGTGACGCTTAGCACATTTTTTACAAGAAAATTTTGATGAGCATTTTGAACTTTCGTGACCCGGACGAAGGCAATTTAAACAAAGTTTGTTTTTTACTATGACGTTTCGTCTATCAGGGACAGAAAGCGATGTGAATTGTAAGCAGCCGATAATTCTATGTTCTCCGTTACATAGTCTACATAAATTGTTTCTGACATGAGAATGAAATGCTCCCCTAGGAGCGCTTATCTGTTTAACTGCCTTGCGATAAGGAGACTTATCGCTGTTATTTAACTTGCTCGTTTAGGTAGTCGCGTTATCAATATTCTGTAACAATTTCCTGCGTGAATTTAAAAAATTCATAAAATTATTGAAGTCAGGGAATTTATGTTCCGACAAACTCTCTTTCCACAACCGGAAAGTGTAACTGTCAAGCTTTTTAGCTAAGTAATGTATGACAATAATTTTGAATGTGTTAACTGGCAGGTTGAGATTGTTTAAAGCATTTATATTGGCTGAGATTTCATCAGTGAATTTAGATATGCTGACTTGGGATTCTTGTTGAACCAATGGTACGTCCAGGACATTCCCGACATGGTGGGCGGAGACAATTAGCTTACTGTCATATCTATTCTTCAACAGATCGATAGCCACCGCGTAATTCTCATGAGTGATTGGTAATGACTTTATTACGTTAAGCGCCTCGCCATATAATGACGAGTGCAAATAGTGAAGTTTCTGTATGTCCGTCAGATCGGCTGTGACGTGAATTAGTTCAAGAAAAATGTGATAATAATGCTGCCACTCAATAATACTACCCGCAAACCGTGGTAATTTGATCGGTTCCAACTGAATGGGGGGTGTTTTAAGATGTTTACTTTCAGCATTAATTAATGGTTTCTGGTTCATATGCTCAACTTGCTCCAGCAGGTGTTGCAATTTACACTCTATGCTACAAAGGCCGTCTTCCGTTTGTACCCTATCACTCGCTAAAGCAAAGTCCGCTTCCTCGGATTCGATTTGGGATTGAATCTCATCGTATTTGGTGGATAATTCCATCAAATGTCGAAGTTTTATTTTCAACGCACGATGATCGCTGGTTTCCAAATCAAAGTTATCCGCGAAAGTATTTACGCGGGATATTGAGGCTTTAATTGTGCCTCGGTTTTTTATTAGAGCCTTTACATCTGCCATTATTACAATTTAAGAAAAAAGAAAAATACTTTGGAAGAATTTGAGCATAGAGCATGTGAACCATAAACCCAAGTTTTCATAAATCTGAATACGTTGCGGTAGCTAGCGATCGTTATTTATATGAACATAATACTTGCTAGAATATATGCTTACTCTCTCCATTAATCAAACTTTGTTGGCAATTAAAAATTATTAAAATCATGAATTTAAATGATAGTAACATATATTTTTATCTTTGATGTTTGAACTCACAATGAACTGCCAACCACTTACTAACTTGTATTGTGTAATGATGGTGTGTGTTTATACAAGGGTGTTAAAAAATAACTGCTAAATGTAAAATATTGCTTGAAACGTTAAGTATGAGTAAGAAGTTCATAGTCACGTGGACGTTGATCCAGTCGTGACGAAGCTGGCTTCGATCCCGTTGCTCGATTCTGTTAGGAGCTGTTGCACCTCCTGTCTCTACTGGTCAGATGACGCCTTATGTTGTAGCCCTCCATAATTTAAAGCTGTGGAACTTTTTTACGTGAAATCGCAAATGCTGTCCTGCCGTGTCCCGTCGTCTCTGGTCTACTGCTCCGCCGAATCTTGTCGTGTTGATTGTGATGTAATTTACAAAAATGGTGTCGCTCAGGACGAAAATGGTGTCGCTTGTGGACGAAAATGTGGTACCTCAGGACCAAGAAATGCCCGTAAGGCCAAAGTAATATGCGGTCGCTTGTGGACCAAGAAATGCTGCCCGTAGGGCGAGAATAAATCCGGTTCGGTTGGACCAAAAATGTTGCCGTTTTTGCGCCAAAAATATGATATCCGTCCCGTGAGGACCAAAAATGTTGCGCATTGGAAGCTCTTGAAAATCTTGAGTTGTTCCAAAAACGCTATGTAGAAAAGGCTGGGTTTTAAACGAAAAGAAGTGGACTGTAATTCTGTTGTATGATATGTATTTATTGAAACGTTAAATTTTATAGACCATTGTCGACACGTGCGGGTGTTTTGAGGCCATAACGCCCGTAAAATTAGCTTTGAAAGAAGTCGCAGTCCATTGTAAATGGACGCAGGTTGTCTGAATAAATTAGTGAGTACGATACATGAATATAATTAAGAATGATCCAGAAGCCGCGGCTGGAAGAGAGATTTTTAACGAGAGTACAGCTCGGAGTCTGGTTAGAAACTAAAACTAACATGTCTACCGTCAGTAAAGCTGACTGCCGGCAGCGCTTGATAAGCAAGTGACGTCACCCGCGCGTGTCGCATTGCAGTGGTACGGCGCACAGCTGATAAATAAAGTACAAAGTTTGAACAGTGAGTTTAGTTGGTTTTCTTCTTCACATTTTTCAGTTATATTACTGATTATTTCGAGACCTTGACTGTAAACAACGAAACTTCTTTTTCTTTCTTCCGATTACCCTTAAAGAGACATTGTGAATAGACAGCTACAAATAAACAAATAACAGGATAATTTACTTACCAACTGAAAGTAACTAAAAGTACATTAATCCGAAACGATAGTTCACAATTTTTAATGTTACCATAACACGACTACTTGAAAAGTACTAAGAAAAGTACTAAGTTGTAAACACAAAACCAATCACGTTTTTTACGTCTTTGAACCACTTGATTCCACAACGATGAAAACCAGACTGCAAATAAAATTAAAAAGTCTGTAATCTGATCGCCTTTGTGATTGGATACCAGTCTGATTGTGAATCATTGGTCTTGACAAACTAACGATAATAACACAAACACAATCACACATACTTTATCCCCTTCATCAGAGACACAGAGTTTTGTCTCATGCAGTTCCAGAACATAGCTCACGTGCCAGAAATGTTTACATGCATGAGGGCTTTGGTGTGATAATGTATTCTTAGAACAGCGATACTGTCCGTGACAGGAACACGGACATATCTGACATTGACATTGGCTTGGCGTTCCCATAATTAAAATTCAGCAACTGCAGCTGTTTGAGTACAGACACTTACTTGGTTCCTTCCAGGTAATAATAATATTATGAGGGATTTAGAGAACATTGATATCAAAACGCTGTATGTTTTCTAATTTGGGAGCTGTAGTGGCTTTCTGATTCTTCAGCAGTAAATGAAGTAATACTGTTAGCAGTGGCAACAAACAAGAATAAATAAAAAGTAAACTACAGACTGCCTTGATGAATGGACTCTTTCTGGGCAAACGAAAATTAAGTACAGTAGATCCTCACTAATTCGTCACCTACGAGAGCGAATGGGTGACGAATTAGTAAAATAGACGAATTCGTGAGGGAGTAAGAAACAAACTCAAAAAGATTTAGACAGCTTTTTCAGTGATAATTGGCTAACTTAATGGAATTCCTTGGAAGCGCTCCTGAGTGAACCATATAAATAGGGTTTCATCGAATTTTTCTAGAGTGGCTGTCGTTAATCTTTATCTTTTCAATACATTCCCTTCCCCAGCTTCGGTATTGCACATAAACTTTTCAATTCGATCACCATTCTTCTTGACGTCATTTATTGTGGTACGTGGAACACCATAAATTTCTTACAGTATAGTCGCACTTTTACCTTTCCGAAGGCGCTCGGGAATTTCGTATTTTCTTGGTCAATCGAGACTTTTATAATTAGTAGGCTACGTTTAGTAGACATGACTGACCTCGAGCAGCTCTACTTGAAAAGTGATGAAAAACATACACAACAAATACTTGGAACCAGCACAAGGCCTCGACGAGAATTAATTTTAGGAAACGTATTGTTACGTAATACGGAACGTTCTACAAGTTTATCGAATGTTCCAGTTCAATCCGGCTGTAATGTGTGTGCGTACGTGATTCTCAACGCGTTAGATAGACAGTACCAGAAGCCGCGCGCACTGTGTCAAGGCCGCAATGAATTACGCTCTAATGTTTTCCTTTATAGTTTATAGTATGGATGTTCCTAAATTTTTGGTGGGGTATAAATACAAGTACTAAGCGACGTTCACTTCAGTTTGAGTTGCGAATTATTGTCGGGTGATTACTCTGTGAGTTCAAGTGGTTATTTGTAAAAAGTAATTATTTTTGGCGAAGTGTTATGTGTTTTACAATCGTGCGGGGCAATTGTAATACAAATGTGTTTTATATTAGTTGACATTTTATTGCATGTAAACAATTTTTAATTGATTTGTTGTAAGAGACTATCTTGTTGATTACAAAATGTTTTATTATGCTAAAGCTGGTGATTAGTGACTTAATTGGTGTTGTAACCCTCTTTTTATTTGTTTTTTATATTTTTTTTTTTAGTTTTTTTTTTTAGGTTACTTGATATTTATGACTAGGCTGAAGGCCTAGAAGGAAGCATAAAGTGTGCTGGGTCCAATGAGACGGGACTTGCAATTAACACTCTCTAGTAACAAGTAAGATAACAACCTTTATTATTTCATATATCATAAATATTTCAAAATCATCAACATACAAATATTATTCATTATTTCAATATTATAAATCCAAATATTTCAAATATTTTTCAGATGTCATAAATATTTCAACATTAGCAACATATAAATATTATTCATTATTTCAAGATAACAACCTTATCGGACGATAAAACATAATTCAACAAAGAACGTACATGTAAATCACAGACACAATTATAAGTTTAAAAACCTTGTGGACAGCCTATATATTTTTATCAAAACACAATTTATAAATTTCAAATGCCTGTAAACAGCCTAGATAACTTTATCAAAATACAATTTATAAATTTAAAATCCCTGTAAACAGCCTGTACAGCTTAATCGAAAATACAATAAGCATCAAAATTGCAGAAAAGGCGATTGGCCATCATACTAAAAGAACACAAACTATGAGTGTAAAACCCTTGTGAACAGCCTGTATAGTTTTATGAAAAAAAAACAATATATGTATTTAAATGCCTGTAACCAGCCTGTATAGTTTTATTAAGAATACAATATATATCAATTTAAAATGCTTGGAAACAGCCTGTATAATTTTATGAAAAGTACAATTTATAAATTTAAAATAATCTGGGTTGGCCATAATAACAAGAAAATACAAATTACAAAATTAAAAATTGCCTGTAAACCGCCTGTATGGTTTTATGAAAAGTACAATTTATTAAGTTAAAGAAAATAATCTGGATTGGCCCGGCCGCTGACATGTTCCACACGGCATCCGAAAAAGCAATCAACCATTACAAAATTTAGAAAAACCCCCAAAGCCGGACAGGGTAGTAGAAGGCTGGACAAGAGCAAGACCCGACATAAGGTAACACGTCCGGGAGCTTGCATAGATTTGCACAAACAGGTGACTACACTTGGTTTCAATGTGTAACCTGGCCTAATGCAGAATAAAGAAAACTCCCAACCCTTCTATGAAATAAGAAAATGATTATGTGTAAAAAAACCCATGATTATAATAGATACTAGACTCGCCTGTCCAGATCTGCATGTTACATACAGCACTACCTACTTAACTAAAATACCAGTCCCCCACAAACGTCTACAAACCCATTCACTATCAAGGTAAAAAAAATGTATAGCATAAAAAAAATTAATGAGCGCCGGAGACATGCCGGCGAACGGGCCCACAATTGATATCGAGACTAATTACATTATCAACGCAAGGTTACAGAAAGTTTGCATACAAATTATGTCCAGCCGGGCACGCGCACATTTAAAATGATTTTATGCAGTAGTGAGTGAATCAAGTATAACTTGAGGTTTTGTGGATTGTTAAACGCACGATACATGTTGTTCTATATAGAGGCCAAATTTAGGTAAGTATTGGATTAATATCACCTCGTTTTGTCAAGATGTTTCACAGATGCACAGGTGATCTGTGCCTTGTTGGACAGTCAGTCGGTCTTGCTGAGGAGGTGTTTACAGTGGAATGGTTACGGTTCTTTCTCCTCCGGCAGGTGAGAAACTAGAGTCTGTGTTGGCGTGATCCGTTCAGGACATGATGAAAGATGGAATTTCCACCATGGTAGGATCAGATCTCCGTCTGTCTCGGGAGCCCGGAGGTCTGTAAGCGTCTACCTACTCATGATAGGATAGAAATTACACGAAATAACCCAAAACTCAGTCCGCCGGAGGAAAGGCTGTTCACGCTTTGATAGAAGACTGCCGACTGAACAAACTTGCAGTCCGCAGAGCCGAGGAACACAATTACCCGCTTTCGCTAACAGATAGCGCAGACATGCAGTAAGGCAAAACACGGTAACGCAGAACATCGCTAAATAATAACTTCGCCAATCCCAGTTATTAATAAATTATATTTTTGTACGGTCGCCCGGTTTCTTTGAGAAACCGCGGCACACCCCCACCCCAAAAAGGCAACATGGTTGCCAACCACTTGAACTTGGGTACCCTACATAGTACCCCCAATCTTCTAGACCACCGAGCTTCTCCGGGGAATCTCAAGAAAACTCGCACTTAGGAGAACAGAGGCTCAGAAGGAAACGAAGGAGATGGAAAGAAGAAGTGTAGTGGGTGTACTTGTGTGCATGTAAGTACTTGTGTAGGTGTGTGGGCACCGCATGCTGACTTGATCGGGGCCAGCATACAGCAAGAAGGGACAGAAGAAGAAAAGAAGTAAGAGAAGTTCGGGGGCTCCCTGAGTTCTGAACTCATAAGTCCTCCCAACTTACATTTTGACACACCGAAAACTTACCAACTTTAACAGGGCTTTATGCCACATAGATACGGGGGGGGGAGCTAACCAAACAACTGAACAACTCCGCACTAGTACTCCATCATAACCTCTCAAGACGGGGGAAAATGATGGTCTCCATGAGACTATAATCTAAGGTAAACGACCTGCAGACGCCATAAGTGACGAAAGCGCTCGTAAATACCAGAGGCAAAATAGTAGTTTATAACACATTACTAGGTTGTATAATCCAAGGGTGTTGCCAAGAGACCAACAGGGTGGAAGAAGTTCACAACCGACCTCGTCAACCCTGCCGGTCTCACCCCTCCTCTCTCTAACTACCTTTTCTTTTTTTTTTTAAAAAACGGGAGGTTACGAAAATTGGGAAGATGAAAAGGGCAATTTATCATTGAAAGGTCAAGAGCTAGGACTAAAGGGTAAGGACATGGCTCCCTCCGAAAATAAGGATGACTGGAGAAAACCAAGGCTCGCGCAGGCTGGGGCGTGTCCCTGAAGTAGACGCACACCACTGGAATTCTGGGACATCTACCCGCTACCCGTTTCTTGTCACTTTTCCATGACAGACTTTATGTACTCGTTCCTTCCGGACATCACTCACTGAGAAATTATCTCGTGTTGAGCTGTACTGATCTGTTTCTTCTGAATCAGAATCAAGGCAAATTAAATCACTACTTTCACTCCGATTTTGATTATCCTCATCATCTAAATCCTCTGTTTCTGCCTCTCCTGCTTCTCTTTCTTCCAACCCTTCCTATTCTTCTTCCTCTATTTCTTCTTCATTATAGTCCTCTTCTTCCTCTTCCACTTCTTCTTCATCCTCTTCTTCCTCTTCTACAATTTCGCCTTCTTTATCACCATAATCTAAATCACCATTATAATACTGTAATTCTTCATTATCTTCTAGTTGCTCATCTGGTCCATATAAAATTTCTTTCCGTTCATCAGAAATTTCAGCAGAAGCTGGTTGTAAATCTGCATATATTATATAATTTTCATCAGCATACTCCACAACGCTGCCACCGCATTCCTCCTCTTCTTCAACCTCATCTCCTTCAATTATACTTGTAGTATGGATGACCTCGTGTTCATCTGCAAACTCAGAAACTTCAGTCTCTTTAACACCTATAAATATACTTCCATGTGCAGCATCTTCACACTTCTCCTCTGCATCTTCTTCTTCATCTTCACCTTCTTCATACACTACTCTATTAGGCACTTGAACGTTTCTGGAACGTTTAAAATTTTATTTTTTCCAAAAAGGAATAACATTTCTGCTAAAGGAGTCCTACTTGCCGATGTTTGTTCACTAATATAACTTCTTCTTCCACTGATAATCGTCTTTTCACTTACTACCTCCTTGTAGCTTTCATTACTTCTAAAATATTCAGTTTTTCTTACAGTTTCTTGTGTTTTCCACCAACCACCACGTTTGTCATTTTTAGCTCTTTCTAATGAACTACTTGAGTCTTGATCATCTTTTGCAGCTCGATCCCGGGACTCGTCAATTGCCTGGACAGTTCAGGAAACCACACACAACCGGTCCAGATCCGCAAAACAAAGTGGACGCTCCGCGAACACCAAACGGAATCTCTCTTGGGGAGTCACCCCTTCCAGAATTGCTTGTATAATGTCCCTCTCGGGCAACCCCAACCTTAAAATCCAGGCAGCTTTGCGTATACTCTGCTCAAAGTCCGCCAACGCCTCTTCGTTGGCCTGTACGCGATACAACAGCTTAAGTCGCAACTGGTCACGTCGTCGACCGGGTATGAATGGGCCCAACACCTCCACATGGAGAGAGTCGATACTGCCGCCACGACGCAAAGTGTTGGTGACCAGCTCCTCAGCCAGTGAACCCCGGCAATACGGATATATAAGGGAAAAGAGGACATCATCGGACAGCCCCAGGAAATCCGCTAACTGCAGGACAATGTCCAAGAAAAGCAACAACTTGCCCCCATCTTCTCCATCCACCACCGGAAGTTTCTGGAGAACGCCGGAAATAGGGTTGGGCAGTCTCTGGTAACATGCCCCCGCCAGAATTACACAATTCATACCGCCACACCTAACACAATCATAGGTTACAGAAGCAGTAGACCCCGGGCTCCCTAACGTTGCGAAGACCTGACCAACTATCCCAAACTAGCTTTCGTTAACACCACACAAGA
The DNA here is from genome assembly GCA_034769895.1 of Magicicada septendecula. Classification (NCBI taxonomy): domain Eukaryota; kingdom Metazoa; phylum Arthropoda; class Insecta; order Hemiptera; family Cicadidae; genus Magicicada; species Magicicada septendecula. Next base: position 135,676,955 of record CM068373.1, on the reverse strand, counting down.
GGACAAATAATATCTGACACTAACACAATACATAAAATAACAACACCTAACACCTATCACAACATGTCAAATTTCACAAATACGTACGCAACAACCACCAAAGGCCAACATTGAAATTAAAAAAAAATCTTCAAACAATTAACTATTCGTCAGTATGCCCTACAATACCGACTCCCGATCTGGCCATACCGCATCCCGCCAAACCAACACGATATTATTTTAATATCAATCAATAATAATGTCCATTCACATCACAACGCCCCAGATCTCCGGTAATTCAAAAGTCGCAAACGACCCCAAAAATATTCCAACTAATATGCATGCATGCCTCGTGGCGGCACCCAGTTTACAATGCCTTACTCTCTATACAAATTCAAAACAGGCTGACAAATCATACATCCACAATAATAATCATTATTCAAATCTCAACCTAAACATTAAACATAACACAAAACATAGACTTATATTAATTTCTCTTAATTTCTCTAAGTTATAATTTTTTTCTAGACTGTTTCCAAGTTTGCAAGTCTCGTCACACCAAAGGACCCACGGGTTCAACCATAGATTTTAACCACGCTCTGCTACCATTTGTAACCCTCTTTTTTTTAAGGTTACTTGATATTTATGACTAGGCTGAAAGCCTAGAAGGAAGCATAAAGTGTGCTGGGTCAAATGAGACGGACTTGCAATTAATACCCTTTAGTAACAAGTAAGATAACAACCTTTATTATTTCATATATCATAAATATTTCAATATCATCAACATACAAATATTACTCATTATTTCAATATTATAAATCCAAATATTTCAAATATTATTTCACATGTCATTGTTAATGCATTGCACATTGTACTTGCTCACGCGCAATCTGCCCAGCGCACTTACGTCACCGTAGCGGCGCTGCACGGGCGACGCTGCTACGACAAATCAGTCATCACTCAATCTTTGAACAGTGCGTTTGCACTCCTTGCTTGCTCGCCAAGCCGCGGCAACCTAAATTTTCTATGTTCTTCTTATTTTGATCTAGTTTCAATGCTACACATTAGGTAACCTTTCAACTTACGCCACATCTTATATTTTGGCTATGAACTAAGACGTAATTGCGTGGCCTGCGCTTCTCAACATATGGTCCTCCGGGCCGGATTTTATTTCAGCCTTACAGGCAACATTTTTGGTCCAACGCGAACGCATTTCTTGGTCCACAAGCGACCGTCATTCTCTGTCTACAAGCGACAACATTTTCGGCTCGCGAGCGACCGCACTTTCGTCCAGCGACAGCATTCTCGTCCAGCGGCAACATATGGTCCTCCGACCCCGGATTTGTATTTCACGGACGTGACTAAATCCATGGACAATTCGTCTCATGGTTTAGTGCATTAAGTAGGCCTATCAGCATTTCCATTTTCTTCAATGGAATTCAACAACTCGTCAATTAGCACCTACATCTGCGAATCGTATCAAACGACATTGGGGACGTCATATTTCGCCAAGCTGAACATTGGAATCATCATTACAGCGTATCTAGCACGTGGCATGCAGCATTGGGAAAATCCAGAGCAGCCTATCTAGACAGGATTCCACCGCATTGGACATCACAGGACAGGCAACGACCATGTCTACATTATCCATGCTTGAGTACCGGACACGACTACGAGGGTTCCGACAGGCTTTCGATGCATTCTAGAACATGCCGATAAGTACCATCTCAACTGACTGAACTCATGTTTTACATTAGTTTCAACTTGCATAATTCGCATATTTTTTCTCAATACCATTAAATTAAACAAAGCAGTATAGAAATAATAATATGATCTAATAATTTAAAATAATTTAAAATATTTTTCAATAATTTGAATATGAACTTATAATTTTTTGCGAACTCAATTAATATTCTCTTTATTTGTAAGTCATATCTTTTCAAACAGCACTCATGTCATTAGTGATTACTGCTATATTGTTTGTAATGCTTAATTCAGGATTTTATTGTCACATAAATTTAGTTTAAGATATGTTAGTAAGTATTAACGTGTCGTTGCGTGACTTTATAATTTGGACTTCCTGCCTGGTCTGGCTCATCTCGTTGCATTAACTTGGCCTTTATAGCATTATTTAAATTCTTTTCCTTTTTATTTGTTCATACCCAATCATGGCAGAAATGAAGGCGCTGATCAAGAAACGTGGCACGATCAAGGCCTCTATATCGCGCATAAATACTTATGCCGACAATTTTGATCATGATACGCATGACAATCATGCATTAAAAATAAAGCTTCGCCACCTTATGGAACTATCGGCTAAATATGATGAGATCCAAACACAAATCGAGTCTGAGGACTCCGATTTTGCTTCTGCTAGCGATAGGGTTCAAACAGAAGACGACTTATGCAGCATAGAATGCAAGCTGCAAAATTTAATAGACCATGCCGAGGAAATGACCAGGAAGGCAGCAAGTCCATCTGAGGTAGTTACATTCAGTACGTCTCCCATTCAATTGCAACCTATTAAGCTACCCTGCTTCTCAGGTGATATAATCGAGTGGCAACACTTTTACCACATGTTTTTGGAGCTACTGCATGTCCGAACGGACCTGACTGGCATCCAGAAGCTTCACTATTTGCACTTATCATTAAAAGACGAGGCGCTGAATGTCACAAAATCGCTACCTATCACGCACGAAAATTACACGGTGGCCACTGAGTTGTTAAGAGCGCGCTATGACAATAAATTGATTGTAACCACTTATCACGCAGCAAACGTCCTGGGCATGAGACACATTCAACGTGAGTCCGTGCTCAGCATTTCTAAATTTATAGATGAGCTCACCGCCAACATAAATGCGCTGAACTCATTAATACTTTCTGTAAATACGTTCGAGCTTATTTTTGAGCATTTTCTATCCCCAAAACTTGACGAGCATACGTGCAGGTTGTGGAAGGAAACCTTAGGCGAAAAACAACTTCCTATTTATGATAATTTCATTAAGTTTTTTAATTCAAGACGTCAGCTGTTACAAAAAAAAATGCACCGACCGGTTCGTCTGGCTTTAGACAGGTTAGCGATAATGCTTCTTATCGCAAATCAACTAAGCGCGCGGAGTTCACTGGGTCACTAGTGCACACTCCACCAAACAATAAATCTTGTCAGCTGTGTCGTGGTAGTCACAAACTACTTGAATGCCCGCAATTTATCGCCCTACAGCCTATACAACGTAAAGAAGTGTTAATCCATAATAAACTATGCCTGAATTGTACTCGCTCGGGCCATAACAGCTCGTGTTGTCCTTCCAAATTTTCATGCAAGGCATGCGCGAAAAGGCACCACACTATGCTCCATGCTTCGATAAATCAGTCTAGCAACAGGAACAATAAGCAATGTTCCCTGAAGCTACAGACGAATAAATCAATTTTATTGTCCACCGCCGTATGCACTACTATCGATCATCACGGGAAAAGGCGCCCGGTGAGAATCCTGCTGGATTCAGGGTCGCAGGCTAATTTTTGTACTATGGGTTTCGCCCGCCGCATGGGCCTAAAACTAAACAAATCCGAGCTGCCTATCGCGGGTATAAATAACTCATCATGTCAGGCCAATTTTAGCACGCGCGTGCGCTTAAACTCACGTTATAAGGACTTCACCTTAAATGTCCACTGCGCTGTGCTGCCCCGAATCACAAACAATCTTCCAACCGAATCCTTTGACATCGCTTCCTTGAAAATTCCTAGAGGGATATTTTTAGCTGACCCGCAATTTAATAATTCTTCGCAAATTGACATATTACTTGGGGCACAATACTTTTTGCAGTTAATTGAGCCGACTAAATTCTTTCGACGTCCACATTTTCCGACAATTCGGGAAACTAAGTTAGGGTTTATACTCGCCGGGAATCTACCCTTCAACGTGGACATGACCAAACCGGTCTCCTCGTTCATGGCTCGTGACGACATTATTGATACTCTCATTAAGTACCGCGCGCCAACCGCCAATCGCCAGCCGCCAACCGCGTCTCGGAGATACAGCAGCTCTCTGCAAGGGGCAATTGGTATCATGTCGCCTCGCATGACAATCCCGCGGATATCCTATCCCGCGGCTGTTAACCCCGTTTGTTACACGGCCACCAGCAACGGTGGCATGGTCCTTACTGGTTCACGCCAACCTTTAGGTCAATTACCCGTTTCCAGAGTCACTCCCTCCAAGTCATTTTCACAACGCGCCGTCGACTACGCCGGTCCTATGTTGCTATGTCACGGCGGGCAGCGGTCCAAATCATGTACAACCTCTTTCAGCAGGACGAATTCCAAAAATCCGCTCAAGACTTCGCCAGTCCACGTGGGACTAAGTCAAGCCAAGCCAAGTCAAGCCGGCCCCTTGTTTTCCATTTCAAATGACGCCGGGGATCCTGAGCCGTTGACTCCAGCTCACTTGTTGGTTGGCTCCCCCCTTACCGCTCTTCCGGAACCTGATTATTCGGTTACAAATATGGGTCGCTTGGGGAGATGGCAGCTCTTGCAAGGGTTTACTCGTTCCATTTGGAAGGGTTGGTCCCGAGGCTATCTGCACCAGTTGCAGCAGCGAAACATGTGGAAAAGGCAGTCTAAAAATTTATCGGTAGGACAATTGGTCCTTATTCTGGATGACAATGCTCCACCATTGCTTTGGAAGCGCGGTGTTGTCACTCAGACATATCTTGGGCAGGATGCGTTAGCACGTGTTGCGGACGTCCGTACTGCTAACGGCATTCTGCGTAGACCCATTCATAAGCTGTGTCCACTTCCGGTCGCATCAGACTGATTGCGCCTCGGTGTTTCATGCCCGGGACATTGTCGGTCGAGCACATGCTCTACCATGCACATTTTACTGCCTACAATGTTGTTTATGTAACTTATATTATGTAACTTATGTAATGTATACCATTTATGCACTTGTATTTATTGTATCATTTAATGGATGCCATGTAGCGGTGCATTGGTGAACATTTAAACGTTTTTCCTTTTCTTAGTGTGAGGTCAATTATGGTGAACGTTGTGGTGCAGTGTATATTATTATAATAAATTTTTTGGGTATTTTCATTGTATATTATTACAATAAATGTTTTGGGTATTTTCATTGTATTATCATAATAGATTTTTGGGTATTTTCATTATATTATTATACTAAATTTTTTGAGTATTTTTATTGTACATTATATCAATATTTGTGGCGTGTTTCGATTGTATATTGCCATAATGAATTTTCCAGGTATTAACTTGTATTGTTGCGCAATGCTGCTTATTACACGCTAAGTGTCACGCTGTTATTTTTAAATTGGTTGTATTTCTTTAATGCTTGTGCAAGACCACCCACGATGTCCTTATTGCCATGTATTATTGTTATTATTGTTTATGGTTTATCGCATATCCAAGCCTTTGGATTATTGCTACATATTACTTATGGAGCATTGATTAATGATGTATTTAATTATATTAATGATGTACTCGTTTATATTATATTTGTATTTTTGCCAATATTCATGTATACTTGTATGTGCTAAATAACTTGTTCTTTTTTTTCTTACTGCAAACTATGTCAAAATCGCCGATTTTGAGACGGGCAGTATGTTAATGCATTGCACATTGTACTTGCTCACGCGCAATCTGCCCAGCGCACTTACGTCACCGTAGCGGCGCTGCACGGGCCACGCTGCTACGACAAATCAATCATCACAAAATCTTTGAACAGTGCGTTTGTACTCCTTGCTTTCTCGCCAAGCCGCGGCAACCTAAATTTTCTATGTTCTTCTTATTTTGATCTAGTTTCAACGCTACACATTACGTAGCCTTACAACTTACGCCACATCTTATATTTTGGCTATGAACTAAGACGTAATTGCGTGGGCCTGCGCTTCTGAATGATTTCAATAAACGTTACTTAATCACAATTTACAATCCACTAATTAATGCAAAACATTTTCTGACATCCTACCAGCTTCCTTAAACTTGCAAAACTAACTCAAGATAATTTCGAGAGCGTTAACCACGCAACAGTCATAAATATTTCAATATTATCAACATATAATTATTATTCATTATTCCAAGATAACAACCTTATCGGACGATAAAACATAATTCAACAAAGACCGTACATGTAAATCACAGACACAATTATAAGTTTAAAAACCTTGTGGACAGCCTATATATTTTTATTAAAACACAATTTATAAATTTCAAATGCCTGTAAACAGCCTAGATAACTTTATAAAAATACAATTTATAAATTTAAAATCCCTGTAAACAGCCTGTACAGCTTAATCGAAAATACAATAAGCATCAAAATTACAGAAAAGGCGATTGGCCATCATACTAAAAGAACACAAACTATGAGTGTAAAACACTTGTGAACAGCCTGTACAGTTTTATGAAAAAAAACAATATATGTATTTAAATGCCTGTAACCAGCCTGTATAGTTTTATAAAGAATACAAAATATATCAATTTAAAATGCTTGGAAACAGCCTGTATAATTTTGTGAGAAGTACAATTTATAAATTTAAAATAATCTGGATTGGCCATAATAAGAAGAAAATACAAATTACAAAATTAAAAATTGCCTGTAAACCGCCTGTATGGTTTTATGAAAAGTACAATTTATAAAATTAAATAAAATAATCTGGATTGGCCCGGCCGCTGACATGTTCCACACGGCATCCGAAAAAGCAATCAACCATTACAAAATTTAGAAAAACCCCCAAGCCGGACAGGGTAGTAGAAGGCTGGACAAGAGCCAGACCCGACATAAGGTAACACGTCCGGGAGCTTGCATAGATTTTCACAAACAGGTGACTACCCTTGGTTTCAATGTGTAACCTGGCCTAATGCAGAATAAAGAAAACTCCCAACCCTTCTATGAAATAAGAAAATGATTATGTGTAAAAGACCCATGATTATAATAGATAATAGACCAGCCGGTCCAGATCTGCATGTTACATACAGCACTGCCTAGTTAACTAAAATACCAGTCGCCCACAAACGTCTACAAACCCATTCAGTATCAAGGTAAAAAAAAAATATAGCATAAAAAAAATTAATGAGCGCCGGAGACAAGCCGGCAAACTTGCCTACAATTGATCTCGAAACTAATTACATTATCAACGCAAGGTTACAGAAAGTTTGCATACAAATTATGTCCAGCCGGGCACGCGCACATTTAAAATGATTTTATGCAGTAGTGAGTGAATCAAGTATAACTTGAGGTTTTGTGGATTGTTAAACGCACGATACATGTTGTTCTATATAGAGGCCAAATTTAGGTAAGTATTGGATTAATATCACCTCGTTTTGTCCAGATGCTTCACAGATGCACAGGTGATCTGTGCCTTGTTGGACAGTCAGTCGGTCTTGCTGAGGAGGTGTTTACAGTGGAATGCTTACGGTTCTTTCTCCTCCGGCAGGTGAGAAACTAGAGTCTGTGTTGGCGTGATCCGTTCAGGACATGATGAAAGATGGAATTTCCACCATGGTAGGATCAGATCTCCGTCTGTCTCGGGAGCCCGGAGGTCTGTAAGCGTCTACCTACTCATGATAGGATAGAAATTACACGAAATAACCCAAAACTCAGTCCGCCGGAGGAAAGGCTGTTCACGCTTTGATAGAAGACTGCCGACTGAACAAACTTGCAGTCCGCAGAGCCGAGGAACACAATTACCCGCTTTCGCTAACAGATAGCGCAGGCATGCAGTAAGGCAAAACACGGTAACGCAGAACATCACTAAATAATAACTTCGTCAATCCCAGTTATTAATAAATTATATTTTTGTACGGTCGCCCGGTTTCTTTGAGAAACCGCGGCACACCCCCACCCTAAAAAGGCAACATGGTTGCCAACCACTTGAACTTGGGTACCCTAAATAGTACCCCCAATCTTCTAGACCACCGAGCTACTCCGGGTAATCTCAAGAAACCTCGCACTCAGGAGAACAGAGGCTCAGAAGGAAACGAAGGAGATGGAAAGAAGAAATGTAGTGGGTGTACTTGTGTGCATGTAAGTACTTGTGTAGGTGTGTGGGCACCGCATGCTGACTTGATCGGGGCCAGCATACAGCAAGAAGGGACAGAAGAAGAAAAGAAGTAAGAGAAGTTCGGGGGCTCCCTGAGTTCTGAACTCATAAGTCCTCCCAACTTACATTTTGACACACCGAAAACTTACCAACTTTAACAGGGCTTTATGCCACATAGATACGGGGGGGGGAGCTAACCAAACAACTGAACAACTCCGCACTAGTACTCCATCATAACCTCTCAAGACGTGGGAAAATGATGGTCTCCATGAGACTATAATCTAAGGTAAATGACCTGCAGACAGCATGACTGCCGAAAGCGCTCGTAAATACCAGAGGCAAAATAGTAGTTTATATCACATTACTAGGTTGTATAATCCAAGGGTGTTTCCAAGAGACAAACAGGGTGGACGAAGTTCACAACCGACCTCGTCAACCCTGCCGGTCTCACTCCTCTCTCTAATTCCTTTTTTTTTTTAAACGGAAGGGTTAGGAAAATTGGGAAGATGAAAAGGGCAATTTATCATTGAAAGGTCAAGACCTAGGACTAAAGTGTAAGGACATGGCTCCCTCCGAAAATAAGGATGAATGGAGAAAACCAAGGCTCGCGCAGGCAGGGGCGCGTCCCTGAAGTAGACGCACACCACTGGGACTCTGGGGGGACATCTACCCGCTACCCGTTTCTTGTCACTTTTACTTGACAGACTTTATGTACTCGTTCCTTCCGGACATCACTCACTGAGAAATTATCTCGTGTTGAGCTGTACTGACCTGTTTCTTCTGAATCAGAATCAAGGCAAATTACATCACTACTTTCACTCCGAATTTGATTATCCTCATCATCTAAATCCTCTGTTTCTGCCTCTCCTGCTTCTCTTTCTTCCAACCCTTCCTCTTCTTCTTCCTCTAATTCTTCTTCATTATAGTCCTCTTCTTCCTCTTCCACTTCTTCTTCATCCTCTTCTTCCTCTTCTACAATTTCACCTTTTTCATCACCGTAATCTAAATCACCATCATAATACTGTACTTCTTCATTATCTTCAAGTTGCTCATCTGGTCCATATAAAATTTCTTTCCGTTCATCAGAATTTTCATCAGAAGCTGGTTGTAAATCTGCATATATTATATCGTTTTCATCAGCATACTCCACAACGCTGCCACCGAATTCCTCCTCTTCTTTTACCTCATCTCCTTCAATTACACTTGTAGTATGGATGACCTCGTGTTCATCTGCAAACTCAGAAACTTCAGTCTCTTTAACACCTATAAATATACTTCCATGTGCAGCATCTTCAGACTGCTCATCTGCATCTTCTTCCTCATCTTCACCTTCTTCATACAGTACTCTATTAGCCACTTGAACGTTTTTGGAACGTTTAAAATTTTATTTTTTTCCAAAAAGGAATAACGTTTTGCTAAAGGAGCCTACTTGCCGATGTTCGTTCACTAATATAACTTCTTCTTCCACTGATAATTTCATATTTATTGGTTTTCTCTTCTGTAACTGTTGTTACCGTCTTTTCACTTGCTACCTCTTTGTAGCTATCATTACTTCTAAAATATTTAGTTTTTCTTACAGTTTCTTGTGTTTTCCACCAACCACAATGTTTGTCATTTTTAGCTCTTTCTAATGAACTACTTGAGTCTTGATCATCTTTTGCAGCTCGATCCCGGGACTCGCCAATGGCCTGGACATTTCTGGAAAACACACAACCGGTCCAGATCGGCAAAAAACGGGATCTCTCTTGGGGAGTCACCCCTTCCAGAATTGCTTGTATAATGTCCCTCTCGGGCGACCCCAACCTTAAAATCCAGGCAGCTTTGCGTATACTCTGCTCAAAGTCCGCCAACGCCTCTTTGTTGGCCTGTACGTGATAGAACAGCTAAGTCGCAACTGGTCACGTCGTCGATCGTGTATGAATGAGCCCAACACCTCCCCATGGACAGAGTCGATACTGCCGCCACGACGCAAAGTGTTGGTGACCAGCTCCTCAGCCAGTGAACCACGGCAATACGGATATATAAGGGACAAGAGGACATCATCTGACAGCCCCGGGAAATCCGCTAACTACAGGACAATGTCCAAGAAAAGCAACTACTTGCCCTCATCTTCTCCATCCACCATCGGAAGTTTCTGGAGAACGCCGGAAATAGGGTTGGGCAGTCTCTGGTAACATGTCCCCGCCAGAATTACACAATTCACACCGCCACACCTAACACAAGCATAGGTTACAGAAGCAGAAAAACTTGAGTACCTTCCTTCAGGTAGACCCCGGGCTCCCTAACGTTGCGAAGACTTGACCATGTATCCCGAACTACCTCTCGTTAACACCACACAAGAGGACAAATAATATCTGACACTAACACAATACATAAAATAACAACACCTAACACCTATCACAACATGTCAAATTTCACAAATACATACGCAACAACCACCAAAGGCCAACATTGAAATTCCAAAAAAAAATCTTCAAACAATTAACTATTCGTCAGTATGCCCTACAATACCAACACCCTATCTGGCCATACCGTATCCCGCCAAACCAACACGATATTATTTTAATATCAATCAATATTAATGTCCATTCACATCACAACGCCCCAGATCTCCGGTAATTCAAAAGTCGCAAACGACCCCAAAAATATTCCAACTAATATGCATGCATGCCTCGTGGCGGCACCCAGTTTACAATGCCTTACTCTCTATACAAATTCAAAACAGGCTGACAAATCATACATCCACAATAATAATCATTATTCAAATCTCAACATAAACATTAAACATAACACAAAACATAGACATATATTAATTTCTCTTAATATCTCTAAGTTATAATTTTTTTCTAGACTGTTTCCAAGTTTGCAAGTCTCGTCACACCAAAGGACCCACGGGTTCAACCATAGATTTTAACCACGCTCTGCTACCATTTGTAACCCTCTTTTTTTTAAGGTTGCTTGATATTTATGACTAGGCTGAAGGCCTAGAAGGAAGGATAAAGTGTACTGGGTCCAATGAGACGGGACTTGCAATTAATAATCTCTAGTAACAAGTAAGATAACAACCTTTACTATTTCATATATCATAAATATTTCAATATCATCAACATACAAATATTATTCATTATTTCAATATTATAAATCCAAATATTTCAAATATTATTTCAGATGTCATAAATATTTCAATATTATCAACACATAAATATTATTCATTATTTCATGATAACAAACTTATGGGACGATAACACATAATTCTCAAATCACAGACACATTTATAAGTTTAAAAACCTTGTGGACAGCCTGTATATTTTTATCAAAACAAAATTTATAAATTTCAAGTGAATGTAAACAGCCTAGATAACTTTATAAAAATACAATTTATAAATTTAAAATCCCTGTAAACAGCCTGTACAGCTTAATCGAAAATACAATAAGCATCAAAATTACAGAAAAGGCGATTGGCCATCATACTAAAAGAACACAAACTATGAGTGTAAAACCCTTGTGAACAGCCTGTATAGTTTTATGAAAAAAAAACAATATATGTTATAGAAAAACAAGTAGTGGGTGTAAATGTTTGTGTTGTAATTTGTCGGGCGTTACCTCCGCGCACTTTTGTTACTTACTCTGTTGACTGGATCCTCTGCAGTGATGTAGTCCTGTAACACAACTTAATACTATGCTTTTTGTGGGCGCCACTTGGAAACGTTTGTTCCAAGAAAAAAATGTGATTGATAAAATTTTTAAATCTACGAAAAAATTTAAACAAGTCAGTTTAGCTTGGAAAAATCAGTTAAGTTTAATGATTCATCAAAAACAAACAAATCGTCTGAAGGACTAACATTCATAGAAAAAAAATTATAAAATTGCAGAGACAAAATTTTACAAGTTATTATTATTGACAATTTTTTTTTTATATATCCAATCAAGTATCGGCTAGTATATTTCAGATTTTGACTCAGTTGAAAAGCATGAGTTTAATACGTGAAAAATCTTTACTCTCAGGACGTGACTCCTTTGAACTACCAAGACATATCAATTAGATGCCTTACAAGAAAAAACTAAGTGATTTGAAGGTGTATGTGTGGCGTGTGAAGTACAACTGCGTGATAAAATGTAACCAGGTAACAAATGACTTTAATTTTGGTAACTCACGTTCCAATGGTTATTTATTCTCGCACTGGACACTCCTTTCGGGTAGTTTCTCAATCTCGCCTCTTCGGGTGTACACTGAATCTATTTAAAGTCAAATTTTGCGATCGTTTACTTTTTTCGCACTTTTGTAAAAACGTTTGGCAGTAGAATATCGTTCAAACGCCGCCGTTACGAATCATCTGTTTAGCGTTGATTCAGATATCGGCCACCGCAGCGCTGATTCCCATGCAGTGTTGAGGAAGGCTTTGTGTATTGTATGTTTACGTTAGGGCGAATTATTGTCACGTTAGTCAGTCAATGCGAACACAGCAGAATTCGTTCTCTATTTAAATTTTTGGTCCCTCCTGGGCCGCTTGACGTTCTGGCTGCGTGATTTCTATTAAAATTTGCCGTATCGCTGCTCTATTTCAGCGATACATTTGGCGAAGATTCTCGTTGAGGTTAAGTCAGTCGGTATGTCTATGTACGGGAAAAGCCTTCCTGCCGTGTATTGTCGATTTCTCGCCTCTCGGTTTCGCCTTAGCTGCGTTGATCAGTGTCGTGGGTGATGCATCAGTTCTGGAGTTCAAGTTTCAAGTGTTTTTGGGTCGAATTTGGTCTCTCTTTTATACTAATTCAGGATGACTGTTTTCATCGACTTCCGGTATATTTGTGTAAAAATTCTTTCTAGAATGTTCGAGAATAAACGAAATGGAATGTCATAGAACAATTTTCACTTCCGTAGAAGCTTTTAGAACGAATTTCTTATTCTTCATACAAAGGATATTTCAAAAATTACACTGGTATTTATCAAACAGTTTTACATTAGTACTCACAATTTGTATGCCATTAATACATTTAGATTCCCTGTTTTTAACTGAATCTAGCGATACTAAATATGATTGGTTTCTAATTAACTTAAGTCTAATAAACAATACAATATACAACCCTCACCTTGAGTTGTTGTCATTGAAAACTCATTTTTTATAACAAAAATTGTTGTGGAGTTACTAAGTTCCTTCCACAAGCTGAACATCTAATACTACTACTTTCCTACAACAAAATAAACAAATTTTAACATAGATAAAACACAAATAAATACAGTTTTATATGGCCTCTGCTCATGGCCTAGATTCTTGTCAGTTTTCTAATACAATGATTAGTCTTTTTCTTTAATATATGTATTATTTCACTACTGTACACAGAGTTTATTATTTTGTCTATCTTTTGTGATACCTGGTTACTCTGTACATATATTATATTTATCACAAGATGACATAGCATCATTGATTGGTCTTGAGATGTCCTTTTTTATGGCGTGACAAATCTCACTCTAATTAGTTAAATTCTTTTAGAATTGACTTTACTTTCAACTGAGTTTGTTTCTTATTAAGGTATACTGATGTATTGTACCTTTCTATCTTATTTTTGTTAGTATTATGTAAGTATTTAGCCAGATATGATTATTTTTGTACTGGATAATTGGTTCCAGCCATACATGGTATAAGTAAATATTTTGCTAACTTGACTATTACAATGTTAAAGTTAGTCAGGTATATTAGCATAGTTGCTTTATATCATATTACAGCTTTCTAATGCAATTTGGTTGCATTTTGGCAACATTAAATTCATAAATTATAGAATATTAGATGCCTATTACATGTTTTTAGTTAACACTGTTTTTGGCCATTTTGACTGCTTTTTATTCATTTGACAGCTTCCTTTATTTAAGATAAATTGTTCACTATTGTCTGCTTGATAATTACAAATAGTTTTTATTAAAATCTGATAATAATTAATTTTTTCATGAAATCTTGGTGTATGGTGTCAAACCCAACACATTAATATTTTTTTGTCATTGCAAATATACAATTTTTACTTTAACTTAGACTCTTTCTAATAATGTATTTAAATCATTTAATACATTTATTTTATTTACATCACATAATATAATAATGGATCATGTCCATTCATTCACAAAAAATAGTTTTTAATACTCTATTCATAGTTATAAAACTTAATAATTATTGACTTTATTTTGGTTGATTCTGACATTATTTCTCTCTCTTATAGTGTCTTATGGTTTTTTCACTCTTATTCACTTTAATAATATATATGGGGTTTTGTCTTAGTCATAGTTTGGTCGTTTTTTCAAGTTGATAGAAATAATTATTATACAAAATTACACAATTTTTTGGGACTACTTGGGTTCGATACTGTTCACCTCACTTTCCTCTTATGCTAACTTACTATATAAATGATTTCTTTTATGGAACGTTCTGTGACGTTACAATGTATTTAAATGCCTGTAACCAGCCTGTATAGTTTTATCAAAAATACAATATATGTCAATTTAAAATGCTTGGAAACAGCCTGTATAATTTTATGAAAATTACAATTTATAAATTTAAAATAATCTGGATTGGCCATAATAAGAAGAAAATACAAATTACAAAATTAAAATTTGCCTGAAAACCGCCTGTATGGTTTTATGAAAAGTACTATTTATAAAGTTAAAGAAAATAATCTGGATTGGCCCGGCCGCTGACATGTTCCACACGGCATCCGAAAAAGCAATCAACCATTACAAAATTTAGAAAAACCCCCAAAGCCGGACAGGGTAGTAGAAGGTTGGACAAGAGCCAGACCCGACATAAGGTAACACGTCCGGGAGCTTGCATAGATTTTCACAAACAGGTGACTACCCTTGGTTTTAATGTGTAACCTGGCCTAATAAAGAAGACTCCCAACCCTTCTATGAAATAAGAAAATGATTATATGTAAAAGACCCATGATTATAATAGATACTAGACCCGCCGGTCCAGATCTGCATGTTACATACAGCACTACCTACTTAACTAAAATACAAGTCCCGCACAAACGTCTACAAACCCATTCACTATCAATGTAAAAAAAATGTATAGCATAAAAAAAATTAATGAGCGCCGGAGACATGCCGGTGAAAGGGCCTACAATTGATCTCGAAACTAATTACATTATCAACGCAAGGTTACAGAAAGTTTGCATACAAATTATGTCCAGCCGGGCACGCGCACATTTAAAATGATTTTATGCAGTAGTGAGTGAATGAAGTATAACTTGAGGTTCTGTGGATTGTTAAACGCACGATACATGTTGTTCTATATAGAGGCCAAATTTAGGTAAGTATTGGATTAATATCACCTCGTTTTGTCAAGATGCTTCACAGATGCACAGGAGATCTGTGCCTTGTTGTACAGTCAGTCGGTCTTGCTGAGGAGGTGTTTACAGTGGAATGCTTACGGTTCTTTCTCCTCCGGCAGGTGAGAAACTAGAGTCTGTGTTGGCGTGATCCGTTCAGGACATGATGAAAGATGGAATTTCCACCATGGTAGGATCAGATCTCCGTCTGTCTCGGGAGCCCGGAGGTCTGTAAGCGTCTACCTACTCATGATAGGATAGAAATTACACGAAATAACCCAAAACTCAGTCCGCCGGAGGAAAGGCTGTTCACGCTTTGATAGAAGACTGCCGACTGAACAAACTTGCAGTCCGCAGAGACGAGGAACACAATTACCCGCTTTCGCTAACAGATAGCGCAGACATGCAGTAAGGCAAAACACGGTAACGCAGAACATCGCTAAATAATAACTTCGCCAATCCCAGTTATTAATAAATTATATTTTTGTACGGTCGCCCGGTTTCTTTGAGAAACCGCGGCACACCCCCACCCCAAAGAGGCAACATGGTTGCCAACCACTTGAACTTGGGTACCCTACATAGTACCCCCAATCTTCTAGACCACCGAGCTACTCCGGGTAATCTCAAGAAACCTCGCACTCAGGAGAACAGAGGCTCAGAAGGAAACGAAGGAGATGGAAAGAAGAAATGTAGTGGGTGTACTTGTGTGCATGTAAGTACTTGTGTAGGTGTGTGGGCACCGCATGCTGACTTGATCGGGGCCAGCATACAGCAAGAAGGGACAGAAGAAGAAAAGAAGTAAGAGAAGTTCGGGGGCTCCCTGAGTTCTGAACTCATAAGTCCTCCCAACTTACATTTTGACACACCGAAAACTTACCAACTTTAACAGGGCTTTATGCCACATAGTTACGGGGGGGGTGGGAGCTAACCAAACAACTGAACAACTCCGCACTATTACTCCATCATAACCTCTCAAGACGGGGGAAAATGATGGTCTCCATGAGACTATAATCTAAGGTAAATGACCTGCAGACGGCATAACTGCCGACAGCGCTCGTAAATACCAGAGGCAAAGTAGTAGTTTATAACACATTACTAGGTTGTATAATCCAAGGGTGTTGCCAAAAGACCAACATGGTGGAAGAAGTTCAAAACCGACCTCGTCAACCCTGCCGGTCTCACTCCTCTCTCTAACTCCTTTTTTTTTTTTTTGAACGGGAGGGTTAGGAAAATTGGGAAGATGAAAAGGGCAATTTATCATTGAATGGTCAAGAGCTAGGACTAAAGGGTAAGGACATGGCTCCCTCCGAAAATAAGGATGAATGGAGAAAACCAAGGCTCGCGCAGGCAGGGGCGCGTCCCTGAAGTAGACGCACACCACTGGGACTCTGGGGGGACATCTACCCGCTAACCGTTTCTTCTCACTTTTCCATGACAGACTTTATGTACTCGTTCCTTCCGGACATCACTGACTGAGAAATTATCTCGTGTTGAGCTGTACTGATCTGTTTCTTCTGAATCAGAATCAAGGCAAATCACATCACTACTGTCACTCCGATTTTGATTATCCTCATCATCTAAATCCTCTGTTTCTGCCTCTCCTGCTTCTCTTTCTTCCAACTCTTCCTATTCTTCTTCCTCTATTTCTTCTTCATTATAGTCCTCTTCTTCCTCTTCCACTTCTTCTTCATCCTCTTCTTCCTCTTCTACAATTTCACCTTCTTTATCACCATAATCTAAATCACCATCATAATACTGTACTTCTTCATTATCTTCTAGTTGCTCATCTGGTCCATATAAAATTTCTTTCCGTTCATCAGAATTTTCAGCAGAAGCTGGTTGTAAATCTGCATATATTATATCATTTTCATCAGCATACTCCACAACGCTGCCACCGAATTCCTCCTCTTCTTCTACCTTATCTCCTTCAATTATTCTTGTAGTATGGATGACCTCGTGTTCATCTGCAAACTCAGAAACTTCAGTCTCTTTAACACCTATAAATATATTTTCATGTGCAGCATCTTCAGACTGCTCCTCTGCATCTTCTTCTTCATCTTCACCTTCTTCATACACTACTCTATTAGGCACTTGAACGTTTCTGGAACGTTTAAAATTTTATTTTTTTCCAAAAAGGAATAACTTTTTGCTAAAGGAGTCCTACTTGCCGATGTTTGTTCACTAATATAACTTCTTCTTCCACTGATAATTTCATATTTATTGGTTTTCTCTTCTGTAACTGTTGTTACCGTCTTTTCACTTGCTACCTCTTTGTAGCTATCATTACTTCTAAAATGTCCAGTTTTTCTTACAGTTTCTTGTGTTTTCCACCAACCACAATGTTTGTCATTTTTAGCTCTTTCTAATGAACTACTTGAGTCTTGATCATCTTTTGCAGCTCGATCCCGGGACTCGCCAATGGCCTGGACATTTCTGGAAAACACACAACCGGTCCAGATCGGCAAAAAAACCTGGACGGCCCGCGAACACCAAACGGGATCTCTCTTGGGGAGTCACCCCTTCCAGAATTGCTTGTATAATGTCCCTCTCGGGCAACCCCAACCTTAAAATCCGGGCAGCTTTGCGTATACTCTGCTCAAAGTCCGCCAACGCCTCTTCGTTGGCCTGTACGCGATACAACAGCTTAAGTCGCAACTGGTCACGTCGTCGACCGTGTATGAATGAGCCCAACAACTCCCCATGGACAGAGTCGATACTGCCGCCACGACGCAAAGTGTTGGTGACCAGCTCCTCAGCCAGTGAACCACGGCAATACGGATATATAAGGGACAAGAGGACATCATCGGACAGCCCCGGGAAATCCGCTAACTGCAGGACAATGTCCAAGAAAAGCAACTACTTGCCCTCATCTTCTCCACCCACCACCGGAAGTTTCTGGAGAACGCCGGAAATAGAGTTGGGCAGTCTCTGGTAACATGCCCCCGCCAGAATTACACAATTCACACCGCCACACCTAACACAAGCATAGGTTACAGAAGCAGAAAAACTTGAGTACCTTCCTTCAAGTAGACCCCGGGCTCCCTAACGTTGCGAAGACTTGACCAAGTATCCCGAACTACCTCTCGTTAACACCACACAAGAGGACAAATAATATCTGACACTAACACAATACATAAAATAACAACACCTAACACCTATCACAACATGTCAAATTTCACAAATACATACGCAACAACCACCAAAGGCCAACATTGAAATTCCAAAAAAAAATCTTCAAACAATTATCTATTCGTCAGTATGCCCTACAATACCGACACCCTATCTGGCCATACCGCATCCCGCCAAACCAACACGATATTATTTTAATATCAATCAATATTAATGTCCATTCACATCACAATGCCCCAGATCTCCGGTAATTCTAAAGTCGCAAACGACCCCAAAAATATTCCAACTAATATGCATGCATGCCTCGTGGCGGCACCCAGTTTACAATGCCTTACTCTCTATACAAATTCAAAACAGGCTGACAAATCATACCATCCACAATAATAATCATTATTCAAATCTCAACATAAACATTAAACATAACACAAAACATAGACATATATTAATTTCTCTTAATATCTCTAAGTTATAATTTTTTTCTAGACTGTTTCCAAGTTTGCAAGTCTCGTCACACCAAAGGACCCACGGGTTCAACCATAGATTTTATCCACGCTCTGCTACCATTTGTAACCCTCTTTTTTTTTTAAGGTTACTTGATATTTATGACTAGGCTGAAGGCCTAGAAGGAAGCATATAGTGTGCTGGGTCCAATGAGACGGGACTTGCAATTAATAATCTCTAGTAACAAGTAAGATAACAACCTTTATTATTTCATATATCATAAATATTTCAATATCATCAACATACAAATATTATTCATTATTTCAATATTATAAATCCAAATATTTCAAATATTATTTCAGATGTCATAAATATTTCTATATTATCAACACATAAATATTATTCATTATTTCATGATAACAAACTTATGGGACGATAACACATAATTCTCAAATCACAGACACATTTATAAGTTTAAAAACCTTGTGGACAGCCTGTATATTTTTATCAAAACAAAATTTATAAATTTCAAGTGAATGTAAACAGCCTAGATAACTTTATCAAAATACAATTTATAAATTTAAAATCCCTGTAAACAGCCTGTACAGCTTAATCGAAAATACAATAAGCATCAAAATTACAGAAAAGGCGATTGGCCATCACTAAAAGAACACAAACTATGAGTGTAAAACCCTTGTGAACAGCCTGTATAGTTTTATGAAAAAAAAAACAATATATGTATTTAAATGCCTGTAACCAGCCTATATAGATTTATCAAAAATACAATATATGTCAATTTAAAATGCTTGGAAACAGCCTGTATAATTTTATGAAAGTTACCATTTATAAATTTAAAATAATCTGGATTGGCCATAATAAGAAGAAAATACAAATTACAAAATTAAAATTTTCCTGAAAACCGCCTGTATGGTTTTATGAAAAGTACTACTTATAAAGTTAAAGAAAATAATCTGGATTGGCCCGGCCGCTGACATGTTCCACACGGCATCCGAAAAAGCAATCAACCATTACAAAATTTAGAAAAACCCCCAAAGCCGGACAGGGTAGTAGAAGGCTGGACAAGAGCCAGACCCGACATAAGGTAACACGTCCGGGAGCTTGCATAGATTTTCACAAACAGGTGACTACCCTTGGTTTTATGTGTAACCTGGCCTAATGCAGAATAAAGAAAACTCCCAACCCTTCTATGAAATAAGAAAATGATTATGTGTAAAAGACCCATGATTATAATAGATACTAGACCCGCCGGTCCAGATCTGCATGTTACATACAGCACTACCTACTTAACTAAAATACCAGTCCCGCACAAACGTCTACAAACCCATTCACTATCAAGGTAAAAAAAATGTATAGAATAAAAAAAATTAATGAGCGCCGGAGACATGCCGGCGAAAGGGCCTACAATTGATCTCGAAACTAATTACATTATCAACGCAAGGTTAGAGAAAGTTTGCATACAAATTATGTCCAGCCGGGCACGCGCACATTTAAAATGATTTTATGCAGTAGTGAGTGAATCAAGTATAACTTGAGGTTTTGTGGATTGTTAAACGCACGATACATGTTGTTCTATATAGAGGCCAAATTTAGGTAAGTATTGGATTAATATCACCTCGTTTTGTCCAGATGCTTCACAAATGCACAGATGATCTGTGCCTTGTTGGACAGTCAGTCGGTCTTGCTGAGGAGGTGTTTACAGTGGAATGCTTACGGTTCTTTCTCCTCCGGCAGGTGAGAAACTAGAGTCTTTGTTGGCGTGATCCGTTCAGGACATGATGAAAGATGGAATTTCCACCATGGTAGGATCAGATCTCCGTCTGTCTCAGGAGCCCGGAGGTCTGTAAGCGTCTACCTACTCATGATAGGATAGAAATTACACGAAATAACCCAAAACGCAGTCCGCCGGAGGAAAGGCTGTTCACGCTTTGATAGAAGACCTTAAAAACCTTAAAATCCAGGCAGCTTTGCGTATACTCTGCTCAAAGTCCGCCAACGCCTCTTCGTTGGCCTGTACGTGATAGAACAGCTTAAGTCGCAACTGGTCACGTCGTCGACCGTGTATGAATGAGCCCAACACCTCCCCATGGACAGAGTCGATACTGCCGCCACGACGCAAAGTGTTGGTGACCAGCTCCTCAGCCAGTGAACCACGGCAATACGGATATATAAGGGACAAGAGGACATCATCTGACAGCCCCGGGAAATCCGCTAACTGCAGGACAATGTCCAAAAAAAGCAACAACTTGCCCTCATCTTCTCCATCCACCACCGGAAGTTTCTGGAGAACGCCGGAAATAGGGTTGGGCAGTCTCTGGTAACATGCCCCCGCCAGAATTGGACAATTCACACAGCCACACCTAACACAATCATAGGTTACAGAAGCAGAAAAACTTGCTTCAAGTAGACCCCGGGCTCCCTAACGTTGCGAAGACCTGACCAACTATCCCGAACTAGCTCTCGTTAACACCACACAATTTGCATTCGACCCAGTGCCACGACCCTTCGAACTGATTTGGAGCTGTAATAAATCTTGCTGTCGTACCAGATAACTTTCCGTGTGTGTATCGATATGGAACAAGTGCATAGCTGGCTGGTGAGGTCAATAAATCAAAACATAATGAAGGGGTTAGAGGTTCAATTTGCACGCTGTGAACGTATGAATTATGATAAGAGATTAGCAGCCTAACTTGTTTACGTCCTATCCCTATGCTTTTTCTTCTCCTTCATCATGATCTTCTTTTTCTTCTTCTTCAACTACTTCTTCTTTTTCTCTTCCTTTTCTTTCGTGCTTCTACTGTTAGACAGCGTGTTTAAGCCGCTCCATGGATTGACATATATTCGGAAAACGTTATAGGATATTATGTTTGTAAATTACTGTGTCCTTACTTTCCATTAGCTTGTGTTTCACTTTTAGTTTTTCCGCGATCCATTCCTCATATCCTCATTCCGATTCCGGGTCGTTTCTCACGAAGACGGCCCCGAAGCTTGGTTGTTAGTTTCATAACAATTTTCTTTTTACTTCGACGGGACGTCAGTTCGATGCAAAACCGTCAACCTGGAGTAACAGGTGAATTTTTTATATGGGATTTATTTCCCTAGGAAGATGGTGGCTGGAGAATAAGACATAAACAGGAGCTATTTAAGCACTGGGACACTGTAAGATTCGTAAAGGCTTAACGACTACAATGGCTAAGTCACATAGAGCAGGTTGATGATCAGCGTATGCCAAAGAAAATCCTTAAAACACAGGTATATAAAAGCACAAAGAAGTATCGGTCTCTGACAAGATGGTTAGATGATGTGCTGGGAGGTCTCAGAAGAATTGACGTGAGGGGTTGACGTGAGCGGTTACGCTGAGATGACAACAGACAGGAGACATTGAAAAAGATTGGTTTCGGAACCCAGGCCTTACGTGGGCTGGAGTACTGAAGAAGAATGTGTTAAATTTACAAACGTTGTTATACTGTATCTAGTACATTCGGTCGACGTGAGTGGTGTGGGTTGTAATTAAAACTGTGATACAAATAATACGTGAGGTGAGCAAGGAGGTGACGTCATTTTACAGGATGGATAAAGGGTGATGAGAGTGGATTGGATCTTAATTGTAAATAATAAAAACGGGGATTCTGTAACAGAAATTTACAGAAAGCTGTCTGTCTGGATAGCAGTGTAGACAGAAAAGTGAAGAAACGCGATTTAAAAGGCAACGTGTTGTTTTGCTTCACTGATAGGCCGTAGGGTTGTTCCCGCAGAAAATTACAAAACATAGCCTTCAGACGGTCATCGTTTCCTTAAAAAAGACAACAAGGTATCTCTTCCCAGTAATACCCATTTTTTAGTCATTGTTAGGAGTCAAGCATTTCTCTTTTCATTCTACAGTTGTGTTTCCTATTTCGCTGAAAACCAAGTGTTTGTTTCTTAATAACTAATTGATACTGGAGGCCTTTACTTGATGAAAATCCATAATATTTAAAGAATTAAAGAAAACTAAAAACTTGTTTTCGTGATTTTCACTCGTCTTGAACGAGTGAAAATCACGAAAACAAGTTTTTAGTTTTCTTTAATTCTTTAAATTCTTAATAACAGTAAACAGCCTGATAACGCTTGTACGTTTATTCATCTTAACAGAAAGAATAAACTCGGTAGTTAGTTCACTTTTGTTTTCACTATTCTTTAAAAGTCAATAAACAACAATGTTTACTGTACTGTACAGTACCACAGTGACAGTTAGGGTTGGCAACCCCTGTATCATTAACACTGCTAGTGCTGGGCTAATTGAATTTCAACCCAACACAGACTTATCTCTGTTGGGTTAAGTTTTGTCTGTATCGTTTACAGCAACATGTCTGACACCCTCCTCACGTCAAAACTTTTATTACAATTAATTAACATCTCTGTCTAACCCAATTAAGTACAAATTAAATAATGGGAAATAAATACTCAAGAGGGATGAGATGTGTAGTACAGAACAGGACGAGTGGTTGCGGATTCTGTGACTAAAAGTATGTAAAAACTTCAAACAAAATGTAATATCTTCTTGTAGAATTCACTATGAAGGCTAATATAGTGTATCTGGAAAATGAGAGTAAAAACCCGTGAAACATAGGGAAGATCAAAGAAAATAATAATAATAATAATAATAATAATAAATAGAACAAGCCGAAAGGGCGGATTTAAAAATTTCTCTCATGACAAACCAAGTTTGTAACTTTCTTTAGAAAACCAAGTTCATGACAAACAACAAGACAATATTCAAGAAAATGAAAGCTTGATATGGGCAAATCTATGGAACTGACAATTTCAGGTATCTCGGAGAAGTTATTGAACACAATGTCTCAGAGAAAGAAGCCATTAAAGCACGAGTTAATAAGATGCAAGTTGCTTACCAATTAACCAAGGACACATACAACAAGGAATCAATATCCACTAATGCCAAGCTTAGGCACTATTCAACAGTAATTCGCCCGGAACCACTTTATGCAGCTGAGTGTCTGACTCTGAACAAGAAAATGATGATGGAAAAACTGGAAGTCAAGAAAAGGAAAATACTTTTGAAAATCTTGAAACCAATAAATATGGAGAACAGCACAGAAGATCCCACAATAATGAGCTGTACACATGATGGTGGAAAAACCACAGACGTAATTAGAAAAAGAAGAATTACTTTCTACGGACATATTTAAAGAATGAATCCTAATATACTAGCAGGGAAACTTTTTAACTAATTACAAAGCTCAAAATGCCCAATACGTGTTTCAAAGAAACTAAAAAAGACATAGAAGAACTCCTGATTACTCAAGAAGACATTGAAGAACGCTTACCTCTTAAAAAGAAATTAAAAATGCCTAAGGTTTTCAGGAAAACCCGAAGAAGAGAACAGGTGCCATCTAGACTGACTAAAGGAGACATCAATCAAGAATGAAGGAGATATGGAAGGGTAGGAAGGGATAGGAGAAAAAGGGAGGAATCAGTTGAACCAAAGGCTCATAGACAGTGGCTCATACAAAACTAATAATAATAATAATTCCTAATTTGGTAGTGACCGTAAATCAATGAATTTTAACGATGAAGGGTTTACGAGGATCGGCCAAAAATTACTGCTTTTATAATGAATTATAAACACCATTAAGGAACGTTTACATTTATCATTAATTCAAATTGTAATAGTGCATAAATTATGGTCCGGGGTATTATAATTTTCTCGATGTAATTAAGGAAGACAGTATGTAATAATGCAATTATTTTGATGATGTAAAACAAACTGCTTCAACTCCTTCACACACTCGCGCGCACACACACACACACTCACATACACAAACACATTCACTCAACTAATTTATCTGTTGTGTTTGATATTTTCTCTTGTATCCGTACACAGGTACTGATTATGACGATAAATATTATCGAAACGTCGACACAAATAATCACTAATTTATGTTATACTTTTTTGACCGATCGTCGCAAACCTTTCATTGCTAAAATAATAATAATAATAAATACTTGTGAAAAGATATGCCAACTTGTAGAGGTTGAGCAACTACAGTATATTAAGCCAGAACAGTAATGAGCAACGAGCAAGGGCGTATTTTTAGAATATTGTATCGTCACTGATAGGGCGGTCGAAGCCATCAGATACTGATCTGTTTGATAAAGTCTAGCTAGGAAATCAGTGATGCTTGATTCTACCGTGCAGACAGATGCCAATCTTCTGGCAACGACTGCTGAAAAGAAGGAGAAATACATAACATTGGCTGTTAAGTTGAACAAAATTTGCAAGAAAATTAAATATTTCCAGTATCAATACAGTCTGCGAGTGATTTAGTCACAAAATATTGCCAAGATGTTGAGAAAAATACCGCAAGTGCACGAACAGAATTTACGCGCAAATAACAAAGCAGCTCTATTGGGCACTGTAAACAGTGTCCTGAGTACTATCCCACTGTAGTGGGTATTTGCACTTCATTTTGGACGTTTAGAGTACGCAGTAGTATCGATACACTATGCAATGAAAAAGAAGTGTACGAATTATAAAATTATTATTATTTTGATTAATGTAATGGTAAACATAAACATGATAATACATGACAGGATACAAATAGGGAATAGGGCATATTAGGCCAACAGCGGACTATTGAGAAGCAAACTCATTAGTCATAACACAAAAATAAAATATATAAAACACTTATCAATCCAGTTGTTACTTATGGAGGCTATACATGTGTACTGATAAAAGGAACAAGTAACACTAAGAAAGTTTAAAAGAAAGATCATAAGACATGTTAATGACCCGGTTAAAGAAGATGACGAACGGATAATATGAAATAACCAGGAGACAGATGAGCTATTAAATCATGAGGACATTGTAAGATTCATAAAGGCTCAACAAATACAATGGCTAGGTCACCTAGAGCGTTTGTAAATTACCATTTCCTCACATTCCATGAAGCCACCATTAGCTAATGTTTCACTTTTCGTTTTTCCCTGATCCATTCCTCACATTCTTATTCTGATTACGGCTCATTTCCCAAAAGACGGTCAAGAGGCTTGGTTGTTGGTCCCATCATCCGATGACTCATAAGATGGCCGCCTTTCATAGTATGATCAGCCGTCTCTTGTCAGTACCCCTTACCTTGCATGATTACTATAATGAGTTGGGTATCATTAAACATATCGCGTCCTCTAACGGTTACAAGGAATCATTGATAGACAGCATCCTCAGAAAACGTAAGAAACATAAGGGTACTAACACACGTGGTACACCTAGGGAGGGAACGTACAAATATGTCCTGACACCTTACACGGACCTTATGCCCAAGATTGTGGCATCTATTCTGAAAAATAATGGCAATCTTATCGCTGCCTATAGAACAGCTAATAACATTTTAAATGTATTGCGCACTCATGAACCTACAGCCCTCGAGAAGAAAACTGGGGTATACAAATTGATGTCCGATGATTGCGACGCGTTTTATGTGGGACAGACCGGCCGTGGTTTTTTAAAAAGGTTCGTTGAACATAGGCCACCCACCAGTTATCTTACCCTTGAAAACGTGAAATCTAGTTTTGCTAAACATCTTGTCGACGAAAATCAAGGCTACACTGATTTTAAGACTAACTTAGTCCCCCTCCATATTTGCAATAAGGGACAGTATATGAACGCTCTCGAAGAATTCGAGATTTATAAAGCTTATAATAATAGTGACACCAGGCGATTTGTTTTGAACGATCAACTAAGCTTTAAGTCGAATGTTTTATATGATACTGCACTGCGACATCTTCCGAGCGACGAGAGATTTTACTTAGTGCGCGTTCAGCCGGCGTGAGGTGTGCACCTTGGAGCCTACACGAGCGCTTAATGTTGTAGTTTCATTAATTTATTCAATGTGTGTTTTGGGTTATAGAATTAAAGAATGGATGTGAAGGGTTACAGTGAGATGGCAATGGACAGGAAACGTTTGAGAAGATTGGTGTTGGAAGTCAGAGCTCAGCTATAGCGCTACAGAAGAGAGACTGTAATGCGAAAGTACGAAATTTGCTATCGCTTGAAGTTAAATAAGAATGTTTTTTTTTTAGTTTATTGTTTAAAGAAAACAAGACTCATGGTTAACAGAATATAACATTTAAAAAGTAAATAACATGATTGTAACAGACTGAAACTTTGTGACAATTTCAGCCCTCATAAAAAAATCTTAACTAAAAGCAAACTGATTATACGATATAAGCATTGTTGTGACAGTCAAGCGATTTATTCTTCTTCTTCTTCTTCTTCTTCTTCTTCTTCTTCTTCTTCTTCTTCTTCTTCTTCTTCTTCTTCTTCTTCTTCTTCTTCTTCTTCTTCATTCTTGAACGTGCTGAACATTCATGAACGTTGCTCATCATAGACGTATTCTATTCCTATAGAATTATATTTAAACCTCACCTACCTAACCTATCCTTCCGAATGAAACATTACGCTTTTTTGCATACACATACCTCTTAGGATTGTATTTTAACCGTATACATGCGGTATAGGTAACCGTTCTGGAAACGGTTTAAGTGTGGCACAAGACCAGAACGACAATCAAAATACGAGAGCTATTCAGAAAGTAAGTTCCGATAGGGTATTTAAGGAAGCTAAGAATATATTTAGAAAATATTTTGATTGCTATTTGAAGTACACACCTTAAACTACTTTTCTATATAGTTTCCGTAATTTTGGAACACTTCTCATAGCGAGGCATCAGGCGTTGTATACCTTCGTCGTAGTAATTTCCCGCCTGTGATTTGAACCATGTATTAGCAGTTTGTTTGACATCGTTGGTCACCAACGAAAGATTTCTCATGCTTGAAATATTTTCTTGTTGTGAGGTCTGGGTTGTAAGCCGGACGATCAAAATTGTTGCCATCCAAACTTTGTGAGATGTTGCGTTGCAGCGGCAGTGTGTGTGTGTGTGTGTGTGTGTGTGTGCAGTGCCGCCACGATTCATCGCAATGTACAGGGTTAGCCTACGTCGCTTACTCTGATCGGACTAAGGAAAAAGTTGTATCCATATTGGTGCCATTGAATCGCTCGCTGCTTCTTCTCCATAAATAACAAAAATCTGACGGTGAATTTCAATTGTTTTAATGTCTTTCGCATTCAAGAGCTCGCGAGTGTTTAAAAGTGCGGGATTCAAGTAGGAAAATGAAGAAGTAAAAGAAAAGTGTAATTAAAAAAAAAAAAAAATTGTAAGGTTGCGTTACAAAGTATCTTGTGCAAGTTTTGGGGAATCTGGGAGAAACATGTTTTTTTATATGAAAGGAAATAGAGCGTTGAGTGAGTTTTGATAATGTAATGTGAATCGGTATCCTTCAGTAGTTGTTTGCTACTATGTAGACGCTCTTTCTTTATGTTGCATTCCTTTCAAGGTCATAGACTTTAGTCAAAAGCAGTATAGTAACCTGCATGGGTTGACCTTGTGCCATCCCGCCTTAATTTGAGTTGGTATATTGTCATCATTTACAAAAAAGCAAGCTTTATTTTCAAAGTGTATCGGTTTCCCTGAGTTCTTTCAATTTGTCCGATGAACTAACAACTTTTGCTGCTACAGAGGCAGGTTTAACCTACGAGTATAATGTTCGTATGCTCTTATAATATTGATTGAAACGATTCGCATAAAAAATATATCACAACGAAAAGCAATTACAACCGAAAAACACGCTTTCTATTATTTTACTAAAATAATATGGATATTCACTACACATCGATTGCGGTTATTGCGTAATCGAAATATCGAAAATAAGAGCAGGTACGGTTAGGGGAAAGTGCCCTATCCGGAAATGGAGAATGATGCAATTGTCAAAAGCATTATAAATCAACAGAACAAAAATAGATTTGTTTCTATTTTTGTATGCATGCCATATTTTTCTTGGATAATGGAAAAATGTAAACCTCGGCAAATATACGAGAGTCAGTTGAAAAGCTCGCTGAACGACATTTATAGGTTAGCGGTAGAACTAAAATTTGTCGTCTATTGTAAGATTCCCATTTCGTGTATCACCTGTTAATTTCCAAGTCTGTTTGTCAACGTGTTCATTTTTTTTACCATCATCATCTGTAAGGATTAAACCAAGGATGGTTTGTCCGATCTCAAGCAAACACAGCTGCTCACTCCAGCGCTTCCTCGGACGTCCCACACCTTTCCGTCCCTTCGGGTTATAGTTTCATAGTTATTTGGGGATGCGGCAGTCATCCATTCGGCAAAATGTTCCCACCAATTCAGCCGATACTGGGCAACCCTGTCGAGTATATTCATTTTTTTACCAGTTGTTCAAAATTTACGTCTCACAAGTGGACAAAATCACTAATTCTTTGTATAAAAAGGTTAGCATCAATGGAAATTAAAAATTCACAACGAAATGGCAAATGTTGCTGCACCTTCAGAATCAGTGATTTTTGAGTGGGCATTCGAGTTTAAAAGTGCCCACCGAAACAATCTTCCAAGAATGCAACAACTCTAACTGCGTCACCCAGTTTGCACAAAGTTTTCACACACCAAGGTCTAGAGTTAAAATATGATACACACGTCCATATGATCTATAATCACGTCAGGTCCCTATGATCTCAGCAATATTTTGCACTCTCAATCGTCGGTCTTTTAACACCGTATACGAAATTTTTTAACCATATCTGGAATTGTTGCACTTTTTCGGCGCCCACTGCTAGTATCATCATCAGTGCTCTTAACACCATGTTTAAACCATGTTTAGTTTGTAATGATCACTTAAAAATCAATGTTTTTTAACCGCAGCACATCTTAACACATTTACCATTTTGTTGTGAATTTTCATTGATACTAGATTTCTTTTAGCGAACAATTCAATCAAAGCACGATGTTTGGTTTTCTCAGTTATTCAAAACACGCATGACATGTAAATTTCTAAGACCTGATGAACAGTGGATGAATTTACAGATAGATTTGGAAATTACCAGTGGTTTATAAGCAGGCCTATGAACCTTACAACACACCTTACAATTTTATTCTTCCGCTCCTCTTATAAATGCCGTTCCACGAACTTTTCAATTTATCTTCGTATAACTACAAAAGTATAGTTAAATGATAATAATAATAATAATAATCATACATAAAAATTGTATATAACGATATTAAACGTCAGCATAGGTGTGAATAAAAATAAAGTTTTCTCTTATGTTTGTTCTGAAGCGCTCACACATGTGAAAGCGCGAGAAAGGACGAATTAGGTTTTTAATCTGTGTTGTCTTGCCGCTGACTCATCCATCAACCCTTAATCGTTTTCATCCCTCTGAGAGCATAATGCGTCATCCCGGTAATTAGATTCGTTTAGATTGAGTGGAAATTAGGGATCCAGTTAAACCCCAATTTGTCTTGTCATTGTACCCACACTGATCCCTTTGCTGCAAGTTTCCATATACGTACGTAGGAAACTCACGCCCGCTCTCCCACGATTACAGCGTTATTCCGGTTTGCGATAAGTACATAATCACTTTTAGTAATGCAATTTGTGCACAGTAGATTGCAGTTCAGAACGCAGCAAGTGGACGATATTTTTCAATCGATAAATGAATTGAATAAGGCACTGCATTAAAGACTATTCAAAGGGAAAGTAAAGACCGGTTATTTTCTTTTCGTCTATGCAGATTTTCTGTACAGGCCGCTTCATGCTCCAGCCATCTACATTTCATGGCCACGTTTATTTCTGTGTTTCAACTTTTCTTCTGTGTTGGAAAAATCGAAGTCTAGTCAATCGTTTAGATTAGACCAACTCAGTTCTCTTGCACTCAATGATGTCACCAACTACAGTATTAACTCTCAAACTACCAAACGCCTTCTACGTTTTGTGTTTCATATTTTTTAGCTTTTCGTCAATCGCCAGCACTTGAAGCTTTACGTCGCTTACATCGCCGAGGACAATTTTAATGTGCAAGATCGTCGTCATCGTCGTCATCATCATCTTCATAACATGACAGAGGTAAGGTGATGCCTGTTCCGCCTTCAACGATCCTCCAGCCATCTCTGCCTACCCACACGTCTGTGTCCTATAAGTTTCTACTTGTTTGGCCTGTCTAGAATCTAACATTCTTACTAAGTGTCCTTTCCAGCGTTGTTTGTAATCGTTTAGTATTTCATTCAAGTTAAACACTTCTAACTTTTCTCTTATGGTCTCATTCTTTATACGGTAGAGTTTAATTCCTCGTAAGTACGCCATTTCCAAGGCCTGTATTTTACTGTCTTGTTTCTTGGTTGTACAAAATTCACACCCATAGGACAGTTCAGGGACTGCCATAACTTTGTAGAACTTTAATTTTGTACCATCACGTACCTTGTTTGTACAAGATCGTATTGCAGAAAAAAGAGAGACGGCTTGTTCATCTGAATAGGATGCTGGATTACAGCTTGCCTAAGGAGGTTGTTTGGGATTACAAGACTATTCGACTAAGAAGTATCAGAAAATCTAGCAAGCATTGGTCAAGTGGTTGTATTTCTTTTGGGACAGGAACAGGCAATTTTTCTATTCCCTAATGGAAGAAGACGAAGACGAAGACGAAGAAGAAGAAGAAGAAGAAGACATCGAGAACTATAGGCGTTCTTTCTCACTCTTAGACCTCAGTAGTAGCGACGAGTCACTATACTCTACTCAGTCACACTCATCACAGTTTTCCATTATTCTTCGCCTCATCTATCAGCATCTTCAACTCTTTCCTATCGCACACATTTTCCTCTGCGTCACAACGATCCTCATGATATATCGTCATATCTCATCTTTAGCATTCCTCAACGTTTCTTTTCCTATGGTATTTAAAACTTTTTTTCAAGTTTTCAACTTCTTGAATACACTCGTGTTTGCTTACTTCATCATGATATGTTTTGTGCCCAAGGGTAGATCTTATAAGAGATACTGCCTCTACGCTTTCCTATCCTGGGCTATTAGATTTATTTCCTGATATGGCATCCGTAGACTATCCCATCATCTGGCCTCTCCTCCGTCCTCTATTTCACTTTCCATTTATCAGCCTCTTCAGTGTTTCCGCCAACTCGCCAACACGTTACCTTGTTTTTGCCGCATACAGTGTTCCAAACAATATTCCTCCCTGCTCCTGACAATATCCCACACTCACCTTTTCTCTCCTACTCTTCAAAGCATTTCATTATTTGTCACTCTATCCTTTGGACAAATTGTTTCCATCCCTCTCCATCTCGACATCCCAAAGGCCTGTAACCTGCTGTTCTTTTCTTTCCTCAATCCCCAAGTTTTGTGCCCCGTATATGAACACGCTCAAAACTAAACACTTCACTATCATTTTTCTCATCTTTACATTAAGTAGTCCGCAGAAAAATCTTTTCTTTCTATTAACGGCTTTTTAGCTAAGGCAATTATTCACTTCACCTCTTTAGTACAACCCATGTCCCACCTAACCATGCATCCCAGATATTTAGAAGATGTCACTTCTTCAATTTTCTTATTGGCTATTTTTATCCGCGCAGTCCTGTTCATTTTACTGATGGCCATGCTCTTTGTCCTCTTAACATTGACTGTCATCACACGTTTTGCTAAAATCCATCAGCATTCCATTTAATGTCCTTTAATCCTCAGCAAGCAACGCCTTATCTTCTGCAAACATGATACACTCTATCCTCCCTCTCACACCGATTCTAACTCTTCTTCTCCCATTAAGATTATTATTTATTATTTCCTCCAAGCATATATTAAAAATTGTGGGAAACATACAACAGCCTACCTCACAACTTTTATATTTTGATTTGTTTCGTCCCGTTCGCAAGTCTCACTACAATCTTCTGGTCTTGATAGTCTTCTAATCAACCTCCTCTACTTCCAGTCTATGCCTTTTTTCTTTAATATATCCAACAGCTCCAGTTGACTCCACTAAATGCTTTCTCCAAACCAATGAAAACCGCAAGTACTAACATATTTTTCTCCAAAAACTATTTCTGCTCACACTCACGTATATTACTGTATGTTTTGGGATAACGATGTAAAGAACTTCCTTTCTTCAACGTTTGCGACTGTTTCAGGCTGCTGACTTTTTACAAGTCTGCTGTTTTTCTGCTGACGTTTTATCCTCCTGTATCAGCTGAGGATACGTCTACGTAACCTAAGGGTAGATTAACCTAAACCTAATAAAATTTGAAGTTTATTTATTATTTCCTCCAAGAATATATTAAAAATCGTGAGACACATACAACAGCCTGCCTCACAACTTTTCCAATTTTGATTTGTTTTGTCCCGTTCGCAAGTCTCACTACAATCTTCTGAACTTGATGTAGTTTTAATGGGCGAATGAGTTTTGTGTCTGGACTTGCATGTGACCGTGGAGAATACATATCTTCAGATATGTTGTTACATAACCATTGTTACAGCGGCCTCAGACGCATTTGATAAAAAATGCTGTTTTCAGCTAGTACTGAGGTTAAGCTGTATGGGGAGGCCCATAGTGATGTATGGCTCTGAAACCTGGACATTCTCCAAACCAGGTGATTATGACCTTACATTATTTCATACGTGAAATGAATGCTTGTCGATCGTTGGCCCCACAAGTTGTTAAACTAGGTTTTGACGCAGAAGAAGGAAAAGAAGTAGACCCAGGAGACATCATGCATCGTAAAAAGAGGACATCTACGGGAACATGGAGAGGAAGAAGTTTACAACAAGGACAAAAACCTCTGGCGAGCAGATGCGAGAAACGGCAATGGTTGTATATGCGCTTGCAGTAAATGGATGAACGGATCAACTTATCAGAACAGGCAAAGGTACAAAACAAGAAACACAATTTTATTGACAACATCCGTAAAATGTTATTTACTTTAATCATATGTCTTACGAAACATTTTATTTTGTAATTGCATTTACAACAAACAACAGTAGTTTCAAAAAATTCAGATAAATGGACAGTAGACAAGTAAAAACGTGCTCTGGATAGATAAAATGGCAGCTAATGGTTGCAATGGTCACAAAACTGGAAGGAATTTTCTAGATATATTCAGGGAGTACATTATATTAAGTCAAACATTAACAGTACGACAATATTAAGTAAAATTTCCTATATGCATCGTCAGTTCTGACCAAAATATTTTACAAGCAGAATGATCACTGTTGCACACCGCTATATAAAAATTATCTCGATCATGGTGTGCAACAGTGATCATTCTGCTTGTGATTTCAACCACTAACACAAATTTCTTCATTAAACAAAATATTTTAATGTTTAAACAATTTTAGCCGTTACTAAATTTTATGGAAAGTGTAAGCTCACAGCGACGCATTCAAGAAATTTAAAAATTTCTAGGCCGGAGAATTTCAAAGTGATCATCTATTAAATGTCAAACTCACTTTTAGACTCATTGAATTGTTTAAAACAGTTATAATCTTTTCTTCTTCTTCTTCTATGATGAAGTAGGCGAATCGCTTGCACCGGTCCTTAAGGAATGATGTATATATCACCAGCCTAGTTATCCTCTTTTCTTCTAATAGGCTATCAAACTACCTTAATCAACTTGCAATGGGTTACCCTATTCAGAGAAGAAATACATCTCTTTTTCTTTTCGAAATGCGGTCTTGAATAATAAAAAATGTCAACTGTTAGCTTTTGTGTTGATTGTACAGTTTGCACCTTCGTGTGCATCCTTTAACATATCACAACAGTACTGTGTCTTTTCACTAGGACTAAATTTTCACTCGAATCATACAGCAACGTCGGCCGAGTTATAAAATAGTAGCCAAGTTTCTTTCCTCGTTTACTTTGACAGTGCTTGATGAGATGTTCAACACATTAACTGAAACTTGGCTATGTTATGATCAATATCACGACTACGTCATAAGTGATGTCGCAATCAAGCAGGGAAAATGCGACAGGTGCTCTATAGTCTTATCATTAAATGTTATTTTAGTTCGAAAGATGTATTTGCCCACAAAAACCACAGTTTTTGTCTTTTGCAGAGACATTTTTATGTTGTATGTCGAACATCTCTTGAGCGCGCATTCATGTTTTACATGAGTATCTCATTGTCCGTAAACAGCAATATAATCAAGTATGTCTTTAATTATTTTAATTCCCAGGTAACATCTTCCTTGAGACAATTTAGTAACTATTATGTCCCCTGAATATGTCACTAGCATATCACAGCACAGGGTAAGACGATGGTGGAGCTGCCACCTTCGGGCTTAAAGTTTAGCCCGATCTATGTCTGGGTTGTCTCCCATACATTGACTGACTTACCGGATAACGGGACCAGTTTTCCCTGTACGCAGTATTACAGTCGAGCAACTAGATATAACTAGATTTACGCCTGTAATATTGCAAAGATAAACTTATGCCTTAACTTGGTACTGCTGCCCTCTGCCCTCCACCAGGAATGTTTAACGACCTTCTGGTCTAGATCCGAATGTTCTGCATCAATAGGGTCACCTCTTGTAGGTTGTGGCACTTCACTACGCAGTACGATCTTGGATGGAGAGAGGCTTGGAGTTCCTTTGGTAGCTAACTTCACTTCATCAACCCTGAGAATGGTTAGACTATCTTTACAAAGTGGATGACTGCCGCATCCCCAAACAACTTTTATAAGGACAGAGATATGTGGGGCGTCCGAAGAAGCACTGAAGTGACCAGCTCTAGTCTTGGGACAGGAACAAACTATTTTTGTTCTTTGGTTTATCCTTACTGAAGATAAAACAATTTGTCTTGATTTAAGCCTTCCTGAAGGTAATGATGATGAATTCCTATGTTTAGTCTTAATTTCTCCTCTGTAACAACGCCATCAATATAGATATTAAAAAATTACGGAGGTAAGCTACCGCCTTTCTGCACCCCTTGGTCGATGTGGAGCTCCTCTACCAAATCTTCTCCTATAGGGGCATAATCGCGGCCAAGTTACAGACGCTCGACCTGTCAGTCATTGGCCAAATACATGACAGTGCGCACCGGGTATAGCAATATGGTCCTAAGTAATTTTTTTAATTCTTAATAACTGACAAAATCTTTACAAACGAGTTACAATTTGTATTATTCCCATCACTGAACTTAGTTCTCGATTCTCACGGCTTTAGAGTAAAATGAATATTGCAAGGAGAATTACCGGCATACCTGGGTACACAGTTTATTAACAAAATTTCAATTATTTGCAGCTGGTTTGTGAACAATAAATCGTAACAAATAAAAACTGATTATCCGTTGTGTGTGTAGACTACAATATTTAATTCTCCTCTCTCCATTCCACTGTGTTGTGTTAATCCAACTAGCAAAACGCAATTATAACAATCTAATTTTATACTTAATATCCGTTTCCACTAATCCAGTTTCCAGTCTAATATTAGTTCGTTCTAGTTTGTATCGATAACAATATTGAATAATAAAACACGATTACAAACCAATTTCCTGCGTTTTTAATTACTCAGTTAAAATCCGAACTCAATTGTGGATGAATCGAACAAAATAATCATTCTCGATAAATAAATATTTTCATGAGCACTTCCTAAAAAGTGTTCGTTAATTAGACTGTAATACGTTGATATGCTTTTTAATGCTGTGGTATACCTACGAATGTTAATCAGCCTTATAAATTTCAAGTCGGCAAACTACCATTTAGTCGTTTAGCAGGATCATCTGTTTGCCCCCATCCTTGAAACTATTACGTCATTGTTTCGCGTATTTCTCATACTTCTCTCTCTTCGTCTCATCAACCCAGAGGTTAATGGACTTGCAATTTCTTCCTTTTCGTAGGCCATTTCTTGGTTACTACACATCGGTTTTGGAATTTATAGTCTGGAGTCGTCCCGTCCCAGAGATCCGATTGGGGGACTATTGATCCGGAATATTTAACTAGACACTGCCGCACAATTGTCAGCGTTCTGAAACAAGGGATTTTGTGTTAGATATTTTACCGTGGCGGTCTCCCGTTACCTCCTCCATCGTGTGACTTGATAGTTCATCCGTCTTTAGGGATGATTTAAGAGGATGAACTATCCTTTTATCAGTTCATCCGCCCTCATTGGAGGCCGTCGATACTTGGCTAAAGAAGATCTCCTAATCCCGGGAGATACTCTGTCCCTGCATTTGTTAGTCGCTTGTTTATACATGTATAAGCTTACGTTGCACCCCTCACTACCAAGAGGAGATGAATGTCAGAATTTTTTTTTCAGAGTCCAGAACTTTAGTGGCATTTTCTGAACTTTGCAGTACTATTAGGAGGTGTTTAGCTACACGGCTAAGAATTTATATAATTTTTCATGTCCATGCCTAGCTTCAGATTCTATCCTGGCCCTCCAACTACTTTACATTCTTGGAAATGCCAATCATTGTAACCTCATTTGAAGTATGAATATTGTAGACTTCGAACCTTACTATTCACTAAGAAGTGGAAGTAAATTATGTGCTTCAAAGGATTAAGTTTACTAGAACACGTAATATACTTACTTACAGCGCAGCGGCGCGACAACCCATTACTGAGTCAAGGCCTCCTTTAACAGCCTCCGTCAGTTGTCCCGGTCAAGTGCAGCTGCTCTCCAGTTCCGGGTCCCAAGGATATGGGGCGCAACATAATTCCCATCGTCTTCCCAACATAGTTTGGGTCTACCAACTCTCCTGGTACCATAGATCTGTTGATAAATCCTGTTCCTTATTGATCAGCCTATCATGACAGCTGTGATAGACAGTGTGGCTCCGTTTTTCAAGAATTCCCTGGCCTGTACACCGGATTTCCTGTATCACAGCTATATCTATTGACAAAGCGTCAAGTTGGTCTAAGAGCACTCTGAGAACTCCGGGTTGGTATAAGCTGAGTGTATTCCACAGTCCGATGTTAAAATTAGCCTGTTGATTTCTGCGTGCTCTTTGTTGTGATGATGAAGTTGTGAGGACTGCCCCCCCCCCATCCGAACGCGCCCCTATTGGGAATAAATTATTAGCCATCACATTCATATTTGTATAACCGACTGGCTGAGAAACTGATAGGTTTCTGCCCATAAAAGAGTTTAACAGATGGGATATGTGAGTTCTCCGATCCAACTCCCAACCTGGAGAACCAGGGGCAGTGATTTGATTCCGGGACACCCTACCACTAGACGTGTTGCCTTCACCACGTCCGCCCTACCTTGTAACCCTAGGTCAGGAGCCAGGCCAGCTGAAACCTGTTTTTTTAGAGGGATGTTACTCCTCCTTGATCCTGGCTTGTGACAGGCCATGGGACAGGGTAATAGGTACCACTTCCACATTGGCGGAGTTGTACAAGTAATATAACATTTCCTAACTAATAAAGCGCAAAAACAAAGCTAAGAAAAAAACAACCGAAGAAACAACTGGCATGCTCAGTGTAAAATAGCATCGATAATGACAGTGTTTACGAGACCATAAAAACGTGGTTGTCAACCGAAACAAAAGTTTCAATTAAAATTTCCGACCATGAAAGTCTATGAGAGTCAAAGATTTTTTGGATTTGCGTATGAGATTCTTTTGCAACATTTCAAATGATGGTGGGCGGGGGCTGTTATCCCCTGTAACTACTCCCTTGGTTACGCCACTGGAAGTGAGCACGTACGGGAAAAGCCATGAACTTTCTAATACATTTAGAATATTGTACTGCCTGCTAGGACGGAAATTCGTAACTAGATGCACATAATAAACTGCTTCTTTGTAAACAAATTCTGAAACCAGTGTGGACCTGATTACGGTGACAGTATTATTATCAGACTTTTTCGAATACTTCAGAACAAATACTATACAGTATTGCTAGAGCACTACGGTATGTGTGAAACGTCATACCTTAGCATTCAATGTTATACAACATGTTATGTAACATCATGCAACATAATGTTATACAACTGTTATGCGCTGTTAAAAAAAAAATAAATAAAAATCTGTTTGACCACATAAATGAACTTTGCATCCACTCGATCCTATTGCTGAATGATACTCTAGCACATAGTCTCCTGTATTTTGCGAGAGAAAACTTAGTTACTCGTAAACATTACTTATAATAATTAAAATAACAAAATAATTAATAAAATACTTTAGTTATCATGAAAACTCTAGGGCTAATTGGCCATGGGATGTTGTTAAAAATGCCTTAACGCTGGCGTTTAGGAAGCCCGCGTGGCAGCCACCATCAGAAACGCGAATTTGCAAAGAACGTCTCACCGGAATGGATGTGAACCGGATACAAAGATGTTGTGTGGGACGTTCACCGATATAACGCTGGTAAAGCAGGACATGTTCAGTACTAAGGTGGAAAGGACACAACGATTACAACTGAAAGAATATTATTTACGTTTTTTTACTGTCACAGCCGGGAGAAACCTATCTCAAGCGGCGAAACGCTATTCTATTTCCTTTTTTGTCAAGACCCACGCCTCACTCGCATGTGTGAATGTGGGTATTGCAATTGCCTTATAAAAATTAATCCTTTTGCTGTGTCTTGTTTTAGTTCTAAGATTTTTATGAATTGCACCACAAATATTTCTAAATTTATTTATCTTCTCTCTTATATCATATTCAGATTCATAACTTACTGCACAGCCGAGATATTTAAAACTCCTCACTTGCTCTAAAGGGCTGCTGTTTATAACTAACATAGTACTCATTGGATATTTACCTTTAAAGGCCCTACCTAGAAATTTACCTAGAAATTTTCAGTGAGTACTCTCTTGCTATGTCTTGTAATTGAAACATAGCTCTTTGTAAATCATCCTCATTATGTACTGGTATGTTATGTGTTATACGAATTCGTTCAATCTATAATATATTTGCCAAAACCCACTCACTGACTCATCACTGTATCTCAACAATGACAAGGCCTAGAAAGATGAAACATTACATAGATATTCACTAGATACTGTAGATGTGCCATAAGACGGGGTTTGACAAAATTCAAAATTTTAGGGGGGTTTTGGAGGGGTCAAAGTGACCGAATATTCTCATAAGAAATACACGACAGTTAAAATGTGACAACTGTTAGGCAGCTTCTAGATGAGATAGAAACATGAAATTTGTTCTACAAGTTAACTTAACCCTCTTTTAAAGAACACAAAGGTCAATTAAAACTACCCTAAAGAAATCTATAATATATCTGCTAAATACCACTTACTCACTTAGTCATCACTGTATCTCAACAACAACAGGGCCTACAAAGAAAATATTTCCGAGTAAATTGATTCAAAGTTGTAAAAGGAGCGTAATAAATATATAGAAAACATTTGTCGGTAGAAAACAATATTATACGATATATTAACTATTGTCTTAAATAAATATTAATTACTTATGAACACATGAATTTTATGCATTCCTGCGATAAGAACGTGTTCCCAGAAGTACTATCACACAATTTACGTAACATATTTGTTTACGTTGCAATGTAGTCCATAAAGAGTTGTTATGTTTAGTCTGGTCTGGACACAACTCAGACACACTTGCGTCATGGGGTTCAGTCTAAAGGCCACTGATAACGGGCCAGAATGCTGCTTTGTTCAGTTTAGTTCAATCGCTACACTGCCACTTCACACTCCTGCTACTTTGTTTAAGACGATTATTTTGTTAGTTTTAGTTTGAGCATTCTTGATTTTTTATTAGTTTGTATCTTATTTTTTAGTTTATTTGTCAAGTTTGCAAGTTTGACTATTTTTCTTATTTTTTCAGTGTAGATTCCACTTTATTAAATAGGTTGTTGTTCTACCGCCGTTGTTGCTCTTACAGTTTTTGTTAAGAAGAGAATAATTTTGTTTTAGTTTGTTTTAAATAAGCTTTCTTTTCTACTTTTTCTATTTGTTTTATTAGTTTGTATCTTATTTTTTAGTTTATTTGTCAAGTTTGCAAGTTTGACTATTTTTCTTATTTTTGCAGTGTAGATTCCACTTTATTAAATAGGTTTTTGTTCTACCGCCGTTGTTGCTCTTACAGTTTTTGTTAAGAAGAGAATAATTTTGTTTTAGTTTGTTTTGAATAGGCTTTCTTTTCTACTTTTTACATTTGTTTTATTAGTTTGTATCTTATTTTTTAGTTTATTTGTCAAGTTTGAATATTTTTCTTATTTTTGCAGTGTAGGTTCCACTTTATTCAATAGGTTTTTGTTCTACCGCCGTTGTTGCTCTTACAGTTTTTGTTAAGAAGAGAATAATTTTGTTTTAGTTTGTTTTAAATAGGCTTTCTTTTCTGCTTTTTATATAAATTCTATATCCCTAATACATGATGGAACAAATTGAAGTTGATGGGATCATTTTACCTCACCGTATTGTGCCTGTGGGTGCAGATGGGTCGTGCTTCTTTTACTCCCTGTCTTACCTCATGTACGGTACTGTCTCCCATGCGTCTTAAGTGCGAACAAGCGTTGTACAGTACATTTGTAACAACTGGCAACGGTTTGAGGAGCATACAATGCTGGCGTGTGGTAACATTTATAGAAGTTTGGCTGAATACCGTGCTCACATGTCTCTGTACACCACATATGCCACCCACTGTGAAATTCAGGCTGCTGCCGAAATATACCCTTACCATCTGGTGGTGTATCGTGATGGTGAGGTGATTGTACACCCTGATGAGTATGAGGAGGGAAAGCCCATATTGCGATTCAAGTGTTCTGGACCCATGATAAATGCCCACTTTGAACCTCTTAGTCCTCAATACATTCCTCCTCATACATCAACTGTTGTTAACCGTCCCATCTGCACCTCGCTTGGTACTGAGAGCCTAGAAAAAAGGTCCCAGTACCGTCGAAGGTCTCCTGCTGATGGTGTTTTTACAGTCAACATCAATGGAGTAGACCTAGACAGTCGGTGGGTGGTACCGTACAATTCTGTTCTGTCACGTACCTTTTTGGCACATATCAATGTCGAGTTGTGTAACTCTGTCAAATCGATAAAGTATATTTGCAAATACGTGAACAAGGACAGTGATCAAGCAGCTTTTGTGTTGGAAAATGAGTGGGACGAAGTGTCCAAATATGAAGCAGGCCGTTACATAAGTAGTTCCGAAGCGGCATGGCGTATATTTTGCTTTCCAATCCATGAAAGATATCCTCCCGTAATGCATTTGGCTGTACACCTTGAAAATGGCCAGAGAATTTATTTTAATCCCGTAAACGTACAAGACAAAGTTCAAAATCCACCCAAAACCACTCTACTGGCATTCTTTGAACTATGCAAATCAGACAATTTTGCCAGAACCATAATCTACAGTGAAGTCCCTGCTTACTACACCTGGAAAAACAATACGTTTAGTCGGCGGAAACAAGGCAAAGCCGTTCCCGGACATCCAGGAGTGAAAAAAGATCAAGTGCTCGGTCGGGTTTATACTGTACACCCTAACAATGCAGAATGTTACTACCTACGTCTTCTCCTTCATGAGGTTAAAGGGCCTACGAGTTTTAATGATCTTAAGAGGTTATCTGGCATAGTTCACTCAACTTATCAGTCTGCCTGCAGAGCGTTGGGTTTACTTCAAGATGACAATCATTGGGACATCACCTTGGAGGAAACTGCTCTGTCGGAGTCACCACAGAAGATTTTCTGTGGTGACAACTGTTCGCTGTCATTTTGGTGTTTTGTCAAGCAGCGGATCCCTTAGTGCTGTGGGAGAAACACAGAGACAGTATGTCAGAGGACTTCAAGAGACAGATGGAGTATGAATGTCCGGGCTTAGAGCTTGAACTACGGAACAACATCATTTACAACAAATGCCTACATTCATTAGAAAACTTAGTCTCTTCAATGTCCAATCAATCCCTCCAACAACTCGGTCTTCCTTCTCCAAGTCAAGAGCCCAACAGTTCTGCAGTCAACCGCGAGTACCTGAAAGAACTCTCTTACAACACGGTCCATCTATCTGAATTGGTTGCTGAAAACGTGCCTAAACTGAACGATGAGCAGAAAAATGTCTACAATGAAGTAATTGCGAGCATTGAATCAGAGGCTGGACGACTATTTTTCCTTGACGCACCAGGTGGTACAGGGAAAACCTTTTTGATTATTTTAATATTAGCCACGGTAAGACAAGATAGGAAAATTGCTATATCTGTGGCTTCGTCAGGTATAGCAGCAACGTTGTTGGATGGAGGGAGGACAGCTCATTCTGCCTTCAAACTGCCTCTCAACTTAAACCACTCTGAGACCCCATTTTGCAACATATCAAAACAAAGCGACACAGCGAAGGTACTTAAGGATTGTAAGTTGATAATTTGGGACGAGTGCACCATGGCTCACAAGGGAGGAATTGAAGCTTTGGATATAACTCTGCAGGACATTAGAAGCAATAAAAACCTGATGGGTGGAGTCACACTTCTAATGGCCGGAGACTTCAGACAGACTTTACCTGTTGTACCTAGGGGAACTCGAGCAGATGAAGTTAAAGACTGTCTAAAGAGCTCTGTCCTGTGGCCTAAAGTCCAAGTTCGTTCCTTGAGAGTCAACGGGTGCATCTTAAAGGCAGTTTAAAGGCAGACGAGTTTTCAAGTTTACTTTTACAGATCGGTAATGGAAATCTACCTGAAGAAAATGGCAAAGTCAATATTACAAAAGACTTATGTGAAGTTGTATGCGACTTGACAACGTTGGCTGAAAAAATTTACCCACATTTAACTAATTTTTACTTGACAGATGTATCTTGGCTGAAAGAAAGAGCTATCCTTACTCCAAAGAATGAAACTGCTGCAAATATCAATAACACATTATTGGAAAAACTGCCAACTGAGATTGTCCAGTACCAATCCGTGGACTCTGTGGTGGAAGTAGAAGATGCGGTCCATTACCCAGTAGAGTTCTTACACACGCTTAATCCTCCAGGCATTCCACCGCACAATCTTTGCCTTAAAGTTGGAGCTCTAATAATGCTGCTACGAAACCTGGTACCGCCTAAGCTTTGTAACGGTACTAGGCTGCAGATTAAATCGTTGCACAATAACGTCATAGAAGCAACA
Source organism: Magicicada septendecula (assembly GCA_034769895.1). Taxonomy (NCBI): domain Eukaryota; kingdom Metazoa; phylum Arthropoda; class Insecta; order Hemiptera; family Cicadidae; genus Magicicada; species Magicicada septendecula. The sequence continues at coordinate 135,633,109 of CM068373.1, read as the reverse complement.
ATATTCACTGGATGTGGTCAGGGGGAAGCAGTCTTCATTCCACGCATTCCCTTAATTCCATCGGATTACCATTTTCAGTTTAAAAGACTCCAGTTCCCTGTCAAGCTCTGCTTTGCTATGACAATAAATAAATCACAAGGGCAGTCTTTGAAAATGGCCGGTGTTGATCTGAGGGAAGACTGCTTCTCCCATGGCCAGTTGTATGTTGCTTGCTCACGAGTTAGCTCTTCTGAGAGTTTAACTATCCTTCAGCCACAGGGTCAAACAAAGAACGTTGTCTACAAGGAAGTTTTATAAGTGCCGTATTTCGTTTCACAAAACGATTTCAGTAGACTTAGTATTAGCACCCATTTATGCTTTTAAAAATTTGTAAATATTACATTTATACAATGTGCTTGGTTACCCAAGGTTAAAAAAAAACCACCGAACCAATGTGTTTATTCAGTAAAAACCGTAGCGAAGCACGGGTATACAGCTAGTAATTTATATAATGACTGACTTAAATTTTACCGATGCTGCCTCATGATAGGATAAGGAGTTTTAGCACTTGATGTTCAAGGCGGATTATAATGACGTAATTAACCCTCCCCTTGTAGTTGAACGAAGTAGGCTGCAAATTTCATTATACGAAACCACATTATATATAGGCCTAGGTTAAAATATAGCCTAGTTGCCGAAGATTAAACCATCAACAAAAGTAAGCTAAAAGTTGACTTGAGTAGTCATATTATCTGAGGTAAAATAGCATTACGCCTAGGTAGTACGTAGCCAAAGGTAATCGTGACGGGGAACAAAATCAGCTGACGAAGTAGCGGTCAACGGAACTCAATTAGACTCGACTCTGCCGCCGCGCCGTACGTGCGGGGACTGTGTGCAATGTAACCTGGTGTGGTTAGTGCTGCCATCTGTCGTCATGTTTAATAGCTTTAACAGTATTACATTTACACTGATGTTATTTAACTAGTAAGCTGCCTGAGCTGCAGAACTCGCTCACTGTTTTTAACGAAGTAAATTTATTATTACATAAATCTTAATATTAGGTAATGTTTCAGTTGTCGGGAGAAATTTAAAAATTCCTCTACTATTTCTTTAGCAATAATATAAGAACTGTATAGCACACGATCATACAATAAACACTAAAAATTTGAAACATTAGCGTTTGGGTTGCAATTCCTTTTAGTCTGACATCCTTCTGCATCTTACCACATTTTGTCAAATGTTTAATCTCAATTTAATCTCCATGTATTATATTATTTATTTTGTAATTCCTTCGTATTTCCCATGAGGTGTGGGTATTCTGCACTGGTCCACAAATTGCTCTCAGTATTTTTCGTTCGTATATTCTCAGATGCTATTCGTCTTTTTGCGTTAATAACCAGGTTTTACGTGCATATGTTACAAATGGTCTAATTATACTTACGTACAGTCAAATTCTGATGACTTGTTCAGTGCTTTCGACTTCATTAATATTCAGCAGACGAAATTACATTGGTTACCACTAACGTCTCGCTTGGATATCATTGCTTCTGTTGTTAGGTAGTTTGTGAGCTTAGGTATGAAAATTCATTTGGGCGTTCAAATTCATGATTTCGCATTATCCTTTCAATCGCTACATCTGGTAATTTTTAAGACTTCTTTTGGAAATACCTTACCCTTTGTACAGGAATTGATTTAAAACTCGATATGAAGTACAGAAAAATTGAAAGTTACGGTCATAGGAATGCACAAAACGTGTATGGTCAGAGGGGCAATGTTGATGTGGTGGAAGTCTCTCTGAGATGCGAGAACTGTTGTTATGAGCGTCAGTGCAGCCAGCAGCCAACGTACCAACGTATGAATATTATTTCGAATAGTAATCAAAACTTGCGTACAAGGTTTGTTACTACAGCTTGGCAACTCTTTCTGAAGCCCTGGCTGGCAGCGCTAGCTCCGCGTCTGTGGGGAGGGAGTAACCCTACTTTGGAGTGAGAGAGAAGGCAATATGAAAGCGCTGTTGCCAAGTCAACAGTGAGTTACAGACATGCCAGTCACAGTCGAAATGCAGTTAATTATATAAGTAATAAATAAATATTAATAATAATAAAATAAAATAGAAAATAACAACCCCGTACCTTCACTATTCCAGAGCTTCAATTCCCGAGATTCCGCTTGCTACTGAATCGCTGCTGGAGTTATTTCCGTCCAACTCAGTACTGCTGTCCGAATCGCTGTCACTCTCATTGCCAAGTCGGATGATCAGCTGCTCCTGGACTTCATCCACCAAAGCATCGTTCACCCAATAACTAGACCGCAGTTCATCCACATGCCCACATACTTTCTTCCATTCATCACCTGTTACACTGGCAATCGCTTCTTTGGTAAGCTGTTCTATGTCTGCATTTGACTGGGCCACATTATTCTCGGCGACTCTTCTTTTCACGGTACTCCAGATGTATTCTATGGGGTTTAAGTCGCAATGATACGGGGGTAATCTAGCAACAGTATGTCCAGCAGACTTCAGGAATTCGTCCACAGCGAACGTAGGAGTCGATTTTTTACGGCGTATAATGTCAAGTAATTCGCACTTCTTCGCGGCAAGTGGAAATTCTATGTTATTCTGTGACAGCCATGCCTTCATTTCTTCTTTTCTGCTGTTCGAAGTGGGTGGTTTATTTATTGTTGGCTGTGATATGGTGCACTGTCCATAACAATTATAGAAGCCTCTGTAATGTTCGCCAGTAATTGCATTTTGAGCCACTTTGTGAAGTTTCCACTGTTCATCTCGTCGTGATAATCCCCCGATTTTGTTTTTGACTTGAACATGCAGAGTGTACCAGGGACAAAACCTTCCTCACTGCCAGCATGAACAATAATCCAACTTTGGCCGGCACTATCAGATGTTAAAACGCCATCCGTATCATCATCTTGCCAACACTTTTTAACTGTATAGGACGGATGGATGTAAGTTTCGTCGAGGTATATGACAGGTCTTTTCTTCTCCCCTAATTTGTCATTTGCCCGCAGACTTCTTAGGTAACACGATCGCTTGAACACAATGTCATTTCGTTACATGAGAAGTTTCCTTTTATTTTGGCACTTCTTAAATCGAAAACCGATTGCATGCAATGTCTGTCTAAGATGTTCCTTGCTTCCTTCGTAATTTATAGCTTCTTGTAGAACCGCGCGCAGTTTCCATAAGGTCGGAACTTGTTTCTTTACCCAATAAAACTCCTGTACTTTTCTACGAATGATACATTTGCTCATATCATCCAAAGCAATGCGTTTTCCGACATTTCGTTTCTTCCCGGGAGTGTTTAATTTCGTTCCACTCTCCTGGGACACTTTAAGTTCTCTTCTAAGTTTCTCAATGAAACTAACCGACTTGCCAGTTGCTTCAGTAGCTCTCTTTGTTGCTTGGGTAACTGGCAAGATAAACGAATTACTTTCTTTCTCAGCATCGCAGAAAGCTATACACTCGCCACAATTTCTCTTCCCTGGCTATGAACGACTTTATTCTTGTCAGTGGACATTGTAATAAGAACACTTTCATGAACCAAATATTCCTTAATTATATTAAAATAAATAGTTAAAGAAAATACACTTTCTATTACACTCGGTTTTATTGCAGAATAAGCAAGAATGTAATACAACTGACATCGTTGGAAACACATCAGCACGTCGCACCCAGCGCCTGGCCTGCAGTGTTGTCAGACTGCCATAAATCAACACCAGAGCGTGATGTAGCCACAAGAATGCCACAATGCTCGCCTTACGGACCTTTACCGTGGGACGACTTGGAATGGAATGAACATATTGTAGTATCTGACAGCGCTGCATGAACAGCACACGAAACGAGCTCCTATTGGCTCGCGCGGCAACAAATAGAGTGGCTGGAGTAACATGTGGACTGGAAGGGCGAAGGGAGGCTCTTCAGCTTCGAATTTCGTCCGGGGACTCAGATAAAGTTGCCAGACTGTAATCTGTGTTTCGCTTACCACGACCTCTCTCTCTCGCTCTCTCTCTCTCACATAACAAATGTTATATCCACCTACTATATCTTTTTTTTAGCCCTGCAATTGTCTGCTGTTCAGACGTACTACCAGCTCTTATCGGAATTGAATGGAATGTGCAAACTATGCACTTGTGCACTTCCGTTCCTTAATTACACTCGACTGTCCCTGCAGTTTATCATCAAGGGACGACTTCTTCGTACCGGTATTAGTTTACTTGCGAAAATCTTTTATCCTATACAACAAAAATCTTTTCAAGATGAAGGAAAAATTATGTTATTTTAATACAGTATTTTAGGTAAATAATATCTTTTAAGAACATCTTTTAGATACAAATATTAAAACTTAAAAGTAACAGATGAAACGACATTTATGTTTTACCAGCTGGCAAAACAATCTTTTATTGTAAATAAAACGAAAAGTTAAAGTTATAACATGCGATAATCAAAATTTTATTAATTTTTTCAATATTCTACTTCATTTTATTATTACTTCAAACGAAAACGCGCTCGCTTAAACACACACATACGTTTTATATTATAATAGAACTAATATTGTACTATTATTTCTGTACTGTTTGTTTTATACTTCTTTATTTTTATTGTAAAAATAAGCAAGACTTGAATAGTTCTAAATGAATAGTTCTGTTTAAACGATTAAAATAAACTGTAAAACACGATATAATTAATAATATGCTGAGATAATAATATACAGACTGAGGTAGTAGGTAACACAGTATTTAACAACGTAAGAAAACGTGACACGCATGTTGGCAACACCTTCGCTTGTATAGCACCTGATTCTCCCATAACCCTCCCGCCACTCACAATTTCAAAATGACAATCAGAATGATCACAGTTGCACACCACTATATAAAAATTATCCCGATTAGCGCTTTCAAGCCTCACAGCCCATCGTCAGATCGGAATAGGCAGAAATTATTTTAAAAACAAACCCTTCACCCCTCTCCCCCACCCTGCTCACACACAACAAGCTATAATATAAATGACCCTTCCCCACCCCCTAAACCCTGTCCCACACCATCTGTACAGTTACATATTTTTCTAGCAAATTCCTTGTGTTTCAGTGTGTGTGTGTGTGTGTGTGTGTGTGTGTGTGTGTGTGTGTGTGTGTGTGTGTGTGTGTGTGTGTGTGTGTGTGTGCATCCTTTTAAACTTACCCTACTTCCTCTCCACACACATGGGTCAGTCACACACCCTTATTTTAACCATCCAATTAGTACTATGCAAATAATTCTTAATCTTATCTATCTGTCCTCTATCATTTACTTCTTAATCATGTTATAAAATATTTCTTCATTATCAAATTTAATTTTAATATTAATTAAATTGTCTAACCCTTTTTCTCTTTCTTTTAATATTTCTAACTCCTCTCTAAGCTTCCTTTCAACTGTGTTATTTACTACTTTTACAATTTCGTATTCTTCCAAAGGATTAACAAACTTATGGTTGTCTTCTATGAAATGTCTTGCATATAACGAATTGGTTGTTCTATTACCTTCTCCACGTTTGTGGTCAGACAACCTGCATACGAATTTTCGTCCTGTCTCACCTAGGTACACTTTGTTGCAGTCTTTACATTTTAATTTATAAATTCCGCTTTTCTGTAATACTGGAATTTTTTCTATATTCTTATTCCTTATCTTATCAAATACCGTTTCACATTTTTTAATAGCTATATCTACTCCATATTTATTAAAACATTTTATAATTTTTCTAGTATGTGAACCTATGTATGTCAATGACCCTGCATAATTCTTTTGTTCTGGTTCTATTTTAGCTTTTTGTATGTTAACCCTTTTCATAACTTTATCCACTATGTTGGTGTTATAATTATTATTCCTTACAATTCCCTTTATCGTTTTTAACTCCCTAACTTTTGATTCGTTCTCTTTTAAACACTTCTGAGCTCTGTAACAAAATGTATTGATTCCCGCCATTTTATATCTATATGGGTGGTAAGACTCTCTTGGTATAATTATATCAGAATACGACTCTTTCCTAAATATCCCAAACTGTAGTTTCTCATTATCCTTAATTTCTATGTTCAAATCTAAGTAATTTATTTTCTTACCTCCTATCTCTTCTTTAAATTGTAAGTTTTTATCCTTATTATTTGCCTCATTTATAAACTCATGCACTTCTTCTATGCTTCCTTCCCAAATTACTAATACATCATCAACGTATCTAGACCATAATTTTATATTGTCTTTATACTTAGTGGAAGTTATTAATTGCTTTTCAAAATCATTCATGTATATTTCAGCAAGAATAGGGTATAATGAAGACCCCATAGGTAAACCTTTTTTCTGTATATAAAACTTGTTATTAAACCTAAAATAGTTCTGATTTACACATTCTTTAATTACTTTCATCAACTGCTTTTTATACCTGTATTCTCCCATATTATTATCGTTTATTAACTTAATAACTTTATTTACTGTGATATTGGTAAACATGTCCTTAACATCCAGTGATATCAATTTTGTATTTACATTAATCCTAATATTTTCTAATTTTTCTATCAATTTTACATTATTCTCTATGTTGTATTTTGTCCCAAATTCATATTTCTCTCTCAGTACTCTGCTAACTTCCTTTGATAATTTATAAATAGGTGAATTAATAAAAGAAACAATCGGTCTAATTGGTTTTCCTTCTTTATGTATCTTAACCTGACTTTTAAAAGTTGGTGCTGTTGGATTACTTTCCAATAAATACTTTTTCTTATTTTCTTCTATAAATGTTATCTGTTTCATCATTTGTTTTATCCTTGACTGGTACTTACTTGTATAATCATACTTTATTTCCTCGTATGGTCCTTCCCTTATAAATTCTTCCGTTTTCTTTATGTATTCGTCCTTTCTCAGTAGTACCATTGTATTTCCTTTGTCCGCCTTCGTAACTATAATATCATTTTTCTTTATTTTATTCTTTAGTTTAGTTACTGTTGATTTGATTTTTTGTTCATTTTTTGAATTATGCAAACTTGTCTTAAATGTTTTATCTACTACATTCCCTACTTCCCACCTTATTCTTTTTTTATCATTTTCATTTCCTAGTTTTTGTATTATGCTTTCGCATTCAATAATCGTTTTTTCTTGATTTAATTCTGGTGGCGGTGCGTATTTTAAGCATTTTGCTAACATTTCTTTTTCTTCTGTATTTAAATTCACCTCTGTAAGGTTTATTACTCTTTTTTCATAGTTATTCTTAGAGAGGTGTTCCTTTTTTACTTCGTTCTTTCTTATTAATTTATTTAACTTATCTACCATTTTTTTATTTTTATTTTCCAATTTCTTTTCTACGTACCCCAAACCAAAATTATATAATATTTCTTCTAACTCTACATACGAGTATATTCTTAACAATTCTATGTGTCTGTCATATAATTCCCTATTATATCTATTGATTAAGCCGTAGAGTGACCTTATTTCCAGTTTTATCCACAACTTCTCGCTTTGTTCTTTTACTTTTTTGGCTACACTGTTCTTATTTTTAATTTTAACTTGAGCGTACTTTGGGATGACATTATTATCCAGACATTGTTTATTAAACCATATTTTACTTAAAACCCTCTTCAATTTAACTTTTAACTTAAGATATTTAAAAACTTTACTTACCTTATTGTTGTCGTTTATTACCTCATTGTTGTTGCCCATTACCTGTAGTCGATTGCACATCTTAACAGACGTTCAATGAAGAAACTGGTTTCTGCGCACCTGCCTTTAGCTATCAATTTTGCTATACTTCGCTGCACAGCTTATCTTCATTTATGTCCGATCACATACGTCAACTGTCTTGTCGACGAGTCGAAAAAGTTTATAGTCTGCTCTCTTCTCGCATTGCTTATTTATTTGTTGTTTAGATTAGAAAAGAAAAACATTTTTACCAGTGTTTTTTATGTTTTCCTTATAATTTTAAATACATGCCCAGTTAAAACAATAGGATTTTGGTCGACCTTGTCACTCATCTCGGTAAAGCATGTCCTAAAAGTTAAATATTTAAAATCCACAGTGGATGCTTTAATGTTTTTTTTTTTTTGTTGATCTGTTTTGACGGATCAATAAATCAATTCACAAACAACTTAAATAGAGACGCGTGGCGACTTCCCTGTATTCGTGCCGCCAGCTTGCACCGCCCTGTGCACGATGGGTTGTTTTCTCAAGGTATGTAGTATGTCTACTGCATTAATCGACAACTATGTTAACAGATAATAATGAGGCGAGTGAAACGCTTTTATGAAGTTTGTATGAGTTTATTAATTTTGTTTCGTTTAGTGAGACACTGAAAATTTCTTGTACACTAATACACTAGGGGGTGAGAATGACATTATGGAAACACACTGCCAGACAAATATGCAATTTTACGGTAAATAATCCACGTTACGGATGGAGATAACTCATGTCTGTGTAACTTGATAAACAAGAAGAAATGACTTTAAAGGGATGAAGCGATGATGAGAGAGGGTGTAAGTCTATAATAGGGTGAGAGAAGAGACTGCTCCTCGTTTTAAGGTGTGATTACAGTAGCGACGGGACGGCGATGTGCGTGAGGTTTTACGTTGAGTAATTTCTCCCCTCTTCGTCGGACTCCTAGTCTGAAGCCCCCCCTCCCACAATAATACTGTAGGCTCCAGTAGGTCCCTAGCCGAGTAACGTACTGTCTATGTTTGTATGTCTTTGCCAGTTACTTATTTATTTGTTAAATTTATAAGTTGGGACATAATTTCTTGTCAACTTTTAATTGCAACTTCACACCAAGTTTTTGGACCTTTTTAGTCAAGGTTACACATTTCACCTCTTGTTTATTAATACTGCTCTTTTTAACAGGGTTTGGTAATTTTATATATCGTAACGTTTATGGTACAACACGGTTTTATAATAAAAACAACAACACAAGACTACCGTCTTCCATAAAACTTTAGACTGTATTAGCCCTCCAATCGATAGCCACCGTTACTGCCACCATTCTAGAGAAACTTCCGGGAAGCAAGAGAAATATAAAAATGACCGGATTGTCTCAGCAGAGACAGCGGGCTTTTCAATCTAATATGGAATTTTTTTGGAGCCAGCGTAGACACGAGAGTGACGTGACATCAGGCACCGAGAATCAACTGATGGGCATCATTGTAAACATTCCTACACAGATACCTCACAACTGTAGGCCGCATTCAACCAATCAGTCTCTTGAAGATACATTAGCGTTTCCATGCACCGATTACGTACGAGATAATGTTGGAAACGCTGACGTCTTAATTCCTATCCATACAAACCGAAATTGTAAGTCTCCCGGAGTTTGAAAGCTGATTCTAAAAAATGTGACAGTGTCATTGTATTAAATTTATATATTGCAACAAAACACAGAATGATGATCTAGAATAAGTATATCAGAGCATGGATGACGGATATTAGCATGTTTTAGATTGATTTATGCAATTTTTGTCAATATTAGCTATAAGTTTTGTATTTAGTGATGAATAAGGACTTGTGTTATACCAAATTCTTTGTAAACTTTTGCTCTATAATGTCATGTACTTTGTGAATATGTGCTCCCGTTCGCGTGTGGTGAACCTTCGTGTTATATCTTCCACGTTTGTTATCCGATCGGCATGAGACTTGGAAAGTGAATTATTTATGAAAATAGCTACATTTTCTATATACTCTGTTGTTCTCAGCTATTGTTTAAATGTGATATTTTAGTAATTGAAGACTCAACTATTCACGCTTATCAGTTGAAGAGTAATAAAATTTCTAGACAAAATCTGAGCAGGCACTCGCAGATTTATACAAAGATTCGCCTCCAACGCGTCTATCTTTTGTCCAATCTACCACGTAGACAGTTGATTGACCAATCAGAAGCCCCTAAATTCAGTCAGATCCGTTGTCAGGTGTACTTCGAGGCAGTTCATCGGAAGCCGTTGCCTAGTGAACGTGTGCTCTTCGTCAAGAGTTTTTCTTGTTCGAACTGGTTTAATCTAGAGTAACTCTAAGTCTTGGGACTCTTTTCGAGTTGTCGATTAGAACCAAGCGGGTGAACTACCAGTTTTAAAATATTCAAGTGCTATTACGTGTTAGTGGAAGATTTTCCGCTTAGGGAGATTTATCCACCGTGATAAATACTTATTAACGCGGAACACTTCAAGAATAGCCGGAAGGTGTAAGTAATATACACCGCTTTTAAAGAATATCATTCATTATCACCCTGAGTAACAATAATTAATTATAACCAATTGCGAGCGAGTAAACGAACGATTCGGAAAGTGACAATTTGTGTGTAAAAACTGCATCAGTGTCATCAGCTGTTCGGCGAACCCCAGCGCAGAGAGAGAGAGAGAGAGAGAGAGAGAGAGAGAGAGAGAGAGAGAGATTGAGAGAGGAGAGCGGCGATCATTGCAGAGAAGAGCGTAACAGCGGCGGAGCGAGGTCACGCCGAATGTAAAGGAATTCTACGTTTCAAGTAGAACTTACCAAAGCTGAACTATATAAACTCTTTGATAAAAAATAAAATACTATACATGACATTTTGTTTAAATTAAATATGTCATATAAACAATTATTTACTTGTGTGATAAATAAATAATTTTTCTACACCTCCAATATAGACTTGCGCATAATTTATACACACATAATTATCCTATGCGAAAATATTTATTTGTATCGTCGCATAGAGATATTTGGTGCCTGTCAACATGTGGCACGATTTTATTAAAATTTATTAATATTATATATTTAAGTGTGTAAAGACTAGATTCATTTGGACTATTTTGTGTGTGTTCTATTTGTAAGCAGGGAGTGTATATAAATTGTTGAATATTCTCTGTAAGCAGATATTTGAACAGTATTATTAATTTAGTTTACTGAGATGTTTGAATTATTATTTGTGTATGTATTAGGTTAAGTATTGTGAACATTTGATTAAGATACTAGACTGTGACGTTATACAACATTTAAACTGAACATTAATACTATAATAATAAGATTTAATAGTAGTCCCGTTTACGTTAAATAAGGACTATAATATTTGTTTGAATATATAAAATAACTATAAATATGGCTGAATCACTTGAAATACGTTAGCTACATTATTAGCCAATTTGCAGAAAATGTGAGAAGAAAATATAGCTAATATCAGAAAATGTCAGAAGAAAATAGAGCTAATAAAAAGGAAGCAACAAAACAAAATAGATCACTACATGACGAGAATAAGAAAATTTTTACCGCTGTGCATGAACAAGCTAAACGAAATAAACAACTTTTAGAATCGACAGAAAAGCGTATCGGAGAGAAAGTCGAGTGAATTCTTACTAACGTTGAGCTAGCACTAGAAGCTAATAATTCACGTCTTAGTGACTGTGAAGCTAAGATCAATGTCATGGAAGAAAGAAGAAGAATAGTAAATTATACATCGACGGTGAATGAATTGGTAGCGGAGCAGGAACAGCGGATACAGGAGTTAAAACAACACCTGACCCGACTCCAGAGTACCTCGACACCAGCGAACCAGACCACATATATTTATAAAACTTGTGATAAACCCAATTCACAATTAAAATTCTATGGTAGAGAGACTGAAAATCCCCTCCACTTTCTCAAAAACTGCGAGACAGATATGGACGCGATAAATGACAACCTAAGCGAAATAGACAAAATAAACTGGGTGGTGAGAAGGTTAAAAGGTACCGCGGCTGAATGGTTCACCGTCATACAGGACAAGGTATGTATGTATGAAGATTTGGTGCGGCATTTTAGGGCTAGGTACTGGAACAGCGAGATACAAAGAAAGATCCGTGTACAGCTGGAATTTGGAAAATATTCAAGCATGAAAGGTTCAAAAGAAAACTATTTAATCCAGCTGATATCTCGAGCCAAGTATCGGAAGTGAAGTGACAGAAGCAGATATGGTAGGTAAGTTAGCTCACCATTTTGGACGCGGAATTCAAATCGCGGTTATTACACAAGGGGTTAAATCTTTAGAAGAACTACTCTTGTTATTTACTAAATGGGATAATGTGGATAACCAAAGTAATAATAATAATAATAATAGTAATAATAAATCTATCACGTAAACAATTTCAGCCACAACAACAACAACAGCAGTTTAAAAATAAACCAAGATTTCAAAGATTCAATCAGAGCAAAGTATCGGCAATTACCGAGACCAATGCAAATGAAGAGCAGCCAAAAAACGTGTAAGGTTGCACGGCGTGGGTCCGTGCAATAAAATTAATAATATAAATAAAAATAAGAGTAAAAAAACAATTGAAACATACAATAACAAACGGCAGTATGAGAAATCATATGTTAGCAATAATAGTGATAGTAATGTATACATTGCTTCTGGCTTATACCCTGTTGATGTTAGGAATGAATTAATATATAATAATTATGTTGATGAATGTGTGGAAAATACTAGAGTTGAGGACAATAATTACACTGTTGTGATAGCGGGAATCAATGGTTGTATTGGTAATGTTTTGATCGATAGTAGTGCCCAAGTGTCATTATTTAATGAAAAATTTATTAACAAACATAAGCACCAATTTACGAAAACACCTATCTTACCTGTAAATAATACTATGGTTACTACGGCGACCGGTGATACACAAATTATTTGTAAACAAGCACTTATATCTATAATTACATAAGGCATAGAAATTGAAGTGACTGTCCTTATAGTTAAAAATCTAGTATATGATGTTATATTAGGCACTGACACTTTAAGAAAAATACACGCCACAATCGATTTCAGTAACAAAAAACTTATATGATGCACAATCCGAAATAAATTATACACAGTTAAATTGAGATATCTTGACAGTGAATTGAAGCAATCCGAGCAGTGTACAAAAGCCAGTTTTTAATCTCATAGATAAGATAACGAGTAGCTGCCAGTTCACCGGCAATAAACTAACAGCTGGTAAAGAATAATAACTTAAACAAATATGAATCGGTTTTTAAAAACGAACCTACCGTTACTAACGTATATGAGCATAGGAAAAATGTAGTTGACGAAAATAAGTTTGTCCGGAAAACCTATCCAATTCCATTACACTACCAAGGTCAAGTTGAGGAAGAAATTAATAAAATGTTAACAAATGATATTATTGAACGTGCCTTAATCTTATGGTAGTGGTTAAAAAAAAATAACGATATAAGTATTTGTTTAGACATGCGCAACCTCAACAGCATAACGCAAAAGTGCTACGATTGTGCACCCAACCCCGAGAATCTATTTATAAAATGTCAAGGGGTCAGGTACATGTCAAGGCTGGACCTCAAAATCGGGTTTTGACAGATTACATTAGCCGACGATTGCCGCAAATTTACGGCATTCCTTTATAAGAACAAATGCTACCAATGTAAAGTAGTTCCTTTCGGGTTAGTGACCAGCCTCGCTGCAATGGTTAAATGTCTAGAATTGGCACTAAGACCGGAAGTTGAAGAATTTGTAAGCGTGTTTATGGACGACATACTCGTAATATCTAAATCTTTCGAGGAGCATTTAAATCACCTTGATATTGTCTTCCGTAAGTTAAGAGATGCCAATCCTGTGCTTAACTTGGACAAGTGTGAGTTTGGAAAATCCCAAATAAAATTCCTGGGTCATATTATTTCGGCGGATGGGGTTAGTACCGATCCTGAGAAAATCCAGGCCATCACGGATTTTCCTAACCCCAAGAAAGGAAAAGATATCAGGGCGTTCCTCGGATTGACAGGCCATTTTCGTCGTTTCACGCCTGAATATTCAATGACCATAGAGCCACTTCTGGAACTACTAAGAAAAAATACCAAATGGCGATGGAAAGAGCGGCATGAGGCAGCATTCAACGCTACTAAGGACTTGTATAGTAAGAACCTGCATATATTCCATCCTGAAAGAGAAGGGACTTGTGTAATTAATTGTGACGCGTCGGACTACGCGACCGGCGGAGTGTTATATCAGCGGAATAACCAAGGTGAACACAAGGTAACTGCCCGCGTAAGTCGTTAATTAAAAGGTGCTGAGAGGAACTATTTTACGTCGGAGAAGGAAATTCTCGCCATAGTCTATTGTATCAGCAAATTCAGATATTACCTTGTGGGACAACACTTCGAGATTTTTCAGACAATCAGGCGTTGTCGTTCATGCTCAAATGTAAACTCGCAAATGCGCGCATATCGCGATGGATCATGGCGATCCAAGAATATGATTTTAGTATAAAATATTGCAAAGCCAGTGAAAACAAAATGGCAGATACTTTAAGTAGATATCCTCTGATAATTGAAGAACAATACTCCTCAACAAGGAATGAAGTGCAGATCTTGACAATTAAGTATGTATTACCAGACACATTAAAAACTAGGTTAAAAAATATAAACATCGAGCAACAGCGGGATGCTAAATTAAAGAAAATCAGCGATGATATAAGAGTACAGGACAACCCAAAGTATAAAATAGACAATTATGTGTTATACAAAATCATAGACGGGCAGTGGAAGATAATGGTACCGGATGAACTAGTCGAAGATTTAACTTAGGCGTGCCACGAGAGTCTGGCGCACGCGGGAGCATATAAATGCTATTTAGCAATGCGAGAAGACTTTGTGTGGTTAAATATGGCTAGAAAAGTTAAATCCATTTTGCGTACCTGCCACATATGCCAAACTGCAAAGTACCCGAATCAACATACGTATGTAGAAATGTGCAATATTATTACAAAAAACAAAAATGAATTATGTATTGATGTTTTAGGTCCACTACCGCGTGCATCGAGGGGTATGAGGAATCTGGTGGTGTACACGGATGTGTTCTCTAAACATGTAAGTCTATATGCAATAGGACGACCCACCACGGCGGCAGTAATAAATGTCGTCTTAAATAAATACATCCCTAAGTATGGTCACATTAAGAAAATTTTATCTGACCAGGGTAAACAGTTCACCAATAGGAAGTGGCAATCCGAATTGGGAAAGCACAATATCCAGACTGTGTTAACAGCGATCCGGAGACCGCAGGGCAACCTCGCTGAAAGGGTCAACAGAGGGTTAGGTCAACTGTTCCGTACTTATTGTAATACCAACCAAAGTAGATGGCCGGATTATCTCGAGTTTTATCGAGGTGTCCATCAACGGGAATTACAATGACACGACAGGATTTACGCCTTAACGAATTGCAAACTGGAGAAATGCCCAAGCGTGTCTGGGAAGGGATCATCAGGAGGATTGCAACGCAAAATTTGCCTATTCCGAGTGAAGTGAAACGGATAGAAACCAGGAGACGCATTAAGAAATGTGCCGAAGAACGGACTGAAAGATTTAATGCTGACCACAAGCTGGTAGCATTTGAAGTTGGCGAGAGGGTACTCCTGAGGGCTTTGAATGTCGGTCACAGGGAGGATAACACCGCAGCCAAATGTTTTAGGTTGTACAATGGCCCATATATTTTATCCGAGCAGGTTGGTAAAAACACCTATATTGTAACCAACCCAAGTACTAACCGTGTTATATGGAAATTCCGTGTATCATCCCTAAGAAAGTATTATGTCAGAGATTATTGTTCCTAAAATGCCAGGGTACACGTGGTATGAATGTTTTAAGAAATTTGTGTGAAATATGAGTGTAAATTAAGAATATTAGATGAAATGTCAGAATAAATCATTTGAATGAACGGAGTATACTTTCAGTTATGAAAATGACGTCAGAAGTGTTGATACGCTTATCTGTGTTTGAGATTATAGGTCAGATTCAACCACGTGTATTTGTTTGTATTATTACTGTCAAAGTGACATTGGCGGAATGTTTTGTTTGAAAGAAGTTTATTTATTTTTCTTGATTTGGATTTATTATGTTATTATTATGATTATTATTGAAAGAATTATGTTTTATTTCTTTAGGATATGAAGAGAAAAAAATTGTATTTTATGTAAACACATTTTTTTTATAGTAAGTGATTACCTTGTATGCGGTCCGCCGTGTGACTTCTCAAACTTGGTTAACGTTACGCGTTTCAAGGCGTATGCCTCATCATCAGACATTTAAAAAACCAAAAACACACATATCACACAAAACTGCGTTTGTCAAGAAATAAAATTGCAGAAACAAGTATATTATGTGCACGTGTTGAAGGGTGCGCACCCGTTCAGGTATTGTCTGCTACTGATTGGAACTCGTTGAGCAGTCTCAAAGCAGTATCATACAGACGGTTAGATACAAAGTTCAATTGTTCATTCAGAACAAACTCGCGACTGCTATCATTATTATATGTATTATAAATTTCCAGCTCCTCCAAGGCATTCATAAATCGGCCCTTGTTGCATATATGCAAAGGCATTAGATTAGACTTAAAATCTGTCTAATTGTGATTGTGTTGGGTCAGATGACGAGTGTAATTAGATTTTATATAATTATAATTATGTGTCATTTTTGGTAAGTGTTCACGGAAGCGTTTGTAAAAACCTCTTCCGGTCTGACCTATATAAAAACTGTTTCAATCATTACAAACCAGTTTATAAATGCCTGTTTTTTCTTCAATGGGTAAGGGCAGTTTAGGTCTAAGTATATTAATCAGTTTATTATTGGTTCTAAAAGACATAGTATAACCAATATTGTTCATCACTGAAGACAAAATTTTTGGTATGACGTATATGTATTTCGCAGATATGAATTTTTTCTGTGTTTCATTAAGTGGACGGGGCCTAAGTTGAATGTTATTATGCTTCTTTAACAATTTATCAATGATGTGACCACTGTAGCCATTGGAAACTGCAATAAATCTTATTGTATTTAGCTCATTATTGTCAAGGGGGACTGTCAGCAATCTATGGATTAAACTATTATATGCTGCCATTTTTTGAGAATGTGGATGGTGGGAATCTGCATGTATTGTATGGCTAGTGGCAGTAGGCTTCCTATAAATATTGAATTTCAATTTGTCCATTCGTCTAGTGAGGGTCAGGTCTACAAAGTTAATTGTGTTATCATGCTCAGTCTCTAAAGTAAATTGAATATTGTTGTTGATTTCATTTTAAAGATTTTTGAAGAAGTCAACTTGTCTCAAAGTTCCGTCAAAAATAATGAACGTGTCATCTACGTAACGTGAATAAAATTTTATCTTATTTGCATATATGTTATTATTTAGTAGATGAGTAATTTCGTAGAAATTTAAGTATATGTCGGCCAAAAGGCCTGAGAGGGGTGAGCCCATAGCTAGACCATCATCTTGGCTATAGAATAAATCATTAAATGTGAAATAATTTTGATTTAAAATGACTTTAAGCAAGTCAATCAACTCATCTATCATCTGTGCACTCATGGAAGCGTTAATTCGTAAATTGTCCTTCAGTAATTTTAAAGCTAAATCGGTTGGAATATTTGTATATAAATCCACTATATCAAATGAAACCAATTTATAATTAGGTTTTTATTTTAACGGTATTTATCTTATTAATGAAATCAGTATTATTTGTTAAGCTGTGATTATTCTTTAACTGTAAATTGTCTTTAATTAATTTTGCAAGAATTTTTGACGTTTTGAAACCGGGGGTTGTAGTAAAGTTAACCAGCGGTCTTATGGGTATGTGTGGTTTGTGGATTTTAGGCAGTCCCGTAAATATCGGAGCCTTCGCATTAATTGGCTTCAAATAACGACGTGTATTATCACTGAGCAAACTCGTACATTTGTTAATACATTGGTTAAGGTTTTTGGTATATTTATCAGTAGGATCAGATTTTAATTGTCTAATATTATGGTTAGAGATAAAGTCGTGAACTTTGGCATTATAAGAATCGGCGTCCATGATTACTAATGTATTCCCTTTATCTGCTTTAATAATACTAGCATTATTACTAGTTATTTTTGTTTTAATGTTCATCAAATTTGATGCTGTTTAGTTTTTAACATTTGGCCTAGATTTCTAACAGTTTTTACATACAAAGTTTTTTAAATAATGCATATTCATTTATACCCTCTCTGACTTTCATTGCTATTGTGACATAAATTAACATTTTCTTATTGTAAACAAAATAACAATTAGTATATGGTTCATACTATTAATACATAACACCTAATTCAAATTAACTTTTGTCTTTCCAAATCAGACATTTAATACTCAATGATTAACAGTAAATATATTATAAATAAAGAATGTTAGTGGTTCTGACATTTTTAAACTTGTTTATTTCTAATACCTTATTCTATATAAACAAAACATAATTATTATAATCTTATTCTATTTCTTAAACTAGGTTCAAATGTCAGTTTTTATCTGTTTCTTTTTGTTATTGGGGTAATAATATTTTGTCACTTCACTTATATTATGGCCTGCTCTTGTTTTATTTTTGTCATTCTAATGAATGTTATATAAAAAGAGTGGCAGTTATCTAAAAAACACATGTATTATCGGTCATGATAATACTCTATTCACATTATTCATGAACACAAATTAAATCACTTTAAAGTTGTAATATTTCATCATCTACTCAGTTTGTGAACATCAATATTGAAACATAAGGTTTATTTTTTATAACACTAAAACTTGCACTGATTCTCTTTTTATTCCTTGATTTTAATTCTAAATAGTTATATAGTTCTACTAGAATCAAGAAATCTATTTATAGAATATAATGAAGGTTTGTTTTTTGGTATTATATTATTATCTCACATTGGTTCACTTTCAATACTTACTCTATACACTTTTTGGCTTACATCTATTGTACATGTGGTTTTTACATTTGATATTTTGTTATACTTTTATTTATTATTATTATATTTATTTTGGGGTTTGGTTTTTTTTTTATAAGAGCACTCCTTCTTCTTGTGGATGCTGTCTTGTTCTTGTTTCTTCATTGATCCCTTCTGTTCTTCTCGTTTCTTATAAAATTATTTCCTTCATCTTCTTGTGGATGTTTCTTCATTCGTCCCTTCTGTTCTTCTTGTTTCTTATAACATATTTTCTTTTCTTGTTGTGGGTTTAGTCATTTTCTGGGTTTCTTCCTTACCTACTCCTATCCTTTTTTTTCATATTTAGTTTTTAAATTTATGTTGATGATTCATCACTCGTTGTAACCTTAGTTTTACATGAACTTTTATTGTAATCAATGATTGTATTCCACGGTGGTTCTTAATTAATTCTTTATATTATTTTGCTTTCTCGGATTTAACAATGTTATTATTTTAATTTTATGATCATATTACCATTCATTTTTATGAGCTTTTCTGTCATGCTACAGATTGCTCTCCTCCAGAAGTGATTATTTCAGACTTGATTATGGATGAAATAATTGCTCATGACAATTGTATTATTTTTTATTGTTTATTTTCCTCTCCATTTCTATATCGACTTTTTCATATTTGAGCTTAAAAAATTTAATAGTCACTTATTTGGCTTTGATTCTTCTTGGATAGTTAGTGTTTTCTGAGATATATTATTATTATTATTATTATATACTTTCTTTTCTTATAAACTTCGTGTTTTATCCCTGGGATATTAATTCCCTAACGTTCCCTAACCTTTGAGCTGGGGCAGTTCAGAGAGGCACTGTGGGCAACATACTCTGCTGGCCATACATCACTTCAAATTGAGTTCAGAGGCAAATCATCTCTGCTCAAAAACATAATGCTGCTGGAATTATCTACAGACAGTCATCGAATAAAAATTACCTAAGAATAGTCCACCTTATGACTTATATTTTTTTTTTAATATCTTTGGATTCTTCACTTCGTTGTTTCTCAGATTATCTCACATTTTCTATCTCAATTATTCTTCTTAATATTTATTATTCTCATTATATATATTCTTTTAACTTTTAGCTCGTCTGATGTATTCTTTTAATTATAGTTGGAAACTTTTGTTAATATTTTTTGTTACTGGTTATAGTGTAACTTTTTCCTTCTTCATCTAAATTCACATTACATTTTCTTCTGGTTATTTACATTGATACCATACTTTTTTTATATGTATTATTTTCTCTTTAGTTATTATTAATTATTTGAATGGTCTTATTTTATGTTAGTTAATTTTTCACAATTTGTTTCTTTGTAACTGATATTCAAGTTGTTATTGTGATCATATTTTTAAACACATATTTCTTTATTTTCTCTCAGAAAGTTATTAATCCGTCTTTGCATTCATTAAAATTAATTTATTTATATTATATTTCATGTGGTACTTCTTCTCTTTGCGTTTCATATATGTCTTATTATTATTATTTTTTTACAAAATCATCTTCTCCATGTTTGGTATGATTTGTTCTTCTTTGTTTCTTCAGAACTGAGTAATATCATAATCATCTTTCTTGATTATCTGTTTCCATAATTGTTTCATAAGTAGTTAGTCATAGGTCGTTCTTATTTTTATTATTTTTTTTTTTAGATTTTTATTATTTTATTATAATAACAGATTCTTCTCTTTGTTTCCAAATTATTGCCTTCTCTTGTATATCACACTCTTTTTTGTTTTTCTTCTCTACTCCTTCAAATGTTAGCTATTCACATTTATTCTGGATTATTTTTAATTCTTTTTTCTTAATTAATTTTATTATTTTCTTCTAAATTTATTTATAAGTGTATCTTATCTATTTTTAGAACTTTGTTAGCTTTATACAAAATTCAAATTCTTCTTTTTATTTATTCCCATAACTTTTTCATAAATCATTTGTAATAAGTTGATCTTATTATGTTTTTAAATTTTGATGTTTTTTATATTCAAAATTCAAATTCTATTTAATCCATTTATTTCCAAATTTTTTCTTGCTAAATTGTTTGTGTAAGTTGATCTTACTAATCTTTTGGAAGTTAGATATTTATTCTAAATTCATTTTCTTCTTTTTAATATTCCAAACGTTCTCTTTCAAAATTAATGTGTAAGTTGACCTTATTCCTATTTTGGAATTTTGATGTTTTTTATATTCAAAATTCAAATTCTATTTAATTCATTTATTTCCAAATTTTTTCTTGCTAAATTGTTTGTGTAAGTTGACCTTACTAATCTTTTGAAAGTTAGATATTTATTCTAAATTCATTTTATTCTTTTTAATTATTCCAAATGTTCTCTTTCAAAATTAATGTGTAAGTTGACCTTATTCCTATTTTGGAATTTTGATGTTTTATCAAATTCCTTCTCTTCTTTTTATTTATTCCAAATTGTTTCTTTCAAAAATTAGTGGTAAGTTGTTCTTACATATTTTTTAGAATTTAGTTGTTAATTCTAAATTCTTCGTTTTAATTATACCAAATGTTTTCTTTCAAATTAGTTGTGTAAGTTGATCTTACTATATTTTGGAATTTATTTTTTTATTCTAAATTCATTCTTCGTAATACTTTTTTATGGAGGCTTGGTTGTACAATCCTTTAACTCTTCCGGAAACTATTTCTTTCAGTTCGTATGTATTATTATTATTTTTGACAACGACATATGTTCCAGTATATAGTAACAATAGCTTTTTTGTTATCCCTTCTAGGGTGCTGGGTAGTTCTCGGTTTTTTAACAGAACCTTTTCACCCTCTTTATAAGTTATAATTCGTCCTATTGCCTTTTGATATTTGTCTTGCCGTTTCTCTTGGTCTTCGGCTACCTTGTTATAGAACTTCACCTGGACAAACTTACGACCATCGTTCGTTGGAAACTCTATTATTTCTTCAATCTCTCGGGGGGTTGGTTTCTCAAACATGGCGGAGTAAGGGGTAATTCCTATAGCTGGATGGTGGGCGAAATTTAAGAATTTCTCTGTTGCTGCTAAGTACTCTTGCCACTTTTTCTGTTGGTTGTGACAGTACGTTCGCAAGATTCTACCCACTTCTCTCAGTACCCTCTCTGCCGGATTACTACTTGGGTGGTAGACTGACGTCTTATATGTTTTAATCCCAAGTGATAATAATGTGTCCCGCCATCTTCTCCCTTTAAACTGAGTACCATGGTCGGTAATGATTGACGATGGTTTACCTATTTCTGGCACATATAACTCTGTTATGACTCCAAGAACTTTTACTGTAGTTGCCCGATTAACCGGATATAGCTTTACGTATTTTGTATAATGGTCCATTATTATGATTAGGTATTTGTACCTGTGTCGACCGCCACTACGGGGAAATGGCCCGCAGATGTTTAAAAACACTTTTTCCAGTTTCGCTTTCGATGTTATCGGTATCATTATACCTTCTTTCTTTTCGTTGTTAATTTTAACGCACTGGCAAATATTACATGACTTCAGGTAATTCCTTACCTTTCGGTTAATGTTTTTTATCTTACAATTCTCATCTAAAGCCTGTATCACATTCAGCGCTCCCATATGGCCATACCTTATATGGTAATCGATTATAATCTCCTTCTCGATTTGGATCGGAATAATCACCTTCCATATTTCTTTATTCAAGGCTGTTTTGATGAATAGTATACCTTTATTAACATGGTAGTATTTAGAAACGGTGTCATCGCCGGCTTCCAATCGATTAATAAAGTTTTTTAGTTTAGGGTCAGACTGTTGGTGGGTGCGGATGTTTATCAATAAAGCTTCTAAATCGGATCTTGTTTTCATCAGGTTGTAAATTTTGACTAAGCTCTCCTTCTCTCCCTCGAACGTCTGGTCTTCCAAATTGATCCGTGACAACACATCGGCTACCACATTCTTTTTCCCCGGAATATACTCCCATTGTAAGTTGTATTCTTGTAGGGCGAGTACCCATCTAGCCAATCGGCCGTGACTCAGCTTGCACCTACGTAGAAATGAGATGGATTTGTGATCAGTGCGGACGGTAACTGGATACCCGAGAATATATGTCCGGAATTTGCTACATGCGAATACTACGCTAAGCAATTCTTTCTCGGTCACATTATAATTCTTTTCGCATTGATTCAGGGTACGACTAGCAAAGCTTATCACCAGATGGTGACCCTCCTCATCTTCCTGATATAATGTTGTTCCTAAGCTGATGTCGCTAGCATCACAATTCAAAAAGAATGGTTTCTTAAAATCCGGGTGACGAAGTATAACACTCTCTAAGAACTTTTCTTTGATCAGTTGGAAGGTAAATATCCTGTTCTTCACCTCAGGTCCATTTGTTTTTTGCAGACAATTGTGGTTGAACTTGGCTGTCAGCTCGGAATATTTGTGTTGGAACTTTCTGTAATAGTTACAAAGTCCGAGGAAAGATTGTAACTGTTTCCTGTTCTTTGGTTTAGGGAACTTCTGAATTGCCTCCACTTTTTCTGCTGATAGGGTAATACCTCTATCGTCTAGGTTGAAACCTAAGAACTGTACTTCTCGAGCAATGAACTTGGATTTCTCCAATTTCAGAGTTATATTGTTCTTGGCTAACTTTTCGAGTACATGTTCTACTCGGTAACAGTGTTCCTCCCAGGTTTCCGAAGTAATGAGCAAATCGTTTACATAGACTTTAGTAAATTGGAGTGTTTCCTGCCCAAGTATTTGGTCCATACAGGCCACAAAGATGGCTACTGAATTTACAAGTCCGAAGGGCAATCTCTTGAACTGGTAATTGCGCCCTTCGAAAATGAACGCCCCGTACTGACGACTTTGTGGATGCAACTCCACTTGCCAGTAACCACATACAGTGTCCCATGTACTGATAAACTTGGTGCCGTGAAATAGTTTTAGGATCTCCTCTATTTCACCGGGTGATGTTCGGTCATTAACAATAGTTTTATTTAGCTCGCGCGCATCCAAACAGAGCCGGACTTGTCCGTCTTTCTTGGGAACAGCAATGATTGGACTAGTGTATGGAGATTGACTAATCTCAATTATGTCACTGCTGATCATCTTATTAATTTCCGTTCTCACGGCCTCCTTCAGTGAATGCGCGATTGGGTATGACCTCCGGTTAAATTCCACGTTTTCCTTAAACTCAAGTTTACACTGGTAGTTCTTGACTTTACCTGGTTCATCTGAAAATACGGACTTATATTTTTCGTACACTCTTATTAAACGATTTGCTTGGTGTATGGATATTTTCTCGTTGTTGGTTCCGCACTGGAAGTCTCGTATTTCTTGTATCTTCACTGACCATAAATCCTCTACTCCATTATTATATATTATTGGTTTATTTAGGGAGCTGTTCTCTACAAAATTTATCTTACGAAGTTGTTGGTGTATTGTACTGGGAAGTATATTCGCGCCTCTACCAAATCTGCTGTCCACGTTATTCCGTCTGGAAATAGTGATACTTTTTCTTGGTTAAGGTCGATAATGGCGGAGTACCTTCTTAAAATATCGCAACCTACCAATATATTGAATGGTAATCCGGTGGCGATCAAAAATTCCATATCCAAAACTATACCACGGCTAACGACATTTACGGAAACTTGTTTTCGAATAGTTTTGTTCTGGCGGCCAGTTGCACCTATTAAGACAATATTATTTACCCCTGGTAACATAGGCAAAGTTTTACCACACTCTTTCTGGATTCTTTCCAGTTCGATTACATTTATAATTGAGATATTCGCATCGGTATCAATCATGATTTTGGCGGGGATTCCTTCGACTTCCGCTTTTACATACAATATCTCATTGTTTTGACTATCGAGGCTCGTTTCGTTTTCCTCCAATAGTTCCGTTCGTATGTTCTTTAAATAGTTGTTACTTATGATGGTGATGCTTTTTATTTCGGTTGCCTCTTGCAACTCGTTTTTATACCCAGGAGATAGGAGCAGTAACGGGTCGTGATAGTTTATCACTGCCTCCTCCCGTTTAAATTATTGTTGTCACCGTTGACACTCGGATTGACCGAGGCGTCGTTTTGGAAACCTTGCGTCGGTTCCTGTCGCTCTGTATCCTGTTCGAATGTTAGTTCTCTGTTTTGCTGTCGGTCAGGATCCTCCAGGCTGGTACTCCTTCTTCTTTGTTCATACCTCGGACCGTCCCGTTCTTCGCTTCTTCGCCGGCGATCTCCATCGTGGAAACTATTCCTCCGTTGACGGTTGTATCTTCTCGGCCCTCGATCTTCGGCTCTTATAAAATTAACTCTTGGACGGGAAACTCTATTATTATTATTATAGTTATTATTGTAATTTCTATTGTTTTGGTAATACCGTTCATTATTACCGGGGTAGGGGTTTCTCTGACTATATGGATTGTTAGGGGGTTGATAATTATTATTACGGTTATTCGGGTATTGGTTGTTATTCCTATTACTGTTCTGGTTGCCGTTAAAGTTATTGTTATTGTTCGGCGGGTTATTGTTGCCGTTGTAATTATTTTGCTGGTTGCGGTTTCCTGGATAGTTATTACGGTTACTGGGGTACTGGTTATTTCTCACCTCTGGTCTATCATTCCTCCTCCTACTTTGACGGTAGTATTCTTCGTTTTCGTAGCTTTCCAATAACTCGGTCATGGCCTGCACCGTTTTAATCTGGCTACCTCTCCTCGCTCTGATAATATCCTCATCATAGTGATAGGATAGCTTGTTCACTAGACATTCTTCGGGTATTGCCGGTTCTAGGTGTTTTGCCAGGCACACCTTCCCTAGGAAATAGGCTGTCATGGAGCTGCCTATTTGGGCCCTGTATCGTCCGTGGCAAATATTATCTCTTATCAGGTTCTGAGTTGTTTCTGACCAGTATTTAGCCTTAAACAGGCTCCCGAACTGTTGGTAGTCCTCAATCTCGCTACGGTTCGCCATCCACCAGTTATCTGTCATCTCCCTGAATGACTCGTCCAATATTTCCCGGTTATTATTCCATCGACTCCCTCTATGCTTGGCAAAATATTCTTCTATCCTGGCCAGGAACTCCATGGGTTTCCTCTTGTATTGCCGGAAGTTCAGCCATTCCCGGTTTTCATTGATGGGTATCCTGGTAAAATTAGTGGGTCGATTCCTCAAGACTTCCATTTCTTCTTGGCTCTGCCGTACCTGACCCGTGATATTGGTCATAGCCTCTTCCATCCCGTCACACCTTTCCGCGACTTGGCTCCGTACTCTCCTGAATTCTTCCTGAGTTTCCTTCCGTTGTTCTTCCGCTTTCCTGCGACTGTGCTCTTCAATATTAGTAAACTTAATGTTTACCACTTCCTTGAACTCCTGTACTTCCCTTTCGGTTTGGTTACATTTTCCGTCAATTTCCCTGATTTGTTGGTTTACTGAAATGGTCTCTTCTTCCAATTTTTTATTTAGAGATTTCTTATTATTGTTGAGTTCCTTGCTCATTTCTTCTCTTAACAATTCCATCCTTTCGTCTAACTTGTCCAGATTCTCCTGGTTGACCTCCCTTAATTCTTCTCTTAGTAGTTGGTTATCCTCCCTCAGTTCTTCCAACTTCTCCCCCATCTTCTCTTCCATTTTCTTGTTATTTTCCTTCATTTTCTGATTAGTTTCATCAATTTTCTGACTCAAGGATCGGTTGTCTTCTTTCATTTCCTTGCCGGTTTCCTCTATTCTCTTATTGGTGTTTTCAATTTTCTTACCTAACTCTTCTTTGGTTGTTATGAATTCTTCCTTTAAAGACTGGTTGTCCTCCTTCAAATCTTCCAACTTTTTATTTAACGATTGGTTGTCTTCCTTCCTTTATTTACTTGATTCTTCTTTTGTAGAATCCATTTTCTTATTCAAGTCTTCATTTGTAGAATCCAATTTCTTACTATTTTCGTCCATTTTCTTACTCATTTCCTCTTTACTGGATTTGATTTCTTCCATCATCATCCTGGACATCTCTTGTATGTTCCCATCCTCCGTTCGTGTTGGCTTTTCTAATTGTTCTTTTCCGGACATTGACTTCCACTGTTTGTGTGGGCATCTCAGGTTGTTCTTCTGGTCGTGCGGGTTGTTTAGATAATACTGGTAGTAATAACCTTTCTACATCTTCCACTGGCGTCGCCTCTTTGTTTTCCATATCGATTTCAATCTCCTTTTCGGTCTCCACCGCCCGTTTCTTTGACGTTGCTCGTCGCTGCATTTTTCCTTTTTCTCTAACTTTATCGCTGCTGCCAAGCTCCAATTAGGGATTGGGCGAATTCTAGTGGCCAACTAATTAAAGCCCCTCAGTTGGTCGCCAATTTGTAACAATACGGTTACAAATTCAAATATATAAATATATAAATTTGTTAATTTTGTTTGTGTAAAAAAAAATTTTGTTTATAATTTTTTTTTATAATTAATTAAAATCAATTAATTAATTATGTTCTGTCGTGTTCCGAAACTTTTGTTATTTGTTTTTATTATTTTAATGCCTTTTCAGGATTTTTAATATCCTCTCGCCGCTTGATAGAATTGTCTCCAATAACAATCGATTTGTATATTTTTCTTATTTGGAGGTTATCTTCCTTCGGGTGGTGAGATTCTGGTAGTTAACTCCATTAAATTTACCTATTAAGTTAATTATATTTTAGGAATGAAAAAATGTTCAATTATGTAATATATAAGAAACTTTATTACAATTATTTATCATTCGACTCTTTATCGATATGTAAATCGATTCTCAGCGTATCGTTAATTTGTACAGTTATTTATATTGGGATTCTTTTAGCAGTTATTTTAGGTAAAGTCAGAGAAATAAGGGCAAAGTTTATAAAGTATAACATTACAAATATATCACCTTAAAGATTACAATACAGATATGATAGTTAATATATAATGGTAAGTGAGCAGATTTCAAACCATTCCGTTGTAAAGGCAGTGTTGCGTTGTATTGTGGGTAATCACTGATGGCTGCTCCTCGTGTATAGTTGCAAAACGGTCTCACTTCGCTGTTTCAGAGATTAATAAAAGATGCTTTCCCTCTGAATTTTCGTCCTTGTGGCTGCAATTCTTCCTTCTTGTGTTGGTGGAGTGTCTCTGGTTCAGTTTTAGTGTTGTATTTTCAAAAATAGTGTAGTAATAAGTCAATCTCACTTTTGTCTGTTAGGCCGATATTCGCACTTTTGTGTGGTTAAGTGTTTTTACTGTTTTAATTGTTTAATTGTTATATTCACTGGTGTTCTGTTCTGTGTAGTATTAATTGAATGTCTGTAGGTATTTATTTCACTTGGTCTCCGTTTAAAAATGTGTTTTTACCGAAACTCTCGTTTTCGCACTTTAGGCTTATAAAACATTCGCCATTACGGTAGTAGAAATTAGGTTAAGGTTTACCAAGTACACGCATTGAGTGTGCTATTCAACGTCTAATAATCAACTAACTTACTTCCTTCGTCTTCGGCTAAAGTCTTAGCCAAACCAATCTTATTCAATACATTGTTCCAAATTTATTTGCATCCTGTGCATGTGAGAAAGTTACATTATATAACTGATTATATTTTTGTTATTCTTCAAATTTATTAACTAGTAAATACTTAATCTTCTTCTTCAGTTCATTCTGCTTAATTTGATACCAAATAATGTAGTTTTATTAAGTTTTTGACCTAAAATGGTATTTTTTACTTCATTTTGTAATTGTAAGTTTTACATTCACTTCCTGTCCTTGTCTTCCCCAATGATGCCATATTATAAGTTATATTAATGATTATATTAAATCTCAGATTGTAATAAAAGGTTTATCTTCCCTTAATTTCTTGCAATTAGATTAATTGGTTATGTTTTAAAATATTATATAGTAATATATGACTCCCCTCTCTAAATTTTGAGTTTTTACATTTCCATTTTTAACAATAATTCTGGTTATAATTTTCCTGAATCTTCCTTACTTGTATTTCCAATTATATGACTTTATTACTGATTTACCTTATATAAATTCCTTCAGTTTAATTGTCTTTCTGTACTTATTTCATCAAATTTGATGCTGTTTAGTTTTTAACATTTGGCCTAGATTTCTAACAGTTTTTACATACAAAGTTTTTTAAATAATGCATATTCATTTATGCCCTCTCTGACTTTCATTGCTATTGTGACATAAATTAACATTTTCTTATTGTAAACAAAATAACAATTAGTATATGGTTCATACTATTAATACATAACACCTAATTCAAATTAACTTTTGTCTTTCCAAATCAGACATTTAATACTCAATGATTAACAGTAAATATATTATAAATAAAGAATGTTAGTGGTTCTGACATTTTTAAACTTGTTTATTTCTAATACCTTATTCTATATAAACAAAACATAATTATTATAATCTTATTCTATTTCTTAAACTAGGTTCAAATATCAGTTTTTATCTGTTTCTTTTTGTTATTGGGGTAATAATATTTTGTCACTTCACTTATATTATGGCCTGCTCTTGTTTTATTTTTGTCATTCTAATGAATGTTATATAAAAAGAGTGGCAGTTATCTAAAAAACACATGTATTATCGGTCATGATAATACTCTATTCACATTATTCATGAACACAAATTAAATCACTTTAAAGTTGTAATATTTCATCATCTACTCAGTTTGTGAACATCAATATTGAAACATAAGGTTTATTTTTTATAACACTAAAACTTGCACTGATTCTCTTTTTATTCCTTGATTTTAATTCTAAATAGTTATATAGTTCTACTAGAATCAAGAAATCTATTTATAGAATATAATGAAGGTTTGTTTTTTGGTATTATATTATTATCTCACATTGGTTCACTTTCAATACTTACTCTATACACTTTTTGGCTTACATCTATTGTACATGTGGTTTTTACATTTGATATTTTGTTATACTTTTATTTATTATTATTATATTTATTTTGGGGTTTGGTTTTTTTTTTTATAAGAGCACTCCTTCTTCTTGTGGATGCTGTCTTGTTCTTGTTTCTTCATTGATCCCTTCTGTTCTTCTCGTTTCTTATAAAATTATTTCCTTCATCTTCTTGTGGATGTTTCTTCATTCGTCCCTTCTGTTCTTCTTGTTTCTTATAACATATTTTCTTTTCTTGTTGTGGGTTTAGTCATTTTCTGGGTTTCTTCCTTACCTACTCCTATCCTTTTTTTTTCATATTTAGTTTTTAAATTTATGTTGATGATTCATCACTCGTTGTAACCTTAGTTTTACATGAACTTTTATTTTAATCAATGATTGTATTCCACGGTGGTTCTTAATTAATTCTTTATATTATTTTGCTTTCTCAGATTTAACAATGTTATTATTTTATTTTTATGATCATTTTACCATTCATTTTATGGGCTTATCTGTCATGTTACAATATATATATGATGTAACGATGTTAAAATCTTATTGTGGCGCGTGTTTTTGTGTATTGTGTTATAATTTTTGTAGGTGATTGTAAATTTCTGCTGTGTTGAACGGGGAATACGTTGTAGGCTTGTTTTTAACATTGTGGGCAGAACTTGTTACATTGCTATGTTCGGTTGAGATGAAAAACAATCAAGTAAGGCTCTTGAAACTTTGACGTTGTCTTTCTGCACGGTTCTCGACCAGCCTACCGCGTGCAACCGGGGTTTGTCCAGTCTCCAACGGCTGGAACTACGCAAATTATGCTCGCCGTGCCGCCCGAAAAGTGGAAGATAATTCTCAGGGGTATATATAATCATCAGCGGCCGGCTCAGAAGTTCAGTTACACATGACGATTTTATCAAATGCGGTTTGCAGGCTTTGTTGCTGTTTACTGAGAAGTTCTCATCGTGCTAATTAGTGCAAAACTGTAATAAAGTGACATTTACTGTAGTTGTTGGGCAAATTTAACTTCAATTATTGTGTAAGAGTGCCTTTTGGGACTGTGGCTGTACCGGTGGCGCTGTATGGCTGTGAGACACGGGTACTTTCACAGAGAGACAAAGGGAAGGTTACATCAGCAGAAATGAAATTTCT
Source organism: Magicicada septendecula (assembly GCA_034769895.1). Taxonomy (NCBI): domain Eukaryota; kingdom Metazoa; phylum Arthropoda; class Insecta; order Hemiptera; family Cicadidae; genus Magicicada; species Magicicada septendecula. Next base: position 135,602,427 of record CM068373.1, on the reverse strand, counting down.
CAGGTTGGTCAAAGGGTGTACGGTACGAGACAGAATAAGTAATGCACAGACAAGGCGAGAATTACAGATTTTTGAATTACAGGATACAATTACGAAATACAAGGCCAACTTGTGAAAGTATTTGGGAAGAATGCAGCAATTTCGCGTTCCCAAACTTGCCTTGAATTATAAACGCACAGGGTAGCGTAGTGTGGCGCGTCCGAGAACGAGATGGTTTCCGGAACAGGCAGTGAAGCCTAATCCGTGAAGTGGAGATGATGATGACGATGGAATACCTTTTGTTGTCTTATAACTGCTATTTGTGTCTAATTAATGGTTGTAATTAGTGAGTTAACTGATGTCAGTTATTCTGTTACCACTGTAACCACGACGATCCGGTGTGACCATGACAAAAGGTGGGGGTTGGTCTGTCTCAGTCGAGACAGGAAGGGTGCAGCATCGTAGCGTGGGTGGAAAATAAAGTGAAGCGTATTAAACCGAACAAAGTGTTGTTGTTAACAATGAAAACCACAGACGTTTAGCAGGGGGATCGATTCGTTCGGTTTTCAAAACGCCATAAAATATATTTTCTTGTTATCCGGTATACATCAGACACAAACGTAGAAATTATTTAAAAATATATAAAACTCTAAGTCTGAGGATTTATGGGTACTGAATACAAATCCACACCGTTACACCGATTGCCACAAAATCTTGCACAGATAACCTTTGACACAAGACGAAAACACTGTCTAACTTGGAATTTGATATTTTGCTCCGTTCGCACGATTTAGGCCCTTTTAATTATGCCTTTTCGTTGACGCTTATAAAGATGTCAACAACACCATGGAGACCAGAATTAATTACCATAGTAACAAGTAAATAAAGAAATGATATTTGACGGCATCGGAACTGTACCTTTATCCGTTCCTGCAGTTTTTAATATTTTTGATATGCGATTGTAACGATATATTTTGTAATTTTGTATACAGATACGTCTATATATTTTGTAATTGCCTTAACCGATTATCAATTTATGTTTATACGTATTTCTGATGATACAATGAATAAGTAATGAAATATATTAAATACTACTACTGAAGATGTCAACAACACCATGGAGACCAGAATTAATTACCATAGTAACAAGTAAATAAACAAAAGCTATTTAGCGGCATCGGAACTGTACATTTTTCCATTCCTGCAGTATATTTTCGATGTTTTATATAATATGCGATTGTATCGATATATTACGATGTGGAAAAGAAGAAGTGTACTAATTGTAAATTGTCCTATAACTTAATGCAAAGCAATAATACGTGTTGTTTTCATTTATGAGGTTAGGTGACAACGGTTTTTGGTTTTTAGTTTACTGCTAAAATAAATAAAAGCCATGGTTGAGGAAAACATAACGTGTAATGTGTTATACAATGTTTTTAACACAGTAACACTTAAAATAAAGAATTTAGCGTTTTTGATTTAACAGATACTTTATAAATATCTCCAAAGGCTTTATAAACGGGTACTGTTAAATCTCCAAAGGCTGTTGCACAAAAATTGTAATTTAGTAGTCTACAAGTTAAAATAGTACAATTGTTGAAAACAGCTTTGGAGAGAATTTGTCTAATGAGTACAAAATTGTTATACGAGCTGACAGAACGCCAAATAGACATAGATAATAAAAATTATATTAAAATACTTATATTCGCGTATGAAGCCCCGGGTAACAGCTAGGTAACAATAAAAACCACGGACGTTAAGCAGGGGAATCGATTCCCTCTTTTTTCATAACGCAATAAAATAAATACAACTATTATATTAACGACTCGGAACACAAAGTTTTTTATAAGTAAAAACATAAAGTTTTACCTTACAACCTGAACCGGTTTTCACCTTTAAGAAGCCTTTTAAAGGTGAAAACCGGTTCAGGTTGTAAGGTAAAACTTTATGTTTTTACTTATTAAAAGCTTTGTGTTCCGAGTCGTTAATATAATAGTTGTATTTAGTTAAGTAACGGATACGTCATGGACAACGAAATCCAAGCAATAAAATATATTTTCTTGTTATCCGATATACATGAGACACAACCGTAGAAATTATTTAAATACTGCAGCAATCGAGACTGTTTAATTAACAGTTAATTTAATGAACCGTTTTTGTGTTAAACCTTTTCCAATGTTTGTGCGTGTGTGTGTGTGTGTGTGTGTGTGTGTGTGTGCGTGTGTGTGTGTGTGTGTCTGTGGGTGTACATTATACGTATACATTATTCACGTACGTACAAAGTAAAGTTCACTAGACATGAATCAACCGTTTTCGTCCTAACGGCGCAGGTTATGTAATGCGCATGCGTCAACAGAGAAACAGCTTAGTTTTCTCTGAGACGCTGTGGAGGTTATTGTGTGAGTACTTTTCAAAAAACATCAGTATTCATCAAATGTGAAGCGTTTAGTCTCATTTCATTTTAATAAGAACAGCGTAATAGTAATAGATAATGCCTCCAACCACAATGTACAAATAAATCCACCTCCAACATCATTAACAAAAAAAGGCAGACATGATTAACTGGTTAAAAAACCATTACATTCCTTGTAGTCCATCTATGTTAAAGCCTGAGCTGTAAGCACTAATTAAACAAAACAAACCAACTTACAAAACTTTTAAAATAGATGCTATTTTGGCAAACCATGGACATTCTGTTTTACAGCTTCTACACTATCAGCCGGATTTTAATCCTATGGAACTGACTTGGGCAACCGTGAAGAAGGTGTTGAAAGAAAAAACGTGCATTTTTCTGTGGACAGTGTCAAAGGAATTTTATGGTATTTCTCCTGCAGACTAGAGATCAAGACGTGACGTCATGAAAATTGAAAATGACTACGTGAGATCGAACCAAATAAGGGATACTGTAACAGATTTTAGAAAGTAAAGTAAGACGAGATAGCAGCAGTGAAGGCAATTTGAGTGATAGTGATTAATAGGCTAACGGTGATAACAGTGACGGAAATATTAGTAGGGTGAAGAACTGACCTAAATAATTATTGTAATTGCATGTAAGTAAATGTGCTCTATGGTACTTAAATAGTTTTAGTCTAATTGTTGTTGCATTAATATTTTAATATTGTCTCTCCGGTTCTTTACGGATAGTTTACATCTGCTTGTTTTCACACACACACACACACACACACACACACACACACACACACACACACACACACACACACACACACACACACACACACACAATCATTTCACGTACGAGGCTGTTATTAATGTTACTTATTCAAACAAATTAAGATGCCAGAGCAATGTGGATCATATGTTACGTTTTTCGTGAATCGTAACATGTACACAAAGTGTACACATTCCAAAATATACAACGATTGTTGATGTCTAGCCTCGACTTTCGAGAAACATTGCAACAGACACAACACGCCAGTCACTGTTTACAAAATAATGGAAATCTTTATTAGACCTACATTGTCTCTTTCTGTTGTGTCTGACGCTTGTTTCGTCTTACAAAATGTCCACGTTTACTGTCGTAATAGAAATCAAAACTTACCTACAACAAAATTTTGTAGGTAACCAAATTTAAGATATAAACCTTAACAACAATTAAAATAATAACAAAAGAATTTTCAAATTTTAAGAATAATTGGTTAGTAAAAAGTTAGGTAAGTTAGTAAAAAGTACGTTAATATATCTGTCGTGCGCGCGCTCGCGCGTGAGTATGTTGGTAGGACAGTAAAATTTAGTTTGGTAAAATTTAGTAATATAATTAAAAACGTAGCTAATGAAATGTAAAAAACAATAAATACATAAAAACGTTAAAAATTAAAAATAAACAATTGAAAACACTATACGAATCATAGACAATAGAAAACTAAATAAATAAAGTTATAAATATAATAAAACGAAAATAATTGTGAATCGACAAAGCAGTGTAACTGCTTTATTTCAGCTGTCATTATAAGCGATATCAGTTTTCAAATTTTACTACTTTTACAGGGAAAAACGTAAATTTAACTATTATCTTTCATCTTTAATTATTAAAGAAGCGTAACTTCGGCACATTAGGTACAAAAAGTCAACCCGTGTCAAAATAGATTACTCTTGTCACATTCGCGTCTTATTGACAATTCAGAGAGTAGACCAATATTTTCAACTGCGTTAGTAGACATTTTCCTCTCTCGTGGCTTTCACTGCTGCCGTCTTCTCCCCACTACAACCTGCGCGCTGATTCATGTCTGTTTAATATTACTGTAATCATCATTCATACACTGCAATTCTCGTCCTGCCAGTAAACAAGAGACGGACGGTGCCATTTGTATTCGTGTTTCGATATATCGACACACGTCACTTCGTCACGTCACCGCTAAATTGACGGACGGCGCTCGTATAATATCGTTCTATGGACGTAATGGATGTTCCATGTCGGATTCGTATTTGATAATCAGCTGTTAGTCCCGCCCTCAGTGTTGTGTCATATTTATGTGTCATAGCGTGTTAAAACCGATAATGTGCACGAAAATAAGTACAGTTTGCGCTCGCCTCACTTGTTGCGAACAGACAAACGGAAGCCAGGCCAGTGTAGCCTGCACAATACATGAGCTATATTGTACGTCCCAGACAATGACGCAAAAGAGAACTGAAGTGCTATAGTAGCGTTTTTATCATCATTGATCGGTTTATAGCATCTGCCGACGCTGTCTGATTCCAAATTTTACATTCCTCGATTGCCCTTTACACAGGTCTTCAGTTAAACTGCTCTCTCTTAGCGTTTGTTGAAATTTTCACCCCACGCCCGAGCACATTTTCATCTCTTCCTTCGACCTGTGGGTACCCAGTGAAATGTTTTTTACTTCCATGTTCCGTAAGGAAATGGAAGTATGGTCATCGCAAAAAAATTGTGATCGCAACAGATTCTGATTGTACTACCCTCAAAATATGAAGAAAAGTCATTTTCCGAAATGTGTGTGAGTGTGTGTGTGTGTGTGTGTGTGTGTGTGTGTGTGTGTGTGTGTGTGTGTGTGTGTGTGTGTGTGTGTGTGTGTGTAGAATTTTTTCTATAGTGAACGATAAATGCCGCAAATTCAAACGAAATCAAATATGTGCATATTCATACGTGCATATGTACCCAAGTTGTAGAGGACTCAAGGCCTATTCATTTTGGCGAAGATCGGTTAAGGGGGAGAGGTAGTTTACCTGTTGCAGTTTTACGTTTTAACAAGACTAAAGTACTTAAATTTGATAAACAAAGTATCTTGAAAAGAATGTCATAATAATCTACTCTAGAAAGTTATATGAAATAAACTTTAAGTTAAGTGAAAAGAGTATTTGAAGGGGGAGGGGGTAATTTTCTGTAAATGAAAATGAAAGCAGACGAGGGAGGGGATAATTTTTTTAATAAATGTACTACGTTATCGGCAACAAAGAAGTAGTTTCTATGGAAATATTTCATTTCAATTTGTCAAACACAAAACTCGATTTACAAGTTTGGGGATATTTGTTTAGAAATTATCGAACCGAATCAAGTACATAGTTTGAAGATCATTCTGTGCCTTAGACTTGCGTAGCGTTCTGAATTCTTCCAGATTATCCGTGCCCCTTCCCGACGTTTTTTCGACTACTCTACCAGCATCTAGGCCCGCTAGCTGGCTTCACTGAAAGGCGGGGGAAGTACAAATATACCTGGCGTTGTAATCAGTTCGGTTCGCAGTACTTGTTATGTAGTAATTGAGAAGTCGTTGTTGTGTTGTTAATTTGTGCAAAACTGTAATATGGTGACACGTATTTTTGGACACGCTTACCTTGAATTATTGTGTAAGAATGCTTTGTTGATTTATAACTGCTTTTTCTGTCTAACTAAAGTTTGTAATTAGCGACTTCATTGGTCTCAGTTATCCTGTTTCTACTGTACAACACGACGACCCGTGCGGCTGTCGTAATAATATAATACAACGATGGTATTGCAGACGCGCCATTTTCTACCTTTTGACATCTCATTGTTCCACCGCATTCCACTTAACCTCCTAATCGCCTTACATCCCAGACGAATTCTTACTCTAATTTATTTCAAATCTTTCTCATTTCAATAACAAGCACTACTAGGAACTTGTAAGTTCTACAGGCTTTCATCTCTTCATTATCTTCTGATTGTAAGTTGCTTTGCGGAGTTCCTGTGACAAGTATTGCGTCATATCAATGTTTATTGATAATTGACAACTTTTCATAGTTGTGTTGTCACACCTTCTAGATCACCTTCGGCTTGGCCTAATATAAGTTTGTCGTTTACAAACTGTAGCGTAAAAACATACGTGTCATTTTTCTGAAGCGCCACTCCTCTACATTTTCTCTTCCACTGATGGTGTACTTTATCTATAAATATATTAAATCATCATCATCTTCTTCTTAACGGTTTTAGGTTTTAGCAGCCTGTTTCTATTCCGCTGTCTACCTTTTCTTAGGTCTACCAACTTTCCTTTTGCCTCAAGAGTTGTAATCTTTTGCCATTTTTGGTATTCTACCTTCTTCCATTCTATTAATGTGTTGAATCAATTTTCTTCTGTAATCTTTAATCCTTTTATTAATTGCAAAAGTATCTAAAATAACTTCTTATTTCTTCATTCTGTATAATATGATCTTGTCTATAACACATTTAACTGATCTCAGAAATTTCATTTCTGTTGTTTGTATCTTCTGTTCATCATTTTTCTTTATGACCCAAATTTCAGGAGCATACAGTAGTGTAGGTATTGCCATTGTTTTATAAAATCTTATTTGGGTTTCTTTTCTACATTTATTTCCTAAGTTCTCCAAATCGTTCCACACATTCTTGTGAAATATTTGACAGATATAAAGTAAAATATAAAATGAAATACCATGACAGATATAATGATAAAAACATTCGGAAACGAAAACGGACACGAGATTGGATTTTGAAAGAGATGAAAATAGCAACTAAGAACCATTCTCTTCGCGGATGACCAATTCGCCACTTCAGAAAACGATCTCCAGCGAGCAATACACGTCTTACATAAAAGACGAAAATAATATTTTAAGTAATATTGGGAATATTTAAGGCACTCTCGCCGTCTTAATCCTTTTCGTAAACCTTTTGTGCTATTTTAATTTGCGTATCCCTTGTATAGCTCTGAATATTAGTTAATTAGTTTTATATCTAGTGAGTTTGAAACGGGGGGTAACTGTTTAGTTCGAGGACAAGTTGTTTAACTATTGCTTTATCAAATGCTAATTTAATTCAACTATTATCTCTACTATCGGGAACAAAAATAGGTTGTCTGAGTGTTTATGGAGACCAGAGATAAACAGACGGACCTCGTGTTAACGTTTACCAAGCAGACACTGTCATTGCTTTGAAAGTAGCGTAGTTGAAAAGATTTGTATCTTACTAGCAGGATAATTACCCATCGTTGGCCTGAAACGGTTTTAGTGAGGATTTTACCATCTTTTTTCTAAACAAAACATGTTAGGCACTATTAAACTGAAGCTGGTCTATACACGTAGGATTCTGAACCCACACGGCGAAGGACAGAATGGCAGGTACAGCCATAAGACACTGCACTTGCATAACGGTCAAAATACGAAATATCGGTATGGAGAACTATACATGACTTCCGTGTTCTAAGATTTATATTTCAAATCATTTTCGAAATGAAATATTTCCATAGAAACTACTTCTTTCTTCAGCCTTCTTATAGTACTGTGGCCACTAACGTATACCACCTCACGTTAGCGCACTCGATTTTCACTGATGCTGGCAGTCGATGGCACTGTCGAAACGTCTGGTTTTGCAGAAAACATTGGACCACGGCCAAACAGCCCGGGAAAGAATTTTAACAACAAACTACTTATTTGTTGTCGATAACGTAGTACACGTAGGCTATAAAAAATTATCCCCCCCCCCTTCAACTATCATTTTCATTTATAAATATTTCATTTACCTTTCATACTTTGGATTATTATGACCTTCTTTTCAGGATATTTTATTTAACAAAATTAAGTACTTTACTCTTGTCAAAACGTAAAACGTTCCTGGTAAACTGCCCCTTTCCCTTAACCGATCTTCACCAAAATCAATAAACCTTGAGTCCTCTACAACTCAGGCATATATGCAAAAAATTATTTGATTCTGTTTGAATTTCCGGCAGTTATCGTTCGCCCTAGGAAACATTATACACACAGACACACACACACACTTTTCGGAAAATGACTTTTCTTCATGTTTTGAGGGTAGTACAATCAGAATCAACCCTTATCTCGAACACTTTTTTTCACCATCACCATACTTGTATTTCCTTACGGAACATGGAAGTAAAAAAGGAAGGCAATGTTATGTACTCGTACGTCCTCCACTGAAGCCTAACGGACAGGTAACGAACCTTAACAGTGTGGACGGGGTGCCTGAAATTGGTAGTTCGATGTTGTTGGGTGAGCAATATACTGTAGGCAAATGTTTCTACATCTGAACGATAGCGCTGTCAATGTTAAAAATCTATTTAATTTCCACTTCGCGGAAGATCAAGTAATTATAGCTGACCATTAGGATGTCAACATCATCAGCAACCTCAAGGATTAGGTTAATCTTGAACCTGTTTCGGGACCCACTTCGCTCTCGGCTGTCCTACATCTCTCTTCCCCACCGGTGTATATTCCATTGCTAGCACTGAAGTCCTGTCACCCGCTATTCTTCCCAAATGTTCACACCACCTTCTTTTGTTTCTCATTAGCTGTTCCAACAATGGGTCGACCCCTAGTTCCGTCCTTATGTACCCATTCTTGTTTCTATCGAGAATGTACAGCCCAGAGTACTCCTCATAAACTTCATCTCCGCTGCCTAGATCTTGGTCTTTTTCTGTCATAACTTGCTATGACTTTCTGTCATAGCTTCATCTCCGTACACCATAATTGGTACCGCTTCAGTGTTAAAAAAACCTTATCTTTGTTTTCTTCTTTGTCTTATTTTTAAGGTATCTGTGAGTTGTTGTAGTATTTCTGCCTCATATGTAACGTAACATCCTAAGTAACTGAAATGCTGGACTTGTTCCATAAACTTTCCATCTACAACTATCGTAGTTCTTACCGGTTGCTTCCGTCTTAATGCCATTGTTTTAGCCTTGTCCGCTGATATTTCATAGCCATATTCATCTGCCATTTAAATGAGTATGCACATTGATTATTGTAGTTTATCCTTACTGTCCTGAATTATTACCATATCATCTGCGTACAAAATGGAGTTTATAAACATTCCTTTCAGACAAATCCCTAGGCCAACGTAAGATTTCCATGTTTTAAACATGTCTGCATACATATTAAAAAGCGTCGACGATATACAGCAGGCTCGTCTTATCCCCGTATTAGTGGGAACTTCCACAGTCACCCTGTCTTCTGTAACCAGTCGTACACTGCTGGTTTCTACATAAAGGCTCTTCATAGTTTCTATAAGATGTATAGGGTAACCTCTTCTATCAAGGATTTGCCATAATAATGTCCTTTTAACTTTGTCAAAGGCTCCTGTCAAATCTACAAAGGCCAAGTTTGTTTCACAATTAAACCCCGTCTCTCTTCAATTATTCTTACCATTAGAATGTGTTTAACAAAATTTGGCATTGCGTATTAATCATTCGTTTTGAAATTTCCCTACAGATTCTAACCTTTAGTGTTGCAATACACACACACACACACACACACACACACACACACACACACACACACACACACACACACACACACACACACACACACACACACACACACACACACACACACACACACATTATGTATATATGTAAAACTTTACTCAGGTTAAAATCTCTTTAGAGGTTTTCATACACTTGGTAGAATGACGAGACCGTATCATCCTATATCCTATGAATGATGATGAATAAGTCACTGTACAAATGTTTGCCCTGCCGTATGAGAGAGAGAGAGAGAGAGAGAGAGGGGGGGGAGAGATCCACTCTAACTAGGCAGCGTGTACTAGAATATTTCATACAGATTGAGATGCCTTGCGTTGCTTGAGTCGTTGTACAGGTAAAGTATTTTTATCGTTAGGCCTACACTACACACAATTTGTGTCCCATATTATACTAAACTTAGGTTGGTTTTAAATACGCTGTTTTAGTTCCTCTACACCTTATATATCATTATTACGTCACATAATCAAAGATCCAGTTTTGTCTGTGATAATCTGCAAAGAAAAAAGGGAAAACGCGAAATAATTTTCTACTTCATTAATAAGTATACACATTAAAAATAATAAAAATGTGTAAAATATTAAAAAATAATTAAAAATGATAATAAGCAAAAATGAATATATTTAATTAATTAATTATTTAAAAATAAAAAATATTTTATGGATGATTAAAAACTTAAAATACCTCGTACAGAAAAGAACATTCAGTCAAAAGTCAGGACAAGGTAGCAATCTGTGACGTAACAGGAAACAAACCTCTTTATGTCTTACTGTTTCGACTGTACAAAGAAACGATATGAGATCTAACGTGTTGTATGCCAAAACGCAATGGTTGAGAGAAAACGAGTATAATTTACGATTTAAGTTAGTGAACGAGCGTCAGAGACTTTAATCTTCCAACAGTGGATATAATGAGGGTGGTTAAAATTCACCCCCCAAAATAATTAAGAGATCCGTTTCGCCGGTATGTGTGAAGTATCTGGCAGCGCAGCGGGGGTGTGTTATGAATCAAACGCTAATGAATCACGAACGACGAGTCTGAATATCAATTCACACGTTGCGAGGGAGTAATTTACGTTAAGCGATTATCAATACAGTTTGGTATTGAGAGGCTAAACACTTATGCGCTTTGAAAAGATTATTTCAATAAATATATTTTGATACAACCGCCGCCGTATAATACAAACTTTTCGATTACTGTTTCAATAATAATAAGTAGACTCGTTTTTAACACGGGATGCTAATGGTTTAAATCAGGGGTCTGCAAACTACGGCCCGCGAAAAATCATTCTCCGGCTCGCGGCAACCCGGTCGATGCTGCGTGCAGTTTTTAAATAGATCGTCAAAATACTTAAAATATTATAACATTTTACTAAATACAATTAAACAAGAAATAAGTTCAGTAAAATGTTATAATATTTTATACAGGTTTAAAACATTTACGTGGTTAATGTGCTTGTTCGTCTGACTCCCTTGAATGGATCATGGATCAACATATATATGCGAACAAAAGTTTTCAAAAATGAACTTTGTAAAATCAAAGTACGGGCTAACTTGTCAGACGAAAATTAGAAATCCATTCTAGTGATAGGAGCATCAAAATTTGACCCAAAATGGACAGACATTATATGTCAGAAGCAACTCCACACATCCCATACGTACATAAGAAAGCCAAAAAATAACACGTAAGAAATATCTTTGAATGTTATTTCTTCTTGGATTTCGTTGTCCATGACGTGTCCGTTACTTAACTAAATATCACTATAATATTGACGACTCGGAACACTAAGTTTTTTATAAGTAAAAACGTAAAGTTTTACCTTACAGCCTAAACCGGCTTTCACCTATAGAAGGCTTCATCAGAGCCTCTGATGAAGCCTTCTATAGGTGAAAGCCGGTTTAGGCTGTAAGGTAAAACTTTACGTTTTTACTTATAAAAAACTTAGTGTTCCGAGTCGTCAATATTATAGTGATATTTAGTTATTTCTTCCTTACTTTTATTTACATTATTTTGAATAAATCAATTTGTTTTCTTTGGAAAAGTCTGCTTAATTTTTATTTAAATACCTATTTTATTTTCTTGATTATTTTTTAAACTTAAAAAAAATCATTTTACAATATGTGTGTGTGTGTGTGTGTGTGTGTGTGTGTGTGTGTGTGTGTGTGTGTGTGTGTGTGTGTGTGTGTGTGTGTGTGTGTGTTGTTGGTCCGCCTGACGTCCAGTGAAAAACGTTGGGGACCCCTGGTTTAGATAAAAATTAATAAAAAAAGGTATCTCTGCAGACAGAGGCGGTCGCTAGAAATGCTATCAGTTCAGTTATTAATAGAAAATTGGTTAACAGAGCTCTCTTATGTTTGTATGTGAGACGTGTTACATGTATAAACAGTATGTGTGATCCAAACCGTGGCTGTTCGTTTAAAATGATGATTCCGTATTACGTTTTTGTGTGTCTGTATGTTTGCAGTCGTACAAGTGTGTCCAGTTCCAGAGTATGTTTCGAATGTGTGGCCAGTTCATGAGTGTGTTTACGTGCAGGTTTTCCGTGTTGTAGTTGTTTTTGTTGATGACATTCATGCACACGTTGTCAAAGTGCATCTGCAAGTGTGATATTTTAACCTGGAAATGATATTCGTTTAAGCACGCATGTGTAAAAGTGTTTTAAGCGCACGTGTGCAAATGGGGAAACGTCCTAGACACCTTATTCGAGATAATTGAGATAACTTCGTCAAAGGCTAGTCCCACCTCGGGCTGTTCTGGGGATAGCTCCTCTTCAGCCAGAGTCTGAAAGCAATGAGAAAAAAACGGGGGTCTGTACAAACCGACCGATAAGAAGGTGGCGGTACAGATAATGAGAGAGAGAGAGAGAGAGAGAGAGAGAGAGAGAGAGAGAGAGAGAGAGAGAGAGAGAGAGAGAGAGAGAGAGAGAGAGATTGAGTGGTGAGTAATTATATTGTACCCAAAAAAGGTGCATGCAAATCGCTTAACAACAGAGTGATTGCAAATATAACGGTTGAATATAAAGGTTACAGTTTCCTGGGCTTTCACGGAAGGTGTCATAATTAATTATTTAAATTAAAATCCGGGCTGTAAAGCCGTGGTCTTCCAAAATGTTTATGCTGATTAGTGTTATTAAATCAGACGTTTCGGCCACACATCTAGAGGCCACCTTCAGTGAAATGTGTTCGAAACTGCTGACAAGATGTGCGTCAGTCAACCACAGTACTGTGGCGAAGACCTGTAATCAGACTGCCTCAGCCTTTGCAGTTTCGACGACTTTTCACTGAAGATGGCCTCCAGATGTGAGACCGAAACGTCTGATTATATTAATAACATTAATCTGCATGAAAATTTTTGAATACGACAACCTTACAGCCCGGTTATTGTTCGATGTGACTTCACGATCTGGGACAAGATTTTTCTTCACCTGTGTCCGACAACTCGTTACAGTTTTCCAGTATATTTCAAAGAGCTATAAATAATAAGGCGACTGCACACGCCTCCAGGGACATAGAGACACAGAGTCACTTGAAAGTCAATGGTAAACGCAGTTACTTTGTTTCCGGTCAATGCGTTCTCAATAAGTCAGTACGCACAAAACTAGCAGTGGGAATAAATCACGTGTAAACGTGATACATCCCGTGTACATTTCTTTTTCTGAACACTCATGATATCATTTTCTATATAAAAATTGTAGTAGTATTTCTCTAAACCCGGTCAATTACTGACTTCAACGTAACATTGCTTTTGCAAAACAAATTATCCAGATTCCTTACAATATAGACAAAGAGACGAGATTCAAGCCAATATGGATAATTGTCCGTAGTGAACACCTGAGCTACGAATCAGACAAGACACAAGAGTATGATATTAATTTGTATGAAACAGAAATTTCTCTCAGTCAGTTGGATTGCGGCATGGTGTAGGGGGGGGGGGCAGAGATTCATATAAGGTTGCGAGTCAAATGAATTAATTCCAGACGCTGGTATCGGGTATTGGACAACAACTAATGAGATATGTAAGGGTGGTTTTAACCCTACACACGCGTGTGTGCGTCCAGAACTGTGGATAATTAAATTCTTATATTACAATAGACGGCGTTCAGTCGTTATAATAATTATGGAATGTAAGATAGATATCGTTATATTTAGTGTGTCTGTAGTCAGTAACGGGTCCACGGGTAACAAAATAATACAGAAAAATTACAAAATTAATTATTACAAAGTGAACATAAAAATACATTACAAATTTGCCAATCGTACATTCGTAGCATTATGAATCTCATAATGCAACGGGGATGTGGTAAAAATCGATTTGTTTGTTTCATAACTGATATGGGTCGTAATTGTCCGATGAACAACATTACAATTTCGGAGAATGCAATTGTATAAAATTAGTTTTTATACTAATACGTGTATATCAGTTAAAAATTAATGTTATTAATAAACCAATATTAGAAATCAATTGATTTTTTGTTGAATCAACAGTTTTGTGATGATTATTGGAGCAAAATAGAGAGTGGGAGAGAGAGAGAGAGAGAGAGAAAGAGACAGGAACGATTAAAACGGAAGGGAGGCAAATTGTATTTGTCTATAATTGTTCCATATTAATATGAACAAAATTAAATTGTTTTAAATCAAAACTAATTTATTATTTGTGTGTGTGTGTGTGTGTGTGTGTGTGTGTGTGTGTGTGTGTGTGTGTGTGTGTGTGTGTGTGTGTGTGTGTGTGTGTGTGTGTGTGTGTGTGTGTGCATTTCTAAGCCGAGACGATAACCATACATTACAGTTTGGTTATTGCTCAAAGTTTCCTATTTGCTAAGGCTCAGATTCGGATTAAATTCAATGTAATTGTTTTATTAGACTCGACGTTTGTTAAAAGATTTTTTTTTGAGGGTAGGTAAAAATCTCTATAGACACTAGGAACCCCGTAGTTCCTAATAGCGTGGGACTCTAACCCACTACAAACACCTCCCTTAATGCTACAACTGAGCAAGCTCATCCACCAGCTTCTCCTTCATGTTTCCTTCACGGGTGATGTGGTGTAGCCTAGTGGCTAATCCCAAGATTATTCTGCTTTCTCTCACGTAGAGTTTTATAGACCTGTACAAATTAATTGCTTTCTATTGCGATACCAGATCATGTGGTTTCTGTCTTTTCAGTCGCCTTAGGACGTGTGGAGCTTCTTCCACCACGTGTCACAGTATTGGGTTATCGTGGATCTGAATCCTCTGATCATGTTTGTCTGCATATTTTGTTATTATTCCGCTGACATATTCTACATTGAGGTCTCTATGTAGGTTGTCGTTCCTTATATACCAAAGGGCATTCACTATGCTTCTGAGTACTTTGTTCTGAAAGGTTTGTATCTTTTCTAAGTTTGTTTTCTTTGTACAACCCCACAGCTGAATTCCGTAAGTACACACATGCTTCAGAACTTGTTTGTACAACAGCAGTTTGTTTTCAACTGTTAATTAAAAGAGAGTAATATTTTTTTAAAATTTAAACTTTGTGTAAAAATAGTTTAAGTTGTTTTTATATATTTTTGCTTTGTTAATTTAAATTTGAGTTAATTCAATTAGAGTAATATGAATCGTTTAAATATGATAACGCTCGGTCTAGCACAAACATACAGTAGGAACAAACAGCTTCAGTACATATATATATATATATATATATATTTTTTTTTTCAATCACTTTCTGCTACAGTTCGTTTCTTGATATATACAAAATATTTAAAATTTATATTTATTTTACCTCAACATGTTATTTTTCCTTTATTTGGAACATGTTTCGAGAACTCCTGTGTTCTCATCCTCAGCCTTCGTGATCTTGCGTCTGGTGAAGTATTTGTGTGTTGACTGGATGTCATTTTGGTTTCTTGTTGGTCTCTGGTAATAAAAGTGATATTATTGTGTGTGCTTGTGGTGTATGTATTAGTATTTTGTGTATTTTTGATGTTGAGTGCTTTGAATATTGTGTCATGTTTTGTATTTGTTCAGGTATTAGTTTGTTTTGTGTTTTATGTTTGTATATTTGTAAATTTTCTCAAATGTTCATTATGGTGCATTTGTGTGGTATATGTTTTATTAGTGTCACATTGGTTATGTCTGGGAATTCATGTCCCGTGTTTATTGCATGTGTGGCCAAATTAGATTTTTATATTTCTGGTTTTCTGTATGCATTTAGATGTTCAAAATAAAGTTTTTTCAGCTGTTTTTTGTTTGTCCTATGTAACATTTATTGCAATCTTGGAATTCAATTTTGTATATACCGTTAGTTGTTGTATTATCTTTGTTGTGTGGGCTATTTAGTTTTTGTAAATTATTTTTATTAGTTTTGTATGCTATTTTTGTATCTGTATTTTTAAATAGTTTTGTTAGCTTTGTCATTTTATTATTTATGTATGTGAATGTGGCCCATTTTTTGTTGTTGTTATTATTTATGTGTTGTTCATTTTGATTAATTCTTAGTTGTTCAGTTTTTATTTTATATTTGATTTTATTTTCTATTTTGTTTACAGTATTTTTATTGTATCCATTTTCATAACCAATTTGGTATATTATATTTCTTTCTTTGTCAGTTTCTTGTTTGTTTAGGGGAATTTTGTACATTCTGTTAAATAACGAATAGAATGCTGCCATTTTATGTTGTGGTGGGTGGTCAGAATGGTTAGGTATAATGATGTTGGTAGAAGTTGGTTTTCTGTATATTGCATATTGTATGTGGTTGTTGTTTCTTGTGATGATTATGTCTAAATAGTTGATTTCGTTATGTTTTTCTTTTTCTTCTGTGAATTGTATTTTTGGATGTATGTTATTGATTTGTTTTAATATGTTATCTGCATTTGTATTTTTGTTACTTGATACATATAGCCCATCATCTACATATTTTATCCAAATGCCATTTGGATCAAAGGATTTTATAATGTTTTGTATTTTGGTGTTGTAGGAATATTTCTGCTATTATGCTTGATAATGGTGATCCCAATGCTAAACCTTCTAGCTGTTGATAAATTTTTTAATTAAATTCAAAGTAATTTTGTTCTAGTATTAGTTGGAGTATTAGTTTTAGTATTACTTACATAATAATAAACAAACTTAAAGAACAAAATGAAGTAAAACAATATATAACAGAATCAAAAAATAGCCTCCAAAAATACAATTCACAGAAGAAAACGAAAAACATAACAAAATCAACTGTTTAGACATAACCATCACAAGAAACAACAACCAAATACAATATGCAATATACAGAAAACCAACTTCTACCAAAATCATTATACTTAACCATTCTGACCACCCACCACAACATAAAATGGCAGCATTCTATTCGCTATTTAACAGAATGTACAAAATTCCCCTAAACAAACAAGAAACTGACAAAGAAAGAAATATAATATACCAAATTCTGTATATAACAAAATTATACAAATATACAAACATAAAACACAAAACAAACTAATACCTGAACAAATACAAAACATGACACAATATTCAAAGCACTCAACATCAAAAATACACAAAATACTAATACATACACCACAAGCACACACAATAATATCACTTTTATTACCAGAGACCAACAAGAAACCAAAATGACATCCAGTCAACACACAAATACTTCACCAGACGCAAGATCACGAAGGCTGAGGATGAGAACACAGGAGTTCTCGAAACATGTTCCAAATAAAGGAAAAATAACATGTTGAGGTAAAATAAATATAAATTTTAAATATTATATATATATATATATGTATATCTAAGTTTGCTGGTTGTTTGGAAGCAGGTTGCAGATGCCCCTGTTGAATAAACTTCTCTTCTATAAGACCGTTGTGAACCCAATCTGGATGTACGGCATTCAGCTATAGGGGACAGCAAGTAATTCAAACGTAGAAATCATGCAGGGTTTACAGAATATGGTACTCAGACAGTGGCCAATGCCCCGTGGTACGTTATACAGAAGAACCCCAAGATGCCTTTTGTACGAGAAGAAATCAAACATCATTACAGTAGGTACAGAAGTAGAATCACAGCGCACCGCAACGAGCTGGCAAGAAAAGTGTTGGATGACATCGCACACACACAAGACGACTAAAACGCCTCACACATACCAAACAGACTATTGGCTTTATTCAGTCTAGCCATTACACCCGCGGCTTTGCCCGCTTTATTGTTTTCTTTTAATTTATATTTTTTTAGGAAAATTTTTTAAGATCATCAATTGTCAAATTATCTTTATTTTTGTGTTTTGTGCGCACCTTTGTTTCTATTTAAAGGTTTTTTAACCTCGTTATTACTTGCTCGTTTACTGTCATGGGTCGTTAGCGACTGAGATTTTCTGAGAGGTGGGAAACGTATTGAATTTAACACACGGTCGTCAACTTTGCTGCGTTTTCAAGATTTCCCGCATCGAAACGCAACCTCCTGCGTTTTAGTTACGTTTTAACACGCATGAGGGTGGTCACACGGACTGTTCAAAGTTGCCGCTAAATAGAATTTGTTTACTTATTTGTTACTATGGTAATTAATCCTGGTCTCCATGGTGTTGTTGACATCTTTATACGCCTAAACAAAAGGACATAATTTAAAGGGCCTAAATCGTGCGAACGGGGTAAAATATCCAATTCCAAGTCAAACAGTGTTTATCGCCTCGTGTCAAAGGTTACCTGTGCAAAATTTGGTCGGAATCGGTGTAACGGTGTGGATTTGTGTTCTGTACAAAGAAATCCTCAGACTTTGATTTTTACAGTTCACTCCGTCTTCTCAACGTAGTTTGGGTCTACCAGCTCTCCTGGTGCCATAGATCTGTTCTGTGAGTGCCTTTCTGGGTATTTCATTCTCCCTCATTCTGATCACACGTCCAGCCTACCTGAGTCTACCAAGTTTTTCTTTCACAATATCTGGTTCAATCAGAAGAGTGTTTAGTTCTTAGTTGGTCCTTTTCCTCTATTCACCTCCCACACATGTTAGACCAAAAATGCTGCGAAGGATTTTGCGTTCATGAACCAGCAGGCACGACTTAGATTTTTTAGAAACGGTCCAGGTCTCAGAACCATAGGTGACAACTGGGCGAATCAGTGTTTTATTATACAGAAGCAGCATAATGCTCCTGGCACTTGCTCTGCTCTGGAACAGGGGTCTGAGACCAAAGAAGCACCTATTAGCTAAGGTGATTCTTCGCTTTATTTCTTCTGTTGTTATCCCATTGGAGTTAACTTGGCTTTATAAATAAACAATGTTGTTGACATTTTTTAACCAATAGATGCCTTTTATTTGCCTCCAAAAGCGTTTTAAGACTATAAAACAGGTTAATTACCTACCGTCACGCTTTTTGAAATCCGAAAACAGGATTACTCGAGTTTCGACACATTAAGTGTCATCTTCAGATCCTCGATGAATATAAGTTAAAAATACATTTGTTGATGTATGCACATCCCGTCAGATAATAAAAACAACACAAACATAACAACAAAAATACTTAAATAATTTAACACATATTAAAACCGAGACAAAACAGAACGAAAACACGATCCACGTGGCCGACGCGGACCTGCGCAGGAACACGTTATGCGATAAAATCAATCGATACCGATTTGACCTTTGATAAATTTTATCGATCTGACACAGTTAGTATCTCGTTCGATATCGTTTACTCTGTTAAATAGATTATTATTTTTATGGATCGATTTTTCATTTAAGATGCGATCGTAATTATCTTTAGTGGCCTTATATATTTCAAACCTTTCAAGAGTGTCCAGTTTAAGAGATTTCCTGCATTTATGTAATATATCCAAATTCTCACTAATACTTTTTATGTTATGATCTTGTGAACTTAAATGTTCAGCAAATGTGGATCTTCCTATATTTGATTTAGAGCTTGGGAGGTGTTCTTTATAACGCAATTTGAACGAACGACCCGTTTGTCCTATGTAGAAATTTGAACAATCCGAACAATTAAGCCTGTATACACCTGTACCATCGTATTCATCGAAAGACTTAATTTGATTTTTAAACTTAAGTTTGTTCTCGAGTTTATTATTTGCTTTTGAAGCCAATACTATATTTTGTTTTTTCAATTGGTTTTTTAAAGTGTAATGTAACATTTCGCCATACTCTATTGCGATATATTTTACTTTTTCTTTAGGCATGTCAATACAGAAGACCATAAAAATAAAGTCGAAATTATTAAACACATAGCAATAGCCAATGGTTATAAATGTAACATAATAGATAAAATAATAAATAAGAAACAAAATAGACTAATAAATATTGACATGCCTAAAGAAAAAGTAAAATATATCGCAATAGAGTATGGCGAAATGTTACATTACACTTTAAAAAACCAATTGAAAAACAAAATATACTATTGGCTTCAAAATCAAATAATAAACTCGAGAACAAACTTAAGTTTAAAAATCAAATTAAGTCTTTCGATGAATGCGATGGTACAGGTGTATACAGGCTTAATTGTTCGGATTGTTCAAATTTCTACATAGGACAAACGGGTCGTTCGTTCAAATTGCGTTATAAAGAACACCTCCCAAGCTCTAAATCAAATATAGGAAGATCCACATTTGCTGAACATTTAAGTTCACAAAATCATAACATAAAAAGTATTAGTGAGAATTTGGATATATTACATAAATGCAGGAAATCTCTTAAACTGGACACTCTTGAAAGGTTTGAAATATATAAGGTCACTAAAGATAATTACGATCGCATCTTAAATGAAAAATCGATCCATAAAAATAATATTCTATTTAACAGAGTAAACGATATCGAACGAGATACTAACTGTGTCAGATCGATAAAATTTATCAAAGGTCAAATCGGTATCGATTGATTTTATCGCATAACGTGTTCCTGCGCAGGTCCGCGTCGGCCACGTGGATCGTGTTTTCGTTCTGTTTTGTCTCGGTTTTAATATGTGTTAAATTATTTAAGTATTTTTGTTGTTATGTTTGTGTTGTTTTTATTATCTGACGGGATGTGCATACATCAACAAATGTATTTTTAACTTATATTCATCGAGGATCTGAAGATGACACTTAATGTGTCGAAACTCGAGTAATCCTGTTTTCGGTTTTCAAAAAGCGTGACGGTAGGTAATTAACCTGTTTTATAGTCAATAGATGCCATTTTGGTCGCGCTCTCCCTCTCTAGCTTTCTGTCCTGTGACCATGTATTTTGTCTTGTTTTCATTTACTATGAGACCAAGCCTCCTTGGGGGACTTTCAAGAGCAAGAAAGGCTTCAATGACTGCTTGAAGGAAGACCTCCCGATTACATCTAGGTAATCGGTGTAACCTAGGGCCTGCACCAACCTGTTGAATACAGTCCTGGAGGAATCTATTCCAGCATCTCTCACAGCTTTTTCTAAGACAAGATTGAAGAGGAGGCAAACAAGAGCATCGCCTTGGAGGACTCCCTTTCCATAGTCAAACTCTTCTGATAAGTCATTCTGGATCCTCACCGTACCCTTCACTTTCAGCATTGTCATCCTACACAATCTTGTTAATTTCTTTGGTATGCCTAGTTCTTCAAGAGGAGTGTAAAATTCTTGTCTATCAATGCTATTGTATGCTTTTCGGAAATCTATGAAGAAGTGATGTGTTTGTAGCTTATGTTCTCTACCTTTCTCCAGAATTTGTCGGAGTGTGAAAACTTGGTCTATTGTCGATTTCTCTCTTCTAAATCCGCACTGATATCGACCAATCACCTGATCAGCATGTGGAAGCAGTTTTTGGTACAATATATGGGACATAGGGAGAAGAGAAATGGCTATGTAATTGTTACAGTTTAGTTGATCCCCCTTTTTGTAAACCGGACATATAACTGTCTTCTGCCAGGCTGTTGGCAATTTTCCCTCTATCCGTATATTAATGGGAAGGTCTTGAAGGGTTTCAACCAGCTCTGGGTTACCGTTTTTGGAAAGCTCCGCAGGAAGATCATCAGAACCGGGAGCTTTGTTGTTTTTAAGTCTTTCTATTGCGGCTATCACTTTATCTTCATCAGAAAGCTTGTCGTGTTCATGGTCCTCTAGCACAGGTGGTACACAGTTGTCCGCCTCGTCATTCTTAGATAGAAGAGCTTCAAAGTGCTTGCGCTACCTTGCGAGGATCTTCCCCTTTTCTGTAAGTAGGACGCCGCGAGTGTCACGACAAGCTGTTGTTCTGTGCTTAAAGGGTTTCCTACCTTGGTTTACCTTATTGTAGAATTTTCTAATTTCATTGGAATCCTTAAGATCTTGGATCCCTACCAGTTGTTGATTCTTCCAATGGCGGTTCTTCTGCCGATGCAGCCGCTTCTCCGCTCTCCTCCACTTCCTGTACTCCTCTGCACTTCTTCTTGTGTGCCTCTGTATCATTGTTGTATAGGCTTCGTTTTTGAGGTCTGTAGCTGCTCTGCATTCTTCATCAAACCACGGATTTAAAGGTTCCCTTTCTTTGAGGCCAAGAGTTTTCTCTGCAGCACTGGCAAGGGCTGTAGAGATTTCTTCCCAAACGATGTCTATACTTTGATTTCCTGTAGTCATTTTGTTGATTTTATTTCCGACTAGAGCAGTGAATCTCAAGCGGTTGTCCTCCTCCTTCAGTTTGGAGATCTTGTACTATTTTCTTCTTGGAGCACGTTGTGTCTTAACTATTGGCATGCGGTCTCTCAGTCGTGCAACCATTAGGTGATGATCTGAGTCAATATTGGGTCTCCTTCGTGTCCTCACATCCGGTAGATTAGATCTATTTCGTGAGCTAATGAGGAAGTGGTTTATTTGGTTAATGGTGGTGCCGTCAGGTGAATCTATGTTCCCTTATGGACATCTTTGTGAGAGAAGAGTGTTCCACCAATGATCAGGTCCCTTGATTCGAAAAAATTAATCAGCCTCTGCCCGTTATCATTGGTTGATTCGTGGATTCCTTATTTCTGATCACAATATTCAATTTGAAGTGAAAATTGAAGTATATTTTTGTGTTTCAAAATGTGTAACAGGATCCTGCAAGATTCCCTTAGTGCACTACAGATTTTTGCATGGTACATAAAGGTGCACTATGAAAAAAGACTAAACAAACTCAGTATAAAAAACTTGATAAAGACTAAGAAAATGCTAGTCTACCTCACAGCAGTGATGGTAATCGATGACTTGGAGGAACAAACTTGAGGCAGGTCAGGACTTTCAAGTAACTGTCCCATCGGGTAGCACAATTTCAGAGGATGGAAGATGATCTACTGTTGGCATTAAATCTAGACCAGTTACAGCAAAGTGGTCTTCATGAAAGATAAGAGGATACTGACTTCTATGAACGTTGCTAACCAGAACAGAGAAGCTTTTTTTAAATCTTTAGTGTTAACTGTGATTATGTATGGACCGAAACATGGATCACTGGGGAAAAGGAACAAGGAACGAGTAGAGGCTTTTGAGACGTAGTGTTGCAGGAGGAAAAAATGATCCCACGGAGGAAGTGAATAAGCAACAATGAGGAATATAAATAGGTAAACTTAAAACAAATATGATGAGAAAGCATCGTTGGGAAAAACGCTGATGTTTGGGACGCTTAATTAGGCATAATCTACTATAAGGAAAAATTAATTAAAGAAGGAAAATTAATTGGAATATTTTCTCGCTAAGGGAAGACCGAGGGAAAGTATCCGGATCAGATGACTGGACACGTACAGTTGAGAGAATGCAAGTGTTTCAAGATGAAGACGATTGGGAAGCCTGATGAGTTCAGAACATTGCCAGCCACCAATGTTCGGATTAAGGAAAGAAAGAAAAGAAGAAGAAAGGTGAAGACGTTACACGGTGTACAGAAAGCACTGAGATGCGCATTTGTGAGACAGCGAGTACTCAGTGAATCATAAAGAGTAATGTGGTCAGGTGACAAGACAAACCGAGCTTACAGAAGATCCTCAGTCAATGGATCCACTCAATCTAAACGATACATTAGATATATTAGCCATGGACGTTACACGATGCACAGAAAGCACTGAGATACTCATTTGTGAGACAGCGAGTACTCAGTGAATCATAAAGAGTAATGTGGTAAGGTGATGACAAGACAAACCGAGCTTACAGCAGATCCTCAGTCAATGGATCCACTCAATCTAAACGATACATTAGATACATTAGCCATGAAGGCTAAGTGTGATTACAGATTGACGGATGAACCTTTGCTTTGTTGTCGACTCAAAGTATTATTATTATTTTTTTAATCCCTCAAGTAATATCATTTCTTTACGTGCTCCACAGCTTTAAAAGAAAGTAATCACCGTGTAAAACCGTGTTCTACGATATTTAATGAAGTCTAAGCTACTAACTAGTATACTTATTAAGTTTACATTAAGTTTCATGTTGGTTCTCCGTGTCTTACTTCTTTGTCCAAACTGAAACGTCGGGAAACAGTATAGCAAAGACTCTAGGATTTTCCTGAGCGAGAACTAGCTCGCTCTCTCGTCGTTATCGTCATATCCTAATTAGCATTATCTTATGCGCTTTATTAATCTCAGCAAACAAGGTTTGAGATTCCCACGAAAATGTTTTCAAGTAAAGTCTTGGTATTAGTCTTAGTCGCATCCTCTTCTACCCTGGGGTGTCCAGGAGTTGTAAAGGCTTGCCCTTGTGTCGCCACTCCGTCCGGCTTTCTCTCTTTGCTTTTTTTGAATAATTCTGGTCTCGAGTGTGCAGGTTATTGGCCTACAGCACCCATAGCTTGGTGGAGAGAATGGCTCCTGTGCACCCAAGCCTACATGGAGTTGCTTCAGCTGCCTGATATCATGGCTCAGCATACTCTCTGGGACGAGCTCTTGCATCAGCCAGATTGCAACTTCGCAAATAGAATGCAATTTTCTACAATCCTCTACTATGAACCAAGTTTATACCGCCAATACTCGGTCGTCAGAGCCTCGTCAGTGGTAACAGGGTTCGCCGGATGTAAAGACATCGCTCGGGAAGGTGAGGTTGATGGTCGTATGAGCGGGGCTATTTGAGACGCATCCAATACCTCAGACCCCGGTTTCAATTAAAAAGATTATTAAACGGGGCGAACCAGACAAGGTGTTCTAAAGCCATTGAGGTAGAGAACGGTTACTTTTTAACTTACAAAATTTGGTCTGTTATACGAATTATTACTATAACACGGTAGATAGAGTAAACCACTATATATTTATAATACTGTTATGACGGTGGTACGGATCACCGTGTTGTACAATGGAAACAGAATAACTGGCACCAGATGAAGTGACTAATTACAAACTTTAATTAGAAACAAACAACAGTTAGAAGTTATAGAGGCTCTCCTATACAATAAACAAAGTTAAATTTGTCCAACACATAACAATAAATGTGACCTTATTACAGTTTTGCATTTAGTAAAAGAAAACCGGAAGTGACTATAACAAACATTGCCAAACTCACTATAATGTCGCTGGTCAAAAACTGACTTGTACCGTTCGCTAGCTACTTATTTATACCCCTCTGAGCTTCAAGAGAAATCTGCCACTTTCCGGACAGCGAGTCGAGAATAGTTGCATAGTTACAAGAGCACTGGGACTCTCTAGAAGCTAGATCAATATCTGGCCTTGACACGCTTACGCAGATGAAATTACGTCACAGTCACACAGTTTACCTATCTATTTGGGCCGTAAGACTGCCTCTCACACTATACGTGAAAAGCGTCACGCATGTTCTCTATTTCTTCAGCGTACCATATTATTCCCCGTCATTTTGAAACTGCAGAAAATACTGACAATATTTTTTTTCTAAACGATGAGTTTTCAAAGCTTTTTTAAAAATCAAACATGTACAATACCATTCGAATTAACAGAATACGTTTTTCTAAAACTAAATCATGTCAACCGTGTTTCTGGAAGATTCTGTACTGCCGTACTGTAAAGCTATTTTTCTCTTATCCTTCATTATCTAGTTTAGTTAGAAGTGATTTACTTGTTTTGTTGCTTGAAGCGAATTGTTCTTTTGTAATGCATTTTTGACAACTGATACAGCCCACCCTGTATATGAAGCTGCCGGACCATTACGACACAACATGCGGTTTTAGTTTTAGTTTTTAAAAATAGCGTTAATATATTTTGTATTGTTTTTGTGGCAAAACTACTTTTTACATATATTACAAATAATACCCAATCGTTCGTATAATATGTTCGGTACCTTGTGTTCGATTTGACGTTTCAGCAGTGTACTATAATATCTTCTGTATAATATTTTTACTGTAAAACCACCACTGACTATGATCATACTCAGCATAACCTAATACCCGTTTTCACATTCTATAATTATTTCTAAGACTGGACGCATCCTCAAATTTAATATGGGGATTTGACTATTCAAAATGTTGGACCCATACACACGTATGAGCAGGGTTCAAACCACCCTTAAATATCTCGCTAGTAAGCGCTAGTCCAATACCCGATACCGCCGTGTGGAATTAATTCGTTGTAGAAACATTTGACTCGCAACCGTATATGAGTCTCTGCCCCCCCCCCCCAAATACGACACCATAACCCAACTGAGTGAGGGGAATATTCGTGTTTAATACAATTTAATATCGGACTGTTTTGTCACGACTGATTTGCAGCTCAGGTATTCAACAGAGTCTGCACTGATATTATCCATATTGGATGCTGTCTTGAATCTCGACTCTTTGTCTATATCGTAAGGAATTTGGACAATTTGTTTTGTAAAAGCAGTGTCACGTTAAAGTAATAGCTTGACCGAGCTTAAAGAAAGAGTACTGCGTTTATAATAAATAATATGATTATCTGCTGTTCAGATAAAAAATATGTTCAGAAAGATTATCTGCTGTTCAGAAAGCAATATGTAACTTTGAAACGCAAGGAATTTATCAAATCTATTTATAATTTATATGGGGAGAATCCTATATTCCTATTTAATCCTGGGGAAAAAGGGAATGCAACCTTGGAACTAGTCTCATCCCCCCCCCATCAGGAGCAGCCATTTGATATATTATGTAGTAAAATATATTTAATTGAAACCTTTCGACAGCGCTAAACTATTTAGTATCTCAATACCGAGATGTAAAGAGAGTCACCAGACGCAAATCACTCCTTCGTAGCGTGTAAATTGATATTCAACCTTCTCGTTGAATACGCTCATTCATCACCGTTTGATTCAAAACCGACCCGTGCGGCAACATACTTCACACATACCGGTGAACGGTCCTCGACAACTCTTAATTATTAGAAACGGGGGGGGGTGAATTCTAACCGCCATTATTACGTAATAATGGCGGTTAGGATTGAACTAACTTAAGCGGTATCCACTAATTATTAGAACTACTTCCCGGGCTAACGAACCGTGTTCTTATGTTTTTTGGTACAGACGTGTCAACCTCGCCATTGGAGGCCATCGTCAGTGCCTGAAGGGCTTTTACTGACACGGTGGCCGTCAGTAACACCACAGGTTGAAACGTCTGTACTAAAGAACGTTAGACCACGGCCTGATAGCCCGGGAAGCAGTACGACGCCGACCGTAAGTGTTTAAGAAATTATATCCGTTTTCAGAAGATTAAAGTTTGTCACATTCGTCTCTACTAAATTAAGTAGTAAACTAGGCCTATACTGGTTTCCTCTAACATTTCGTTTTGGCATAAAACACGTCAATCCCTATATCGGTACTTTGTGTACTGGAACGTATAAATGATACACGCACGGTGCACCACTATGCGACAATAGTATAAAGTAAATCTATAAAAATTAAATTTAATATTTTTTTTATTTTTTACCTTTGTTTTGTACAGTAACGCGACTTCTCTTTGTAAACACGTTTCAATCGGAACATATCCCGTCTTCAGTAACGTTTTCCAGAGTAACGTTTTGCAAAAAGTTAAAATTAAAATTCAATTTTCACACACATCTTGCACACAGGTCACAATTTAGATAAATAAAAACAAAGTTTTAAAATGTCACTTTTGTACGTGTTTTTGCACTGGGCCAGTTACGTCAATCGGTAACTGTTTGTTGTTAGTCCGCTCTTATTTCGCTCCGATATGATTGCAGTCGTGTCGTACACTGCACTGGAATTAACATTTTACCAGTCAGTTCGTACGAAACCAATGCTGCCGTTGACACTCCGACGATGTCCGATCTGTATTTCAGGCTCTTCTAGTGCATCCGTGTGTTTAGATTTTACTGCAAATATGAACGGTTTTAAGGTTATTATTACAATCGGTTCCATTGTGGTTGTTTATCG
Organism: Magicicada septendecula; assembly: GCA_034769895.1. Lineage (NCBI taxonomy): Eukaryota > Metazoa > Arthropoda > Insecta > Hemiptera > Cicadidae > Magicicada > Magicicada septendecula. The sequence goes on along the minus strand of CM068373.1, from coordinate 135,574,518 downwards.
CCAATGCCGGGCACAATTGGATTTTTGTTTTTCTATGCTACTTTGACCGAAAGCCTTTGCCCGAGTCCAACATCAGAAAATGATGGATATCCTGAAAAATATTGGATTAGATAGAAAAGACCTAAGGATAATGGTTACACTGTACTGGAACCAATCTGCAGTGGTTAAAGTAGATAAAGATACAGAAACTGAAGAGATACAGATTCTGCGTGGAGTAAGACAAGCTTATATACTATCTCCGCCTTTATTCAACATCTACTCGGAAAGTATTTTTAGAGAAGCTTTAGATGAATGCGATGTGGGAATCTCTCTGAACGGTGAAAGAATAAATAACATTTACGTTATGCGGATGATACCGTCATATTCGCAGATAGCTTAGAGGGGCTGCAACAACCGTAGAATAGAATAGAATAGAGCGATAGAAAGCACCCGGTCTAGACATCAATGTTAGTAAAACGAAGCTAATGATTGTATCTAAGAACGAGTTTACAAACTGCACCCTTAATATAAACCAAAGGCCAGTTGAACTTGTACGCAAATTTGCATATCTTGGTACTATAGTCAATGAACAATGGAACCATTGTTATAACTAGTTAATTGACTTTACACATAGGCCTACATGGGTACACGTAATCCCTACACTTCTCTATAGATTTAATAATTCGACTTTAACGAAATCCCAGGTATGTCGTATTCAAACGGCCGAAATGAGATTTCTCAGGCAGGATATACTCTTCAAGATCGCAGAAGAAATGCAGATATACGACAGGAACTAAATATTACAAATGTATTCGATGGAATTACCAATATCGGCTAAAATAGTTGGACCATCTTAGCAGAATAGTGACTGCCGCATCCTCAAGCAACTATTGAATTATAAGCCGTCACGATGGAGGTATGTGGGATGTCCGAAGAAACTTTGGCGTGACCAGCTTTAGTCTAACCGCTGAGGAGAAGAACAAACCATTTTTGTTTTATTCCTTGAAGAAGAAGAAGAAGAAGAAGAAGAAGAAGAAGAAGAAGAAGAAGAAGAAGAAGATGGCGATGGCGATGATGATGATGATGATGATGATGACTACGACGGCGACGGCGACGGCGACGACGACGACGACGACGACGACGATGATGATGGTGATGATGAAGATGACGATGATGATGATGATTATGATTATGATGATGATGATGACTATGACGATGAAGAAAATAGTTCTTTGAGAAAATAGTTTTCAGGTAATATAAGATCCATATATGTGTTTCGAGACGACATATACAACTGCCTTTCACGTTCTCCACGTTTATTCACGCCTACGTTTTCAACACAAAAGAATTGTCCGTGACTTGCATAACAATAGCGGAACAGGCCAAGGATTTGCACGAAGAAGAACATAAAAAAAATAAGATAAAACAGAAAAAGCTGAGAAGAAAGAGGAGGACGTAAACAAATCAGTCTGGTTCTTATCATAAATACTCTTATCATAAATCATGCGTTCACAGCGTGCTAATTGAAACTCTAACCCCTTCATAAGGGTTTGATTTACTCCCCCGTGTCGAAGCACGTGCTATATCTACGGTATCAAAACTCATTACAGCCTCAAATGAGTGGAGAGGAGCGGGCGGCGGCTGGATCGTATCCACTCTCACAAAATTAAACATACCGTGTACCTTGTTATTATTAAATCATAAATAATAACGATTTGACTGTAAGTAATCTTGACTAAGCGTGTGTGTTGTCTAATAGCACGATTGCTACGCATTGTAGGATCTACATGTTTTCTCCGGTATCCAAATCTTTTAACCAATTGAATCCGCCTTGTTTACAGCTGAGATGACCCGTTTCAAAGCGTATGCTTCAACTTTGTTTGTTTGTTTTTTTTTAATATAGAGTTTCCTCAATGCTGTGGGTTTCTCCTACCAATACACTACAAAGACAAATTACATAGATCTCATATTCAACGCATTAAACATATTAAATTATACTTTAAACATACACAACGAATTTCCCAAAAAGCCCAGTCACTTTACTTTAATCTCGATTCTCCACTTTTCTCTATCTTCAGCATCTTTTAATTGAAGGCCATACTTGTCCATGCCCCTCTATAGACATTCAATCCGGATTTTCCTAGGCTTCCCCTTCTTCTTCTTTCCTCTGGCTGCCATTCTACCACTACTTTGGGAATTCTACATTCTTCCATTCCTTCACATGCTCGTACCACATCATTAACCTTCTTTGTCCTATCATTTCTAAAACCATGTTTTCCATCTCCATTATTTGCCTGATTGTTTCATTCCTCACTCTTGCCATCCCGGATCTCCCAGCCGCCCTCGTCCAGCAATCCACCTCGGTTGAAAGCAGCCTCTCTGATGTTCTACGTTTAATATTCGTGTTTCTTCTCTTTATAGTATTGTTACGACCGGTCACTCTCTAACAGTCGAAAGTGTCGTTCTAATCGTTTCTCGGCTAGCCGAGAAGGTGTGTGTCTCTGTGAAGGCCGTGTACTAAAGTACCCTTTAGACCTTTCGAGTGCTTGTTAGACAGCGCAAATTATAGAACATTATTGTGGAACATCAGCAGGCTATATATAAGCAACAGCTGCCGGATAGAAGTCAGTTACGTTGGGCGGATTATTCAGTGCGGCTCAAATGATTGTGGAAAGTGATTACTGTTTTAAATTAGTGCGGGACTCTTAATAGTTGACATTATTATTGTGTGTGGACAAATTTAACTCGAATTATTGAATGAGAGTACCTTGTTGATTTCACATTGTTATTTGTTATTAATTAAAGCTGGTAATTACTGACTTCATTGGTGTCTGTATTTTGTTTCTACTGTATCATACGACGATCCGTGAGACCGTCGTAACAATGTACAAGGAATTTCCCAATACGGCCAGTCATTCTGCTTTAATCATGGCTCTCCACTTATCTCTATCTTCTGTATCTTTTAATTGAATGTCATAAGTCTACTTGTCCATACCTCTATGTACACAGTTAATTCGTTTTTCCTGGGTTTCTCTTTCTTCTTCTTCTTCCCTCTGGCTCCCATTCTGCCACTGTATTGCGGATTCTACCTTCTTCCATTCTTCTAAGATGTCCGTTCCGCATCATACTTCTTTGTTCTTTGACTTCTAGAACCGTGTTTTCTACTTCCATTAGTTACCTGATTTTTTCATTCCTCACTCTTGCCATCCCGGATCTCCCAGCTGCTCTTCGTCAATATACCATCTCGGTTGAAAGCAACCTCTTCTGATGTTCTACGTTCGTCATCAAGGTGTCTTCTTCTTATAGTACTGTTACGACGAAAGACTCTCGAACAGTCGAGAGTGTCGTTCTACGCGTTTCTCGGAGCAGGCGCGTGTCTCTCTCGAGGCCGTGTGCAAAAGGACCCTTTAGACATTTCGAGTGCTTGGTAATTACACAAATTAGGTTGGCATGGAAAATTATTCTGGAACATCTGCAGGCTATATATAAGCAACAGCGGCCGCTTAGTTAGTTAGTTACAGCTGGCGATTTATTCAAGTGCGGATCGAAGTATTGTAGCGATGTAATTATTGTGTTATAATTAGTGCGCAACTGTTTACAGTTGACATTATTATTGCGTGTGGACAAATTTAATTTGAATTACTACATGAGAGTACCTTGTTGATTTCACATTGTTATTTGTGACTCACTAAAGCTGGTAATTAGTGTCTGTATTTTGTTTCCACAATCAGAGAGACCGTCGTAACAGTATTACATCCTTAACAATTGTCTTGAAGATCATTACTTTGCTTCTATTTATTACAGAATTTCTATTTATAATAAACAAGTGCTTCTGATTGTTATAATGTTCCTACTCCATTAAATCGAATTTAACACTTATATTGGTCAGCGGTATCGTAGAGTGGATTAGATTAAACGTTTGGTTGGTCATTCAATAGGAAGCTGCCACAGCTTTTATTTGAGCATGACCATAAATTTCAAAACTTCCAAAACGTTCATCCAAATTTCTATCAACATCAAAGCTAATTTGATCTCACATAACCACAATTTCACGGGTTTTTAATCTCCTTGGAACCACTACTCATTTTTGAAAAGGGCCGAATTATGAACGCGTTGGAAGAGTTTGCAATTTGTAGAGAATACTTGTCATAAAAATCTTCCTTTAAGATTTGTTTGTCTACTTTATTAGCATGCTCACATCATAGTGTTAATTTGGGTCTTCTCACAGTTCTGTTCACAACAAGTTTTCTTTTCTAGTTAACAGTCTACTTAAAAAATCTAGAAATAATGCAAAAATAAAATTCAACGAATTACGTTTTATTACTGACAATCTAGAAATATGCCACATAACATACAGAGTAATTCTTAAGTTTGTAGTGACCGTCAATCAATGAATTTTTCAGTGGATGGTTAGTGAGGATCGGTCAAAAATAAGACAAATTTTAACTTATTTGCATCGACGTTTAGACAATGTTTATTGTCATCATCAGGACCTGTGTATGAAATACAAAGAAATGTCAAACACAACGGAACAAATAAATATTTGGGTGAACGTGTTACAGATATATATTTTTAAAATATCATTACATTTAGTAATTTAAATTTTAATACTGTATAAATTAAGTTCTGTCATACTATAATTTGCTCGTTTTCTTAAAGATAATATTGTGAAGATGAAACAAACTATCTCAAGTCTTCACATATACAATGATACATATATACGCACGCACACACACTCACATACACGAACACGTTCACCCAAATATTTAATTGTTCCGTTGTGTTTGACATTTATTTGTATTTCATACACAGGTCCTGATGATGACAATAACATTGTCGAAACGTCGATGCAAATAAGTTAAAATTTGTGTTATTTTTGACCGATCCTCACTAACTATCCACTGAAAAATACAGAGTAATATTTATTTTATCTGCACCTTTGTCATTTATCAATAAAAGTTTAAAATTATGATTGACTTCTTAAGTTGAAACGGGATTAGTTGACAGGAAATAAATAGTACCTCAGGAAAATGTAGCTTACAATGTAATGGAATATCTGTAAAATAAAAAAAGACGAAAATAAGAAAAAGAAGAAGAGGATGAAGAAGACGACGTAGAAGCGATTGTTTTATAATATCTGGTATTTATTGATTTGGCCGTTAAAGTAACCCACGTAACAATAAAGTTTACTTGGCTGATTGTTTGTAAATCTGAATCCGTTCGCACCCATATTCAGCCGTTTTGTTACCATTAATTCAGCAATTCTATACAATCTGACAAAACGACCCATCGTATAAATATTTGATTTGCGTCCCCTTCCCCTTCCTTTGTAACGAACCTTATCTCTGGTGTATTTTGTCGCTTGACCTATGGAAATAGCAGTATTTGCCAGACTGTGCAATAATATCTCATTATTGCGCCGAATAATGACATTAGTGCAATCAATACTGGATTGTTATTACAGCGCTAATTGCATGGGATTGTTGCTGTAACAGTAAGCGTGTTTACTGATGTAACAGTCAGCCGTTTATACAGGTCGCTCCCTGATTGATAGATACCACACTGAAGTTACACAAAACAACTATCGATTCTTCAGTGGAACAATTTACCACATTTATGAAATTAAAACAAAAACGGGTACTGTACCTTTATCCGTTCCTGCAGTCATTTTCGATATTTCGATTACCCAATTGTTTGGCTTTGATCTTCAGTGAATTTTGCATATAATTTTACGTACGTAAAAGAATTATACAAATTTGAATTTTGTATGTTGCACAATAGTCGGCTGGTGATTGCAGTTGGTGTTCTTAGTCCTTCTTTAAATGAAAAATGATTGTAGCAGTAGTGTATCATAGTTGCGTGCCTGTGACGCCAAAAGTTGATGTTGTTATGTTAACACGATAACTGAAATTACACATGGAAAGCGATACGTGTGTAATGTAAAACTCGTTCTTTTGGCGGAAACTAGGAAAACTCCAAATCGAAAGTAAGGCGGGGTGTCCCAAAGGCTATTACTATACATGTCACATTTTTGTCGCAGAACTCGTTTTCTCGGTAATATTCGTTTTCTAGCAAGTACTCGTTTTGTGGCTAACTAAAAAGAAACGTCCATTATGTACAATTGGGTATGTAGAATGTATGTTGTCATTCCTCAATACGTTGTTTTTTGTGTTTTCCATAAACATTTGTATTTTTCAGTTGACATTTGCTGTTGTAGTTTTGTTAATTTGTCAACTCAAAATCGTTAGGTTCTTTATTTTAAGTATTACTGTGTTATAAGCATTGTATATACACATTAAACGTTATGTTTTCCTCAACCATGGCTTTTATTCATTTCAGCAGTAAACTAAAAATCAAAACCCATTGTTACCTAATCTCACAAATGAAAACGACATGTATTTTCACTTTGCATTAAGAAATACGACAATTTACAATTAGTACACTTTTTCTTTTTTACATCTTAATATATCGATACAATCGCATATTAAAAACATCGAAAATGTACTGTAGGAACGGATAAAGGAACAGTTCCCAAAATCGCAAGATTTGGTTTGCGACATCTTTTTAAAACACAGAGTACCTGAACCTGGACATCGAATATGCAGCCTGGACAATGAGGACGAAATGTGCTGTTATTAAAAGAGCTGAGATATTAAAGTTGTCTGGGGTGGGATTCTAACCCCGAACGTCATTGAGAAGGCATCGATCGAAGAAAGCGGGAGAAATATGGTGACAGTGTTCAGACTAGCCAGAAGACTCACAAAGCCAGGAAAATTCAGATACCACAGTATGGTAATCAAACCGGAACTGATTGTATGCGGAGAGAGAATAACTATAAAATGGCTCTCGGAAATAGAAAAGAAAGGACATTTCTAAGTAATATCATAGGACCAAGAAAAGTTCCAGCAAATGAGCTAAAGCCTTATTTCGGTCCAAACCAAAATTTTTATGAAAAGTTTTTAGAAAATCTGGACTACTTTTCAGAAAATACGAATGACTTTCTATGGCCACATTAGAAGACACGGGACCAAAAAGGACAGTAAACAGGATTCTCACCTCCCAGGCGAGTAGAAAGACGAAATGTAAGTATCACAGACAGAAGGAGAACAAAAAATAGAAAACAGACAGACTAACAGGGTCTAGAAATGTGGAATCAGGAAAGAAGATAAAGGAAACAGAAAAATGCTATTACATGTTATAACATTTCGGACATTAACCATCGTTCTGGATACAATTCCAAGTACAGCGTTTTGACCTCTAAAAATCTGAGGTATAAATAACTTTTTCCAAGAAATATGACGTCACAACTTACCAACAAAAAGATTATCGATTATTAGAAATAAAAAGAATTATTTAGCAAGAAGGCCGTCTTAGGAGGATTTGTTTTGTAATCAGAGGTAAAATCCTCCTAAGACGGCCTTCTTGGTAAGTATTTTCTCTGATCGAATGGTCGCTCGGCACTTGCTAGAACAATTTATTAACACTTGAATCGGATAAGTAAACACTTGGTTTAGTTCTACAGATAATTTTCATTTTCCTGACAAATGTTTCACCAGTTACTGCAGCATCAGAGTTTAGATTTGAACTGTTCAAACATTGACAGAGCCGTAATTGGTGAAACAATTAATTGTCAGGAAAATAAAAATTATTTGTAGAACTATACCAAGTGTTTATTTATTCAATTCAAGTATCAGTAATTCCTTCTTTTAATTACTGACAGATCCTAAATCAAGAATTGTTAAAATATTAGAAAACAATGTGGTAAATTGTTATCACTGTGTGGGCAGAAACAAAGCGGTCACTGAGTAATAAAAACACTGACAGTTTCTAACGTTTTAAATGCAGTAAGAATGTAATGAAATTCAGTGTAATTGTAATGTAATATTATGTAATGTAAATGTATTGTAATGTACCCTACACTCTTGTATGTCTACAGGGTTGTGGATACTAGACTTTTTAAGTTAACAATTACAAATTTATTATTATTTCTTTATAACAATTTTGAAAGAAAAATTAATTAAAAATTGACAACTCATACGCAACTCAAGGTTCTACAATCAAATACACACATACAACAAAATGCTATCTATAGAATTCTAAAATTATGTCTATAGCTTTAAATCGTTAAATGTAATTCCAAAAATGTAATTATCAGATCTGGTGTTTACACATTGTGCATACACATATATATCTGGAGGGTTGAAGCCGCCCTTAAATATTCCATTATTGCTCGTCCGTAACGAGGGTATCCTGCGCGCCGCCGTTTGGAAATAATGATCTGAACAAATATTTGACCTATCGTCGCTCTCTCTCTCTCTCTCTCTCTCTCTCTCTCTCTCTCTCTCTCTCTCTCTCTCTCTCTCTCTCTCTCTCTCTCTCTCTGGTTCAAACACACACACACACCACGTTCAACGCCGCAATCTAGTTGCTACATACCGCGTAGGGTATTTAAACATTTCACACAAATTAATATCTGGTCGTGTGTTACTTGATTTGTAGATTCTGTGGGGAAAGTATTTCCAACACAGGTACAGCGATTTAATATCCTTCTGTTTTGCAACGCAAAGAATTTGGTTAATTTAATTAAAAGAAATTAAAATCGTGACCATAATCACATAGCGTAAACAAATTCACAGAATTTATTTAATATACAGAATGAGAATGTATATTAAATATAAGCCTACAGTATGCACAGAATTAATGTATATAATAACCAGTAGTTTATTAAAGATCGTAAATTCATATACACGATGAATGGCTTTGACTGTTTATGACGGTACGGCGCTGGATACTAATCTAGAGGTCACGGGCTCGATTCTGGGCTGCACCATGAAATTGAAGTGCGTTTTCCCGAGTCATCCTGTGGAAATGAGTGTCTGCGATAACAATGGGCGGCTGAGGCGTAGTGCTGGCCACACTGCCTTTCTTCTATGCCAAACGCCTTAATATTATACGAGTTATACGAGTAATGTAGCGTGCCCTGCCTAACTACTAAGCTCCCTGACCTGCAGAAAAAAGTACGCTTATTACATTAATTTTGATGTTAAACAATTTTTTAATTATGGAAAAAATTATAAATATCTCGATTACTCTACTATTTCTTTAGTAATATAACAGTTGTAGCACACAAAATCATATAATAAACACTAACAAATTTGAAACATTCAGACATACGTTACAATCCCCTTTAGTTTGACTGGGTTTTCACAACTTTTTTCAAATGTTTGATCTTTTTGGAGGCCCCTGGAGCCCTGAAACTTGACAATACATTTGGGGTTTTGTTAAAATTCTCTTTAATTTGATACCCCCAAATGAATTTTGCCATAGTTTATCAAAATTTGGCGGCTCAGTAGACCAGTGGGTACGGCACCTGCCTACTAATATAGAGGTCCCGGGTTTAATTCCCGGGCCCGCACCATAAAATCAAGGTGCATTTTTGAGCCCCCAGGTCGACTCAGCCTGTTAAAAATGAGTAACTGGGATAACATCCTGGGGATAATAATGGGCGGCTGAAGCGTAGTGCTGTCCACACTGCCTTCCTTTTATGCCGTACGGCTCACATAAGGCTGTGACGATTTAATATGCCTAAATCACACAATAAAATTAAATAAAAAATTATAATACTAAAATAATTTAATAAGATACTAAAGAACCCTTTCTCTATGCCCCAAACCGGTAGTAACATGCCGATTTGCCGATGTATCAGTTAATAAAATTAGATTTAAGAAACTCAATAAATCCATAACGACCCCGCGTTACATAAAAAGAATAATAAAAGTATAGAGTGAAGTAATTAAATTGTGAGAAAATTAAAGGAAAATAATTAATAATAATTGAGAACTACTTTTCGCGCTGAGAACCTACCCGCGCGCGGACAGCCCCATACCCCTATAGTTAGTTAGTCCAGTTGAATCAGAGACGCCCCTGGTGATACAGCGTACAGCACATTATGTTGACCGCTAGAAACTATGAAACATGTAGACTAAGTAAAACTTACGTAATTACCGGATGATGTGAATGTTGTGAATGACTTGAGTGTGCGGCGATGACATCTCTATAAATAAATAACATTACCTAAATGTGATGTTAAACTTCTAGAATGTAACTGTTAACCATAAGCAATATGTGCGGTACAACGATGTGAACACTAGTGAAAGTTACCACAAAGAAACAGACCACAAGAATCTACAGAAGAGACAGACTACTCATCTTTAAGAATGACACCAAACTTCACCAACACACGATAGACAGAAGACACCCTGCACGACAGATAGAAGCCCCGATTCGCCGAGGATATGTTACACACAGGTGACACGGAAGTTCTATTTCTGTGGTTCAGAACTTAACTTTAACTAATATATGAAAGACACTTAAATAATAACATAAGAGTAAAGTAAAACACAAAAGACTGACCTAATTACCATAAAATGGTAATTTCATGATAAGTAATAAGATGTGTTAAGTTTAAGGAGTTTAATGAGTATAACACGCTAAAGTTAAATAAGCCCATTCTTCAGATGGCACAAAGTAAAGATTATTATTTTTAATATCATATACAGGAACACACAACTCGAATCCGAGGACAGTACAATCTATGTTGACCCATGACTTACACTAATTACAATTGTATAAAATGCGCAAATATTTTTATTATTAGTATACACATTACTAATTTTCTTCTATGATGCTAAAACAGTATGTAATAAAGAGATGTCATGGTCCAAAAAGGTGAGTGAATAAATCTACAAAATCCAGTCAAAAATTCCTCAATTCACGGGATCCCATTTAGTGTTTGTTTATATTTAAGGTAGTTATGAGTTTGGGAATATTATGGCAGCCTGTTTAATTGACCTGAGCCAATTAACCAGGTTCCCGATATTATAATGTCGTCCCGACATAATAAAATGCGCCACTGTGCTCTGTTTCTGCTATTGTCATTTAATACTCTGTAGATTTATTCACTCTGCTAGTTTAACTACCCTGTTAATTTAAAATCTCTCCCTCTTGCGTGAAGTAAAATAATAAAGAATACTTGGAACTACGATAATAAATATAAATAAATAAAAAGGTCAGATATTAACCCCTATTAACCAGTAAAAAGTTGAGGGTTAATAGTAAGAAATAAAAATAATTTATGAGAACAAATTAGAACAAGAACTCGTATTTAAATAATTAAAATCATAAATTAGGATAAAGAGTTTTATTATTATTATTATAACGCAAAATAATATAGGTAAGGATATTTAAATGTTGTAACCCCAGGTTATTTCCTGTACAAAAAAAGACATTCTCCAACCTGTCGGTTTGACGACAATCGTAGACAGGAAAATAACGTGTTACAGTCTGTAGGAAACAACCACATTGTTATCAGCTGCAGCGTCGAGCCAGACAATACACTGCCTACCCATATTGTTTAATACAAAGCGCGTGACTCCCCTTGCCCAGTAACAACATATGGTTTAAATATATTATGTCTGTGTGAGATTCCTCTCCTCTCTCTGAGGCGAGATTTGATTCTCTCGTATCGTCTATTTGTAAATATCTCTCATGTATTTAAATTTTACTAAACCTAAAGATAGTTAAATAGAGTGTTTAGTATAAGTAGAATAAGTAGTGTATAAGATTTAGCATCTCAAGAGCATGTCTCAATTCAATCCAGATTTATTGTTAAAAGATGAATTATGCTATGAAGCACTTTTGCGCGGACTACCTTACGCAAACGTAACGGTCGCGGAACTACGCAAAACGTTAAGCGAAAGCAGGCAAGATACACCCGCACAGTTAAGTAGATTAAGCGAAATAGATCTTGATAGCGAAAGAGAAACATATTATGCGAAGTATAGGGAACTGACCTCAATATCGCAATCTCTGCACGATGAGAAGTCACCCGCTATAATCTTACGTACAACCCAGAGAATGGAGCATTTAACCCGTCGGATAAATAATTTATTAAACTGGCCCGGAGCTACTGTAATTCCCCCAGATGTACAAAAATTTGCTGACGAAGCATTACAGCAATTACCCACAATAATAAGAGAATTATGTAGAAAGTCTGACTCATTTAAAGTGGAGGAAATTGAAGAAGCTCTGACTAAATTATATATCTCCCCATTTCAATCACCCACCCTAGAACAGCGACCCACTACCGTGAGTTTCGAATCCCCCCAGGTATCGAGAATAGAACCGAGTAATGATCAGTTGCTGAATAGCAACGTGAATACTTTACCGATAGCTGAAGCATCACTTCCCAATGCCCACCACAATCTCACCAATAATTATGCGTTACCACCCTCAGCGATGACAAATCAAGTATCGGGACATTCTAGAATAACATCTCACGTAAACTTTAGTACGGACCTCTACGGAAAGATAACTCACCCCGTAAAAAACTTTTTATCAGAAATCCCATACACCGATGGATTGAGTATCACCAAACTATTAGTTTTCATAAAATACCTGTTACAAATAAAAGACTTACAGCAACTAAGCGATTGCCAAATATTGCAAGTCCTTCTGCCCAAATGTAGACCACCATTAAAGGACCGTGTACAGGAGTCATTAAGTTCACAACATCCAGTAGAAGAACTCCATACAACTCTGATAAGACATTTTATTCCAACGAGAATTTACGAAGAACTGATACGAAACACAGTACTTCGAGTACAAGGAGCTCACGAGAGACTCGCCCACTATATCTCTCTGAAATATGAGAATCTTCATTATTACTGCAAGTAAACTGGAGCGAACAGCAGTTAGTAGAAACAATCTTGGTAGGATTATCCCCGGAAGAGAGTTCTCGGTTAGCACTTATCAATAGACCCAACACGTTCGCAAAATTAGAACAATGCTGTATCCACTCATCCAGCGTATGGTATTCGGATCAGAACCGACGTGCGTTACTTTCCCAGACACAACGTAGAAATGAAACACAACCCCTGGTATCAGATACAAGAACACACCGTGATAGGCGACTATTTCGAATTCCTGAAACTTCACACTACCAAACTAAATCGAATCATCAAATGAAACCTCAACAGAATACGAGTGATACAGTGAGTAGAGAAAAAAGATGTTATAACTGCGGGAAATTAGGACACATCAGTAGATACTGTAAACAGAAACAGCACTACCAAAAACCCTCTTATTCAAAAAACGTGTAAGGCAGGGAGATCCGAAATCCTGTGTCTTCCGCAGCATCGTGAAAATAGGTAAAACCCGGGAGTACAAAAAGAAACAGAAAACATAAAAAAAAATTTAGACCCCTATGTAGAGAGATTTATCAATAAATGCAACTCAATTACAACATGCAAGTCCAGTATGTGTCAATTACCATACATGCAAGTAGACCTTGGCGTTACTACCACACTAGGATTAATTGATTCTGGATCAAAACGGAGCTTAATCAGCCAACAGCTAGCCGATGCATTAGCTAAACACAACCTTGTTAAACGTAGTCAACCGGTGAACATAAAATGCGCTACCGCTAACAAACAAAACGTAGTCATAAAACTCAGCATATCATGAAGGACATAAATCGACACCCTTTGATTTGTTGTATAAATATAAACCGAATCACCCATTATCCACATAGTGGAAAATATATGAATTGCTACCCCGCGAAATCAGTGGTAAAAATATAAAAAAGATATGGAAAGAAGCTCACGCTAACTTAAGAGTGAACTTGAGAAGATCGCGAAAATATTACGAGCGGGATAGTAAAGAAATAAAGTAGCAACTCGGAGACTTAGTGATGTACAAAACTCACCCGACGAGTAGTGCAGTTGATAAGACCACCTCCAAACTATCTTACCGATGATGTGGCCCTTACAAGATTTACAAATACTTAACTCCCGTAACCGTAGCACTGTATGAACCCACTACGGATAATAATGTACGTAGAAGTCATGTTTCCCAGATAAAATATTATCACGGAAATAAACATGCTAGTGAGCAAGAAAAGAAACGAAGTAGAAAAGGATAGATGTATTAAGACGTATATTTGCTATATTGTAATTGAGTCACTACTTAATTATCAAATCGTATAAATAGGAATGAGGCCTGATCAACCTTAGATCCTGTTCACCGAGAAAGAATAAGCAAAGTGAGAAGTCAGCTGACACAAAATATAAGTAACGTTACTTTACCAGTACTTCACCAGTATTTTACCAGTACTTTAATCACCTTACTGTACTTAACTGTACTTATATGTACTATACTATACCATACTATACGACACACACCCTACTAATCAAAGTACTAAAAGGAATACAGTACTAAAATAAAATGATTCGTCAACCACGATTCAACGAAACCCTTGAAAGAGAAAAGGAAACACAGTAAGGATGTGAAACATACTTTGTGAACAGTAACTCTGTGAAAAGAGTAACAAAAAGCTAAACAAAAAACCGGTAGTAGTATTAAGTAGTAGAATTAAGATGAATTTTTTGTATTCTATGTATTTTATGAACTTTGAATTTTATGTATTATAAGTATTAATTAATATGGTATTTTATCTCTTGCTAATAGTAAATAATAAATTGAGAGTGATTCATGTACCTCATGAGGAAATTGCTTAAAGAGAGAAAGGAATTTCACACGGAAAATCCGAGCTAACTACCAGTGCAATTCTGATCTATTTCCCCGTTGAAATCACATCGGTCCCTGACCCTGTGTCTTCTTTAAGTGGGGGAGTATGTGACGATTTAATATGTCTAAATCCCACAATAAAATTAAATAAAAAATTATAATACTAAAATAATTTAATAAGGTACTAAAGACCCCTTTCTCTATGCCCCAAACCGGTAGTAACATGCTGATTTGCTGATGTATCAGTTAATAAAATTAGATTTAAGAAACTCAGTAAATCCATAACGACCCCGCGTTACATAAAAAGAATAATAAAAGTATAGAGTGATGTAATTAAATTGTGAGCAAATTAAAGGAAAATAATTAATAATAATTGAGAACTACTTTTCGCGCTGAGAACCTACCCGCGCGCGGACAGCCCCATTACCCCTATAGTTAGTTAGTCCAGTTGAATCAGAGACTCCCCTGGTGATACAGCGTACAGCACATTATGTTGACCGCTAGAAAATGTGAAACATATAGACTAAGTAAAACTTACGTAATTACCGGATGATGTGAATGTTGTGAATGACTTGAGTGTGCGGCGATGACATCTCTATAAATAAATAAATAACATCACCTAAATGTAATGTTAAACTTCTAGAATGTAACTGTTAACCATAAGCAATATGTGCGGTACAACAATGTGAACACTAGTGAAAGTTACCACAAAGAAATAGACCACAAGAATCTACAGAAGAGACAAACTACTCATCTTTAAGAATTACACCAAACTTCACCAACACACGATAGACAGAAGACACCCTGCACGACAGATAGAAGCTCCGATTCGCCGAGGATATGTTACACACAGGTGACACGGAAGTTCTATTTCTGTGGTTCAGAACTTAACTTTAACTAATATATGAAAGACACTTAAATAATAACATAAGAGTAAAGTAAAACACAAAAGACTGACCTAATTATCATAAAATTGTAATTTAATGATAAGTAATAAGATGTGTTAAGTTTAAGGAGTTTAATGAGTATAACACGCTAAAGTTAAATAAGCCCATTTTTCAGATGGCACAAAGTAAAGATTATTATTTTTAATATCATATACAGGAACACACAACTCGGATCCGAGGACAGTACAAGCTATGTTGACCCATGGCTTACACTAATTACAGTTGTATAAAATGCGCAAATATTTTTATCGTTAGTATACACATTACTAATTTTCTTCTATGATGCTAAAACAGTATGTAATAAAGAGATATCATGGTCCAAAAAGGTGAGTGAATAAATCTACAAACCCCAGTCAAAAATTCCTCAATTCACGGGATCCTATTTAGTGTTTGTTTATATTTCAGGTAGTTATGAGTTTGGGAATATTATGGCAGCCTGTTTAATTGACCTGAGCCAATTAACCAGGTTCCCGATATTATAATGTCGTCCCGACGTTATAAGGCAGCCTTCCCTGCCTACTCAAAAGCTACTTCGGAGCCATTATTATTATTTATCAAAATTTTCCCCTACTTTTTCGACTATGACGTCCATAAGTTATGAAAATATAAAAAAATTTCACATTGTGATTAAAATTGCATTTAATTTAATATCCGAAATGGACTTTTGAATGTTTTCATAATTTTGACATCCTACCGTCCCCCTATTTCTGTGGTGATCCATCTCAAAAACAATAGAGCTCTGTAGGATGAAAGTATGGACACTCATTGCCAAGTCGACGATAATCTGTTGATGCGTTCAACATATATCGTGAGGCATACCTAAAACAGGCAGATAGACAGGCATAAATATTTGTGTTTTCGGTTTACATTCGCTATTGTAGTTTTGTTTTGTCAACTGAAAATCATTAGGTTCTTTATTTTAAGTATTACTGTGTTATAAGCATTGTATATACACATTAAACGTTTTGTTTCCTCAACCATGGCTTTTATTCATTTCAGCAGTAAACTAAAAATCAAAACCCATTGTTACCTAATCTCACAAATGAAAACGACATGTATTTTCACTTTGCATTAAGAAATACGACAATTTACAATTAGTACACTTTTTCTTTTTTACATCTTAATATATCGATACAATCGCATATTAAAAACATCGAAAATGTACTGTAGGAACGGATAAAGGAACAGTTCCCAAAAACGTAAGATTGGGTTTGTGACATCTTTTTAAAAGGCAGAGTACCTGAACTTGGACACCAAATATGCAGCCTGGAAAAATAGGACCAAATATGCTGTTATTAAAAGAGCTGAGATGTTAAAGTTTCTGGGGTGGGATTCTAACCCCGAACGTCACAGTGTTTAGAAAGATGGAGACAGTGTTCAGACTACGCCGGAAGACTCACAAAGCCAAATCACTATAATACCAAGCCAAATTCAGATACCACAGTATGGCAATCAAACCGGAATTGATTGTATGCGGGGAGACAATAACTAGAAAATAACTCTGAGTAAATCGCCCGACATGAACTGACTGAACGTCGCTGGGTGCTTATATTTATACCCCACTGAGATCCCAGAACAATCTGTAATCTGTCACTTTTTGGATGACGTGTCAAACAAGTTCCTATTACAGGCGCTCTCCAATCGACTAGTAGCAGGATCGATGTCTGGCCTTGAGCACAGTGCGCTGACCGGTTCGGTCTGGAACAGCCTCGATTGTTGACACATGATAAGTGTCACGTAATTGTCTTTCTTCTCAAAGTAGCAATGTGTACGCACACAAACATTACAGCTGGGCTCTGCTGGGATAGCTGAGATACGTGTAGAACAACGTTCTCCATTGTGCGAGAACGTTCAGAATTGCGTAACAATGTTTTACTAATGCATAACGGAGGCATTATTACGAAAGACAGTCAAAATGTTAGTTGCACTTCCCACATTGTTTCTAAAAGATACTTGTTAGCAACTGTCATAAACTTCCATTTTTGTCAGCGTTAGTGTTTCCCATTTGACAGGAACGATTAGTCGACTGCTAGGTGCGAACTTGTCACGCCGTTTGCAAGCAGCGTCAAAACTAAAAATCCACGGCAGTGTCTAGTTTACTGTGGGCAAGAAGGTGTGTCACCACTAAAATTTATCACCAGTCGAGGGAAGTGTATGCTGGCGTAGCATTTTTATGCCAGACAGTTGCAAAATGGTGCGAGTTGTTCGGAAATGGCCGCACGAATATCGATAATGATTGCCGTCACTTTCGACTACGGATGACAACAATAAAGGAAAATTTATCTCCGATTGGCAATTAAAGGAAATCTAAAATATGAAAAAATGCTTTTTTACATAGAAAAGTTACATACACGTCTGTAAAACATTTCCACATACAGTAATCAGCACCCACATACAGGCAGTTATTGTAATAAAATAACTAAACATGACGCACATTAAACCAAAGACTTTAAAGAGAGGAATTTGCCTGAATCCTGCTAAAGTACATGATGTGTCAAAAATTACTGTCAAAACATTTTGGAGAAGAATGGAGGAATAATGAGCTGCTTAAGTTTTATCTGATTTAGAAGGCCAAAAAGATGTAGGTTTCAGAGTGACGAAAACGAAGAAGTAGTTTATGGGGACGAAACATACACAGATGTAGTGTAATGCAGAAAAAATGTAAAAAACTACTTTTAGACCTTAATGTTACATTGAAAAATGTTAGGTAACTGTTAGTTAGTTAACTGTGATGATGTCTAATTAATAGACAATATTTTTTATAATGTAGTAGTAAAACTCAATTTTTCATATACTCGTGTATTTTTTATTTGTAGCCTAAATTCAATTATGTTAAGTAACCATAACCAACATTAGAAATAAAAATGTATTAGTTAGGTAATAACACCCCTTTGCAGCTTTAAACGTATTTCAGTTCTTTCATTTTTTAGTTTCAAAATCCGCAAAATCCCAATCTTGGTATCAAAACCTGACACATCCAAAATTCTCAATTGTTTTCTTAAATATTTTTAAAACTATATTCCGGACTAGTTTCATATTTCAACATGTTATCCTCAATGAATAATTGAAATTTTAATGTAAAAACTGATTTACTCTGGATAATGGTTTTTATGGCCATTTTTTTGCAATTTGCCAACAAATTGGGTGAATGGATTTGGCAGATTTTTATTCTAGGTGCCTCATATGGTTGCACCAGTTTTTGCTGTTCCTCGTTGAAAAACACTGGCCCCAAGGTACCCGGCTAATAGTTAAGGCTATTAACGATATCTTCATTGCTGTCAAAGCACTGGTTTAGTCAGTCAGAGCATCGTTTAGGTGACACGATGAGCCCCCTGCTTGCGTTTAGTCCGGCGGTGTACCAATCTCCATGCGGCCGTCAACAAAGCACGTAAATTTTCGTCTGCTATCCGTCTGGAAACTACCCTGAAGTCTTGAGTCTTCCAAGTACGCGGAAGTACTGCACTCTTGCCCGTATCAAAGGGAATTTTAACCACAATCTAAGTATAGTGTTCATTTTTCAAAATTTCAAAATTTCATCAGAACTTAAAAGTGAGTAAACATTTTGATAAAATCGCAAAAGTAAATGTGGGGTGTCAGATTAAAAAGAACTTTAACTAGCATCTAAATATAGAAATATAGAAATATTGAAAATTTCACACGTTGGCGCATCAAGGCATAAAAATAGAGATAAGAAATTTGATAAAATTGTGAAAATCCAGGAAGGTATCAGACTAAAAAGAATTGTAATCCAAAACCGAATGAATTTTCAGCGTTTGTTCCGTTATTGTGTGCTCTACAATATTTATGTTACTAAAGAAATGTTTAAAAATTAGTAGAATAATAGGGATCTTTGTAATTTTTCCCATAATTAAAATTTTACGTCATATCCAAATTTGTGTAACAATAAATCTACTTTGTTCAAAATAGTGAGCGAGCTCTGCAGCTCAGGGAGCTACCTAGTTATGCAATACACACACACACACACACACACACACACACACACACACACACACACACACACACACACACATAATTTACAGTATACATGTTTATAAATTATTAATATTCTATATGTTTTATAATTTTTAATCAACTAAACGCTATGCAACTCACCGTCTGTGGCTTAAGTAAATGTCTTCACAATACAATTGACATGTTTCGGGACACTTGTCCCATCCTCAGAATTTTTAAAAAAGTCTCTTCATACCATCATACGATGGCACAGTCGTCAATATATTTATGAATATATTATGGTATGAAGAGACTTTTTTTAAAATTCTGAGGATGGGACAAGTGTCTCGAAACATGTCAATTGTATTGTGAAGACATTTTCTTAAGCCACAGACAGTGAGTTGCATAGCGTTTAGTTGATTATAAAATACGTGGCTTGGACTATAAGCGGATTTATTCCATTAACAATTATAATTTTTGTTTTAATAACATACAATTATAATATCATAATATCTCATGCATATTAATAGTCAAAGTATATGTAATAATTATTTATGTATTTTCAGTACACAGGTCGAGATGATGACACTAAATCTTATCGAAACGTCGACAAAAATGTTTTGAAATTGCGTCAAGTCGATGACAGAGCATTTTTCTAAAACATTTCACACCAACAGGTTATCAAACATGCATATTTGTTAACTGACTTTCGGTCCACTTTATATTAAATAATTTAACCGGTAAGCAAAGGAGAATGTTTTAAAGCTAAAAATTGGAAATCGGATTTATACAATTTTTATCACTCCTCCGTTTGATTGTACGCCAGTTTACAAACGAGCATTTCTGTTAAAGTCGTTTTACGAAAAAAAAAAGATACAGTACCGTTTACCAAATGGTAAAAGCTACAGAGCATGATAATGTCTTTCAGCCGCCGGCTAAACGCAACGTTATTATTGTTACTAACTGACTGATTGTTTCTTTTGCGCAAATGTTTTTTGTCCTATAATACTTTGACTGCCGTGGACGAACCGCAGGCGTCGTATCTGCATGAACGGTAGACGCGGTGAGACCAGACGTTCAGTTATACAATCAAGCGGTGGCAAATGATCGGGATACTCGGGGTACACGAAGCCATTGGATCTTGACAAGTTGGGTATATTCTCGAGTGCTAGGGATCTGTAACACGTTTCGCACACTTTGAAGGCAGCTACATCGTCGTCGGGGAACTCAGCAGCCAGTATGTGTTGACTCTTTTGCGGCGGTGGTCGCAAATCTCTCTCGAACCATAAGCGATCGCACACGGAGCAGGCGTAACCGAACTCGTCGTCGAATCGTTTCGTGAATTCCGCATCTGCTGCTATCTCTTCAGTTTTCAAGCGTTTTGGCGATACCGCAGCGATTGCCTGTTCGAATTCGGCTGCTTCGTTTGCTCGTTTAGTTGCCATCTAAATTTTCTTATTCAATCTAGGGTACAACGTTTTACTCGTTCGTTGGTTTCCCTTCGCTTCTCTGCCAGTTTCATGTTGTAGAATGCATCGATTTTCTCCTGCTCAGTCATCGTCGATGCGAACGGTGTATTTATTACGTACTCGTTCAATTCTTCGCGCATCAAGTCATCTTCCTTTCGTTTTTGTTGCGATGGGGCCGCTGGTACCGAAGCTTCACCGCCGACAGCAGCCGCTCGTTGCTGTTCCTTCTCGAGCTTCTTTCGTTCCCGACACTGTCTTACTCGCTCGGCATTTTGTCGTTTCTTGATCTGAGCCTTCTCGTCGCTGCTATCCATTGTCGAACGCTGTTTTAGTCAGTCGCCACGTTAGGTTACTATATATCAGCAGCAGTGTATTTCACCACAACACAAAACAAACCTTTATTTACATATTGTGACGTATCAAAACAAACCTTTATTTACAACAATCCCAATGACGTCATGCAATGATGACGTCATACAGCGTTACATGTTACAGAAAGTTTCAAACGATACAGTACAGACAAAAGAGCATGTAAAACCAAATTTATTCTCACTAAAACGTTTGCTAAACTCAATGTCAGCAGCGATTATTTCTGTCTTGATGCGTTTACATGTCAAATTTCTAGACAGTGGGGAATCGAAAGTATGGAAGCGTCACGCAATGATGACGTCATACAGCATTACATGTTACAGAAAGTTTCAAACTATGTCAAGCTAAAAGACATTACCATGTCAAAAATAGTTCAAGTTTATTGGGAAATGAAATAGCGTTCGTTACGCCAGGTCATTAACGACCGAGACGCAGATAGTAACTGAATTTGCCACGCGGTAGCAGCACCATACAGCACTATGCCACGCTGACCTAAATGTACAGTCCACAGTTTTACTTAATTTAACTTTATATATTAATGATTAAATTAAATTTTAATTTAATTACACCTATTTATTAGATATATCGTCTTTTGCAAATACGTTTAATCATATAACACTTTCATTTAATAATAGTTGAGTTATTTATTAAATTTAAATAATAATCGGTCTGACGCAGAGGAATAAAGAGGAATATGACGCAGCTGGTTTGACGATGAACATGGCAAAAAGTGAGTACCTGATACTGGGCAACGAAGAAGTTAAGGACTTAAAATTGGATGTGGACAGGATAAGGTATTGAAAAAAGTAAATACTTAGGCGTTATTTTCAACAAACAGGGAAGCAGCAAAGGTGAAATTCAAGAACGTGTTAACAAGGGGCGAACCGTTATAAGAACGCTGAATTCGCTTCTATGGGAAAGAAGTATAACAAGAAATACAAAGAAACATATATATATATATATATATATATATATTGTAACGTACCAAATTCGCAGTTACATAAGATAACTATCTAATACGTCAAATAAAAAGATATCATGAAAATATTTCAACGTGCATAAAAGAAGGAACAGGAGAGTATAAACAAATTGTGTATCTACGAACGAATATTATTGAAACAACCCAACAAAGAAGAAGGAAGAGTAATAAGGATATCATCGAGTATAAAAGTGAGAGAAAATGACAACGAGCCAATATAATATGTTAGCATCCAGGCCCAATAGATCCAAAATAGTGAGGGGATATGACGAAAATAATTACTAAAATAAAAAGGATACGAATCAAGTACAACCACAATGGTGATAAAACAAACGAATTTGTTTATTAGTATGAAATAATATGGAACAATGATTACCATTACCACGAATAAAAATATGGAAGAGTATGACAACATTAAGGGAACATTGATTATCACAAATAAGGTGTAACCCAGGAGAACACCGACAGTGAGCAACAACTAACCAGAAGAAGAAAAGAAGAAGAAGAGGAAAGGAAACATACCATGAAGAATGAAGATAATGTATGAACAGTACAAGACATCAACATTCACAAGATATACAAGGAATTAAAATTAATATAGTGACCGGAAGAAGTGTAATGATTATTCGAAGATCAATGACAAAGAAACCAGTGTTTAGCATCATTGAGTGATCACGAACAATAACAGTGAAAACTTAATATAAGTGTAACAACCTGTGATATGATAACCGTTTTACCCCAAATAAACACCACAAACAATACAAGTGAAAATGTTTATAACGGAGAAAAATGATTAACCATTATAAGTGAAAGAATCCAAGATTAACTAGTTTAAATGCACAGACAATTAGTGTGACAAGTTTAATCAAGATTGTAACATCACATAGATAATCATTAAGACCACCAAAAGAAATATGAGACAGAACAGTAAATTAATTGTTCATAGGGACTAATAATAAAAGCTTTGTAAGCCTTAGTATGAAATGTGCCTGAATGCCATAGCAAGACAGGACAAAATATAAATGGATTCCAGAACAAATAGTAGCAAATAAGCTAGTTTGTTAGGTATAAACCAATCAATGTACCAAAAACTAGGTGCAACCCACCAAGAAATGTAATATTATTAGACTAAGAATACCTGTGTTATTGTTTCAACAAATAGTGTAAAAATGTGTATAACTTAATAATAAACCATTGTAGTAGAATGCCATAATGAGATGGAAATAGTTGAGCCAAATACTGCATAAAAATATGTTGCACATTGTTGTCAGACAACTGACACATAACCTCACAGAAAGTAAACCTATAACATAAAATCATGTACATTAGTTAAACCAAGCAACTATCCACAATTGTTTCAAACAAAGACTAGTTAAGAATGATAATGCAAACCAATAAATACCATATGTACTGAAGGACACAGCAAATGTATCAGATTGAATATGGTATCATAAAGTTAAATGGACAGAACCCCAATGTGACAAGATAGTTAGTCAAAAAGCATTATCAAAACTTATCAAAAGATTGTGACAAATGTTACCAGTAGTTATAGAAATGTCTAATACTGCTATGAGAACACCTCACAAATGTAATACTAGTAGTTTAATAATTGAAATATTATAAACTAACTAACTGCAATTGTAAAACCAGATGTAAATAAACACCATACTATAACTTGGAGAGCTTTCAGATAACGAAAAGTTAATAAATACATTGAACCAACAAGGTACAACAATTGTACACTATTTTAATTAATAACATTATATCCCTTGTGTAATAAAATAATTAAATAAGTGACAAAATGGAGAAATGAGAACAGAATGTATTTTGATCATACTATAAGTATATAAAAAATAACATTTTTAGCAAAATAAAATGTGAAAAAAATGTAAATAAATGTACATATTAGTGTTAGGATGTCAAACATATGTAATAGGATAAGGAATAATAGCGTTACATGTAAATATAAACAATCGAACATGGTCGGTATGGACGCCATTAACAGATATTGTTTAAACTGTAAATATAACTATTTTATGTACTAACATGAAGGAGAAATGGACTCGAGATGTTTAGTAATAAGTATTACAGTGTAATTATAACGAAATATGGCGAAACAGACTTATTTATATTAAGAATCACCATATGAGTTTTTGAGATGGCCAAGTGAATTAATAATGAACGGATTTAGGGCTTGTTTAGACTTAAAATAAAGCCACGAGTGTCCGCGATTTAATGCCACTATCCGAATGACGATACGATAAAAGATAAGAAAGTTATGACAATTATAAGTTTTTCAATCATTTTGAGTACCCATGCATACGTCACATATAATCTCGAACCCACGCTTAGAGTTGTCAAAAATTAAAAGTTTTATTTGACCAAAGTGTTTTGGGGTTGAGAGTTTGACCTTTTGAACCAATCAAATAGCTTAAAATGACCAGACGAGAAAGAGACGCTTTAGCGAAATGTATCATTCGTTCTGCATCACTCACGACGAGAGGTCTATGCCGAAAAAGTCAGCAAGATATTTTTGAAATGTGCGCGTCACCTACAGTAATACGTAAACAGACATTAACCTATACACAACAACATATTACCGAGTGTCCAGTGAATTAAGTGAACAGTGAAATAACACGACCAGTGTATAATAAGGGTCATGTTTTGTGTATTCAATCAGGGAGTACAATGTTTTAATTATTTTAAAGAAATTAATGAAAATAATAATTTTCGTTGATGAACGAAAAATATTGTTTTGGACTGCACTAGTCATAACGCTTGAGTGCTTAAACTATGATGGACAATTATCAGAACTTAATAAATAGATCGTAGCACGGTTTAATGGCAATAATTAATTCAAAAATAATTATTTTACAATTAAAGAATAATTGAGAAAGGCGGAATTAACTTAGATACCGCTCATCAGTATATAGTATATAGTCGCTTACTTGACTACGACTTTTGAATTAACAAATAATTATTTTCTTGTGCAAATATTTCAATAACTGATAATTACACGTCAAATGATTTATAAATAGAATGTTTGTAACTGTATCATTAAGAATTTTATAAATAACATACTTATTCTAAATAATGACTTACGTGTTACTAGGTAAACTAACCTAGAACCGAAGAATATAATTTTGTCACAAAGAAACAATTCTGTTCTTGAATAATTTTACTGAAATGAAAGCTATAACAAGAGTTTTTTTCTCTAGATTTTTTCTCTTTCCAGTACATGGTTCTAATAGCTAATGAGTCAATAATAATAATATTTTTAACAGTGCAAATCTCAGAGCACGTGTTGACCTCAACTGCTATATACTTTTGCATAACGTACGATAGTACGATATTATCGGTTATGGTACAGAGTTTTATAATTTTAAATGTTTGTTCTTTTTTATGGTAATAGATAATTAAATATTGTTAATTAAACTCACATCTTATAATCTGGTATCATGTATCTTCAAAGAACTCACTAATTTGGTAATATAATCAACTAGAGTGAACCTAACCACGTTCACAATAATACAGTACCTTACAACAGTGTTACCAGCCTTGAGATACAGAGATCTCAGTATTTGTTTAAATTTGTTATTGTTTGTAAAAAGATATTATTAATTGTTTTTAAAAGAGTTTATTGAATTTAATCATTGTCAATAAATCCTCAGTTATTTATCAGTGGAAACAGAGTTTTGATTTCTATACAATAGATGAAGTAGTTTAACTTTTTTATGAACAGTTCTCTCATAAGGTGGCGGTAGTATTTGAATGACTGATATCATTCAAAGTGCAATTGAACATTTAATTTGTATTATTGTTTATGTGCATTCTTTGTGATATTCAAAAGGAATATCTATGTATGTATGTCAAGTGTTTTTACAGTAAAAGAAGTCGCCATCGAGAATAGTGAAGACATTCACATATGGTAAGTGGGGAGGTTGACACAGTGAAGTGATAAATACTCTTTTAAACCACAAACTTTTAAACGTGAACATTAATCCCAATTTTAATAATCAACTATAATAATAATAACATTATAATAATAAACGTTGTAAAAGTTGAGTTTTGTTACAATATATATATATATATATATATATATATATATATATATATATAAAATAGCATGGTGCAAAGTGTAATCCTTTATGGAGCAGAAGTTTGGAACGTTTCAAACGTAAATAAGAAAAAAACTGATGGCAGCGGAAATGGACTTCTTCAGGAGGAGTTGTAGAAGATCAAAATTAGACAGGGTTAGAAATGAGACTATTAGAGCCGAGATGAATATTGACAGGACAATAATAGATGAAATAGAAAGGAGACAATTGACTTGGTTTGGGCATGTGAAGAGATTGGAAGATGACAGATGGCCCCGCAAAATACTGGAATGGATACCACCGGTGAGGAGGAAAAGAGGACGTTCACGGAGGAGTTGGCGAGATGACGTAGCGGAAGCAATGGTTGCAAGAATTTAGAAGAACTTACATGCTACGATAGGTTACAATGGAAGTTGGGGACGGAGAAACGGCGACAGTTGTAAAGATCCGTTATATATATTGTACTGCTGTTAAAATGCACACAGTACATAAGAGGTAAATAATCAAGTTTAAAAGAAAAAAGATACAAAATTAATATTAAAGGGAACATATGTTTTAGAATGTAAACAGAAAACATTGGGAATATCGACTTACTCAATCAACATAGAGGTCGATTCCTATATGATGTAAAACCATATTTAGTTATATGTTCAGAAAATAATATATGAAATTGAAATGAATGTTATAAGAAGAGTAAAGAGTAATAAAATTATAATTTAATAAATAACCAATAGAATTACGAATATTAGAGGTAAAATAAAGATGTTTAATAAGAAATAGAAAAATGATATATGTTTTAATAGTTAGATGATAAACACATGTAAATAAATTAGGAAATTATCATAGTGGCAAATTGTTAAATTGTTAAGAATTTGTTTGGTATAGTGATGAAGGAAATGGATTAGTCTTCAATTATATATAATACAAACAACATCGTTAGTCTTCAATTATATCTGATAAAAGAAACATTATTAGTCTAAAATTAAATATCTAATAGTAACTAAATGAAGAATCTTAAATTATATTAAATAACAGTTGTACATCATAAAGTTAATGTAACGTGGAAAAGAAAATAAAGTAAAGGATTTTGAATAGTGATACCAGAGTTTGATTATAATATCTAATAAATAAATAATAATACAAAAAGTATAACAATATCCTTGATAGAACGACGACAGAAGAGGAAAATCTTGGACTGGAGAAGAGTTTAAGTGGCCCTAAAGAATAATTAAGTGTTCAAAGGAGACATCGGTGTTGCAGTAGTCTTGGAGAGCGGCATTCAGCGCTGAGAGCAATAAGAGATTTTTGTGAAGAAACAGATTGCCAAGCTTAATATTGCTGTTGAAGAAAGGTAAACAACAACAGAAGTGAACCCGTGGCAGCTAGAAGAATTCAGAGACGGTTAAGTTACATTAGTATGTTAGTTATTTTTTACATGGTTAATTATCAAAATACTACCTATTAACTGAATCTGGGTTGGTTTAAAGAAAAGAAAGTAATAGATACAATCGGAAATACGAGCAAATAACTTAATAATTATTAACCCTGAGAGAAAGAGTTTCTTTACATGTACTATTAAATTATTACCATACGTATAAATAATAACAACAGTACAATAAATGACGCATCCAACGTGGAGCAGATCTTAATTACAATACCTACAAATAAAGTACAGTACAATATATATATATATATATTGTCACCGGACAAAAGGCTTGCCGCATGACAACTGGCGCCAATCGTACACTCTAGTTATTTTGGTGGCCCTAAAAAGGACCGAGTGGCGAGAACAGTGATGTTGGTCGTGCCGCGCTGAGGTGTTCGGCGGCTGCGCCCGCTGATCGTGGCGTACTGCAGTCCTCCTCTTCTTTCGGCACCGGTTGTAGAGTCGGCTGCCGGCCCAGCGAAATCCATCGCTGGCGCGGAACGGGAGGGCGAAGATGCAAGAACGCCGGTTCTATTCTTCGGCCGTTCCTTCCGGCTGACTCCGCGCCAGAGTCGAGCAATGCTCGGGGGCGTTTGTGTCGTCTAGGTGGTGGGCCGACATCTGTGCTTAGTCGACGGATGTGGGGATGGGTCGAGACATAGGCTCGGGAGAATAGGTTGAGGGCTAGGGACCGAACGAATTCGGTAAGTGAAGGAACTTTCAACCCTCGCCTGATGGCATCATTTCTGACAAACCAGGGAGAGTTGGAGATGTAGCGGAGGGTTCGGGATTGAAAAGCTTCCAAACGGGCGACAACGGATGGGCTGAGTAGTACCCAAAAGGCGGGGGCTGCGTAAGTCAGGATTGCCCTAAGAAAGAGCAAGTAGATGGTGAGTTTAGTGCGCACAGGCACTGAACCCCGATGAGAGAGAAAGGGAAATAGTTTGGCTCTGACGCCTCTGGCGCGCTGGAGACTCAGAGAGACATGAGGTGCAAAGCTTAGGCGTCGGTCAAGAGTGACGCCCAAGTACTTTACAGTCCGTTTCCACTCGATTGGGCTCCCTTCAAGGGAGAGGGACTGGCAGCGGGAAGTTAATTTATGAGAAAAGGCGATCGCCTCGGATTTCTCCGCATTGACCGCCATCCTCCACTTCCGTAGCCAGTCCGGAAGTACGGCGAGCTGACGCTGCACCAGGCCAGCCGCGAAATCAAGACTCGCTGAGCTGGCGTGGTACATAGCGTCATCCGCATAGAGCGAGAGAGTGACTCCAGGCTGAACAGGCAGGTCGTTCGTGTACACGAGGTACAGAACGGGGCCAAGGACAGATCCCTGAGGTACGCCTGCGGCGACTGGTCGGACGGATGAGTACGACCCTTCGACGCATACCCTAAAGATACGATCGCACAAGTACGATCGGAGAAAATGAACGAATGAGGCAGGGAGGGGGGAGTGGGCCAGTTTGTAGAGAAGGCCTTCGTGCCAGACTCGATCGAAGGCCTTACTCACGTCGAGCAATACAGCGACGGAGGACAGATGCTTGTTGTAGGCGTCCGTCAAATGGGTAACAACCCGGACGAGTTGAAGGGTCGTCGAGTGCTCCCTGCGAAAGCCGAACTGCTCCTGCCGAATGAAACCATCCAGCAGAGGCGCGTACCGACCGTGCAGGAGGCGCTCGAGTACCTTCGATATGACTGGCAACAGCGAGATGGGTCGATGGTTTGAGGGGTCAATACGCAGCTTGCGAGGCTTGGGGATCATGATGATTTTCGCACGCTTCCACAGGCTGGGGAAGTAATGAAGCCGGAGACATCCATTGAACAGCTCGTGGACCAAGTTGATGAGGCTAGGGGGAGCGTGTTGTAGCGCCGCCGCTCCGATACGATCATCGCCGGGCGCCCTCTTAGGGCGAAGTCGACCAATAGCCGAGACAACATCGGCCCGGTCGAACGGGTCAGGGATGTCAGCTGGAGGGCGGGAAAAATATCCAGATAGGAAGTCTGCGACCTCGGCCGAGTGGACGGGGTCGCAGACGCCTCCGTGGACGGTGAATTGCTCCTCCATGGTTGCGGCAAAGACTTCAGCTTTGCCGGCCGCGGAGTACACAATGCCGTCCGGTGATCTGAGGGGATGGCGGGTCCTTTTGTCGCCATTAAGTCGACTCGCAGCCTGCCAGACAGACTCGGGCCGGACTTCAAGAGACTCGAGGTACGAGTCCCAACGATGTGCAGTGGCATCAAGCAGAAGCTGCTTGACAAGGTCAGATTGGGCGTTTAGCCTGCGTTTGATAGCAGGATCCCGGGTTTGTTGCCATCTCCGGCGGAGTTGGCGCCGAGTTTGGATGGCGAGGAGCACCTCTTCAGGTAGTTGAGACCGGCGATTTGTCTCTGGGACAAGATAGGTGTGTGTGTCCATAGCGGACGTAACGACTTCTTGAAGATAGTCGGCCATACGGTCCGCATCAGCCGTAGAGGCGATGGGGGCCGGGGGGTCAGATGGCACTGTTCGTTGGAGTTCGTCATGATAGGAGCGCCAGTTGACTCTCCGTGGACGAGAGGGGGGTTGGAGAGGTGTGTCCAACAGGGGACGAACAGTGATAAGTACCGGGTCGTGGTCGGACGAGAGGTCCGATACAGCACTGACAGTGATAGGAATGGCCAGGTCCTTGACAATGACAATGTCAAGGACATCCGGAAGGCCCCTAGTGGGCACGTGGGTCGGTGAGTCAGGACCAATAACTGAGACCTGCAGATGACGCTGAACGTAGCTGTAGAGCGAGCGGCCACGCGGGTTCGTGACACGGCTGTTCCAAGAGGGATGCTTGGAGTTGAAGTCTCCGGCAGCTATAGTAGGTAGTTCATGGTCGAGGAGGGCGTCCCACTCCTCAGGCGGCGGAGGCCCTCCGGGCCCGGGAGGAAGGTACGCCGAAATTAGGCGAACCTCCCGATCCCCGATCCAGAGGGCCACCGCCGTCGTCTCCAAATACCTAGTATCTGGAGGGGGTAAGAGACGATGGGCAATGCGCCTGTGGACGAGAATAGCAGTACCCCCGCTGGGACGAGCGGGGGGTTGTAGCCGGGGCCTATCCGTGCGATATGTAGTGTACGCCGGAAGCTGAAAGGAAGCAGCAGGGGTAAGGAAAGTTTCGGAGAGTAGGATGACATCTAGGTCATATTCAGTGGCAAAGTTAGCCAATTCGGCTCGGCGAGACGGAACACCACACGCGTTCCATGCCACCAGCCGAAGAGGCCTAGACATTGAGAGGCAGGAGAGTCATGAGGGAGGTAAGAATGGTGACTAGCAGAGACTGGACGTCCTTGGCAGCCAAGATTTGAGGGATGAGGGTCTCAACCCAGACACGCAAACGATCGGCAAAGGTCGGGTCCGAGGACCCTTCCTCCGTCGATGGCGCCTGCGGCGTGGGCGGGGGCACTCGATACATGATACCATTATCGGGCCGAGGTGTAGTTGTAGGCTGCCGAGGCTCTTTGGGAGTTGGGGCAGATGCTGACCTAGTTGCAGCGGGCTTGTGCTGCGTGAGGATGGTGGTCGATGACTTTTTCTTCTTTGGCGCGGGTTGCTTTCGCGACGAGGCCAAAGGAGGGAAAGATGCATCGGAGGCGGCGGCTGCCGCGTAACTGAGCGCTCCGGCAGGCGCTGGACAGGTCGGGGGGACTACGGCGGCTGCAGGCGCAGACGAGGTAGCCGGAACTGGGGCCGCCGGGGCGGCAGATGCAGGGGCTGAGGGTTTCTTGGGGGCAGGTGGGATAGGCTTTTGGGCCTTGGTGATACGGTTTAGGGCGTCATGATAGAGATGTTCGCATACCACTGCCGTCACAATATATATAATAATCGGTCTGGTGCAGCCTTTCAAATCTGAACTATGCTGATTATAATCTTTGTTCATATGGTACCCCACCATTACTTTTTAAAATCTTAGTTGGGTGTCTGTTCCACAAAGTTGGTCTAGTTATTTTCGAACTTTACCACCAATTCCACAAAAGTTGTCATTTTCATATATCCAGTGGTGGAAATCATCATCACCATCTGCAAGGATTAAACCAAGGATGGTTTGTTCCGGTCTCAAACAGGCAAAGTCTAGAGCTGGTCACTCCAGCGTTTCCTCGGACGTCCTACACCTCTCCCTCCTTCGGCTTATAGTTACATACTTGTTTGGAGATGCGGCATTCGTCCATTCGGCAAAGATATTCCCACCAATTCAGCCAATACTGGCCAATCCTGTCGAATATAATCATAACATCGAGTATCAGTAATATTTAAATTTCAGATTGACCAGAAATTTTTCTACAACAAAAATGGTGGTCGGTGGAAACGCATGTGTTCCGGACTTCACTAAGAATTTCTAAACGGGACAGAATTTTAAACAAATAAATTAGAAGAAAGATGGGGATAGAAGGAACTTTGCTTCAGGATATTGAAAGCAACTAGTTGATTTGATATTGTCATGTCCAGAGGATGGGGTGGAGAGCCTTCTAAAGAAGGTGATGCAGTGGTTCCTCCCCATCGTCAGAAACAGGAGAAACTCCCTGTATAGAAGGCATATTAAGGAACCATGGGTGCACGAGATCTCGGGATGGAAAGTGAAATGATTGATCAAGTGGATGTTAGGCTTCGGACAACGTCGAAGGGCATTTTCTCACAATTATTCTTGTTATTATTATTATTAATATTATATCCTTAAATTTTTAGTGACCGTCAATCAGTGAATGTTTTAGTGGATAGTTAGTGAGGATCGGTCAAGTTTGTTTGGATCACAGTTGTGTGTTTGGCGTCTGCAACAATTGTCCTGAAGATGACAATAAATATTGTCGAAACGTCGACGCAAAATTACTAAAAGTTGTATTATTGACCGATCCTCACTAACTATCCACTAAAACATTAATTAATATTATAATTATTAAAATTAACGTTACTTGTTTGTTATACAATAATATATTATTTTATATAATTACCATGTTTCAACAGTATGTTAACTGTCCTCTTCAGTATATATTCAGAATATTCTGAAGCTGACACATAACACATTGTATATTACTTTTAATATGTTTCGTTTTTCGTTAACTTTGTGTTTCACTTCACATTAATCGTTTTCGGTTGTAATTCTCTATTTAAGTGAATAATTTTGAAAGCGAAAGTGGCTGACAACCAATATCCGTCTCCTTAGTTTGAGATGTGAAGCTCCAGCACTCGAAGAAGATAGCACAGCGCATGCGCTAAGCTATAGTGATTCTCTACTCTTCCACTGAATGGAGTGGGGTGTCCAATGTACAGAGTACCCGTCAGTAAACCAGTGGCGGCTGGTGAGTCCTGAGGAAGGGGAGGCTACGTGGCAGTCACCTGAGCCGTTCTCAGTCATAGGACCGCTCCCCGACACTCGTTATTTCACTATTAATTATGGTAGAGCTATCTGATTTTTACAGCATACACGTCTTATTAGAAACATATGCTTAACTTTGACTCTACTTCACTACCATATAGCCATTTATGTTGATCATACCATGAGGACTGGAAAGTTCTAGATTGGTTTTTGTGCCTTTTAAGAAACACAAATTTTAGAGTATTCAGCATTTTACTTGTCTCAAAATCACTAAGCCGGGAAAATGGTTTTTCCAGTAGTATTCGATACTGCAATACCACTTTCACTTTCTTCTCTTAAATACATTTTATCCTCGTGGTAGAGATCACAAACACACACCAAGAAGAGATAAATAGTAATACTACGCACGCACAAGGAGCACGAAAACGTAAAGACTGCGTAAAACTAACACAAACTACATTAAACGGTGCCGAGAGGCTAACTCACTCGCTGTACATGATGGAAACATGATCTCCAAGAACAAGGAATAAAAACCTACAAGACTTCGGTCTACCATCCTAACAGCAATCCTGCAGAGAGGGTATTGAGAGAGGTAGGCAGGATATTAAGAACCTATTGCTACGACCAACAAAGGAGGTGGCAAGAATACCTAGCAGCAGCGGAAGAATTCCTTAACATGTCATATCATTAAACCATAGAGTCAACACCATACACAGTAATGTATGAAAAACCACGACCTCGAGAAATTGGAGACATTATCAACTTCCCCAATCGACAAGACTATCAGTTTGATAAAATAAAGTTTTACAGTAAGATTGTAGATAAAATAGAAAAATTGAAGAAGAAGTACCAAGAGAATTAGCCACATGCCATAACTTATAAAATAGGAGAAAAAGTATTGTTGAGAAACCGTGAACTATCCAGTACCATGGAGGCAATTACAAAAAAATTATTGTTACTCTACACAGGACCATATGTCATCACAAAAAACAACTTCAACACCACTTATACCATAATGAACCCTACCACCAAGAAAGTGAAGGTAAACTATAATCAATCATCGTTAAAAAAATATTATGAAGAACCTAAACCAGTATAAATTGATAATTTATACATAGGTGTATATATGCTGAATTAGGTTTAATAATAATAATATAATAATTGAACACTGTTCAATTATGTTTTGCACTGTACTCCCTGCTTAATAATCTTTCTTGATTATTATTTATTCACTATTCGATCTCAATTCACTGATCGTACACTTTCACTTTTCGCGGAGAACGATTAATACTTCTTGCTGTTGTTTACCTTGGTTAGGAAGCACTTCTAACCTCGTTCTGATGGTTTCGCACTACCAGTTAAATAATACTGATATCGTTGTAATTCACTGTATAATGTACGTTATTTCTTCTGTGCTGTTGTTCATTAATTATTTTAATTGAAATTTTGATGTGGAGCTTCTACTGTATCTGTCGAGATTGAATTCAAAAATGTGTCTCCCGTTCAATCGAACGCGTTCTTTATATAGTCGCGTCAGACTCCGCTTGGGGGTGACAATAAATTTTCGCATCTAATTTTCTGATTGGTCAAAAATTACGTCATTATGCAGTCATACTAAAAATAACTTTTACATAATCGCTCTAAGGGTGGGTTATCGTTATTGTTAGTATTACCCCGTACCTTTCCAAAATTCACAAAATTTATCTTATTTATGTCTGTTTTCTCATTTATTCTTGTTACAAATTTTGATCTATTACTAGCATCGTATTGCCCGTTCCTTGCTGGTTATTTTGAGATGAACAGCGGCCAGTTTGGATACATTTTTACTTAATAAACTAATTCTTATTGATAGCCTATCTTAAACATTGCTTTATTTCAAACGTCTTCTGCTACAATTTGCAGATTCTGTTGCTGTATCTTTTAATATTTAATAAACAATCATTTTTTACTACTTTTAACACAATTATAATATTTAAATTAACATATTATTCTATAAATTTGCTGTATGCAGCTGAACATGAATAATTCTTATAACATAATTCATTAATACCATTAAATGGCTTGGTTCTGATATCGTTAATCATTCAAAATTACCCTTACTTCCTATAATTATTTTAATTGAACTTGTCTGGTGATATTACACCTTTTACACCTTTTAGTTATTCATATTTTTCTATACTCTGTAGAGTATGGTTGCTTTATTATATATGATTCTTGTTTTCATAATCTCATTTATTATTATTTATTTGTCTAATCATTTCATGTTTCTTTTTATAATTACAATATTTCTTCAGTATGCACTCTACATAGTTTGTTGTGAGTCATATTAATTGTTATGTCTTTATTTCTGTATTTATTATAGACATTTTGCCATTTGTTCTGATTTTCTTATAAATCATGTGCTAGTTATTACACAATAATATTGTTAATTGGTATTTTTTTGCCCTAGTCATTATTCTGATCTTTTATTACATTATTTATTATTCATTAAGTTACTTTAACTCATCTTAGGTCATTCTCTTATACTTCACAATTCATAATAAGGTTTTATTCTTCGTATTGTTTAAATTAGCAGCCATCCTTACTATTTCTTTTATGAATTTGACCGTTGTTTAAGACCTGATGATGTCAGTGATGGCGAAAAGCTTTGTCGAAAAATAAAAATTGTAGCAGTTAGCAAATTCATAAAAGAAATAATAAGGTTTTTTTCACCTTACCTTATAATACATCTTTTTACAAAATTAACAGGCTTATAACATTTTTAAATACATAAAGTTCTTTACATTGTTGATTACATTTGATATCATTTATAATTAGAACATATACTATTTGTTCTTTCATTAATTTTTCTTTAGTCATTATCTATTATGCCTTAGCATACCTTTCTTTCAAGGTTGATTTAACACATTGTTGATTACACTTTGTTAATCTCATTTTAATTGTTCAATTATCATAATTTATCTACTATTCATAATTATCAACACGATACTTCATTTCATTTCTTATGCTAGCCATTCTTTTTAATTGCTCAGCTAATGTGCTGTTTACTTTACTCTAATATATTTTTAAATATAAGTTATTCCACCTTTCATTTATTTATGGTGTTTGATTTTGTCTATTTGTTTTATTCTCACTTAATCGATCTATTGGGGAACTAGTCTTTGTCAATGTCTCAGTCTATTTGTCAGTTTATTTTGTGTTGTCATTGAATGGTGTTGGTTGATTTACTACTTGTTATCATCAGCTAGTTTATTACTATGGAAGAGTTTGTACTGTTACAGTATGTATGTGTATGTATATATAGGGTGATTCAAAATTTCACGGCAATCTCTCGGAACCTGATTCTATACCTAAAAATAAGAAAAAAAGTTCTATAAACATAGGTTCGAAAACGGTTCGTTAGCGAGTTACGGCTCGTGAACCAGTTCGCCCTGATTTCTGCTCCCACGGTAAAATGACACCATACTAAAATTCGTGGAGTATAAAGTGAAGGGTAAATTTGGTGATTTCTTATAGTTTTTGATCTGAAAAAATTAATAAACGATGTTCCAGAGCTCTATCTTAATTAGTTTCTAAGAAAACTGGGTAAAACCCAAAAAATATGAGTCGAAAAACAAACATTTTTAGATTTGGGATAAAATAACTTCGTTAATTTGCCAATAAACAAATAAACATTTCTAACTAACTTTGTAGAGAATTTAATTATGAGAAAATTTATGTGTATAATGTTTCTTAAAAGTAAGTACAAATTTGAGAAATTTGACTTTAATTAAAAACGAAACAGACCAAAATGCGCCAGAAAAGTGTTACAAATTACAAGAAATGGCTCGGTAAACTTTCAAAACACCTACACTTGGGCAAACGAAAACCCACGAGACTGCTACAAGACATGACCAACATACTTCTTCATTTAATGTGTATGCGGTTTTCTTGGTGATCATCTCTTAGGCCCTCTTTTCTCACCACTAAGTCTTAATGGAAGACAATACTTACATTTTTTGCAAATGTATCTGTTGTAACTCTTGGAAATTATTATGCATATAAAAAAATAATTTTACTCTTGGCATATGATAGCATGTTGCAATGAGAATTGGTTTAAGTAAAGACTGCATGTTCAGACATTGTAAAATAGAGAATAAGATTCATGTCAAAATTGTTAGTTTAAGTTGATTTTTTGACAATAAAAAAATAATGAGTGTTGTGAAGTAGTGCAGACGAATACATAGACATATGGCGAATGCGCGTGTGCGGGTTTAAATAACTATGTTACAAAATAACAATAAAAAACGACCAAATTAAATAACTTTTGTGTAAACAAAAATATTGACATAAGATTTACACCAGAATGTGCATAAATAAAGACCTATCTAGTAGTGATATTTGTTAATAATTTAAAGAACGAAATATGTGAGTTTTCCATAAAATAGGTTTTATGACCCGTAAAAAAAGCAATAAAATTATACAGATTTTATTTGCACGTTTTAATTTTTTACATACAATATTTTACAAGAAGAACATTAACTGGACTGCAGCTGTAAGGGTGAGGGAACATTTTGACCAATGAAATTGACTAATACATTAGTTGATTTTATCCTTCATGGGATGTAAATCAGTCTCGCTTAGAACTCAGAAGGAGCAGTCTTTTTGAACTCAATAACGTGTAATCGTTGCCTCTGATTTATGACGATAGGTCTATCAAGAGTGACGAGCACATGTAGTAAAGTTCGCGACTAAAATAACACCGAATGCTATTACGGTAAAGTTCAAGATTGTCCGCTTAGGGATTGTAAGAACACTTCAAGTAGCCGGAGTAGTGTGTTGTTATATACACAGTACTAATCATTAATAATTATTAATTCACCACTGTTTGTTGAAGTACCAAACCCGGAAACGACCCTGAACGCTGGAGAGCAGGAGGATATCCTGAAGAAACAACGGTAGGAACAACAGTATCCTGAACGTACTGAAATTTATTTGTAACAGAAACTGTTAATTAATTTTATTTGTATGAAGAACAGTTAATTAATTTTGTTTGTTATCATAAACTATAATAAAGTATTTGTGCAATTAAAAAAGGGAAATGTTTAATAAAACCGTAGCATTCCATTATCTGAATATCGACTACTTATTCTATGCGACCTTGTATATTGCTATATATATATATATATATATATATATATATATATATATATATATAAAATCGTATTCTCCCGCGGATATTTTATTCATTTATTCATGAACTATAGCTTTTTTTTCGGACATCTGAGGACCACATGCCAATTTCAATTCTTTATTCTTTTTTCTTTTCTTTTCTTTTTCTCTAATATTCTTTCATCTTTTCACTGTGTCTCTTCTTCCTATCTTCTGACTCCTTCCATTTAGAAATTGTGTAGAGTGCAAAAGTAGGAATTAAATTCCGAGATAAGATCGGATTGTTAGTCCGAAATAATTGTTTTTCGTGGTTTACTCCACTAGGTTCTTCCCACTAGGTTCTTCCGCTCTGTCTGCCGTTGGGAAGTGAGATGCCTCATCCCCCTTTGAGACCGTTGACCTGGTTTCACCTGTAACCCTAATCAGGGGCCCTTACTGTGTGCTATCATCCGCAGCCAGATGAACCCAGGTTTTTGAAGAGGTCTGCTCCTCTAAGACTCTTCCGCATGTCCTCCTGTTGGATCATTGAGATCTCTTCCACCATTCCGTCCGTTGGTATTCACAGAGGTCCGTCAGCATCTGTAGTTACAGTGAGGCTACAGAAGGTCCCAGGGGGCACGACGGGGACATGGATGGAAACATGAACTAGCATAATTTATTGTAGTATTTATAATAACAAGAACTCTAACATAGATATTACAGTACATGACTAACCCTTTACATATACAGAAACTTAATTTCTCCACCGGTTATTGAATTTTTGTTGCAGGGCGAGGTGAGATTACCCGCTGCTTGCATATCTGGGTGTCCACCCTCCGCCACTGCATATCTCCATAATCATAATTATTTTCGTAAGTACTCTCATAGCTTTTATTTTAAGTAAGGTAAAAGATTCCGATTCACTAATAGTCTAGACTTTCATTTTTAACAGAGAGATTTTTATACTATCTTCCTGGTTTCAACAAGCCCTAAAAGCAAAAAAATAGTTGAGTAATATGCATTATTTATAAAGCAAACGATATGACGTTACAGCAGCAAGGTTGATGATAACGGTAACTATATCGTTGCCACACATACGCGAGCATACGTATAGTCGTCTTCTTCACCCCCGGGATTGATTTACCACACGAGTAAGCAATTACAACCCCTCGTTATCTCTATACAGCCACTTGTTCCGTTGCGTAATCTCTGCTCCACCCCTGTCGCGCCGCTACGAACACACACACACAATACCGGCTTCTATATCCATCAAACATGCCGTTTTGTACAATTAATCGTGAACAGTAACAAGAGCAGAGTAGTCCTCTTGTGGGAAACCCTCATCGGAAAGTAATAAAGACGGCCGGAGAACTTAATTAGGCTCATGTTGAAGTAATTACTCTAATGTGTCATTTGCTATGGCTTTTACTGGTAATCAGAAATAAAGGTACTCCGCGTTTTCGAAACCCGCACTATATTTTACAGTGTTTAGAATATGCAATAATCAGATATCGCATCGAATATGGCTTGTAAGTTTAGTGAACGAGTCCAGAACCTGTTAAGTTGCTTTTTGATTGTAATCGCTTTTGTTAGCGTTTATAGGCCTAATTATGCTAAGCGTTTCTGACCATATTACAGCTAGAACGTGCACAACTGGTGTCATATATTAACAAGCTAACTGAAGGAAACACTCAAAACAAAAAAACGATAATAACACTCACTTTTTATTTTACAATCAACAGAAAAAACCAAGTCGATGTAAGGCGGCACGGCCCTTGGGCAGAGTAATATACTGGACTCCCGTTGTACAACAGAGCACGATTTTGCTTTAAACGCCTTTCACATTATCTGTTCCCTCACTACAGTTCCGGTGTTATCCGTTCTTTCTTTTATATCAGTGGCGGCTTTGTGATTTGTGAGGCCGCAGGATAATCTTTCCCAGTGATACATTAAAAAGTTTAATGGAGAAGGGAGCATTGAATTAATTTAAGTAAATAATCACGTTATCGTTTAAGTGTATTAACAAAGAGTATAAGAGAATTAGAAATATATGAAATGTGTATAACAACTCTACATTATGTAAAAAAATATTGTACAAAATGTAAAGTAACTTATGATATCGGTCGTCCAGACCGG
Organism: Magicicada septendecula; assembly: GCA_034769895.1. Classification (NCBI taxonomy): domain Eukaryota; kingdom Metazoa; phylum Arthropoda; class Insecta; order Hemiptera; family Cicadidae; genus Magicicada; species Magicicada septendecula. The sequence goes on along the minus strand of CM068373.1, from coordinate 135,534,113 downwards.
CGCCTATGCTTCAACGCCCACATGACTAAAACCCTTGGCAAGGTTCGCGACATCGGAGCCAAATTCTTCCCCTTCCTCTCGTGTCGCATCCGCCTCTCTCTGCGCCACAAAAGTTACCATTTATATTCTGTTTCTCAGCTTTGTACTGACCTTTGCGGCTCCCGCATGGTGGTCGCTTCTGTCCACCACCAACAGGTGTACATCAGACAGATTACAATCGAAAACCCTCTGTTCCTTATAGGAATCTCCTTGGTTTGTCTGCGGAATGACGTAATTTATGGAAGTCTGCAAGTTCCTACCATGTTTGCTTTCGTCCGGTCGTTGGCTGTAACTCTCTTTGCTCCAGCTACGACCTCCTCCTTATTCTACCTGAGGACCATCAGCTCCGCAGAAACTCCGTCGATCCGTGTCAGACGCCCTGGGGGGATTCTTGATAACCCGCCATAAAGACATCCTCGTGCATAACTTCTTGTTCCCAGCCCCAGAGCCGACCTACAGAAAACTGTTCTTTCTTTCCTTCCTACCAAGCTGCTTGTGGTTGTTACCTCTGTTACCGGCACGTAGGTTCTCTGCCTCTAGACGTCTGTTCTGTGGGCTTAAGACGGACAGCGCCTGTTGCCTGAATCGGTTTCAGCAGCTGTACTACATACTTAAGTCTTCTTCCTCCGCCATCTAGCAAATAATCGCGTTGACGTCGGCCCTTTCAGTACTAGGCTCCTTTCTACTGTACCCGCGCTAGGTTATCTTCTGGCATCCATTGGGCTTGACCCAGATGCAGCAATCCTGCCACGGGTTCAAAGACATCTCCCCCCAAAAAAACTACAAGCTACAAGCTTCGTGTCTATGAGCTCCATCGAGGAGTTCGTTACATGGATATCTTGTGGATCGTCACACAACGTGCGCAATCCACACAGTCCTACATCTGCCTTCGCGTCTGTTCATCCTCGTTCTGTCCTCTACTCCTCGGTATTTCGCTCGGTTGTAGAGGAGGCGATCGAGATATTCAAGTATGTTATGTTGTGTAAATAGACTGTGCATTAGATGAAAGTGAGGGTATGGGAAGAGAAGATTAAGGGTAGGAATGCGTGGGAGAAGATTGTAAATGAGGCCAAAGACTCCGAGGGCTGTAGCGCTGAGTGGTAGGTGGTAGGTTCTTAGACTTAGGTGGTTGAATCTGAATGTATGTAAATCGTAGGTTATCGTCAACCACCAACAGCTGTCACTGAGATCATGGGAAATAAAGGCAAAGGGAATAATAACAATAGAGAATAGATATATTTCCTCTGTCAATCCGGAGACTAGTGGGCGGCCATATTCTGAAGTCATCAGATTTACCTTGAACAAGAAAAGAGACTCGACCAAATGTTTTAAGATAATGGCTGTGCCAGTATTACTGCATAGTTTTGAAACTTTGGATCCGGCGAAAAACATCTGACTAGGATACAGGCACCGAATATGAGATTTTTGTGATCTGTTAAAGGCTGCACAACAAAAGAGAGACTCTACAATGAAGACATGAACACCTTTAGTAAAGAGTTGAACACCTTTAATATCCAATGTCGTATTGTAGAGAACAAAGAGAGATGGATTGCTCATTTGAATAGGAAGCCAGTTATGAATTGCCTACGGCAGTTTGGCAATACAAGACTGTTGGACAACGAAGTGTTGGAACACGAATAGGAAGTATTGGTAGGAACACAGACTAGGAAGTATTGGTGAAGTGGATATATTCCTTTGGGACCGGAATAGGCCTAATTTTCCCCTCCACTGTCGCAACCACATGGCTGTTACGTATAGTCAAGTGGCCGACTTTCGCCTTTTCCATAACCTTCGCCTTTCATTTATCAGTTTAAACACCTCATCATTGATTACTTGGATTTATCCATGAAATCCCTTCCCTTATCCATCAACACCATGTCTCAAAGGCCTCTGTTCGTCCTTTGTCCCTTTTTCCCATATTCCATGATTCAAAATCATATAGAACCACATTCCATAGATTGGATTTTATGAGATTTATTCTGGGCTCGATACTAAAATTTTCCTTGAAATTAGCATCCTGTTCTATTCTTTTATGAATGCTAGTTTTGCTAAAAATATTCTGGATTTATTATCATTATTATTAATTTAGGGTCAAAACGTCCTAAGACGTTGTACGATGCACAATCTCCATTGATGTCTGTCGTTGCAGTTTTCATCGTTTAGTCCTCTATCGCTCATTGATCTTCTTATGCCCTCTATCCATGTTTCCTTGGGTCTTCCTTTCTTTTTGTGCTCTCTAGGTATCCATCTCATTGTTTTCTTTGGTAGTCGGTCTTGTCCCATTCTTTGTACGTGTCCGTACCAGATTGCTTTTTTTCAATGCAATTAATTGATGATTGTCTTTAGTACGCCCATTTCTTCTTTGATCGTTTCATTTCTTATTTGTTCTAGCCTTGAATTTCTAGCAGCTCGTCTCAAAGCATCCATTTCTGTAGCTTCTTTCTTTTTACCTGTTCTTTTATTCTCCATGATTCGGATCCATACATTAACGTGCTTTTAATCATACTATTCTATATTCTTTTCTTCCTTTCTTTTCTAATTTCTGTGCTCCATAGAATCCCATTCAATGATCTAATTATTTGTTTTGTTTTGTTTATTCTTGATTTTATTTCAACATCATCTGTTCCTTCTTCACTAAAGTTTGTCCTAAGTATTTCCTAAGTTTATTATCAAAGGTAGGTATTCCATTCTTTGAAATTTTGACTCAACTGTTTAGCATTTGTCTGTCTATCTGTCTGTCTGGGTTATGTTTTACGATAATCCATCAACCTATTTTCATAAAACTTGACAGTATCCTACAGTATCCTATTGTTATTGAGATTTATCACTCAAAAAATATTCGGGTGGGATGCAAAAATCTGGAAGGTCAAATTTGTAAAACAAATCGCAAAATCGTGGGATATCAAATTAAAGTGAATTTAAGTCTCAATCTAAATATAGTGTTCATTTTTGAAAATTACAAAGTTTTTGAACCACAGGACCAAAAAAAGATACAAAAAGTTATAAATTTGAAAAAGTTTTTAAATCCAGCAGGATGTCAGATTAAAAGGAACTGTAGCCTAAATCAGAAGATTATGGAACTGTTATGAATTTTCAGTGTTTAATTTACGTTGTATGCTCTACAATTGATTAATTGTTATATTACTAAAAAAATAGTAATCAAGATTGTTGTAACTTTTCCAATTAAAAAATGATCTAATATCAAAATTTCTCCACTAATAAATGTATTTCGTACTAAAAAGTGAACGAGTTTTGCAGCTTACTAGTTTATATAACTTATACAATTAACGAAAAACTGATATGCTGATAAATTTACAAGAACACGGTGATTGGGCTGTACAGAAAGAATTGCAAAGGTAAGAACGGTAAAAAATAAAAAAAAATAAAAACAGTCAGGAGTTTGAGACTTGCTGTAAACATAAATCAGGTACTCTAGTTTTGTTTGGAACAGAAATGCAATTTAAACTTTTGTCATAAGTTCGATCCTATAAATCAAAGTGAACACGACGTATTTATTGGCGTTAACATTTTCCACTGCCAGTTAATGTGAAACATGACCTCAAAATAAGGTGCATATTATACACTAATTACACTTGAAGCTGGTGATTAATTTATGAGAATAATCGGTAAGGAACAACTCTTGCAGTGAGTTAATGAACGACTGGTTGGAAGATTGTACAATAATATGCAAGTTGAATGTCAGCTAAACTAATTAAACTCTGTCGAGTTTCTTTATTACAGCTAATATTTTCACTAAATATGTTAAGCGTAAAATATTATACTTCACTGTTTAACGAGATACAAACAGTTACATTTACAAACGGCAGTGGCGGATTCGGTGGCGCGTGCACCCTCCCTTCACCCAAAATTTATGTTTTACTTATTATTTTAAAATTGTCTGTTAAATTAAAAAACCTTCAATATATGTTAATACTTTTATTCATTATTTACTTATTTATTTTATTAACTCATTACGACACTGACGAAATGGTCACTCGGAACTCGATAGAACGTTTTATTAATACTTTAATTTAATAAATAAACACTTATTCTTCCGACAATTTATGGCTCCCAGAAAACCAAAGATGGGTACAGCCATAGACCCAAAGAAGAGCTGTACAGGAATCTGGAAGATCTGGAAACGGCTTTCCGAAGGAAAAGACTGAGACTCCTTGGACATATGGTTCGGATGGATCGGCCCAGATTAAATAAACAAATTTTCAATATATTTGCCAAACTTTCCATTATGAAAAAATACACCAAACAACTCAAGGAGGAAATGATGAAACTTCGTATCTCTTTGAACGACTGTGTGGATATAAACACATACAGTAACAAAATTCAAAATCTTCAGGTTCTCTGCGGTGAGAAGAAGACGAGAAAGAGGTGGACAGTGGAAAGGAAGGCAGCGCATATTGTGCGAATGAGGGCCTTCTGGTAGGAGAAGAAAAAGAAATGATATTTGCGTGGTCCATGGCTGGCCTGGTTGTAAGAAAAAAAAACACTTTGTTTAGTTTTGAGGATAGCCTACTATTTATTTCCAGTTCAAATCTAACCTCTGAAGCTCCCGTAACTGGTGAAATAATAGTAAATTAACAAAAATCCTTAGCACTAAACCAAGAAGTGTTTATATATTAAATCTAAATGTTATTATTAATATGAATTATTAATTTATTTAAATAACGTGTGTGCGATTTTCCAACCACCCTTTACATAACATATATGTACATCACAACATTCGTAAAAAGGGGTAAAAATATTAAGAGTTCAAGAAGACGTATATATCCATTGAATATGCGGAAAATTAAACAGAATAGTAAAGGACAAAGTTATGAAGGAAACCATACAAAGAGAGTAACTCTTTCCTGTATGGGAGTAAAACCTAATCCTTACTGGTAAACACAACAGCAAAATTGAAGCATCAGAGGTTGGAATTTTAAAAAAGAGCAAACGGGTGCACAAAAATCGGTCAATATATAGTGACGACTTCAGACGAGAAGGCAGTGTTAATAATACTATCACAAATTTGGAGATCCTGCGGAAATGACGCCAGAAAACACATTTTCAAACTACAGTATTATCTCCGTGGAAAAGATTTACGGAGAGTACTAGAAAAAATGAACGGATTAATAACTGAAAATAAAGTAGAAAAATTTAACCTCAAATGTGGAACAATCGAAACATTGCTTGAGCTAAATTAAGAAACTACACGATATTCAAGTTCTGTACAGTTATGAAGATCTGTGGTCTATCTCCTCTACAGAATCGAAAGCTGGACCCTGAATACTAGAAGTTATAATAGGGCCTAGTCGGATGAGATGAGTTTTTAAGGTCAGTTCTGGCGGCACAAGAATTGGTAGACATGCAAACGAGTGAACGCCTTGAATTTATACAATTTAAAGGAACAAAAAGTCGAAGAACATACAGAAAGGTGGACGGGCTATCACTTGTTAAGAATGGACACGTCAAGTCATATTTTATAGATCTAAATAGAAACGTTGGAAGCCCAGAAAAAATGTGTCCGTGAATGAGTCGCAACGGGCAACTAGGTCTAACGTTTGCGGGGGAGAGGAAGAAGAAGAAGAAGGAGACAGATAGATTTGGAAATTCACAGGAGTTAACAATAAAAAATAATCTTACAACCAAGAAAACATTTAGTTCCGTTGCTAAGCTATAGATGTCGCTCCGCGAACTCTTCCACTGACGGTGGCAACAAAAAAAGACAGGCGCGGGTGTGCGTGTGTGTAAGGAAGGTGATTAAACAACAACATAAAGTTACATGAAGTCTTCCGCCCCGGCGTCGTTGCTACTCAAGATAAAAACTTTCCTTATGCCATAACTTTCCCTAAATTACTGTCGTAGTTTTGTGACTTTGCGCGAGTTTTGTCGACAAAGCAGGCTGTGCTTCCTGTGGCAACAATACACACACCGTAATTATTGCGGAAGTAGAAACATGTCGTGGTAATTATTGGACTTGGTGAAGAAGCTACAATAAGACGTTACTGAATTTCTGACATTGCATCTACTTTCATTGTTAGTGTAAATGTAAAGTGTATATCGGACTATTTACACAGACTAGGTCTAAGAATTATTTTCTTTTTAATTGAACAAGTAAAGCGACTCCTCAATTTATTTCGACCGTTTGGTAGTTGTCTGTATGTATGTCTGCTACCTCTCAGTCTCTTTGAGTTACGTCTCACGATAACTTTTAAACGCACCAATCGAGTTTCGTAACGCCTAGCATGCTTACTTATATTTTCTTCCTTCCACTTCCCTCCCTCCAAATAACGTGAAAAATTAGAATTTAAAAAAATCCCTGTGCGGTATCAAATTAAAGAGAGTTTTAACCAAAATATAGAAATGGTGCTCCGTTTTGAGAATTTGAAAACGTTTGGACAGGAGGGTCCAAGAAACGATCTAAATTTATTTTTAAAATATATATATAAATCCATGCCGGACGACAGACTATAGGGAATTTTAACGCAAATGCAAAAGTAGCCTTCACTTTAAAGTTGTTTAATTCTAATGGCACCACGGGCCAAATTGGACGTCTAAATTTAAAAAATGTTTAACTCAGCTGGGGATCAAGTTAGGAGGAACTTTAACAAGATACGAAGACGTTACAAAGTTATTATTTGCCGACACCTCTTGCAAATTTTAGACAGTATTCAAAAATTTTGTTGGCTATGTTTACTAAAAAAAACTTAACATATTTTATCAGTTATCAGTTAACAATTAAAAAATAAACTATAAAACATGAGAAACAGCGTATAGTCACCTGTTCGTGTTGCTTGTCAGCTAACGCTAACAATTATATAGGCCTATACGAAGAACTTATTCAGAGCTTTAAACATTTTTAACTTGATTTTATTTAATAATAAATGTACTGACCCCCGAAGTACTGGAGAGCGTGAGTAAGGCCTCATGGTTCCATTCCTCCATGAAGGAAAATATCCAACCGCGCATCCAAGTCGTGGGGGACGGGAAACACCTACAGGTGGGTAACGCGGCTCTGGAGACCGAATCACAGCCGGTATAAGCTGTCCCTCCTCTATTTGTCAACAAGTAGAGTCATGGCACCCACTTGCCGTTGCAAGAAACTGTCGTTACCGTTGCCGTTGCAAGAAACTGTCTAAGGCGTAAAGGCGTACGATCCTTTGTTAGTCACAGACTTAGGATCTGGGAGGGAAGGAGAAACCATCACATTAAATTTCCTTATGGAATCTCGAACAGGTAAATCTGATCTCTTTAGTCCTGTAAAACAGCCAGATTATGGAAGACGACCCAGACAGAAAATCTGGCTGGACTTTAAGCCCGACAGTGACAGTCCCTCCATCGTCTTACTTTGCAATATGTTAGGTAATACATCCAGGGAACATATTAATTACTAAACTCACGTAGGCGAGATGTAACCGGACGGATTAAACGTTGCCGACGTTATGTTGAACCATAAGCCAACAGGACGGAGAGTTATGGGACGTCCGAAGAAGCGTTGGAGTAACCAGTTCTAGTCTATCTGCTTGGAATGGGAACAAACCATTTTTATGTTAATCCTTGAAGAAGAAGAAGAAGAAGAAGAAGAAGAAGAAGAAGAAGAAGAAGAAGAAGAAGAAGAAGAAGAAGAAGAAGAAGAAGAAGAAGAAGAAGATGATGATGGCATATATTTCGTTCAAAATAATGAGGGAGTTGTGAAGCTAAGCTAGCTTATTAGTTTTAACAGTATGACCTGTTCCGTGATGTTTTTGAATCTGTGCTGCAGGTACTTATTATATAGTGTTTAAACGTTTGCTTTAATTGAATCAACAACAGGTGGATTGTCTTGACTGTGATAATGATCCGACAATAATGAACACATTCATCCGTGAAGGTTTTCTGTTTGTATACTGCTTGTTATTGTTTGGAATTACCATATTCATTTGCTGTTTTAATTAGTCTTTTAGTTTACGTCAACTTTTTTTTAATTTGGTCAGTATAATAATTAGGTTAGGTACTTATAAGATGTATTATTGAAATAATTGCAAACGATACTGAGTCTGTAACTATCAACATTACATCTATACAACATATCTTGTTCTTATCTTCTTCATCTTCTTCTTCCATTAAAATAAGGTCAACAAGGGAATAAATTTGCATTCTGTAAACAGACACTTTAATGTTTGCTGATGATCGGATGAAACTTCAGGAAAGTGAGGACGCTCTGCAATGATCTATACAGCTTTTAAACCAATTGTGTAAGCTATATAATTTTAAACTACCTTATAACAAGAAAAAGGCTATAGCCTTTAGAATATATCATCCTAAAACAGGATGGTTATAGCATCCTAAAGTACCAATTGCGAGTAAAATTTTAGAACAGGCGACGTATTTTTTGGTTGCAAAATTAGTTTTGAGTAAGATGACGGATAAAGATAAAAATTAAATAAGTCCTCAAACTATACGTAGAATAATTCGAAGGACACTGAAAAACAAAACAAGATCAGATAAAAGAACAGAAATTTTGTAAAGCAATGGGGGTGCCTGTTCCTACCAATGATAATGAATCATTTCCCTATAGCAGGAAATGAAAGGCGGCTAACAAAAACAGCTGAAATGAAGTAGAGTAAAAGGATATTGACTGGGAGATGGGAGATATTGACCATGAGAGCGTAATAAAGATATTAGGTCTTCTTCTCCTCCTCCTCCTCCTCCTCCTCCTTCTCCTTCTTCTTCTCTTCTTCAAGGACTAGGTATTTAAATCTGTTCCGGCACCAATCTTATGCTCGGACAATCCACGCCTCTTTTACTAGTGGCTATCTTTCCCACTGATCCCTCTACCATTCCATGTACATGGTGGTGGCGCACAGAATTCTCACGACTGAAGACAGTTTTAGACAGTTCAGAGCTCTTCTATTAGGGTTACAGTAGTTTAGCCGAAGGGGGCCTATCTTGGGGCGCAGAAGACTCGCCCTTCCCCTTTTCTTTCAAGGATAGGATTTGGAAGTTTAGTACGTATTATTCTGATACTGGACGTTTCTCAGTATTTGCAGTGCTAACTTGCCGCCATCAGTAAGATACTAAGCCACCCAAAATTAGGAAATCAAAATGAAGAGTGAAAGACAGCCCTTGTAGAATACTCTAATAGCATCGGAGTCAGAAAAGAATAAGAGTTGGTCAAGATAATACCAAACAGGAAGGATTAATGAAAAGGATCTCACCCAAGACAAGTAGAAACAAAGTGAGAATCCAGACATGGCACGTCCTGTTTACCAAACTCGTATCCACATGATATGGCCCACTAGTGACAGATATTAGGTTCGAGCTAAATATATTTTCTATAAACCATACAATAGAAGGAAGGTCAGTTGATGGAGCACATTTGAAGAAGAATAGTAGACTGGAGGATAGTCGGGCTAGTAGTGACTACAAACCGATTAAAAGACTTTCTATTGGAAGACCGTCGCGATGGCGGTCCCCGTGAAGACGAAATAGGCTATTAGCTTCTGCCATGGATAAATACGACGACAGTCTTACGTTTCTTCTTCCTTGTCGTACCTACAGGTTTGTTCTGACTTCTTTTCTTCTTCTTCTTCACTCAACGGATTAGTTGACCTGTTCTGGAACCCATCTTCTCCTTGATCTGCCAACATCCCTTTTCCCATTGGGTTCATATTTCAAGGCTGCCGTTGGTAATCAGTTATTATAAATTATATATTATTATCTCTCTTAATCTCGTCTAACAGATTAAGACATGTTTGTCGTGATATTAATTATGGATGAATATTACGGATTTTATATGCAAATGGAGTTTCATTATTTTTTATTTATGTATATTTACATGTTGGGCGAGGATTATATTACGGATCATGCGGTCCAAGTGGTAGCACCATCTTCTCTTATTGCCTTTAATCGTGTATAATATTTTTTAAATCTTTCCTTATTAATTTTTAGTTCTTGTCTGAAACGATACTGTATAACTGTATCATAATTTAATATGTATGTAAATACCTATAATAAGTAAGCAAATATTAATGATAAATATAACCATATATGATAAATTAAAGTATTGAAATGTACGTAGTTTTAAGTAAAATTATAATTGAATAGGGAATCTAAAGAGGCTCGGTAGTGCGACAGACCGACGCCGGCAAAAATATGTACAATAGACCTAAGACACCCTACAAGTCGTAAACGCATAAATTGTTTTGTAGTGTAAAACTAGCAAAAAACGCCTAGATACCGTTATGTTAACGGTACGGTGTCCTTAAACAGACAAAAGATGCCACGCCAGTAAATATGACGATTTAGAAAGTCGCGTCATATTTTAAGGTGTGTAACGGAAAACCGCGTAAAATTATCGCCAGCACTTTGGGAACCAATCACCAATAGCGTCAGTAGTGAGCGCGAAAGAGATACGACACCAGACTGGATACATTAAAAAATACCGGCAAATATTTTTGAATGTAAGACCAATGAGAAATGATCAACAGAAGATGTAATGAGGGTAGAATTGAAAAAACTATAAAAATAACACGCGGAGCCCACAACGGGGGAGTCTTAAGTCAAAATTTCACGCAAACACGTGAAACCTGCGTCACTCGATGTGAGCAAATTAAATTATTCTAAGTTCAAATCAATATTCTCTCGGTTTAATAGTATCAGTCATCAAGAAGTTTTATTTAGATATGTGCGCGAAAGTACGTGTGGACAAGAAGCTATTTAAATTGTGCGCGTAATTTGCAACAAAAGTATATTATTTATTTGTGCGTGACGTATAGTAATAACGCGAGCGTGTGATGTGGTTAAAGAAAGTTAATAAAGCGTGATCAGTGAAAGTGCGGTGTAATGGTTAACGCAGGAAGACAATTCGTCATTCGCCTGTCAGGAATCCAGCCACAAGTAACAATATCTCACTTATAAATTACAGTACAATTAATTAACATAATTTTAATATCTCAAATAAACTCATCTCATTTTAAAAAGACCCACGATGTTCAGATACTAAACATTCAATTTATGCTAGATGACATGTTTGGGTGAATTATGATATAGTAAAATAAGAAATCAATACTAATAATTATTGAAATGATAGATGAATTAAATAATTAAATATATATTGAATACTTATCTAAAAATGAAACTTTTTCTTGTGAACTTACTGTTTATTCTCTTCTCGTCGAACGCGTTTCGGCGTACGTATTCGCCTTCTTCAGCTTAGAGACGACTGCCATCATTTAGTAACGGTTGTTGTGTGGAATGTGTAGTGGGGGTGGTGCGTGGAGGAAGGGAATTGGCGCGGGGATTCAATTTAATGTTTGTTTTTTGTATAATTGATGAATAATCAAGACAAATATATTGAATAGTATAAAAGTTGTAGCAGTTAAGAATTGATGATATGTATATGTGTTTGATTGATAGCGATGATTTAAATATGTTAATGGAGTAAATTGAATATACTAAGAACTCCTATGAATGTTATTTAAATAATATAAATTCAAAAAGAAGCGTAATTAGATTTATTAATACTATTTTGGTGTTATTATTGAATAAGGTTGATATAAATGATTATGTTTCAGATGTATTAAATGATAAGAATCTAACAATACAAATATTAGTATCTGAACAATTTGTTATTATTTCATAAACAAACCTGAGATCTCTTGCTCTGGTGCTCTGGCGCCCAAGTAATAATTGATAATATAAATTTGAGTGGAGCTCTTTCAATAATAATTATAATTGACGCCACAAAACGTGGAGTTTTAATTTAAGTTATATTTGGCGCATCCAAACGTGGAGCACAATCTCCAATAAGTTATATGTCTAATATCTACACACCCCTTCTTATCAAGGAGAGAATATCTCAGCGTACTTCTTAAAAAATACATTTCAGCCGCTTGAATGTTCTTTTCTTTCGTTATACCAAGGGTCAATGATCCACTGGCGTACAGACACGTTTCTATGTTAGCCTATATGAGTAATAATGATTTCTTCATTATATTTTTTTAAGCGCCTATGGATCGTCCCATAGATGCATCTGAGCTGTGCTAACTTTTCTTCCAATCAGTGTTACTTTTGTATAATACATTACTTCCCAGGTAATTAAAGTGACCACTCTGATTTAAAATTTGATTGTCTATACGTAGTTTTGTTCTAATTGGGCGTTTTTCTTTAAATCCCATAGTTTGTGATTTTGGAGCATAGAGATCATTAGCCCATAATCTCGTAGGATGTTATTAAGTGTAAGTATCGCCTTTCGTAACTGGTCTCCTATTTTCTGTATTGTTACACTATCATCCGCGTAGAGCAAAGGATTCATATATATATATATATATATATATATATATATATGCAGCGGTATGCTAACGTCTTCAGAGCTCAGAGCTGTTGGGTTGTGCGTCGTGAGACGACCCAATGGTATCCTAGTACCGAGCCTCCGGTAGGGGCTCCTGCCTAGTGGTCCTGTCCAGACGGAATATTTTTAATTAATTTTCAGTGGTCGCTACAACGACATGCTCGTACTAGGTCGACTAGTTCAGTATTTGTCGAGGCCGTTTCCAAGAATCACCTGGACGTGTTCGGTACTTGCCAAGGCCAGCTATGAGTGGGTTTGTCTGGGTCCTCGCAGCTCGGACGTAAAATTTACGTGCAAGTCGCCTTGCGGTGTCATCCAAGGAGCGGACACCGAGTCCTCTTCTCAGGAGACGAGAAGAAAACCGATAGGGGACTTTGGCCGCTAGCCGAAGCCCTCTATCGAGAACGCTTTGCAACCTTCTTTTATGAACGGTTGCGAGGTAACCCCAGACGGGAAGAGCGTAGGTAATGATCGGCAACAGGTACGCGTTGACGATCAGCTTACCCAGCTTACGGGTCATAGCCTTGTTGGCAAGTATTGGAAACAGTTGCGCGAGACGAGCGGACGCTTTCTTTCGCATCGTCTCAGCGTGGGCACGCCAGGTGAGCCGACGATCAAGGTGGACACCGAGGTACTTTACTTCTCTCGACCAGGGCAAGTACGTTCTACCGAGTCTCACTCGGCCTCGTGGTTCTTTCCGGCGCTTGGTGAATAGCACCGCGGAGCTCTTGGTTTCGTTGACGGCAACTTTCCAGCTTTCCGTCCACGTCGAATACGCATCGAGTGCGCGCTGAAGTCGTGGGATAGCAAAGTCTGCATTTCGATCGGCGGTATAGACCGCCGTGTCGTCGGCAAACAAAGCCATCTGGACTCCAGGCTCTCTGGGTGCGTCGTTGACATACACGGAGAACAGGAGAGGCCCTAGCACGCTACCTTGAGGTACCCCGGCTGTAATACGTCTCTCGGAAGAGACGTGGTCGTCTATTCGCACGCAGAAAGTCCTCCCCGTCAGAAAGCTAGCAATCAAGCGAAGGTAGCAATCTGGGAGCTGGATTTCCCGGAGCTTGAACAAGAGCCCGTCATGCCAGACACTATCAAAGGCCTTTTCCACATCTAGGAAACAGGCGACAGTCTGCTCTTTCCGACACCCGGCGTCCGTGATGTATTCCACCAGTCTCATCAGTTGATGAGTGGTGGAATGCCCCACACGGAAGCCGAACTGTTCGGGGACCAGTACATCGAAATTTCTTAGATGATCTAGTACTCTCCGTTGTACGAGACGTTCGAGGACCTTTGACGTGGCTGACAGTAGACTAATGGGCCGGAGGTTGACGGGACGGGAAGCGTCCTTTCCCTGCTTCGGGATCACTATAACCGTCGCCTTACGCCATTTCTGGGGAAAATAGGCCAGTCTGAGACACGCGTTGAACAGCGCGACCAAGAAAAGTACTCCTCGCTCCGGGAGTCGAGTAAGAGCGGCGTTCGAGACGCCGTCCGGGCCAGGAGCTTTTCTCGGCACGAGTTCAACGAGCCGATCTGTGACCTCTTCCCTAGTAATGGGTTCGGGCACCGAAGTGATCGGAAGAGACAGAAAGTCTTCCACTTCGTTCTCGACTTCTTCGTCGAAGTCCCAGTCCATGGGCGGGTTAGGTGCGAACTGTCGCTCAAAACACGCGCCCAAGTACTCGGCCTTCGCCTCCGGGCGAGCCAGGATTTGACCGAAAGGTCCAGCAATGGCCGGGATGCGAGGCCGGCGCCTCTTCCCTACCAACGCCGAAGGTATCCGGTAAGGGCTACTTTCGTCCGATCCGTCCCCTGCCTGGGCCACGGCGAGTTCCCAACAGCGTCTCCGGTAGGCCTGCATTTCACGACGTAAAATGCCGGTCGCCCGGTTGTACGCTGCCTTGTCGGCCGGATCACGGGTCCGCTGCCAGCGTCTCCGGAGGCGATTTCTCTCGCAAGCGAGAGCACTCGTCTCCTCTGGGATCCGCTGTCAGTGGGGCGTGACACCAGGCTTCATCCTGGAAGACGCGTCGATCGCAGATACGACAGCCTCGTCAAACGCGGCAACTGCCTCGTCGACTTGGCGGACGGTTTCGAGTGGTCCCGCGTCTGGCAATCGGCGACTTAACGCCGGGCCATAGCGGTCCCATTCTACCACCTTCCTGACATCTCTGCGTACGACGTGCTGGGTAGCGACGTGTATCAGGATGGGGAGATGATCGGACGATAGTTCCGTTAGCGCGGACACATGGACCGGACAGTCAATTCCTTGAATCACCGCTAAGTCCAAGACATCGGGAGCCTCGTTGCGTTGTGAGGGGTAGAACGTAGGTTGGGTAGGCCCAATCACTTGTATCCTGCGAGAATCGGCAAACCTGCGTAAACGTTTCCCGTTTGGGGCAGTCAAGCGACTGTTCCAATCGCGATGTTTACAGTTCAGGTCGCCGGCCATGATGACCCTCCTGTGTGCATCGAACGCGACAGCTAGATCGGGGTGAAGGAGCTCTTTTTGCGGCGGTTTATACGCCGCGACCATCTGTACGCCGCCTAGAGTGTTTAACAACTCCACAGCGGTGCCTTCGAGGTGAGTCATTGCAGGCAAGACGACTCGGTGATGCTCGAGAGTGAGCCTCACCGCGACGGCAGTACCGCCACCAGCAGTGCCCGGCCTGTCGTTTCGATAGCACACATAGTTGGCCAGTCGGAACCGACTCGCAGGAGTCAAGTGGGTCTTATTGAAAAGGACTACGTCGGGTTTGAGTCGGGCCAGTAATTCTTGGAGTTCCTGGATCTTGTTGAACAACCCGTTGGCGTTCCAGGAAAGAATTGAGAGATCACGTTTGAGGACCCGACTCATAGAAAACCTACACAAGTGGCGGCTTCCACCAAGAGCATGAATCTCTCGGTTGTATCGGCAGTCTCCAAGCAGGAGCGGATGGACCTGAAGGTCTGGGCAACTTTGCGGAGGTCGAATTCCGCAAGGAAGTCTTTGACGACCTGATAGTCGTCTGGAACGGTTTTTGAGGCAAAGTGCCCGGAGACTGTTTGCGCATAAGAGCGCCGAGGCTTGTCAATCGGGGGATTGGTGGAAGCCAGGGGTTTCTTGGGGCCAGGTGTAGCGCCTCTAGCGGAGGAGCTAGGAAGAGGGACAGATGCGATAGCGTCGGTCTTCACGCGCTGCGCAGGCCGTCTGGACTGTGCGGCTGGGTTGGCAGGAGCCCGGGATCTAGCGCCACGGGGCTTACGTTGCCGCTTCTTTTTGCCTGCATTAGGGAACCGCGGGGGCGGGAGGTCAGGCGAGGCTGCTTCTAAAGCAGGGGCAGGATTCTCCGTTGCTGGGGAGGGTTGAGAATTCTCAGGCTCCACAACCGAGATGTTTGGCAGTGGCTGGTCTGTCTCACTTTGTTTAGAAGCCGCGAGGTTACGGCGCTTTTTCGCCTGAGGCGGGACAGGGGCCTGGGAAGGAGCCTGAGATGGAGATGCCTGGACTACAGGTGTCTGCTTCGGGCCTTTGCTACGTTTCCGTTGCCTGTTAGCAACTGCGGCGAAAGACACGGCAGCCGAAGCAGGAGGCGAAGGGCCTGGCTGCTCGGTAGCAGGTCTAGAACCAGCTTCCGGATGCCTCGGTGGTGGCAGGCGCCCTTTCGGCTTTCGCCGCTCGAGCTCCCGCTGAAACACCGGACATGCCCGGTAGTTGGCGGGGTGACTTCCGCCGCAGTTGATGCACCTTTTGAAAGCAGGGGCATCGCAGTGTTTACTAGCGTGAGGTAGAGAGCACCTCACGCACGCCGAAGCGTTTGAACAAGTCTCTGAATGGTGCCCGAAGCGTTGGCACTTGTAGCACTGAGGCAGAGCCCCGGGAGCGCGGCTTCTTTCCACTTTTACGCGGAAACCAAAAAACCGCGTAAGAGAGAGTAGGCTTGCGCCTGCCTCGCTGTTCTCGGCCATGATGCGAACCAGGGGAATTGGACGCCTTGGTCCGGCAGGAGCAAATACCCGATGTACCGCGCGAACCGGATAGCCCAGCTCGCGCAGCTCATCGAGGATTTCCTCGAGAGGAGAGTCCACGTCTAGGCCTCTGAGCACGAGGGACAGAGGCTTCACGTGTTTCGGGGTAAAGGTGTGGAATTGCAGGTTGGCTGATTCGACGAACGCCATGACGCTGCGGTACTCGTCCATTCCGCGGACAGCGATCTTGACAGTGTCGCCCCCAAGGAGCTTCAGGTCAACGCTGGCCGGGGAAAGTCCGGGAGCCACTATGAGTCGCCGGTAGAAACCGGTGACGTTGTTCACGCCGTGAACGAACACGGGCGGGATGCGACGAATGACCGGCGGTGCTTGGGCAGCGCCGGGCACAGTCGGCCCCGAGCCGGATTCGCCATCGGCGGGGACAACTTCCATGGCGGACGCCGAGGAAGAGGTTGAGGAGGACCGGTTCCGCCTCGGTTTCTTAACCGGGCGCCCCCGTGGCCCAACCGCCACGAAAGCGTCGGTCTTGTCACCGGGCAGCGGAACCGTCCGGGGATCGACAGCTTGGTCCGCATCCATAGCAGGAGAACACGGCGAGTCGCTCATGTGGGGTATTATGCGAACGTCTGCTCGCCGGTACCAGCGACACGGCGCGTGACACCTGAAGAATACGGGGCGAGCCAATCCGGGATCAGCAGCCGCCGAGACGTGACCAACTACGTGTTCGGAGCTAGCCAATCAGCGATCCCGGTTAGTCAATAAAACCCGGGCCGGCAGAAAATTTTGGGCAGAAGAAATAAACTAAATAAACAACATGACTAAATAAAGATGCCCCAGAACAATTATAACGGCCACATCCATCTACCTCTCCCGCTCGTGTATGGCTACACACTACACCTCACACAATATAACCAACAAACAGTACTCTCCCCACTAAGTGCCTCCACCTTCTCTGCGCTCCGGTCGTCTGGCGTACGTCCCCCCAAAACCCCTTACCCACACGGCTGAAGGGAGCTCGTCTCCAAAACAGCCCGAGTCCGACCATACTAATCGGTCTCAAACAGCAAAAAAAAAAAAAAAAAAAAAGTTTTGGGCACTCTTCATCGCCACGCCATCGGACGCACTTCATCTCCTCTCCTCTCTCGGACGACATCGGCGCGGAGTCAGCCGGAAGGAACGGCCGAAGAATAGAACCGGCGTTCTTGCATCTTCGCCCTCCAGTTCCGCGCCAGCGATGGATTTCGCTGGGCCGGCAGCTGACTCTACAACCGGTGCCGGAAGAAGAGGAGGACTGCAGTACGCCACGAACAGCGGGCGCAACCGCCGAACATCACAGCGCGGTCGGTCCTTTTAAGGCCACCAAAAACATTAGAGTGTACGATTGGCGCCATTTGTCATGCGGCAAGCCTTTTGTCCGGTGACAATATATATATATTGCGACAGTACAAATAAGTGATGTACTGAGCATTGAATATAAAAATTTAAATATACCTAATAAACTGTAAATAATTAATAATGTATTAGAAATAAGCATGTCAGGGATTGCAAGCTTGGCTCAGACAAAAATATGAACAGGTGTTTCGACCTGAATCGACGTGCACACACACACAAATGTAACTGAAAGTGTGTACACCAGTATTTTGCTAGTGTGTGTGAACGCAGGTCTATGCAGGCGAGTTTACCACCCCAAGATGAATAATTGCATAATTACTGTTTTTCCGTAATTATTCATAAACTATAATTAAAGAGTAAAATCCAAAAACACAATAAAATGTAAGAAAATTTACTAAATACTGTGTACGAAAACCATGTGAAAGTGACACACCGTACGAGTGTAATAGTGAAATAACTGTGTACAAATCGAAAGGGTTAAGTTGCAATGTCCAAAATTACAGTGAACATGTGTTGTAAAAATAGTTGTAAGATAAGTATAAGAGTATACTTACAGGACTCTGCAATTCGCAGAAATATAAGAAATAGCGAAATTGACAAAGAGTGGGGGAACTGAATCCAGAGACAGTTTCTGACATGTCGATTTCGTACCACTGCAGGTGTCGACCAAGACATGGGTATAAATAGGACACACAAGCTACAGTGGTTCCCTTTCGTAAATCATCCACGGTGCAGCGGGAGCTTATGCCTCCGCACGGCGTATTTATTTTTTTGTAAATAGTTTAAATTTTCCAGTTACATACAACTATGTAACTAAGTTGTAAGTTGTACAATCACTTTTAAATAATAACAAAATAATAACAAAATTTCTTAAGAAGATACACATAAGAAGATCCATTGACGTCAGAAACAGCACGACAAGAAGTTCCAGAGAGTGATACGACGCTGGACAAGAAGGCGATTCGACGCTGGACAAGAAGAGCGAGTCGACGCTGGACAAGAAGAGTGATTCGACGCTGGACAAGAAGAGCGAGTCGACGCTGGACAAGAGGCGAGTCGACGCTGGACAAGAGGAGTGATTCGACGCTGGACAAGAGGAGTGATTCGACGCTGGACAAGAGGAGCTGGAGTGCGAGACGAGGACGACTACAGATGGATAAAAAATGATCGAGAATGATTGACGACAATAAGGTGATAAATAACTTATTTATATCTTAATCGTACAATGAACTCAAAGACAATTAAAGACATTTCTATTTTATTTAAAAGTAAGAGTCAATGTTTATTTTAAAGTAGAATTAAAATCATAGATGTTTTAGAAATACGATTAACGTAACAAGAGCTCAAATTAATATGAAATAAAATGAATACAAAGCATTTAAATGAAAACAACTAGTATTTGAGATAAAACAGTACTGAGAAACAAAAGATAAATTCAATAACTATTAATATTTTGAGTACATTACAATATATAAAAAGAGATTTAAATATTGATATTTTGAAACACATTAATTGACTGAGTAGTCTGGAAATGAGATTTTTCTTTAATACAATAATTAGTAGAATAGAATATTTAGTCAGTAAGGATGTATATAGCATAAGCCTTACGGCATAATAACAAATAATAACGAATGTTTTAAATCGAAGTCAGTGCCATGTGCACAATTTTTAATAATATCAAATAAATTTGAAATACCGTTACAAGTTACATAGAGTTCTTATTGCAGATACACCTGAAACCCAATTTAAATGCTATATTGTTACATAATTTGTCAATCTTGAACGTGAGATCGGTCACGCTAAATTTATGTATATGTATATGTATTTATGTATATGTATTGTTGCATATTTGGCGCTCCAAGATCGTGGGGCTATTCAAAAACAAATAGAAGTGAATTTTTATTTGAAATTAAATTTGTACACATACAAATACGTTGCAATATATATATATATATATATTGTAATCAAACTCGATATCTCTCCTTAAAGCCTCACTGTTGTAAATCAATTTAGTAACGAACTGCTTGTTAATTATGTGAGGACGTATGTTATAATGTATGATACCAGCTGGAGACGTCAAATTGTAAAGAAATCTTGTCTATGAGTGTAATTAGTTATAAGAGACTCCGGTGTAACAAACGCCAAGTAATACGTTGTAGGTGGCGATTCGTAACAATTTTAATGCTGTTACCTGGTTTAATTAATATGTTATTAACTAATATACCTTTCGGTTGTGACCGGTGAAACCCTCAGAACATAGATTATTAAGTCCACAAAATTAGAATTATATTCCTGAATTTATAATGGTATTATTCTATAGACTTAATTTAGTTCTCAGTGGTTGTTTAATATGACCAATATATATGGAGTATTTACTGAATGTAAGAGGTATTTGTTTCAACCCTAGTCCCTCAACGATAAAAATTTCATTCAAATTTAGTATTAAAAAACCAGTTAGTTCAGCAATCTCCCGTCCCACCAGCTGCAAACTTGGAGCGCTATTACTAGAAATAAGTGTACTTATAGGTTAGTTATTCGAAGTGTTTGTATCAATCTGTTAATAAATTATTACACCAACTACATATAGTATTTTCTCTGCAATGACTAAAACGTTATCTCATACAACAAATGTACTTTATTTATTTTTCTCTGATATTTAACAAGTCACGTTGTCTCAGACAAACAATAAGACGATCCAATCGATTATCCCAACATATATCGATTCTTAATTATTCAAATTCTAAAAACATATATACTTGAAAATAATGACAATTAATTCTCATACCAGGGTTCGTGTAGTTCTTTGAACCATTAGTAAGGCCAGGTAAAACGCATAATTAAGGTTGTTCAATTTACAAAAGAATAAAATTATTTACTTAAAATACAATGATATGAAAATAATTTGTTTTTTTACCCAAGCGGCGAAAGCTTCATTAGGCGGTGAATGTTTGTCAACTACGGTCAAAATGCAGGTTATATCGTCTTCACCCAGTAAAACTGCTCTGGTCTTCAATGAATGGATGATGATAATCCCACGGGAACTCTGGTGCTTCGAGTCTTCTTTTGCGTCTTCACAATTCTTGGTCCCAACGAACTGGAATTAGGATCTCAGCTTCCGCTGTCAATGAAGGTTATTTCGTCAACCGAATCTTCTGTATTTCCAATAATCCCGTTAATTCAGGTTTTAACTCTTTTTTGGTCTTCAATTTATAGCATGAATTGGTTTGATACCAAATTCAGCGGAATTATTTAGTGAATGAGGTGAGAAGCTTTCAATTCTTTTTTATTGTACTCATTGATAATTTAGATGGTTATTTAATTTGTATGATTCATTAGCATTAAAATATAATTGTTTTACAAAAGGCTTTCTCAATTCGGATATATATTTCCTTTATATTTATTCACATATTTTAAATATATCGATTCATCTCAATCTAATAGCTTGTAACAATCAGAACGCATTCATTCAAAATCAACAAAACTGCACATTTTAGTTGCCTTAACAACCACGTTTTCTATATATCCTTGAGCCGGCATTATAGAATATTACTACTTCTTTCCAATAAAATACTCCATGCTTGGATTAATATTGAATCACATAAAACTCTCCCCTAACCTTCCTTACTAAACAGTAAATGTTTTACCAGAGTTTCGTTGGACTGGGTTAACTAAAAAGGTATTAATTTCCTTTCACTAATATGGAATTTAGGCCTATAGATTCATTTACAACGATTATAACATTATTTGGTTTTTAACTTAATTTTCTTTTTACCTGACCTACTGTATAATTAATTATTGATTACATAGTTAATTACATGAATTTTAATTTACTGGTGGTTAGTTGTTTTTACATTAATTAATTGGTTCTGGAACCCTTTATTAATTTATGACATAATTGTCAGAACTACTTGTTAGACTTGAAACACTGGTCACACTCCTGATCCAGTTTATAAACATTAATTAGAACAACAGTATCTTTCAATTATACAATACTGACAACTTAGTACAGTGCCTAACATTGGTAACTATACTGTGCTGTATAAAAACAAATCTAATATAAAATATAAACATAATTATTGATTAAGTATTATTATCAAACAACATCATTTCATTTTTAGCATATTCAACATACAATATAAATACTCTGTAGACCTTAACATGTCACAGTACAAAACAAACATTTCATTACATCCAATCATTCATTGGTCTGGCTCTTTTACATTTAATATTAGTCATTGCCTCCTTTTTACTTGAGGTACTTCTCAAACACATGAACTATTGAACAACCTTAAGTCAGGGTATGGTCCTTGACCATATTTCATTCAATCTTTTATGTAACGTTGGGGAACCTCAACTATGTTGCGTTACTATATATATATATATATATATATATATATATATATATATATATATATATATGTTTCTTTGAAATGATATTCCTGGATCAATTTGTACATCTGTTGCGATTTCTAGTCTTTATTTTCTATCTCTTTCTTCTTGGTCTCTACAAGCTTTGATTCCCCGCTGGTTTTAAAGCATACTTCGCTAATCTAATCCATTTCATTCTGGCTAGATGATCCAGCCACCTCCGTCTGTTCTTCTAGATATTTTCGTTAACTGTAACCCCAGTCAAATCGTTTGTATACGATATGCTTCCCATATGCTCCTCTTCAGCCTTTAATCGACCAAAAATGTAATCTCCGCTTGGATTCTGGATGGACTTCAACCTGAGAGCCACGTCCTCGTTACTGTGTAGAGATTACAGGAACGGCCGTTACCTTGTAAAATGTAATTGCAGGAGATTTTGTAGTTTTTTGTTCTCCTTATCGTATGTCACATTTCTATATACTTTAATATTTAATATAGGCCTCACGTTAGTTTACAGTAAATATGGTTTTTCTTAATTGGAACATGTTTCGAGCATTAAATCTTGTGCTCCTGGAGCTCCGCGACCTGGGATACCCAGTGCAGGCAATTACAATCAGCTCACTGGACGACTGCGTGGCCAGTCTGAAAGCGTTCCGACGAAGCTGTTGGGAACTCGGTGATGCCCGAACGGGGGATGCGGACCCGCAAAGTCACCCGTACAGAATACCTAGCGCGATGACGGGACGGAGGCGACGAGCTCCACTCCCCGCCATCGTCGGACCGTTCGGGCAACTCCTGGGTCGCCCGGAGGAGAAGGCCGATTACTTGGGCGCGTGTTTCGAGCGTCAGTTCGCTCCCAACTTGCAACTACGCATCGGCAGGACGTACTTGCGGCGCTGGTCCAACGAGGTCAAATACTTGGGAGCACACCTTGACCGTCGGCTCACCTGGCGTACCCACGCTCAGAGAGTTCTTAAGCGAGCATCCGCTCGTCTGAGTTTACTGTTTCCACTCCTGTTCAGCTCAGCCATGACCAGGAACATGGGCAAGATGATCGTCGGCGCGTATTTGCGGCCGGTCATTACTTACGCTTGCCCGATCTGGGGTTACCCCCGCAATGCATAATAAGAAGTTGCAAAGCATCCTCCCCCGTCGATCCTCATCTCCCCTTCTAAGGAGAGGACTTGACGTCCGGTCCTTAGACGACACTTTCAGGCGGCTGGCACGCAAATTTAATGCACGTGCGGCGAGGTTCCCAGACAATCCTCATGTGACTGGGCTGGGCAGGTATCGTATACGTCCAGGTGATTCGTGGAAACGCCCTCGGTGTATACTGCGCTAGTGTAGGCTAGCACAACAGCCGATGTAATGCCTGCTACAGAGCAAGTCGCCCCACTTGGGCAGGTCCACGAAGCAGGAGCTCCAGAGGGTAGCTCGGAACTCAGTTTCCGTAGCGGCTCGTCTCTGAGACGCACAACCGCGCAGCCCAGAGTCAGTTAATCACCCACTAGCCTTAAACACAGTTCAGTGGTCACTGACTGGGAACCTTGGTCAGTGTGTTGCAGCCATCTGCACTAAAGATGGCCGACGAAGGCACGGCCGAAACGTTTGCTCAAAAAAACTATGGACCACGGCCTTACAGCCCGGCAAGACAAGTACTCATATCATTGAAGCCGACCGTGAAAGCCTCAAACAGAATTTGAGAACCGATACTTGCATAAATCGAGCCATGAGTACGGAAAAACGGTCACGCCTAGCCGCTGTTTAGAATTTAGTGTGATAAAAGATGTGCAGAACTTTCAAGGTAAAAGTTCATTGTCTAACAAACAGAAAAAAAGAAATATTGTAATGGTGTGTAACAGGGCATTTAATCAGTAAACAATAGTACGTTTTAAAAAGAAGTCGTTAAAACGACACGATAATAATGGTGATTGCGAAAACGACGTCACTAATACCTTGGCATCGAGAGCTTAGAAACATGTAATATATAGGAATCAAATTATTTTTTTATTATTTTCCTACAGCCTGTACGTAGCAAGAATATAATGAAAGATGTTATGAAGATGAAAATAAAATACACGCAAAGGCTGATCCAGAGACGTAGCTGCATAATGGTTTAACACACGCTTTTAGGACAGTTAAAGTATTAAGATCCCTGAGCTGCAGAATTTTCTGACTGTTTTGAACAAAATACAAATATTATTGGATAAATGTCTACTGGTCGGCCAGGATTCCAACCGTATAGAATCTTACATTATAGGATAAATGTCTACTGGTCGGCCAGGATTCTAACCGTATAGAATCTTGCGTTATTGGATAAATGTCTACTGGTCGGCCAGGATTCTAACCGTATAGAATCTTGCGTTATTGGATAAATGTCTACTGGTCGGCCAGGATTCTAACCGTATAGAATCTTGCGTTATTGGATAAATGTCTACTGGTCGGCCAGGATTCTAACCGTATAGAATCTTGCATTATTGGATAAATGTCTACGGGTCGGCCAGGATTCCAACCGTATAGAATCTTGCATTATTGGATAAATGTCAACTGGTCGGCCAGGATTTCAACCGTATAGAATCTTGTATTATAGGATAAATGTCTACTGGTCGGCCAGGATTCTAACCGTATAGAATCTAGCGTTATTGGCTAAATGTCTACTGGTTGGCCAGGATTCTAACCGTATAGAATCTTGCATTATAGGATAAATGTCTACTGGTCGGCCAGGATTCCAACCGTATAGAATCTTGCATTATAGGATAAATGTCTACTGGTCGGCCAGGATTCTAACCGTATAGAATCTTGCGTTATTGGATAAATGTCTACTGGTCGGTCAGGATTCTAACCGTATAGAATCTTGCATTATAGGATAAATGTCTACTGGTCGGCCAGGATTCCAAACGTATAGAATCTTGCATTATTGGATAAATGTCTACTGGTCGGCCATGATTCCAACCGTATAGAATCTTGGATTATTGGATAAATGTCTACTGGTCGGCCAGGATTCCAACCGTACAGAATATTGCGTTATTGGATAAATGTCTACTGGTCGGCCAGGATTCCAACCGTACAGAATATTGCGTTATTGGATAAATGTCTACTGGTCGGCCAGGATTCTAACCGTATAGAATATTGCGTTATTGGATAAATGTCTACTGGTCGGTCAGGATTCTAACCGTATAGAATCTTGCGTTATTGGCTAAATGTCTACTGGTCGGCCAGGATTCCAACTGTATAGAATCTTGCATTATTGAATAAAAGTCTGCTGATTGGCCAGGATTCCAACGGTATAGAATCTTGCATTATTTTTATTAATCTATCGTCGCTTGTCCTATCACCTTGGTCATTCCGTTGTCTACTTCGCCCTCTCAGAAATTGACTACATACTCTACTTGACACTGCCGTCTTATGTCAATATTTCGTATTCTATCACGTCTCGTTTGTCCAGAGTCTACTCGTTTCTATTGTACTTAACAGTCGTTTTATTCTACTAGTGTCAACCCGCGTGTCAACAGTGGTCTTATCATCGTCTTTTAAGCTATATCTTCACGTTATCTTCAAGTCTGATATACTTTTCCAACTTACATCCCTTAAATATCGATAAATACGAGCTCCTTTCACTGTCTGTCTTCTTGCTTCCTCGTAAGGTACAATTCTCAACGACATGTATAAGGACACACACACACACACACACACACATGTCTTGGAAGCCTACGCTAAATTAACATTACGGAAACAAGTATATATAAAATGAGGGTATATTTTGAATTATCTTAGCATTCGTTAAAAATGGCTGTGTCGTCAGCAAATGTACTGATTGTAGTTGGTATATCGGAAGTGTACAGGACGTACAGTAAAAGGCCAAGAATACTGCCTTGAGGTACTGCTGATTGTATGTAGTAACGACTAGAGGTTTCTCCTTTTAAACGGTAGGAATATACTTGTTAAAATATTTTACATAATTCAGAGGTATCTCTCCAAGTTTGGTAGCGTTCAATTACGATAAATTCGCAAACTTTTGGTCGTTTTCTCCTAACTAACCGTTTGTAGCGAGGTACTGGCCGAATCGAGATGTACTGATATTACGCGACGTTTTCCCAAATTTCAACTAAAATTCGAAACCTTTGCAATATAATTAAATAATTATAATTCATACAATAAATAGAGGACTGCCAACACTTTATAAACATTTATTTGATTATCCCTCACCCTTTTTCTCTTCAGAGTTTGTAGTATAATCCCTTCGATATTTGTTAGTCTTATTTATCTTATTTAAAATATCTTTATCCTCCTCATATGTTATATCGCACCCTAAATGATTGAAATGTACTCTCTGTTTTTGAGCTTTTGATTAGGAATTATGATTTTCGTTCGGACGGGATCTTTTCCTATGAATGCCATAGTCTCAGATTTTTGCACTGATGCTTTCAAAATTGTGTCACACAGTTTACTCAGCCTGTAGACAGCCAATTCCAAGTTGTCTTCATTGTCCTGGATCATAACCTGTTCACCAGCAAAGAGCATAATACTTAAAAATTCGTGCTGACCAATTTGTATACCTGGTGGAGCAACATTCTTCTGTTCTCCTAGAAGGTAATCAATGTAGATATTAAATAGTGTCAGCTATAAAGAACATCCCTGGCTTACGCCTTGATTAGCTTTAATTTCCGGAGTCAGTTCTTTGCCAATAACCGTATCAATTACAATTGTGGTGTTACTGTTAAGGAATTGTACGTTTTCATTGAATGCCTCGGCTATTCTTTTTTTTCCATTACAGACCAAAGATTGTCTCTATGCATACGATAGAATATTTTCTCACAACCTATAAAGGCTAAGTTCGTCTCTAAATTAAATTCTCTACGTTTCTGGATTATTTGCTTTATAATTATTTAGCAATTTTACTTGTGGAAGAAGAGTACAATTAACATGTTAAGATTTGTCGATGACATTCCAATTATGAACAGAATTATCACTGTTGCACACCACTATAGAAAAGTTATTCCGATTAGCGCTTTCAAGCTTCTCAGTTCATCGCCAGATCGGAATTCTGACAGACGATGAGCTGAGAAGCTTGAAAGCGCTAATCGGAATAATATTTCTATAGTGGTGTGCAACAGTGATAATTCTGTTTATGATTATAACCACTAACACAACTTTCTTCATTAAAATTCCAATTATGGGTGAAAAGTGAAAAGGAGTTAAGCAAACAGTTACATGTAATGCATGAGGTCTTGAGCAAAGAGCACAAGAATAAACGTTAATGGTCTGTAGTAAACACGGACAGTCAAGTATGACTATATTGCTGAATGGGAAAACAAGAATAAACGTTAATGGTCTGTAGTAAACACGGACAGTCAAGTATGACTATATTGCTGAATGGGAAAAGATAGAGTAAGTTAGAGTTCACCTTCTTAGGAAATAAAATCACGGAAGACAACGAAGTAAAACAAAAATGTTGAGTAGGGTCGGACAGGCTAAAGTTGCAATTAACAGTAAATGGAAATTGTTGACTTCTAAAAAAAAAAGCCCTGGAAACAAGAAAGAGGTCCCTGAAGAGTTACATATGGAGCATAGCTCTATATGGATGTGATACGTGGATAATTGGAACAGAGGAAAGGAGAGGACTTGAAGCACTGGAAATGTTGTGTCGTAGGAAGTTAATGAAAGTAAAATGGATCGACAACGTTAGTAATGATGAGATTCTGACTAGAATCGGAGAAATAAGACGTTTTTGGTAAAATATTGTGAAGCAAAGGGTTGAACTGATTGGCCATATTATGCGTCATGATAATTTGATAAAAACAGTAATTGAAGGTTACAGTGAAGAGAAAAGCGGTAGACGAAGCCCGAGACTCCAATATATGAAACAGATTATTGGTGATGTAAGTTGTAATTCCCATGAAGGGATGAAACAAAAAGCACAGAGAAGATCGGTGTACAAACCAATCTGCGGATTGCTAACTAAGGAAGAAAATTACTTAATATAAATTAAAGGGCACTTCATCCCTCTTCTTTATGTCTGTTTTCAATACCTATATCGTTCCACGTACGTATTGTAAATTCAAACGACAGACTTCTTAATTCGTCCGGACGTTGGAAAGAAAAATAAACACTAAAAAAAGACGACCTCAATAACTCAGTACGCAGAGTGGTCCTTCAGTGGAGTGTTGCCCTCAACTTACTAGTGGTCGTCAATAAGTAAGCAAAGGAAGATTGTATGAATATTGGTCACTGACTACAAAACAGTTTTGTGTCGACGATCCGACAGAATTTCTTGTCACCCGATTTACAATCTCAGGTCACAGTCTCATTGTCTCGAGGGACTAACTACCTCTTTCCCGCCAAACTGAAGAAGTACGTCGCGGCACGACCGAAACGTCTGTTTTTGTTCCTGTTGTGAATTTGTTGAGTTTTATATATAGTTTGTGCGACGGGGTTGCTGTCATGGACCAGCTTCTCGAGAGCAACCATAATTTTAGCAATGCCGGACCACGGCCTAACAACCCGATAGTTGTGTCCCAGTCAAATACCGGCCGCGAAATTCTACGTTCTTCATCTCTGAATTGCTTGAATACAAGTCTTAACAGTGAAATGTCGACATTAATTTGTATTATTGTTCAAAGTCAGTGAACGAAATTCATACAAAACTATTCAAGTTATCAACAAAAGTATTTCTGTGAAACGACTTATTGTTTAATCTGTACACTGAAACTGTGAAAATCCGAAATAAAAGATAGATGCGTGGGTATGAGTGTGTGTGTGTGTGTGTGTGTGTGTGTGTGTGTGTGTGTGTATGTTTTATGGATACATACAATTACCCTACTATCTCTCGTACCAGTTACTTTATGTTTTCTTGTATACCAGTCTCCCCCCCCCCACACACACACATTCCCACAAAAACACTCATTACGTGTGTTTTCTTTACGATAAGACTTAGATAAGACCGTAAATCAGTAATGTTTTCTTATCAGTGAAATAATTATTTATACTAGGCTATAAAACTAATAATACCCATAATTTTTTAAAATAGGTACATGTTACAACTTCATAATTACACAATTCATGTAAGCAGGATAAAACAACAAATTATAAATTTATGCAGACTATACGTGATAAGACAAACACACGCCGCGCGCGCGCGCCAACGCTCGACCCAGTTAAAAAAGCCTGTTTCCGCGCATTTCGCATTTTAAGAGTAAACTTCAGATAAGAGTATTGTGATAGTTGCAACCAAACACGTATACGTAGTCGCGGGAACGATCACAGCACGTTCGGGGAAAAGTTCATCCGATTTGGATTGCTCCGTAAGCTGAAACTAACATTTTTAAAAATTTATACTCTATTAATTAATTGTTGGCAGATTTTCATGTCAACTTTAATATACAATTATTAGATTTTTCAATTAAACATATATACTGGTTAATAGGAAAAATATCGCAACTATAAACTGAAAACAAAATCTTAATCTACGAAGCAGTAATAATACGTCATTAGAACTACGGTATTCAGTTGTGGCAATGTGGCAGGAAATCTAATATGTAAGTGGCAAAAATATTGAAAGTGTTAGCAGAAGCACCACTCTTCTTCGTTTAGTGTCCTTCTAATCAGGCGTTGACGACTATCATTTCAATTAGAGCTAAATACTTTTCTCTGTGTTGCGCAGACTGCAATAGTTCTTCAGCAGTTATGCCTGATCACTGTCGTAGGTTACGAAGCCAAGACAGTTTTCTCCGACCAATCCGTTTTTTACTTTCTATTCTTTACTTAGAATGAGTCTTAGTATGAAATATCGGGGTCCTCTTTGTATATGCCCCAAGCATGCAAATTTTTTTCTTTTAATAGTCGCAAGGAATTGGGGCTCACGTCCCATCCTGTTAAGAACGGGTGTCATTTGTAGTGTGACTTGTCCAAGAAGTTCTGAATAGGCGTCTATAGAGCCAGCTTTCAAAGGCATTAATACGATCTATAATATTCTGTTTTAGTGTCCATGCTTAACATGTGTATAGAAGAACGGACCACACATATCACCTAACAAATATCTTTCTGCAGACCGAGCCATTTCGATTCTTACTTTGGTCTTTTCATCGGGATCGAAGGACTGATTGATCCAGCAGCCAAGATATTTGATGTGCTTTATTATTTTTACTGATTCATTATCTACGTAACTTTGAACTGACCCTTCATTCATTTCACTTTAAACCATATTAAGATAAATTAACATTAATTTTCATTTCCAATTTCTCACTTTACGACTCAATAGCGTCCGACTCATACAGTCTGTTGGAGGTCTTGGATGAATTCTACTAGTACCATTCGCGTAAACGACGATGCTAATTCTCCCCCTCCTATTTTAATGCCGTCCTGTATAATGACAGCCTTTGCAAAGATGTTCTCAGTGTAGAGATTAAACAAAGCTTAGAGACAGTACACGACCTTGTAGTACTCCTCTTTTGATACGCATTTGTTCTATTCCACCGATGTTTAGATTTACAGTAGACGCACAACGGTACCTACATGTCTAACCAGACCCTTCAGATGGATTAACGTACAAGAGCAGTATGTTCGCCACATTTACGTCGTCAATTTATGTTCGCCATAAGAGCAGTATAACAATATAAACACTACTGATCTGATGTAAAACAAAATTACTGAGGTTTGTCAACAGACATTTCGCCGTCATGATATTACGGAGGCTTATAGAACATACTTGTATTTTCTTATTGTAATTACAGGGACACAGCTAAGATATATTCTCGGCGTTTTAAATTTTTTATAAATAAAACTACAAACTTTTAAAGAAAGGTAAACTTTAATCGCTACTTTATTGCAATCAAGACGGGAATTGTGGAAACACAAGGGGTTACCTTATTAAGTGCGGATAACATTAACAAAATCAAGAAACGCTAAGTATAACATCTCATATTACGCAAGACAATGTGGAGTACTAAATTAAAGGTAAGTTTAACCAAAATCTGAATGCAATGTTCATTTTCTGAAATTAAGAAATTTTCTTTTTTTTTTAATTAAAAAGTCAATGTGGAATATAAAATTGAAGATAACTTTATCTAACATCCAATTGTAGTGTTTTATTCTCTTATTTTAATTTTAAAGGCACTACGAGTCTAAAATGGAAATAAAAATTGTAGGAAAAATTTAGGTCCATGTAGGGGATTAAGCTATTAGGAATTCTATTCAAAATGCAAACTTGATATTTTTAATGATATGACAAAATTAAAATCTCTCATCCAGTAACTATGAGATGCTCCTGGGAAGGGATAAGACTAGCATAAATGTAGGAATACTCGTTTCCACAGGAGAAGTGAGAAATTCAGGAATCTTTCCACATAATCTTATACATATACATTTAAAAAAGTTCTATCTTCTCAAAGTCTTTGAGTAAACCAACATAAATTATAAGGGTTGAAAAAAATATGGAAAAGCGGTGATTCAAAATATTCTATCTTGATTAAGTGTTATTCAGATTAAAGGTAATCATTTTCATTTTATGAGGAATCGTTTTAATTCTAAATTTGTATTTTAAATAGATATTGCAAGCGTGAGTCTTTCTGACGATACTTTGACAAAACCTAGTTGTATTACCTCTTTGCACTTTAATTTAAGGTGTTGTCCCAAAAATGTTTTAAGCAACTTGTACTGCGAGTTAAAATACTTTAATTTTAACGTAAACTACGGGAAAGAAATCTTCTCATGTTTCTTAATTAAAGTTATGAAGCATCCAGTTAACCTGTAAAAAATCTTTGGTTTAAACCATAGAGATAATAGATTAGAGGAGGCCTGACATAGACAACCCTGTAAGGAGAAGTGTGTCTGGGTGAAAACGATAAAGGTAGATTATTAGCCTCAGCCTACGTTTTCTGGCGCTTGAGTAATTATTTTCTTTTTAATGCTGCATATACCTAGGATGTTTACCAAATGTTGAGAGATTGTTGTCGTTAAGGAAATTTACAAATATTGCAATTTCTTTATTTCCACAATTGTTTTTAAGATTTATTTTAACACATGCAACTGTGACAGAAATAGGCCTACGTTAAGTGATTACGGAATTTCACTGAAATTTTTAATAGCTCGGGGGGGGGGAGTATTGATCCCCCTCATAGTTACGCCACTGCTTTTAAAAAATTTCGGACGTCTTGAAAAATTTGTAAGCTATGTTTGCAAAAAACATTTTAAACATTGTTATCAGGTATGTGGTATTATGAAAAGTATTAAATATTGACGTTAATGGAAACTTAAAGCTAGAAATAAATTATTTATAATTACATTTAAAAATTTTACTAAAAACAGAGCAGTCGTTGAGAATTATTAGAGTTTCTTGTACGACTGTCTACAATAATTGTTATTTTATTTTTGAAAAATCGACATCTGTATACATGACTTCTATGTTCTAAGATTTATATTTAAAATCATTTACTTGAATTCGGTTTGATAATTTCTAAAATAAATATCCTCCACCCTTAAACTATTTTCATTACTTATAGATATTTTTGTCATTATAGGGTACTGGTTTAATATAATTTTCGAGTCACTTCATCTATAAAGTTAGGTACTTTATTCTTATGCCGAATTATGCAGATATTCATACTTCCTCCTCAACCGATCTCCATTAGTGATATTTACACTTTCATAGAGTAATAGTTTTATCGTATGTAATGGCTAAGGTATCTTATCCTTCAAAATTAAATACTCATAATTTACTTGATATCATCAAAGTAATTTTCAAAAAATCACCCCTACCCCTTCAACTACCTTCTCCATTTATATATATATATATATATATATATATATATATAATCACTTACCATTTTTAAGTGGATTAAAATGACTTTATTATTCGAGGCACTTACTTATCAAAATTAAGTACTTTACGCTTGTAAAACTCTAAACAATGCAGATAAACTACCCCACCCCCATAACCGAACAACCCCATTTTGTCATTTACAGATTTATTGCGTAACAGTTTTATTGTATGTAAACATTAAGGTATCTTATACTTCAAAATGAAGTACTTTAATCGACATCAAAAATGTAGTGCAACAGTACGTCTGTGTACGTTACTGTGCATTGTCGCAGTTAGCCAAAAATAACTGCTAAATTATAATAAATAACTAATATTGTCAGTATTTAAAAAAAAGAAATGCGTATTGAAAGCTGTACGTAATCAGCGAAGGGGAACACTGAACGTACAGGTCGGTACCGGAATATCACGCCATGCACAAACTGAGAGTGTGTTACAGTGTATTTTATGTGTGTGAGTGCAAGCCAGTTGAATCCGGCATAGCCTCACCCCTCAATAAATGTGTATTAAAGAAGTAATTTATTTAAATTATGGTAAGTGCGAGTAAGATATGACAAAACAAATTACGCCACGTTATTAATAATATAAAGACGCGAACATGTGCGGAATCTAGTGCAAAACAATAAAATGCATATTAATGCAGTGTAAATAAAAGCGAATAGAACCAAGAAAAATTAAAGTATAGAAAAACTGTTAGCATACAATTATACACTAACAAATTACCGATCATATGAACATCGAGTAATAAACAAAATTCTTCGCATGTTGCGAATAAAATTAAAATAAATACGAAAAATAAACGAGACTGTAAAGGGACGGTCGACAAACTACAACAATATAAATCGTGCAGAGAATGGTTGAATCATGATTTTTGCGCCCAACAGTATAAATAAGCGAGCAGCACCAGGCTCGACCCTCTTCCTTGGAATACCTCTGCAGCCGAAGGCTATGCCCGACGGTGGAGCTTCCAAGGTCGACGACAACGGAGGATCGACACAGAACACAGATTCAGGATCATGACGAGGAATCGCTGAGTATCACCGCACAGCAATAAGGTGACATAAAACCATTTTTACTCGTCAACCAACGAGTCATAAAATACATTAAAAAGAAAAGTGTATAGAGACAATGATAACTTTAATAGTGTAAATAATAATTGTAAAATTTAATTGGTTAATTTGTAGTAACAATTCTTTGTAGTATCAATTTGGTTAATTAATTTTAAGCAATTCTAAAATTGATTGATATTTCATGAATACGATATTTATATGTAATAATATAAAAAAATATGGAATTTAAAAAGAAATACAATCTGAGCAAGTCGAGAGCACATTACATATTATAAAAATTTCTATTTATGGGCCTACATGTAAATTTATATCTTGTGTATTATACTTATGAATATATGAGTAATGTTATTTGTATAGTGACAATAATTGTGTGTATAATGAGCACTTACAAAAGAAAAATATTATGCGAATAATAATGACAAAATTTTCATTTGTAATTTTTGAAAATTTTATTTAATAAAATTTGGAATGATTTTTACAAAGTCGATATGATATAAGAAGTGTTATTATTATTTTAAAAACACACACCTTTTACACCTTCTCTCGTTATATATTAATTTGTCGCCCAAGAACGTGGGGCTCAACCATGCCATTAACTATTTAAAATAAAAATTAAAAGTTAAATGAATGCTCTACTAGCGAATATATGTTAAAAAAAATATTTTATGTGCATATTATATGATAATTATTATTCATGTGTAAATATTATTTATTTATTATATTTAAATTGTTGTGTATTATATTCGCACAACTGGCGCTCAACAAGTAATTGTATTGTAAATGAAATAATAATAAATTGAAAAAGGTGTAATAATAATAATAATAATAACAATAATAATAATAATAATAATAAATCAGACTATTAGAAACGCGATAACCAATAATAATTATTTAAAAACGTAATATAGAGACACGTTCGACATGACAGAACAGGGTAGTTTCGATATGGGGGCACTTCGAGACATGATGCACTCCATAATAGCGGACTTAATACAAGATAATTTAAGACTAAAGGAAGAAGTAAAACAAGATAATTTAGGACTAAAGGAAGAAATAAAACAAGATAATTTGAAACTAAAGGAAGAATTAAAGACAGAAATTGTAGAGAATAATAAGCGATTAGCTGATAAAATTGCGGACACTAACACACGCATAGATGCACTCGAAACGAAGGTTCTACAAGCACTTCATGAACAAGATGTTAGAATCGAAAACCAGAATAAAGAACTACGTGCAGAGTGGAAGAAAGATTTTAAAGATACCTATAAACAAATAACCGAAAATTTTGGTGATAAACTAAATACAATAAAACATGAACAAGACAGTAAAATATGTGATGTCTATGATCAAGTTAACGCAAACACAAACAAAACGTGTGAACTAGAAACACGACTTAATATAATAGAGACTAAACTAGAACAAACGTCGAAAACTACTAAGGACTATTCTAGTGAAATAATTAATATTAAAGAAGAGTATGAAATAAAATCCAAACTATCTTACCACGTTCACAAAAATATCCACACTGTGTACAAAACTGGGTATTAAAACGATTGAAGACTTTTAATACTTGTAACACAATCTGAAAACATTACTCGTGGTGATAGTAAACAAGACAATTATCAACCGCACAGTAATTTCAATCACAACAGTAATAATTATAAACATCAAACGCAACACACGCAAAGTGATCCATACGTTAACACGGGTGCACAGAAACAACTAATTACCCTAGCTAACTGTAAGTGCGTGAAAACGCGTACACAACAATACGCTCGTCAAAAGAAAGAGAGGGAAACCAATATGAGAGAGAGAGAGAGAGCGAGAGAGAGAGAGAGACCGAGGTTATGTATAGCGTTCGTCTTCAAAGAAATTCTCAACACAACATGATCGCCCACTCAATGCGATACAAACAAACAATAGCACAAAAAGAGGGTGTGAAACGGAAGCAAGTGAACAGTCGGCTACTCAACAATAATGATTGAAAACATACACAGCGACATATTTCCTGCCAACATACGTGAAGAAATCTACAATAAAGATGATTAATAAGTGCGACTACTACTCTATATACTCCGAAACAACAAATGAAGTAAACAAAAAATGCTACAGAATCTAGTTGAAGAAATTAAATGCAATTAGAAGATCTTATATTGCGGAATTTAAAACGTTAGTCTCATCTACCAGCTCAGTATAAGCTATATAATAATATTCTTTTCAAGTTAATAAGACATGACGGGAAAATTGAGTTGACAAATGAAATGTTATTTAAAATGATTACACCAACTTATAACGTCTTTACGTTATAATATCGGGAACCTGGTTAATTGGCTCAGGTCAATTAAACAGGCTGCCATAATGTTAACAAACTCATAATTAACTGAAATATAAACAAACGCCAAATAGGATCCCGTGACAGGGGTTTGTAGATTTATTCACTCACCTTTTTGGACCATGACATCTCTTTATTACATACTGTTTTAACATCATAGAAGAAAATTAGTAATGTGTATACTAAAGACAAAAATATTTGCACATTTCGTACAATTGAAATTAGTGTAAGTCATGGGTGAACATAGCTTGTACTGCCCTCGGATCCGAGTTGTTTGTTCCTGTATATGATATTAAAAATAATAATCTTTATTTTGTGCCATCTGAAGAATGGGCTTATTTAACTTTAGCGTGTTATATTCATTAAACTCACTAAACTTAACACATCTTATTACATATCAGGAAATTACAATTTTATGGTAATTGGGTCAGTCTTTAGTGTTTTATTTTACTCTTATTTTGTTATTTAAGTGTTTTCATATATTAGTTTAAGTTAAGTTCTGAACCACGGAAGTAGAACTTCCGTGTCACCTGTGTGTAACATATCCTCGGCGAATCGGCGCTTCTGTCTGTTGTGCAGGGTGTCTTGGAGATCTTCTGTCTATCGTGTGTTGGTGAAGTTTGGTGTCATTCTTAGAGATGAGTAGTCTGTCTCTTCTGTAGATTCTTGTGGTCTGTTTCTTGGTGGTAACTTTCACTGGTGTTCACATTGTTGTACCGCACATACTGCTTATGGTTAACAGTTACATTCTAAAAGTTTAACATCACATTTAGGTGATGTTATTTAATTATAGAGATGTCATCGTCGCACACTCAAGTCATTTACAGCATTCACATCATTCGGCAATTACACAAGCTTTACCTAGTCTACATGTTTTATATTGTCAACATAACTTTCTGTAAGCTGTATCACCAGCAGTCCGCTGATTCAACTGAACTAACTAACTATAGGGGTATTGGGCTGTCCGCGCGCGGGTAGTTTCTCAGCTCGAAAAGTAGTTCTCAATTATTATTAATTATTTTCCTTTAATTTGCTTACAATTTAATTAAATCATTCTATACTTTTATTATTCTTTTATGTAACGCGAGGTCGTTATGGATTTATAGGGTTTCTTTAAATCTAATTTTATTAACTGATACATTGTCAAATCGGCATGTTACTACCGGTTTGGGGCATGGAGAAAGGGTTCATCAGTACCTTATTAAATTATTTTAGTATATTAATTTTTAAATTTTTTTTTGTTTGTGGGATTTAGGCATCTTAAATCGTCATATACTCCTCCACTTAAAGAAGACACAGGGTCAGGGACCGATGTGTTTTCAACGGGGAAATAGATCAGAATAGCACGGGGAGTTAGCTCGGAATTTCCGTGTGAAATTCCTTTTTTCTCTTTTAGCAATGTCCTCATGAGGTACATGAATCACTCTCAATTTACTATTTACTATTAACAAGAGATACAATACCATATTAACTACTACTTAAAATACATAAAAATCAAAGTTCATAAAATATATAGAATACACAAAATTCATCTTAATTCTACTACTTAAGACTACTACCGGTTTTTTCTGTTTAGCTTTTTACTACTCTTTTCATGGAGTTACTCTTCACAGAGTATGTTTCACATCCTTACTGTGTTTCCTTTTCTCTTTCAAGGGTTTCGTTGAATCGTAGTTGACGAATCATTTTATTAAAGTACTGGTAAAATACTTGTAATGTAACGTTACTTATATTTTGTGTCAGCTGACTTCTCACTTTGCTTATTCTTTCTCGGTGAACAGGATCTAAGGTTGATCAGGCCTCATTCCTATTTATACGATTTGGTAATTAAGTAGTGACTCAATTACAATATAACAAATATACGTCTTAATACATCTATCCATTTCTACTTCGTTTCTTTTCTTGCTCACTAGCATGTTTATTTCCGTGATAATATTTTATCTGGGAAACATGACTTCTACGTACATAATTATCCGTAGTGGGTTCATACAGTGCTACGGTTACGGGAGTTAAGTATCTGTAAATTTTGTAAGGGCCACACCATCGGTAAGATAATTTGGAGGTGGTCTTATCAACTGCACTACTCGTCGGGTGAGTTTTGTACATCACTAAGTCTTCGACTTGATACTTTATTTTTTTACTATCCCGCTCGTGATATTTTCGCGATTTTCTCAAGTTCACTCTTAAGTTAGCGCGAGCTTCGTTCCATATCTTTTTTATATTTTTACCACTGATTTCGCGGGGTAGCAATTCATGTATTTTCCACTTTGTGGATAATGGGTGATTTGGTTTATATTTATACAACAAATCAAAGGGTGTCGATTTATGTCCTTCATGATATGCTCAGTTGAAGGCAAATTGTATCCAGGATAGGTTCTGGTCCCAAGACGTTTGGTCCTTTGCATGGTAGGCTATTAAAGCGGATTTTAGGTTTCGCAAATACCTTTCAGCTATATTACCTTGTGGACGATACTCTGTAACGTTAATGTGCTCTATGCCTAGTCTGAAACACATATCCTTGAATTCTTTGGACTTAAACTGCGGTCCGTTATCTGACACTAGATGTACTGGTGTACCGAAGTCTTTAAATAATCTATCTTACAAAATCTTCACTGTGGTAGATGCTAACGCTCGTCGCATGGGATACATCCAGACGAATTTGGTAAATGAGTCTACACAAATGAGTAGCATGGTATTACCTGATTTTGAACGTGGGTAGGGGCCAGAAAAGTCTAAGTAAATTTTTGAAAAGGGTGTCGTGGGAGTCTCCGAGATTAATTTACCTATGTTGCTGTTTCTCGCTGGCTTGCTCAGTGCACACAACTTACACTGTTTTACGAATTTAGCTATCTCGCTGTTCATATTTTCCCAATGATATTCTTTTCGAATACGATGTATAGTTTTATTTATTCCCATATGTGCTCCAATGGTGGATAAGTGGTAGTATTCCATAAGCATTGGTTTAATAATATCCGGGGCAATTAATCTCAAGGATTTTCCATTAGCTACTTTGTAACATAATACTCTCTTACTCAATATATGTTTCTCTGAATTATTTCCTTTATCTAACTGTTCTATTTTTTTATTTAATACGGGTCTTGTTGTTGATACTGAGCTATTTCAGTAAATGCCAGTGGGAATGCAGTAATTAGCGTATTGATTATCGATGTTTCACCACTTTCCTTATTTTCGGATATTTTATTAGGCGGCTGGAACATACGGGACAGCGTATCGGCAACTACATTTTGGGTACCACGACTGTGTTGTACCTTAAACTTGTAACAATTTAATCTCAATACCCATCTTTTGATACGACCTAACTGTTTAGGGTGATTTAATAACCAAGATAAGGCTTGATTATCAGTTTCTAACAGAATTTCTTTATGTTCTAAAAAGGGTTTGAATTTCTCAAATGCGAATACTACAGCTAAACATTCTAATTCTTATGCGGAGAATTTCTTTTCCTGGCCGGTTAGAGTTCGCGAGGCATAACTGATCGGTAATCTAGAATTATCTATTCCCTGATATATTACTGCTCCTAGTGCTACACTTGAACTGTCAGTCTGTACTACAAATGGTTTAGTGAAATCAGCTAATTGTAATACTGGGGGTGATATTATGCTCTCTTTCAGTGTTTCAATTGCCGATTGGTGTTGTGGAGTCCATTCAAATTTCGCTCCTTTTTTCTTAACGCGTTCAATGGTGCTGCTATATCAGCGAGGTGAGGGACATACTTGTGGAAGTAATTTATCATTCCCAAAAATCGGGCTATTCCTTTCGTATCCCGTGGTTGTAAAAATTCTCTGATAGCACGGGTGCGTTCTGGGTCTATGCTTACCTTTCCGTCGGCCTTTACTATGTGACCTAAAAATGAAAATTGTTTAACAGCAAAATTTACCTTACTAGGGTTTACTGTTAATCCGGCTTTCTTTAATCGTGATAATACTTTACGTAAATGATGCAGATGTTGATCCACAGATTCGCTGTAGATTACTATGTCATCTAGGTAGTGATATACAAATTTAAATTTTACGTCGTGGAATATTTTCTCTAACAATCTGCTACATACAGAACTTCCTTGGGATATTCCAAAGGGTACTCTAGTAAATTGGTACAGATTGAATGGGACGGCGAAGGCGGTTAGGCGTTTGGATTCTTCCGATAGCGGTATTTGATGAAATGCCTGATTGAGGTCCATTATGATGAAAACTTTAGCTTTTGTAAAGTAATGGAAAGCGCTGTGGATGTCGGGGAGTGGTATGAACTCGAATTCTATTCTTTTATTTAATTGCCTATAGTCCACAACTAATCTATGTTTATCGGTGCCTTTAGGTACTAAACACGCAGGTGATGAATACGGCGAAGTGGAAGGTACTATGACTCGTTGTTCTAACAATTTATTGATTTGATTTCTCATTATTTCCATTTTTGGTGGAGATAATTTGTATGGGTGCAGTCGTATTACTTTGTTGTCACTCAGGTTGATCTTGTACCCTATTAGATTCGTTAATCCTAACTTTGGGGTGAGGACGGTGGAAAATTCTTTTATTAGTTTCTGTATTTTCAGTCTATCTCTACTTTCTAAATGATCCACTGCAGACTCGTGGTGTTCTAGGTGCGTTGCAGAAGTTTCCATATCTCCACTGTTGTTTATTTCATAATCAAAATTATATTTTCGAGTACGGTCGAATCTAAAATAATACTGCTTATCGTACATGTCAAGAATTATACCTGTTTTACTGACAAAGTCCGCTCCTAATATTAAGTTTGGTCCTAATCAGTCATATACTAACACTGGAAAGTACCACGCTAAATTTTTAATTTTTAGTTTAATCGTAACGCTGAGTTTTATGATTAAGTTTTGTTTGTTAGCGGTAGCGCATTTTATGTTCACCGGTTGACTACGTTTAACAAGATTGTGTTTAGCTAATGTATCTGCTAGCTGTTGGCTGATTAAGCTCCGTGTCGATCCAGAATCAATTAATCCTAGTGTGGTAGTAACGCCAAGGTCTACTTGTATGTATGGTAATTGACACATAATGGACTTGCATGTAGTAATTGAGTTGCATTTATTGATAAATCTCTCTACATAGGGGTCTAATTTTTTTTTTTTTTTCTGTTTCTTTTTGTACTCCCGGGTTTTACTTATTTTCACGATGCTGCGGAAGACACAGGATTTCGGGTCTCCCTGTCTTACATGTTTTTTGAATAAGAGGGTTTTGGTAGTGCTGTTTCTGTTTACAGTATCTACTGATGTGTCCTAATTTCCTGCAGTTATAACATCTTTTTTCTCAACTTACGGTATCACTCGTATTCTGTTGAGGTTTCAGTTGATGATTCGATTTAGCTTGGTAGTGTGAAGTTTCTGATACCAGGGGTTGTGTTTCATTTCTACGTTGTGTCTGGGGGAGTAACGCACGTCGGTTCTGATCCGAATACCATACGCTGGATGAGTGGATACAGCATTGTTCTAATTCTGA
Organism: Magicicada septendecula; assembly: GCA_034769895.1. Taxonomy (NCBI): domain Eukaryota; kingdom Metazoa; phylum Arthropoda; class Insecta; order Hemiptera; family Cicadidae; genus Magicicada; species Magicicada septendecula. The sequence continues at coordinate 135,492,319 of CM068373.1, read as the reverse complement.
GAACGTGTTGGGTTTATAGATAAGTGCTAAGCGTGATCTCTCTTCCGGGGATAATCCTACCAAGATTGTTTCTACTAACTGATGTGCGCTCCAGTTTACTTGCAGTAATAAGGAAGCTTCTCTTATTTCAGAGATATAGTGGGCGAGTCTCTCGTGAGCTCCTTGTACTCGAAGTACTGTGTTTCGTTTCAGCTCTTCGTAAATTCCCGTTGGAATAAAATGTCTTATCAGAGTTGTATGGAGTTCTTCTACTGGATGTTGTGAACTTAATGACACCTGTACACGGTCCTTTAATGGTGGTCTACATTTGGGCAGAAGGACTTGTAATATTTCGCGATAGCTTAGTTGCTATAAGTCTTTTATTTGTAGCTGGTATTTTATAAAAGCTAATAGTTTGGTGATACTCAATCCATCGGTGTATGGGATTTCTGATAAAATTTTTTCTACGGGGTGAGTTATCTTTCCGTAGAGGTCCGTACTAAAGTTTACGTGAGATGTTATTCTAGGATGTCCCGATACTTGATTTGTCATCGCTGAGGGTGGTAACGCATAATTATTGGTGAGATTGTGGTGTGCATTGGGAAGTGATGCTTCAGCTATCGGTAGGGTATTCACGTTGCTATTCAACAACTGATCATTACTCGGTTCTATCCTCGACACCGAGGGGGATTCGAAATTCACGATAGTGGGTCGCTGTTCTAGGGTAGGTGATTGCACTGGGGAGATATATAATTTAGTCAGAGCTTCTTCAATTTCCTCCATTTTAAATGAGTCAGACTTTCTACGTAATTCTCTTATTATTGTGGGTAATTACTGTAATGCTTCGTCAGCAAATTTTTGCACATCGGGGGGAATTACAGTAACTCTGGGCCAGTTTAATAAATTATTTATCCGACTGGTTAAATCCTCTATTCTCTGAGTGGTACGTAAGATTATAGAGGGTGACTTCTCATCGTGCAGAGATTGCGATATTGAGGTCAGTTCCCTATACTTCGCATAATATGTTTCTCTTTCGCTATCGAGATCTATTTCGCTTAATCGACCTAACTGTGCGGCTGTATCTTGCCTACTTTCGCTTAACGTTTTGCGTAGTTCCGCTACCGTTACGTTCGCGTAAGGTAGCCCGCGCAACAGTGCTTCATAGCATAATTCATCTTTTAACAATAAATCTGGATGGAATTGAGCCATGCTCTTAAGATGGTAAATCTTATACACTACTTATTCTACTTATACTAAACACTCTATTTTCCTATCTTTCGGTTTAGTAAAATTTAAATACATGAGAGATATTAACAAATAGACGATACGAGAGAATCTAATTCGCCTCAGAGAGAGAAGAGGAATTTTCACACAGACATAATATATTTTAACCACATGTTGTTACTGGGCAAGGGGGTCACACGTTTTGTATTAGACAATAGAGGTAGGCAGTGTATTGTCTAGCTCGACTTTGCAGCTGGTAACAATGGGATTGTTTCCTACAGACTGTAACAAGTTACTTTCCTGTCTAATATTGTCGTCAAACCGACAGGTTGGGGAATGAATTTTGTACAGGAAAGAACCTGGGTTTACAACATTTAAATATCCTTACCTATATTATTTTGCGTTATAATGATTATAAAACTCTTTACCCTAATTTATGATTTTACTTACTTAAATACGAGTTCTTATTCTAATAATTTTTTTTATAAATTATTTTTTTTTCTTATTATTAACCCTCAATAATTTACTGGTTAATATCTGACCTCTTTATTTATTTATATTTATTATCGTAGTTCCAAGTAGTCTTTATTATTTTACTTCACGCAAGAGGAAGATTTTATATTAACATGGTAGTTAAACTATCAGAGTGAATAACTCTACAAGGTATTAAATGAAAATAGCAGAAAAGCAAAAGCAAAGCAGAGTGGCGCATTTTATAACGTCTTTATGTTATAATATCGGGAAACTGGTTAATTGGCTCAGGTCAATTAAACAGTGTGCCGGTGTAAACCCGGCTGTCGAAGGTTGTAGAAAATTAATTTTAAAATAACGCGAACGCAAGGGTCAGTTAAAGCGACGAGATTTGTTCGGCTCCGTTAAAACTGCGCGCGCACTCTGTGGGGAGGTTTGGCTGTTTGTTAGACAGCCCAAATGAGATAATTCAGTCACCGACCGACACTCAAGGAAACAGCTGACCCCTCATCCGAACAGATTGTACTACGCAGTTATTTCTTCTACTCTTATGGCAGGCTGAATTTACGAGACTTCCCGGTAAGTGATCATAGCATCTTATTGTATGCGTCAAAATAATTAAATTTGATTAACGAAATGTATGCAGCCGTATGAGAGATACGAATGTATGTGGGGGCGACCCGGCAGTGTGTATATTAACAGACTTATTTAATGTTCAGTATGTACAGCTTAGGTTCTCTTTATTATTATTATAATATTGTAAGAGTCACTGTAATCGTTTCATAGAATGTTAAATAAATTATAAGCTAAAGTCAGTGCGTAGGCAAGAAGTGAATTGTGCACGTACATGCACCAGATTGCTTGCGGGTTCTCTTTAGTTAACTATGGCAGTAAAAATAACTTGTGAGACCACCCTTAGAGGAAACATTATTAATATTTTATTTGTGTGCAACTGTGAGTGCCTTGAATGTGATCATTTTTTGACAAATTGCAATAATTGTGCCGCCACGTGGCAATCTAACCTGTTGGATTCTGTCGGAGCGTGTTAAGAGCTCGTGCAAATGACTTTACTCTACGCCTTTTAATAAAATCTTTTTATTTTTGAATTAATCATCCCATGGTAGACTTTATTACTCTTTAAGCAATTTGCAAAGAACTAATAACCGAAACCTTGTGCATTTATCTTGAGTTGGTTGAAGGCCCGTTCTGAGGTTATTAACCTGGGAACTCGGGTGGACTATTTTTATGAACAGCATTTCTAATTTTTATGAATTACCAGGGTTCTCGCCTAAGCCGGAGATGCTGGTCTTGCTGATAGAACTCCATCTTCATCAACCATGAACCATCATAAACGCACCTGTTCGGAGAAAGGAGTCTGGTGACCAACTCAAGATGTATCACATGCTCATCATAATTAAGGTGGTATGAACTCTTTTATTTTTTGTTGGCCGGGCCTGCCGTGCTCCTGATTCACAGTTTAAATTTCTTTTGAAACCATGTGCCCACGTGGCCAGACCGTCTGCTATAGAGTGTGTCAGCTGAACATTATGTGACTTTAGTAATTTAACTTCATAAAACTAAGTACGATGTTTGTAATTGTGTGCTGCACTGGGGGAGCGTGCTAGAGATTTTTTTTACACTTAAATATTTTCATATATGGCCAATAGTCATTACTATGCTTGCTACAAAATTTATGTCACATGTTAGGGGTTCTGTTCCGGCTGGTTCAGAACGGGGTTTATATTTTAATTTCATTTTGGTTTAACATGTAAGGGCTGGGGGGGTTTCGTTTTCTTTTTTCTGGCTGTTTTCGGGGAATAAATGGGGACATAGTTTTTGCCAGGCACATGTTCATGCAGTTTAAGGCAGGTTTGATTCCTGTCACACATGGTTAAGTACAGGCTGGCGCGCTCCCACATCTGCTAGGATACAACAGTCAGTTATTATAAATTCATTTATATACAGCCATTCGGCTTTAACAGAAAAGAACTTTCATATCTTTCTGGGCATATACTGATTAATATTTTTTCACTTTATAAAGGTCTATACTGATTAATTTTTTTTCACTTGTAAAAGCATAGACTTATTCATGTACCCATCTGGATTTGTAAAACAAAATTCACATTTTATAAACTCATAACAATTGCTTAAAATCAGGTGATGAGGATTTTTCTCATTTATGTGATGTCTAAGAAACTTAAAGAATTTCATATGCTCGTGGGGGCCAATTATCTGATGCTATCTATACATATGGGAGGTCCGGTCTCTCTTATGGTTTATGAGTGATTATTATCCTTTCGGGGGTTTTTCTTATTTATTCAAATTAATGGAAATTGATGATGACGGTGACTGAAGGGCGAAAGTTTATGATTGCCTGTTTTAGGGCTTGGTAGAAACACTGCCTGTTGAGCATGCGTATTCCAAGGGTATTAGGTGTTTCTAATATGTGTCTATAATTATGAGTGTATGTGTCTTTATGTTTCTGTACGTGTCTTTATGTTTCTGTCCATGTTAAGCGTTAGCCACAAAAGAGGGAAAACTATATAATTACTGAATGTTGTCTGATACACACATATATATATATATATATATATATATATATATATATATGATAATTACTGATATACAGACCTTGTCTTTTGACACTATTAAGGATATAGGACTTATTTATTTATTATGTATTTTGTGGGTTATTCCTGATATTATGTGACAATTATGTGATAATTTTGTGATTTACATGTAGCGAATCATGGGGTACAATAAAAGTTGTTATTGTTGAATTACAGCCGAGTTTCATTGCAAGTCCCGTCATACTGGACCCAGCGCATTTTTGGCTTCTCTAGGCTCGGGCCTAGTTTTAAATAACTTGTGGCTTCTCTTTCAAAAAAAAAAAATAAGTACAAAAAAAAATAAATAAAATACAAAAAAATTTATATACAGCATAAAAAGGAAAGAGGGGTCACAAATGGTAGCAGAGAGCGTGGTTGATTCTAGGGTTGAACCCTTGGGTCCTTGGGTGTGACGGGGCTTGCAAACTCGGAAATATTAGGCTATTGTTATGACATTGTTTTTCTTATGTATATAGGCTAGTTTTAGGTCGTATAACTTGTGAGTCTGGTCGCACCACTGAGGCTGGTATTTGTGTTCGGAAAATGTGACAGCTTGAACTGCCGGGGAGTCTCAAGGGTGGCCTGGGTGATAGAATGTTGCGGATTCAGGGTCGGGGAGTAGTGTGTGACATTAGCGGGATGCGGTATGGCCCGATCGGAAGTCGGTACCGTCACCGACTTAAGTCCTGTTCACGTTTGATTACTAATTCCCGAATTATGAATTCAGATTCCTAGTTGGTTTTTGTGAGTTATGTGTTGGTGAGACGTGTGTGTCGAATTGATGTTTGATGTTATGTGTGTTCAGTATTGTTGGTTGTTCCTTGTCTCCTTCTGTGGTGTGAGTAGATGGTTCCGAAGTAGGCCAGGTCTCCGCAGCGCTAGAGAACCCGAGGGTCGCTCAAAGGAAGGACAGTACTTGGGTTTTTTCTGATTCTTGTGAATATGTTTTTGTAGGTTATGTTTGTGTTAGGTGTTTAGTGGGGATTTGTTTTATGATTGTTTGTTTTGAATTGTGCAATTCTGGCGGCGGTATGCTATCAGAAATTGCCCCACCCTCTTTCAGGAGTTCTCCAGAAACTTTCAGTTTTAGATGGAATAGATGAGGAGCAGTTGCTGGTTTTCTTAGATCTTGTTCTGCAGTTGGCAGATTTCCCGGGGGTGTCCGATGGGGAGGTCTTGTCCCTTATATACCCGTATTGCCGAGGTGCGTTGGCAGGGTTGGTCACAAACACTCTGCGTCGGGGTGACAGTGTTGATGCTTTCCATGGGGAGGTGTTGAACTTCTTCCTACCCATTCGACGACGTGCCCAGCTTAAGCTTGAAAGATTCTATCGCCTACAGGCCAACGGAGAGGCGTTAGGGGACTTCGTGCACGATATACGGAAAGCTGCCCGGGTGTTAAGGTTGGGGTTGCCCGAGACAGAAGTGATACAAGCGATTCTGGAAGGACTGACTCCCCAAGAGAGATCTCGTTTGGTATTCGCGGACTGTCCACGTTGTTTTGCGGACCTTGAACGGCTGTGTGTGGTTTCAAGAACGGTCCAGAAGGTTGACGAGTCCCGGGGAAGAGATGCTACAGATGTCCAATACTCCAGTGGTTCATCAGGAAGAGCCAAAAGGGACAAACATGGTGGTTGGAGGAGAACACAGGAGGCTGTCAGAAAGCCTGAATATTCCGGAAGTGACGGAGGCTACAAGGGGGTGGCAAGTGAGAAGACGGTAACAACAGCTACAGCACGGAAAACAAAGAAATACGAAATTAACAGGGGAAGAAGAAATTATGTTAGGGAACAAACAGCGGCAAGCAGGGAGCCTGTAGTTAGGCGTTATTCTTATCTGGAGAAAAGTGAGAGTTTAAAGGTTCCAGAGGAATTACCAGTGCCTAATAGAGTGGTGAATGAAGAAGGTGAAGCAGAAGAAGAAAAGTGGAATAACTTTTGTGGATCAATACAAGAGGATAAGAACACGTTAGTTAATACTGAGTTACAGGACTCGAAGAGGACGTCATGGTTGAATCCAGATGCCGCAGAATTTGTTCCGGTACTTCCATCTCGGTTCGTGACGGATCCAAATCCGGTAATATCGTCACCGCCTACGCAGGGATATGAGAAGTCACTTGATGGTGTAGCTTCACCATCGCCAGTAGAAATTAATCTAGTCATTGCACATGAACCTGGACAGCTGGATTCCAGGGTGGAAAATGTTGAGGACGTTGTAGTTGCTGAAAGTGGGGAAAGAGTGGAATCGACAGAAGAGTCAGAAGAGCGGTCTGCGGATGCTGCACAGGAAGGTATAGTTGTAGGTGTTAGAGAGACTGTAGAGTCTGAAGTTGCAGATGGACACAGGATGTCCGGGCTGCAAGTGTTTCTGAGGTTGTGGATGGACAAGGGGATGTTCATGCCGCAAGTGTGGTAGAAGTAGATGAGGTCGAAGTTGAGGAGAAATTTGGTGGCAGCGGCGTGGAGTGTGTGAGTGAGAATGATGTAGTGTGTGGAGATGTGCAGACGCCTTCTGTAAGTAGTGTTGAGGATTCCGAGGAACGGGAAGAAGTTTCAGGTGGACCAGGTGAGCAACTAGAGGAGGATGAAGATGTGCGGTGTTCTGATGGTGGAAGTGGATGTGATGGCGATGATGGTGATGATGAACGTGTGATGAAAATGAGATTGGAGAAGAAGTTGGTGAAGAAGTTTGTGAAGCGGCTGGTGACGAGTGTGATGGAGAAATTGGTGAGGAGCTGAGGGACGATGCGGTTGAAGATGGATCAGAGGAGCAACGGGAAGATGGTGAGGAGGTGCAGTGTCAGGAGGTTGATTTGGATTATGAAGATGAAAAAGAGGAAATTGTAGAAGAGCAGGAAGAGAAGGAAGGATTGGAAGAAAGACAAGTAGAGGAGTTCGATGATGAGCATAATCCAAAGCGGAGTCAAAGTAGTGAGGTAAGTTGCCTTGATTCTGATTCAGAAGAAACAAATCCGTACAGCTCAACACGAAATAATTTCTCTGAGAAGGGTGTGCGAAAAGAACGTGTACCTAAAGTGCGTCACAGAAAGGTAAGAAGAAGAGGTTAACGGGTAGCGGGTAGATGTTCCCCACAGTCCCAGTGGTGTTTATCTATTTCAGGGTTGCGCCCCTGCCCACGCGAGCCTTGGTTTCCTCCATTCATCCTTATTTCCGGAGGGAGCCATGTCCTTACCCTTACTCCTAGCTATTGACCCTTTAATGATCCTTGCCCCATTTCATCTTCCCAATTTTTCTACCCCTCCCCTTGAAAAAAAAAAAAAAAAAAAAAAAAAAAAAAAAAAAAAAAAAAAAAAACCTATCAATAAGGATAATAATAATATCAATCAATAAGGACTCGATATCAATAAGGACTTGCCGAGAGTGCACATTTAGATTGTGGTCCTGGATTATCATTTGGATGTGGAAGGTTATCATGGAGAAAGTTAGGAGTTAGAGAATGTTCCCTCAGAGTGTCGTGGTCTTGGAGATTGTAAGTTCCCCTGTTTTGGTTATGATAGAGAGTGATAATGTGCTGTTGTTTCCTTGTTCATAGTGGTTTGATTTCGATTTTTGGTAGGTGTAGGGTCGTGCCATGCCGCATTCTCCGGTTGTTTCCCGGGCGTTTTTGTAGAGAGAGAGAATGGTATTTATTTTGTATCGACGTCAGTGGAAAAATGAACCCCCTTGCTAGTCATGGTGTTTTTGTTGAATAAAAGTTGAGATTAATGTTCGCGTGCCCTTGATGCGGTCTTCTCTGCCTGGCTAAGCGGGGCCGTCCGCCCTTGTGTAGGGATGTGGGCCAGCCATATGGCAAGGATGGAGATGCCTTGTGGGTGCATGTGGCTGGTCGGTCCAAGTGATGCACGAGAGGTAGTACGGTCGCTCACATACCAAGGTGGGAGATACCTTGTTTGGTCTTAGGACGAGTATGTGAGTGGGACCAGTGGGAGTAGGTGATGGTCACCGGAAAGGGTGACGTTTTGGGGCGGTCCCGTGGTGTTGGCATGGCGGAGAGGGTCGCATGGGGAATGGACGCAGTTGTGAGGAGCCTCTGTTCTCCTGAGAGCAAGTGCTGCTGGGCCACCATAACCACGAAGTCCACGAGCTTGTTTTGGGAAGGGGTACACTGCAGGGTACTCTCCCGAGTTTAAGAGTGGGGCAACCGGGTTGCCCTTTCGGGGTGGGAGTGTGCCGGTGTAAACCCGGCTGTCGAAGGTTGTAGAAAATTAATTTTAAAATAACGCGAACGCAAGGGTCAGTTAAAGCGACGAGATTTGTTCGGCTCCGTTAAAACTGCGCGCGCACTCTGTGGGGAGGTTTGGCTGTTTGTTAGACAGCCCAAATGAGATAATTCAGTCACCGACCGACACTCAAGGAAACAGCTGACCCCTCATCCGAACAGATTGTACTACGCAGTTATTTCTTCTACTCTTATGGCAGGCTGAATTTACGAGACTTCCCGGTAAGTGATCATAGCATCTTATTGTATGCGTCAAAATAATTAAATTTGATTAACGAAATGTATGCAGCCGTATGAGAGATACGAATGTATGTGGGGGCGACCCGGCAGTGTGTATATTAACAGACTTATTTAATGTTCAGTATGTACAGCTTAGGTTCTCTTTATTATTATTATAATATTGTAAGAGTCACTGTAATCGTTTCATAGAATGTTATATAAATTATAAGCTAAAGTCAGTGCGTAGGCATGAAGTGAATTGTGCACGTACATGCACCAGATTGCTTGCGGGTTCTCTTTAGTTAACTATGGCAGTAAAAATAACTTGTGAGACCACCCTTAGAGGAAACATTATTAATATTTTATTTGTGTGCAACTGTGAGTGCCTTGAATGTGATCATTTTTTGACAAATTGCAATAATTGTGCCGCCACGTGGCAATCTAACCTGTTGGATTCTGTCGGAGCGTGTTAAGAGCTCGTGCAAATGACTTTACTCTACGCCTTTTAATAAAATCTTTTTATTTTTGAATTAATCATCCCATGGTAGACTTTATTACTCTTTAAGCAATTTGCAAAAAACTAATAACCGAAACCTTGTGAGTAGGGGGAAAATGGGGGTTCAAACGCAACACAATGTCAACTAATAGAGTCCCGCACCAATCACTTTCACTTTCTACTGGACCACAGCATCCGCGACTTTTTCGCGTATATGCCGTCTTTCGTGAGCCTAAATCACTTTCACTTTCTACTGGACCGCGAATTTCCGCGAATAAATTTTTTTATTTTTTTTTAATTTGATATTTTTATGTTTTTAATTAAATTGATTTGCATATCCGTGAATATATGCCGTCTTTCGCGAGCCTAAATCACTTTCACTTTCTACTGGACCTCGAATTTCCGCGAATAAATTTTTTTAATTTGATATTTTTATTTTTTTAATTAAATTGATTTGCATATCCGTGAATATATGCAGCCTTTCGCGAGCCTAGATCACTTTCACTTTCTACTGGACCACAGCATCCGCGACTTTTTCGCTGATCTGTGTCAAGATCCGCGACTTTTTCGCGTATCTGGACCACAGCATCCGCGAATATAATTTTTTTTTTATATGCCGCCTTTCGCGAGCTTAGATCACTTTCACTTTCTATCACTTGATGTATTATAGTGTATATATTAAATATATGATCAGGGTTACCAACCTTGCATGAGTTCAAATTTGTTATAATGTATATTAAATCTATATGATCAGGTTTACCAACCTATGTATGGGTTCAAACTTGATATGTGTGTGTATTATAGTGTATATTAAAATATATGATCAGGGTTACCAACCTTGCATGAGTTCAAATTTGTTATAATGTATATTAAATCTATATGATCAGGTTTACCAAGTATCCCTCCTCAGACGCTGGTGTTACTTTGCATTTTTGCATTAAATATATATATCGTAAACAATGAAATAATAATATTTCGTCATTGCAAGATTTTAATAAAACAATTATCAGTTTAAATTCTCTCTCTCTCTCTCTCTCTCTCTCTCTCTCACACTTGTTGTGTATGTTTCTCTCTCTCTGTGGTCAGTACAGCGCGCATGTATATGAAATTAGAAAGTTTATATTTATTCGACAAATATTAACGCCCTCTCTCTCTCTCTCTCGCTCGCAGACGTCGGAAGCAATTCGAGGTCATTGACACGACTTTACACTGACACATTGCAGTCTCTCACTCTCTCTCTCTCTCTCGCTCTCTGGGTTAAGCTGGTGTTGTACGTTACTAAAATCATAGCAAATATTTTCATTCTAAGCATGTATTACTGTTTAGTAATAATTACAGCCCCAACAAAGGATATATAAGTTTGTGTACATGGATTGTATATTGCAAGTACGGAATTATTATTTAAATCCGATATCTGTTTTATTAAAATCATACAATGTCAAAAGAGGATAGTTGTCTGTTACGAACCAGTACTAACTCTCCTATATGGTCGTCGCTCGCATCATCCGTATTTAAAGTTCGCTACTTCCAGTACACATGGCCTCTGTAACAGATTTGGTCTCCAACAGGTGTGATTCGAACGGTAAGAGCAAGAACAATATGAACAAGGCCAAGGACATTATATGTCTAGTATCCCTCCTCAGACGCTGGTGTTACTTTGTGTCATAAAATCTCGTGGCACTCAAGATAAGAGACAATACGTTTGCAAAAAACGACAAAATTGAACTTCTGGAAACAAAATTGTACGGTTTGTAAGTAATATCGACAACACAGGTCAGCATTTTTCGGTCATTGACAGATAAAGGGATCGTCACATTAGGACTACTGACTGCTAAATCCAGTAGTACAAGAACTTAGATATTTGTTGTTGAATCAGTAGCAAAAAAATGTTAGATCTACTGTTTTCAGCGTACATAGACATTTGATAATATTCCATTTTGGTTGTATTCGTGAAGCCATAGTGTAATGGCTGTCCTTGGAAGTCATGTAACCCTTAGTGTTTGTGCGGGAATCGTAGTCGGATTTTAGTTTCTGTCATGTCTCGTCCGTTTGTGTGCAGGTTGTCTTTACAGTCACGAAAATCATTTCAAGAGGTAAGCCGCATTGTATTGTTCGCGTACCGCGAGCATATGCGGTGGTGATTGCTGTACAAGAATTCTACGGACTGATGTGTTACGAAATTAGCGTGGTAACCAAGTTCTATGACATAGAGCGCGGGTTTCTCCGTACAATTGTGTAACGTCGCGTAGCATTTTTGTGCGATGTTAAGCGACCTATAAAACGTAATGAACCTGTTGTGCCATGATGACGGAGTTGCACAGATGCGTGTGATAATAATAATAACAATAATAATATAAAGAGGTCGCGTGCTCAAACATTATTATTATTTCGCCTTTGACATGCTCCTTGTCAGTCTGTAATTTAGAGGTAGCGAATCTTTTTGCCATTCTTCTGCCAATGATAAAATGTTCTCTGTAGAGTTATTCGTCAAGTTGTTGGTGTAACAATAACATGGTGTAAGCTACCTCTCGTTTATCCATGAGAATGAGTGTTCGGTGTCATCTGCCGTGAGGGTAAATAGCGCCTTATTTTCGCTATTATTTACAACGGTACGGCTAAAATACTAGTAAGCGTAATCAAAAATTACTTCCTACCCTGCTAACAACATCAATGGATGCATTTTGAGTACGTGGCTATGAAAATGATCCGGACACAGGTTATGTCAGGTTGTAATAAGTTAGGCCTCTCCAGTTCTATAATTTTCTACAAAAAATTAGTTTTGTTTCCGATTAAGTATCTCCATTTTAATTACTTTTAACACTACACTGAAAAGTTTGTAGTTGTGGGTAGAGGAAAAAATATCAGGAAAGGTATCCGTAGTATGTCATACGATAGTGAAGGAAAGATTTCATCGATATTTTGACATGTTCTCTCGCATATGTTATAGGTTACAGTGGATATGAGATTCGGTTAGAACATGTGCACACTAAATAGGTAATTGTAAGGAAAATAAGAAATTACTGTAATAGGTAAGTTGTTCAGTACTACAGGAGTAGAAAAATATTTTCATATTCATCATTGTCGTAAGGAACTCACACCCTGATGGAAGGACACACAAGGTGCAGTACAAAAATCCTCCCAGAAGGTCCTTCCAGAGGGCGACTGACTGTACGCTATCATTAAAATTATACAAAACCACTGCTGTCCCGATTCAGATGTACGACAGTGAGGAATGTAAGCGAGACATGTCTACAATTTGAAGCAGCTGAAGTGCTTTCTCTGAGAAGAGTCAAGGGTTCCACACAGTTGGACAGAACGACTGCATTCGGAACGAGCTAAACGTCTATAATCCGAACCAGCGAATAGACGATTACAGATTAAAATGGTGGGAACACGTCGACGGAATGGACGAAAACAGGCAAGCAGTCCAGCGGGCAAGTGTGACATTAGAAGTCGTGGAATGTGAGAACAAATTTATGTGACTTTACCGAGACGGAACAACCATTTATGTCTAAACCATGAAATGAAGAAGCAGAAGAAGAAACGACGTAGTTCGTTTTGTCGTTATTTGGTAGTTGTTGCCTAGCTATGCAATAAATTATTACCTTCAACTAAAGGAAATTCTGATTTTTATGTAGTCCTTCGACAACGCAGGCTTTACGTTGTACCGAGCAACACTCCGCGTGCTTTTACGGAAAATGTAACATGCGCATGCAATAACGTCACTTAAGCTGCTAGTTGGACATGTTTATGACAGCAGTTTCATGGGATGATTTGAACGGTTTGTTTCATCGAAAACTGTATGCAGGCGAACATATATTTCTGATGTACACGGTTATGTAAACAGAATAGAGAACATGAACTATCAGCCCAAGTAACCTACAATAAATATTATATTTAATCGCTTTTCGTTATAACCGATATGAAATGCCACAAAATGACTACAATTATTGCGTATAACGGAGGATTTATGCCAGCTTTAAATAACAGAAGATTTATCTGAATGGTCAGGCGGCACTAAACGTAATTTCGATTCGTTCCAACGTGCCGTTATTTACCGGTTTAAATACTATGTATTCCACAGCGTTGTGATTTATACAGTAAAAGTGATAACGAAAACGAAACGTCAGTCGGAACGGTTAATTAGGCAGCATAATGGTAGGCGATTGACACGTACGGACAAGTTCATGACAGCGGCGGCGATGATTATTGTACGTAAGAAGAAATGTAAATGAGCTGTGGAGTCATGACGGCTGTGTACATCAATTGCTTCACAACAATACGGACTACACCGTTATCGTACAACAATGGCTTTATACAGTGATTATTGTTGTATTGATTTTTATTCAGCGATTGTCGAAGCCTTTCAGTTTTCTTTGTCTGTTTAATTTCAGTTGAAGCTAATTCGAAGCGATTGCCTGTTACATTTCGTCTTGTCGTCTTTACATTTCCTTAGTGTAACACATAGTTTTGTTTTGTGGCACGCGTATTATCTTCAGAAGAAGGTCCGTTAAATTTATTTTTTAAGACAAACCTTAATCCCACGTCACCGGATTACATATGACCTATGATGTTGGAATCGTTGTTAATTAACACGTAGACCGATTTGTATTGGTTAATTTGTAGGCGTGTTGAATTTGTTTAATAAAGGACTTGTCGGAAAATTTCTTTTCCGACCACAACATTAATCCTTTGCGTCAATTATTTGGCCATTAAGTAGTTTTATCAGTAAGTAAAATTTCGTCATTTCTTGAAGTGTTGTTTATAAAAATTCCATATGCGGCAATTACAGTAATTTACAATGCAAAAGCGATGTTGTAAGTAATCTTACAGTTATAATTTTAAATTCTTTTTTATACAAAATTATTAAGAAATTTTAAATAAAATATTTAGTATCAATGTTTAAATATTTCCAACAACTATGTTGATTAGAAGTGCTGTAAGTTCAATAACAATGTTCGCTACGTAACGTATTCAAATCTGTTTACTCACCTCTTAAACGTTGATGCACGCAATTATCGATTTCACAATGAGGTATGAAGGCTAATTGCATTCTTCACGTATATATATTGATGTATCTTACAACGGTAGGGTAGGGGTAGCTTGCGTGTTTGTTTTGAAAGTCATTGTCCGCCGTTGGAAACTTTCAGAAGTTAGCGATACTGAAAGTATTTTCGTGCATTAGTCAAAATTAGGAAAACAATGCAGAGAGAGAGCGAGTGGACACACATGTAAGTAGCTCGATACTCAGTGACAACAACACACACACACACACACACAGTTAATATTTGTCAAATATATAACAACGAGTGAGAGAGAGAGAGAGAGGAGGGGTCATCGACCGTGATGGAAAAGCTTTACCTCACTGCTTTAAGAAGTTAGCGATACTGAAAGTATTTTCGGTCAAGTTAACACGGCTCTTTTTAAGAAACATTCTATCATTTATTTGATGTCGATACCGGTATTAATTATAGATTACACTTAGTTCCATTCACTTCCATGTGCTTACAAATACTTGTAATTAGTTTCGTTAATAACTAGGCCAAAACATTGTCATTACATGTCAACTCTTCCGTCTGTCTCGTAAATTTTGCGCAGCACTGTTTGAGTCTTATCGTTGTAAATAAAGAGCAACAGCAACAGTGTCGTAATACTCTACTTATTTGAACAAGTCCTGTATTAAATGCACTTGTTAATGTTTTAATGTGAACAATTTTACGTTTAAATAAAATCTGTACATACAATAAAATTATGTTTCAGTATTAATGATATAAATATTACTGTTTTATTAATTTAAAATACCGTATATATATATAACCTAGGAACTTCGCAGGTGAAGAAATTAATTTCTATTTTTCATCTGTAACGACATGCGTGTATAATTTTAATTTATTTCACTATACACCTCTGAACCTATGTGTAATTATTTTGTAAACTGCGTTATCTATGGAGGAACTGTCGCAGCAAACGTTAACACTAGAACGATTATATTATTATTATTATTTAGTGATCAGATAATTTCATAAAAAAATAAGAAACGTAAAAGATATACGCAGACTTTACCGCAACCACGTCTATTTAGATAAACGGCTCTGAAGAAAAAATAATTCTTCACAAAGCAGAACAACAACAACTACAGTCTCAAATAAATATATTTTAAATCTGGGGCTATGCGTGTACGTAGGGAAGGTCTTCATATGCTCACTGAACAAAATATAAATATTCGCTGGCAGATAATTTCATAAAAATAAGAAACGTAAAAGATATACACTGACTTTACCGCAACCACGTCTATTTAGATAAACGGCTCGGAAGAAAAAATAATTCTTCACAAAGCAGAACAACAACTACAGTCTCAAATAAATATATTTTAAAAAAGATAAATATACATTAGATGGAAATGTTTCCTCTGTTTTTCTCTGTGAAACACAAAAAGAACTTGGGAATCGTGTTTCTTCCCTAGATGCGGTCAACACGATTAAAAGTAAAATTTTAATAACAAAGTTTTCACTGTACTTTAACAAGGATGGTAATATTTTTTTTTTCTAGTGCCCAATCTTTTAAACTAAAAAACGTACAATCTTTATTACTTTTACAAATACACACAGACGTTAGGGAGAGACTGCAATGTGTCAGTGTAAAGTCGTGTCAATGACCTCTTGTATTACAATAGTTTCTTACTGAAGGCTTGTACGCTTTAAATTCAGCTATACCTAAAATATATCTTCAATTAGGGTCATTGTACACACACAGTGGAATGCTTTCAGAAATTTGCGACACACACACACACACACACACACACATACATACACAACGATGTTTCTACTTATTTGAACAAGTCCTGTATTAAATGCACTTGTTAATGTTTTAATGTGAACAATTTTACGTTTAAATAAAATCTGTACATACAATAAAATTATGTTTCAGTATTAATGATATAAATATTACTCTTTTATTAATTTAAAATACTGTATATATATATATATAACCTAGGAACTTCGCAGGTGAAGAAATTAATTTCTATTTTTCATCTGTAACGACATGCGTGTATAATTTTAATTTATTTCACTATACACCTTCGCCACCGCTGCTACCACAGTCGTCAGTAATAAAAAAAGAAGAAAGATCAGTTAGGAAACGCATCAGTACTCGTTCGAAACTGAAACGATTAACGTACCTTACGTCTTACGTCTTACGTCTTACGTCTTACGTCTTACGTTTACGTTTTACGTCTTACGTCTTACGTTTTAGTTTCACATCTTACGTCTTACGTCTTACGTTTTACGTTTTACGTCTTACGTCTTACGTTTACGTTTTACGTCTTACGTCTTACGTTTTAGTTTCACATCTTACGTCTTACGTCTTACGTTTTACGTTTTACGTCTTACGTTTTACGTTTTACGTTTTTTTATTCACGGAAATTCGCGGATGCTGTGGTCCATTGGGACTGATGTTAATCGTTTCAGTTTCGAACGAGAACTGATTAGCAATTGTGTTTGCGTTCGAGAAGTTTAAACCCTTCCTAGAACATAAAGAATTCCTTTTGGAAACCGTCAATCAGGCGTTATCTTGGTTATTGAATCACCCTAAACAGTTAGGACGAATTGGAAGGTGGATATTGAAGTTAAACTGCTACAAATTCAGAGTGCAGCATATAAAAGGTACTCAAAACGTAGTCGCTGATACCCTGTCCCGTATGTTCCAGTCGCCCACTAAAACTCCTGAAAACAAAGAGAATCAGGAAATAGCACATGCTAACGCCGTAATTACTGAATTCCCCCTTGCCTTCACAAACATTGCTCTGTATCAACAACAAGACCTCTCACTGAAGCCTATTATAGAACAACTTACGCAAGGTATTAAATCCGAGAAGTACGTATTGAGTAGAAATGTACTATGTCACAAGATAAGAATAATAGTCCCGGATGTAATTAAGCCCATGCTGATGGAATACTTCCATTCATCTACCATAGGAGCCCATATGGGAATCAATAAGACAATACATCGTGTTCGAAAGGAATATCATTGGAACAATATGAACAGCGAAATAGCCAACTTCGTAAAGAAATGTACATTATGTGCCCTCAGTAAACCGGCCCGAAATAATCAAGTGAGCCAAATGATTTCAGAAATCCCTAAGACCCCTTTTTCTAAACTTTATCTAGATTTCTCAGGTCCATATCCACGATCCAAATCAGGCAATACAATGTTACTCATCTGTGTAGATTCGTTCACTAAATTTGTTTGGATGTATCCCATGCGACGAGCATTAGCGTCGACGACTGTAAAAATATTACAGGAAAGACTATTTAAAGACTACGGTACTCCAGTACGTATAGTATCTGATAAAAGTCCACAGTTTAAAGCGAAAGAATTTAGGAATATGTGTTTCAAGTTAGGGATAGACCATATAACCACTACAGAGTATCGACCGCAAGGCAATATTGCTGAAAGGTATCTACGAAACCTCAAATCTGCGCTAATCGCCTATCATGCAAACGATCATACGTCGTGGGACCAAAACCTATCCTGGATTCAATATGCTTTTAATTCAGCTTATCACGAAGGTCACAAGTCGACCCCGTTTGAGTTACTGTACAAATACCGACCAAACCACCCTTTGTCCACAAGATGGAATATACACGATCTGCTGCCTCCGCAAATAACGGATAAGCAGATAAAGCGAATATGGAATAAAGCCCGCTCTAATTTAAGAGCAAACTTAGAGAAATCCAGAAAATACCACTGCATTTAATACATGACTTGTTCAAATAAGTAGAAACAGCGTTGTGTATGTGTGTGTGTGTGTGTCGAAAATTTCTGAAAGCATTCCACTGTGTGTGTACAATGACCCTAATTGAAGATATATTTTAGGTATAGCTGAATTTAAAGCGTACAAGCCTTCAGTAAGAAACTATTGTAATACAAGAGGTCATTGACACGACTTTACACTGACACATTGCAGTCTCTCCCTAACGTCTGTGTGTATTTGTAAAAGTAATAAAGATTGTACGTTTTTTAGTTTAAAAGATTGGGCACTAGAAAAAAAAAATATTACCATCCTTGTTAAAGTACAGTGAAAACTTTGTTATTAAAATTTTACTTTTAATCGTGTTGACCGCATCTAGGGAAGAAACACGATTCCCAAGTTCTTTTTGTGTTTCACAGAGAAAAACAGAGGAAACATTTCCATCTAATGTATATTTATCTTTTTTAAAATATATTTATTTGAGACTGTAGTTGTTGTTCTGCTTTGTGAAGAATTATTTTTTCTTCCGAGCCGTTTATCTAAATAGACGTGGTTGCGGTAAAGTCAGTGTATATCTTTTACGTTTCTTATTTTTATGAAATTATCTGCCAGCGAATATTTATATTTTGTTCAGTGAGCATATGAAGACCTTCCCTACGTACACGCATAGCCCCAGATTTAAAATATATTTATTTGAGACTGTAGTTGTTGTTGTTCTGCTTTGTGAAGAATTATTTTTTCTTCAGAGCCGTTTATCTAAATAGACGTGGTTGCGGTAAAGTCTGCGTATATCTTTTACGTTTCTTATTTTTTTATGAAATTATCTGATCACTAAATAATAATAATAATATAATCGTTCTAGTGTTAACGTTTGCTGCGACAGTTCCTCCATAGATAACGCAGTTTACAAAATAATTACACATAGGTTCAGAGGTGTATAGTGAAATAAATTAAAATTATACACGCATGTCGTTACAGATGAAAAATAGAAATTAATTTCTTCACCTGCGAAGTTCCTAGGTTATATATATATACGGTATTTTAAATTAATAAAACAGTAATATTTATATCATTAATACTGAAACATAATTTTATTGTATGTACAGATTTTATTTAAACGTAAAATTGTTCACATTAAAACATTAACAAGTGCATTTAATACAGGACTTGTTCAAATAAGTAGAGTATTACGACACTGTTGCTGTTGCTCTTTATTTACAACGATAAGACTCAAACAGTGCTGCGCAAAATTTACGAGACAGACGGAAGAGTTGACATGTAATGACAATGTTTTGGCCTAGTTATTAACGAAACTAATTACAAGTATTTGTAAGCACATGGAAGTGAATGGAACTAAGTGTAATCTATAATTAATACCGGTATCGACATCAAATAAATGATAGAATGTTTCTTAAAAAGAGCCGTGTTAACTTGACCGAAAATACTTTCAGTATCGCTAACTTCTTAAAGCAGTGAGGTAAAGCTTTTCCATCACGGTCGATGACCCCTCCTCTCTCTCTCTCTCTCACTCGTTGTTATATATTTGACAAATATTAACTGTGTGTGTGTGTGTGTGTGTGTTGTTGTCACTGAGTATCGAGCTACTTACATGTGTGTCCACTCGCTCTCTCTCTGCATTGTTTTCCTAATTTTGACTAATGCACGAAAATACTTTCAGTATCGCTAACTTCTGAAAGTTTCCAACGGCGGACAATGACTTTCAAAACAAACACGCAAGCTACCCCTACCCTACCGTTGTAAGATACATCAATATATATACGTGAAGAATGCAATTAGCCTTCATACCTCATTGTGAAATCGATAATTGCGTGCATCAACGTTTAAGAGGTGAGTAAACAGATTTGAATACGTTACGTAGCGAACATTGTTATTGAACTTACAGCACTTCTAATCAACATAGTTGTTGGAAATATTTAAACATTGATACTAAATATTTTATTTAAAATTTCTTAATAATTTTGTATAAAAAAGAATTTAAAATTATAACTGTAAGATTACTTACAACATCGCTTTTGCATTGTAAATTACTGTAATTGCCGCATATGGAATTTTTATAAACAACACTTCAAGAAATGACGAAATTTTACTTACTGATAAAACTACTTAATGGCCAAATAATTGACGCAAAGGATTAATGTTGTGGTCGGAAAAGAAATTTTCCGACAAGTCCTTTATTAAACAAATTCAACACGCCTACAAATTAACCAATACAAATCGGTCTACGTGTTAATTAACAACGATTCCAACATCATAGGTCATATGTAATCCGGTGACGTGGGATTAAGGTTTGTCTTAAAAAATAAATTTAACGGACCTTCTTCTGAAGATAATACGCGTGCCACAAAACAAAACTATGTGTTACACTAAGGAAATGTAAAGACGACAAGACGAAATGTAACAGGCAATCGCTTCGAATTAGCTTCAACTGAAATTAAACAGACAAAGAAAACTGAAAGGCTTCGACAATCGCTGAATAAAAATCAATACAACAATAATCACTGTATAAAGCCATTGCTGTACGATAACGGTGTAGTCCGTATTGTTGTGAAGCAATTGATGTACACAGCCGTCATGACTCCACAGCTCATTTACATTTCTTCTTACGTACAATAATCATCGCCGCCGCTGTCATGAACTTGTCCGTACGTGTCAAATCGCCTACCATTATGCTGCCTAATTAACCGTTCCGACCGACGTTTCGTTTTCGTTATCACTTTTACTGTATAAATCACAACGCTGTGGAATACATAGTATTTAAACCGGTAAATAACGGCACGTTGGAACGAATCGAAATTACGTTTAGTGCCGCCTGACCATTCAGATAAATCTTCTGTTATTTAAAGCTGGCATAAATCCTCCGTTATACGCAATAATTGTAGTCATTTTGTGGCATTTCATATCGGTTATAACGAAAAGCGATTAAATATAATATTTATTGTAGGTTACTTGGGCTGATAGTTCATGTTCTCTATTCTGTTTACATAACCGTGTACATCAGAAATATATGTTCGCCCTGCAGACAGTTTTCGATGAAACAAACCGTTCAAATCATCCCATGAAACTGCTGTCATAAACATGTCCAACTAGCAGCTTAAGTGACGTTATTGCATGCGCATGTTACATTTTCCGTAAAAGCACGCGGAGTGTTGCTCGGTACAACGTAAAGCCTGCGTTGTCGAAGGACTACATAAAAATCAGAATTTCCTTTAGTTGAAGGTAATAATTTATTGCATAGCTAGGCAACAACTACCAAATAACGACAAAACGAACTACGTCGTTTCTTCTTCTGCTTCTTCATTTCATGGTTTAGACATAAATGGTTGTTCCGTCTCGGTAAAGTCACATAAATTTGTTCTCACATTCCACGACTTCTAATGTCACACTTGCCCGCTGGACTGCTTGCCTGTTTTCGTCCATTCCGTCGACGTGTTCCCACCATTTTAATCTGTAATCGTCTATTCGCTGGTTCGGATTATAGACGTTTAGCTCGTTCCGAATGCAGTCGTTCTGTCCAACTGTGTGGAACCCTTGACTCTTCTCAGAGAAAGCACTTCAGCTGCTTCAAATTGTAGACATGTCTCGCTTACATTCCTCACTGTCGTACATCTGAATCGGGACAGCAGTGGTTTTGTATAATTTTAATGATAGCGTACAGTCAGTCGCCCTCTGGAAGGACCTTCTGGGAGGATTTTTGTACTGCACCTTGTGTGTCCTTCCATCAGGGTGTGAGTTCCTTACGACAATGATGAATATGAAAATATTTTTCTACTCCTGTAGTACTGAACAACTTACCTATTACAGTAATTTCTTATTTTCCTTACAATTACCTATTTAGTGTGCACATGTTCTAACCGAATCTCATATCCACTGTAACCTATAACATATGCGAGAGAACATGTCAAAATATCGATGAAATCTTTCCTTCACTATCGTATGACATACTACGGATACCTTTCCTGATATTTTTTCCTCTACCCACAACTACAAACTTTTCAGTGTAGTGTTAAAAGTAATTAAAATGGAGATACTTAATCGGAAACAAAACTAATTTTTTGTAGAAAATTATAGAACTGGAGAGGCCTAACTTATTACAACCTGACATAACCTGTGTCCGGATCATTTTCATAGCCACGTACTCAAAATGCATCCATTGATGTTGTTAGCAGGGTAGGAAGTAATTTTTGATTACGCTTACTAGTATTTTAGCCGTACCGTTGTAAATAATAGCGAAAATAAGGCGCTATTTACCCTCACGGCAGATGACACCGAACACTCATTCTCATGGATAAACGAGAGGTAGCTTACACCATGTTATTGTTACACCAACAACTTGACGAATAACTCTACAGAGAACATTTTATCATTGGCAGAAGAATGGCAAAAAGATTCGCTACCTCTAAATTACAGACTGACAAGGAGCATGTCAAAGGCGAAATAATAATAATGTTTGAGCACGCGACCTCTTTATATTATTATTGTTATTATTATTATCACACGCATCTGTGCAACTCCGTCATCATGGCACAACAGGTTCATTACGTTTTATAGGTCGCTTAACATCGCACAAAAATGCTACGCGACGTTACACAATTGTACGGAGAAACCCGCGCTCTATGTCATAGAACTTGGTTACCACGCTAATTTCGTAACACATCAGTCCGTAGAATTCTTGTACAGCAATCACCACCGCATATGCTCGCGGTACGCGAACAATACAATGCGGCTTACCTCTTGAAATGATTTTCGTGACTGTAAAGACAACCTGCACACAAACGGACGAGACATGACAGAAACTAAAATCCGACTACGATTCCCGCACAAACACTAAGGGTTACATGACTTCCAAGGACAGCCATTACACTATGGCTTCACGAATACAACCAAAATGGAATATTATCAAATGTCTATGTACGCTGAAAACAGTAGATCTAACATTTTTTTGCTACTGATTCAACAACAAATATCTAAGTTCTTGTACTACTGGATTTAGCAGTCAGTAGTCCTAATGTGACGATCCCTTTATCTGTCAATGACCGAAAAATGCTGACCTGTGTTGTCGATATTACTTACAAACCGTACAATTTTGTTTCCAGAAGTTCAATTTTGTCGTTTTTTGCAAACGTATTGTCTCTTATCTTGAGTGCCACGAGATTTTATGACACAAAGTAACACCAGCGTCTGAGGAGGGATACTAGACATATAATGTCCTTGGCCTTGTTCATATTGTTCTTGCTCTTACCGTTCGAATCACACCTGTTGGAGACCAAATCTGTTACAGAGGCCATGTGTACTGGAAGTAGCGAACTTTAAATACGGATGATGCGAGCGACGACCATATAGGAGAGTTAGTACTGGTTCGTAACAGACAACTATCCTCTTTTGACATTGTATGATTTTAATAAAACAGATATCGGATTTAAATAATAATTCCGTACTTGCAATATACAATCCATGTACACAAACTTATATATCCTTTGTTGGGGCTGTAATTATTACTAAACAGTAATACATGCTTAGAATGAAAATATTTGCTATGATTTTAGTAACGTACAACACCAGCTTAACCCAGAGAGCGAGAGAGAGAGAGAGAGTGAGAGACTGCAATGTGTCAGTGTAAAGTCGTGTCAATGACCTCGAATTGCTTCCGACGTCTGCGAGCGAGAGAGAGAGAGAGAGGGCGTTAATATTTGTCGAATAAATATAAACTTTCTAATTTCATATACATGCGCGCGGTACTGACCACAGAGAGAGAGAAACATACACAACAAGTGTGAGAGAGAGAGAGAGAGAGAGAGAGAGAGAGAATTTAAACTGATAATTGTTTTATTAAAATCTTACAATGACGAAATATTATTATTTCATTGTTTACGATATATATATTTAATGCAAAAATGCAAAGTAACACCAGCGTCTGAGGAGGGATACTTGGTAAACCTGATCATATAGATTTAATATACATTATAACAAATTTGAACTCATGCAAGGTTGGTAACCCTGATCATATATTTTAATATACACTATAATACACACACATATCAAGTTTGAACCCATACATAGGTTGGTAAACCTGATCATATAGATTTAATATACATTATAACAAATTTGAACTCATGCAAGGTTGGTAACCCTGATCATATATTTAATATATACACTATAATACATCAAGTGATAGAAAGTGAAAGTGATCTAAGCTCGCGAAAGGCGGCATATAAAAAAAAAATTATATTCGCGGATGCTGTGGTCCAGATACGCGAAAAAGTCGCGGATCTTGACACAGATCAGCGAAAAAGTCGCGGATGCTGTGGTCCAGTAGAAAGTGAAAGTGATCTAGGCTCGCGAAAGGCTGCATATATTCACGGATATGCAAATCAATTTAATTAAAAAAATAAAAATATCAAATTAAAAAAATTTATTCGCGGAAATTCGAGGTCCAGTAGAAAATGAAAGTGATTTAGGCTCGCGAAAGACGGCATATATTCACGGATATGCAAATCAATTTAATTAAAAAAATAAAAATATCAAATTAAAAAAAAATAAAAAAATTTATTCGCGGAAATTCGCGGTCCAGTAGAAAGTGAAAGTGATTTAGGCTCACGAAAGACGGCATATACGCGAAAAAGTCGCGGATGCTGTGGTCCAGTAGAAAGTGAAAGTGATTGGTGCGGGACTCTATTAGTTGACAATGTGTTGCGTTTGAACCCCCATTTTCCCCCTACTCTTGTGCATTTATCTTGAGTTGGTTGAAGGCCCGTTCTGAGGTTATTAACCTGGGAACTCGGGTGGACTATTTTTATGAACAGCATTTCTAATTTTTATGAATTACCAGGGTTCTCGCCTAAGCCGGAGATGCTGGTCTTGCTGATAGAACTCCATCTTCATCAGCCATGAACCATCATAAACGCACCTGTTCGGAGAAAGGAGTCTGGTGACCAACTCAAGATGTATCACATGCTCATCATAATTAAGGTGGTATGAACTCTTTTATTTTTTGTTGGCCGGGCCTGCCGTGCTCCTGATTCACAGTTTAAATTTCTTTTGAAACCATGTGCCCACGTGGCCAGACCGTCTGCTATAGAGTGTGTCAGCTGAACATTATGTGACTTTAGTAATTTAACTTCATAAAACTAAGTACGATGTTTGTAATTGTGTGCTGCACTGGGGGAGCGTGCTAGAGATTTTTTTTACACTTAAATATTTTCATATATGGCCAATAGTCATTACTATGCTTGCTACAAAATTTATGTCACATGTTAGGGGTTCTGTTCCGGCTGGTTCAGAACGGGGTTTATATTTTAATTTCATTTTGGTTTAACATGTAAGGGCTGGGGGGGTTTCGTTTTCTTTTTTCTGGCTGTTTTCGGGGAATAAATGGGGACATAGTTTTTGCCAGGCACATGTTCATGCAGTTTAAGGCAGGTTTGATTCCTGTCACACATGGTTAAGTACAGGCTGGCGCGCTCCCACATCTGCTAGGATACAACAGTCAGTTATTATAAATTCATTTATATACAGCCATTCGGCTTTAACAGAAAAGAACTTTCATATCTTTCTGGGCATATACTGATTAATATTTTTTCACTTTATAAAGGTCTATACTGATTAATTTTTTTCACTTGTAAAAGCATAGACTGATTCATGTACCCATCTGGATTTGTAAAACAAAATTCACATTTTATAAACTCATAACAATTGCTTAAAATCAGGTGATGAGGATTTTTCTCATTTATGTGATGTCTAAGAAACTTAAAGAATTTCATATGCTCATGGGGGCCAATTATCTGATGCTATCTATACATATGGGAGGTCCGGTCTCTCTTATGGCTTATGAGTGATTATTATCCTTTCGGGGGTTTTTCTTATTTATTCAAATTAATGGAAATTGATGATGACGGTGACTGAAGGGCGAAAGTTTATGATTGCCGGTTTTAGGGCTTGGTAGAAACACTGCCTGTTGAGCATGCGTATTCCAAGGGTATTAGGTGTTTCTAATATGTGTTTATAATTATGAGTGCATGTGTCTTTATGTTTCTGTACGTGTCTTTATGTTTCTATCCATGTTAAGCGTTAGCCACAAAAGGGGGAAAATTATATAATTACTGAATGTTGTCTGATACACATATATATATATATATATATATATATGATAATTACTGATATACAGACCTTGTCTTTTGACACTATTAAGGATATAGGACTTATTTATTTATTATGTATTTTGTGGGTTATTCCTGATATTATGTGACAATTATGTGATAATTTTGTGATTTACATGTAGCGAATCATGGGGTACAATAAAAGTTGTTATTGTTGAATTACAGCCGAGTTTCATTGCAAGTCCCGTCATACTGGACCCAGCGCATTTTTGGCTTCTCTAGGCTCGGGCCTAGTTTTAAATAACTTGTGGCTTCTCTTTCAAAAAAAAAATAAGTACAAAAAAATAAATAAAATACAAAAAAATTTATATACAGCATAAAAAAGGAAAGAGGGGTCACAACAGGCTGCCATAATGTTAACAAACTCATAATTAACTGAAATATAAACAAAAGCCAAATAGGATCCCCTGACAGGGGTCTGTAGATTTATTCACTCACCTTTTTGGACCATGACATCTCTTTATTACATACTGTTTTAACATGATAGAAGAAAATTAGTAATGTGTATACTAAAGACAAAAATATTTGCACATTTCGTACAATTGAAATTAGTGTAAGTCATGGGTGAACATAGCTTGTACTGCCCTCGGATCCGAGTTGTTTGTTCCTTTACATGATATTAAAAATAATAATCTTTATTTTGTGCCATCTGAAGAATGGGCTTATTTAACTTTAGCGTGTTATATTCATTAAACTCACTAAACTTAACACATCTTATTACATATCAGGAAATTACAATTTTATGGTAATTAGGTCAGTCTTTAGTGTTTTATTTTACTCTTATTTTGTTATTTAAGTGTTTTCATATATTAGTTTAAGTTAAGTTCTGAACCACGGAAGTAGAATTTCCGTGTCACCTGTGTGTAACATATCCTCGGCGAATCGGCACTTCTGTCTGTTGTGCAGGGTATCTTGGAGATCTTCTGTCTATCGTGTGTTGGTGAAGTTTGGTGTCATTCTTAGAGATGAGTAGTCTGTCTCTTCTGTAGATTCTTGTGGTCTGTTTCTTGGTGGTAACTTTCACTGGTGTTCACATTGTTGTACCGCACATACTGCTTATGGTTAACAGTTACATTCTAAAAGTTTAACATCACATTTAGGTGATGTTATTTAATTATAGAGATGTCATCGTCGCACACTCAAGTCATTTACAACATTTACATCATTCGGCAATTACACAAGCTTTACCTAGTCTACATGTTTTATATTGTCAACATAACTTTCTGTATGCTGTATGACCAGCGGACTCTCTGATTCAACTGAACTAACTAACTATAGGGGTATTGGGCTGTCCGCGCGCGGGTAGTTTCTCATCGCGAAAAGTAGTTCTCAATTATTATTAATTATTTTCCTTTAATTTGCTTACAATTTAATTACATCACTCTATACTTTTATTATTCTTTTATGTAACGCGAGGTCGTTATGGATTTATTGGGTTTCTTTATATCTAATTTTATTAACTGATACATTGTCAAATCGGCATGTTACTACCGGTTTGGGGCATGGAGAAAGGGTTCATCAGTACCTTATTAAATTATTTTAGTATATTAATTTTTAAATTTTTTTTATTTGTGGGATTTAGGCATCTTAAATCGTCACAAACCCATGAGAGCTTAGCTCATGCCTCGCCATTAAAATGTTATTTTTTCCTTTGAGAAGATTTTACAATTAACCTGTTCAAGGAGATTAAAGGTGAGCTGAAGAAATGCTATGTTTGCCAGACTGCTAAGCAACCTAATTCTTCATACCTACGTTGAAATGCAAAGTGTACAGAAGGAGGCGAAAGGGGAGTTAGTTGCAGTGGACTTCTTAGGCCCATTACCACGATCAAGGCGTAATTAGACACATACTGGAACTGTATAGACGTGTTTACGAAGGCAGTTTATCTGCATCCTGTTATACGACGCACAACGAAACCCGTCCTAAAAATTCTGTTACAAAAATTTGTTCCGATGTATTGTAAAATGAAGAGAATTCTTAGTGATCAAGGAGTACAGTTTCAAAGCGTCGTATGGAATAGAGTATTAAGCGAAAATGGAAGTAAGCCCATACTCACATCCATCAGACATTCACAGGGAAATTTCGCCGAGAGAGTGAATAAAGAATTAGGTAAGTACATACGTATTTACTGCCATAACCAACACAATAGATGGGCAGAATATTTACCGTTCTTTGAACAAGCCATTAATGATAATTATAGCGATGCAACAAGCTACACACCGACAGAGCTTGAGCAAGGTCGTCATCACGACAGATTTAGGAAGTGGTACAAACCTGCTAATCAGAACTTACCTGTACCTTTAAGCATTAAAATTGATCATGCTAAAAGTAGAAATTGAAAGAGCTAATAAGAGAATGGAAAGATTTAACAAAACTCATAAGTTACAGAATTTTAATGTTGGAGAGAAAGTGTTATTAAAAACAAATCCAGTTAACAAACGCATAGACAATACTGCTAAAAAATTCTTTAGACTGTATGATGGGTCTTATACTTTGCTAAGACAAGTTGGCAAGCAAACGTTTATTGTACATGATGACACACGACAGAGAGAGATAGGCAAATATCATGCGAGCTCTCTAAGGAAATTTTATGAACGAGTATGTAGGTCACAATTACAATTAAAGGAGAACGCACGCTATAGAAAGTGGATATACTAACAAATCCACGCAGCACTTCAACATGTAAGGGGCGGAATATCTTGTTGAGTCCACTCTACATAAGGATAAATTAAATAATAATTATACCATTATTATGAGCATAATTAATTAAACTAAATGAATATTGTAGTAACAAAATATGATGTAAATTTGGCCAAATGCAAAATTCAAAAATTTAATAAACACGTTTATTAAATTTTTTTATTTTTAATGAGAAAAATAATTCAACAGTACGTCTGCGTACGTTACTGTGCATTGTCGCAGTTAGTTAAAAATAACTGCTAAATTATAATAAATAACTAATATTGTCAGTATTTAAAAAAAAGAAATGCGTATTGAAAGCTGTAAGTAATTAGCGAAGGGGAACACTGAACGTTCAGGTCGGTACCGGAATATCACGCCATGCACAAACTGAGAGTGTAATACAGTGTATTTTATGTGTGTGAGTGTAAGCCAGTTGAATCCGGCATAGCCTCACCACTGAATAAATGTGTATTAAAGAAGTAATTTATTTAAATTATGGTAAGTGCGAGTAAGATATGACAAAACAAATTACGCCACGTTATTAATAATATAAAGACGCGAACATGTGCGGAATCTAGTGCAAAACAATAAAATGCATATTAAAGCAGTGTAAATAAAAGTGAATAGAACCAAGAACAATTAAAGTATAGAAAAACTGTTAACATACAATTATACATAAAAAAATTACCGATTATATGAACATCGAGTAATAAATAAAAGACTTCGCATGTTGCGAATAAAATTAAAATAAATACGAAAAATAAACGAATGTAAAGGGACGGTCGACAAACTACAACAATATAAATCGTGCACAGAATGGTTGAAACATGAATGTTGCTCCCAACAGTATAAATAAGGATCTATGAAAGAGAGTATTCGCACTCGCCATCTTTGTTCCGAGACTGACATAATATTATGGTGCCGCTTGTGTATACATGGGAAGCAGTATAAGTTTGTTTTCGATATTACATAAACTATTATAGTTTTTCGTGCCAAAAATATAATTTCAAAGTGTGAAATTATGTGCCACGTCCTTAAAAATATGGAAATAATAGTTTTCATCTTAAAACTTACTGATTCAGACCATAGTAAGAGGAGAATAATTTTGTCTAAAAAACAACAAATACCAATCGTTACCACTTACCACTTTGTTAGGTATATATTCTCAGATTTTACTTTTATTCCTGTTTATAATAGATGGCTGTTGAATTAATGTTTACTAAACTTCGTTTGTCCAAAAGTCCAAATAAAGTTACTAAAACTATTTTTAATAAACACGAATTTACATTTTTAACTTACTTACTATTAAGTTTATATTCAGGATTTTTGCTTAACATTTAGTTAAAATTAATAATAAAAAGTTTAGCTTAACATTTTATTAAAATTAACAATAATGTATTTTTCATTGCACTAGACATTTTATAGTCAAAAGTATTTTTCTCGGTTAGTAGGAAGGGTTAAACTTTGTTAGTACAGGCAAAAAATTTGCAAGTTACAACTTCTCACGGCCATATCTTGAAAACAACTCGTGGATTAAAACCCGGCCAAAACGCATTTTGTTTGTTATTTCGTATAGAATAATTTTGGTCCTATTCATTTTTACTATAAACTCAAACGTTTTTTAGTTATTCGCTAAAAATTACGCTAAAATCCTGTTTTTTGGGGGGTAAAAATCGAAAATGTTGATTTGGAATAACTCGAAAACAACGCATTTTTCAAAACAGTTGCGTACTGACTTTTTTGCTTAGAATTTGATTCTCTATTGGATCCTGGGGTTAATTTTTTTTTTATTAATCACCCTTGATAAAGGGGTGGTTCTCACCCCCAAATAAAAAGCGTACAGTTTAACTTTGTTCTAGAGTGCATATAGAACATACATATCAAATTTTGTGAAATTCCATCGACAGTCAAAATTTTGTTACGTCAAAAGCTGCGCTTACTGGACTAGAATTTCTTCGTGCTGATTTTGTTCTCGACTTTGTTTACGATCTGCGTGTATGTTTCGCACTTGGCTATCGCGCAGCTGATTTTCAAAAAACAGGTAAATGTGCAATTTTGTGCATTAAAACTACAGAATGTTCAATTTTATGCAGTAACCCCCAAAACGTGCAATTTTGTGCAAAATAAAATGTATGTTAAAATGACCTACACGGCCCGATTCGGATAAATAACTTGTCACTGGCCGTTTACGAACTAGCAAAAAAAAAAGATGCAATTGCACGTGAATCCGGGCTTTAGTTATAACATTATATTTATAATTAATGGATTAAAAAAATAAACCACCTTGTACAGTGATCTGCGTGGAACTGGGCCGATCCTAGGAGGTGGATTTGGTACGTCAAACAAAGTCGGTATGGCATTAGGCTTCAGTTTTTTCCAAATATCTACTCGTGCCTGTTCAAACTGTGAACTTTCAAAATGAGCCTAAAAGTGCAGAGGTGTATTACATTTTTAGTCGTTATGATTAACATTCACAAACTTTTAAGGAACAACCATTAAATTTACCTCACACAGACGCATTCCCTTGCTTAGTATAAATTTGTCTCGTCTCATATTTTGAATCCATTTTGCACATCGAATAGGGTCTGCCCGAAATTTGAATGTTCTAAACTTAGTTTCTGTTCGATTTTTGCAATTTACAGCACAACAACCAGTCATTATGATTATGAGATATAGTACAACAATCTGCAAAACATACTACATAACATTAATAATATCTCTAACACCAGTATTTATAACCTTGTTTTCACTGACAAGATGAGATGATTATTATACATATTCGTGTGTAATACATAAATCAAATTAGTACACTAAGGTTATAACCCTGATATGTAAAAATATTAATATTTACATACATAATTTACATTAAATAATTCAACGCACAGCGTGCTTACATTGCTCCCGCCACATTACATTTAAAAGTCTCGGAGCAAAGATGGCGGGTGCGAATACCTATATTATAGAGCTCTAGTATAAATAAGCGAGCAGCACCAGGCTCGACCCTCTTCCTTGGAATACCTCTGCAGCCGAAGGCTATATGCCCGATGGTGGAGCATCCAAAGTCGATATCTCAGCAGTACCGTACAAGTCATCTGAATGCTGAGTGGACCGGACGGCGGACTCCAGGAGGATCAGACGACAACGGAGGATCGACACAGGACGCAGGACTCAGGATCATGACGAGGAATCAGTGAGCATCACCGCACAGCAATAAGGTGACATAAAACCATTTTTACTCGTCAACCAACGAGTCATAAAAACGTTAAAAAGAAAAGAGTATAGAGACAATGATAACTTTAATAGTGTAAATAATATTTGTAAATTTTAATTGGTTAATTTGTAGTAATTTATAATAGTAGTGTGTTGGTGAGAATACTAGGCCACCGATGGACGAGGGGTGGTGGAGGTGATGACGTCACGATCCTGACCTACCTCAACATCCAGTGACGTCACTGGCCTAGTATACTATGCCAAAAATGGGGGGCCATTGTTCTCTTACCACCACCACCCAGTGGCGGCTCGTGGCTTTGGTGAAGCAGAATCGGTGGCAGGTCCCCCGCCCCACACCAATTATGTGAATATGTTTCTTCCTGTTTTGGAATCATGAATAACGTATGGAGACAAAAGAAAAGTATGTTAATAAAATTTACAAATAAAGTAGTTAAAAATAGTAAATAGGCCTACTTACAGGCTTGCATTTTATTTCTTGAGCACAAGGTCAATTCTCCTCTCTTTCTAATATGCAAACTTGTCGATAATTTCGTCATAAAATGGTTGTACATTAATTAATTCGTTTAACAGTTCCTTTTCTATGGAAATTTTTGATAAGCTAGTAAGTCTGTTCTCTGTCATTGTATTGCGCAGGTATGATTTTATTCTTTTTAAACAAGAAAAACTTCGTTCTACGGAAACGCTAGTGGATGGAATAGTTACTATTAAACAGAACAGTTTGTAAGCTTCTTTAAAGATGTTCCTGTTGTCAGCTAAAAGTTTCATAAAATTTAGTGGTTCCATTTGTCTGTATTGCTTATCCTCATAAATAAGCTGTAATTCGTTTTTCAGTCTTTGGAAATCGGTAAACAGATTAGGGTAGCACACCTTTAAGTTACTTAATGCATCTGTGGGAAAGTTTTCAGAATATGTTACGAACTTTGAAGTATCCATTAATGTAACAAACTGAAGCTTTTCCATATCATTAAAACGTGTGGCTATTTGTACTGAAAGGTTATCTAAAATTTCATAATACAGAATTTTGTATTTTTCAAAAAGTTGATCACGTGTGAGTGTAATTCTTTTCTGCAACTCATGGTATTCAGTTGGAATTGTTGTATTTGAAGCAGCTAAATCGAAAATTTTCATAAATGCATCATTAGTTCGTTTGCTATTTATGAGTGTTTGAGTATTTTTAACTTGCGAGATACAGAAATTAATGTCAAATGACTTCTTTTGTAGCACATCGAAGAGAACATACGTAGCTCCAAAAATGTCGTTAAAAACGATAATCAAAAGCGTAAATTCAAAATCATTAAATTTATTTAAAAAGCCATCACTCTGCCTAATTGATGTTTGATCATAATTTGAATCGTTCACAATTTTAGTGAATACTTCTTTTAATGAATCCCATTTGTTGTATATAGTATTCACAAATTTGGAATTAGACTTCCATCGCGTAATAACGGAAGTAGGGATCGTTTTCCAACGACTGTGACTACTGCGTAAGTTCGCTTAGCAGAACTGTGGAAAAAAGAGGGTAAACCGTTAACAGTCGCAAAAAATATCCGACATTTCGAAATGCTGTTGCAGGTTTGTTGTAGCACTAAATTCAAACGATGCGCCATGCAGTGAACAAAAACCACTTGTGGCACTACTTCTTTGATTTTTGCCTGAAGACCATTTAATTCTCCTGACATAACGCTTGCACCATCAAAACACTGGGCAATAAGTTTTGATTTATAGTCAAATTTTTCGAGGGACCTTGACACAACGTGAAACAGTGTGTCGGCAGTCCGACTGGAACTAACATAATAAAATCCCAAAAATCATTCCACCAGCTTTCCTCCGGTAATAACGTATATAATTATGATGCTACATTGAGATTTGTGGACAATGTCTGTGGAATCATCCATTTGAATTGAAAAAAAATGTACTACCTTCTATTTCCTTTGCGACGTGCTCATCAATATATTGTGAAATTCAGTCAATTATTTCATTATGAATAGTCTTAGAATTGCCGGCAAAGACGGGTGAGATTTTTTTATAGTGTTCTTGAATATCTACAGGGCTTATCGAAACGAAGGTTTCTAGCAGTTCTTTAAA
Organism: Magicicada septendecula; assembly: GCA_034769895.1. Taxonomy (NCBI): domain Eukaryota; kingdom Metazoa; phylum Arthropoda; class Insecta; order Hemiptera; family Cicadidae; genus Magicicada; species Magicicada septendecula. Next base: position 135,458,161 of record CM068373.1, on the reverse strand, counting down.
ATTTCAGCGATTAATAGATGATAACTATTCGTGGTGACCGCAAAATGCTAATTCTTGTTTACCCAAGTAAAGAGCTGCACGAATAGGAAGATGCATGAAACGTCTGTTAAGCCGAACGTTGTCATTGACGTGTTTAATATACAACCTAGAATTTTCCTTCAAATAATCCTCGATAGTACTTAAATTTTCCTTTAATTTTGAAAAACTCAATGCACAACGCATGTGCTCAGAAGAAGTTTCATGTTTGGAAAGAGCACGAGTAACGTTACCGAAATCATCAAAGCCGTTCTTATTCCACGCACTTGATTTAACGCTAATAATTAAGCAGGACATACAAAAAAGTTTATTTAAATAACAACTGCTACACAACGACTCGAACGTTGAATACCAATTTTGTTTAAAGTTGCGATTGTACACCTTGCCCTTTATATTTGCAACTTTATTTACTTTCAATATAGGCATAGGTTTTTCACAGCTTAAAAAGTTTTTCTTATAATCATTATTCCATCTTAAAAATGGTGTTTCTAATAAAACACATACCGGATCATACGAAGGAAACATTCTGTAAGTAAAAACTTCACACACCAAGAACAACGAACAAAACAAACGCGCTGGATAGTAAAGCACTGTACACGTATACCACTGAGAAACAGCCAGCGACACTGCTTCACGTGTGTGGGGGGGGGGAACGCTGAGTACCCATACGTTGTCATGGCAACCGTCATAAACCGAGCGTTGTTAGTGACGTATAAACTGATGCAGCCTTCGAGGTACAGAAAGCTGCTTCTACGATCTCAGCGCTTTCCGCCACCAGTATGTGATCGCAGCGAAGTTCAGCTTCTGTAACCTATTTCCATCGCTTGTAAATGTTATTTTAATTATTATAAAGACGAAATTTAATTTAAAAAATATTTTTAAACATAAAATTGACTAAAAATTGAAAATAATTTTGTGTAAAAAGAAACACATTGAACCAGTTATTTTAGGTGAAGGAGCGCTTCACCTGCGTCACCTGACGAGCCGCCATTGCCACCACCCCGTCCGCCTCTGCCTCAGTATTCTTACCAACTTTAACCGGGAAGGCGGGGCGGGCTGCCTATTGTTTAGTAGCGTCTATTTTTCCGTATCGCCTATTGTTTCCGTATCGTCTATTGTTTTAGTACCACTAGCTCCGTATTCCTACCAACTTTTACTGGGAGGGCGGGGCGGGCTGTCTATTGTTCTAGTAGCGTCTATTTTTTCCGTATCGCCTATTGTTTCCCTATCGTCTATTCTATTGCTTTAGTACCACTGTTTTCGTATTCTTCCAACTTTTACCAAGAGGGCTGGGCGGGCTGTCTATTGTTTTAATAGCGTCTATTGTTTCCGTATCACCTATTGTTTTAGTAGCGTCTATTGTTTCCGTATCGCCTATTGTTTTGCAATATTATTGTTTCCGTAGCGCCTATTGTTTTAGCGATGCTATTGTTTCCGTAGCGCCTATTGTTTTATTAGCGTTTTTGTTTCCGTATCGCCTATTGTGTGCGAGTGCGAATTTTTTCGCAAATTATGTCGTTCTCGTTCATTTCGGTCTCGGTCTCGTGGGGGGGGGCTCGGTCTTGGTCATGACGTCGCTGCTCTAGGATTCTATCCAAAAATCTCGGGGGGTCTCAGTCTTGGTCATAACGTCGCTGCCATAGGATTCTCTCCAAAAAATCTCAGGGGGGTTTCAGTCTCGGTCATGACGTCGCTGCCCTAGGATCTCTCCAAAATATCTCGAGGGGGTCTCAGTCTCGTTCACTTCGGTCTCGTTTCGTTCATTTCGGTCTCGATCCCGTTCACTTCGGTCTCGGTCTCGATCATATCGATCTCGGCCTCGGTCATTTCGGTCTCGGTCGGTCGGTCATTTCGGTCTCGGTCGGTCGGTCATTTCGGTCTCGGTCTGTCGGTCATTTCGGTCTAGACCGGTCGTAACTAATTAAGCAATAAACACAAAATTTACCCCGTCGAAAGATAGTAAAACGTATTACCAACCTCTTATAACTAAAAAGATAAAACATATAAAATGCAATAAACAATAATAGTAGACATTATAAAAGTAATAGGCTATATAGACAAAAATACAACAATCTAATGTTATTCAATGTAAATAGGTGGTAAGCCTTTAAAAAGTATAATTAAGAAAAATAATCGTAGATATTACAAAAATAATATACAAAAATATACAAAAAGTTAGTTTCATATAACCATAAAAGATGAAAAACTTTGTTCTAGTTCGGCTTTCATTCGCTTTGTAATATTAATTTATATTTGTTTAATTTGTTGCTGCGTTTGTTGTGCCTGTTGTGATATCAGTTCCTGCGTTTGTTGTGACAGTTGTGTTATTTGTTTCGACATCTGTTCTTGCATTTGTTTCGTTTGTTGTGACTGTTGTGACATTTGCGCTGACATTTGTTGTAGTATCGTATATATATATCAATTTATTTGGGTGCCTCTGGTAACGTCTGTTGTGTTGGTCTCGCTCTGATTTCTTTCTGTGTTTCTGCTGTTATCTGTTGTCTTTCTGTTTCTTCATCGTCTTGTCCCCGCTTCCCTGTCTCTTGGTTCTCCATTGTAATTTGGTCGAGTGTGTTAATGTCTCCTAACTGGTTGTTGATGTCAAACTCTATTTCGCTATTGGAATTTTCTGTTGTTACTGTCTCTGTGTTCATTTTGTTGTTTAAACTTTTTGTGTTGTTATGTATGTGTTTTGCTAGCCTACTTCTACTTCGCGTAATCATACAATGTCTCTCTTAGAATCTATGTTCCTTATTCTATACACTTTTCTTATCTTATTTGTTCTATCTGCAACTCAATACTGTCTACCAGGTTTATAAATTAAGCCGTGCGATGGGCGCCAAATATATAACAGATTTTTTGGTTTAATTTCTAATAATATTTCTTATAAAGAAATATCATATCAGTTTCTACTACTCTGTTATATATATAACTCTTACTCAGGGTATTTAAATAATTTAATAACACAATTATAGATATTATAAATAGTTATTTAATAATTCCTTTTCATTCACTTATTACATTAATATAAGCTTTATAAATTCAATAATATTACAATATCAGTTTGCTCAGAACGTTTGAGATTTTCTTTTAGTGGATTCTTTTAGAACGGATTGAGTTGCCTATATGAATATAATAAACTTTAAAAATGAATACAATATAATTTGAGTGTTCTATAAGCTTTACTTGTTTGTTGAATTCCCAAATCTGCGCTGAGGATTATCCACTCGAAAGTGGTCGGTCCAGTCGCTCCGTAGTCATCTGCTGATAATGTAGATCCTTGTCATCCGCACTCGCTTGATTATTAACACTTTGCATATACACTGGTATCACTTTCACAATAATATATGCACCACTACTTATATTAGTTACACTATATATATTTATATATATATATATATATATATATATATATCGTATTAACCAATATACCTTCTTAACACCTTGGTATATTTTAAATAAGATAAGTGCTTGCAACACGGAAAGTACAGATCGATACCGCCTGATTCTTTATTAACTTGACGAATTACTCTGTGGAATCCCGCCGATTCACTGTTATTGTAAAGGCTGATCACTTTAACTGTTTACTAACCGTTATCCGATACTTGAATTGACAATTACGATTTTAATACTTGTAATTTCTCCGCCGCTTTCACTTCCGAATTCACTATTACCTATTTGATTCAATAAAGACTTCGAGTCAATAGTTGTGAAATCTCCGCTAACTTAAAATAAAGGTTACGGGTCCTTTACGTATAATGCTACTCCGATGACTGACTCACTTTTTCAACTACGCTTTTTTATACACGAACTACTGTTACCCACACTTAAAATTTACTCTAAACATTGTCATTGGACTTAAATGCCGCGATATTCAATTTTACCCAATGTGACAAGAGGATTTAACCGCTAAAAAACTGACGCTTTTCTTATTCGCTAAGAAACTGCGCGTTCCGAACTTCCCTCAGTGTAGTGGAAACTGATGCATAACACCGTTTCTCTCTCTAATTCTCTCGCTAATTCTCTCGCTTCAGCATAACGGTACTCCTTGTTATAAGCGCTTAACTTTTACAGCTCCTTACCTATTTTTTGCTGTTTCTTTAATATAATACAATTTTACTACTTTATGTCCCGTACGTGACATTTGCTTATTTTCTGCCGTTTAACCGTCGCCAGACGCCAGACGCCAGGGTGCGTTCTTTTGAAAAAACACCGCTCTGATATTTTCTAACGGTATTTCTTTAACTTTGTTTGTACATATTTGTTCTGATATCTGTTTAATATTGATTAATTCTCGTAAAATTGCAAGGTATACAATTTTGACGTTATATTTGTCCCCCAATAGAATTATATTAATTTTAAATTAAAATTGAGAATGATTCAATTGTTGCGTCTCTTTGAATGGTTCTGATTAAAATTTATTTCAACACTTTACTATCGTAATATGTTCTAATACATGCTTATGTATTCATTAGTTCAATTTATGTAATTCAAACTTATTCTATACAATATAATACATCTATATAATTTTTTTTTTAACCCATTCTATCCCTTTAAACACAAACAGCTGTTTACAATCCGCCAGTCGGCTACCCAGCTGTTGTTTACAAACAAACCCTTATACAGCACGCTACCTGTTGTTACACAAACCTAATAACGGTTTCACCTACTTTCCCTTGTCCTTCTAACATTGTTATTTACACACAATTTCTATTACTCTTACTTTAGTACACATCATAATATTTTTATACACTCTTGCATATATAATTTAATTAAATGACAATCCTATACATTTTTAACTAGAATAAATTTTAATTATTTATCAATTCTAAATCTTGTTCCCAAAAAATTGTTACAAACTACTTATAAACTAATACATATACATATGAATTTCGTGTTTTTACAATCTGTATTAATAGTATTATGTTTTTAAACTTGTTGTCTCTGTGTGTTGTGATGTGTCAAGTCTCGTAATAGGGTTTCACTTGTCTTATGTTGAAGTTTCCTCTAATCGTCCCGTTTGTAGAACATCTTTCAACATCTTTCAATCTTTCAACGTAGCCGTTCCTAACTCCTTACATATTTTGTATGGTCCTTCAAACATATTACACAATTTTCCTATCATTCTTTTATTTAGGTCGGATATCGGATATGTTCGCAACAGCACGTTATCTCCTAGCTGAAACTTCGTAATTCTGTTTGCTAAATTTAGCTGGTCTGCTCGTTTCTTACCCTTCTCTTTAATCCGCAGGTAGATCTTTTCGTAATCGATTTTGCTGATTTTCTTGTATCATTTCCCTGTCGATATATTTAGTCCAGTCACGTTCCGGCTTTCTTCCCCATTGAGCTTCGTATGGTGTGGTTTCGATCGTCTCATGATAAGTTTGATTAATTCATGACTCGATCAGTTTCAGATATTTAGCCCAATTGGAATGTTTTTCAGATGTGAGTGCGCTAAACATGTTTCCCAACTGTCTGTTAACTCGTTCTGCTAAGTTGGTGCAGGGGTTGCGTATAGCAGTAAATTTTGGTTTGATATTCAACTCTTCTAATGCCGTTGTCCATCGCTGACTCGTGAATTGTGTTCAGTTATCAGTTAGCTACTGGTTCCCGATTTCTTCACCATAGAGTTAAATTTTGTTTATGGTGACCGTTGTAGTAGCTTTTCTTAACTTATATAATTTTACAAATTTAGTAAAATTATCGATCATAATTAATATATATTTAACTCCACTTGTAGAAGTTGGTAAGGGACCGTACCCGTAAGAGACGTGTTGTCTCTCTCCCCTCATCCGTTGATAGTAATCTTTCCATTTTTGGTATGTCTTGCAGGTTCTTATGATGTTTTGTGTAAGTTTGTTGATGGAATTCCCTGTGAAGTATTCTTTAAATAGTTAGTAGGTCCGTCGGTTTCCCACGTGGCTGTAGGCATTGTGCAACTCATAAATCAGAGTTCGGCTCAGGTCCTCTGTCAACATCAGTTTCCAAGCTCCCTTTTCCTTTCTGTAAAGTTTATTGTTGTGCCAAGTGTATTTGTCTGTGAGTTTGTGGTTTCTATCTGCTTGAATGGTGTCTACAATCTTTTTTAACTTCTGGTCCGCCAATTGGTAATTTTTGATGTTCTTAATTTATCTTTTGCTTCCTTGCTGAACGGATGGTTATATGATTGATTTCTAATTCTTCAGTGTTATCTATTAACCTCTCATCGTACATGTCTTCGGGTTGCCTGTTAAGAACATCTGCTACGACGTTATCTCGCCCTTTACAATGAACTATTTCAAAATCATATTCTTGTATCGCGAGAATCCATCTAGTGATACGTGAGTTATTTAAATGACACTTTTTGATGAAGATTAGGGCCTTATTATTGGTAATTATAGTTAAGGGTTTCCCAAACACATATGTCCGAAACTTCTGCAGACAGTGTACAACGCTTAACAATTCCAACTCTGTTGTGAAATAATTCAGCTCTGCGCCTCGTAACACACGACTGGTGAATGTGACTACGCCGATTTCATTATTGTCGTCAAGTTGGTACAGTTGTCCTCCCAGAGCATATTTTCTCGCGTCCGTCTGAAGATGGAATCGCTTGTTTGGGTCCGGGTGTTTAAGAATTACCGTCTCTATAAATAGTTCCTTAACTCTTTCGAAGTGTTGATCCATCTTTTTGGTCCATTTGAATGTAGAGTTCTTTTTTAATAGTTTCAACAGTGGTTGGGTAGTTTCGGCATACTTATTGATAAATCTATTGTAAAAATTTGTTAATCCTAAAAATCTCTTAAGTTGTGTCTGGTTCTTGGGTCTCCGGAATTCTTGGATTGCTCTCACTTTATCTGGTGCAGCGGAAATACCTTGAGTAGTCAGACAATATCCGAGGTAATTGATTTCCTTACTGAATAATTGTGATTTCTTAAAGTTCACAGTAAGGTTAGGTTGCTTCAAGTCATCATGGAATTATAACTTTAGTTGCTGTAAATGTTCTTCTACACTATTTGAAATACATAAACAATCGTCCACATACAAGATAGTAAAGCTCTACACTTCTTCGGATAGTACACGATCCAATCCGCGGGTCAGGCTGGCGAGACTTGTTTTTAAGCCAAATGGAGTCACAGTATATCGGTAACACTTACCCTCATAAAGGGATCCGGTGTAGTCCCTACAATCCTGGTGTAGAGGAATTTTCCAAAAGGAATTCCGTAGGTCAATGGTCGACATAACCTTGATGTTCCTACATCTTGTCAAAACCTCGTTGATCGGGATTGCACCTTCATAGTCAGGTATCGTTACTGAATTAAGCTTACGAGCGTCCAAACATAACAGAACCGTCTGATCTTTCTTTATTACTGTAACCATCGGGTTGATGTATGGACTTTGTGCTCTTTCTATGATACCGAGCTCCTCCATCTTCTTAATCTCCGCTCTTACCGCATCTTGATATTTCGTCGGTACTGGCCAACCCTTTTGACAATACGGTGTGTTGTCAGTTACCTTGAATTTGTGACAGTATGCTGTAATTCTCCTATGTAAGTCTCATATGAACTTACTATTCGTTGTCACTTTCCCAAACGTTTCGAGGTGATGTTCCTCTTCTTCAGTGGGAGTATACTGAATGTCGATTACAGAATAACCGTTACGGAATTAGGTGTGTGTGGTGGGGGTTGATGGTGGGAAGGGATTGGCGCTGAGGTTCGAATTGTGTGTATGGATCAGTGTATCGAATAGTGTATGTGATTTATAATGTAATTGTTCATTTAATATGTTGTTTGGTTGTAGTGTGTGATGTCTATATATTTCAAATTGTTCAGCTGTGTTTAGTTTTCTACTTTTAGGTAAGTAGTGTAATATTTCTATGTTGTGTTCTATGTTTGTGTAACTGTGGTTTTCGTTATGTAAATGTGTGGCAAATGTGGAATGTATGTAGTTTGTGGTGAGGGCTTTTAAATGTTCAGAAAATCTGAAGAAAAAGATCTTCCCGTCTGGTCGATGTAGAATTGGTGACAATCATTACAATTTAATATATAAACCCCTGTTTTGCTGTATGTGTCATTGTCTTTGTTAGTATTATTTATGTGTTTTCTAATGGTGTTGTTGGTTCTGTAGGCTACTTTATAATTGTGTTTCCTAAATGTGTTTGCAAATTTGTGTGTATTGGAATTGTAGTATAATTGGAGTTGGAGTATAAAACCCCAGCGAGCGACACACGCTTTCTCAGATCATCAACAGACAGTACGTGAAACCACGCATCTCGCAACCGCGAATTTTACAAAGTTAAGTAATGTTTTAAACTGTATTACGTAATTTGAAGTGCGATGGAACCGGCAGTACGTCGGTGAAAGTATTAGTGATACACGATTTATTTAAAAGACTATAATATCGTAATCTACGAGGAGTCGTAACGTCGATGAACTTCAAGAATTCCACGTAGAACTTCAAGACATCCACGAGGGACAAGACGAGGAGAGGAGAGGAACCAGAGCAAAATACTAGAAGACGCAGGGACAGCCACATGCAGCTACATCCAGCCGCACATCATCATCATCACGACCAGAGGTCCACGTCAGAACTCAGCATCCAGTAGACGGAGAAAGTAATTTCAACGACGCAGGGACAGAGAAGGTGATACCCGAAGAGGATCCCAAATTCGAGAGTCCAGGTGACGGTAACGACATATTTAAATGGTTGCAAAAATATGCAGGTGAAGTCAGACATTTATTTAATATTATAAGTGACCCTGAGGTCTATAGAAAGAAGGCTCTAGATTCCATACACAAGTTTACATAAACTTTATTATATTTTTATTTTTCATAATGAATAATCAATAAATGTTCAAAGAATATAAATTTAAATAACTTTAAATTTAAAGAATATTGATAACAAAGAATATAAATTTATTATTCTCATAAATAAATGGTCAGTATAGAAACCATATTTTATTATATTTTTATATTTTATTATATAATTAAAATCAAGAAACGATAACGTAAACTCAAGTATGAGAGTTACTTTAATTGAAGATTGTTAATTAACTGAGACATTAGTAATATAATTAATTAAAGTAATAGAATGGTCTCTATTATAATTTTAAATAAATGTTTAATTAATTAATTTTTTAATTAAGTGGTATATAATGAAAACCACACTTGCTAAGACAAGATGAATATTCAATTTCGTACGTGTTAATTACGCATTAAAATAATATAGGCCTATGTGTTATGTATTATATGTCTGTGTAAATATTCCAGGTCATATATGTCTTATGTTTGTGTATAATATGTGCAATAGTTACACGCAACAGTAGAACAGGAAGAGGGTGGGGATCGTCCGTCTATATAAACGGGAGCTCATTCGCTATACCGTTCACTCTTGTGTCAACAGTCGCAAGAAGCGCATAGCAACCAGCGGACCTACTAATCAAGCAAGCAAGATGGAATCCTTTATACAGAAATTTGGGAGCGTCACCGTTTATGAATACGTATGATGTCAGGACCTACAAACGGGGATGAAGTATCCGATTCGCCTGTTACAGAACGAGACGACGCGGTACGGACCTTCTCTGACAGCCGTGATAATTAGGGGAAGGACGGTACGGGATTACTCAAAGTCTACCTGCCAAAATGATACGCGTCCACCCTTCCAACACTTTGACATTCATATAAATGGTGGCCAGCCCGGGAAACGAACAATAGGATTGCACAACAACACAAAATTTACCCTGTTAAAAGTTAGTAAAACGTATTACCAACCTCTTTTAACTAAAAAGATAAAAAATATAGTGAATAATTATAGACAATAAAAAAGTAATAGGCTATATACAAAATCCAAAAATCGAATGTTAGTAAATGGAAATAGGTGTTAAGCCTTTAAGAAGTATAATTAATAAAAATAATCGTAGATATTACAAAAACAATATACACAAAAAATACAAAAAGTATTGACAAAAATACATGTACCAGTATTATATAATTTGTTACAAGAAATAAATTTAAACTAAAAGTATTAACAAATAAGGAACAACTTTAGCCAAAAGCTGAACGTAGTGTTCAGTCTTGAAACATAGTGATTACATATACATACATAATAAATATTTAGAACGAGGCACTGTAAAATGTAACTTGCCAGGTTAACAATGTAACTTTGCATTGCTGCTAAGTCGGTTATGAAATCATTGTAATCTAAAGACGAACCAAAGTCGTTTCCAAATAAAAGTATCGCTAGATTTGATACTCTGTCTTGAGATAGTGTCGATCGTATGTACGATTTCATTAAATTTAGGTTTACTAAACGATCTTTCACAAGAAGGCACAGACACTGGTAAATTAAGACAAAATATTTAAAGCTTTTGATAGTGTTTCGTAGGCTACTTAACCCATTGAAGAAATGTATTATAAGTAGGAAAACAATACAACATTGCGGTAAAAAAAATATAAACGCGAGCGAGCCTGCGCCACTTGTGTAATGTAGACTTACCTTTCTCAATGGCACACGAAAGAAAACAAAAAACGCAGTGTTACACGTTCTGCTCTTCAACAGAGCGACATTTGGATAATTTCTCCCCTCGCGGAGGCTGGTCTGCGAAGGGTGTGTGTGTGTGTGTGTGTGTGTGTGTGTGTGTGTGTGTGTGTGTGTGTGTGTGTGTGTGGTCATCCCAATTAGGTCGACGAACACACGTTTGTAAATACAATTTTCTCATCATTTAACCATCAAACAAACTGTTTCTATTTACTAAAAGAATTCTGTGGTGCGTGTTATTTAGAAAATATCTGTAACACGGAACAACTATTATTAATATTAGCATAAATTCAGTATAATTATTACGACTACATACTACTACATGACGTGATATAGTCGAATTCTACAAGAGAAATGAACACGCGCGCGCGCACACACACACATGTATAGCAGCGAAACAAGTTAAAATGTGTATGTCTAAGATCACATTTAAAAACAGCGAGTGAACCGTACAAAATTGGATGCTCATGTCAACGCTTACTTTTCTTGTAACTTGCTTCTGTCTCGTAGAATTAATCGACAAATAAAAAGTATGTGGATTTAAAATAAACTCACTTGAATAAAAAATAACCATTATTCCTTAAAATAAATTATATGCAATTGGAAAGAAAAGACAAAGAAATAGTTCAAACATTTTTACTTCCATATTCCTTAAGGAATGGGAGTATGGTGATGGCAAAAAAAATCGTGTTCGAGATTATTGCAGATTCTGATTCTACTACACTCAAAACATGAAAAAAAGTCGTTTTCCGAAAAGTGTCTGTGTGTCTGTCTGTGTGTCTGTCTGTCTGTCTGTCTGTCTGTCTGTAGATTTTTTTTCTATGGCAAACGATAACTGCCGCAAATTCAAACAGAATCAAATAATTTTTTGCATACAGCCCTGATTTGCAGAGTACTCGCGACCTATTGTTTTTGGTGAAGATCGGTTGAGGGAAAGGGGTAGTTTACCGGCAACGGTTTTTTTTTAGCAAGGGTAATTTTGTTTGTTTGGCAAACGATAACAGCCGTAAATTCAAACAGAATAAAATAATGTTTCGCATACAGCCCTGAATTGTAGAGTTCTCAAGATCTGCTGATTTTGGTGAAGATCGGTTAAGGGAAAGGGGTAGTTTACCTGTAACGTTTTATGTTTTAACAAGGGTATTTCCTATGGCAAACGATAACAGCCGCAAATTCAAACAGAATCAAAAGATTATTTGCATACAGCCCTAAATTGTAGAGTTCTCAAGACCTATTGTTTTTGGTGAAGTTCGGTTGAGGGAAAGGGGTAGTTTACCTGCCACGTTTTTTGTTTTATCAAGGGTATTTTTTATGGCAAACGATAACAGCCGCAAATTCAAACAGAATCAAATACTGTTTTGTATACAGCCCTGATTTGTAGAGTACTCAAGACTTATTGTTTTTGGTGAAGATCGGTTAAGGGAAAGGGGTAGTTTACCTGTAACGTTTTATGTTTTAACAAGGGTATTTCATATGGCAAACGATAACAGCCGCAAATTCAAACAGAATCAAAAGATTATTTGCATACAGCCCTAGGTTGTAGAGTTCTCAAGACCTACTGTTTTTGGTGAAGATCGGTTGAGGGAAAGGGGTAGTTTACCTGCAACGTTTTTTTAACAAGGGTATTTTCTATGGCAAACGATAACAGCCGCAAATTCAAACGGAATCAAATAATATTTTGCATACAGCCCTGATTTGTAGAGTACTCAAGACCTGTTGTTTTTGGTGAAGATCGGTTGAGGGAAAGGGGTAGTTTACCTGCAACGTTTTCTTAACAAGGGTATTTTCTATGGCAAACGATAACAGCCGCAAATTCAAACAGAATCAAATAATGTTTTGCATACAGCCCTGATTTGTAGAGTACTCAAGACCTATTGTTTTTGGTGAAGATCGGTTGAGGGAAAGGGGTAGTATACCTGCAACGTTTTTTTAACAAGGATATTTTCTATGGCAAACGATAACAGCCGCAAATTAAAACAGAATCAAGTAATTTTTTGCATACGTCCCTGAATTGTTGAGGTCTCAATGACTTTTGATTTTGGTGAAGATCGGTTAAGGGGAAGGGGTAGTTTACCTGCAACGTTTTTTTATCAAGCGTATTTTCTATGGCAAACGATAACAGCCGCAAATTAAAACAGAATCAAGTAATTTTTTGCATACGTCCCTGAATTGTAGAGGTCTCAATGACTTTCGATTTTGGTGAAGATCGGTTAAGGGGAAGGGGTAGTTTACCTGCAACCTTTTACGTTTTAACAAGAGTAAAGTACTTGAAAATTTATTTAAACTTTTTGAAACAATGGTAATTGTTAAAAATAAAATAATTTTGTTGCCAGGCAATAAAATTATAATTTTTTCATTTTAATGTAATATAATATTTTTCATTTAATACAGCAATAAAAAGGCAGGTAAGACACAGCCTGGCTGTTTGGCTGAAAATGATTTTAAATATAAATCTTAGAATATGGAAGTCATGTATGGTTCTCCATACCGATATTACAGTAAGTAAAAAAAAAACATTTTTTTAACCTGCACAGAGTAGAGTATTTTGGGTTTCTCAGTACAAAATTGGTTGCAATCTGCTTTATAAAACTAAATTTACATAACTGTCTAAGTGGCCACAATAATTAAACTATTTTTAAAGTCTTCGTAAAGAATTGTTGAAAAACAAAATTATTAAATACTTACACAATAAAAAGGTGTCTTCAGTTTTCATTATATTTTATATAAGGTAAGTTGTAAAATGGTAGGAGTATAGTAGCCTACTTACTTTTCTGTAGACATATAGGTACTGCGTAAACCTCACTCATTCAATGAACTGAAATAACACCTTCACAATACAATCACTTGCATAATGTATTCCTAGCTTGAAATTTCATAAGGTATGAATTCAGCCCGACAATGATTGCGCCCGACAACACAGTCACCAAAAATATAATTCCATTACGCATAAGAAAAAAAACAAGCACAGCGCAAGACGTCTTTACCCGCTGGAGTATTAAAACGTTCTGAGGACAAAGCAGGAGATATCTCGATCCCGTGGGAACCATACACTTGTCGATATTTTGATACAAAACATATGGCTCGGCCAATAGCGTGGGAATGAAAACAGATAAACGGAAACAAATGTGCAATACCTACGGTGTAATGACCTCTCCTTGAGCGAGCATTAAACCTTGAACGAAAACAGAGAAGAGCATTGTTCTTATTCAGAATAGGCGAATGACCTTCTCACGCTGTAAACGGAAGATTCAAAGCCAGGCGAATTACCTTTCACCCTAACGGAAAGTGAACTTACTAACGGAGTAGATTCACTCACGTATAGTTCCCCCATTCTCTCTCTCTCTCTCTCTCTCTCTCTCTCTCTCTCTCTCTCTCTCTACACATGATTCCCGGTGGTGCTATCAACAGTCTTTGGAAATATAACTTCCTCGTCTAAGATCGTTCTTTATAATTCTATTTTGATTCTTCACACGTCACCATGCGTGTGATACAGACGGCGGCTTTCTACGCGCTCTCCGTTTGGTGGTACTTGACCGAAACCCATTAGCGTTAACTACTGTCACTCACTGACCGAGGAATACAATGGTTTCCCAAAGCTCATACATCACTTCCATCTTCACCAACAAATGTCCGTTCGTTGACTCCACCACAACGACCATATCTGGAAGGTTTTACAGCCATGGCAGCCCACTGATCATAAACCTCGGAGAACATCAATTTGTACCATGTAAATCTTGGACTCGATCCGACAACGGCGAGCCTTGGGAGAGAGAGAGAGAGAGAGAGAGAGAGAGAGAGAGAGAGAGAGAGAGAGAGAGAGTGAGAGAGAGAGAGCGAGAGAGACTGTTCTCTGTAGAAATTATAAAACAGGATTTAACCACAAAAAAAGACACATTTCAGAGGAGCACTTAACATGATTTGGTCTACAAGAGAAACGATCACACACACACACACACAGCGCGCGCGCGCGCACATGTTTAGAAGCGAAACAACTTGAATTTGTACTTCTATGGAAAACAGTTAAAGGAATCTTTTATAAAAAAGAAATATAAAATTGTGTTAAATAAAATAAAAGTAACATCTGCGAGTTGTGTGTGTGTTCGACTTACCGAATTCGGCCGATGTTCGTGAAACTCTTGTAGAAACCGACCGAAAATGTAGGGTAACAACACACGCGCAAATCACGATGTACGCAACGAAGAAATAACGCGTACTGAAGGCATACACGCTTGTGCTGCATTATAAATACATTCCAAATCCCCCAGACGTTTGTTGATGTTTGAAATAAATCACATGGCCTTAATTTCATAGAAATGAGAATGAGTAAATTTAAACAAATGTGCAATAGGTCGGTGTAATTGACCACTCTCACAGAGAACCCTTTGTTCTCAGACTATTGTAGAAAGGATTTTCCCACGCTGTAAACGGAAGTGAAATCAGAAGCATTGTATAAGATTGTGCAAAAATATGCTCGTGTCTATATATTGTACAGAGTTACTGCTTATACCTCAGTTAGCAGCAGGACACAGCTACGATATCTGTTGGTGATACTAACTGTGTTTGTTACAAAGTGGCCGTAGACATTGACGAAAATTAGTACGTGTGTAACCTAAAAAAGTGTGCTTTATTCGGACAAAACCTAGTACGTGGAGTGTGTACCGAGTACCCTTTGTCCTCAAGCGGAACAGACGAACGCAGAAAGGACTTTCTCACGCTGTAAACGGAAATAAATTCAAAGCCTTGCACATAACGTCCTGCTAACACTGTATCTGACTCATTTGAAACACCATGGCTCATCGAGAAGTTATCGCAAACGGCTCCGCAGCTGTGGTTGAGTTTCAAGCGTTCCGAGGCTTGCGCAACGAGTACATCATCAAAGAGTTGGCTGTCGTGGACCTGTGTACTCAATGTTTCACAGTGACATTTTTTGCACCACCTTACGAAGTATCGTTTCTGGACGAAAAGACCGTTAGAAGGAACGAATGGTTAACAAGACATTATCACCGGATAAGATGGAACTAAGGATACACACCGTACACTGATATGCCCCGTACGGTCGTGGAAATCTGTTCGCACTTCTCTACGATCTACACAAAAGGAATGGATAAAAGAAACTTCCTGCGCGCCTACCATCACAACGTGATCGATCTCAACGACATGAACGCATCGTCAATGACGAACGACGGATGTTCAACGCTGCAGCAGTGTCCTATCCGACAACACAACGAGAACGATAACGATGGACAGTTGACATTGACACAGTGCGCACTGCGTAAAGCGATGAACTACAGTAACTGGTTGATGACGAGTGGTGGTGTTTACGAACGAGCGCGGTACACAAGCGCTGAATGTGAGATATTTTTAGCTAACAGATGTTGATTGTAATCCGTGTGTGTGTATGTGTGTATGTGTGTGTGTGTGTGTTTGTGTAAATATTACAAATAAGCATATATCAATATAGTAGAAACCATTGTGATTTTGTAAAAGTCTTTTCCTTTTTGTTAAATAAATGTAAACAGAAACCAATATACGGTTTCTTTATTTTTTACATCAATCCCTCATGTGCCTCATGCGTTTGGGGACCAAACGTAAACAGGTGGGAACCAACCTAAACTGATGGGAATCGAACGCAGTCAACAACGTCACGAGCAGCTGCTCATGACGTCATCAACAGCACCGACCGACCGCCCGCATACACATACACACCAACAGTACCCCTCCCACCACCACCAACCCCACGCCAACAACATGGGGAGAATCCTGGGCCACGAAGACATGTAGCGATCAACTGACCTAGTCAATGACCTCACGATCGGCTGCTCATGATTTACCTTAACAGCCAGTGATGTCATTGAAACAATGACACACATACACACACACACACACAAACACACACTATTAAAAACTCTTTTCTAGGTTCTGAAGGTACAGTTACGGAGCAAACGTAAACAGGTGAGAACCGAACGCAAAAGGGTGCGGACCAAACGTAAACAGTTAGGCAGCAACCGTGACCAGGTGTGCAACAAACGTGAACAGGTGCGCACGAAACGTAAACAGGTGGGCAACAAACGTGAACAGATGCGGACCGAACGTAAACAGGTGTTCAGGCTTGTTAGTGTTCAGTTTTGTTTCAAAAATCCTACCACCATAAGACTCAATCCAACTTACCTCTATCGCAGGACGAATTCAGAGATAAAGCATCGCTATTCGTCTTCGGTTGTAGCAGACAGGAAGAGTTGCTCAAGTCTTCACCGGTCGAAGTTCGACTGGAATTCGAGTCAGACTCTTTCTGAACAACAAGTACTACCCGTACGATAACCTGAACATGGATATCGCTAACGGACGATACGCACTGCTGTACGACATGTATTCTCATTTTCAAAAATCATACTACCACAGGACTCAATCCAATGTACTGGAATTTGAGCCCTCGGAAAATTTCCCCTCGGAAACCACAGCCTTCTGCATGACACTTCACGATTCGTTCAACGTATACACTCCGCTGTCCAACACTGTGCACAGACGCACTTGATTTCGTCCTCCACTACCACCACCACCCGGCTAGTTTTCTCCTCCCCCACCACCACCAACAGGAAGTCGTGACCTATATACATATTACCGAGTGTTGCATCATCCTGTGTCAGTTGAGAGAGTGCAGTTGACTGAGAACGTTGTTGTTACTGAGAACGTTGTGACTGTGTGTTATTACCCAACAACATGGCGTCGACAATCGTTGAATGTGAACAGCAGCTGCAGCAATCGCAACCGATACACTCGGTTACTGCTTAGGTCTAACGTAACCGTTGTCGCGCAGACGATACGTAACGGCCGAAGTGAGCGTTTCGTTTATAAACGGTGCTCGTCCGCAACGCGTGCTATTCGATTTCACCGACTGGTTCTTGTTGATTTTCCTACAGGAACGAATTACCGACGGTCTTCGATATCCTCGTTCGTCCGACGGTAAGTTAGTTTTGTTTCAGGACAAGGAAAAAGGAGACGAAGACGATAGAATTAAAGTGTTTACGTGAAACGCAGATGTGTACATTTGAAAGACAAAAAGAACGGTACGATCATAATGAACGACAGCGAGTGGCCGTGTTTTGTTCGGTTAATACCGATAATTAAAAAGTACTAGCGCGTTTGTTTTATTAACAAGAGAATCTGTACATCGATCGCGTGGTATCGAGTGCGGGAGGACGATACGTGTGCCTACCGGACGTGTTTTGCGATATCGTGATGTACGACCGTTTGTACGACGAACTCGTTATGTACTGGAAATCGGAACCTGTGATACAGGATAATACCGTAGTCGAGCTGCTACGTAACCTTGAACAAGATGAAGAATGTTGAAAGAAAAAAACGAAATGGCAGACTGATTATAAAAAGTTACGTACGCGTTAGAATAGTTACACTTCTCGTCATGTGGTCGCAAGGAGAAGACGAGGACGTTCGAACCGCTGTGCAGCAGCAGCAACAGCAGCAGCAATCGCAACCGATACACCGTCCGGAACATGTCTTTCACGTACGCGGAATCCACGATGCGTACGACAGTGTCGGGTTCGCAGACAGTCTCGTTGAATTGTGTCGGTTCGAGAGTGTCGTCCGCGAGTGTACGGTACCCGCGACCGCTCACGCCTTCCCGCAGTTCGACACGTACGAGAAAAGAATAAAAACGTTCGTTGAAAAAGAGTGGCCGATCGCGATGTGCGTACGAGCCGAAACACTGGCCGAAGCGGGGTTGTTTTACACGGGATGCAGCGATCGCAACATCTGCTTTGCCTGCGGTGGAGGCCTACACATGTGGGAAGCCGACGACGATGCGTGGACGCAACACGCTCGCCATCTGCCAGATTGTCATTACCTATTGTTGAGGAAGAGAAGGGATTTCATCGATTTTGTAAGAAAAGCGGTGAGTCATAAACGCAAGCGTAAAGAAGAAGAAGACGTAGAAGAAGTAGAACGTACGGAGACGTCCGAGAAACAACACGAAGAACAAGACGAAGAACAGCAATTCCGTTGTAAGGTCTGTTACGCAGAATCCACCGAAGTAGTTCTACTACCGTGTCGTCATTTCGTCGCCTGCACGTTGTGCACAGTAGGTGTGCGGAAGTGCCCGTTATGTAGGACCAAGTTTCGTGCGTATGTCAGAGCGTTTTTATACAATTATTTATTCGTCAATTTTGTATCACATTATTGTAAAAAATGTTGCATCATATATTTCACAATATTGTTAAAAACTGTCGCGTCATATCATCGTGAAACAGTATGGTGCAATACGTGTTGACAGGATGTTGTGCAATAGTTACACGTAATAGTAGAACGGGAAGGAAGGGGATCGTCCGTCTACATAAACGGGAGCTCGTTCGCTATAACGTTCACTCTTGTGTCGACAGTCGCAAGAAACGCATCGCAACCAGCAGACCTACTAAGCAAGCAAGCAAGCAAGATGGAATCCTTTATACAGATATTTGGGAGAGTCACCGTTTACGAATACGTACGATGTCAGGACCTACAAACGGAGACGAAGTATCCGATTCGCCTGTTGCAGAACGAGACGACGCGGTACGGACCTTCTCTGGCGGCCGTTATAACGAAGGGAAAGGACGGCATGGGATTACTAAAGGTCTACCTGCCAAAGAGATACGCGAAACTGTTTATGGACGAGGAACTGCAAGGCGTACAACCGGACACGCTCTACTTACAGTACAACGGAAAAAGAGATCGTGTAGCGGACATTACTATTGCAAGATTGTAAAATATTGTTTGAATGTAATTTTGTAACACTTTTTTATTTATGTTTTTTGTGACAATACATGTATTGAATAACATTATAAGCGTTATTCTTTTCCCCCTCCTCGTTCCTTTTGCTGCTGCTGCTGCTGACGCCGGTGAAGACGTCTTGCGCTGTGCTTGTTTTCTTTCCTTATGCGTAATGGAATTATATTTTTTGGTGACTGTGTTGTTTTGTTTTTCAACAATTCTTTACGAAGAGTTTAAAAATAGTTTAATTACTGTGGTCACTTAGACAGTTATGTAAATTTAGTTTTACAAAGCAGATTGCAACCAATTTTGTACTGAGAACCCACAAGATACACTACTCTGTGCAGGTTAAATCAAAGTTTTTTTTTACTTACTGTAATAATGTTTGTACTGATTCTTTGTCTTTTCTTTTCTTTCCGATTGCATATAAATTACTTGTTTTTTGCATAATGAATAATGGTTATTTTTTATTCAAGTGAGTTTACTTTAAATCCATATACTTTTTATTTGTCGTTTAATTCTACGAGACAGAAGCAAGTTATAAGGAAAGTAAGCGTTGACATAAGCAACCAATTTTGTACGGTTCACCGCCGTGTATAAGTGTGAGCTTAGACATACAAATTTCAACTTGATTCGCTTCTAAACATGTGTGTGTGCGGGCGCGTGGTTCATTTCTTTTGTAGAATTCGACTAAATCACGTCATGTACACCTCCGATATGTGTCTTTTTTTTCTGCTTGGAGAAAGTTTTTTTCTAAATAACACGCATCACGGAATTTTTTAGTACATAGAAACCGTTTGTTTGATGGTTAATTGATGAGAAAATTGTATTTACAATCGTATGTTCGTCGACCTAATTGGGATGACTACACGCACGCACACGCATACACATACACACATCCTTTGCCGGCCGGCCTAAGCGAGGGGTGAAATTATCCAGATATCGCTATATGAGGGGTTGGGACTGTTATCTGTTTCTTTCAACGGCGCGTGCCTTTATGAGCGCACGCTCGCTCGCGTTTATATATGTTTTTTTTTTTTTACAGCATTGTCGTTTAGTAAACTTACTAAAATTAGTAAAATTACATCGTACGTACGATCAACAATATTTCAAGACGTAGTATCAAATCTGGCGATATTTTCAATTGGAAACGACTTTGGTTCGTCTTTAGATTACAATGGATTACAATGATTTAATAACCAGCTTTCCAGCAATTAAGTCCAGGAAAGTTTTAAAGGCATTTTAAAGTGCCTCGTTCTAAATATTTATTCAGCTTTTGGCTAAAATTTTCCCTAATTTGTTAATACTATTAGTTTCAATTTATTTCTTGTAACAAATTATATAATACAGGTATATGTATAGTACGTATATGAAAACAGGTATTTGTACATGTTATTTTTTGGAACGGTTTCGTTCGTACCTGTTATTTTCAAATACTCATTTAGCACACCTCTACTGTATACTGAAAACTAGTCATAATATTTTTCATCGGGCGGATGATCGCGAAGGCTTTATCGGAATTCTAGGTACCATCCGTAATCTTGACTTCCGTAAAACCCATGTCGTTTATTATATTTTTATATTTTTCATCTTTTATGGTTATATGAAAATAATATTTTTGTCATTACTTTTTGTGTATTTTGTATTTTATGTATATATTATTTATAATATCTAACATTATTTATTACATTTTTTATATTTTTACATTTTTCATCTTCTAAGAGGTTGGTAATATGATTTACTATCTTTTAACAGGGTAAATTTTGTGTTCGACAATGCACTTCTTACGGTTTGATATTGTATGCACGTTATTTTTTTCCTCTCCTCATTTGTTTTCCGGCTGCCCATGATTTATACGAATGGCAAAGTGTTGACGAGGTCAGTGTTTCATTGTCCGCTGTCGATGGAACATCTCTTGCTGACCCGCGTGAGCCGAGGTTTTATTTTATTGGATCTGTTATTGTTTATTCCTTAGTTGGTTACGTGTTGTTGAGCAATCCACTTCTTAGAACTGTTCCTTTATATCACTGTGAAACGGTATGGTGCAATACGTGCTGTGCAATAGTTACACTCATTAGTCGAACCAGAGGGGTATTTTCCGTCTATATACACGCGAGCTTGTTAGTTATACCGTTCAGTCTTATATCGACAGTCGCGAGAAACGCTTCGTCCGGAGCACAGAGCCCGACCACCGGCACCGAGACCGAATTAATTTGCAAAAAATTCGCGAACACACACACACACAGCCTGCCCCGCCCCCTCGATACCACATAGAGAGAATACTGAAAAAGTGGACCGGGGAGTGGTGGTGGTGACCTCAATATCATGACCTACCTCAACAGCCAGTGTTGTCTTTGAAACAATGGCCCTACTAAAACAATAGTCGCTACTAAAACAATAGACGATACTGACACAATAGGCGGCACTAAAACAATGAAACCATTTTTCAACACTGAAACAATAGACGCTACTAGAACAATGACCCCCTTTGTTGTTCCAGTGACGTCACTGGCTTTTGAGGTAGGTCAGGGTCGTGACGTCATAACCACCACCCCCTCGTCAACTGTTTCAGTATCCCCTCGTTTACACTACTTAAATATATTCTTGTAAAAGTTTATTATTATTAAAACATTCAAAAATATAAATAAAAGAAAAGTATGAGCTTATGAGTGTAAAAAAATAATAGAGTAATCGGAGTTTTTGTAATTTTTCTGATAATTGGAAAATTATCTAATAATGAAATTTGTCTAATAATAGATAAATTTTATTTCATTTCACTATTTCAAAATGGAGAGCGGGTTCTAGAGCTCAGGGAGCATAATAGTACTGTATCATATACTCTTCAGTGAGAGAAACGGAATCGAGAGAGAGAAAGAGAGAGGATAGAGAGAGAGAGAGACTTGTAACATAAGTACAGTAATTTTGTGTTTGAGAGTGTACGTTTGACAACAGAGCTATAAGTGGTCACGCACCTCAGGGAGCTGCCAGAACCGTTTGTAATAGAAGTTAATAACTTCTATTTAACGTAAATAACAGAAGTAATAGTACTGCATGGCTAAGCTCCAGCACATTTCCTAACTTCGAGTAAAGTAACGTTACTGAAGTGTTTATGTATTATATTTTAAAATATAATTATTAGTTATAACATTCCCTCCCGTAGCTATTTTGCACAAGACTACAGACAAACAGTACTAAGTGACAATAATCGAGCGACGGTTAATCAAGGATGTACTGTATCCAACGAGTTACGTTACTTATGTTCACAGGTAACATGGGCACGACAGTCGGCGTGTCACAGGCGCTAGTCTCGGCGGCTCTCGTCTGTTTGGTCTGCTAGTTTGCCGTCTATAAGTGGAGACGCTGGCATCTGGAGCGGCTGGCGGCGCAGTTCACGGGCCCTCCTGTGCTGCCCATAGTAGGGAACGCGCTGGAATTCCTGGGTACTCCGGAAGGTGAATTGCAATCAATTATTGTGTGTTGAGTACGCGCGCGCGCGCGTTTAAATACGACCGACGACACATAAATGTGAAAGATGCCAACTTTATATCAGACGACAGAATGCAGATATATGGTGTCCAGTTTATTTACCGTAAACAAGCCTGTTTGTTACTCTAAGAAGTATTGTGGTTACATTGTTGACACTGTGAAATCTAAGGTGAGTACAAAATCAAGAAATGTATAAAACATATAATCTATGTGTTCAGATTTAAAATGTGATCAAATCATGATTCGCCTGTGACGTCGGCTGCATATCACGTTATAGCCGGACGAGCTAAGGTCAGTCCTCCCCTCCTTTCCAATCTAGCAGTCAGCTGGCGGAGCTCCAAGGGGCAAGAGCCTATTCCGCGCGTGTGTTACGCAAAATTCAGTTTACGGCCGTCAATATGTAAACGATTCAATTAACTCAATTTCAATTATTTTAAATTGTTAGATATGCAGTCCTACGGGCACGCGCGGATTTACAGAATCGCATGAATATGATTTAATCTGTTTTTTATAATGAACCGTTTATACAGTCCACTTTACCGTTTTATGTTTTCTTTAAACCCAGCCTATGGTTTAAAGTGTGAACAGCCGTTAACCTCAAGCTACGCAAGGGGACAGCAGGTTCAACGCAACACTATGCTTTCCACTAGCCAGCGCAGACGGGTTATGGAAACCTGACGGGGCCATCTAGTCAGACTGACCGTTAGCACCAAGCTATGCAAGGGGACAGCAAGTTCAACGCAACATATGGTGGACCAGTGCCGGATTTAATTTCGATTTCAAGGTGCGTAAAAAACTTACGAACAATTCGGGGTGACGGGTTTTAAGCGTCGTAAGGTAGTTAGTGCCTGCTCGTTTTCGGATATTAGTGCATCATAGCTGTATGCGTCCGATTATTATTCGGGCATTGAAACTGTTAACTTGTAAACAGCAAAATCATTTTACTTGCAAATCGAATACGTAAAATTGCGGTTTGCAATAAGTTCGCAAGTGTCTTCCGGACAATTTATTACATGCAGCGCAGACAGAATTGGACAGGTACGACACATCTACGCAGAGACGGACAGACGCATCTTTATCTCACCGCATTGCAGAGGTCCGACTTCACGAGCTGCCGCTATCAAGAGATAACAAGCCGTTCTGCTTAACGGCAACTACGTCATCCTGGTTATCCGCCATCAGCTGATACTCTCCACAACCGTATGTAGCTTATTATCTCGAATCAGTGGAAGTTCAAGTAAGACGTTTTTGACATGGTATGTTTTGAACTATTATGTACTCATTATGTTATGTTGTATTATTTGTTGCAATTATTCTATTTAACTATTAATACGTAGTTATATTGCTGAGAACTGAGTTGCCTGTTCTACTCTCGTTCCACGTCTTAATACGCTCAATATGGCCGAAAGCAAACAGCTCATAAGGCAAACGGCCGTTATTAAGGCCTCAATAACAATCAATAATCAATATATTCGCGGATGCTTTCGACATAACAAAAAATGACGTCTACGCGTTGCATGTTAAATTAAGGTCGCTGGCGGAGCTCCAGCGCAAATATGACACAATTCAATCCGAACTCGAGTTGTCCGAGGACGCTGTTTTTGACGCGGATATCGATAGAATCCAGGTCGAAGATGCTTTATGTATAATCGAATGCAAACTGCACAATCTTATAAAAAAATTCTCGACTAATCTTACTGAGAATTCTAATACTACTGATAATTACACTAGAGCGGAAAGATTCGCCATGTCACGCAACTGGAGCCCATTAAAATCCCGTAGTTTAGCGGAAATGTTATGGAGTGAAAACACTACATACACATATTCAAAGACTTGGTAGATTCTCGCTTGGATCTTACCAACATACAAAAGTTTCATTAAAGGATGAAGCGCTCCAAGTTATACAATCGCTGCCTATATCCGGTGAGAATTATGGCGTAAACCTAGGGCTACTCAAAACTAGATTTGACAATAAGCTAATTATCGCCATCCACCATGTCGAAGATATACTGAAAATCAATTCTATTGATAGGCAATCGGTGTGTAGCATATCTAAATTTCTTAATAAATAAGCGCAACCATAAACGCGGTCAAGGTTATGGCGTTACCCGTAAACATTTATGAGCTTATTGTCACTCAGCTATTAGCGTCGAAATTGGATCCGAATACTTCCAAACGTTGGAAGGAGTCACTCTCTAACAACAACTTTCCCGATTTTGAAGGGTTGATCGAGTTTTTAAACAATAGGAAATCGGTGCTGGAAACCGTGGAGGCAGATTCCGAGAGTGGTCGGGCAGGCAACTCAGCAAGGCCTAAACAACTGATAAAATATATTAAATAATTCAAAACAAGGCAAGTTGGTCAGCTATCATGCTAATTCTAAAAACATTCAATGTGCAATGTGCAATGCTAACCACCACTTATATACATGTAAACAAATTGAGGGGTTAACCATTGACAAAGGTAAGGTGTTTTTAAATAAAAATGAATGCTGCTTTAACTGCTTGCGGGTGGGCCATTCTGTAAATGAATGTAAAAATAAGGACACTTGTGAAACTTGCTCTCAGAAGCATCACTCCTTAATACATACAGCACAGGGCACCTACTGTGCCCTCAAACTAAAAACTAATAGGAACATACTATTGTCTACTGCGTTGTGCAAAGCCTTACACAATTCTGGTAAACCCCACCTTTGCAGGATTTTACTGGACTCTGGTAGCCAGGCGAATTTCATTACACATGCCTTTCCCAAAAAACTTAAATTGAAACTAGTGAAAAATGAGTTGCCAATTTCAGGCATCAACAACGCGTCCTGTCGGTCCCACCACAGCACCACTATTACCTTACAATCGCTGTACGAAAATTTCAATTTAAGCATACAATGCTCAAATCTGCCTAATCTTACTGACAATCTCCCCACGGAATCCTTTGATCCTGCGCAGTTGGGATTTCCCGAGGGCATATTCCTAGCGGACCCAAACTTCAGCACGTCCTAGAGCATTGACGTTCTGCTGGGCGCCCAATTCTTCTTAAGTTTGATTAAGCCTGACAAATTTGTCAGTGACGGGAACTTCCCCATTCTTCAGGAAACTAGACTGGGTTACATTGTGTCCGGAAATCTTCCTTTAAAATTCAAATCTCCTTGTCGTGCTTCGTCATTTATTGCGAGAAATGACAATAAAGGGCTCACTTCTATGGTTGAGGAATTCTGGCAGGTCGAGGAATATCCTGTTGATTTGCCCTCAGCTGCCGACGAGTCATGTGAGAGACACTTTGTGCATAACACGCGGAGAGATGGTGACGGCAGATTTGTTGTTAGGTTGCCCCGTATGGCTGGTGATGTGGCTCTGGGAGATTCGCTGGCCCATGCTAAACAGCGTTTTCGGACTCTTGAGCGTAAACTCATGAGGAATCCTGGGTTGAGGCATGACTATTCTAAGTTCATCAAGGACTATCAACTGCTGAGGCACATGTCACCACTCAGTCCCAGTGACAATTTGGTTCATCGCTCCAAGGTGTACTACTTACCCCATCATGCGGTTTTCAAGAACTCAAGTCTGACTACAAGGCTCCGCGTGGTATTTGATGAGTCCGAAAAATCCGCTAATGGCCGTTCACTTAATGATACGCTACTGGTAGGGCCGACAATACAGCAGGGCATTTATTCTATTATACTCAGATTTAGGACCCACGTCTATGGCTTAACGTCCGACATCGAGAAGCTGTATTGACAAATTTTTGTCGATTCAAGCGATTGTAACCTCCAAAGAATACTTTGGCGGGATTCCCCCGACTTGGAGTTGAAACATTTCGTGCTCAGGACTGTGAATTATGGCCAGCGCTTCATTTCTTGCTACCAGGTGTCTATTCCAGGTTGCGAATGACAATCTCAATCAGTTTCCCTTCCCATGCCGAGTTATTGCTAACGACTTCTACGTCGATGATTTAATTACCGGCTGAGATGATATAGATGAGCACAAACGGTTGAGATCGGATGTAAGCGAATTACTTCGACAATATGGGTTTTCCCTGCACAAATGGTCTTCCAACAGCCAAGAAATCATAAACCAAGGGGGCACTGCCATACCCCTAAACAAGGGTGAAAATGTGAGCACTTTAGGGCTACTATGGAACAACGGTTCCGATATGTTTGTTTATAAGACAACGCTCAAACCTTGCCATGAGGCGTTTACCAAAAGAACTCTTCTTTCGGTAATTGCGGGAATTTATTACCCGTTGGGTCTATTTGGTCCCGTAGTTTTTTCTAAATAAACGTTTCATGCAGCAGCTTTGGCAAGCAAAACGAATTGGGATGAGGTCTTATCAGATTCCCTTCTCCCCGAATGGAGGGAATTGTATAGTAAACTAAATCTAGTCAATAAGATTAATGTAAACCGTTGCATAAAGACTAACCCATAAACGAGATCGTTTCAAATTCACGGGTTCGCGGATGCTTGCATATACGCAAGAATTGTATATGATAATGGGCGTGTCTCATCCAATTTACTGTGTTCGAAGTCCAGGGTAGCCCCCCTAAAACAAATTACACTGCCCAGACTTGAGCTATGCGATTGTTTTCTGCTTGTCCGTTTGCTTCAAAAGGTTATTAACATATAAGCTCATGAGAGCCATCTGTACTCCGACTCCATGGTCGCCCTCCACTGGATACACGGTGAGTCCTCCAGGTAGAGGACCTTCGTCGCCAATCGTGATGCTGAAATACAGCAGGGTTCCAATAACGCTGACTGGCATCATGTGGAGTCCCAGTATAACCCCGCCGATATTTTATCTCGTGGTTGTCATCCAGACAAATTGCCCAACTTCCAATTGTGGTGGCATGGTCCGGCATGGCTTTTGCAAGATCCAATTCGCCACCCTAAATTCAGCACAAATGATTCGGCCACCATACGGGAGTGTCGATCTGAACAAAAACAATCGGCAATTCTTGAATGTATGACTAGCGTCGTTGCTACCGATATAAGTAAGGACTTTTCCACTCTTCAGAGATTGATACGCGTTATCAGCTATGCTCCATATTTATCTATAATCTGAGATCGAGTTCCCCTGGTTCGGGACATGACCTGCGACTGTCTAGGGAGGAATTAAACAACACTTTAAATTTCTTTATACGCCAATCCCAATTGGCGTACTATCCCAAGGAGATCATTGAGATAAAGAATGGCAATCTATCCAAATCTAGCAAAATTATCTCTCTTGATCCATTCGTCGACGATTCGGGGTTACTTCGGGTTGGAGGTCGTCTCCAACATTCCGATTTGCCTTAAGACACTAAGCTCAGATAATTCTGCACCCAAAGGCTCACCTCACTAGATTAATAATAGAGGCTGAACATTTGGGGCTGCTTCACGTGGGCGTTCAGTTAACGCATAGTTCTGTTCGTCAAAGGTACTGGATCATCAAAGGCAAGATTGTTGTCAGTTCTGTTATTCGTAAGTGCATCAAATGCTTTCGCTTCAGAAACCACAAGCAGACGCAGCAACTTGGTCAGTTGCCTTCGTCAAGAGTGGTATTGACCAAGGCCTTTTCTTCGTCTGCTGTAGATTACGGCGGCCCTATCGTGATCCGTCATGGCGGGTAGCGATCCAAGACTACCTCAAAGGCATAGGGGAGAAGAAGAAGGTAATGCCGGTCAGTTGGGAATACCGGTCAGTTGATATCTTAGCCGTTTTAATTGTTGAAGAGTTCAAGAAAGTGCTGCGCTCTTCTAGGTGGATGTGTCAACTAATAACAGAGTCAGACCAGTTCTCTTTTGTTATTTGTTGTGGTTACACGCAAACTTTACTTTTGTTCGTCATCTTTATAAGATCTCTAACCTTTTTGAATAAATGTAAGTATATTTCTTATTGTTACTATTTGCTTATTGTTTACACGTGTTTAGAGTGCATTTAATGTAGAATCTTTTATGTATTTCATATTACCTTTTATAGTTATTTTTATTTGCTGAGGTTATGATTTCTACAATGGCGACATTGCAGGCAATACTGGTCAGGCTTGACTGCCATTCCCTACAAGTGACTGGTATTACCTTCAAATTGTGCCAGACAAATTATTACCATTCACTTGTTTTTTTAGGTTTGTCTACAGACCAATTAATACTTTCCTACATTTTAATTTTGTACAACTAATTCATTAAGTAATCAAATTGAATTATAATAATTGCTGTTCAATACAACATTTCTGTTAAATTTTCTTAATCTTATATCCAACAAAATTTACATGCAAAAGTAATCACCGACACACATATATGTATAACAGCAAAAACCATATTCAAAACTTACGTTAATAGTTCCGTCAGTGACATACTTTTTTGTCGTTACGACGCGTTTCAAGACGTATGTCTCATCATCAGGTGTTTCACTCGATAGGTGAGGTCGTCAATACATTAAAATAAAATAAATAAACGAACACATAAAAACACAAACGTGAACGAAACATATACGGCCGATGCGCACCGCCTTGAAGTCGAGCCCGCACTGTTGTTATTACTGTACGTTATTTACTCAGTAGGCCGTGTGTTTTCAATGTTATCTTGGATACTAATAACTACGTCATACAGTGAGTTTGATTGGAACTGCAGTTGATCATTTAATAGGAACTCAGGGATATTCTTACTATTATTTATATCACTACCTTTAATTTTACTGAGAATTTTTGTGCCTTATATATTTCAAATTCTTCAGCAGCGTTCATGTATCTGCCTTTCTTACATAAAATGCAGGGGTCTAAAGTTGGTCTTGAAGTTCGTGTAATTATGATTGTTATCAACTAAATGGCAAGCAAAACTGGAATTTACTTTTTTACTGTTTTGTTTGTGGAGATGTTCTTTGAAACGCTTACCAAAAGATCTACCAGTTTGTCCGATATAATAGCTATTACAGTCGCTACATGAAATCTTGTATACCCCTGTCTTATCTTCTAATGGTGTGGATTGTTTCGATCTAAGTATTTTGCCAATTGTATTAGAAGTGCGCAACGCCATTTTTATATTTGACCTGTTGAACACACTATTTAATATTTTGGGTAAGGTGTTGCCATATTCACATAATATATACCTTGTATTATCTAGATTTTTACGGGGTGTACCGTTCTTTTCCTTTCTCTTTCGATGTTGCCTGATTAGGTTATCTATCATAACCGCCTTATTTCCATTAGCTATAGCTATGTGCTTAATTGTTGTTAGTTCTTCTGTGCCGTGGTTATATTGAAAGGTAAACACCATGGACAGTTTAATTTTATTTTCCGTGCGTTCGGTGCACTATGCGGCCTGTTACGATGCCCGCTTTGATATCGAGATGCAAGTTGTTCGCTGCGACCTTGAGTGGTGACGTCATTTGGCAGGCCGTGGCGTCATCTTGTCAATGAAATTTAGTCAGCAATGTCTAAGTTTTTATAAGTTAGCGCTGAGCCTTCATCGTTCTCTTTTCTCGTTCAACTTTGGTGCGGCTTGGATTGTGACGGCGTAAATTGTGATACCACTATGCCTAGATAAATTTTATTAAAGAGCTTGAGGTTTTTCCGCCGTAGTCGAGAGGAAAGGGGTCCACGTGATGAGCACTCTACATCTTCGCCCATCCGCAGAGCCTGCGTAAGACACCCCAACGCCGTCACGCCATCCGACATCATCCTTCACACACCACCGAAAATGCAGGAACATATTTAGTGCCCTCCGAAAGATCAGGTGGGAACTTTCCTTTATTTAATAAACTTCACACACGAAGTGCTCCGCAGGTTATCGAGTAACACACACGCTAAAACCTATTGTTAGAAATTAGACTCATTTTTCAGAGTTAACATTACTGAACATGTTTTGTAAAGACATGCTAAAGTGTGGACATTACTGACTGTGTTATAAGTAACTTATAAGTATTTGTGTTTTGAATTGCATAGAGTCAAGGGTTACCTTTCTATTATTTAAATATTTCATTCTATTACTGCGAAAGAGAAAACTGAGTTTAAAATTCTTTTTTGACATTATCCAGAACTTAAGAAAATGTAATACTCGGAGAGTACTTGCATCTGCCTGCCATACGGCCTGTGATCCTGCACGTTCCAATTTTGTTCTCTGGTTTTTTTTCTAAATTAAAACTCCGGTCCATTTGGTTATTTTTGTTGGTTCAGTTTAACTATTCAATTTATAATAATTATACTACAAGATTCCTATATTTAACTAACTTAACAAAACGGAAGCGACACTTTTTTTTTAATTAACAACTAATTTACTATATTTTTATATTTAAGTAAGAAACTTAAAACTCGGTTTACTGTGATCACTGGTTTCAATTTAAGGTGATTAATCCTGGTGATGGGGAACAGGTAGATGAAAGTACTGCTACACACTTAAGTAATTGGTCTTTGAATTTAATTATTAATTATTGATTTAATTATTATTGTATTATCTAATGATCATGGATTGTCTGCTCCAGATACTTATAATTATTGAATGTTCATGAATGGGTTCCTGCATTACTAATGCAATACAAACTTTTGTTTTGAAAGTAAAATATAAGAAGTAAAAGTTTATAATGAAAATAATAAATTCAGTAGGTTGGCATGCCATTATTCAATTGTTGGAAATACTTTCACATATTCTTGTTGTAATTAAACCACCATGTGACTTTAAAGAGAAATCTGAATAGATGTCAAGAATTAAGAAAAACTCAAACAAAAATGATTGTAAAACCAATGGTTCAAAAACAAATAAAATCTTGTTATTGTTGATCAGGTGTTTTCTTGCAAGACCTGTCACTATGGGCTCAGCACATTTTATTTCCATCTAGGCCACGTGCCTAGTCTTAAATATTAAGTTACGCCTCCCCAGAAAAAAAAATTTGGTGATTAGAAAAAGGGTTAAAAAAAATATTCTGGGACCAAGGGGGTGTTTCACTTCATTGAAATCACTGGCGGCCATTGGTATTGTTAATAATCTATGTACTAAACTACTAAAGGGTGCCATTTTTGTATAAACGGGTGGTGTGAATCAGCATGTATTGTAGTATCTGTGGTGGTTGGCTTTCTATAAATTTTATATTTAAATTTGTTATCCAGCCTTGTGACAGTCAGGTCAAGGAAATTAATCTTGTTATTCACTTCAGTTTCAAGGGTAAACATTATCGTGTCGTTGATTTCATTCATGTAGTTTTTTAGGTTTCCTATTTTACGTAAAGTGCCATTGAATATTATGAACGTATCATCGACGTATCGTGAATATGAAATTATCTTGCTACAAAGTTTATTTCTGTTATTAAGTAAATATGTGTTTTCATAATGACTTAAGTATACATCTGCCAGTAAGCCGGATAGTGGTGAGCCCATTGCTAAACCCCTTTGCTGGATGTAATATCTGGTATTAAAAGTAAAATAGTTCTGACTAAGTATCACTTCTAATAGGTTAATTATTTCGTCAATTTCATTTGTATTGCGTATTTTGGCATCAATTAAGTTGGTCTTTAAAATTGTTAGTGTCTCACGAACCGGGATATTAGTGTATAAATCGACAATGTCAAACGAAGCAATTTTATAATTGGGCTGTAACTTTATGTCTTTAATTTTGTTAATGAATTCAATATTATTTTTTACGCTATAATTATTTTTTAGATTTATACTATTTTTTAAATTTCTGGTAAGTACCTTGCTGATTTTATAACCTGGGGCAGTAGTAAAGTTAACTAGAGGCCTGATAGGAACATTGGGCTTATGGATTTTTAGCAGACCGACGAATTGAGGGGCTACTGCCTTGATAGGCTTTAGCGCGCGACGTGTGTTTTCGTCGACTATACAAGTACTTCGATTAATTATATTATTCAAAATTTTTACAAACTGAGCTGTTGGGTCCACCTGTATCATTTCGATATTATTGTTATTTATAAAATCATTGACCTTCAGTGTGTATTGGTCCTTGTCTATTACTACAATAGTGTTCCCTTTATCAGCTTTTGTAATGAATGCATTATTATCGGACAATTTATTCTTAATTTGTTTCAGGGTTTTAATTTCTGCATGGTGTCTGTTATTTGAGGTAAGGGGTTTGTTGTGTTCCACAAGTTTTATGTATTTGTTCAATTTATTATTAATCATGACGCGAGCTTCATTCTGCATTATATGGTTCGGTAGTGTTTTAACGGCGTCTTCTGCACTGATTATTTTACGTATTATATGGCTCTTGCTATTGTACGGAATATTATATTTTAATCCTCTATTAAGGACATCATCCATTTCAACGTTATCAAACTGTGTAGACGTTAAATTTGATTAAATTTGAGATGCGCGTATAAAACTTGTGTTTACATATAACTTTATCTTCGTTGATTTGTTTGTTCATGAGATTCTGGAGTTTAACCTTTTGTTTATGATAAGTTATCATCATCCCGGGGAAATGATGTCTGACAACGGCACTAATTTTAAGGCCGCGAGTTCTACTTTGCGCGAGTTATACAAATTATTTACCTCTGAGAAATTTAAAACGAGTATTCACTGATTCTCACTTGCCCAAGGTTTCAAGTGGTCGTTCATTCCACCCTCCTCACCGCACTTCGGCGGCCTTTGGGAGAGTGGTGTAAAAAGCGTCAAGCATCATCTGGGCCGCACCATTGGCGCCACCATTCTTAATTTTGAGGAATTATACACGATCCTTACTCAAATTGAGGCGTGTTTGAACTCCCGTCCTCTTTCTGCCATCTTATCTGATGCTAGGGATCCACAGCCCCTTACTCCCGGACACTTCTTAATTTGCTTGGCCTTGACAGCCCTCCCCGACGCTGACCTGGTAGCCATTCCATGCAACCAACTGAGACGCTGGCAATTGTTGCAGAAATTTGTACAATCTATCTGGAGCAGGAGGTACAAGGACTACCTGCACCAGCTTGAACAGCGTAATAAATGGCAGACACCCAAGGGGAACCTCGTGGAGGGTGATGTGGTCATAATTATAGAGGATAACGCCCCTTTATTACACTGGAGTTTGGGTGTGGTCACTAAGGTTTTCATGGGCGACGACCAGTTGGTGCGCGTCGTTGACGTCCCCACTTCCCGTGGTATATTGCGTCGTCCTATTCATAAGCTGTGCGCTTTACCTGTGTCCAACGAATAAGGATTGTCGTCACTCGTATGGGTTTCACTCTATGCGAAAGAGTGTTATTATTCTGGTCCTCAGTAATGTTGCCTTGTGCAGAAGACTTTATTCAATCTACGTATTCTATTTAATTTATGTAGGCTATTTCATTCAATTTATGTGATTTATGCAATTCATGATTTTATTCAATCTATGTATTCTATTCAATTTATGTATTGCATTCAATTTATGTGATTTATGCAATTCATGTATTTTATTCAATCTACGCGTATGTATTCTATACAATTTATGTACTGCATTCAATTTATGTGATTTATGCATGCCATTCAATTTATACATTGTAGTCAATTCATGTATTTCATTCAGTCTATGTATCCTATTTAATTTATGTATTGCATTCAATTTACGTGATTTATGCGATTTATGCATGCCATTCAATTTATGCATTGCAGTCAATTCATGTATTTGATTAAATCTATGTATTCTATTCAATTTCTGTATTGTATTCAATTTATGTGATTTATGCGATTTATGCATGCCATTCAATTTATGCATTGCAGTCAATTCATGTATTTGATTAAATCTATGTATTCTATTCAATTTCTGTAACGTATTCAATTTCTGTGATTTATGCGATTCATGTATTCCATTCAATTTACGTATTGTATTCAATTACCTATGTGTTACAACCAATTTATGTAGCCGCTGTTGGCGTCATGGGTGAGTAAACTGCTCACTGCATCAATCTCGGGAAAAATCGAAATCTTCGATTTTTGACGGGCAGTATGTTCAGATTTAAAATGTGATCAAATCATGATTCGCTTGTGACGTCAGCTGCATATCACGTTATAGCCGGACGAGCTAAGGTCAGTCCGCCCCTCCTTTCCAATCTAGCACTAGCAGTCAGCTGGCGGAGCTCCAAGGGGCAAGAGCCTATTCCGCGCGTGTGTTACTCAAAATTCAGTTTACGGCAGTCAATATGTGAACGATCCAATTAACTCAATTTCAATTATTCTAAATTGTTAGATATGCAGTCGTACGGGCACGCGCAGATTTACAGAATCGCATGAATATGATTTAAACTGTTTTTTATAATAAACCGTTTATACAGTCCACTTTACCGTTTTATGTTTCCTTTAAACCCAGCCTATGGTTTAAAGTGTGAACAGCCGTTAACCTCAAGCTACGCAAGGGGACAGCAGGTTCAACGCAACACTATGCTTTCCACTAGCCAGCGCAGACGGGTTATGGAAACCTGACGGGGCCAGGTAGTCAGACTGCCTGCTTTAGTCTTAAACGATCCCATTTACGACCTTAAAAGGGTCGCTAATACAATGGCTGCATGTATAACAGGTAAAATTTAAGATGGCCCCGTGAAATTGTTTGAGGAACATTTTAAAATAAAATGAGCTTACTCGGATTTAACCGTACCGGACATGTTTTTTTCAATCGACAGTTTTTGACCCACATCTGTAAATCAAGTTTCTATTTTGCCCGTAATTAATATTCATGTTTCCTCCACATTTTACACAGTCAGATGATTTTTCACATGCTTCCAGTCTTCAACACAGTTTTTAAGACTTCTACTGAATACATAATTTTCAATAAATCTATACTATTCAAATCTATCTCGCTGTTCAATTTACCACTTACAATTTGATGTAACAAAACGCATTGGCACTGGATTACACACTGTAGTTTCAATGATCTACGCTTCAAGACAACACGATGTTGACAGAACGACTAAATTAAATGGCCTTTAAGAAACTAGACGGGACCATGTTGTTTTCGGATTTCTTAAATATGTATGAACAGACGACTTGCTTAGGTGCAATGAAAGTAAACAATAAGCGACCCTTTCGAACGTTGTTAACGTAGTAGGCAGGTAGTCTGATACGATGGCCCCGTTAGGTTTCCATAACCCGCGCAGACTGTAGTAATAAGAAATGTGGTTACATATTGTTTCCGTAACAGGCAGGTCTGAAGTGTAAAAGAAGCAAAATTTTCTGGTGTTAAATAAATGATTCACTGACTTAAGCTAGTATTCCTCGTAACAATATACGAGGGTCAATTGAAAGGTTTGCGGAGCGACATCTATAGCTTAGCAACAGAACTAAAATTTTCCGTACGTTGTAAGTTTCATTTTTCTTATAAACACCTGTTCATTTCCAAATCTATCTAAAATCTTATTCAGTGTTTATCAGATGTTCGAAATTTACGTGTCACATGAGGCGTCGAACGATCGACTGAAACAGTTTCTGAACGACAAGTTTAGATCCGTGGTGTTGGCCACGGATCCAACTGATTTCACAACTTCAAAAAATATGACGATATACTTGACTTTCTCTAAAGATAAAAATGTAGCATGTAAGTCTTACATATCTTATGAAAAATCTGCAAAATCAAACATCGTGCTGTGGTTGAATTCTTTTTTTAAAAAAGTGAATGGAAATTCACAACCGGGAAGGTGATTACGTTAGAAGATGCTGCACCTTCAAAAACAATAGTTTTTAAGTGGGTGCTAAAATTTAAATATGCTCGTACGAGCTCTGAAGACTATCCACGGAGAGGACGCCCAAAAAGTGTAACAATTCCAGTTATCTGGAAATCAAATGCCGGGCTGTTAGGCTGTGCTCCAACATTTTAAAAATTATGATTGTTATGGAAAAGCTGGTTCATAATAACAACATTGTATAAATATAAAATATACAGGCTACATAAACGTCACATGAACTATATAAAATCTTAATAAATCCACAACAAAAATAAAACCATAAGTTTCGGGCGTGTCCACGACGTCCTTCTTCAGTGGTGAGGGAAAGACTGAGACTGAGGGGTCCCGCGAAACACTGAGATTGTGAACAAGCGTCACGTGAAACGCTCTCATGATATTAATTTTTCAGCAGCAGGAAAATCATATTAAAGTAACGCATTCTGAAAGGTTTGCATTACATACCATGTAAACAGCCTGGCGTTTCTTTTCGAGTCAGACATAGACCGTGAAATCCTGTGTTCTTTGCTGAACTCCAGATCTCGTTAACAAAATGCCATACACGTTGTTGGAAGATCGGCGGTTGGGAGTGGATAACATTGCTGAGATCGTAGGAAATACAGCCTGTGATCATACACGATACAGCAGCTGTTGTATCGTATTTTAACTCAAAACGTGGTGTGAAAAATCTTTGTGCAAGCTGGGTGTCGTGCTTGGAGACGCTGCACTTTTTGACGGAAAACGTCTTACACCGCGGGTCGGGTGTGGGGGAACCTATGCGAAGTCCATGTTACGATTTTGTGTATACCAAACAATCCCTCATATCTTTAAAACTATAAAGCATATTTAAATAAGCAATACACGATTCAAAAGAATAAGGACGAAAAAATGTCACGCAATATTAACCTCGAGCGTGTGACGTCACAAGCCATCACAAGATGGCCGCCAATTTGGAGCGGAAAAATCACCGGCTTGTTGCGCGGAAAATCAGTATAGCTCAGGAACACGTACGCGCAGGTCGTTATTTATGATGCCGTTTTATAAAGCTCCACAAGTACTATAACAAACAACACTAATAGTGATAATAGTGAAAGAAGTTAATAACTAATACAGTAACAAAATGTTGAACTCGGACAAATTTTCCTTGAAATTTCAAAAATGTCAAAGTATCTTCACTTCAAGAAGGTAAATGCCTATCGTACAAAGTAAAAGAAGAATGAATAAAGAATCCAAAAAGGCCTCTATGACAGTAGCAGAACGAATGCGGAGGATAAAACAGCGTCGAAAAGTCGAGGCAAGCACTAGCTGCGTACCTTTCAACGCGTCGTCAGTTCACAAACAACGAATGTCGACGCTGAGATACAGCTGATGGAATGCTACGAAATACAAGCAGATGGGACGTTTGAGAATCGAGATTTAGCGTTTATAACAAGAATTCACAGATGAAGACGTTCAACAGTTTATGAACGTTGAACCACTAAAACTACGTCGACATG
This sequence comes from Magicicada septendecula, assembly GCA_034769895.1. NCBI lineage: Eukaryota > Metazoa > Arthropoda > Insecta > Hemiptera > Cicadidae > Magicicada > Magicicada septendecula. The sequence continues at coordinate 135,420,291 of CM068373.1, read as the reverse complement.
TTTCTCTTTCAAACTGATGCCTTACTACACAGAGCATGTCAGAACAATGGTGAGCGGTAGGCCCTGCGATCCCAACATACCGCTTCTGCTCACCAAGGAATTTAACACTGAGGCGTCGAACGATCGTCTGAAACAGTCTCTGAACGACAAGTTTAGATCCGTGGTGTTGGCCACGGATCCAACTGATTTCACAACTTTAAAAAATATCACGATAGAGTTGACGTTCTCTAAATATATAAATGTAGCATGTAAGTCTTACATATCTTACTACTCGTACCATTGTCTTGTCTTTAATAAAATTTTACAAATTAATCAGCATTGTGAGAAACAAATAAAATAAAAGATATGCAAGTTCGTTCACTTCTTTTTCACTAAACCTACAAATACCCCGTCCCAGCAACACCGCCAGGGTAAGACGTTTTCGCGAAAAACCTAAGCGGTAGTGACCCCGACACTACCTACTCCTTTTTTTGGCATTCACGCAAAGAAAACACGCGTGACACGTAAATTTGGAAAGAAAGAATAGATTGACAAATAGGTTTGGGAATTAACAACCGTTTATAAGAAATATGAATCTTACAACACGCGAAAAATGTTAGTGTTACCGCTGAGCCCCTCATACTTTTCAACTGACACTCGTATAATGCAATGAAATTAATGAGACTAAAGGAATGCTTGCAGTGATTACAAGAGAACTGTTGTTAATTTTCAGAAAGAGTGCAGAAATTCAAGTCGCTACAAGACACGTATGGAAACCACATCCGTATATGGTTAGGACCTACCCTGATAGTGTGCGTCATGAAACCAGAGGACATACAGGTAATAACAGTGACCGCAATGCACCATAAGTCAATATGGTAACACTTGTAATTGCAAGCAAATTCATTTTTGTCCAGTAACTTACAGCCCACTCTGTATGTTTACAATTAAGGTCTTATCATCTAGATTATTTGGCACACACACACACACACACACACACACACACACACACACACAACACACACACAAATTGCAACGTTACACTTTGTGTTCTGTCTGTGTCTATAGACATTAAACAAATTTTAGGAGGAATGATTAGGTGTGCATTAATTGTCTACACAAAAGTATTAATTTATTATATTAAATCAAAATTTGTTTATTAATAAATATTATTATTTATACTTTCTTCTAATCTTTATTATTTATTTATATTTTAATTTCCTTTCTCCTGTGTTTATATAATAAATAACATATTATTAATTATTTATTTATTATAAGTAAGGTGACAGGATCGTTATAATAAAATAAGATAAAGTAAAATAATTTGGCCAACGAAAAACTTCAGAAGGTTGGAAATTAAGAAGTAATGATGAAATATATCAATGTGTAGAAAATATAACAGAAACAATGAGAAAAAGAAAACTATTATTTTTTGGATATTTATATAGAATGGACGACAATAGGTTAACAAAGCAGATCTTCAAATATCTGTGGAAGAAGAAGTCAACATCAAGTTGGATTAAAGAAGTCCAAAAGGATTTAGAAAAAAATAATATACACGCAGAAGAAGCAATTGAAAGAGAAGTTTTTCTGGCAAAAGTGTTAAAAATGGAACCAGTCCAGGGTAGGAGAGATAAAAACGCAGGTTCAAAGTGGACTGAAGACCGGAAGAAGAGACACAGTGAAAGTATGAAGGAATATTGGAGAAAAAGGAAAGAACAAAGAATAAAGAATTTAAATTGGCATGTGGTCCTTAGTTGGCCGATACAATAATAATAATTTGGTTGTAGAAAATGGTAAAGTATTATTGTGCTTATATATTTCTTTGCGTATTATGTTTGAATTTCTAAAACAATTTATTGTAATTTTGGAGGTCATTGGACGGAGAATAATTTGTTGTAAATTATGGGTCTGTCTGTAGCATTGTGGGGGGGCCTACTGCATAAATAGGTGTGAATCAAGACTTTATGGTCTTATGAGGATGTCTCATCGTAGTTCGGGCGAAACATTAGATTCAAAAGAAATGACACGACGGTGTTAAACCGAAAACCAGTGTTGTTATTAAGAAAAACCACGAAAGCTTACTAGCGAAAATTTATTATTCCTTTATTTTATAACTTTGAAATAAACGAAACACTTTTAATTTTTATTTAAATATAATATAAATTACCTTTACATAGGAGGTACAAAAGAATTTTTAATATAATTAAATTTTGAATTAATACAGTTGTGTTGGTGGTTATAATCACAAACAGAAATAACATTGTTGCAGACCATTATAGACAAATTATTCCGATTAGCGCTTTCAAGCTTCATAGCTCATCATCAGATTGTAAATAACAATAATAGAGCTCTACAACTTCTTTATACTCCCACTTGCCCTACAGCGCGTACATATTTTCGAAAAACAAGCTTTAAGTTAAACGCCCTTACTGTCTGGCTATTAATCTGTCACTGACGACTGTGAAAACAAGATTGTGATGTAAACAAATCTAAGGTTCTCCGAAAAACACACCCAATTCCGATCCATTATAAAGAGCGTGTAGACCTCGAGATACATAGAATGCGTGAGAATAATACAACAGAGAGTTCCTATAGCTACTTTGTAATCTAATGGTTATAGTATACAAAAATCGGCGAAACCAGTTTATGTCTGGAAACGAGAAATGTAAATAGCGTTACCAAAAAAATTTGGTTATGCACCTACTGCAGAAAGTGTATGTGTGCGGTGTCAAGGTGCGAAGTATATGACATGTCTCAACTTAGCTCGTAATTTTTGGCAGATAGATTTGTACAATAGCGGTAGGATGTACACAGTCTTCATTTACAAAATATAGATACTCTCAAATTACATTCGAATTGTAAACAAAAATATTAGTTCACCGCAGTTTATAATCGAGTGCTTTCCATGGTTAGGTTTGACAAGTCGTTTGTAACGTACTTGGTGTGGTGTAAATACAGTTTTTATTTATATGTCATGTGTACTTCGTTATCGGCAACAAAGAAGTAGTTTGTTGTTAAAATTCCTTCCCAGGCTATTTGGCGTGGTCCAATATTTTTTACAAAACCAGAAAATCGAGTGCGCTAACGTGAGGTGGTATACGTTAGTGACCACAGTACTGTGGTTAAGGCTGAAGAAAGAAGTAGTGTCTATGGAAATATTTCATTTTGAAAATGATTTTAAATTTAAATCTTAGGACATGGAAGTCATGTATGGTTCTCCATGCCGATATTTACTCTTGTTTATTGTTTTGGTTGTCGCTGTTTGAGGTTAGCTACCCGCGGTGTGTCCAGGGTACTGGTTGTTGAAATCATAATTTTTTTAACTAGGAAATATAATCGAAGTTTGCTAAACGTAACTTTTTAATCCACATACTAATTACACTTGACGAAAATTTTTCTCACAGCGACACAAACAAGTGCGAATCTGAATATTCTTTAATCGTTTTCTAGCATTGGAATTTTATGTACATGTGTTTATATTGTGCGTAGAGTCGATGCTTGTCCTACACATCGGATCAGGAATCACCACTGCGGCTAATGCTATGTATCATACGTACGTAGAACTTTACTCACAGTTTTAAAATTTAAAATTTTTTCAATTTGTTTTCATCCAATAACAAATGTACTTCGTTGAAAATGGTGAGTTCTACAGCTTAGGGTTCTTATTACTTTATACATTTTCCTACAGATACAATGGATTCAAGACAACAGTCACTCTACCATAATTACATGTTAAATCGTGTTTACAGATTGTTCTCAACCATCCAAAGGCGCTAAACAAGTCAAGCATATACAGGTTTTTTAAAATTGCAGTGGGAAATGGTCTTGCCACTACGCCAGGTAAGAGTACACAAATGTTTCAATACACGTTTAGCATGCATATATAGTTTGACTCGGTTATTTAATATAACGTTAACGACTAGAAATCAAGGTTTGATCAAATAATTCTTGCAATTTTTACTTCAATAAGGAAATGGAAGTATGATGATAGCGGAAAAATCGTGTTCTAGATAAGGGCTGATTCTGATTTTACTACCATCAAAACATGAAGAAAAGTCATTTCCCAACAAGTGTCTGTGTGTGTGTCTGTCTGTCTGTCTGTCTGTACAATTTTTTCTATGGCGAACGATAACTGCCGCAAATTCAAACAGAATCAAATAATTTTTTGCATATGTGCCTGAGTTGTAGAGGACTCAAGGCATATTGATTTTGGTGAAAATCGGTTAATGGAAAGGGGTAGTTTATCTGCAACGTTTTACGTTTTAACAGGAGTAAAGTACTTAATTTTGATAAATAAAATATCCAGATAGATATCATGTTTCCTGTTTTAATTATCGTATCTTCGTAGTTAATATTTACGAAATGCTGACATACACGGCTGCCCCATTGTGAAGACACACTAATGAAGAAGCGGTTCTACTACCGTTTATGACCTCAGACCCCTCGAAAGTTTGATTTATTCTTCGTTTTGTGTTTTGCATTGCTACGTCGAGTCTACGTGACTCTTAACACGCGGTAACGCACGAAACTGTTCCAGATGTCTGGAGATCATTCTGCGCGGGAGAATTACATAACGATCTAATTAATTCGAGATGTCTTTTAATTAATTTCTCGATTATTCTAGTAGAATCCAGGTCCGATATATTATTACAATGCATCGCGGCCGAGGTGTAATACTGGATTTCTAGGAGCAGGAAATGCTCAAATGTAGGCATAGAAATCGGATCAGAGTGTCTCTCTACGCTCCTTTATGTAGATCAGGTTATCATTGAGCCTCCAAGTGGTCTAGTGGCTAGCGCGGGCAATTGATGTGCTCGTGGTTTCGTTTCAATTCCCGGCGGAGGCTTCTTACGGCGTGCCCTCAGCGTCGAGAGGCAGAACTGAGTAGCCGTAGCAGTAGAACTGAGATAACAGCGGTGCCTCTTGGCTGTGGATACCGCGACTAGCGGCTGGCTGCGCGTTGTACTAGCCATGCAACCGTTCACTAAACACAAAATCCGCGCGGTATGCCTTGGTCCTTAACGGAGTGTTGAACAGAGGTTTTTTCAGGTTGTCATTGCGAACGATAAATACGGTGGATCATTTGTGGTGAGAAAGCTATTGGATGAATATACAAAGTGGGGTCTAAAAATTGATTTACAAGAAACAGAACGTTTAAGTGTAGGGAGAAAAATGAATGACACCGTGCTAGACTGTGAAACTATAAGACACTGCGATGAATATATACATATATATATATATATATATATATATATATATCTCTCTGAGGAACATAATTAGTCAAAACAGGACATGCAAAAATATATTAACTACTGACTCATTCAAAGACGAGTGGTCATTCTGAAAGTAAACCCTTTGCTCTGGTCACCAAGTATTAGAAGGAATATTAAAATTATAGAATATATTGCGACAGTACAAATAAGTGATGTACTGAGCATTGAATATAAAAATTTAAATTTACCTAATAAACTTAGGTAAAGTGTGTACACCAGTATTTTGCTAGTGTGTGTGAACGCAGGTCTATGCAGGCGAGTTTGCCACCCCAAGATGAATAATTGCACAATTACTGTTTTTCTGTAATTATTCATAAACTATAATTAAAAATTAAAATCCAAAACCACAATAAAATGTAATAAAATTTACTAAATACTGTGTACGAAAACCACGCGAAAGTGACACACCGTACGAATGTAATAGTGAAATAACTGTGTACAAATCGAAAGGGTTAAGTTGCAATGTCAAAAATTACAGTGAACATGTATTGTAAAAATAGTTATAAGATAAGTATAAGAGTATACTTACAGGACTCTGCAATTCGCAGAAATATAAGAAATAGCAAATTTGACAAAGAGTGGGGGAACTGAATCCAGAGACAGTTTCTGACATGTCGATTTCGTACCGCTGCAGGTGTCGACCAAGACATGGGTATAAATAGGACACGCAAGCTACAGTGGTTCTCTTTCTTAAATCATCCACGGTGCAGCGGGAGCTTATGCCCGTCCGCACGGCGTATTTATTTTTTGTAAATAGTTTAAATTTTCCAATTACATACAACTATGTAACTAAGTTGTAAATACAATCATTTTTAAATAATAACCGCAGTACATAAGAAGAATTACATAAGAAGATCCATTGACGTCAGAAACAGCACGAGGAGAGTTCCAGAGAGTGATACGACGCTGGACAAGAGGAGAGTTCCAGAGAGTGATACGACGCTGGACAAGAGGAAGTGATTCGACGCTGGACAAGAGGAGAAGAGAGACAGCCGACGCTGGAGTGCGAGACGAGGACGACTACAGATGGATCAAAATGATCGAGTATGATTGACGACAATAAGGTGATAAACAACTTATTTATATCTTAATCGTACAATGAACTCAAAGACATTTCTATTTTATTTAAAAGTAAGAGCCAATGTTTCTTGTAAAGTAGAAGTAAAATCATAGATGTTTTAGAAATACGATTAACGTAACAAGAGCTCAAATTAACATGAAATAAAATGAATACAAAGCATTTAAATGAAAACAATTAGTATTTGAGATAAAACAGTACTGACAAACAAAAGATAAATTCAATAACTATTAATATTTTGAGTGCATTACAATATATAAAAAGAGATTTAAATATTGATATTTTGAAACACATTAATCGACTGAGTAGTCTGAAAATGAGATTTTTCTGTAATACAATAATTAATAGAATAGAATATTTAGTCAGTAAGGATGTATATAGCATAAGCCTTACGGCATAATAACAATTAATAACGAATGTTTTAAATCGAAGTCAGTGTCATGTGCACAATTTTTAATAATGTCAAATAAATTTGAAATACCGTTACATGTTACATAGAGTTCTTATTGCAGATACACCTGAAACCCAATTTAAATGTTATATTGTTACATAATTTGTCAATCTTGAACGTGAGACCGGTCACGCTAAATTTGTGTATATGTATATGTATTTATACACATGAATTGTTGCATATATTTGGCGCTCCAAGATCGTGGGGCTCCGCAAAAACAAATAAATTTATATTTATACACATATGTATCGTTACAATATATATATATATATATATATTACATTTATTATTTATAATGAATTTACCTTAAGATTTTTTTTCCTTATTAGGAACATGTTTCGGGTATCATCTTGTACCCATCCTCAGCCTTCCGGTTATTGTGTCTGGTGAAGTACATATGTGTTGGTTGACTATTATTATTGTGGCTTCCTGTTGACTTCTGGTACTTCACATATATCGTACATATATTTGGCGCCCAACGTGGGGCACGACATGCCTAAATTTATGTACAAAAATTTGTTACTTAAATTGTAGCCCATGAACGTATGGCCCGATCCCCATCATTTAACTATTAAAATTTTTATGTAGCTGAATGGTTGCTCTAAAATATAAGAGTGTGTTAAATAAAAAATGTATTATATGTAATAATTATTTATATTAAACAGTAATTGAATGTAATGTTAATTGTTGTGTAATCACACAGCTGGCGCCCACGAATAATATTATTTGTCTATGTAACAGGTGTAACTGTAGTGAGTATTAATAATAACCATTAATAAAAATAAAGAAATAAATAAATAAGTAGGGAACGGTTATCAATAATAAGTGTTAAAGAATTATTACTAAATAAATATTTTAATAATAATTCACCATGGCAATATCAGGAAGTTTAAGGATGGGAGAAGCACTTGAAGCTATGATGCAAGCCGTATTTGGTGAAGTAGAGAACAAACAAACAGAAAAAGTAAAAGAAAATAATATTAGAACGCAAATAGAAGAGTCAACAGAATTTTTTACAAAACAGACCGAAAAATTAAGAGAAGAAAGGAAAGCAAAAGAGGAATTAGTAGAAAGAATTGACGATTGTAATACGCACATTGCGGAAGTAGAATGTAAACAAACCATAAGAATTAAAAATAAGAGAGAAAACACGTTCGAAATTACTATCGATAATTATAAAAAGTAATTAACATTAAGGAGGAGAAGCAAATAAAGGTTAATAAAACATACCTTATTAATGGCGATATCCCTATTGTGAGACACACACACAATAGTAAGTCACACAAGATGACACATATGAAACACTTAAGACACCACACTTACAGAGATAAATATCACTGTAGGTATAACAAAAAACGTAGTAAATTATCTATACGAAACACTACGCAAAATTGTGGTAAGTATGATGTTAGATATACGCACGATAATTATAGTAACGATAATTATAACTGTAATTATAAAAACTACAGAGGTTATCATAAACGACGAATGAAAAAACCGTCGACGGCTGTTCAGGTAGGTTCACTCAACCAAACTAGTGACGAGAGAATTGAGAAAGAGCGAAGCATTTGTTACGAGAGAAAGAGAACGAAAATGTTACCCTATGAACAGGTGACTTCTACGATAAAAACAAACGTCGCAGTAATACAATGGAACGCGGACGTTGTTTACATGAGGGTGAGAACAATGGTAAACGCGGCGACTATGCTACAAAGGAACAATATACGTCCGGTAGACTATGGACAATGCAATTGTTATAACGAGGGGTGTAAGATCGAACTACACACTGAACTCAGAACTCAATACCCGAATGGAATGAATAATTATTTTTAAAATAAAATAATATAACTATTAATTATTAATAATAAGAAAGAATATGTGTAATAATATAAGAGAGTATAATTAAGAAATGTTATTTATTAAGGATATGATAGCAAATAAAAAGAAATAAAGAATATTATTTGAAAGGGTTAATTAAGAAATGTATTATTGATGGTAAGGAATGCTATTGTAGAGAAATATTTAAGAAAGTAATGGTAAAAGATGTTATTGTTGTTATTAATATGAAGAAAAGGGTTAGGAATGGAAATAATTGCCAGAATTGTTAGAACGGCTGATCAAGCGAACACTTAATGAAGATACAAGGACACAGAAGAAAGCGAGAGTGAAAAGTCAAAAGGGCAGAGACTACTTAGGATTAAGGACTTCGAGAAAAATATCGTTGTTTTCCAAGACAGTTCCTCTGTAACCGATCATGCGACACACTACAAAGCTAAAAGAGTATTCTGTTACGGAAGTGTATTTCAGGAAAGTAATAGCGATCAGAAAGGTAATGTTAAAGAAATGTAATAAAAGGTAATGAATGTTAATGTATTGTATAAGTAATGTCATGTTAAGAAAAAAGTTAAGGAAGATTAGAAGCGAAGGTAAGAATGTATGAGTAAGATAATGTAAAATTAAGGACCGAATTTATACACATATGTAGGAATGCAGAGTATACAGAAGGAGAACAAAGGAGAGCTAATTGCAGTGGATTTTCTGGGACCACTACCGCGATCAAGTCGAGGTGTGAAGCACATATTGGTATGTATCGATGTGTTTTCCAAGGCAGTCCGACTGTACCCAATTATGCGACCCACAACCAAAGTTGTTCTAAAGATACTACTGCAGAAATATATTCCGTTATATGGAAAAATGACGAAGATACTCAGTGATCAAGGTGTACAATTCCAAAGTGAAAAATGGGAGAGGACGTTAAGGGAAAATGGAATACAACCTGTACTCACATCCATAAGACATCCTCAAGGAAACCTTGCTGAGAGAGTTAACAAAGAATTAGGTAAATATTTACGAATATATTGCCATGATCAACACAATAAATGGGCAGAATATTTACCCTTCCTTGAAAAAGCCATTAACGAAAATTATAGTGAAGCAACAGGATACACTCCCATGGAATTAGAAGAAGATAAGAAGCCAAACAGATTTTGGACTAAGTATATAAACAAACCTAATAACCAAAATGTACCTGTACCAATAAGTGTGAAAATTGAATACGCAAAGCAACGGATAAGAGAAAGAGGTAACAAGAGAATAAAGAGATTTAATCTAACTCACAAGCTACAACAATTCAACGTGGGATAAAGTATACTACTCAAAGCAAATCCAGTGGGAAAACGGAGTGATAATACGGCGAAGAAATTCTTCAGACTTTATAATGGACCGTATACGTTAAGACAGCGAGTAGGACAAAACACTTTCATCGTATATGATGAGATACAGAAGAAAGAAATTGGTAAATTCCACGCAACGTCATTTAGGAAGTTCTACACATGAAAACGACGAGGTCAATGAAACCAGTCAGATCAGCTGTTTGTTAAAGCCACCCTACTACAAGGTCACGAGCAGTGAGCGTACGAAGAGGGGAGGTAAGACATTTGTATACACTCCAATTAAGGGTGAAATGACGAATATTATTCTTTATTATTTGTTACATTTTTTGCAAATATAATAATAAATAAAAAAAATTTATAATAAATAAAATTATTAATTTTTTTTTTGTTACCAAGCAGAGGGATAATGCGACAGTACAAATAAGTGATGTACTGAGCATTGAATATAAAAATTTAAATTTACCTAATAAACTGTAAATAATTAATAATATATTAGAAATAAGCATGTCAGGGATTGCAAGCTTGGCTCAGACAAAAATATGAACAGGTGTTTCGACCTGAATCGACGTGCACACACACACAAATGTAACTGAAAGTGTGTACACCAGTATTTTGCTAGTGTGAGTGAACGCAGGTCTATGCAGGCGAGTTTGCCACCCCAAGATGAATAATTGCACAATTACTGTTTTTCTGTAATTATTCATAAACTATAATTAAAAATTAAAATCCAAAACCACAATAAAATGTAATAAATTTACTAAATACTGTGTACGAAAACCACGCGAAAGTGACACACCGTACGAGTGTAATAGTGAAATAACTGTGTACAAATCGAAAGGGTTAAGTTGCAATGTCAAAAATTACAGTGAACATGTATTGTAAAAATAGTTATAAGATAAGTATAAGAGTATACTTACAGGACTCTGCAATTCGCAGAAATATAAGAAATAGCAAATTTGACAAAGAGTGGGGGAACTGAATCCAGAGACAGTTTCTGACATGTCGATTTCGTACCGCTGCAGGTGTCGACCAAGACATGGGTATAAATAGGACACGCAAGCTACAGTGGTTCTCTTTCTTAAATCATCCACGGTGCAGCGGGAGCTTATGCCCGTCCGCACGGCGTATTTATTTTTTGTAAATAGTTTAAATTTTCCAATTACATACAACTATGTAACTAAGTTGTAAATACAATCATTTTTAAATAATAACCGCAGTACATAAGAAGAATTACATAAGAAGATCCATTGACGTCAGAAACAGCACGAGGAGAGTTCCAGAGAGTGATACGACGCTGGACAAGAGGAAGTGATTCGACGCTGGACAAGAGGAGAAGAGAGACAGCCGACGCTGGAGTGCGAGACGAGGACGACTACAGATGGATCAAAATGATCGAGTATGATTGACGACAATAAGGTGATAAACAACTTATTTATATCTTAATCTACAATGAACTCAAAGACAATTAAAGACATTTCTATTTTATTTAAAAGTAAGAGCCAATGTTTCTTGTAAAGTAGAAGTAAAATCATAGATGTTTTAGAAATACGATTAACGTAACAAGAGCTCAAATTAACATGAAATAAAATGAATACAAAGCATTTAAATGAAAACAATTAGTATTTGAGATAAAACAGTACTGACAAACAAAAGATAAATTCAGTAACTATTAATATTTTGAGTGCATTACAATATATAAAAAGAGATTTAAATATTGATATTTTGAAACACATTAATCGACTGAGTAGTCTGAAAATGAGATTTTTCTGTAATACAATAATTAATAGAATAGAATATTTAGTCAGTAAGGATGTATATAGCATAAGCCTTACGGCATAATAACAATTAATAACGAATGTTTTAAATCGAAGTCAGTGCCATGTGCACAGTTTTTAATAATGTCAAATAAATTTGAAATACCGTTACATGTTACATAGAGTTCTTATTGCAGATACACCTGAAACCCAATTTAAATGTTATATTGTTACATAATTTGTCAATCTTGAAAGTGAGACCGGTCACGCTAAATTTGTGTATATGTATATGTATTTATACACATGAATTGTTGCATATATTTGGCGCTCCCAGATCGTAGGGCTCCGCAAAAACAAATAAATTTATATTTATACACATATGTATCGTTACAATATATATATATATATATATTACATTTATTATTTATAATGAATTTACCTTAAGATTTTTTTTCCTTATTAGGAACATGTTTCGGGTATCATCTTGTACCCATCTTCAGCCTTCCGGTTATTGTGTCTGGTGAAGTACATATGTGTTGGTTGACTATTATTATTGTGGCTTCCTGTTGACTTCTGGTACTTCAAATTGATATTATTGTGTGTGATTGTGGTGTATGTGTTAGTTTTTTGTGTATTTTCAGTGTTGAGTGCTTTGAATATTGTGTTATGTTTTGTATTGATTTGTATTTGTTCAGGTATTACTTTGTTTTGTGTTTTATGTTTGTATATTTGTAAATTTTCCCAAATGTTCATTATGGTGCCTTTTTGTGGTATATGTTTTATTAGTGTCACATTGGTTATGTCTGGGAATTCATGTCCTGTGTTTATTGTATGTGTGGCTAAATTCGATTTATATATTTCTGGTTTTTGTATGCGTTTAGGTGTTCAAAATAACGTTTTTTCAGCTGTTTTTTGTTTGTCCTATGTAAAATTTATTGCAATCTTGGCATTCAATTTTGTATATACCGTTAGTTGTTGTATTATCTTTGTTGTGTGGGCTATTTAGTATTTGTAAATTATTTTTATTAGTTTTGTATGCTATTTTTATATCTGTGTTTTTAAATAGCTTTGTTAGCTTTGTCATTTTATTATTTATGTATGTGAATGTGGCCCATTTTTTGTTGTTGTTATTATTTATGTGTTGTTCATTTTGATTAATTCTTAATTGTTCAGTTATTATTTTATATTTGATTTTATTTTCTATTTTGCTTACAGTATTTTTATTGTATCCATTTTCATAACCAATTTGGTATATTATATTTATTTCTATGTCAGTTTCTTGTTTGTTTAGGGGAATTTTGTACATTCTGTTAAATAGCGAATAGAATGCTGCCATTTTATGTTGTGGTGGGTGGTCAGAATGGTTAGGTATAATGATGTTGGTAGAAGTTGGATTTCTGTATATTGCATATTGTATGTGGTTGTTGTTTCTTGTGATGGTTATGTCTAAATAGTTGATTTTGTTATGTTTTTCTTTTTCTTCTGTGAATTGTATTTTAGGATGTATGTTATTGATTTGTTTCAGTATGTTCTCTGCATTTGTGGTTTTGTTATTGGATACATATAGCCCATCATCTACATATCTTATCCATATGCCATTTGGATCATATGATTTTATAATATTTTGTATGTTGGTGTCTATGTGTTGTAGGAATATTTCTGCTATTATGCTTGATAATGGTGATCCCATTGCTAAACCTTCTTGCCGTTGATAAAATTTGCTATCAAATTCAAAGTACCTTTATTTTACTATTAGTTGTATATATACACATACACCACAATCACACACAATAATACCAATTTGAAGTACTAGAAGCCAACAGGAAGCCACAATAATAATAGTCGTCCAACACATATGTACTTCACCAGACACAAAAACCGGAAGGCTGAGGATGGGTACAAGATGGTACCCGAAACATGTTCCTAATAAGGAAAAAAATATCTTGAGGTAAATTCATTATAAATATTAAATGTATTATATACATCAAGAAACGGACTGTAGCAGAAAGTGATTGAATATATATATATATTACTATAAGATATACTTTTTCCTTAGGAACATGTTTCGGGAGATCTTGTTCTCCCATCTTCAGCCTTCGCCATCTTGTTTCTGGTGAAGTATTTTTGTGTTGGCTTCTGGATGTTATTAAGGTAGTTTGTTGGTCTTTGGTCCTTCAAAGTTGCATTATTGTGTGTGGTTGTGGTATCTGTTTTTGTATTTTGTGTATTTTCGATGTTGAGTGCTTTGAATATTGTGTCAAGTTTTGTATTGATTTGTATTTGTTCTGGTATTAATTTGTTTTGTGTTTTATGTTTGTAAATCTGTAAATTTTCCCAAATGTTCATTATGGTGCCTTTGTGTGGTATATGTTTTATTAGTGTTACATTGGTTATGTCTGGGAATTCATGTCCTGTGTTTATTGTATGTGTGGCTAATTCGATTTATATATTTCTGGTTTTTGTATGCATTTAGGTGTTCAAAATAACGTTTTTTCAGCTGTTTTTTTGTTTGTCCTATATAACATTTATTGCAATCTTGGCATTCAATTTTGTATATACCGTTGGTTGTTGTATTATCTTTGTTGTGTGGGCTATTTTGGGCTATAGTATTATATACATCAAGAAACGGACTGTAGCAGAAAGTGATTGAAATATATATATATATATATATATATATATATATATATATATATATAGAACAATTTTGCAACCAATGACAACTTATAGATCAGAGTGTTGGGAGATGATAAAAAGGATTTTAAAAAATTGGCAACGGTTAAAACGGATTGTTTGAGAAGACCTTGCCAAATATCCCGGCTGAACCCATGTAAGAATTGAAGTAATGAGGAAGCGAGTAAATGTTGAAGAAAGTATTAGTGGAACAGCTGAACAAGGTACGTTGATGTGGCACGGAAAAATACAGCAACGGTTAAAACGGATTGTTTGAGAAGATCTTGACGGATATCCCGCCTGCACCCATGTAAGAATTGAAGTACTGAGGTAGCGAGTAAATGTTGAAGAAAGTATTAGTGGAACAGCTGAACAAGGTATGTTGATGTGGCATGATCCGCTCAATTACAGGAAAAAATGTACACCTTGAAGAACTTGAAGACTTGGAGGATGTGGAGGAGGACATGAGGACCAGGAATCTACAGAAGACTGATCGAGAAAACAGAAATGACTGCGGTTGAGACTCGAGATGCGACGAATATCGAAGATTCCTTTATAAACGATTTTTTTTTTTTAGTTTCGGAAACAGTTTTGGAATGCACTTTTTGGCATAGATTGAGCTTCTTCAGTCATTTGTGTTTCATGACTTTAATGGTTATGAAATGTTGTACCTTTATGTTTATTTCCATTTTTAGAAGTGAGAAAGATCGTAGAGACATGTCTAGCGCTTACGGTATCATTACGATGAACTTTAGTACAAAATTCTTAAACAAGAAATGACACTGACAGTGCACTGATGCACTGTCAGATGATTTTTTTTTTTCAAATTACTCTTCAATAAATCTTCAGTGGTGAATAAGCTACATAAGTTCAACCACGTATGCGGGGCCATCAGGAGCACTCTAAACTCATCAAGAAAAGAAACATGCATTTCCACACGGTGATGGACGTCCTCACATTCTATGTGAATCTGAGAATTGGACTTTAACAAAATCCCAGGCCAGTCGTATTCAAGCTATCTAAATGAGATTTATCAGGCACGTCGCAAGATATACTTTTCAAGATCGCATAAGAAATTCATACATACGGTAGGAACTGAATATCATGCCAAATATCGGCTAAAATATTTGGTACGTCTTAATCGAATGGATGACTGCCGTATCTCCAGACGAGTATTGAATTATAAACCGAAGGGACGCAGTGCTGTGGGACGTCCGAAGAAGTGCTGAAGTGACGAACTCTAGTCTATCTGCATAGGACCCAAACAAACCATTTTTGGTTTCTTCCTTTTTGAAGATGATAGTGGTGATGATAAATCTGGCCTTTTTCTAAAATTCTTCATGAAATGTACTCCTTACTGCCCCTAGCACTTAGTAATTTATGGAACACAGTACCACGGTACTCATCTTACTGGCGTTAACTTCAGCTCATTCACGATCATCCTTGAATCTTCTGTACAATTTATAAATCTTTTAGTCCAACATAGTAGGTTCGCCAAAGGGTTTTTTAACACTTTCCACGTTCAAAGTAGTTTATCTGACTCTTTATATAAGCTCTTTACTACAAACTCTTTAAATTTTCGTCTTCTTAACCTCTCCATCACAAAACTTGAACACAGGCACAAATTCAGTATATACAGAAAACCGACTACAACTGACACACTAATACACAACTCCTCCAGTCACTCAATACAACACAAACTACACTAGCTGCCTTCAGAACTATGATACATAGACTTAAAAACATCCCACTAGATGAAAAAGGCTACAAAGACGAACTAAAAACGATAAAATATCTAGCAGAATCCAGCAGATACAACAGAATAATAGTCAATAAACTCCTACACAAAACACAAAACAAACAACAGACAAAGACAGAAAACAACAAATTCATAACACTAACATACTTCAATAACCAAACTGAAAAAATAGCCCACAAATTCAAAAAAGCAGGATACAGAATCGCATACAAAACTACAAACAAAACAAAACAAAACACACGCTATCGAAACACACGCACAAAACAAAAAACAAATTCGATCTACCTGGTGTTTACAAAACTAAACTGCTCAGATTGCAACAAATTCTACATAGGCCAGACAGGACATAGGTTCAAACAAAGATATATTGAACACACAATATCTATTGAACTCTACTACAGAATCTACCTTTGCAAACCACCTCATTGAAGCAAACCACACATACAAGAACATCGACTATAACATGGACATTCTACACGTACACACAAAAGGCCGAAAACTAGACACTCTTGAACAATTGGAAATATACAAACACACGAAAACACATAAAAACAACATCCTAAACGAACAGACACAATTCATATCATACCCATTATTCGAACATATAGCACTCCACACACACAACATCGACCCTTCAAAAGTCGATACCGTCGCCAAGGACAAGAAGGACAGTGCTCCCAACGGCAGCCTCTGAAGAAGCTTTTTAAAAGCTATAAGGTAAAACATTTACGTTTTTATAAAAAAAAACTTTGTGTTCCGAGTCGGTAGTGAAATAATTATATTTAGTTAAATAACGGACACCACGTCACGGACAACGAAAACTAAGTAAAAATTGGGTTTATTACCAATCTTCGCTAAACCTTCCATCACTAAACATACGTTTATTGACGGCCACTACTAACTTAAGGATTTTGTTACTAAAACTACTGTATTCCGGGCTGTCAGTCTATTGCTCTATTGCTTCAATTTGGTTTTTAAACGTTTCGGTCACATCTCTGGAAGCTACCTTTAATAGATAAAAGAAATACAGAAAACGTTCGCAAGGATGACGGGCCGAACGCACCTCACAGTTGAGGAGTAAGTAATAACCGAAGTCGATAAAACGTTCACAAGAATTACCTTCTTTGTTTTGTCTGTTGTAGAAGGCCTCCGGAGGTGTGGCCGAAACGTTTGGACGCAAAAATTTAAGCAATCGACCACGACCCAACAGCCTTGAATATAGTAGTTTTAATAAATTGTAATGTACTTGGATTTTCTTGTCTAACAACACTGTTTTTCTGTTTAACACACGTCGTTTTATTTCTCTCGAAACAAACGTTTACGTTATATTACGTTGAAGTATTCCTTCAGTGGCCAGTCTAAGAGCACAAAATCATGGGGCGGTTCAGCACTTTGTGTTCTGTCTTAGTCTAACGACTGAGGACGCGTGATCGTAATACAGGCGAAACGTTTGGTTTCGAGAGAAATGAAATGACGTGTGTTAAACAGAAAACAGTGTTGGTATAAACGGGAAGCGAGATTTTGTTATCTGTTTTAGTTGACATCTGGCGATCGCACAAAAAGTTGATAGCACCGTTTTTCCACACGCGGATGCTGGAGCTGTTCGTCCCGATCTTTTACAAATACAACACGGTATTGGTCAACAGACTAAAACCTCACGTCGACAAGGGCCAGTTTGACATTTTGCACTATGTAATCTTCAATAACCTGAGCACAATATTAGGTGAGTTTCGTTATAATTATTATCCGTTCTCATGAATCACGTTCATCACAACGAACTTTTTTTCTTCTCTCCTTCACTTTTCATTGCTTCATATTTGCTTTTTAGTTGCCTTTAACTTTATACAGTGGCGAGCAAAGGAGGAGGTGTCAGGGTTCCAACAAATTTCACCTTGAAATTTTGGAATACTATTAAAAAAAAATTAATACTCCTCAAAAACACTTGTAACCGCCGAAAATCACGCTACATACGGATTTCATAAAATCAGAAACACCGCAAGCATTTATTATTGAAGAAAACAGCGCGCTGTTCGCTAAGGCTATTAACTTTCTCTTCTGATAGTTCTATCCGTTTCGGATGTTGGATATCATACAGACTATTTTCTGTACTGCTGCACGAAATAAGTCAGTTGTATTCATGCCAAACCAGGTCCTTATATTTCTCAGCCATGAGATTCTGGGTCGCCCAACTCCTCTCTTTTCAAGTACTTTTCCCTGTAGTATAGACTGCAATAAGTAAAATCTCTGTTCATTTCTCATGAGATATCCCAGATACTGAAGCTTTATTATCTTCACTGTGTTAATAACTTCCCTTTCTTTCTTCATCTTTCTAAGAACTTCAACATTAGTTATATGTGCTGTCCATGAAATGCTCAGTATTCTACGGTAAAGCCACATTTCGAGAGATTCCAATTTTTTAGTTGTGGCTTCAGTCAAAGTCCAAGATTCAACACAGTAGAAGAGAACCGAGAATAAGTAAGTAGCAACGTAAAAGTCTCATCTTTTTTTTATTTGTTAAATTGTGACTTTTGAATAAACTGCTCATTCTAGTGTACACTGTTCTTGCCTATTCAATTCTGCTCTTTATTTCTTGAGAGTGGTCCCATGTTTCATTGACTATAGTATCAAGATATGTAAATTTGCTTACACGATCAACTGGCCTTTAGTTTATATTAAGGGTGCAGTTTATGAACTTATTCTTAGATACGACCATTACCTTCGTTTTATTAGCACTGATGTCTAGACCATATCTACGGCTGCTTTCTCTATTAACTTTGGTACTCAGTTATGTCAAGTAATGGGCATTGACACTGAAAATCGCGATAAACAATTTTTTTTTTTAATGGGATTTACCAGACATTAACGCTACGAGATGAAGTTCGTTTCAATATCTAGTTCGATCTAGCTGTCACAAACGTGTTCTGCTATGGACAATAAATCAAATACATTTAATGTCTTATGCTAAAAATTGTTGATGGAAGCCTCTGATAATCGACCGCAGAAAAGCTCTAACTAGCATGTAGTAGCTTGTATGAAGAATTAATGAAGTAATTGCGTAAGTAAAAGGTTTCGACGATGTGTACGCAATGCTAATGCCACCATAGAAGTAGCGGCCACATTGATAGGAAAGAAGTTCTTCCTAATTCCCGGCATACAGTTTTTGTTAATAATTTACATGTCTGTGGCCTCATACGAAAGACGTTCCATAGTATGGTAGGAACCTTAGGCCTCTACCATACGAAAGAATCTTAGGCCTCTATTACACTACGCAACTGTTTTCTAGGCTACGTGAAACTAGTTGCATGGTAGTACAAACAGGTTGCAATTGCTCTACAATCAGTTGCAGAATAAGCGTGTCGTCTGTACTATTATAATAAAAACATGAATTTTGTGGCTTTCGTTGTCCGGTATAACCTTAGAAACTACTGATCGAAAAAAAAAGCTTCTTTCACCGCTGTGTTCCTGGAAGTTTGAGAATGTTTTTATACATAAATTTGAACAGATAACTTTAATAGTTTTCAAGAACAGACTTCTAAAACGGATCCCACTTCATTAAATTTCCTTGTTAATAGGCATGTTGTGAAATTATTGGTACGCGAAAAAGTTTCGTTCCATGAGAGATAGCTATGGTGTCAGCGAGTGAAATTCAGTCAAAATTTTATTTTGATCTTTGTTTCAATAAAATTCTCCTTTTCAAAATATTGGCGGTTTTGTAAGAAATTGTATACGTTGTTTTGGTCCCATGTCATGAAATGTCTTCGTGTCCGTAAACGTCGTGCGCAGGCGAGTTGCATGCAGTCGGTTGCATAATGTAATAAACACTTGTAACCGGAATCGATGCCTAGATCGAGCGCGTGGAACTAACAGTTGCACGAGCAGTTGTCTGACAACTGCAATAGTTGCATGCAAACTATCTTACAATAGATTGCAGCCCGTGCAACCGACTGCAGCAAGTGTGATAGGTCTCATTCAAACCAATTCATTTACAACGTTTTCTGCAACCAGTTGCCTAGTGTAATAGAAGTCTTAGAACAATGATGAGTGAGAAAAGATCGGAAACTTGACCGTTATGTGTACAAGAACGTAAAGATGTGAGTGATGAATTCTTTAAAAAGATGTCTTTTCTCCCCTAATTTTTCAACTGTCCCTCGTACTTTTTTGATTCACACTTTTTATTCTTTTATTTGAGTAAAGCGTATTATAGTGTTCCACTGTCAAAGCTCTAGCCAGTCATGCGCCAACCTGGTACATATTACATTAGCGTTGCATATGTTACAGCAGTACATAACTTGTTTACGGGATGAGTCGGTGCAGTTAAAGTTGGGAATAAGGTGTTCGAAATACTTTAGAGTAACAAAAGGTTTTAGACTAGCGTATTCCGTAACGCTTTCTTCTTCTTCTTCTTCTTCTTCTTCTTCTTCTTCTTCTTCTTCTTCTTCTTCTTCTTCTTCTTCTTCTTCTTCTTCTTCTTCTTCTTCTGCTCCTCCTCCTCCTCCTCCTTTAGCCTATAAAACCTGGGGGGGTTCATCAAAGACACGCTGTAAGCAGTGAAAATGAACGTGTGGAGAAGGTTTTATGGGGTATCCAGGCTCCGGTGCGATAGAAATGTGACTATCAGGAGATAATTCGTGTTGGCAAGATAATTTTAGACACCATAAATGACAAGCGCCTCATGCAGTCTGGCCACCAATAACGAATGCCTAATTATCATTGGGCCAGAACGTTGTTAAATTGGCCCATAAAGGTAAAACGGGATAGACACAAGTGATTATGGAAGAAATCTCGACGTGGTATAATTGGAACGACAAGAGCCTCTGAAGTTCAGGACGCGAGAGACAAGCTTTCGCACGTGGGTAGACTTCTCGAGACGGAAAATATAAACAGACGCGCAAACTACGGTACGCTTTATTCTCTTTTCGAGTTTCTTTCATTTCTTTTTTCGAGTCTTTTCATTCACCCTTCTTCGAATTTCAAATCCTTTGTTCCATCTTTAAATAGATTCAGAGTCGTAATTTCGTACTTTAACTCAACTCTATGTAAGCTTTGATTTGATTTTACACGTGCAAAGTGTGTCACGACAAATACGTTCATTAAAAAAAACATCAACACGCAAACATTAATATTATGTACACAAGGGAAAAAATAAAATTTAAGATAAGAAACGCGAAAATTATTTACAACATTCTGTATCTATATTTCATTTTTCTAAAATTTGCGAAAATAATACAAATAAAATATACTGTTTTCAAGAAATTCTTTTAACTTTAATTGCTATGGAACTGATACCATGTTACACATTCCGACATATTAAGATAATAATTGTGACAAATAATATCAATAATATCTCTGTTTAATTTATTGTTATATCGCACCTTGAAACGTAGAAGGCCACAAGTGCTAAAAGACACATTTGTGGGAAATCGAGTTTTAAGTTTCAAATGGTTGTTTAAAATTGATAAGCGCATATTCATAAAAGGTTTTTTCATTCATTATAATAAAATTTAATTCTCTAAATGCTGTTCTAAAAATTTTCTGGTTTTCTATGACATATAATTGTTTTTTTGCACTTAAGGCCGTCTAGAACAAAAAATATATTCAAGAAATGAATTTTGTTTTTATTGAAAACAGCCATACGTCCTATCAATATAGTACACATTATCTGTTTTCTTCATAATTTTTTTAATTATAGTTGTAAAAATTTTTATTTTATTTTTAAACATCTTTTAATAACTGAAACATAGTAAACATCATTTATTACAAGATGCACAATTAAACTACTGAAAGTAATGAACAAAATATAATAAACATAATCAAAAGTGTTAGTTTTATTACTAATACGTCTATGTTTTTAATATCGATAATAAGGTTAACAATACTCAATATATAATATACAATTATTTCAATCCTTACAAAATGTCGAATAAACTTACAGGTTACGTTCATCTGAATCTACATTTTTTTCATTTGATGGCGTAAGGGTTATATTTTCATACAATGAGTTATAATTTCTCTTTTTAATTCCACTTTGGCAGAGAGGTATTAAATCTCATTTCTTGTCATCAGTTATTCCTATTGGACAGGTAAATGCACAATTCAATTTTGGTAGTAATTTTGCACCTTCTTTTATTTTTTTTATGTGTATATTTTCTTATAATCTTTGCCGAAGCGTGTTTTGTAGAAAAATTGAAGAGGCTTTCTTTCTCTGCTCTGATTTCTCCTATGCACAGCCAAGAAACTTTCTCATTATTATTGCTTACTGTAAAGGTTTTCCAAACAATTTTGAAGATTTGTGAAATCCATAAAGTCTGGTGTACCCATTTCTGTCTTTCTTTTCAGCCTTTTGGATTATGGTTGTCCATAGTCCAGGTACATAAATAGGTTCACTTTTTAGGACAAGCTTTCTTTGTTTAATTAATGCAAACGGTCTCTTTAATTCTGGTTGTGATCAGTTACTAAAAATGTATATGTAATGCTTGAAATATTGCAAGAAAAAACTGCATACATGTATAAAGAAATAATGTGTATATTCTTTGTTGTCCTCTACAGTTGTCGGAGTTAAAGGCAACCATCTCTCATTTTCATTAATTTTTTAAAAACTTAAAAACACATGAACCGATTTCATTCGAACTCCTTTTGCCAGCACTCTCATATCAAACATAGCAATGTCCTGTACTTCTCCAGATATCGTAAACTGTAAAATTCAGAACTAACAGCCGCCGTTTATAATATACAACAGAAACGTTATCACAAGGATTTGGGAGGATTGCCTATAAATCATAGCATGCTGTGATACACTTCTTTTCCTTTGCAAGCGCTGCATGTTTTGCCTTTTCTTCTCTGCTTAATTTAACTTCTTTACAATGCTTTTTATGCTCAAATTGTAGAAATTTTTTTACATATGATTGTTTACATTTATCACAGAATAAACACTAGTCTTTTCTAGTGACAAAAAGCTAATATTAAATTCTGTCAAGAAAATGTTGCTGTAGGCTGAGTAATTTTTATATCTTCTCGCTTGTTCGTTGCACTCCTTTATATTATTTCTGTGTAGATCTCCAAATGTTTTCCATCACTAACATATCTCTAGTTGTTTGTTTGTGCAGGTAATGAGACTTGATTTGTGGTATAGAATTAATATGTTTTCGAATATTAATATGTTTCCCTATATATTAAGCGTGGACTCTAGTGCAGTTTGGTTGTTGTATTTGCCAGTTTCATTTTCAACAATCCCATCTCTTGTCTTCTTGATAGTATTCCGTATCATTTTGTCTCCTACTTTTAATGAATCTATGAAGAATTTTTTACAAACAAGGTATATTTCTCCATCTGCTTTAAAGGGGTACTCATTATTTATATTTCTTGTAATGCCTACTATAACTCTCTGATATTGAGGTCTCGATCTGTTCATATAGGTAGCTATATATTATCATTGTTTGTTAATCTCTACAAGCTTCCAAAACAACTTAAAAATCTGAGCAGGTTGGGCACCTTGAATTTGCTTACATTTATAATGGCAATTCCCCTGGCAATCTTTTCTCATTACCATTTCTTGTACATGGTTACCCTTTGAGTCTATGTATGTCTCACCTTATTCCTATTCACTTTGGCTGCATTTCTCTTCCATTCACTTTTCCCTATTTTTCGTTTTTGTCCTCTTGTCTTCTGTTCGTCTTGTACTTCGTTAGTAACACTTGAAGCAAAGCTGTTTCAGAAATATTAAATAAAGCTTTCTTATTTCTTTCGTTTAACTTCACCTGAATCAGCAATTTCCTGTTTAAAAACATTCTGTAAAACTCAGCACAATCCGACAAAATAATCTTTAATGTATTCGTATGTTATACTAATGAAATATGAAAGCTATAGAAAAAGGCAGGAAAGGAAACAAGTGCTGCCAGGTTAAGAAATTAAAACTATGCTACCCTCGAATATGGCCACAATTGCAGTTATGGCCATCTTCATTTAAAACCTTCCTAAGTATAGTTTATTCTTTTAATGCAATACAGCCACAAGTGACATCTGGCTGTATTAGTAGTGTGTTGGTGAGAATACTAGGCCAGTTGTGGACGGGGTGGTGGGGGTGGTGATGACGTCACTACCATGACCTACCTCAACAGCCAGTAAAGTCACAGGAACAACAATGGGATCCATTGTTTTCCTAGGCCAACAATGACGCCCATTGTTTCAGCCACGTGAAGTCACTAGCGTAGGATTCCTACCAAAATGTCTGGGGGACACGTGAGGTCAATGGCTGTTGAGGTAGATCATGAGCAGATGATTGTGAGGTCACCACCACCACCACACCCTGGTCCACTGGCCTAGTATTCTCACCATGTTATACCGGGAGGGCGTGGCGGGCTGTGTGCGAATTTTTCGCCAAATATTTCGCACTCGTTCATTTCGGTCCCGGGTCTCATTCATTTCGGTCTAGGTCACATTCATTTCAGTCTCGTTCATTTCGGTGTAGGTCGCGGGCATCTCGGGATGGATGCCGTGGTCCAGCGCTGGACGATGCGTCGCTCACGAGTGTTGAGACAAGTCTGAAGGTGTTGGCGAACGAGCCTCGTTTATATAGACGGACAATCCCCCTCTTATTCGAGTATTGAGTGTAACTACCACTGTCTCAGTGACTTCACTCTCCTGTTTCAATGACGTTATGTTGTTTCAGTGACGTCATGCCGTTTCAGTGTTTTCATAAGCAGCTGATCGTGAGGTCGTTGACTAGGTCAGTTGGTCGATACATGCCCTCCTAACCTAGGATTCTCCCCGTGTTCTACGCAGGCGGGCGGGGAACGGTGGGTACTGTTGGCGTGTATGTGTATGTGCTGGCGGTCGGGGTCGGTGCAGCGCTCGGGCTCGGAACTAAGCGTCGCTCGCGACTGTTGACACAAAAGTGAACGGTATAGCGAACGAACCTCGTTTACACAGACGGACAATCCCCCCTGTTCTACTAATGAGTGTAACTATTGCACAACATTCTGTCAACACGTATTGCACCATACTGTTTCACAACCATATGATGCAACAGTTCTATCTATTGAATTGTGGCATACTGTGTCACGGTGATATGATGCAACAGTTGTAACAATACTTTTCCTGTAGCTAGTCGAGTATTGTGAAATACACTGACTTAAATTTGTTTTCTGTAGTGAATTTTGTAACTAGGGTCATACATATCATTGCGGTAATTACGTACAACAACGGTATGTACTCTCGTCCATTCCAAGCGACCCATGAGGTGAGACAAGATATGCTTCGCTTTTTTTACATGGTTTCCCCGTTTCGCAGACATACGAAACAGGCCTACTCCAGCATTACCAAACACCTAACATGCTAAGAACTCAGAACGTTCAACGTGTACGGTGTTGGGTAAAACAACAAACGTCCTGTACACCACACAATGCTGACTAAAGCTATTATTTTTTTTTATTTATTTTTTTTTTATTTCTTTTTTTTTCACTTAAACTAATAGTTCGGTATACGGTTGGAATATCGAGAAGCGTCTTTTTTTTACGTATCACGTACACACACACAAAGATTCTGTTAAATCGAGACGAGTCTACAGGTGTTTCCACCGTGCCAGTGACTCGTCTCGGAGAACCTGATCACGTTTATGAGTATTTCTACCGCTAAAGTGACGTAGCCGGTTGGATTCGTTTATCTCTCTCTCTCGCACATAACGTGAACATCGGACAACGCACCTCGATATCCTGCCCGATACACATACGTATATACCGAACTACTATACATATACTTATAATAGGCAACATCGCATTGTGTAGTGTAAAGTCACACACACACACACACACACACACACACACACACACACACACACACACACACACACACACACACACACAAACATGCATTTAAATATATTGTTATACGTAACGTTCATGAACAGAGTACACCGTATATACTTAACTACTATACACATGCTTATAATAGGCTACATCCTATTGTCTAGCGTAAAGTCACACACACACACACACATTAAAATATTTTGCTATACATAACGTTCGTGCACAGAGTACACCGTTGTAAAGCACGTTGTTTTTTCACGTTTACCAACCACTCGCTGTAGAAGAACGCTCTACGCAGCGCGCACCTGGTGAACGTTCCGCCGCTGTTGTCCTGATATTTCTCGATAGGGTACTGTAACGAGCTCGTCAACCGGTCACTCGCCGTCGGCGCGTTCATTTCGTTGAGGTGTCGATAACGTTGCGGTCGTAGACGAGTAGAAAAGCGGCTTTCTCCGACCCTTTAGTGTAAACCGTGGTGTAATTCGCACAGATTTGCGCAATCGTACGCGACACGTCCGTGTACGGAATGTAACCGTCATCCCATCTCAGACGGTGATAGCGCCATTCCAACCATTCGTTGGTACTTATCGTCTTTGCGGTGAGACGCGATAGTTCGTAAAGAGGCAGGAAAAACACCACCGCAAAACATCGTGTAAACAGGACTACCGCGGCGAACTCCTTGACAACGTACTCGTTCTGCACACCGCGGAACGCTTGAAACTCGACGACAGCGGTTCGAACGTCCTCGTCTGCCCCTTGCGACCACATGACGAGAAGTGTAACTATTCTAACGCGTACGCGATGTTTTATAATCAATCCGCCATTTTTTCTTTTTTTCTTTTGTTCTTCAACATTCTTCGTCCTGTTCAAGGTTACGTAACAGCTCGACTACGGTATTATCCGGTATCACAGGATCCGCTTTCCCGTACATAACGAGTTTATCGTACAAACGATCTACATTAAGATATCGCAAAACACGGCCGGTGGGGACAGGTATCGTCCTCCCGCACTCGATACCACGCGTTCAATGTACAATTTAATATTCTCTTGTTCATAAAACAAAAGCGCTAAGTACTTTTAAATTTTCGGTATTAGCCGAACAAAACACGACCACACGGTGTCGTTCATTACGATCGAATCTTCCTTTATGACTTTCAAATGTACACATCCGCGTTTCACGTAAACACTTTTAATTCTACCGTCTTCGTTTCCTTTGTACTTGTCCTGAAACAAAATTAATTTAACGTCGGACGAACGGGGATATCAAATACCGTCGGTAATTTGTTCCTCTAGGAAAATCAACAAGTTTCAATTGGTGAAATCGAATAGCACGCGTTGCGGACGAGCACCGTTCTTAAACGAAAAGCACACATAGTGTCCGCGTTCTTCAAACACTCCGGCCGTTACGTATCGTCTGTGCGACAACGGGTACGTTAGACCTAAGTACACGTCGCAGTGTATCGGTTGCGATTGCTGCTGCAGCTGTGGCTGTTCGCATTCAACAATTGTCGACGCCATGTTGGTGGGTAATAACACACAGTCACAACGTTCTAAGTAACAACAACGTTCTCAGTTAACTGCACTCTCTCAACTGACACAAGATGATGCAACACTCGGTAATATGTATATAGGACACGACTTCCTGTTGGTGGTGGTGGGGGAGGAGATAACTACCCGGGTGGTGGTGGTAGTGGAGGACGAAATCAAGTGCGTTTGTGCACAGTGTTGGACAGCGGAGTGTATGCGTTGAGCGAATCGTGAAGTGTCATGCAGAAGGCTGTGGTTTCCGCGGGGAAATTTTCCGAGGACTCGAATTACAGTCGCACGTTGATCGGTGAAGACTTGAGCGACTCGTCCTGTCTGCTACAATCGAAGATGAATAGCGGTGCTTTATCTCTGAACTCGTCCGGCGATAGAAGTACATTGGATTGAGTCCTGTGGTAGTACGATTTTTGAAAACGAGAATACATGTCGTACAGCAGTGCGTATCGTCCGTTAGCGATATCCGTGTTCAGGTTATCGTACAGGTAGTACTTGTTGTTCAGAAAGAGTCTGACTCGAATTCCAGTCGAACTTCGACCGGTGAAGACTTGAGCAACTCGTCCTGTCTGCTACAACCGAAGACGAATAT
This sequence comes from Magicicada septendecula, assembly GCA_034769895.1. Lineage (NCBI taxonomy): Eukaryota > Metazoa > Arthropoda > Insecta > Hemiptera > Cicadidae > Magicicada > Magicicada septendecula. Next base: position 135,392,220 of record CM068373.1, on the reverse strand, counting down.
CGATGCTTTATCTCTGAACCCGTCCGGCGATAGAGGTACGTTGGATTGTATCTTATGGTGGAAGGATTTTTGAAACAAGAATGAACACTACTACTAACAAGCCTGAACACCTGTTTACGTTCGGTCCGCATCTGTTCACATTTGTTGCCCACCTGTTTATGTTTCGTGCGCACCTGTTCACGTTTGTTGCACACCTAGTCACGGTTGCTGCCTAACTGTTTAGGTTTGGTTCCCACCTGTTTACGTTTGGTCCGCACCCTTTTGCGTTCGGTTCTCACCTGTTTACGTTTGCACCGTAACTGTACCTTGAGAACCTAGAAAAGAGTTTTTAGATGTGTGTGTGTGTGTGTGTGTGTGTGTGTGTGTGTGTCATTGTTTCAATGACATCACTGGCTGTTGAGGTAGGTCATGAGCAGCCGATCGTGAGGTCATTGACTAGGTCAGTTGATTGCCAAGTGTCTTCGTGGCCCAGGATTCCCCCCATGTTGTACGTGTGGGGTGGGTGGTGGTGGGAGGGGTACTGTTGGTTTGTATGTGTATGCGGGCGATCGGTCGATGCTGTTGATGACGTGATGAGCAGCTGCTCGTGAGGTTGTTGACTGCGTTCGATTCCCATTTGTTTAGGTTGGTTCCCACCTGTTTACGTTTGGTCCTCAAACGCATGAGGCACATAACGGATTGATGTAAAAAATAAAGAAAGCGTATATTGGTTTCTGTTTACATTTATTTAACAAAAAGGAAAAGACACATTACAAAATCACAATGGTTTCTACTATATTCCTTTCCCTTCGTTATAACGGCCGCCAGAGAAGGTCCGTACCGCGTCGTCTCGTTCTGCAACAAGCGAATCGGATACTTCGTCTCCGTTTGTAGGTCCCGACACCGTACGTATTCGTAAAAGGTGACGCTCCCAAATTTCTGTAAAAAGGACTAAATCTTGCTTGCTTGCTTGCTTGCTTGCTTCGTAGGTCCGCCGGTTGCGATGCGTTGCTTGCGACTGTCGACACAAGAGTGAACGTTATAGCGAACGAGCTCCCGTTTATGTAGACGGGCGATCCCATTCCCTCCCGTTCTATTATTACGTGTAACTATTGCACAACATCCTGTCAACACGTATTGCACCATACTGTTTCACGGTGATATGACGCGACAGTTTCTAACAATATTGTGAAATATATATGATGCAACATTTTTAACAATAATGTGATACAAAATTGACGAATAAATAATTGTATAAAAAAGCTCTGACATACGCATGAATCTTGGTCGTACATAACGGGCACTTCCACACACCTACTGTGCACAACGTGCAGGCGACGAAATGACGACACGGTAGTAGAACTACTTCGATGGATTCCGCGTAACAGACCTTACACCGGAATTGCTGTTATTCGTCTTGTTCTTCGTGTTGTTTCTCGGACGTCTCCGTACGTTCTTCTTCTTCTACGTCTTCTTCTTCTTCACGCTTGCGTTTATGACTCACCGCTTTTCTTACAAAATCGATGAAATCCCTTCTCTTCCTCAACAATAGGTAATGACAATCTGGCAGATGGCGAGCGTGTTGCGTCCACGCATCGTCGTCGGCTTCCCACATGTGTAGGCCTCCACCGCAGGCAAAGCAGATGTTGCGATCGCTGCATCCCGTGTAAAACAACCACGCTTCGGCCAGTGTTTCGGCTCGTACGCACATCGCGATCGGCCACTCTTTTTTAACGAACGTTTTCATTCTTTTCTCGTACGTGTCGAACCGCGGGAAGGCGTGAGCGGTCTCGGGTACCGTACACTCGCTGACGACACTCTTGAACCGATACAATGCAACGAGACTGTTTGGAACCCGACACTGTCGTACGCATCGTGAATTCCGCGTACGTGAAAGACATGTTCCGGACGGTGTATCGGTTGCGATTGCTGCTGCTGTTGCTGCTGCTGCACAGCGGTTCGAACGTCCTCGTCTTCTCCTTGCGACCACATGACGAGAAGTGTAACTATTCTAACGCGTACGTAACGTTTTATAATCAGTCCGCCATTTCGTTTTTTTCTTTCAACATTCTTCAACTTGTTCAAGGTTACGTAGCAGCTCGACTACGGTATTATCTGGTATCACAGGTTCCGATTTCCAGTACATAACGAGTTCGTCGTACAAACGGTCGTACATCATGATATCGCAAAACACGTCCGGTAGGCACACGTATCGTCCTCCCGCACTCGATACCACGCGATCGATGTACAGTGTAATATTCACTTGTTCATAAAACAAACGCGCTACGTACTTATTAATTATCGGTATTAACCGAACAAAACACGACCACTCGTTGTCGTTCATTACGATCGTACCGTTCTTTTTGTCTTTCAAATGTACACATCTGCGTTTCACATAAACACTTTAAATTCTATCGTCTTCGTCCCCTTTTTCCTTGTCCTGAAACAAAACTAACTTACCGTCGGACGAACGAGGATATCGAAGACCGTCGGTAATTCGTTCCTGTAGGAAAATCAACAAGATCCAGTCGGTGAAATCGAATAGCACGCGTTGCGGACGAGCACCGTTTGTAAACGAAACGCTCACTCCGGCCGTTACGTATCGTCTGCGCGACAACGGTTACGTTAGACCTAAGTAGTAACCGAGTGTATCGGTTGCAATTGCTGCAGCTGCTGTTCACATTCAACGATTGTCGACGCCATGTTGCTGGGTAATAACACACAGTCACAACGTACTCAGTCAACTGCACTCTCTCAACTGACACAATATGATGCAACACTCGGTAATATGTATATAGGACACGACTTCCTGTTGGTGGTGGTGGGGGAGGAGATAACTACCCGGGTGGTGGTGGTAGTGGAGGACGAAATCAAGTGCGTCTGTGCACAGTGTTGGACAACGGAATATATACGTTGAGCGAATCGTGAAGTGTCATGCAGAAGGCTGTTGTTTCCGCGGGGAAATTTTCCGAGGACTCGAATTCCAGTCGCACGTTGATCAGTAAAGACTTGAGCGACTCGTCCTGTCTGCTAGAATCGAAGACGAATAGCGGTGATTTATCTCTGAACTCCTCCGGCGATAGAAGTACGTTTGATTGAGTCCTGTGGTAGTACGATTTTTGAAAACGAGAATACATATCGTACAGCAGTGCGTAGCGTCCGTTAGCGATAGCCAAGTTCAGGTTATCGTACGGGTAGTACTTGTCGTTCAGAAAGAGTCTTGCGTTGGTCACCTTGCAATGATCGAATTCGTCAGCGTGTTTTTTCACATCGTTATTTCTGCCGGTCTGGAAGGTGAGTATCACGAACCGCGGCTTCTCCAGTTGTGATGACGTCTTGATCGTCCACGTCTGCCTGCTGGTCGTCGGAAATGCCGGGAAATCGTGGAGTTTACAAATGCGAAACGGTATGGACAGCGCTGGGTCCTTCCGCATCAGCTCCAACAGCTCCAACCCCGTATCGTTGTTCACGTGCACGTAAGGAACCATCCACAAGATTTTAGTCAGTTCGAGATCGGCTTTAGCGTCTGTAGCCGTAGTCGCGCTGGTCATCACCATAACGTTTAAATCGGTGGACGTGCGTAACAGTATCAGTTCTTGTTTCATGTTTAAAAACACCCATGTTTAGTCTTCGGCGAATCCCATCAACATTCTCAGCGGTACGCAAAAGTTGAATTCACCGTTGCTCCCTTTCGGTGTTATCTCGTTAGTCGTCGGTGCCACCCATCCGGCGTTTTTCATCGCATCAACGTCCGGTATGCCGACGGACAGCATGGTTTTCAACGTGGACGTGATGTCGATTTTCTTGATCCGATCGACTTCCACACCGGCCAATTTGTAACGGATTTCTTCCAAGAGAAACGCAATCGCGCTGTTCACCAGTTTCACGTTCACGTCGTCGGTATCACTCACTCCGGTCATCTTGCTCAACTTGCCTTCAACGTATGGGAAACTTTCCATCGGCAGAGTGATGACGCCCTGTTGCAGCATGGGTATACGTATTTCATCGTTGTTACCATATCGCGACGACGCGTACGGCACGTGACTGTGGTATTCGTAATGCGTGATAGTGTCGTCGAAGAGCGGCCCTCAATCGATTGATAGGATTACCGCTGACCGACATGTTACTTGTTTTTCTTGACTTTGAAACCTAGTGAAATCAGATAGCGTTGGTTCGCCGGTGTTAACCGCTCCAACGTCGAACGTCGACTGACGGGTTTCCCGAACGTACGCTCCTCTTTTATCGTCGCGAGTCTTCCGCGAAACGATGACGATGACGAAGACGATGACGGTGCAACGGAAAAACAACTATTGTTGAAGTAAAAACTCATCGTTACATCCGTTTTAGTTACATGACGTCACCACGAATATTCACGATAAGACCGTCTTCAGTTGTACGTGGTGAAATCCAACAGTCCAGCGTACCATTCACCCGTCGTCAGTTCGAGAGGCGGAAAAAGTCACAGACGAATGCGCTCCGATCCGTACCCGTGACGGTGACCGTAAGCGAAGACACCTCGTCGTCTACTGATCGTTCGACGACAAAAACTCTAAACATAAACGTCCGCAGACGACCGTGTCCGGCGGTTGTTTACGCGCGTCATTGTAACGCACATCGTCATACTCGATCCGAAGTACCGCATCAGCTCGACCGGTGGACGTAAATTGCCGATCCCGCCGAAGTACACGACCCTGCCCCGTCGCTTCTTGTAGCATACCCAGTGTATGCCCGGTCCGGCGGTATCGTTAAGATTAACGACGGCGCTCTCGTTCTTCCACGGCGGCGAGCGCGGTAAAGCGTCGCGCATGTACACGCTTCTGAAATAAGGATCGTTCAATTTTTTCGCGTACGTGTACAGATCACGGTCGGACAACGGGCGCATGGGTATTTCTACTAGTTTTTCGGTACGGACGCAGGTACAGTCCCGAAGGAAGTTTGCAGTTACCTACTCCTCCTCCGTTCTGTCCCCGTCGACGTCGAATTCCCGATCCAGTCGTCCTCGTCATTGTTCTCCTCCTCCTCCTCTTTCTCCTCCTCCTTCTCCTCCCCCTCCTCCTCCTCCCGGTCTACGTGCTGCCTTTTTCTGCTTAACGAACGCTCCTCTGCGACGACGACATTTACGTCCGCTGCACAGTCCGCCGCCGCCGCCTAACAGCGATTTCGCTTTCATCGCTGCGGCTACCGCAGTGGCGTACGCTCGTTCGCAGATACACGAGTTCAAAGTCTTTACTCGTTCCTACGCCTTGCCGGCTAGCACGCGATCCGCTGCGCGTCTGCGTTCGTTGTCCTTGTACTTGGCGTACGCGATGTCGTGTTCAGGACAGGCTTCGTCCAACTCGTTGATTCCGCGTTCGCCGCGTGCCAATCTTTCCTCCAGTCTAGTTCCCGGTCCGCATAACCTGTATCCGGGCAGATGCAGTTCCACCGGTAACACGTCCACCGCTTGATTGATCAGATTCGGTACTGACTGTGTGACGAAAGGTATCACGCTTTTAAGCATTTTTCTGACAGGACCAAGCGCTTTTTTTTCATTTTTAACACTATGACCTCGTAATTCGTACATGACTTACTATTTATCGCCATTGTAAACGGATCTCCAATATTTGTCCTTCCCTCCGGCCTTATCCAATTCTGCTATTAATTCGCTCGTCTCCTCGTTGTTAGCGTGTATCAAGTCTGCCTTTTCAGCGTTGAGTGAACTCCGCGCTGCGTGCGCGTGCACTTTATAGATGCACGAAACTACTTTCTCCCATCGTCTTTGGAACACGTTTACGAGTTTGTACATTTCGGTGCTCGTGTACCGCCTCACGTCCTCCAATTGACGTAAGCTTACAGCGTCTATGACCCGATCGCCGTCGCCGACGTTTAAAATAGTCTTTCGTTGCTCGCTGATCCAAGTTCCGTTCAACGAGGCGATCGTGTGCTCGTTCAAAAATTCCAAATTCACAGCGTCCTTGTTGTTCAAGCGCGGTGCTAACTGCGTTATCCGCACGTTCCCGACCGACAAATTAGGTTGTACTTCCCGCGGTATAACCTTTGCGTCAACATATCCTTTGGTCGCGGCGCCTCTTGTACGAATCGGTTCGCTGAGAGATTGTATACGGTGGTCGCGCGCGTCGACGGCGGCCCCGTTCTTCTTCTTCTGCGGTGCCGGTGTTGTGAAACGCAAGCACGTGTAGTCTACGTACTGCTTGTTTACGGCGTCCTTGCGATCAGCGGAAGCTCCGACGTTGCCGAGCTTACGAAATTTGACGTCTATTCTTGTGATGACGCCGCCGCCAACGTCGCTGGAATCTTTCGTTGGATCGTCGTCGTCAACTAAGAGATAGTGGTCTTGCACGAACTGCAGTGGAACGGCATCGTTACCGTCGAGCGGTTCGCCCAGGTTGCGTATTTTTTCCCCGCTACGTCGAAGTGTCCGTCCACCGTCAATCCGATACCGATATCCTCCCGCAGACTGCGTCGCGTCTCCCGTCGCACCGTGACGGTGCTCTGGTGTCTGCGAATTTGTCAACGCTCATCGTGCTGAGACACGAATGAACTGTGTCGACTCTGTACACTCGTTTATATACATATTATACGTACTGATTTATACAACGATGTCGGCTTCACGCAGTTCTTCCACAATAGAGACGATTTCGTTCGTGTGACCGCTGTTGCCGGCGCGTTGGGATTCAATCAACAATCGCAGTCTGTCCACCAGTTCGTTCGGATCGTCCCAGTGCACGTAATCAATTTTATCGTTTCCTCTTCTCCTTACTTCTATGTATATATTGTTTCCGTTTCGGATGTAGTTGTTGTTCACGTGTCCGCCACGTCCCGTACGTGTTGTTCGAAACAAAGGACCTATTATCTTCGTATACTTTGGTAATCTGTTCACGTTTCTTCGCGTTGTCGGTAAATAGTGTAGTTTGTGTGTGTTAGTCGCTTCCAGATACGCTTGTAAATCGCGAAATCGTCCTTGTTGTAAACACCAGTATCCGGACTTTCATGAACACAGTTCGAAAAGTTCCGGCGTGCATTTGTATCGTACAACATTGATAACAAAATTATCGTTACCATCGATTTTCACCTGCGAATCGCCTATCATCCATTTACCACCTTCTTGTCTTATACCGTACGTATAATCCATCTTTTGGCCACGATCAGCCGATACGGTCATGCTCATGTATTTGTACGCTAGTGAATTGGATTCGTATTGGCTCGGAAAATAACTACGTATGTGCTGGTACTTGAGATTTCCTCGGCATGATTTGAATTTGAATTGGCTCCATGCGGGCTGTCGGGACACAACGCCCACTTGATCGGTAGATTAAGGTCGCCGCGCTGCCGCGACGCAAGTTAGCGAGGCTGTGGACCGCTGCAGCGAAGTAATACAGTAACCAGGATCAGCTGTTTTAAGCAAAGCTTAACAATCCGGAACTAGGTTTGCTGAGCTGGATACACAAGCGTCTTTTCCTCATTTCATCCAAATACTCCTGACTGAGTGCTTCAAGGTCTGACGGCTGGGCGAAGAATCTATTCATAATGAGTTAGTAATTCCATAAAGTTTCTCAGGTAAATATCATCACTTTATTCACTAGTGATTGAATAAGGGGGTTATGTTTTTAATGTAATAATGCAAATTGTGTTTGTTAATTTTAATTGTGTGCCTGTTAATCGTGGACATATGTGTCTCAAGGTTACTTCCGTTAGATATGCGAACACGTGGTGATCTTTGTACTTCACGACTTGAGATATTTAAAGTAAAGCAAATAACCTAGTTCACACCTATTCAAGTAAAAGTAAATCAAAAGTAAAAATAATTGTAACCGTAATTTGATGTAGATGTTCTAAATGTTGTACATATTAATGAAAAAGGTAAATGTAAATTTGCAAGCTCGTTTATGACAGAGAACCATATTGCTGGTAACAGAATATTAATGTGTATAAAATTATGACAGCATGTGTGTGTGTGTGTGTGTGTGTGTGTGTGGTCTCGATGTACGAGGCGAGAGATATTTGGAGGTAGTTATATGTTCTGACGCCCTACTGTACTTAAAAACTTTACAGGGTCCTCGAACAGCCGAGAGGGAGGGAGTGCCGAAATGTTGACATGAACATCCATCAACATCGGCTGAGCAGTATTCCGCAGCGCTCCCCCATCGCCGTCAGGCCAAGAGATGCTCAATGACATCTACAGGACACCTCCCTAGAAAAGCAGCAGTTCGGAAATTCGCCAGCACATCACCGCACACTTCTCACAGGTTCTAACGGTATCACCATCCTTTAAAGCCACAGGTGGGACCATTCCATTTATTAACTCCTACAACAACACTCCACCGGTTTTCAAGCATAAAAAGAGACTATACACATGTAAACAATATTTCATATCTGTGATGATTAAAAATCTGTTAGAACAAGTCCTGTGGACATAGGCTACATCTGTGATCTATATTATTAAGTGTGTTAAAATGCTTAATTGATTTAATTAATTGTGGATAATATTAGTAGTTATGATTGATACAGATTGAATATATATATATATATATTGGTTAATACAAAAGGCATACACATAAATAGTTTGTTCATATTTCTAATGATAAAAATTTGTTTAGAACATGTCTTATGCATGCATATTCGTGAATAGTACAATCTTAGTTGTAGATATATATACCCCTTTACAAAAACAGTCAACGCCCGTTTACACAAACAGTCTACACGCGTTCGCGTTTGTTTATTCGTTCGGTGGTACTACTACTATGAAATGTTCGAAACCGATTCTGTACCGCCCGTTATCGATGGACGAGTTTCTTTGTTCACGACGAGAAAACCGTGGCGGTCTTTCCACGCTTCGGCGCACAAGTTCTCAAAAACCTTTCGTACTTCATGTCTATGTTGACGTGATCGTGGTCGTTGTACGCGTGCTTCAACTTGAGATCGTCCTGTCTGAACAAGACTATGAAGTCGGCGTTGTCACGAATCAGCTGTTTCGATATTTGACTGTACGTCTGGCACAAGTAGAACGTGTCTACATCGCTGTGTCATCCCATAGCGAAGTACTTGCTTATGTTGTGTTGTTTTTCACAAGACACGTCATCGAACACCATGACGGAAGCGGTGTCGACTCTGTCAGGAGGCGGTACCTCTTCGTTTTCACTGTACGCGTGATAACCCAGTCCTTCATCGACGAGCTGTGTCATCAGAGTCACCAACATCCGGTATTTGAGTTGAAACAATGATTTTGAAAACACGTACAGGTTTGCGAATCGTACCCCGTTCACGTCGAACAACAGGTTGAACATCACGTTCGTCCGCAGATGATAGAACGTATAGAATCGAACAGAAGTGGTCCGTGCCTACTCCTCCTCCTTGCTGAAACTCCGCCTCCACCACCACCACCATTCGTGTAACCTTCCGACAAGTCCATATTTTTTATTTTCAATTTTCCGGGCTTGTTGTATTATCTTCATCTTCTTCTTTTTCTTTGTTCGACCACAGTCTATTGAGCAGGTGTATTATGTCGTAACACTCACCGGACACGGTACTGCACACGCAAGTGTCCGGTCTCTCCTGACAATCGGGATCCGACTACGCGTACTCTTTGTAGTGATCTAACCCACCGTTCGTGCTACTCGGATCTCTTACACTGAGTTCAGAACTTGTCACACGCTTCGTAACCCGTTACCAATGTTCGTGTAGAGAGACGCATGCGTTCGACGTCTTCGTTCGTCGTATTTAAGATGTACTTCTTGTAAGCTGGATGTGAGACGACATCGTTCACAGTGTTCGCCGCCGCCGCTGCCGGCATGACGATGTTGTCATCGTAACGTACTGTCGCGTACTGGTGCCACGCTATGCGTTGATTCCGTGTTTTATATCAGATCTTTCTTGTGTATCCACAAATCGTGTTTACCCTCGAATCCGAGCCAACGCACGCGCACCCTGTCGCCTTTGCACTGCAACACTTTCTCTACCAAGTAAACGTCGCCGACGCTCGACTTGCTGATTTCGTGCTTGTAAAAGCCGCCACGCACCACTTCACCAGCGTGATCCTTGAGAAGGTAAGTGACGGGAACGGTGGGTTTCACGGCGTGCACAATCTTACAATAGTAATGTCCGCTACACGATCTTTTTGTCTGTGTACTGTAGGTTGAGCGTGTCCGGTTATACGTCATGTAGTTCCTCCTCCGTAAACAGTTTCGCGTATCTCTTTGGCAGGTAGACCTTGAGTAATCCGGTGCTGCCCTTTCCCCTAGTTATAACGGCTGTGAGAGTTGGTCCGTACCGCGTCATCTCGTTCTGTAACAGGCAAATCGGATACTTCGTCGCCGTTTGCAGGTCCTGACATCGTACGTATTCATAAACGGTGACGCTCCCAAATTTCTGTATAAAGGATTCCATCTTGCTTGCTTAGTAGGTCCGCTGGTTGCGATGTGTTGCTTGCGACTGTCGACAAAAAAGTGAAGGGTATAGCGAACGAGCTCCCGTTTATATAGACAGACGATCCCCCCCCCCACACCACCAACCTGTTCAACTGTTGATGTAACAATTGCACAACATCCTGTCAACACATATTGCACCATACTGTTTCACAAATATTTGATGCAACAATTATATCGATTGAATTGCGCCATACTGTGTCACGGTGAGATGGTGCAACAATACTTTTCCTGTAACTGGTCAAGTATTGTGAAACACTGCCTTACATTTTTTTTTTTTTGTAGTGAATTCTGTAATTAGGGTCATACATATCATTGTGATAATTACGTATAATTACAACAATGGTATGTACTCTCGTCCATTCCAAGCGACCCATGAAGTGAGACAAGATATGCTTAGCTTTTTTTTATGTGGTTCCCCGTTTCGCGGACATACGAAACAGGCCTACTCCAGCGTTACCAAATACCTAACACCCTCAGAACTCAGAAGTTTTAACGTGTACAGTGTTGGGTAAAGAACAATCAAACGTACATTACATAATGCTGACTAAAGCTAATTTTTTTTTTTTTATTTAAAAAATTGTATTTTTATTTTTTCCACTTAAACTAATAGTTCGGTATACGGTTGGAATATCGAGGAACGTCTTTCTTTTTCACGTATCACAAAGATTCTGTTAAATCGAGACGAGTTTACTGGTGTTTCCACCGTGCCAGTGACTCGCCTCGGACAACCTGACCACGTTTATGAGTATTTCTACCGCGACAGTGATGGAGCCGATTGCAATCGTTCATCTCTCTCTCTTTCTCTCGCGCGCAAAACGTGAACAAACTCAGACGACGCACCTCGATATCCTGCCCGATACACAAATGTATATACTCAACTACTGTACATATACTTATAATAGCGCTAACATCGCATTGTGTAGTGTAAAGTCATACAGTTAATCGCTTCCTATATATATATAAATGTCTTCTTCGTCCCCCTCCTCCGCCTCCGCGTCTAACGCTCTTCACGCGTACCGAATCACGCTTTCGCGTTTCGCGGTCCGTATCACGCTGGCCCGTCGTTGAACCCTCGTCGCACGTCGCTCTTCCGTCTCGCAAATTCTGTAATGTCCGTAGGCTAAAGTTCACTGCCCGTCGTCCAAGACGTATCTCTTGTCGTCGTACGGCGATAACGACAGTTTCACTATCTGACGCTTGTAAAGTCGATGGTTTTCGCTTCGTATGATCTGCGCGGACGTGTTCGTTTGTCGGTTAGCCGATGTCGTCGGTGACAGCAAACAGCGTTTATAATCCGCGTGTGTCAACCGGTTTTGTATATCCACTTGTGGTACACCTTTCGGTACGCACTTCTCCTTTTTCTCGCCGTCGTCCTGCAACACCAGCAGCGAATACGATTTCGCGCGCAAGCCGACAAATTCGTCGAGAGGTTTCGCGTGCGTCTAGTCCTTGAACGTTCCCAAACGTTTTTTATTTACTACGCTATAGCAGGGATGGGTCGCGGGATATTCTGACGTATCGCATAGATGCAGGTTCTCCTTAATATCGTCGTACACGTTATCGTTGCGTATACCGTACAGCAAAGAGTCCGTATCGGTCATACACAATCGCATGCGCGGTCCGTACTTCGCGACAATAAACTAGTAGTGAAAACTGTACATCACGTGCACTAATGTCCTGCACGGTGCATCCTACGTACAGCGGACGGTTGAGATACACGGTTCTCTAGTAGTAATAAAAGGTTGGTGACAGCCACGCCCCCCTCGTTTGTTTATGTTTACATTTTTTTCACTCCCTCCACCCCCGTCTTCACCTACATACCGCCCGCGCGGTCACTCAACTCCGCTCGTTTGTTTACGTTTTTTTCGGTTTGTTTACATTTTTTCTCTCTCGCCACGCCCCCCACTCCTCTGTTTATGTTTACATTTTTCCTTCTTCACCACCCCCACCCTACCCCGCACCCACCGCGCGGTCATCGACCTCTTCGTGTTTATGTTTACGTTTTTTTCTCTCACCGCGTGTCCCAGCTTTGCGTTGTTTACGTTCTCTCCTCTGTTTATGTTTACATTTTTTCCTTCCTCCCCACCCCCGCCCTACCCCGCACCCACCGCGCGGTCATCGACCTCTTCGTGTTTATGTTTACGTTTTTTTCTCCACCGCGTGTCCCAGCTTTGCGTTGTTTACGTTCTCTCCTCTGTTTATGTTTACATTTTTTTCCTTCCTCCCCACCCCCGCCCTACCCCGCACCCACCGCGCGGTCATCGACCTCTTCGTGTTTATGTTTACGTTTTTCGTGTCCCAGCTTTGCGTTGTTTACGTTTGTCGGAATGTTTATGTTTACGTTTTTTTCTCTCTCGCCGACGCGGCGGCTATCACCACGTGCTCGTTGTTTTCTTTGGCCGCCGATCGACGGCACGCTGACCCAGTAACAAACGTAAACATAAACATTCCGACAAACGTAAACAACGCAAAGCTGGGACACGAAAAACGTAAACGTAAACATTCGGAGTTCGGCGACCGCCGCCGGAGCGCGTCTGTTTGTAAACAAATGTTTAGGAGAAGGGATAATGGCGTGATATATTTTTTTTATTAATAACGTTATTTGGTATTTGTCATTGTACAGTACAATCGGAAACTATGACGCCGCTTAAATCTGTAATATTTTTTTTAACATTATGGGCAAAATGCGATCAAATATTACTAGCAAATTCTTCGGCCGATAATACAACACAGATTGAAATGGATAAAGTTAAGCGATATTTATATGACTATGGTTATCTTAAAACATATGATGAATTTTCGTTGCAAGCGGTAAATGAATCAGATATTGCTAACGCGTTACTTATATTTCAAGAATACTATAAATTGCCTACTGATGGCGAATTAAATAATGAAACTATAAACTTAATGTCGAAAACTAGGTGCGGTAACAGTGATATTATCGATTATCGAGTATCTAGTTTCAAATGGAACAAGCCCGAAGTAACATGGCATTATTATTTAGCGAATCAAGAGGTGTTAGAATTGACTAAACAATCTTTCGCAGTATGGGAGGAAAAGTCTGGTATACGTTTCAAACATGATAGAGTGAATACAGATATTTTAATTTCTAATAAACGATTGAAACATATGATGCAAAAAGAATCATGGCAATGTACGAGAATGTTTGACGGCAAAGGCGGAACATTAGCGCACGCATATTTTCCTGATTATAATAATTCAAGACGAGAAATTCATATTGATGAAGATGAAAATTGGTCATATTCGACTGGTAAAGTCGTTCCTCTTGGCCAATCAAGTTTGTATGCAACTTTAATACACGAAATCGGTCATGCTATAGGTTTATCACATTCAGATGTATCAGATTCTGTAATGTATGCTTATTACAACGGTAAAATCGAGTTAGGTGATGATGATATTTTAGCTATTCAAAATTTGTATGGTAAGACACAAAACACTTTTATGACGTCTTTTATGCCGATGTCACCATCTTCTTCAATACCAGAGACGGAAGACGAGCGTCCTATAGATACAAATAAAATTGATCTTTGTAATTTTAAAAATATTAATTTATTTTTAATTGCCGATAAACGATTATATATATTACATGAAAAATGGCTGTGGATATTAAATCCGACAGAGATGATGTACACCAAACCGCTTATAATAAAGCATTGGTTAACGTTTCTTCCAAGAAATTTCACAAAAATTTTAGCTGTATATCAACGGCCATCTGGCGAGATAGTTATGTTTATAGATTCTTTGGTATTCATGTTTGATTTAATGAGTCTTAAATTAAGTCATGGTTATCCGAAGCATATCCAGTCTTTATTTAACATACAACCGAATAATTTGCATGCGGTATTTAACAGTTATACAGGTAAAACTTATATATTTCATGATGATAATTATTATAGAGAAGTCAATGAGTGTATGTTCACTACTAAATCATGGGGTTATATATCCGATACATTTCCTGGAATACCGCCTAAAATCGATTCATCATTTAGATTTTCTGATGGCAATTTATACTTTTTTAAGAATAACACTGTGTATGTCTTTAATGAATTTACGGGCGGATTAGTTAGAACAGAACAAAATAATCTATCGATATTCGGATTGAAATGTGCAAATGATGATGTACTATACAAATTGAAAGAATTAATATTACAATTGATAATTCAAAAGAAAGACCAATCGATTTCACACAATAATTGATAGTAATATCGATGAAGAAGAATAAAAGTTCAGTTTGTAAATAAAATTTATAAAAATAGAGTTGATATGTATTATTGTCGACGCTTGTTTACGTTACAGTCGATGGACAACCTATAACCTTCAAATTGATATGACTCGAATTTTTGTATTGAGAAATATTTCATTGTTGTAAAGAGTGTAATAAATTGTATTGTTAACAAAACACTGGTTTTATTTTAATTATTCCTACGAAATAATAATAACAAATCAAAGCAGATCACAATATTTATTATCATACCATTAAATACATATGTTATTATCGGATTATATCAACAAATACATACAAAATGATTATTTGAATAGTTACAAATTTTGTGATAACAAAATAATTGAGATTATATTAATAAGTACATACAAAATGATTATTTGAATAGTTACAAATTTTGTGATAACAAAATAATTGAGATTATATTAACAAGTACATACAAACTAACTATTTGAACAGTTACAAATTTTATGACGACAAAATAATTGAGATTATATTAACAAGTACATACAAAATAACTATGTACATACAAAATGACTAACAAATTTTGTGATAACAAAATAATTGAGATTACATTAACTATATTAATAAGTACATACAAAATAACTATTTGAACTATGATAATAAAATAATTAAGATTATATTAACATATTATTTTTTATTTTTTTTTTATTTTTATTTTTTTTTTGTCAGCACTTGGAAGTCAGTCCTCCCCAACCTATAACAAACAAAAATAATAATTTGTTAATTAAACGCACCAAGAATCCTTTGAAAAAAAAAGTCATATTTTTTTAAAAATTGAACAAAAGATAAACTAAACTTTTAAGAACTAAAAATTGAATCCTATTAACTAAAGATAAAAAAAGTAATAGAGAAACGTACAGAATACATTATATGTTTTAATAATTACATATTTAAAAAAAAATGATATAGGAAAGACTTATAAGACAAAATTTTTGGAATAGAGAAATGTAAAAACGACATATGAAGAACCTACTTATTTTACAGGTAACGAATTAAATTATATTGTGAAACTAATATAATCACCTATTTTTTTAAAATAGTAAAAATTATTTTTAAAAAAAATACCTTAAAGATGATAATGATCACATCCAAGTTGTGTTATCACAAACTGGCATTGCGGCATTCTTTTCTTATGTAATGCTATAGGGCAATCCTCCGCCGTCCATTCCATAAATCTGACTCTACATGTCAGACATCGAACGGTGTCGCCATCGCCTTCATAAACAAATCCAGCGGCTGCCAGATTGTGAGGATTTTGATTCCTATTAGGATAAAATCTATGATAATGTTTTTTTCGTCCAGCTTTTTCAATTTTATAAAACGTCTTTAAGCGTTTCAAAAATTCTGTGTGATTATACATTACAACAGTTGGTATGCTTCTGGATGCTGAGCCACAATTTTTAATCGGTTTATATAGACAGAAAACGCATTATCGTCAGTACGTGTTATAAGTAGAAGGTCAAAAGATTAATTTATTATTGGTTTCATTGCAATTAACACAATCACGTTTCCAGTATGCGTTTCAATGAACATTTTTTTGTGTAGGAAATTATTTGAATATTGTCGATATCGTTTTTTTTGTTCAGGTATTAAAAATATATACATAAAATGTCATGGTAAATTAAAATATGTTAAAATAATTGAGATATAGTATTCCAAAGTTGAGTAACACGTTGATCGCATTTTAAATGATTATTACAACAAGTATTTTGATACACATCAAACTTTGTACAATTTTTAACACACTCCACATTATTATCATATTCTTCTACTTTTTCACGAAGAAATTTAAATATTTTAGAATAACAGATATTAAAATTTTTAAGTCCCATAGTCTGAGTATCGTAAATATTAAAAACGATGTTTTTACGTTGATTGTGTTTATTTTGCAACATAAAAAGACGATTCATAGTTCGACTATAAAGTATCAACTTGAATCGCTTAATGAATAATGACCGTACGGGATTGTATTTATCCCGTTATCACATAATACTCTCTTATCATCATTATTGCTTAACGCTAATTTATTAATTGATACCGATTCTACTATATGTTTTTTCGATCTTATTAATTTCATAATTCTACGTTTTTCTGTTTCCGAAAGAGTATTATGAAGACAATTTTTGAAATCGTTAAACGCGATCTCGTTATTAATTACACATTTTTTAATTCCTTTCGCTTTCTTTTGAATATTATTGTCACGCGTAGTATAGGTATATAATTTTGATCGTAAACCAATAAATTCCTTAATCGGAATACCGTTACATTCGTCTTTAAATTTGCCAATTACTTTTTTATTTATAGTAGAATAACATTTATGATCAGGAGGATAATCGCTAGTATCAAAAAACATTTTCAAATCTGGATCTAACATATCTTCATAAAAATCATTTGTCAATATTTCATAAAACAAACTGTCAGTATCAGTATATAATAACGAAATTTTGTTTCCATATTATTTTCATTATATCATAATGAAATTCATACATTAAGGTTTTGCTCAATTCTAATACCGCGAAACCTACATAAATTGGTTTATTAAAATAAATAGACGTTTTGTTTGATAATACAGCACAAAGTGATTTATCATATATAATTCTGTCTTTGAAAGTCGGCTTAGAAATAAGTTTTAATAATTTTTTATTTTCACTTACAAGATCTAATTTCATTCTTTTTCTTACATTTTCCATACACTTACCAAAGACAGAATTATTTAACAATTTAAAAAAATCTTTTTCAAACTCGTTTGTTGCAATTCGTCGTTTTTCCGTATTTAAATCGATATACGGTTTTAACCATGGTTTTTGATAAAATTTTAACGTTCTGTGAATTTTAGTTACTTTCAACCCGTGATTGACAGCTTGTTTTAAATTGATATAATGGCAAATATAATGTTCTTTTGGTTCTAATGTAGTTAGTAATTTTGTTTGTTTTGTGTGATTTATACTTTTATTAATTGGAAGAAATGGTAGATCCATATGGTTATCGTGTAAACTTTCAGGGTATTTTATATCGACTTCTAATATATACCCTGTTTTAGAATTATTAGGGGTATTTAATATATCTGTAATAGTAATTTTATCAGTCCATACAAAGTTAGAATACGGAATATATTCACTCATCGCCCACCCGTATAGATTATTCGCGTCTAAATATGCTAAAAATGTTTTAGGATAATTTGGATTATATGTTTCTTTTATATATTCGTTATTGGCTTTTGAATGTTTTTTAATACATGACGATATTCCTCCTTTTACAGCGGCCTCAAAAAACATATACATTTCGTATTCGTTAAGCAACTCAAGTTCAATACCAGTACAAAATAGCATCGCATCAAAAGCAAACCCTGGAACGGTTAAATAGTGCGCGCAATCTAAATTATGTGAAGATAAACAAAGCAAACGAAAACTTTCAAAAACGTCGCATAAAAGCAATACGTCAATTTTCAAATATAAATCACTGTAGTCGCCCAACGATTTAATTTTAAAATGATTCCAAACTTGAACCGCGTGATTATAATCTTCATCGCTTATATGTTTCGCATTTAATTTACTATAAAATTCGACTTTAGGAGGTAGTTCTTGTACTTCCAATTTTTCCCACGAATCGGTATATTCATAAGGATATACACCTTTTCGAGTGACTAAATCCATATCATTATTTGAAAAAAATTTGCTAGTATGAAAAAATTGATTTTTTGGTAGATTATTACTTAGTTCCGCTAAGGATCTATTTAGAAAACGAAAAGTATCAACAAATTTAATAGTTATTCCGTTACACGTTTTTTTTGAAAATGATATATATTTTTCAGTCGAATTTGGAATAACAATTATTTGCCTAATATCATACCCTAATTGGCGGACGATAAAATGAGAATCATAATTTGAACTAGCGTGAATAAAAACGGGAACAAATTTTTGATTTTGTCTCCTCAGATTACAATTATTACATAATGCGGAACGGTAACGACCGGTAATATGACAATGATCTCTAACGGGTCTGTAAAATAACGTGAATTCGCGTTTACACATTTCGCAATGTGTAGTAGATTTATATTTGATTTTATCTTGTTTTGTCATTTTTAACGGTATAATATTATTAAGAAGCAAACCTAATAAATTTATGTTTTCAACGAGATATGATACGAATTTTTCCGCAGCATTTTTACCTCTATATAAGAACGGTTCTGATGGCAAATGTTTTTTAATATTAGCGGGAATTGAATTTTCTACAACGAAATAAACGCAAAAACTCATAGGTTCGTGTAGTTCATTCGCGACTGTAAAAGAATATTTCCGATCAGGGTAACAAGTACTTATCGGTTTTAATATACATTCAAAATCCGCGTAAACTACTATTGGAAGTTTATATTGGTATTGGAAATTTTGAAATTTTAAATTATCAGTCGGCATTATCACTCGTGTAGGTGTATTTTTTTGACAGTTTCGTTTATGTATTTTTAACTTTTTAGATTTAACAGTGAAGTAGGTTAGACATCGTTTACAAAATTCTATATCATTAAAACTTTTAGTTACTTGCGATCTAATTAATTTGGTGAAATTTTTAATATAACAATAATGGGTCGTATTATTTTTATTTAATAATAAAAGATCGAAATGGTTTGATTTTTCATTATCACATACTTTTAACGGGTAAATTGTGATATCGTTTTCAACACCATACACGTTAATCGAAACGTTATTATTTTTTCAAAAATTTTTATTTGTGTTAACGGAGTAGGAAAATCGATATTATTAAAAGTAAATTTATTTTCTAAATCCTTATAACGAAAATTTATGCGTTCCGGGTGTGAACCGTTTACGAATTTACAAAGAATCGCCCATTTAAAACAATAATTATCTGTATTTTTAGGATTAATTATGCTTTTTTTAGCAGTCAGTTTTGGTGAAAGCGGAATATACGAACTACCTCTTAAAGGCTTAAAACGATTAATTCGAATTAATATCCCGTCAATTGAATGTAACGACCATCCAGAGCCTTTTTGTACATATATGTCTTCTTCATTACAAATACTGTTTATCATACTGTCTATTTCAGATGGTATAGACGAACTATGAAGTAAAATAATATTTTTGGTTTTAAATGTTCTGTCCTGATATTCATTAATATTATTTTTAACGTATGTACATTCAACTAAAATATTGAATTTTATAGCGTTATATATTACAATCATATTACTTAAAATGTTTAATATTTCTAATTTTAAATAAATTAATAATAGACATATGTCTTTAATTACGTTATTATTATTTTTATAAAAATACGTTCTTAAATTACCCTTAAACGCATTTTCTATTTCTATAAATTTATTTTCTAAAATTATATGTTTTAATCTATTATTTTTTAAATGTAAATTATTATTATTAGATGATGATGATGATGATGATGATGATGATGGTGATGATGTGGAAGAATAACTTGGATGTTGTATATAAGATGGCCCAGGCTGAGGATCTTGTCTGGATGAAGATCCCGGTTCAGGTGTGCGAGTATTTGCGTCATTATCGGTTCTCACAGACAATCTCTTTTTGAATGGGAGTTGTTTGTCCATTATAATCTAAAAAAAGTAAAATCATTCATTTTTTAAAAAGTAAATATTTACTATTGAATTAGTCTAACAGTAAAATAAATAATTCCAATACCTATAGGTTGCTGTTGTTCAATAAAGCTGAGTAATAGTTTTGAAGGTACACAAAATTCGTTGATTTTGTTATGAAGCGATTGTATCTCTCTATCTGTCCTGTAACGAATTTGATGAATTTGTCTTCATACTGATGTAGGGAAATAAAATCATAGTATTTAAATGTTTTGCGTCTATAACAGTAAAATACAAATTGAGAAAAAAAAAATATTTACGTCATTTCAGTTAATTGGCGCCGTACATAAATGGAAAAACCAATTTGCGATAATTCCGGGTTGTTTAATCGACAGTACTCTTAATTATATTATTTTTTGTTTTGTTTTTTATATTAAAATCTGTAAATAACAAGTTTCACGTGTATATCATACGATTATTAATTACAGTTATTAAAATAATTGGTTCGATAACGAAATCCGGGTCCAGAGTTTTAATT
Source organism: Magicicada septendecula (assembly GCA_034769895.1). Lineage (NCBI taxonomy): Eukaryota > Metazoa > Arthropoda > Insecta > Hemiptera > Cicadidae > Magicicada > Magicicada septendecula. The sequence goes on along the minus strand of CM068373.1, from coordinate 135,371,455 downwards.
ATTATTCTCTCTACTGTATTCTTACATATTATTTTTTTTTTTTTTTTGACATTACAACCTATAAATAACAAGTTTCACGTGTATGCCACATGATTATTAATTGCAGTTGTTTGTACAATTACGTAAATGGAATTAGCTTGATAACGAAAACAGTAAACAAAATCTGGATACAAAGTCCTAATTATTATTCTTTTTACAGTATTTTTATTTCTTTATATTATTTTTTTGTTGTTTTGACATTACAATCTGTAAATAACAAGTTTCACGCGTATATCACATGATTATTAATCACAGTTTTTTTGTATAATTACGTAAATGGAAGTGGCTTGATAACGGAAAACAGTAAACAAGTCTCTGTACAGAGGTCATAATTGGTATTCTCAAAAATGTATATAAAGTAAATTGAATTTTACTGATCTATGTACAATTCTTCGTTCGACTCGACGTGTTGTACTGCTGCTATCTCAGGTAAGAGACAATTTTTTGTATACACTAACATTGTTGATGGTGATAGATTTTAAATAGATAATGTTAAGTTGTGAAATTAATACTTTTTTTTATTTTTATACAGATATCATCTGCTTACTACTACTACTACTACTACTACTACTACTACTATTTTTGGTAAGCGGATATTTTTATTTAATATAAAAACATTAGCGCTGTTGATAGTAATAGATTTTAAGTTGTAAAATTAATACAGATATTATCAGCTTGTTTCGTCTCCCTTCGTACGTTTTTATCAATCGACTACCGTCACTTTTGGTAAATGATTATTTATATTATAAACACTAACGCTACTGGTGATTATGATAAGTTATAAAACTAATACTTTATTTTGTTTTATACAGATATTATCAGCTTGTATTTATATCAGCTTTCGTCTCCCTTCGTACGTTTTTATCAAGCGACTGACTACCGTCACTTTTGGTAAATGATTATTTTTATTAAAAAATACTAACGCTACTGGTGATTATGTTAAGTTATAAAACTAATACTTGATTTTGTTTTATACAGATATTATCAACTTGTTCTTCTTCTCTTTTTTGTACAACAACTTCATACATCAATTCAGTAAGTAATTGTTTAAAATTGTTTTTTAATATATGTTAATATTATCCGATAATGTAATTGTTTTTGTATATAGATATTATCATCGCTGAAGGCAGTATAATTTGTTTTTTGTGTTGCAGGCATAATGGCAGTTCCAACTCTGTTTTTTGTCAAGTTATCTGATAATGCTTATCCTCCAGTCAAAATGAGCGCATATGCTGCGGGTTTCGATCTCAGAAGCGCGTATGATTGTATGATCGCTCCTCATGACAATGCGTTAGTTAAAACTGATTTGGCTGTTAAAATTCCAGAGAAATGTTACGGACGAATTGCACCACGTTCTGGGTTAGCGTTAAAACACCATATCGCCGTCGGTGCAGGCGTTATTGACAGAGACTATCGCGGAAATGTTGGTGTAATTTTATTTAACCATTCTTCTGAAATTTTTTACATTCGAAAAGGAGATCGTATAGCGCAGTTAATATGCGAACAAATAGCTGAGCCAAAATTACAAGAATTAGCGAGTTTAGATTCAACAGCTCGCGGCTCTTGTGGTTTTGGTTCGACAGGAGGAACAAGCGTTGCAGATAACTATGATGATGATGAAAACTTATTGCTAGAAATAGAAAAATTTTTAACAGATTTCTAAATTTTCTTTTTTTCTAACAATATTATTTATTTTTTTAAAAATGTTGTTAGAAATTAATTATGTTATTTTTTTTTTCTGTTTCTAGTAATGGAACGCGAAGCATCCAATACTTCTCCTTCAGCATCCGCCGGCCCATCGACGTATTTTTCAATTAAAGACGTGATTCAATGTCTTTACATAACGGGGCTGGTAAAAATAGTGCTGTGGGAGGAGGCATTAGAAAATTTGAAAGCGATTGTACTGGACCAACCTTCAATTATTATTAATTTATATTTAATTATTCAGAATGCGGTCATGCATATATTTGATGATGAACCGTCAGAAATCGATATTTTCCGTAGGAAACAAAAAGAAATGACCTTAGCGGAAATTATCGATTATTTTAATTCTCAGATTGATGACGAACTTTACAATAGCAAAAATTTAGATCATGATAGTATTAAATTGTTTCGTGAATTAATTAGTATAAAGAAATCGGCCGAGACGATTGAACTCAATAAAAACAGCGATAGTAGTACCGATACTCAATCAGATAGCGAAGACGATTTTGATAAAATTTTTAACTCTTTTTCCAAATCTAAAGAATCTAAAAAATCTGAAAAATCAAAAAAAATCAAAAACACTAAATTTGAACAAAAGTTTGAGATATTAAAAGACGGCATGAAGAAATGGGTTAAAACACCAGGTGAGGAAGGTCCATATTTGATCGAGGTAAAATTAACGCAGACGGCTGACATCAAACGTGTACCTTCCGACAGCTGGTGGCAAAAAGTATCCCGTAAAGTGACTGTTTTAGCATCGTCACAACAAGACCCGCTGTTCGTGGCAACAGCCGATTTATTTAAATCGGCTTTAAACAAAATTAAAAATGTTAAAGATGTAGCACACGGCTCGTACAAGACGCGGTATAAGCCGTATTAAAATAATTTAAGGTTGGTCTGTTAGTTGATTGATTGATGTATGTAAATATGTATATATTATAAATAAGTATCTAATTGTATGTATATATATATAAATAATTTAATTTTAATATATATAATAAAAATAATATGTTTTACACAAGAACGTGTATAATAATTCTTGTTTTTTTTGGTCACCTGTAAAATAAGTGTGTTCTTTTTATATCATTTTTAATATATGTATTATTACAAGGTATAACGTGTTTTACATTTCTCTATTCAAAAAATTAATTTGTTTTTGTTATAAGACTTTCCTATGTTATTTTTAAACCGTATTTAATTTTACATAGAACACATTTACAGCTGTTTTTGACCTACTTCTATTTGCGTCTTTGATGGAAATGAACACGTCATCAAAACAGGAGGAGGAGAGTCGTCTTCTCCATAAATGGTTTTTTTCGCCAAAAAGATTAACACCTGGAGAAATTGTGAAATTGAAAGCGATAGTCGACAGACCAGGCTCGACTATACAACCGTTTATAAAAGAATTAATAAAAAAATTATAGAATTTTTGTAATTTTATATATATATGTATAAATAAATAGCATATAAAAAAAATTTAGTGTTGGTGTTTAATACTTTCACAAAATCCTTTCCTTTGTTTGGTATTTATCATGGATTCCCGGATTAATAATAATGTGATGTTCTAGCATAGTAATAGTGAAGAAAAAAAATATGTTTATACAGACTGTTTTAAGACACTTAATGAGGGACACTTCAACCGACTTGTAGTCGATCATAGATTAATAATAGTGAAGGAAAAAGATGTGAAATAAATACATTAAAAAAATACATTTTAAATTTTATTATTCAATATCCAATTTGCTATATGAAATACATTATTTAGCGCACAATGATCAAGATTATGTTTATATGGACAATCGACACGTGCCACAGTCTGCTGTTGTAAGACACTTAATGATGGACACTTAAGCGCTTCGAGATCTATTACTTCAACCGACTTGTAGTCGATCATGTCCTGGATGAGTCTCTGTTTTTCTGCTCCTTTAGTGTACACATATTCACCTTCAGTAACGATGCTGTTTAAAATATTGTGAAGTTCGTCATAGCTGTGAATTCCACAATTCCAGCTGAAACCATGAAAAAATCTTTTCAACCACTCTACTTGTTTTTTTCTATTTTTTGATAAATAACGATAATCGAATGGTGGTAAAAACAAAAAATGTTCTCTCACACCGGTACAGTTGTGATTTTCTATTCTTTGTACACACAATTCTTTAACAATATAATTTTTAGCGTCGTCGAAAAAACATTGAACATCAACAATAAAACCGATCATTATTATAAAGCGCTAACACTACAAGTGATTATAAAATGTGTATGACAAGCGAATAAATATAATGTTAACAATCGATTCATTCTATCGATTTTCTTATAACACCAGATAAAGGTAAATATACAAGCAAATTATCAGATATCAGTAAGCAATATGCGGTCGTTTTCGACGGAAAATTCTGCGCTGATTCTATTTCTAAACGAACATCAACAGAACCGGTTTTTAAAAGGTCGCTCTGATGAGAGCAGTCAATAACAATTATCGGCGCGTATAATAAATAATCGGTCCTGTCCAGAACAGGTTCGTTCTCGCTACCATCATAATACGATGATTGAAACCCTTTATACATTTCGTATAACGTCTCTTTACTTCCGTTTAAATTATCATACGGATAGTATTGCGAATTCAAATATAATTTAATATTATGCAAGTTGCATAAATCAAAATGAGAGGCATTCTTTGTTATGTTATTTTTTCTATCTGTTTGAAAACCTACAATTATATAACGCGGTTTATCAGTCTGTGCTACAGTTTTTATCGTCCATGTCAACTGTTTAGTTTCTGGTAAAGTCGGGTATTCTTGCAACTCCCATCTACGAAACGCTAATTTTATTGGCGTATCTCTATCAACAATACTCAATAATCTGTGTCTATACTCATCGCTAACATAAATATAAGGAATTCGCCAATTGATTTTTGTTAATTGTAATTTATATTTATCGATAGCGTTTAAAACTACAGCGTTATTATCAGACGATGATCGTATTAAAATCAGTTCTTGTTTCACATTTAAAATTATGCGTTTGTATTGTTCAGCAAAACCGAGTAATAATTTTAAAGGAATACAAAACACGAAATTCGTTGAATCTGTTGTGAAGCAACTTTTTACATCTCCCGTCCATCCTGCATTAGTTATTTTCTTCATATCACTGGGTTTGAATGTTAAAATATTCTTCATTACTGATGTGATACCAACATTTTTAACACGATCTACTTCCGTAGCACATATTTCGTACCGTATTTCATCGAATAAAAACGCTAATCCGTTACTAATTAATTGAATATTTTCGTTTTTCTGATTGTTTTCACCCATTAATTTACCTTCGATATGTAGATAACTCTCGCAGGGAAGTGTATAATGATCTTGTTGATGAACAGGAATACGTATCTCATCATTATTATTTAATGTAGTAGATGCGTAAGGAGTGTGTGTATGATACGCACGTCCGATGATACTATCGTCATCATAGACAGCGCTATTTAACACGTCCAATATACTCATTGTTAATAAGTACTTTATACCCTAACGATTTTAAAAATTTTCTATTAAGAGATGTTAACTGATTAGCATCCCGTATTTTACTGACACTATTTACGGGCTTAACTATTGTTTTATTTTGCCCATATGGAAAAATTAGCCTCATCTCGTCTTTTTCTTATATGTAATCGCAAAGAAATCGTTTCTTCTCTAAAATTTATTAACTTTCCGTCTTGATCTTCTAATCGTATTGTAATATTATCTAATCTATTTGTATTCACTGGTAAATAGATAACGTTTGTCGGTGATTCTACTAATTTATACCCCGGTCCGACTGTCGGATAAAATTCGTGTAATATATGAGATTCTCGGCCGTTCTTCAATGATCCAACCACAGCACTGCAGACAAGTCTCACAACATCTGTCTTTACAATGTTGATTGTCGACTGTGATGAATGCCATATAAGCGGTTCGAGTTTGGCAGTATTAGCGAATCCGAGAAGAGAAGCCAAAGAATTCGGTTTAGTGAAATCTATCGTTTCACTCGAATAGATTTCGCTTTTCAAAGTATTATTATTAGCACGTATTAATAATTTAATAATTTTCTTTTTATTACTTTTTGGTAATTTTTGATTTATATAAGTGTTTATATCCTCGATTTCATAAGAGCCTGTAGGTAATGCAATCACTCCATCGTCACCGAAATAAAACATATTATTTACATTTTCTTCAACATTCGGTATGGAATTGTATGTCATGAAATTAATCAATCCGAGTTCCCAATTTCCTTCGAGTTCGATGGGAGGAAATATATCACAACTAAGCGAGGATCCTACTCCGTTTAAGCTAAACATTATTACTAAGAAACTGTAAACACAAACGTCCACAATTAACTGTATTCGATCGCTGATAACGTTTATAATTATAGTTTATATTGACGGGTTGTTGCTCCGATGTTTGAAAATAACGAACTAATTCAATTGGCGGTCTTAAATTGCCAAAACTATCGAAATAGTTTATTGTCTTATTTTGTTTACGGTAACATACCCAATGCGTACCTAACCCGCGTATACTATCTAAATTAACAATACCGGTTTCATTTTTCTGAATTTTTAACGGTAAAGTATCTTTCATAAAAACACCTCTAAAATTAGATACATTCAAGAGTTTAGCGTAGGAAAACAATTCATTATTGGTGAGAGCGTGTGAAGGAATCTTTATTTCTTTCGATGTTTTTTTTTTTTATTCCCACCACCGCCACCACCACCAGATTTTTTATACGGCCGTAAGTATAATCCCCTTCCCCTCCTTTTTCTTTTTTTTGATTTAGAAATTCGCTTATTTTTTTTATTTTTTTTCTTTTTAATACCGCCGCCGAATTTACTTTTCGCTTTCATAATATTAGTTAACGCCCAAGCAGCAGCTTTTTCACCGATAGACGAGTCTCGTGCTTTTACACGTTGCCAAGCTTTTTCCGCTAATTCACGATCGGCTTTAGAACGATTTTCAGTATCTCGATATTTCGAGTATATTATATCGTGTTCCTTACAAGCCGCGTCTAATTTATTAATACCCGAATCTCCGCGCTGTAATCGTTTACTTAATTTCGTACCCGGTCCGCAGTATTGATAACCAGGAACATGTAGTTCGATAGGTAAAATATCGACCGCTTTATTCAGTAAATTTCCGATTAATCCTCGACCGCGACGGACATCTTCTGCACTCTTCTGATATACACGCATTTGTGACGGCGATAAATAATAATTTACAAATATATATTTTTTTTCCAATCTTCTATATCTCTGACAGGATTATCTTTCGTTGTTTTTACATAAACATTATATAATATACTATACACGTGATTGTTTAATATATTAACAAAATTGTCTAATCTGTCTTCAACTCTCTGTTGAACTATATTAACTGTATCGAGTATAAACTGTTTGCTTACAGCATCTGTCGGAACCGATGGATAACCTATGTTATTTAACCTATAACCTTCGAAGTTACAAATTCCATTTGATACGGTCGGAATTTTTGTATCTACATACGATTTAGTCGCTGCGTCAGTAAGTAATTTCGGATCGGCTAAATTAATTATATTTTTCAAAGCAACGTCGTACTGATTATCAATTTGATATAAACAATTTTCTTTTAAAATTTTAAAAGTAACAGCATCTTCTTCCGAAACAGCGTTACCGACATTACAGAGTCTTTTATTATCTATATCATAATCACCCTCATCTGTTAAACGAAAACCTTCACCAGTAGGACCGCGAACAACGTTTATCCGCATATGTCTATTGTAACGTCCGAATTTATCGATACTCATTTTGTAAATGACAAAATTAACGTTACTACACGTTATTTTATTATATTCGCTTCTCGCAATTCTTCGATAATTGATATGATTTCATTTTCATGACCGGAATGACCGGTATTCTTAGATGCTATTAATAAACGTAATCTGTCGCATAACTCGTTCGGATCATCCCAATATACATAATTCGGCTTATCATCGTTAGTTAACGATAAAACACCGCGTCCTTCAATACGTTTCAGTTTCGATTTAGTAGACGTTGACTCTGATACCAGATTTTTAATTATATTATTATATTTATGTCCTTTGTTACTCTTAACTCGATCAGAGTGACTCTGTTGATGAGCATTTGTCGCTTTTAGTATCAAACCGTACGTATGCAGATCCTCTTCTGAATATATATAATCGTCAGGTATTTTCATAAAAAGAAGTTCATAAAGTCCAGGCGTACCTTCATACGTTACATTATCGATAATAATATTATCGCCCTCGAAATTAATAGTTGAATTGCCTATCTTTATCGAATCATCGTCTCCAAAATAAACACCGTAAGTATGATCGATTTCCTTATTTTTATCATTAAACAATTTACGTAAATATAGTCTAGGCAATTTTCCTGTGACAGCGTTATCAATCCAATAATTTGCTCTACTAAGACCAGTAGATGTTGATAGTACTTCTTGTAATGTCGGCGGTGTTTCATATATTTCCGTAGCACCTTCGTTAACATCCATTTCAGGTGTACTAGTTATCGATCCAATTTTTCACATTTTAATCGGCGTAATTCCTACTTCTTTTTGTTCTTCTATTTTATTTCCACGACGTTTATGTTTTTTTAAACGCGTTTCTACATCATCCATTTTTTCATCCGTATCGTAAAGCACATCACGTAAATTTATTAACTTTTTTAAAGGTTGAACTATCGGTTCTAATTGTTTCTCTAATTCCTGTTGTTCGCTGATAGCACTTTGAGTCAAATTAGCGTGTTTCCGTCTAATATCTTTCCTAATTTGTTTAATCTCTTTCGCAAGTTGTTCACGTTTCGCTCGCGACGTCATCTTGTACAATAATTTATCAATCCTTATGTATCTATATAAATATCGAATCCAATACGATAACGACCGCGACGCATATCACTCTCTTTGTCTATTACTAAAAAATGATGTTTACCACGTATCCATGCTTTATTACAAATTTCTTTAAAACAATCAAAACTCATATCCGTGTTAACATGATCGGCAAAAACATGTTTTAAATTTAGTTCATCTTGCCGAAATAAAACTATTAAATTTGCGTTATCTCGTATCAGTTGTTTTGGAATTTTACTATACGACTGGCACAAATAAAAAACATCAATATTATTATGTCTCCCCATTGTAAAATAATTTCGTATATTATACTGCCGTTCACAAGCTATATCGTCGAAAATTATTACAGAATTAGGTTTAGCTTCATTCGGATGTATAACCTCGTCATTATCTGTAAACGTATGATAACCTATAAACGGTATTTTTGAAAACACTCTATTTAAAAACTTGTATTTAGGCTGATACAACGATTTTGAAAACACGTATATATTTTCAAAGCATAATCCGTTCGGATCGAATAACAAATTAAGCATTAAATTAGTCTTCCCCATGTCTGATGAGCCTGTAATTAAACATCTAATATTATCTGGTAATAATTTACTATGTTTTTTTCTCTTTTTCTTCAGATCACTACAATTACACACAATCGTATCAATATCGCGAATATTTATTTTATGTTTCTGCCGTTTAAGCTTCATCACTGACGTCTATTTTTTTACACACGTTATTATATAATATTATTTCTATTAATCCAACTGTCGTGTGATTTATCATAACCCAACCAACGTACAAGTACTTTCTCGCCTTTACGTTTTAAAATTTTTTCAATTAAATATACGTCACCAAATTTTGTTTTACTTATTTCTTGTTCATAAAAACCACCTTCTAATATATTACCTTTATCGTCCTTCAGAATATACGTTCTCGGCGCTGTAGATTTAACGTTATAAATAGTAAATAACTCGTTTGTCCAGTTGGGAAGATAACCTTTAGCAAACACCTTTTTATATTTGCTAATTCTTACTCTATCGCCGATTTTAAATTTTGGAGGTTTCTTATTGAACGTTAATTGTTTTATTTTATTTATTCGTAACAATACTTCTTTTTCGTTATTCTTGTTTACATCTACAGGTTTCATTTTAATTGTTCTGTGCACAGTATTATTGTAGTCTCTCAATAAATCAGGAAGGACATTCAACCACGTATACTTACCGTTAGTTGTAAACCATTTCCACATTTTATTTTTCAAAGTACGGTTGAACCGTTCGATAATAGAAGCTTTTTTATCTGAATGTGTAGAATAATGATTTATATTGTATTGCTTCAACAAATTACGCACACGTTCGTTGTACCATTCTTTACCTTTATCTGTTTGTAAATGATTCATTTTATTATTTTGTAATAAAATTTTAAGTACTCGCGCAACATTTTTAGACGATTTTGTTTTTATTGGAACAGCGAATGCGTATTTACTGAAGCAATTTATCATCGTTAATATATACTTATAACCTCTATTCAACTTTGCATATGGAATCATTTCTACAAGATCGGCTTGATATAAATCATCAAGACCTTTGAGCTCAACACTACGAGTTAAAAAATTTTTTCTAACTTGTTTATGTAATTCGTTACTGATATTCTCTCTTACACTCATTATATATATGTTGATGGATTCTCTCTTACACTCATTATATATATGTTGATGGTTCTAACTACGATAAGAAAATGAATAAAAAACAACAAACACAAATACATCAATACTATTTTTTAATAATAATAATAATAATAATAATAATAATAATAATTAATTACATACAATCTTCACCTTTGTGAATTTTCACCAAAAAACAGTGTGGTGATACTTTTTCATGAACAGTCCAAGGATCGTCAGAACATTTCCAACCGTTTAAAATGACTCTACACTCTATACATGATAATTTACTACCAACGCCGGTATAATAAAATCCGGCGTTAACCAGTTTTTTAAAATTGGGTTCGAGTGTAGGCCAACTTTTAAATGATAATAACATCACTTTTTTAGTCTCTGCAATACATCTTTTCGCATTCCTATAATTATTGAAATTATACATTATGCATTGCTCCATCTCGCAATTCGAATTCGATAATTTATGCATAAACTGAATATGTTCGATAGGTAAAGTTCCTCTTGTCTGAAACCCGCACAAAGAACACTGAACACTATCTAAATATCGTTTAAAAACAAAACCGGATTCTAACAATTCGTTTATCGAATGATTGATTAATCTTTCACACAGCAGCGCTTGTTTTGACATTGTTTTTTAACCGACGTCTTCACAGCGACTGGTGACGCACGAACTGATTTTACTTTATACAATTTTTCTTCTTCTTCATGATCGATACTCAGTAGTGTTTGACGACTACAGTTTTTTAATTTTTTCAATACAGCACCGTACGTATAAGTAATCGGTAAACTGATTTTAATAATCTGCTTATTCCTTTCAATTTTAACAACATTTGCTCGTGTAAATTCGTTCACTATCAAACAACAAATTTCGTTAAAATTTAATTCTCCATCGAGCGGCGGGCCGAAATAATATATTTGCCAATTAAATGCGGAAATACTGTTTTCAAATTTATCAGTCATTTTGTTTTTAAAAATCGAAGATATCTATCTACAAAAAATAATTTAATTTCTGAATCATCATGACTTTCAATCAACTGTAAACAACACAGTAATTTATTTTTATTTCTTTCAAAAATAGCGCACGGGCACGGACCGTCTATAACGTCAGTAAACTTATCACTACAACAACACCCGTCTTCAGATAACTTTTTTACTTCACAATAAAAAATAATTTCTTTTAAGCAATCATATATTCCCTTCAGTTGGCACGTTCGAAAATGATCTATCACCAAATCGTCTAAACTCGTTACTTTAATAATATTTGATAACCTTAATACAACGTCTTCTGAAAATTCGCGTTTTAATAAGTCGATTATACTTCTACCGTCCATTCTTTCGTTAACATGTTCTCACAGAGACTGTAAACTGAACACTGACAATAAAATTGAACGTATACTAAATATTCGGTTAGGTGGGGATAGAAAATAATTCTTTATATATTCTAACTAATAAACAATATGGCGAGGCTTTCGCATGCTCAATCCAAGGATCGTCAGTCTCCTCCCACTCACAAAGAACCGCTTTGCATTCCACACACATTACGTCATCTTCAATTCCGGTATAATAAAATCCCGCTGATCTGAGTCTATCGGTTGACGGTGAACGTTTTGGCCATGTATAAAATGTCAACTTCATCATTTCTTCTGTTTCTTCAACACATTTTATCGCATTCTGATAATTAGCAATACACTCTTTTGATTTAGCGAGTAACATTTGTCTCAGAAAATTCATTATTTACAAAATAAATCTGACGAAAAATCTGCGCTCGTAAAAACACAATGTTGCCGCTAAGACCGCAAGCTATTTACTGACAGAGAATAAACATTTGTTTAATCGGGAACTGAAAATTGTTCTTTATATATTTTAATTAATAAAAAAAAAAATATGATTTGGTAATGCGAGGGATCGAACCTACGAACTAATAATACTGATAAAACCGTTATAGGATACAATTAACGCACACGACCAAATCATATTTGATAAATAATAATTTTAAAACGATACTAAACGAATAATTCAAAATAAAAAAAGCGCATACATTTCCAGATAAAACTTGTTTATTACTACTACTATTTTTCCGCACACTGTCTCTTGTGCAATTTAATTAATACACAGTCTGGCGAAGCTTTCGCGTGTTCGAGCCAAGGATCATCAGTCTCCTTCCAATCACAAAGTACTATTCCGCATTCAACACATATTACGTCGTCTTCCGTTCCGGTGTAATAAAATCCCGCTGATACCAGTCTCTCGACTGACGGGTAACGTTTTCGCCATCGAGGAAACGCAAATGATGCTTCCATCTGTTTCCGCGCTTCTCGAACACATTTCACAGCGATTGGATAATTTGTAATACACTCTCTCGATTTAGCGTAATCTTCAAATTTATAATACCTATCGCGAATCATTCCGCATTTCGGATATAAAAGTTTATGCATGAACTGGATATGCGCGATTGTCAGATATACTTTTGTTTTAAAACCGCACTTGCTGCATTTAATATTATCTGAATTAGTTATAAAAACAAAACCTTCGTTGACAAAAAAATCTAGCACAATCTGGACGGGTGTAACACGCGTTACAGACATCATAAACGAAAATCTCGTATTAACTGAAAAAATTGATACGTAAACAATACCACATTAATAAAAAAATATATCACGCCATTATCCCTTCTCCTAAACATTTGTTTACAAACAGACGCGCTCCGGCGGCGGTCGCCGAACTCCGAATGTTTACGTTTACGTTTTTCGTGTCCCAGCTTTGCGTTGTTTACGTTTGTCGGAATGTTTATGTTTACGTTTGTTACTGGGTCAGCGTGCCGTCGATTGGCGGCCAAAGAAAACAACGAGCACGTGGTGATAGCCGCCGCGTCGGCGAGAGAGAAAAAAACGTAAACATAAACATTCCGACAAACGTAAACAACGCAAAGCTGGGACACGAAAAACGTAAACATAAACACGAAGAAGTCGATGACCGCGCGGTGGGTGCGGGGTAGGGCGGGGGTGGGGAGGAAGGAAAAAAATGTAAACATAAACAGAGGAGAGAACGTAAACAACGCAAAGCTGGGACACGCGGTGGAGAAAAAAACGTAAACATAAACACGAAGAGGTCGATGACCGCGGCGGGTACGGGGTAGGGCGGGGGTGGGGAGGAAGGAAAAAATGTAAACATAAACAGAGGAGAGAACGTAAACAACGCAAAGCTGGGACACGCGGTGAGAGAAAAAAACGTAAACATAAACACGAAGAGGTCGATGACCGCGGCGGGTGCGGGGTAGGGCGGGGGTGGGGAGGAAGGAAAAATGTAAACATAAACAGAGGAGTGGGGGGCGTGGCGAGAGAGAAAAAATGTAAACAAACCGAAAAAAACGTAAACAAACGAGCGGAGTTGAGTGACCGCGCGGGCGGTATGTAGGTGAAGACGGGGGTGGAGGGAGTGAAAAAAATGTAAACATAAACAAACGAGGGGGGCGTGGCTGCCCCAGAACCAACCTTTTATTACTACTTTCTCTTTATCACATCACGCCTACCAAGTCTTTGTTGTACACGTTTGCTTGCACGAATCTCGGGCTCGCACTCAGTTTTATCATTTCGCGTTCGTTGGAGACTAAGCGAAAATTTATTCGTTTCCGGACGTTTTCTAACGATTTGCCGTACACCGCGTTGATCGTCAGTTTAAAGAAGTCCTTTTCTAAATCGTTCGCCGCGGTTTTTCGTTTCTCCGTGTTAAAGTCTATGAACGGCTTCATCCACGCGTTCTGTCGGAACGCTAGCACTCGATTAACGGCTTCAGTTCCATCCCGAGTTTCAGGTACAGCTGCAGCGTTCTGTAATGTACGATATAATTTGTCTTATCCTCGAGGCTGGTGATCAGTTTTTCGATAGTGCCGGTGGTGGGCAAATTGAAATTCTTCAGGTACTTGAAACATTTGCTGTACGCGGACAACTCGTGCTCGCCGACTTTTCTGCGTTCCGGCGACAGCGGGTAGTTCAAATATAGGTCGTGTAGCCGGCGAGGATAACTTACATCGACTTCGAGAATGTAGCCGATTTCGTCTTCAGCCCCTATCGTACTCAAATCTAACGCGTCGATTTGTTCACGTTCCAGCCATCGGAATCCGGAGTGGGGTAACGGCTGTCTCATCGCGGTGTCGTACAGGTTTGTACAGTCCAGGTAGAGGAGGTAATTTTTTTCCCGTTCGCGATCGTAGTCCGGTACGTAAGGGTTGTTGGCCTTGGTGTATCTGGTAGGCACCATCGCGGTACCCCCCCTTACCCCGCTCTCTGCTTAGAGGTGCATGTCTATATCTTGAAGTAGTTTGAGTCGAATTCCTGTCATTTTCAACATCGCGTTCCACGCAAGTCCCTGCGCGGAGTATACGTTACACGGATCGATCTCGTAGTATTGCAGGCTGGTTTCGCGAAAGTTTTCAAATACGTTGGCCAACAGCAGTATGTCGGTTTTCAGGTAGAGGTCATGATAATCGCCTAATGTTCGCACCCCGAAAACATTCCAAACGTTTTGCGCGTGCGCGTAGTCTTCGTCCGACACGGGCGTCTCGGCTAGACGGCTGTAAAAGTGTTCCGGCGCAGGCAGTGAAACGTCCTGCAACTTACTTTCGTCCGTCACGTACTCGTACGGGTAGGCCCCCTTTCCTGACCAGCATTTCAACGCGTTCTTCTTTTCCGTCTTGTTCGTTTCCGTCCGGTCGCATGCATTGTCGTAATATTTTTAATTTGTCTTTCCGCATGTTCTTCACCAGCTTCTCCAACGACACGTTCATAAACTGCGCAGAATCGAGAAAGCGGAGAGGACCGAGGGATACAGACACGTACCGCTCGCTGGTCGTGGCTATACACTTGATTTCGTCGTGTTTGAATTTCCCGAACGCTTGGATTAGATGGTGGCAATCGTAACCGCGCAGGTTATGGAAGAACATGGGAACGTGTTGCGGACGTTATAGTTTAAATTACACGCGTTGTGCGCGGCTCCCAGGTACTCGCCCGTCACGTGATCGTGGTTTCGCACTTTGTCGTCCGCGTCGCGCTTGATACTCTTCTTACACAGATGGCACGCGGTGGCGTTTTGAAAATCGCGTTCGTTGTCTTCGGTGATGCGGAGTGGTCTGTTGAAATCGCGTTCGAGTCGATTCACGTCTTCACGAAGAGTCCGGAGAAACGTCTCCACTACGTCAGTACCGCCGCCGATGCGGTTCAAGACGGGTTCTTTCACGGCTTTTCCCGTCCAATCGACGATCACGTAGCAGAAACTGCACGGTACGTGATGCGCGATTTCCTGCGAGTGCGACCTGTCCTCTTCTCGCGTACATCCGGACATGGGACGAAGGAAATATTTATAGTCCGCATAAACCGTGTACGGTACTCTGTGACACTTTGTGTAGTCTTTAAAGTACATCTGGCTGTGTTTTCCGGTCGGGAGTTCGACTTTTTGCGCTCTGTGCGGCGGGCAGAGTACCTCGTTCTCTTTCATCCGTTTCCGCGCCATTGCAGGATCCGTATTATCGCGAAATACGTTGCAGGCAGTAATTACAGAAGAAAACCGGACCGTTAGCGCTCGTTGTGGTATGCAGCAGCAAACGAGACATGTTTCTAATAACACAATAATGTTTGAGCCCTTCGTCGTTGACCAGTAATAAAAGATTCAGGTGCGTCCTACATATATGCTCGGTTATCCGAATAGGTTACACTTCGACTTTTCTGTATCCTAACTCGTTAATTTCGCTTTCGTAACCGAACACGTTCACTGGCATCGGATAGTCGATCCCCTCTATATTCAGCTCGTTTTCGTACTGTCTGTAGTGAGACACACGGTGCGGGTGAGAAGCGATCGGATGTAACCCGGCTAGAACCGACCAGAGGAAGCATTTCTCGTCGTATAGATTCTGCACGTTCACTAACGCTTTCTTATTCGATAATTTCTTCGGTGTTGGTATGTAACTGGATCAGGCAAGAGGACGATATTTTGACAGGTTCACTTCGACGGCTACGATCCCGTTCTCGACCCATCCGCTACCTTTGCGAGTAAACTTTGAAACCGATTCCAGTACTTTTTCCACGCACTCCCTGTACTGATCGTTCACGTCTTCCAAGTCCGCGGGTAAAACGAGTTGCGTAAGCGAACGCAACACTCCCGTCTGCTCCAGTTCGTGATCGGATACGAGTTTTTTTAATACTACGCGTACGGCCAAGTACCACTTGAAACTGTCCCCCAAATCACTTGATTCCGCGCGCACGTCTTCCGGAATAACGTCCGCCATCCTCTCCAACAATACGGATACCGAGTCCACCCCGTTTTCAAAGTCGTTATACTTTATCGTCTTTACACTCCCGTTAAGCGCGATTGTACGTGTTGCATATACTGCTATGGTTCTGTACACTGATATGTACGAAATTAATTGTAATAAAGCACAATTTTTTTAGGTTAGACAGGCACTAGTTTTCAGCAACGTGTCCAACTGCTAACTGAGACGTGGATAATCAAACTAGCCTGTATATAGGAGCTTGCATTGTTGCGTGGGCGCGCAGCTGTTAGTAGGTTGTGATAATATTGCTGCACAACCTTTTACTATCGTTTTGAATTCTCTTCCGTACAGCGAATGAAGGTCGCCTGTTCCGGTTGAGAACAAAGGCTCGTCTGTTCACGTTGCACTCGATCAGGCTACAGGTAATAGACATCGTACTCTTTGTAATTTTATTAATCTCATTCCCACGGGAAATACGAACAATGCGTTCTCTGTTTGCGTTGTACTCGCTCAGGTAAAGGTCATTGACTCTGTACTGTTTATATTGATCTCATTCCCACGCCCGCGATGGGCCATCTGTTTTCAATCTTCCTCAAGTGTATGTGTGATTCCCACGGCTAGAAATTTCCGCTACGTACTCACCGCGCTTTACTCAGAAGGATTGCGTCCACCGGCGAGTGCAGACGTCATTGCGCCATGCTTTTTTTTTGTATTCTCTTGTGTAATGGAATTATATTTTTTAGTGAGTGTGTTGTCAGTCTACGTTCATACCTTCATAGTGCGTTTATGGACTAGCAGCGGGTTGCGGACAGTCTGAAGGCTTACATCTTATACAGTGTGTACCATTTTTACAGATATTTTCTACTCACCTCGCATACAGAATTGTTTTATTAATTCTTAAATATTGCTTGAAATTTTGGTGAATAGAAACTATTTGTTTGATGGATGGTTTGGTTAAGTGATGAGGAAGTTATATTTCCAAAAACTGTTGATTGCACCACATTATCATAAATTACATTTCGGTATTAACTTATTGCTGAAGTTTATTTAACAATTTACAACTGTATTTGAAGGTGTAGTGCACGCGGTTTTATCTGTAAGATTGTTTAATTAGCTTCAATAATTGGTGTTACCTAATGACGATGTTTTCTCAGAGGGTTACACCAGATGTTCTATGAAAGAGAGGTTGGTTACATGAGCGTGAGAACGCTGTGTTGGTATTCGGCAGGGGTCGTCGTCCACACACACACACACACACACACACACACACACACACACACACACACACACACACACACACACACACAAAACGCTTTGTTTTTGCCAGCGCGTGCCGTTGGGATGGGGTGATAAGTGGCCGCGCTTTTATGTAACCGATGCAGACTTTTTTTATCTTATACGGAAGTGCAAAGTATTTATCGACTTTGGTTCACGGTAAGTAGGCAACACTTATGTCTTAATAGAAAAGCTTGAATATTGAATAATTGTACGTGTGGTTGCAATGACAATATTAAAGTCGATTCACATGGTGTAAAAATTGTATCCACAAATGCTTTTAGATCAATCATCCATCTAAAAAACGCTGTTATTTATAAATTTTTGTAAACATTACTTTTATCATGTGTAACTTTATTTATTACGTTTTTATGTTTTTACTTGTAAATAGTTGGTAATGCGTTTTACTAGCTTTTCATGGGTATATATTACTTTTATCATGTGTGACGTTATTTACTAAGTTTTTATGTTTTTAATTATAAACAGTTGGTAATTTGGTAATGCGTTTTACTAACTTTTGACGGGTAAATTTTGTGCTCACACGCGCGCGTGTACAGAAACAGGATTTTCTATTCCTGTACCCACTTGTTCGATTCTCGACAATGGACAATGTACTTCTTACAGTTTTTTTTTTTTGTATGCACGTTATTTTATTTTATTTTTTTTGCTTTCTTTCAACGGTGCGCGCCTTTGTTTTAAATAGTTCAAAGCGGTGTACTTTAAAAATAATTTAATTATAGTGTCTACTACGGATTTATTCACATTATATACAAATCAAAAATGATTATTTCAGACTGCTTTTTTTAAAATTTGGTACATGTATTCGTATAAAATAAGAATAAAAAATTTCTGCTGTCTAGACATGAATTATCCACCATGGCGATACTGTTGATATCTGTCGTTTAACTAAGAGGGACTTTAGGTGATAAATCTTGTTACAAATCATTCGGACTTTAGCGTTTAGAAAGTTGCAGTTGGTCATTTTTGCATTTTGTATTTACATGCACACGATTACAACATTGCAATGGATCACTATTGCTTCATTAATATTTATTCCTTATTTGTTAATAACTTAAGTGGTGCTACCTGGTTTGTTTATGTTACATAAAGTATTGTTTGTTTTCGATTATTTTGGAATCGTTCGATAATCGGGTTGTACAATTCTTAACGATGCACTTCCTACAGTCTTCTACGTGTGTACACACAATTATGGTATGCACGTTATTTTCCCCCTCCTCGTTTGTTTCCCGGACCAGGTTTGATTGCTTATTAAGTTACGTGTTGTTGTGCAATACGTGCTGTGTGCTTACGCTCATTAGTAGAACAAGAGGGGGATTGTCCGTCTATATAAACGAGGCTCGTTCGCCAACCCCTTCAGTCTGACAGACAGAATCATCAGAATCGCCACTTCTGCTCCAGCATCGGACTGATCAGGACTGCTCTTCTTAGACTGCTCTCTCAGCTCTCTTCGCTGGACCATCTGCAGCTTGCTGTTTCGGCCACCTCGTCGCTGGACGAGGCAAACTACCACCTTCTCTTCGTGGGATTCGAGGACCAAGGCGCCAGCTGCTGCCGGTGAATTTAGTAGCCGGTACAAGTGGTAGCTGGCCGAAGTTGACCTTTTAAGGACCACCTGCGCCGGATAACATCTGCTGGCGGAGACTACAAGAGGATTGCTCTGGGCTCACCTGGTGAGTGCCGCATCAGTGCATAAACCCTAACTTGCTCACGTCTGTTAGGTAGCGCTGCCCCGGACGATCCTTGCAAGCCCCCACCAGTGGTAAGCGAGCTAGGATATCGCCGGGGTAAAGGGGCCAGTGGACACCAGTCTTGGTAAGGACTGGTATTCAACGAAGCTGGTCGTTAGCCCAGCTCCTCCCGCATCGTCGTGAGCAAGGAAGACGCGCGGGTAATCCGGCTTCGGCCGGACCCGAGATCCCTGGCGTCTGGCAGCGACTGCCTAGCAGTCTCTGCCCGGCAGCCGTCGCACCTGGCCAGCATGCCTTCCACAGGCAACGGCCCAAGTGCCGAGTCGCTCGGCCCCGCCTTGCTGCCCCATCTGGGCGACTCGCCAGAATCGCCTCGGACGATGGAGACGGATGATCCTCTCCCTAACCCGATTCCTCCTCTTCCGGCCGACGAGTCGGGCGAGTTCGCGACCGTTGGTCGGCGTAATCGCCCGGCTAAGAAGCCCAAGAGGACCCACCCAACCGCTTCCTCTAGCACCTCGGCCATGGACATTGGACCTTCTCAGGGCCCACAGGCCGCGGTTCCGACTGCTTCGACAGCAGCTCCGGCTGCTGCCGCTGTTGGTCGTGCGCCGCCCCTGTACGTCCATAGCGTGTCGAATGTCGCCGCCTTATACAGACGGCTGATCGCGGCCCACGGCCTGTCGGCCGACAAGCTTGACCTGAAGCTGCTTGGCGGTGATACGGTCAGGATTGTCGTCCGCCAGCTCGAGGACCATCGCTTGGTCGAGGCCTTCCTCCAAGCACACAATCTCCAATACCACACCTTCACTCCTAAGCGGGTCAAGCCCTTGTCTGTAATTTTGCGAGGGCTTGACGCGCACACCGATCCCCAGGAGATCCTCATGGAACTCCGCGACCTCGGGTACCCGGTGCAGGCAATTTTCCGCCTGTTCACTCACTCAGAAACCCGAGTACCTCTCCCGCTCGTCCGTCTCCAGCTCGAGAAGGGCGAGGCTGCTGATAAAATTTTCCACCTGACGCGGCTGTTTGGCTTCCGCGTCCGGGTGGAAACCAGTCGACCCCAGGGCAAGCTTGCGCAGTGCCACCGGTGCCAGAGGTTCGGCCATCACACCGACGTCTGCCGCAATGCCCCGGCCTGTCTACGATGTTCTCTGGGACATTCAACACAGGCCTGCACTGTGGCAGACAAAACCAAATTCCGCTGCATCAATTGTGGTCAAGGCCATGCAGCAAGTAATGTAAACTGCCCGGTCTATAAGGCGGAGCTCCTGCGGAAGCAAAGGCCGCAGGGGCTCCTCCCGAAGCCAAGGCAGCCAGCTATGCAGCCCCAGCCCCAGAGACAGCCTAAAGCTCAGGCAAGGCCTCAACCTCAGGCACAACCGGCACGGCGCGCGCCCTCTCCGGCTCCACCTCCAGCCCCTGCAAAGGCAACTAAACGTACCGCGTCTCCTTCCGCAGCAGAGACACGCCCAGTAGCTGTCATCTCGGTTTTGGAGCCGGAGAATGAACCCTCCACCTCCGCGAAACCTCCTACTCCCGCCTCTGTATCAGAGGTAGCCTCGCCGCCCCTGCCACCTCCGCGATTTCCGCGAGCAGGCATCAAACCCAGGAACAAAGGGATACCCACACCGGATGCTCGGCCCCGAGCTCCTGCCGGCCCACAGCCCAAGAAAAGTCCTGCTTCCCGGTATAAGTCCGACGAAGCGCAACAGCGTACTTTTCCTGCCGCTGATTCAAAACCGTCTGGCCCTGGTCCTATGGCTTCCACCACGACCCGATCTGCCGTAACACCTGGTCGCTCTTATGCGGCCTCAGTTTCCAGGCCAACCGCCCAGTCCGTCATTTCCAGTGACGCACAGTTCGTCCGCGGCTTTCTGTCTAGCTACGACCTCCCGAAAGTCGCATCTACCTTCAGGTCCATCCGAGACCGCCTGGAAACTGCTGACCCAACTGAGAGATTCATGCTCTTGGTGGAAGCCTGCGAAGTCATAGGTCTTCTATGAACCGAGCCCTTAGACGAGATCTCTCGCTCGTAGCCTGGAATGCTAACAACATCGGCACCAAGCATTCCGACCTTCTTGAATTCCTGGCTCGGTTCAAACCCGACGTACTTCTCCTCGGGGAAACCCACCTGACCCCGGCGAACCGGTTTCGATTACCAAATTACGTGGTCTATCGGGATGACCGAGTTGGCCGACGAGGAGGCGGCACGGCGATCGCGGTGAGGACCTCCATAGGTCATCATCGTGTCGCTTTGCCGCAGCTTACCAACCTAGAGGCCACCGCCATTGAGGTCCACGGAGCTCTTGGCGGCGTCCTCGTGGTCTCAGCTTACAAGCCCCCACAAGCTGAACTCCTTGTCGGCGACCTGGACGTCATCTTCGATTCCCATCGAAGGGTAATTTTGGCCGGCGATCTGAATTGCAAGCATCGCGTTTGGAATAGTCGCCTGACTACTCCGAACGGGAGGCGCTTGCTCAGTTTTGTTGAATCGCGCCGGGCGATGGTGTTTGGTCCAGCGCAACCCTCGTTCTTTCCGTCACTGCCTAACGCGGCTCCCGATGTTCTGGATATCGCGGTGACCCAAGGAATTGTCTGTCCGGTCGAGGTATTCTCACTTACGGAGCTGACATCCGACCACAACCCTATCTTGGTCCACGTCGCTACCCAGCACGCCTATGCACGTTCTGACAAGCAGAAGGTTATCGATTGGGATCGCTACGGCCCGGCCTTGTGCCGTAGATTGCCGCCAGCGGCCCCACTCGATTCCGTTCGCCTCCTAGACGAAGCAGTTGCGGGAATCGAAGAGGCAATCATCTCGGCTATAGGCGTGTCTTCACGTACGCGAGCTGGCTTCACGCCTGACTACCAACGCATCCCTGAGGAAGTCTCTCTTCTCGCTCGCGAGAGGAATTACTTCCGGAAACGTTGGCAGAGGACCCGTGATCCGGCCGATAAGGCAGCATACAATCGGCTCACCGGACGACTGCGTGGCAGTCTGAAGGCGTTCCGACGTAGCTGTTGGGAACTCGACGTGGCCCGAACGGGGGATGCGGACCCGCAATCTCACCCGTACAGAATACCTACCGCATTGACGGGACGGAGGCGCCGACCTCCACTTCCCGCCATTGTTGGACCGTTCGGTCGACTCCTGGGTCGCCCGGAGGAGAAGGCCGAGTACTTGGGCTTGTGTTTCGAGCGTCAGTTCGCTCCCAACCCGCCCATGGACTGGGACTTCGACGAACAAGTCGAGATGGCTGTGGAAGACTTTCTGTCTCTTCCGATCACGGCGGAGCCCGAACCCATCTCTTTGGAAGAGGTCTCAGATCGGCTCGCTGAACTTCAGCCAAGAAAGGCTCCAGGCCCGGACGGTGTTACCAACACCGCTCTACGACTTCTTCCCGAGCCTGGAGTTCAATTCTTGACTGATTTGTTCAACGCGTGTCTTAGACTGGCCTACTTTCCCAAGAAATGGAGAAAGGCGACGGTTATCGTGATCCCGAAGCAGGGAAAGGATACCACCCGCTCGGAAAACCTCCGGCCTATCAGCCTACTTTCCGCTACGTCCAAGGTTTTTGAGCGCCTCGTACAGCGTCGTGTACGAGAACATCTAACCAACTTTGACGTGCTGGTCCCCGAACAGTTCGGCTTTCGTGTGGGGCATTCGACCACTCATCAACTGATGAGACTGGTGGAAAGCATCACGGAAGCCGGGTGTCGGAGAGAACGGACCGTTGGCTGTTTCTTAGATGTTGAGAAAGCCTTCGACAGCGTATGGCATGATGGCCTTTTATTCAAACTTAGGGAAGTCCAGCTCCCGGACTGCTACCTCCATCTGGTTGCTAGCTTTCTGACGGAGAGGACCTTCTGCGTGAGAGTTGGCGATTCTGTCTCTTCCGAGAGACGAATCACAGCCGGCGTCCCTCAAGGTAGTGTTCTAGGCCCCCTTCTGTTCTCGATCTACGTCAACGACGTGCCGAGACAGCCTGGAGTCCAGATGGCCCTCTTCGCTGACGACACGGCCGTATTTACGGCCGATCGTCATGAGGAAAGGGCCGTCCTACGACTGCAGCGCCAGCTCGGCACGCTCGTGGACTGGACTGAGAATTGGAGAGTGCAACTCAACGCCACCAAGAGTGTAGCCGTCGAATTCTCCAAGCGACGGAAGAACCCCGTTAGGCAACTACGTATCGGCAGAACGTACTTGCGCTGGTCCAACGAGGTCAAGTACCTCGGCTTACACCTTGACCGTCGGCTCACCTGGCGTACCCACGCACAGACAGTTCTTAAGCGAGCATCCACTCGCCTGTGCGCACTGTTTCCACTCCTGATCAGCTCAGCCATGACCAGGAAATTGGGTAGGATGATCGTCGGCGCGTATCTGCTGCCGGTCATTACCTACGCCTGCCCGGTCTGGGGTTACCTCGCCGCAATGCATAAAAAGAAGTTGCAGAGCGTCCTCGACAGGGGGCTTCGGCTAGCGGCCAAAGTCCCCCGTCGCTTCTCATCTCGCCTTCTAAGGAGAGGACTTGGCGTCCGCTCCTTAGACGACACTTTCAGGCGGCTTGCACGCAAATTTTATGCACGTGCGGCGAGGTTCCCAGGCAATCCTCTAGTGACTGGGCTGGGAAGGTACCGTATACGCCCAGGTGATTCGTGGAAACGCCCTCGGTGTATACTGCGCTAGCGTAGGCTAGCACAACAGCCGAGAATCGGCCTGCTATAGAGCACGCGCCCTACTTGGGCAGGGCCACGAGGCAGGAGCTCCAGAAGGTAGCTCGGAACTCAGTTACCGTGCGGTTCGTCTCTGCGACGCACAACCGCAAAGCCCAGAGCGAAAAAAAAAAAAAACCCTTCAGTCTTGTCTCAACACTCGCGAGCGACGCATCGTCCACCACCCCCGTCCACAACTGGCCTAGTATTCTCACCAACACACTACTTGTATTGCATTAAAATGTGTGTTCCAGATGTTCAACAGCATAAGGACACATTTTTATTGCAGCTGTATCTTTGATGATTTCACTTATGGCTCTATTGTATTTATTGTATCATATACAGCTCTCTTTAATCTGTTAATATTGTACCATAACTCAATTTCCAAATTTTTTGCACTTATGGCCCTCTTGCGTTTAGTGTACGTACGTTTATGTAAATAATTTCCATTCTTAAAACTAATATTTTCTGCTAATAAAATATTATCTGTGCCGTAAATAAGAGAGATTTAACTCTTTTTAAAGACATTACAGCCGCTGTTTGGATTCTCACATATACACGTGTGAGTGATAAATTAATTCAATTACTTATTTTCTGTTCAAAGTAGCTTCTCATGCTTTTTGGAGTTGTTCGCCGCTTTTCTCGATTCATTCCTGTCTCTCATTCGACCCTGTCACCTTCATAACTTTCATATGCCTGCAATTCCTCTGGGTCTTCCTTTCAGACAGTTGCCCTTCATCTAAGATTTCACAACTTTCATCAAATGAGATTCTCATCTTCTCTGTGTAAGTGTTTAAAACGTTTCAGTCTGTTACTACTTCTACTACTACCACTACTACTACTACTACTACTACTACTACCACTACTACTACTACTACTACTACTACTACTACTATTACTACTACTACTACTACTACTACTACTACTACTACTACTACTACTACTACTACTACTGCTACTACTACTACTACTACTACTACTACTACTACTACTACTGCTGCTGCTGCTGCTGCTGCTACTGCTACTGCTGCTACTACTACCGTTACAAAGATAGATGGAAAAAATGTTGAACAAACGGTCCAGAGCGTGAAGGTAAATTGCCATACCGTTTTAAGAAACTAAAATTATAGGCGTATTGCCACACCGGTCTAGCAAGTAGGAAAAGGGTCAGTCGCAAGGTAAAATCTTGAGTAAATTGCCACACCACGACCGCGTAGGAAGATAACGGGACCTAGGACTGTCCGTATGCATTGTTTGCTTTATATTACTGTTACGTGCCGTTCAAAAGAGTTATAACCTTTTTCTTTTAGATACTAAAATAATTCTATCCTGCTAATCTTTCCTTTCGGTTTAACGCCTCACATACATTTTCACAAAGTAAGTATCAAAAGCTGATAGTACCATCGTATTCCATGCGAAAAACTTTAAATAATTATCATGTTAAACTGCGAAGTATTCTAAAAGGTTATTGCTGTTTGTGTACTAAGTTTTTCACTACGTTTAAGATTGTAAAGGTGTTTAATTAAGTATTTTTCAATAACTTATACTCGGACAAAGTCATACTAAGTAATATTGGTGAAAAAATGGTATTGGACATTAAACACGTGGCGTTACTAGGATGTGTTCTAGATAGGGGGGAGGATAATACTAGCTTCAAGTTGCATCCCCTCATTGCATCCACGAAAAATGAGAAATTCGGGATTTTTACCACATAATTTTCTAAATGTTTGATTATAATTAATTTTTGTACACACACAAAGTATTATTTCTCGTGTCGAAAAGTCAGTAAAATTTATTAATTATTTAGTAAATTTAATCAAATTTTTAAAAACTTTCAACTTATCCTAAAAAAAATTAAAACACGTTGTCAAAATTTAGTCTTAAATTTGTTTGGTACATGGAATATTGCTTTTGTAGATATGATCACAAATGAAAATTTTACTGCACTAATATTCTTTTTACCAAATTACAGCAAATGTCCATCATTACTGCAAACACTCAGAAATTCCACTCTGGAAAAGCAAATGAAACAACTCATACGAGAAAGGTTCTCTCCTGGCGTGGTGTGATAATTCGCCTCCAGCCATGTCCGGAAGGGTGCACACTCGCACACTTCTGGGGTCTGTGGGTTTGAGTATTGTATTCGACCCACTAAAACACCACTAACCTGTTTGTAGGACACTAACCTGGAACTGTTTGGCACATTACTTCGGGCTAAGTCTATTGTTCTTCATCCTAAGGCTCACGTCTAACTTGTTATTCTTTTTCTATATTACCTTGTCCCAGTCAATCTTCTTCGCCAGAAGAATCTCTTCTGCGAAGCGTACCACACAGATCCAGGTGTCCTCCCCTCGAAGCATCGCTCCGACGATGTTATCCGGGGAGATCTCCTGCCTAATATCTTCTTCCAACGATACCCTGTGTTGTTCCCATCTGTCGCAGCCCAAGACATCGTCCGTAGCTGCCGGTCAGTACAGGCAGTTTTGGTGATCGTTAAATAATAATTATTATTTTTATTGTTATTGCCTATGTTCCTTAGACTCAAGTTCTTTTTATTTGTAGCATACAGGTAATTTTTTAGTTATTTTTTTTTATTTCTGTATTTTTGCAGAAACTGCTTGTGGCATAAACGAACAAACTCCTGACAAAATGAAAATTGAATTTTTGGAAGCACAAACCAGGTACGTGTTGACTGCGAAAATACAGCTGTTTTAAAAATGAATTTTTACTTTTAATAATAAAAAAGTAAAGTATTGTAGAAGGAGCTGAAAACAAAATATTTGGATGCTAAAATTTCAAAAGTGCGCCTGTAATATAAGTTTAAAAATCGGTATCGAGAACCATACATCACTTCCATGTTCTAAGATGTATATTTAAAATTTTAAATATAAATTAAAAATTTGACAAGTTTGACAAATTGAAATGAAGTATTTCCATAGAAACGACTTCTTTGTTGCCAATAACGTAGTATACATAAAAAAACATCGGTATGGAGAACCATATTTGACTTCCATGTTCTAAGATTTATATTTAAAATCATTTAGGAAATGAAATGTTTCCATAGAAACTTCTTCTTTCCACTTATTGCTTCAGCCTTAACCACAGTACTGTGGTCACTAACGTATACCAGCACACGTTATCGCACTCGATTTTCACTGATGATGGCAGTCGACGGCACTGCCGAAACGTCTGGTTTTGCAAAAAACATTGGACTACGGCCAAACAGCCCGGGAAGGAATTTTAACAACAAACTACTACTTTGTTGCCGATAACGTAGTACACATATAAAAATTATCCCCTCCCCCTTCAACTATAATTTTCATTTATAGAAAATTAGCCCACCCCGTTCAACTAACCTCTTCATTTATAGATATTTCATCTACGTTTCTACAGTGGATTATTAAGATCTTCTTATCAGGATATTTTATTTATCAAAATTAAGTACTTTACTCTTGTTACCAAAAAAATGTTTCTGGTAAACTGCCCTTTCACCTTAACCGATCTTCACAAAAATCAATAGGCCTTGAGTCTTCTACAATTCAGGGATATATGTAAAACATTATTTGATTCTGTTTGAATTTACGGCAGTTATCGTTCGTCATAGAAAACATTACCCTTGTTATCACATAAAACGTTGCAGGTAAACTAAACCTTTCTATTAACTGATCTTCACCAAAATCAATAGATCTTGAGTCCTCTACAATTGAGGGATGCATGCAAAACATTATTTGATTCTGTTTGAATGTGTGGCAGTTATCGTTCGTCATAGGAACAATTACCCTTGTTATCACATAAAACGTTGCAGGTAAACTAAACCTTTCTATTAACCGATCTTCACCAAAATCAATAGGCCCTGAGTCCTCTACAACTCAGGCATATATGTAAAAAATTATTTGATTCTGTTTAAATGTGCGGCAGTTATCGTTCGTCATAGAAACAATTACTCTTGTTAAAACACAAAATGTGGCAGGTAAACTACCCCTTTTCCTTAACCGATCTTCACCAAAATCAACAGACCTTCAGTCTTTTGAAATTGAGGAACGTATGCAAAACAATATTTGATTATGTTTGAATGTGCGGCAGTTATCGTTCGTCATATAAAAAATTACCCATGTTAAAACATAAAACGTTGCTAGTAAACTACCCCTTTCCCTAAACCGATCTTCAACAAAAACAATAGGTCTTGAGAACTCTACAATTCAGGGCTGTATGCAAAACATTATTTGATTCTGTTTCAATTTGCGGCTGTTATCGTTTGCCATAAAAAATACCCTTGTTAAAACATAAAGCGTTGCTGGTAAACTACCGCTTTTCCTTAACCGATCTCTACCAAAAACAATAGGTCTTGAGAACTCTACAATTCAGAGCTGTACGCAAAACATTATTTGATTCTCTTTGAATTTGTGGCTGTTATCGTTTGCCATAGAAAAAAATTACCCTTGATTAAAAAAAAAACGTTGCAGGTAAACTACCCCTTTTCCTTAACCCATCTTCACCAAAAACAACAGGTCTTGAGTACTCTACAATTCAGGCTTATATGCAAAAAATTATTTGATTCCGTTTGAATTTGCGGCTGTTATCGTTTGCCATAGAAACAAATTCTACAGACACAGACACTTTTCGAAAAATTACTTTTTTTTCATGTTTTGAGGGTAGTATAATCAGAATCTGCAATAATCTCGACTACGATTTTTTTTGCCATCACCATACTTCCATTTCCTTATTGAACATGGAAGTAAAATCAGTGTGGAGAACCATACGTGACTTCCATGTTCTAATTAATTATAAAATTATTTTTAACATGTACACTCAGAACGAAACTAAATATATCAGCATATTTTTTGTTAAAACGCTAAGAAAATTAATCAAAATACGAATTGCACCTAGTTGTTAATATTTTAAAAATAAAGAATTAATTTGATTAAATTATCTTTTATTTAAACAACGCGAAAGAAAGCGAATACCGCCCAGAGTTTGTTATGTGTGAATTTCTGAGAACAAACAATTTTTTACGTATCTGTGGTTACATAGCATGGAACGATACCAAGTGTTAATATTTTATTGAATTTTTTCAAGTTTTCGGTCGAATAAGTTTATAACGTCAATACAAAAAATTACCCCTTCCCCCTTCAGCTACCCTTTTTATTTATAGATATTTCATCTACCTTTCTAAATTGGATTATTATGACTTCCTTTCAGGATACTTTATTTATGAAAATGAAGTACTTTACTCCTGTTAAAACGTAAAACGTTGCAAGTAAACTACCCTTTCCCCTTAACCGACCTTCATCAAAATCAATAGGCCTTGAATCCTCTACAATTTGGGTACATATACAAAAAAGTATTTGATTATGTTTGAATTTGGGGCGGGCAGTTATCGTTGGCCATAGAAAAAAATCTACACAGACACTTTGCGGAAAATAACTTTTCTTCATAAGAAGAGTTTTCCGGGCTGCTTGGCCGTGGTCTACGGTTTAATGACAAACCAAACGTTTCAACAGCACCACTGGCTGCCATCATCAGTGCAATTCAAAGAAATCCAAGACCTCCTGAACGTAGGTTGTTATCGTCAGGCCTAGTGGTGCTGTTGAAACGTTTGGTTTGTCATTAAACCGTAGACCACAGCCAAGCAGCCCGGAAAACTCTTCTTATACAACTGACACCGGCCGTGAAAGCCTTAGGACAATTTTAACTTTTCTTCATGTTTTCAGGGTAGAACAATCAGAATCTGCCCTTATCTCGAACACGACTTTTTTTCGCGATCACCATACTTCCATTTCCTTACGGAACATGGAACTAAAAATTGGTATGGAGAACCATACACGACTTCCACGTTATAAGATTTATATTTAAAATTATTTAAATATGAATTGAAAAATTTGACAAGTTTCATAAATTTAAATAAAATATCTCCGTGAAAATATTTTTTTTTGCCGATATCTTAGCACACTAATAAAAATTGCCTCCTCCCTTTTCAACTATCATTTTCATTTATAGAAAATTACCCCCTCCCCCTTCAACTGCCCTTTTCATTTATAGATATTTCATCTACCTTTCTACAGTGGATTATTATGACCTTCTTTTCAGGATAATTTATTTATAAAAATTAATTACTTTACTCTTGTTAAAACGTAAAACATTGCTGGTAAACTACTCCTCCCCCTTAACCGATCTTCACGAAAATCAAGACTTGAGTCCTCTACAACTCTGGCATATATGCAAAAATTTACTTGATTCTGTTTGAATTTGCGGCAGCTATCGTCAGCCATTAAAAACATTCCACACACAGACGCACAGACACACACACATACACTTTTCGGAAAATGACTTTTCTTCATATTTTGAGGGTAGTACAATCAGAATCAGCCCTTATCTCGAATACGATTTTTTCGCGATCAGCTTACGGAACATGGAAGTAAACTGTATGCCGCCATCATTTTTATTTGTTTATAACTAGTACGCTCCCTGAGTTACAGAACTGGCTAAATATTTTGAAAAAAATACATTTAATATTGAATAAACATTGATGTTAGATAATTTTTGATATATCAGAAAAATTACGAAAATCCCGATTACGCTAGTATTTTTTGTTAATAAAATAACAATTGTAGAGCAATAACACAATACAGTGTAAAAATATCAAACAATCGGATTCGTGATAAAATTCATTTTAGTCAGACACCCGACTTCATTTTTACAATTTTTTCAAATTTGTAATTCAATTTTTTGGCCCTGGGATTACAAACATTGAAATCTCTCAAACTGTACACTATATTTAGATTTTGGTTAAAAATCTCTTTGGTTTTATATACGGTATATGGAATTTGAATTTTATCCGTATTTTCCCCACTTTTAAGCCCAAATTTTTGAAATTTTTAAAAGTAATCATTAAATTGGTAGTTGGTAAAAAATTTCCAGTTATTTGATACCTTACGTGTTTTTTGCGATTAAAAAAAATTAGAACACTGACATTTCTGCCTCCCGCCCTTATTTTTTTTTTTGTGATCGATCTCAAAAAACAGTACGATTCTGTAATGCAAAAGATATTCCAAGATTTACGAAAATCCGTTGATGCATTCAAAAGTTATCGTGAGACATACCCCAGATAGACAGACAGATGCCAAACGATTTAAAACCCGTTTAAAAATCGCAAAGTTTTACAAATATCGGATGATCCATTCAATAGTTATCGTGAGACAGCCCAAATAGATAGATATCGAGTGCTCAGTTAAAACTGAGAACTCGCCTCGCTCTTTCAACTAGTTTAGCTAATATGCTCCTGAACTGGAGCACTCGATCGCTACTTAGAACAAAATCTATGTCAAATTCATAAATTTTAATTGTTTAAAGGTGTGAGTAAAGTTCTACGCAGCCTATGTATGATACTTATCGTTAGCTGATAAACACCACGAATAGGCGACCATAAGTCGTTTCTCATACATTATGTTTATTACTTTCCGTTCTTTTACTTCTTTTTGTGTGTTTTGTGTACATACAAAAGAAGAGATTACAAATAATATGCTCAGTTAATTATTCTATATACAAAACAAACATCTTATTGTCTTTGTAATGAACTACGGGCACCTTATAATTACCCTACAATCTTATATACCCTAACAATTTTTTCAGATTCTTGATTCCATTTTTGGCCTTTGCTGTTTCTTAAAAAAAATTCAAAAACTTCAAAAAATTTCCTGTCGTCTGACAGTCAGGATGTATTTTACAATATTTTTTTTTTTAATTTCAGCTTTCTTAGTTCCTGTTGTCCAAATTTTTAAATTCCTAAAATTGAACATTTTTTCAGATTGTGATTGGAATTTCCTTTAACTACACACATTACCCTACACACATTTTTCCAATTTTACAAAATTTGGATCTTTTTTGTCCCCCGGTGTCAAAGTATTTTAAAATTTACAAAGTTTCCAAGACCTTAAAAGAATTATGGGCGTTAATAAGTGTGAAAATGAGAAATTTGGACTGAAAGTTAACGATAATACAGGTAAATTCACGTTTCTAAGCAAACGTGACAGTTCAACTTTACCTAAACAATAAACCTGTAGTAAACCATTTCAAATAACTTGGCTGCTTGATCTGTCAGTTCTTGAAGCTCGATGAGGAGATAAAAGCAAGAATCGAATTGGCTCGGTCTGCGTTTCTCAAAGTCACTTCTCACTAACAGAACACTGGTCCTCCGTCTCAGAAAGAGAGATTTATCAGATGCTAAGTGTGGTCAGTCCTCCTATACGCATCAAAATACGGACACCAAAACAAAAATATTCTAGATCGTGTAATGTGGCTCTATACACGACTAGACGACAATGGAGAACTTCTTGAGCAAACCACACTAGAAATGACGCCGTACTTAATATAATGGGACGTGGACTCCAATTACTTGCAACTGTCACAGAAAAACATGCATACGCAGGTCATGTACAAAGAGGACTGGTATATGTCCTTCTAAGATTCATTCTACATGGAATAGTATAAGGTTAAAAATTGGATTGATCGGAAAAGACTATCTTGGTTTCGTAACCTCCGACAGTGGTCGGGCTTAACTGGTGAATAACTATTGCATTCTGCACAAGTGCGAGAAAGGTATAAAGACATCATTGAAATGGGTGTGGCCAACGCCTGATTAGGCAGGACACTAAAAGAAGAAGTGTACCGTCTTTACTCACAATTATTTCGTTATACACAAAATGTATATTCAGAAGATACAACAATTCAAACATTAGAACATGTTATAGAGGAGTGTAGATTTGTGTTCTTCCTGAAGCAGTAGCGTACCTAGTACAAGCTACTGTGAATTACTATCGCCTGAATTAATATAAAAAATTAAAATACAAAATAATTTAAAAAATAAATAAATTTAATTATAGCAAGAATGCCTATATGGAAGTGAATGTATAGAGTTGAAGTATAATTTAGACAAACTATAAATACTGAAAAGACAAATTATTAGGAAAATATTAGTCCCACGAAAAACTTCAGAAGGTTGAAAATTAAGAACTAATGATGAAATGTATCAAAGTATAAAAAATATAACAGAAACAGTGAGAAAAAGAAGACTATTATTTTTTGGACACTTACATAGAATGGACGACAATAGGTTGACAAAACAAATCTTCAGTTATATGTGGGGGAAGAAGTGAACATCAAATTGGATTAAAGAAGTCCAAAAGGATTTAGAAAAAAATAATATACACGCAGAAGAAGCAATTGACAGAGAATTTTTTCGGGCAGAAGTGTTGAAAATGGAGGGAGTCCACGGAAGGAGAGATAAAAAGGCCGAAAGGCCTTAAAGTGGACTGAAGACAGGAAGAAGAGACACAGTGAGAAGATGAAAGAATATTGGAAAAAAAGAAAAGAACAAAGAGTAAAGAATTGAAATTGGCATGTGGTCCTTAGATGGCCCATACGAAAAAAATAATAATAAATTTAATATAAAATACTAAACAAGAAATCATAAACTGGCTTAAAATATATTATATTGTTGCGGCGGTCGCACGGATCGTCGTGTTGTACAGTGGAAACGGAGTAACTGACACCGGATGAAGGCACTAATAATAGCTTGAGATACTGCATGAGACTGAACTCTGTGTCCCTGATGGAGGCGATAAAGTATGAGTGTGTGTTGGTATCGTTTGTTTGTCAAGGCCGATGATTCATCACAGTTCTATTCACAGTGCAAACTGGCATCGATCACAAAGGCAGACTACACAGTTTGTAATATTATTGTAGACTGTTTTTTACCGTTGTTTCTGAGAATAAGTTGTTACCAAATATTCGTCCGGAATCAAAAGGACAATGAGCCGTATCATTCTGTTTTAGCTGAAAAGATTCCGACAAAGTACTCTACGAAATTTGATGTGATATAAGTTCTGAGAAATAAGGGTACATCTTTTTCAAATTATAGAACTCCATCGCCATAGAGAAAAGCAATACAAGATTGACAAATTTTTATCAAGCAAGGGACATACTGTTGTACTGCTTCCTTCCTATACGTGCGACCTCAGTCCTATTCAACTTGCCTGGGCAAAAATTAAAAACTACATAAGAAATTGCAACAGTCATGGAAGTCTTAATTTTACTGAATTGACTGAAATAACTGAGCAAGCAGTAATGTCCATAACTGAAAGTGACTGGGTAGGGTACTGCAAGAAAGTTGGGGAGGTAGAGGACTATTACTGGGAAAGTGATGGGATAGTATCAGACGTTATTGACAAGAATATTATCACATCAGATTCAGATGATGATAATATCAGCAGACATAGTGGTGACAACATAGACAGCAGTGACAGTGATTCTGATCGCAGCGCCTATGCTGACAGGGAAGAGGAAACAAATGAGGAGTTACCTCGCCCTCTTTAAAATGGAGTAAGATTGCCGCTCACGCTATATATGCAAAGCGCCACATTTGTTCTCTATCACCTTAGCTAGGGCTACCATATTTTTCGGATCTAAAACGAAGACACCTTAGTAAAATTCATGGTGTTGAACGAGACCACTTCGAGAACACCTTGATAAAATAGGTGGCGTTGACCGGCGGGGGGTCTATTATCTGTGGATGTTCTAAATGAAACCAGTATTTATCGTCATTGCGTAGTTTATTTATATTTATGAAACACTACTTATTTAATTTATAAACATATGTATAAATATTAAATATGACAAACTGAATTACAGTTTACTTATTCATTAATTAACTAGGGCCTCTTACATTTGCTTCACTAGAACGACTGCTGCGGCATCTATTTTGTATTTGTTACTTGATGCAGCTTTATTAATAGTATTACCATAATGTTTAATAATCTCGTAAAATTTACTACTGCTATACTCTGAATTATATTTTATGTTCAGTAAAGATCTTACTGTTCCTGTAACCGTACTTCCTCTTTCTGAACGTCACATGTTCTTCATTTAAATAAATACCCTTTCCACAGCTACTGCAGTCCCAGCTATGCAAAAATTAAACTCAACCAATTTGAGTAAATTGATAAGGTTTTCTCTGCTGAATTCATGGTCAATGAAATAAATAACTGCTCAATAAATATTTTTTGACAAAAACTGAAATAAATATTTGTTCATGCTCAATGTAATGTATGAAATTTTTCACCCATATCTGTGAAACTCTTTATCTTTAAATTATTATGTTCACTACCTATGTCTAAATGTAAAAATTTATTAGCTTCAGAAATTTTGTC
This sequence comes from Magicicada septendecula, assembly GCA_034769895.1. Classification (NCBI taxonomy): domain Eukaryota; kingdom Metazoa; phylum Arthropoda; class Insecta; order Hemiptera; family Cicadidae; genus Magicicada; species Magicicada septendecula. The sequence continues at coordinate 135,335,999 of CM068373.1, read as the reverse complement.
AGATAAGTCATCTTTATTGATCTCACTTTCCTTATCCACTGTTGATAAATGTGGCTGAACATTCAACATCAGTCCACAGTAACATGTCATCCAATAAGCCAACCCATTTAGATTTACTTACATCACTAAACGCATATTCTAACCGTAATTCAATATATGATATACTTGTATCATGAAACAATATAGCGACTCGCTTGATTCTATTTTAATCAAGGTACTTCTGTTCCACTAGTATTTCTTTCAGCCATCAATGATTTGGCTTTTTGTGGAAAATAACAAACATTTTTTCTTGAGACGAACATTTCCTTTAGATAAAAAAATAAATAATTAACTGAAATAAAAATTGTAGCTTTTTTAATTTACTTAACTGAAATTTCACGACTACTAAGACAAGATTCAATGTGATAACATAACCAAACGGTAGTTCTTTATCCATAGGTTTATTCCGGTCATCGATTTAGAATTAAAACAAATAATTTTGCAAACTCGATTGGTTAGAAAATAAAATTAACTGGCAAAAACGAGGACAAAAACGTGTTCTGACCGATCTGCGACCGGACGCCCTGATATAACCTAAAATCGAGGACAGTCCGAGGCAAACAAGGATTTATAGTAGCCTTACCCTAGCATCATCATCGTCATCATCTTCTTCTTCTTAACAGTTTTAAGCTTTAGCAGCCTGTTCCTATTCCAGAGTCAACCTTTTCTTAGGTCTAACAACTTTCCTTCTGCCTCTAGGGCTGTAATCTTTCGCCATCTTTGGTATTCTACTTTCTTCCATTCTATCTATGTGCTGAATCCATTTTCTTCTGTATTCTTTAATCCTTTCATTAACTGCAAAATTATATAAGTCACTTCTTATCTCCTTATTTCTTACATGATCTTGTCTATTACACCTTTTAACTGATCTCAGAAATTTCATCTCTGCTGTCTGTATCTTCTGTTCATCTTTTTTCTTTATTACCCAAGTTTCAGAACAATACAGTAGTATAGGTATTGCCATTGTTTTGTAAAATTTTCTTTCCGTTTTCTTTTCCGGATTTATTTCCCAACGTTCTCCAAATCGTTCCACACATTTTTGTGAAATTCGTTACTTTATTTTCTATATCTCTATCTTGATCATAAGTAATGTCACGTCCAAGATAGTTGAAATTTCTTACTTGTTCTATGCATGTGTTGTGTATGCATATTTTGGTCCAAACAGTTCATCTCCTATAAAGACCATTACTTTTGTCTTTAATTCAGATGTGTTACAGTTATATTCTTTTCCTATTTTATGTAAGATGTATGTTGCTCGCTGGATATCGTCTTGTGAAGTGGCGAGTATAGCTTAGCATACCCTACCTTACCTCAGCATAGCAATATTAATACATAAATTAAAATACAAGGTCTGCAAAGTCCCGGTTTACAGATAATTTCACCTCATAGAAAACCACTCAGGAACCACCACTTACCACTGTACATTTTAGATTGATACGTTTTAGACAATTGTAGTTTTTAAGATTACTATTTTGTTGTGTCAAGAGCACGATGTGTCACTTTCACTGACAACTATTTTACATCAAATAAATAATAGCTGAGTAAGTGTAAGTAATTAGAAAATAATTTCTCGTGTTAGGGTGGTAGAACTGATGGTCAAGCGGTGTTTCACGGTGTGGCTGCACTCAGACTTCATCTTCTCACTGACGAGTTACAAGTCTGAACTCGGGAAACTTTTAAAGCAGAACTTTCGCCTTCCCAACATGGTAAGTGTAAACACCAGAACTGATCAAATAGATTTTTATGTATCAAATAAAAAAAAAATGTGCGGCGCAGTGGTAACGTTCGAGACTCACTATCTCAACGGCTGTGCTGCCGTCGTGAGATCAAGTAAAGGTCACAACTCGGTCTGTCTGCCGGCCCCTATCATTGGGGACAATAATATAGCAATCTTTTCTGGCATGTTTGGATTAGACAAGTAAAAAGGCACACACTCATACACACAACTCCCTCTCCAACACGTGCTTCACACCGCACGTGTTCACTACACGGTAGATTTCTCTCTGGCTATGGTTGAACGTGAGTTGTACCGTGGCTAGGCAGCAGGCTTAATGTCTGAAAGAAAAGAAGAAAACTATAATAATACAATTGTTAGGAATAATTAACATGGTAATACCACTGGAACATTATGATATGTACAATTATTTGTATAAAAACACGCACGCACATACTTTTAAACATAAAATTGTGTGTGTGTGTGTGTGTGTGTGTGTGTGTGTGTGTGTGTGTGTGTGTGTGTGTGTGTGTGTGTGTGTGTGTGTGTGTGTGTGTGTGTGTGTGTGTGTGTGTGTGTAAGCCTATATACATGCATATAAGCCCAATAAACACATTGATGCAATGATGTCGCTATAAATATTCCTAAAACCTCTCTTGATATTCTTGAATAAATAATAAATACAGAAATATAAATATATTCAAATACTGTAGAACTCCATTTATCCGAACTAATGAGTCCCAGACGTAATTCGGATATGCAGAAATTCGGATAATTGGGACAAACATTAGAAAAAGGTTATGTTGTGAAAGAAAACGCGAAAATTGTTCAAAAAAATCACTTTCTTTTATTTTTATTACAGTATCTTAATAAAAACCAGGTCACACGTGTTTTGCGAAATGTTCACTTTTACTACAAAAAAAATTAAAACAATACTCACGCATAATTATAATTTTAGGCGAGCAGTAGGCTAGAAAATATTGTACTGATCAGTACGTAAACTATGATGCATGGCTAACACAGTCCTATATGTACTTCATTTGTAAAAGGTTGTACAAGGAGAGATCTTATCAGAAATTATCATATTAGAATGAAGCTAGGCATAGCTGAAAGCTTATGAAATGAGAAATCTCCCGATACAAAACTGAGTGGCGGTTACATGTAGAGAGAATGGATCCAACTAGATTTTCAAGAAAACCCCTTGACTATCATCCAAGGGAGAAGTGAAGTGTGGGAAGACCCCGTAAGCGATGGCTGGATGAATTCCATTGAGACTGGAACAGCCTAAGCTGTAAAGGATGACGACAATGACGACGGCTAACATATTTACATACCTTGTATATTTAAACATTTATCATGCCGTTCGACCGAGTTTTGTATTCCCGTGTCACATACCTCCGCCCCTAGTTCATTAATGTAAGTCTTCGTCACTCTCAAAACGCTTTGTTCCCAAAAATTGTTTCAGCTTAGAGAACAGACAATAGTCAATGCAACTCAGTGAGAGCGAGGTCAGGACAATAGGCTAAATGACTGAAAACTTCCCACTTAAATTTCGCAAGCAACCGTTTCGTTTTCTCCGTAGTTTGACGCTGTGCATTGTCATAAAGAAGTGCCGCTAGACAGCAGGCTCCTCCGGCAACTTTTGAATGTCCGTTGCAATTTGACGCTGTGCATTGTCATGGAGACGTCCCGCTTGACAGCAGGCTCCTCCGACAACTTTTGAATGTCCGTTGCAATTTGACGCTGTGCATTGTCATGGAAAAGTGCCGCTAGACAGCAGGCTCCTCCGACAACTTTTGAATGTCCGTTGCAATTTGACGCTGTGCATTGTCATGGAGAAGTGCCGCTAGACAGCAGGCCCCTCCGGCAACTTTTGAATGTCCGTTGCAATTTGACGCTGTGCATTGTCATGGAAAAGTGCTGCTAGACAGCAGGCTCCTCCGACAACTTTTGAATGTCCGTTGAAATTTGACGCTGTGCATTGTCATGGAGAAGTGCCGCTAGACAGCAGGTTCCTCCGGCAACTTTTGAATATCCGTTGCAATTTGACGCTGTGTATTGTCATGGAGAAGTGCCGCTAGACAGCAGGCTCCTCCGACAACTTTTTAATCTCCGTTGCAAAAGGTGTCAGCATTTATTATACTTCCATGAAGCATATCTTCAATAAGGAGTGGACGATTCTGTTCCCAGAAGACTGTAGCCATAACCTTCCGAGTTCACACTATGTGCTTGATCTTTTGTGGTCCGGACGCTGAATGGGGGCGATACCATAGTATAGAGTGACGTTTACTCTCCGGCATAACATAAGAAATCCAGGTATCGTCCCCTATTACGATATGTGTTAGGAATTAATCTCCGTCCTTTGAATAACGACTCAAAAAGTCAACGCAGCACACATACGATTTTTGAGTTTTCGTCATTAAGACTACGCGGAACCCACCTCGCACACATTTTTCGGTCATTGAGATGAATGGTGACAATTTCTTAGATTATGGTGCGAGAAATAAGTGAAAAATTTGCACTTATTTCATCAAGTGTGACACGCCGATCCTGCCTGGTGAATTCGTTAACACGAGGCAGCAAATCTTCCGTAATGAGGGTGCGAGAAATAAGTGAAAAATTTGCACTTATTTCATCAAGTGTGACACGCCGATCCTGCCTGGTGAATTCGTTAACACGAGGCAGCAAATCTTCCGTAATGAGGGTGCGAGAAATAAGTGAAAAATTTGCACTTATTTCATCTAGTGTGACACGCCGATCCTGCCTGGTGAATTCGTTAACACGAGGCAGCAAATCTTCCGTAATGAGGGTGCGAGAAATAAGTGAAAAATTTGCACTTATTTCATCTAGTGTGACACGCCGATCCTGCCTGGTGAATTCGTTAACACGAGGCAGCAAATCTTCCGTAATGAGGGAAGAACGACCACTTTGTTCGTTATCAAGGACATTCTCGCTCCCTTCGTCAAAATTACGACACCACCGTCTTACTGATGACTCATCCATTACATTACCGTAGGGTGTGCTTCACTAGTTTGACGGTAAGTCTCGCAAGGTCTCTACTTCTTACGTTAACACATCGAATTACAGATCACACTTCCCACGCGCAGGAATTATAGATTTTTCTTAAACATTTTGAACACGCATAGAAAAATGCAAAGGTCAGGCAGTTGAAACTCACACAGACTAAACAGCACGTCACTGAGCCTGCTGAGCAACAATGGACATGACTGGGACAACTGCGCTCTCTGTGACGTAAACGGGTACGTATTACTTTCCGAATGGCACTCGTATATTTTAATAATTTTGCAGTCTTAAAGAAGTTTATTAGTAGCTGTACTGAGGTGGCGTGCTGTCACTATATCAAGCAGGCAACTGTTGTGCTGTGACTATTATTTTAATTGAAATAGCGAAGCGAGTACTCAGTTTTAACTGGACCGTTTAGAATTTTCTGTATGTCTATCTGTCAAGGTGTGGTATGTATCACGATAACTGTATGTCTATCTGTCTATGTGGGGTATGTATCACGATAACTGTATGTCTACCTGTCAAGGTGTGGTATGTATCACGATAACTGTATGTCTATCTGTCTATGTAGGGTATGTATCACGATAACTGTATGTCTATCTGTCTATGTAGGGTATGTATCACGATAACTGTATGTCTATCTGTCTATGTGGGGTATGTATCACGATAACTGTATGTCTATCTGTCTATGTGGGGTATGTATCATGATAACTGTATGTCTATCTGTCTATGTAGGGTATGTATCACGATAACTGTATGTCTATCTGTCTATGTGGGGTATGTATCACGATAACTGTATGTCTATATGTCTATGTGGGGTATGTATCACGATAACTTTATGTCTATCTGCCAAGGTGGGGTATGTATCACGATAACTGTATGTCTATCTGTCTACGTGGGGTATGTATCACGATAACTTACACTGATCGAATGGTCGCTCGGACTTGGTAGAACATTTGACTAAAACTTGAATTTAATAAACAAACACTTGGGAAGTTCTACAGGTGAACTTGCTAAGTCCACCTGTAGAATTTACCAAGTGTTTGTTTTTTAAATTCAAGTATAACAACAACCTTTGAACGCATCAACCGATTTTTGTAAAACTTGGTATGCGTCTCTTACCCTACAGAACCTTATTGTTTTTGAGATATATCCCTCCCCAAAAAATATGGGGCGGGAGGCAAAATGTAAGGGGAAACGCAAAACGTTTACGTAGGGTATCAAATTAAATAAAATTTTAATGAAAATACAAATTTCGTGTTCATTTTTGGAAATTTCAAAATTTTGGCACGCCGAGGGATAAAATGTGGGTGAAAATTTTGATAAATAGAAAAAATTAATGTATCATTCAAATTAAAAGTAGTTTTATCTGAAATCTGAATGTAGTGTTAATTTTTGGAAACTCCAAAATTTCTGAACGCCAGAGCTAAAAAATATGGGGCAAAAGTTTGATTAAATTCCATGTGGTCTATCAAATTAAAGAGAATTTAATTCAACCAGTACCTAGATATTGCGTACAGTTTTAGAAATTTAAAAATTTTTCGAACCCAGGTTCCAAAAGTGTGATCAAATTTTGAAAAAGTTGTAAAACTTCAACCGGGTGGCAGAATAAGTGAACACGAATCCGATTGTTTGGAATTTTTAGAGTTTATTGTATTGATTCTTCTACAAATGTTACTATACTAAATAAAAAATGGAAGGGTAATAAGGTTTTCCGTAATTTTTTTGAAAATTATAAAGTTGTCCAATATCAAAACTTATCTAATAGTAAATGTATTTTGATCAAAATAATGAATGAGTTCTGCAGCTCTGGGAGCGTGTTAGTTATTTGAATGTGCTTAACCATTTTCCATCAAAAGTGTGACCGATGTATAGGCCTATATTTACTACAAAAGAATACCCGGAAATGTTTTTTATTTGGGGTTGATATGTGTCGTTATGTAGCAATGATAACGTTGAATGCTGACGATGTCACTAGAATCGCAGAATTTCAAATGCAAAACAATTAGTGAGACAATTAGCTACAGGAAACACGGTAAACTTCAAGGTATTTTTGTATCCGCGGCGACCGTTCTGCCCAACATGAAACTGCTGTCGATGAAAACTGTAACAACGCAGTACATTAATACAGAAATGGGGAACATTTTTCATATATGTTTATATGCTGCATAAATATTGCAAGGTAACTAGCTGACTACACTTACAGAAATAAATTTTGTTTGGGTAAATTAATACATTTATTGGTTACTTTCCTTTATATATGTAAAACATATGCAGCTATATGTGAAAATTATGCGTTCAAAAATATATAAATTTTGAAATATTTGACAGTTAGCAAATTAAAAGGAATCTTTAATTGTTTTATACTTTGTAAAGTAGTTTTATAACTTTAGTTTCCTGGAATTGCTGGGATTAAGTTTCATCGCTCCGGACAATCTCGAAGGTCTGCTCCTGCTTCCACACCAGCCGTTATCCACCTGAGATCGGGTGTCGATCTCATGGTTTCCTCATGGGCGTTGTGTCCGTCCAAATTGTTTCTGATTCAGTTCTCGTTGCTAGCCATTGGTCGTTGAAGATCTCGAACGCCGTGGTTGACTTCGTGGTCTAATTCAGCCGCTCCCTCGACGATATACTCCCACTTCCCAGAGACTATGAGACTGCCTTATTATAGACTGCAAGAGACTCCCTAACTCACGGCTCACCCGTGCTTTTATACATTTACGCACCTGACGTCACTTTTTCATAAGAGTATTGCGACAGTACAAATAAGTGATGTACTGAGCATGGAATATAAAAATTTAAATTTATCTAATAAACTGTAAATAATTAATAATATATTAGAAATAAGCATGTTAGGGATTGCAAGCTTGGCTCGGACAAAAATATGAACAGGTGTTTCGACCTGAATCGACGTGTACACACACACAAATGTAACTGAAAGTGTGTACACCTAGTACACACTTTTGCTAGTGTGTGTGAACGCAGGTCTCTGCAGGCGATTTTGCCACCCCAAGATGAATAATTGCACAATTACTGTTTTTTTTCGTAATTATTCATAAACTATAATTAAGAATTAAAATCCAAAGGCACAATAAAATGTAATAAAATTTACTAAATACTGTGTACGAAAACCACGCGAAAGTGACACACCGTACGAGTGTAATAGTGAAATAACTATGTACAAATCGAAAGGGTTAAGTTGCAATGTCCAAAATTACAGTGAACATGTGTTGTAAAAATAGTTATAAGATAAGTATAAGAGTATACTTACAGGACTCTGCAATTCGCAGAAATATAAGAAATAGCGAATTTGACAAAGAGTGGGGGAACTGAATCCAGATACAGTTTCTAACATGTCGATTTCGTACCACTGCAGGTGTCGACCAAGACATGGGTATAAATAGGACACGCAAGCTACAGTGGTTCTCTTTCTTAAATCATCCACGGTGCAGCGGGAGCTTATGCCCGTCAGCACGGCGTATTTATCTTTTTTGTAAACAGTTTAACTTTTCCAGTTACGTACAACACTGTAACTAAAGTGTAAAGACAATCATTTTAATTAATAACAGCAGTACATAAGAAGAACTACATAAGAAGATCCATTAACGTCAGAAACAAAAAAAAGGAGAGTTCCAGAGAGAGATTCGACACTAGACAAGAGAGTGATAGGACGCTGGACAAGAGGAGAGTTCCAGAGAGAGATACGACGCGGGACAAGAGGAGAGTTCCAGAGAGAGATACGACGCTGGACAAAAGGAGAGTTCCAGAGAGAGATACGACGCTGGACAAGAGGAGAAGAGAGACAGCCGACGCTGGACAAGAGGAGAAGAGAGACAGCCGACGCTGGAGGCGAGACGAGGACGAATACCGATGGATCAAAAATGATCGAGTATGATTGACGACAATAAGGTGATAAACAACTTATTTATATCTTAATCATACAAAGAACTCAAAGACAATTAAAGACATTTCTATTTTATTTAAAAGTAAGAGCAATGTTCTTGTAAAGTAGAATTAAAATCATAGATGTTTTAGAAATACGATTAACGTAACAAGAGCTCAAATTAATATGATAAAATGATTACAAAGCATTTAAATGAAAACAATTAGTATTTGAGAAAATAGTACTTAGAAACAAAAGATAAATTCAATAACTTTTAATATTTTGAGTACATTACAATATAGAAAAAGAGATTTAAATATTGATATTTTGAAACACATTAATTGACTGAGTAGTCTGAAAATGAGATTTTTCTTTTATACAGTAATTAGTAGAATAGAATATTTAGTCAGTAAGGATGTATATAGCTTAAGCCTTACGGCATAATAACAAATAATAACGAATGTTTTAAATCGAAGTCAGTGCCATGTGCACATTTTTTAATAGTATCAAATAAATTTTAATTACCGTTTCAAGTTACTTAGAGTTCTTATTGCAGATACACCTGAAACCCAATTTAAATGTTATATTGTTACGTAATTTGTCAATCTTGAACGTGAGTCCGGTCACGCCTATTTTATGTATATGTAACGTTGCATAAATTTGGCGCTCCAAGATCGTGGGGCTCCACAAATTCAAATTATATTAAATTTGCAATTTATTACGTTGCATAGAATGTCGCTTCCAACGTGGGGCATCACAAACATAAATTACATGTAAATTTGTACACATACAATATAATATTATGCAACTTTGCAACGTTGTAATGTTACATAGAATGGCTCCCAAAGAACGTGGGGCTATTCAAAAACAAATAGGAGTGTATTTGTATTTGAAATTAATTTTAGCAAAATTAATGTTACAGTATATTCTAGATTGTTCGGGAAATCAACAACGTGCTGCTGAACATGTTTCCGGTTTCTACACCTTTCCAGACCACGGTTTTAACTGCATGTGATTGAATAGCTAATTATTTTGTCAGTTGAATAAATACTATTAAAATGTATTTAGTAGTAAGATAATTAGTTATTAACATTTTTTTCAATTTACACACTAATATAAATGACTTATAGTGTGCCTGTTAATCGGTTTACTGTTGTCTTCTCATAATTCGTTACGCGCACAACACTTATTCACTATATTGATTGATGACCCGTCCCGTTGGGCATTTGGTGAATCATATTAATACAAAGGTTTTTTAAAAATATACAAAAACTTGGTAAGTTTCACAGTTTATTATTTACCTCTGACAGCTGTTTCAGCTCATTAAGCTATTCTCAAAGAGATCAAGAAACAACTAAACAAAAAAATGTAAGGGTGGTAAACATGTGTTTAGGGTGTGTAACCGAACAAGTGTGTGTGTTGTGTATGATGAAGGGGGTGGAGGAACTAGTAAAGGAAGGTCAAGCTTTTGTAAAAACTAAGTATAATCAGAAGGTAAAATAGTTTTTAGTTTAGTTAATTTTTATATTTTGCCTTCTGATTATACTTAGTTTTTACATACACTTGACCTTCCTTTACTAGTTCCTCCACCCCCCTCATCATACACCCCACATATATGTCCAAATACACACCCTAAAGACATGTTCGCCACCGTTACATTTTTTGTTTAGTTGTTACTTGGTATCTTATGGAATAGCTTAATAAGCTCAAACAGCTGTCAGAGGTAAATAATAAACTGTAAAAATTATCAAGTGTACTTCTACTCTACACTGCACTGCTTTTTTTATTCACAGTTTTGTTAGTCTTATTAGCAGCCATCTTAACACCAACTTTGTCACTACTTATTGCCACACTGAAGACCTGAAGATGGTGGAGAGACCGAAAGGCCTCGTCAAGTACGAAGTATTTAGCAGTGTGGCAATTAGTAGTGACAAAGTTGGCTTTTTTATTGTTTGTTATTATCTTAAACTACATTAACATGCAGTACTTATTCTAATAACAATTGTGTCTTATAACATTCAAACGCCTTTGCACAGGACACCAACTAAGGCTTAATGTAAATATGTCCCCATATATTCACACACAGTGTGAATGTTTGTCTCATTGCAAAATAAATTTGGACTTACACAACACCCATGAGGAAACCATGAGATCGACACCCCATCTTAGGTGGATAATGGCTGGTAGCAGGAGCAGACCCTCGAGATTGTCCGGACCGATGAAATGTAATCCCAGCAAATCCAGGGAAGTAAAATTATAAAACTAATTTACAAAGTACAAAACAAATTAAAGACTCCTTTTAATTCGCTAACTGTCAAATATTTTAAAATTTATATGTTTTGTAACTCATAATTTTCCCATATGTTTTACATTTAAAAAAAGAAATAACCAATTAATGTATTAATTCACCAAAACAAAATTTATTTCTGTAAGTGTGAGAGTGTGAGACATATATATATATATATATATATATATATATATATATATATAGGTTTTAAATAGATATCCTTCGACGTTGTCCGCTGCCTAAAAGCCACTCGACACGATCATTCCACGTTCTATCCCGGAGATCTCGTGCGACAATGGCTCTTAATACGCCTTCTTTCCAATATTTTCTCGGCCTTCCCCGCTTCTGACGATAGGGAGAAGACCGACTGCATCACCTTCTTTGCAAGTCCCTCATCCCCCATCCGCGCGACGTGTCCGTACCAAATCAAATGATTCGTTTCAATATCCTGAAACTAAGTTCCCTCTATTCCCATCTTTCTTCCAATGTCTTCATTTGAATTCTGTCCGTCTATAAATTCTTAAGGATCTGCGGAGCACATCCATCTCCGCCGCCTCTAATTTATTTTTGTTTTGTTCTTTGACGCGCCATGTTTCTGCCCCATACAATAAGCTACTCTTAACGAATGCGTTATAAATATTACATTTTCACTTTTTACCTACTCCACTAAATTTCATTAAGGCATCTAACCGTTTTATGGCCTGAAGTATTTTTCTTGTAATCTCGGTATCGCTTTACAACTCAAATACCTAAATACCTGTATTCCTAATATACCTGTATTTCTTCATTACCCAAGCTCACAATAGATATATCAGCTTCAATAGGTAGATGTAAACGCATTTCCATTATTATAGTCTGTATAAAAACCTTTGGAAGCGACTCTTACCGTTTCGTGAATCACATCTGTCTGTATATTTAAACAGCACGAAGTAAGTTCTCAGATCTTCGTGGTAGTTTAAATTTGTTTTTCTAATTGAGGATAATAACAATGTTCTTTACAATTCCTATAGCTTCAATATTTAAAATTTTACTACAAATCCATTAAGCAAACATTATGTTGAAACAGGTGATTGAAGAGAAGAAGAAAGCATACAAGCTGAAGTCAGAGGAACACAGGAAAGAGACAGGTAAGCAGACCAACAATTCAGGGAGTATTTACGGGGGGAGCGAACGGGACCGGACTCTCCCACGGGGTCGAAAAAAATTGAAGACAAATTTTGTTATCTCTTAATTTTTATGCTGTTTTATTATTATTTTTACCGTGTACGCTAATATAGTAGCAACTCTTTTTAAATACACAAACAGGTTTAAGTATTTGCGCATACGTTTGAAAAATATGAAATATATGAAAATCAATTCAGTCAATAAGTATCTCGTTAAACAATGTTTCAATAACGCGTATTCTTGTTCTGGTAATCCAGTTTACTTTAATGGGAATGATTTCAGGATGTTACCACACGTTTTTCGGGACTTTAAATATAGTAATATTGATTAGTTTTAATTTGTACTAGCTTCTCTACCCCTCTACCCATCCGCCATCTTCTATACACCTTTAACACATGTTTACCCTGTAATACATTCTTTGTACTTAGTTGTTCTACCAGCTCTTTGAGAATAACCTGAACGGTTGAAACAATTGTCAGAGTTTAACAATAAATTGTAAAACTACGAAGCGTTTATTTAAATCTTTTTAAAAACCATGCGTTTTTAAAGATATGTTGGGGGATATGAGATGGAAACAGTTTTAACTACTTTCCATTGATTGGTGCTTTCCTATTTGGTGTGTCTAACCTTTATGTTAAAGTTCTAGTCATGCCTTTACTGATTTCAGAACCGAAATACAAGATGTTTATAGACACTGTAATAGAGCTGTCAGAATCTGGGGCCAACTTCGTTGACGATGAACTCATAGATGAAGTTGTCACGATGATAATAGCGGTGAGTGTTACACATGCGATTAGTCTACATGCTAAAAGTAACATGGTGATGTGCGCGTGTCCGCCGCTGGTTGAGACAAGAAATTCACGCAATGTTGTTTCTCTCTCGATGCTTTATTGTCATTCGTTGTATTATACGGACTTTGTTATCATCAGTATCTCCACAGCCCACCGTGAGCCTCAGTTTCCCTCAGAATTTTTCCTTCAGACTTCCCTATCCTTAGCCAGTGTCCACCAATTGTTCACTCAAAGTACTTTCAGATCTTCTAGGATTCCATCAATCCGTCGTAATCTAGGTCTTCCAGGTTCTCTCTTTCCTTCTGGTGTGCACTTCATAATCCTCGTAAGAACATCCTCCTCATTTAAACTCTGTACACATCCTGCCCATGTCACCCTAACTATCCTAATTTATGTCACAATAGCAGGCGATCTATATAACTCATAAAGCTCTCTGTTGTACCTTATTCTCTACTTTCCACCTTCCCTATTGGATCCATAAATTTTCCTAAGTATTTCCTTTTAAAAAATGCAAGTCGAAACGGGTCGCCCTGTGTCAGTACCCATGTTTCACTTTCGTACATCAGGACCGATTTTACTAATGTTCTGTATAGTCTAGCTTTGGTTTCACAGTGTAGAAGTTGATACGGATACGGAATTTGTTAGGTATATTAAGCAGAAAATAAACTGACTAATCTGTGACTTTGCCTGTGACTGTATCTCTGAGAGTGTCTGAGAGATGTGTAACGCTTTCGTGTCCCATCAAGGAACACCTGGGCGCCACATGATGCCGCATCGTAAGTGATCAATTTTCGACAAGTAAAGTAAAAAACAAAAAAGGCAGTATTTAATTGTAAATAAGTGAAAAGAGGTAAGTTACACATTTAACATATCTTACTACACATCTTTAACTGCACAATCTTTATTTTGTTAGTATAATACTAAAGACATAAAAAAAGATATTAAACGTTTTATATTTACAGGAATTACGCTGTTTAACACCACTATATAAAAAAAACTCACGATTAGCGCCTTCAAGACTCTTAGCTCAGCATCAGATCGGAAATATTTCCAAATAAATATATCTCTAGTGCGTGTTAATAAATTCTGAGAGCTAAGTGAGTGGATCTTTTTTGTTCGACGAGTTGTAAATTTAAAACACTTAAACGCGTTTGAATAACACATGCGACTGAATACTAATGAAGGAGGAAAATCGGACAACAGAGAGCGTAATTTCTGTTTGCCATTATAACCATTAAAACAAAACTATTTAAAATTTTATATTTGCATAACATCTTCAGTGTAAAGTGTGAGGTCGCGCTTCTGCAGCCATTAAAGCAGGAATATCCACGAGCTGAGTCGTTGCTAACCTCAAACAAAAATCTGCGATGCGACTTCTGATGTGATTCTTGATTAACTTCACTGTGAATAACACCCATTTGCAGACGTGTGCACTCGCAAACATCGGCGTCATTTTCTTGGAGATTTGGAAATCGTCCGTAAGGTAGTTGTTTAGAGAAATCCTCCGATCTCTTTTCTTGTTTGGTCTGCAGGAAGCGATCAGCTTCTTGTATACCACAGAATTCTAGACGAATGTCACTAGGTTGTTCTTCAGTGAAAACGATTCTAAGAAATGACTTAATATTTTTCTGCATTTCAAATTCTTTGAATCTTATGTTCCGAAAGATCAAATATTTTAAAATTCTGCCATTCTGCTTGTCTGCTACTTGCCAACAAACACTGCCTTGCTGTCGTTAAAATGTCTTCCCGGGCTGTTTGACCGTGGTCCATTGTTTTCTATAAAAACAGACGTTTCGGCAGTGCCATCGAGTGCCATCATCAGTGTAAGTCGAGTTACGCTAACGTGAGGTCCCGTGACCAGACTGGAGAAGTCCCTTGACCAGCCTTAACCACAGTTCTGTGGTCACTAACTTATGACACCTCACGTTAGCGTAACTCGAATTACACTGATGATGGTAGTCGATGGCACTTCCGAAACGTCTGTTTTTTTTTAGAAAACTATGGACCATGGCCAGACAGCAAGGGAAGTAATTTTAACAACATTGACTTAGGAGGTGCAAGCATACAAAGTACATTACTGTCATACTGTCTTTTAATTAATGTAACTGTAGTGTGGTAGATTGTTCACTTCTCGTATCTACAGTGCTTGTTAATACATTCTAAGAGCTCAGTGAACGGGTCTGTTTAATATGACAAGCTGTAGCCTGAAAACACTTAAACGTCTTTTAAGAACAGATGCGACTGAATACTAATGAAGGACGAAATTCGGACAAGCACGTTTGTTTTGTCTAGCCGAGTGATGGAAGCAAATCAGGGGCGAACCTAGGGGGGATATGGGGATATATCACCCCCCCCCCGAAATCTGAAAAAATTAAAAGAATGTTGGACCAAAAAAATGTAACTGGTTGCGTGTTTTTTGAAATGTAATTAACTGACTTCCAAGACTGTCAATTCTGAAAAAATTACCATTTAGGTCAATGACAAGTTTAAATAGTCTACAATAACGGGCCTTATTTCCAATAATAAATATGACAGATGCTGAAAGAAATGGTGAAAAATAGAAAGACGTCGACTTGAAGGAGAGTAGGAGGACACGATTTTCCGCTGGTTACGAGCAACTTGAAACATATGATTCATGTGACGACATGCTTACACTATGCTTCAACTATGTCAGCTGATTTATTTTAATTCCGCACGAAGGAATTGTTTGTTTTTACCCGCTAGTTGGCCGTAAACCGAGGCCTACGAAAAATAAAGACAATGGCCCGTACGATGATATTTTAAGTCACGTGATGTTAGGAGTCGAACAGTTCCAGTGTTATCCTATGTACTCGCGTAATTAACGCGCCTTATTTGACCAAATTTACTTAAATATTTTGTTTTGCTTTTAATGAAACATGCAATAAACATGCATGTATTTTTCCATAAATTCTTAAGAAACACCGTACATAGACCCATGGGGAGAAGAACGGGTGTATATAAAATGATCTGTGATGACTGTGATATGTTGTATATCGGTCAGACGGGCAGAGCCTTCAAAGAGAGATTTAAAGAACATATGCCAAAAAGTAATTTAAACACAGTTAGGTCTAACTATGCTAAGCATTTAATGACATATAATCACACATACACCGATTTTGATAGCAACTTCATACCATTATATTTCTGCAATAAAGGACGTTACATGACCGCGGCGGAAGAATTTGAAATATACAAGGCCTTCAGAACCAACCAAAGTAATGTATTGAACGACCAACTGGATTTCAAATCGCATGATTTGTATGATAGATTTTTGGGCGCGGTAAATTAAGTGATGGCAACGTCGCAGGTAGATTTGATGATACGACTACAGAACTATCAGTGTGTCGCGATCGATCGTGGAGTGCGCACTCAAAGACTCGCGTACGCGGATGCAATTTGATTTCATTGTGTGTGTTCATGCATTTTATTTTTATATGTTTATTGGATAACGACGTCTTGTAGACCGATTATTTAAAACTTTTACACTCTGATGATGGAATCTTAGGTTCCAAAACGCGTAAGTGTTGAGAAGAATTATCAGGTAGCCACAAGACGGAGGTAAATCAATTTATTATAACAATTACAAAACTAATTTTATGATTCCCCCAAAAAAAGAAATCCTAAAGTAAGGATATAGGAAATATTATATGTAAATCTTGGGGGGGGAGGCAATTTGTCTGATTGTCCCTTTCCCCGCTGCTATTTCCTTTTTTCTCCTTCTTATTTAGCCTTTTCTTGTTTTGTTCATTTAAAATCATTTGTCCCCCATTCAGTTTCTAAGTTTTCCAAGCACTTCTACTTAATTGAGAGTGACCTTTGTCTATTCGACTCTTGATTTTTATTCGTTACAATACAAATTTAAAGCCCCTTTTATGCATCAGATTCATATCGTACGATAAATTTTGCATTCGATTTTACTCCGATTTTTATCGTGCATCAAAAATATCGGAAGTGTGTGTTATCAAACTTTTTCAGCGCTGCCATTATCAGTACTGAAATGGATCCGTGCGAGTTGTATGCCGCTTTTTGGTTAGTTTTTATAATGTTCGGAAACGAGATCCCATAGAGCTCTCCTGTTTTGTATTTCATCAATGAGCCTTTTAGTATTAATGTATTCCATATTTACAAAACAAACTAATAAAATCACACCACGACGTGATTACCACTGATTACTTGGCACAACTGGCCTCGCCGACGCTAGGCAGGAAGGTTGGTAGCACTTATGTGTGAAAGTCATACGATAAAAAACTCGCGCGAGTGCATAAACGGAACCATTACGGCCCATGTATGTAGACAACACGTCTAATTTTTTATCGGATGCGTTTCCGAGGACACCACGATATGTTTTTGAGTTCGGAACGATAAATTTATTGTACGACAGTGCATATAACGGCCCATTTGTTTCTGTTGTTCTATATGACGTAGGAGTTTTTATCGTAGGTTATCGTACGATATAAATCGGATGCATAAAAGGGGCCAAGACGCTCTGGTTTATCAACTTAAGATTCCCATCCCAATTCTCAATTTTTTGAAGAGACTGAAACAACTGTCTCATTTTCCTGTAATCAACTGTAACTGTTCCGTAATTGTATATAATGTCACTGAGACGTTACGTGAAGTTTACCGTGTACTGCTGCTCTACTACTACATTACAGCCCAAAAATCGGAAACTTCAAGTGCTATCAACACGTGGGATCCACAATATATTAAAAATACGTCTAGGCAGAGTAATCAAACCTAGCGCTTTATTGGTTATCACAGGGCTGATACGTCATCGGCATATTTTTTGTGAATAGGCTACAGTTGCAGTTCATTGAGTTAGACACGAATCCGCTCCCGAACCCCCAGGAAGACACGACGAGAAAGCTCTAGCCTAGCTAGGAGTGAAACCGCAACCACCACAAAACCTATCCCAACTCATGAACGCCGGTGGGTTGGGCTCCAGCCGGGCTGTTCAGGACCACGTGGCAGCATTTTTGAGTATGTGATGTACCCAACGCGATGACGCCGAAGTCCTTAATTGTCGCGGGACAGACGTCCTGCTTTGAATCTGCGACTACGGCAACGGGCTACGGGCTATGGCTTGTCCTCCACCTTCTGGCGGGAGCAGAGGAACACCACCCAGCCAGGCCAGAGTTAAGCCGGTAGCAGTCTCTTCCCCTCTCTCCCGCCAACGACGTAACTCCGCCGAGGCGGGGGTAACAAGTGAGGGGGAGAGACCAAGCACTACTATGGTTCGCCTGTGTTTTAATGGACATCACGGATATGGCGTGACTGTTCCGTCACAGCTACTGGCTAAGGAATTCCACCTTTGGCTCCCTTTCGCGCGGCGCTAATTGCATCCCGGGTAAACACCCAGTCAACTTTCGCGCGATGATGCACATATGTCCCAACCATCAGCGCCGATGCCTCTGAAGGAATGCATTTACGTTCAAAAGCATAGCGTGTCTGGGTGGAGTGTTGGACTCACCGAAGGCCACCCGCCAACCGTGAGTCACTTGCAGACACCGCGTTCGCAGGCAATTCGAATCTATGAATCCCGACGCCCACAAAACGGAACGACTGAAAGGATACTGAACAGGGAAGAGATCCCTGGCTCCCAGACTGACGGCGTTAGTCGGAATTCACCGCACCTCGTTCAGCTACCAGGGACGCCCCCTCCCCCGTCCCCCGTTTGCCAAGCACACACTCTTGGCCTGCCATACATCTGCTCCAATCCAGCCGAAGGCCAGTTACTCTCCTGTACCACGTTAAAGTAGTATGTACTTGGCGGGGATGGCGATGGCGGGAAGCCACCGGGTATAACGGTATTGACCCCTAACCTCTCGCCACTGGGAATAACCCCAGGCACCCGCCCGCGAGAGTTCGTTGTCAAGCAATCGGGTATGCATAAATCCCCTAATACATGCTACCAGTCTGTAGTTATGCAGGCGGATGATGGCGCTGCCACCTCAAGGTAAGCCTTCATACCATGGGTTTTGTCAGAAGTTTCCTTGCCATAGCCTTTAGGGATCCCTCCCTTACCCATAAGGCAGTCCCTTACATTTTAAACATTTACTTCCGTTGTTACCTAAAATCGTGTGTTGAGAACGGCATCACCCAACTGAGCCCATTAATACAAGGTATCACACTCTGTAGGATGTAAGAGTGCAGTAATCTTATGGGCACTGTGTATGTTCTGTATCCTTGCGACTTTTATAACTGTTGTCTTCTCGTCAAAATTTCTAGGAAAAAGTTTATCAAGAAATGTTTGAAATATTCGGCGACTCGGATCGCGAAGTGACGGTCGAGGATACAAAACGCATGCAATATACAGAAATGGTTATAAAGGAATCTTTGAGGCGGTTTCCTGTTGCAATTGTGCTACTTAGATACGTCGAAGAAGACATTGAACTGAGTAAGTTTATTTACATAATCGTTGTTTTTAAATGTGCATACAAGCTTTGCGATATAAAGTATCACTTACTCGCCAGAGTAAATAAGTAGGTTAATTAAGATCAGGTTAGGTACATTTTATATTATACGTTTAGTATTTGTGTACACTGAATATATTACAGCGTAAAAGATATACATTTTTACAGAAAACGTATGCACTTGTGTTTCATTAACAGTGAGCAGTTAGTTTTTCGTTAATTTGTAATATAAATACAATATGCACCACAACACACAGTACCAGATACATATAATAGTTAATAATAATAATGTCTTTACCTCAAGATGTTTTTTCCTTATTTGGAACACGTTTCGGGATACTTAGTGTTCCCATTCTCAGCCTTCTTAATTTTGAATCTTGTGGAGTAGTTGTGTGTTGGTTGGTTGTTATTATGGTTTCCTGTTGGTTTTTGGTTTTTAAATTGGTATTATTTTATATATTAGTGGTGTATATACTAGTATTTTGTGTATTTCTGATGTTAAGTGCTTTGAAAATTGTGTCATGTTTTGTATTGATTTTTATTTGTTCAGGCATTAGTTTGTTTTGTGTTTTGTGTTTGTATATATGTGTAAATTTTCCCAAATGTTCATTTCCAATATACCCAATTCATGTCTTATCACATCGTTTTTAATTCTATCATTTCGTGTACACCTCTTTACGTATCTCAAGAAATTTATCTCTGCAGCTTGTATATGACTTGTATCTTTCTTAGATAGTACCCATTTTTCGGTACCGTATAAAAGTGTGGGGACTGCCATTTAAGTTTCCACCTTGTAAAACTTCATTTGAGTTTCCTTTCTTGTTTTTCTTTCTAAAGATCTTTTAATAGTGTTACAAATCGCCTGAAATCTGTTTATCTTTCTCTCGATGTCCTCGTCAAATTAATATGTAAATATCACATCCTACGAATTGAAAGTACTTTATTATTGATCAGGGGCGGCTCGTTCTTAGGGCGCTAAGGCGCGCGCCCTCCAGATTAAATCATGTCACTAAACAATCCATATCACCGCTCGTGGAAAGTCATTACTGTATATCTTTATTTAATACTTCGGACGAGAAAATGTTTTCGTGTTAGGTAATAGCAGAAATGTTTTCGGAACAGCATCACGGCGCTCTTCCAATCGCGCCCATTTCTCCATCCCGCACTCTGTCCAACGTAGAATGAACCTGTAAGCTTATAGGCAGTATTTCCACTGGCAATTGGCGCGTCTTCTATCGCGCCTCGTTGAGCAAAATGTGAAGTGATTTACTCCTTACAACTAATCGCAGACTATTGATAATGTGAGATTTGCTCTTTTAGGTGTTTACTTTCTCCGCTGTGATTAATTCAGTGCAGGCATTTGGTTAGTGTTTAGGTTTTGAGTGTGTGATTTATTTAATAGCTTCACGAATAATTTAGGCCAAATATTGTAGTGTCGAATTATTAGGTTTTGTTTTATCATTTTACCCAAGTGTCTGCAGGAAAGAAATCGAAAAGGAGATACACGCTTCTGAATTTGTGGCAATCGAATGTGACTAGACAACCGATGTGACAAGCCACTACGTATGGTATTAGTTCTGTTTTTAGATACGTGTTTAAGGGATCGGTATACGAAAGGTTTTGAAGCTTTCTCAGTCCTGAAGGTAAATGTGCAGAAACCTTAGCAAAGTTCATAATGGACAACATAAATCCTCTTCTGCACACGTCACAGGAAACGTTAATAGCTTAGACTTATATGGCGTTAATGTTATGTGTGGTTCTGTTGGAGGTGTACAGGCAAAAATTAAAGAAGTGTATCCGCTCGCCGTAAATATAGTGTGCTACTTTTTTGTGGGAACAGTATAGACATTTTTGTGGACACTTTCGACACTAAAGAGACAGTGAAGAGCCTAAGAATGTGTCTAGTTATGTTTATTAATAAAATCGCGGACTATCTACAGCAGCTCACAATGTTTGGCGTGAGTTCAAATTTTTATAAAGCCTAAAGGCCGCGCCCTCCAGCCTCTTAAGTCACGAGCCGCCACTGTTATTGATCGTAATTTTTGATCTTGTGGGATGTTTGCCTAACACACAAAAATCGTATACAAACAATATTGAAAATATACCAAGGGAGAACAAAAAAAAATAAATAAACAAGGAGGATCTCCTGTATCCACATAATGTATCCACATTGCATAAATTAAAGAAAATGCAATCACAGAAGGGAAAAACGGGGTAATGAATACAGACGGGGACTGTGTATAAACAAAATTGCCAACCATGCTACAACAAGATACAACAAAATTAAACATTATGAACACAACGGTCGAAAGGATAGTAATAATGATAGTCACAGTTGTAGAAATAACATTGTTTATAAGATATAGTTTTATAGATATAGTTGTATAGTTTGAATAGTGTATACCCAGCTGAGATGAGAGACACATTACTTCACTCTTGTTATTTGAGACTGCTAATTCAAACAACAAGATGAACAAAGCCTACAACATTTCCAAAATAAAGTGATCCATAGTATGTTTCAAACACATTTCTTCATATTGACTTATGTTTGCCAACAGCTCGTGAAGAGAGTCAAAGTAAGTCAATTTTTACGAAAGTCAACATTTTTAATACCTTAACGTAACATAAAGTTGGTAAATCTATGCAAATGACATTGTAGTTTAAAGAAATGTAGTTGTTTTTTAAAAATATATTACTGGGCAGTACAGCCAACTAACCCCGCACAATTTACATACTTCAAAAAGTGTATTGGTAGACCTCCTCTACTATCATCTTAAGTACGGTTAAAACACACGCTAACGACACAAAACATAGTTTCAAACATGGGACACATTTCAGTGTCCACCCAAAGAAACTAGCGGTCAGTTTAATAAAGAAGGCTCAAACGCTTCAAGCTCTCATAATCCGGACAGAATCTGATCTGAGCTTATTATTGTGTTTGCAACTCTTCTCAGAAGCACGGATAGCGTCTAAAATAACGTTTCAATGCATATGAAGCAATTTAAATGCGTTTGTCATATGTTACAGGTGACGGCTACAAGCTGCCGGCGGGGTGCAACGTGCTGGTCGCGCCAGGAGGAGTCCAAAGGGATCAACTAGCGTACCCTAATCCGGAAACGTTTAATCCGGACAACTTCACTCCAGAGAGAATAGCCCAAAGGCACAAATGTAGCTACATACCGTTCAGCTATGGTCCTAGAGGCTGTCCAGGTTTGTACCGTTAACTATCATGTAGCCGAGTGGCGAAACTGGGGTCGTCCCTTCCCGGACCTATTAACATTTTCAGAAAATTAAAATTTTCCATGATCACCTAACGTAGGACTATTTCTAAACTGGTTGTCACTGTGTGTGTGTGTGTGTGTGTGTGTGTGTGTGTGTGTGTGTGTGTGTGTGTGTGTGTGTGTGTGTGTGTGTGTGTGTGTGTGTGTGTGTGTGTGTGTGTGTGTGTGTGTGTGTGTGTTAATATAAGCCTTATAAATAATTGTCGAAGAAAAAGAATTACTATATTTGTAAATTAATGCAATGTGTTTTCTTAATAATGACAATCACACCTCAAAATTTGCTAAATAACTTACGTACCGCAGCCTTGAAAAAATTACGCGCTCGCCAGAAAACCAAGGCAAAGAACCTATATTAATCTACCTTTTAATTTACCTTCATCTTTTTCGCCCAGAAATATTTTCCCTACAGGTTACGCCTACTCCAGTCTAATTTCTCTTTGATTCGGACAGTCGTCTTTCCACAGCAAACTAGCAGTTTTTGGACTATAATTCGAAAAAATTAAAAAATGGTATTGCTGGATTTTAAATAAAAAATAACGTACTTTAACACAAACTATTGGATGTTTAATTAAAACATTCCTGTGACAACATGCTTAAATAAAAGTGCGAAGAGATAAATAAAACCGGGTGTTTGAAAATATCTTCAGACAGACTCATGTCCAGATTTATTGAGACTACAGATTTAGAACTCGAGTGATTCCCAGTGACTTAATTTGAATAACAATTAAACAAGCTAAAATATTTCAAAATCAGTCCTCCTCTATATTTTTTTCAATCCTTGTACTTCACGTTGGTTTACCCAAAAACTTCAGGACGCAAAGCATTTATATAATTATATGCGGGAAAAATCCTGAATTTCTCATTTAATGAGAATAATTGGGGTTCAACCTCAAGCTAGTTTTATTCCTCCTCCGCAGGAGCAGCTCCTGGTTACAGTTAGCGCTCTTTCATTCTAAAATTAGTTACGGTCAGGCTAAACAAATGAACTGAGACGACAACTATGCGCGGTCCACTAAAGCAAGAATACTTCTCCACTTAGAGTTAGAGAATAACTTCACTTAGAGAAAAAATGACTTGACTTAGAGAATATTTCAAGTAATTTTCGTTCTCTACAACATACTAATGTAGCTATGAACAACCTGTATTTCGCACTGATTACATTAATACATTTTCCGTGCTATCAGTTTTACAACACAATAATTTTTTTTATTTATGCCGTACCTCTTGTATGAAAAAATGGTAATCTCCACTGAACTAAATTTCCGGTAAGTAACAAAAAACTGTTCAAAAAGAATGCAGAGAATAGAATGATAAAATATGTTATTGTTATGTAAAATAGTAAGCCAAGTAATATAAATAGTAAAAATTATTTATTATAAATTATTATAGTATACGAGGGTCGGTTGATAAGTTTGCTGAACGACATCTATAGCTTAGCGATAACATTTCCCGTTGTGTTCTAAGCTTCGTGTTTTATATAAAAACCTGTCAATTTTCAAATCTATCTGTCAATTTATTGACTCTTTACCAGCTGTTTGAAGTCAGGAGCGTTTTAAAAATAGACAAAATCAAACATTCTGCTGTGATTGAATTCTTGGTTAAGAAAAGTCCAGAGCCAATGAAAATTCACAACTAACCAGTAAGTGTGTTAAGAGATGCTGCGCATTCAAATGGGATTTAAGTGGGCACTCGAGTTTAAACGTGGTCAAACGAGCATGGAAGTTTTGCGGTATTTAAGCGTCCACTGCGGTGGTCATCTTCATTGCTCGTACGACCGAGTTTAAACTCAAGTTTCCACTTACACATCATTATTCTGGTAGGTCTAACATCTAACACATTCAACATTTCTTTGTCAACTTCCATTGGCGCTAGACCTTTTTTTAACAAAAAATTCAATCACAGCACAATGTTTCATTTTGTCTACTTTCAAAACACGCGTTACGAGTAAATTTCAGGCAGCCGGTAAACAGTAAATAAATTGACAGGTAGATTTGGAAATTGACAGGTAGATTTGGAAATTGACATGTGTTTATACGAAATACAACTCTTGTAACACGCGAACACTTTTAGTTCTACCCTTAAGCTGTAGATGTCGCTCCGCTAACTTTTCACTTGACTCTCGTGATGTAGTAGTTATTATACAGTAGTTAAAATTATAAAGCTAAAATACAATATAATCAATAAGCTACACTTAATCACGAAATTTGAAATAAGTTACCATCACTAAGACTAACTCAGAAATAAATAAGACACATACTAAGGGTGTATTTTTACATGAAAAATAATAATAATGATTATTACACACACACACACAACACACACAGATACATATATAATTCTTTTTTAATCAGATCTCTTCTTCCCTTCAACCCAGAGATTGGTGGGCTTACAATTTCTTCCCACAAAATACAAAAGACAGTCCCTTAATCAGTGCATACCTTCTTCCTCCTTTTTATCTTATCCGCATAGGCTTACTCCTGCTTGGGCCGTCCACTCCCACTACTCCCCTCGACCAGGGTGGGGAACCAGTATGAATGGCGTAGCAGGTTACCAAACATATACCCTATTACTTCTCCTTTTTCCAGTGGTTCCAATCAGCCTCCTTCATTCAGGTACTCATTTATCACGTACTCATCCCGTCCGTAATATTTTAAGCCCCTCCTCCAGCACTCCATCTCAAAAGCTTCAAGGTAGCACCTTTCCAATTTCTTCAGGATCCCGCTTTCCGAGCCATATATGCGTGAGCACTAAATGTAACGTTTTACTCCTCTTCTTGTTGGTACCCAGGGGCACGCTTCCAGACGCCAGAAGATATTCTTTTCTTGAAAAATACTCCTCCTGCTTGCGCAATTCTACTTTTTACATATTTAGCGCAGCTCCCAAGATATATAAAGGAATCAACTTGAATTAGCGTCCTACCGTCCAGAAGTATCCAGCCTTCCGTATTCCCGTTTTAGAACATTTCATGACTTTTGTTTCTTCTTAATTATTCCCGTGCTGCATTTATGTTATAGGATGTTGTTTACCTGACAAATTACATTCTGTAGTTTTTCTTCGTTGTTTCCGGAAAGCGAAATTTCATCTCCAAAATGAATGGTTTTATGACATACTATATTATTATTCCATTGTTGCCGGTTTCCATAAGCACGTTAATCAGATAATCATAATATTCCTCACTATAATATGTGATATAATTAATATTTCATATATTTTTTTTTTATTTTTTGGGTTACTGCGAGGGAAGTACGCCAGCAATTAGAGCCCGTTAAAAGTGACACTTGTTAGCGTTGTTCGAGGGTGGGCGGCGAAAGGGAACAAACCTTTCCTTTCCATTAAGACGTCGTAAAAACTATTCTCGAACAACGAGCTGTACGGCACATGTTGCAGCCAGCTGGACCATGCGTGGGAATGCCCGACTCCACAATTAGGACAAAAGGAGGCTACCGTTACATCTGTCCAGTAGCGAGAAAAACACAGAACCAACGGCGAGAGTATTGTTCAAAACCATGTGTGCGACTTCTCAAAGACAATGGTTTATGCAAGGACAATAGGACAGGCGACTAAGTGACGCTAAGGGAGAGCACAGATGTTATGCCACCCGCAAGTCGACGGAGGAAATCGTCAGCGTACCAACAATAAGAGAATTCGACACGCTACACCAGAAGTAGCAGATGTGATTTTGAAACAGAGCCTTAACACTGATTCCAGGAACGGAACAACGTACGTAAGACAGCGACTCATCTAGTCCACGTGGACTATGCCAAATTCAAGTCGAAAAAGCCAACCAGCCAATGAGGAACGAGAATTCCGGAGGGAACTTCCGTAGGGGATGGTTCAGAGATAAGCTTGAGACCAGAGAGCGAATCTCGTGTATGAACGTCCCTCTCCAAACGGCACTGGGTGGAGAATTCGTTGGAAATACAGACTGGAGACGAAGGGACACAAGGAGGTCCATGGAATGAACCTATCAAAGATGAATTGGTGGGAAGTTTGAGTGTTCATCAGAGTCCCAAGAGTGGGAACAGCAGAAGAAATAAAAACCATTTACACGGGGAGACGCGCTCTCAGTTCATTCAATTTTTAAGCTCAGTTTACTACAAATTTTATCTCAGTTTATTACAAATTGTACTATAATTCTTAACTCGGTTTACTCAGAGTCTCGAACAGCCTATTGAACTTGTATTTCATTTTATAATGATTCAGTTATAAGAACTTAAAGCAGTGCGTAAGTTAAAATGCATTTCGGTGGAGACGATTAAGACATTATTACGAATAAATGGAAGTGCGCGAATAAAACTCAGAGCGTAAACGGAACAGTAGTTTTCGTGATGAAACGCGAGTAACAATCTATATAATTTCTATGTAATTCATCGTCATAAAGACACGGACATTGTGAAGTGATATTCTTGAACAATTACAGAAAAAGTAGTGATACTACAATGTTTAGTAATTAACTCAAATAAATAGAATTGTGAAAAGTGCCTAATGAACTCGAAAACGACCTAGGCGCCGAAAAGAGTTGTCGTGCGGCATAGACAGTTATTAGGAGCATACGGTATCGAACTGTGAAACGCGAGATAGACAGATGCGCGCGTAGAACTTAACCGACCGATTACGAGAACAATGCGACTACTTGTATTATATTAAACTTAAAGCTCGAAGTGACTGTCGCGGGGTGCGGGAGTGTTTACGATCAAGTGGCCTATGGATTAATTTCACTCATCAATGCAGGGAGACAGCACGGCAGAACGAGTAAAGTACAAAACTAATCTCTTCTTATAATTAGTAATTTATCAAACACCACTGACCTGACACTTAGAACCAAAACCACCTGAGAAAGTTATATAAATATGAGTCAGATATATACGAATCCATAAGTAGGGAATATTATGTTCTAGAATATTATACATGTCTTCTTGTTAATATATTTTGTACTATGTATGTATTTTGATGTGTTTGTTGCAGGAGCAGGATTTTATCTAAGTATATGATTGATATGTGTATTATTAATTATGACTATTTCATGCATATAAATGTTCAATGTGTTTTAACGTAAATACTAAATACGAATTATGAGCACACCACATTTTAGTTAGTAAGGTCATTGCAGACGAAGAAGCGTCAATATTTGATCGCTCACCTAATTGTTTAAATTTGTTCATTGAATTGTTAAAAGTGGAACAGAATTTTATTGTTTTGTTGAAGAATTGTAAGTGCTCGTAAATTGATGTTATGACATGAAGAAGAATGAATATGATTTAATAAATATAAGTTAGAATGGATTCGTTAGTATTCTATTGATTATGTAACAAACCTGACTCACAACTTAACCTTTCATTCAACAGTATCTATATTAATAATTCAAGGTAACGATTATCAATTCAACTAATCAGAAAGATGCACAAAATAGAAGTTTTGAAGACAGTTAAAGTCAAAAGTAAATTCATATGTAGCAAGTTGGAGTGTGAATAATTAATTAACTCTAACTCAATTCATACAATTATTCGTTATTTAAAGAAATGAATTTGTTAACATTACATATGGGAGATCAACACATGACATTAATTACATCGTATATGCTAACCCAAGCTCAGAGTTAGATACATTTGATCACAACTTTATTAAAGGGATAATTAAATAATCTATGCATAAAATTAACACAGATAAATATCAAGTAAAGATATACGTACCTATAAAAGTATCCAATCAAATTTTATATAATTCATAATCAAATCAATTTATGCAATTAATCTACATACATATATCATCGTATATAGCGTCCAACTACGGGGCTAGATACATGTAAGTACGACAAAGTTCGTACCAGCAACAATTTCATAATTACAGATCAACAAATTTATAATTAATAACTAATCAATTTATGTAAATAATTCGCATAAATATTAGCATTGTATATGGCTCCCAAAGAACGTGGGGCATAACAAACTACATATACAACAAATTTAACGTTGTATATGAGAGCCCAACGCGTGGCACGAGAAGAATTGTGCTATGAAACTATTGTAATAACGAGAAAATTCACTATCAATAATAGGCATAATAATTTATGTACTTAATTAATCAGGCATAAATTATTATCATTGTATATGGCTACCCAACGAGGGGTAGTGCAAAACCAATTCTTGTAGAACAAAGATAATTAATTAATATATGCAAATAAATTTGCATACAGATTAATATTAACACTGTATATGGCGCCCAACCTGATGGCCGATTAATAGGGATAATCCTTGTTAAACGAGCTGGTTAAGTGCAGGCAGTGGTATAGTAGAATAGCTAGTAGTTTGATAAAGTATAACGTAAGCATTAGAATAAAAAAAAAACAAATACTTGTAAAACAACTCTGAATGATTACACGAAGTCGAGCAAGAATGGCGACTAATAATAATAATTCCGAAAGTCAAGAATTCGACGTTAACAATGAGTTAAACATAGAAGGACGAGAGGAGAACGCGACGCCCAGCGACGACGTTAGCGCGTGTGAATCTGAGATAATGGCGGGGGGGACAGGTGTCCCAACCCGGCGAATTAAATCTACAAATGCTACTCGAGAAGCTGACCGAGAAGTTAGATCAGCAGAAGAATGATCTGAAACAGATGCAGGAAAAACAAAACGAAAAACAAAACTTAATTACGGAGAAATTGGAACAGCATAGCAGGTAACAAAAACAAATGCAGGAGGAATTAAAAAGACACAATGAAGAACAGATCAGCAAAATAACACTAGATCTGCAGGATTACGCTAAGAAGTGGGATGAGAAAATTAGCGATCTACAAAAGAAGAGTGAAAGTTGTATAAAAGAGTTGAAGAATTAACTGAAGAAACAGGTAAGAGGGAATAAAGAAGTGAGAGAGAGAGACCGTCAAGAGTGGCAGGAAGCCATAAATAATACACAGAAGGTAATCGAACAAGTCGACCAAAAATTAGATCACCAAATCCAAGAGACGAAAAATAGAAACGAGGAATGGAGAAGAGAAGTACAGAACAATATAGTACAACGACAACAAGAGCAGGGAGAAGCCGTCAAAGTATTAAAGCAGAAGATCGTTGAAGTGGACGACCGTCAACGCACGGTGGAACAGAAGACCACAACAACGGAGAAGGAGAAGGATGTGAAAATTGAAGAGTTAAGAAGTCACATCAATCATATTAAAAGTGGACAAGAAAGACTACAGCGACGGATAGCGGAAACTGAGATAGGACCGTCCACGAGAGCGAATGGAAATAATAACTCCGAACTCAAATACAACGGAACAGACCGTTTTCCTATAGAGTTCCTAAAAGAATTATCCGAACACCAGCTGATGTACTACCCGGCGGATAACGTGAAGTGGATTGGGAAACATCTCGAGGCCGATGCAGCTATATGGTGGCGTGTGGTACGTGACCAGATCAAGAACTTCGATGAATTTAAAGAGACCTTTACGCAGAAGTATTGGGGCCCGGAGAAACAGGATGATGTCCGGAACAAGCTGGAGTATGGTCGTTTCGACTGGCGTGGGAGTATGAGCGCTGTCCAATACATGGAACGACAACTTCTGGAAAGCCGTCAGCTTACACCGCCGCTCACGGATTATCAACTGATTAGGAAGATAACGCGACATTATGGACGAGAACTAGAGATAGCGAGCGTCACTAGGGACGTCAGGACGATCCAGAATCTCGAATCATTGATTTCTGAATATGCCATGATCCGGCAAAGAAACAGTAGAGATGATCGGTTTGTGCGTCAGACAGACAAGTTGAACGACCGGGACACAAGAGGGGTGCCTCATGGTCAACAGAATAACGCCGTGAACACGGTAATTACGGAGCCAAAACCTTCACACTGGCAACATAGAAAGGGGGAAGGAGGGAACTACCGACAACCCCAACATTTCAGTAACAAGCCGGCAATGAATACCATTGAATTTGTAAACAATTGAGCCTCAACGTCTACCGCTAAGTTTAGTGGAACAGTAGAAAAAAAAAATTAAGTGGGTCACATGGAAAGATAGCCGTTCGTCGACCTACACTACAACAGTACGAGACTGATATTTTGTTACCTGATTTACGACATGAGTTAGTCCTAGATGAACAAACGCAACTGGAAAAGCGAATCTCAAAATGTCCAGAGATTGAGGTAAAATTTAATGGTGATGTCACAGTTTTAGCCTTGATTGATACGGGTTCTGCCATTAACGGAGTATCAGAAGAATGGTTTAACAGAAATAAACAACGCCTGCGTCCATACGAAGAACTCCGCATGAACAACACGTTAATTGTAAGTGCAGTCGGCGGAAGGTCTAAATTAATTAGAAAACAAATTATGTGTGAGATTTATATTGATGATGTTAGGTTAGATTGTGTTTTCCTAGTAATACCGAATTTAATTAGGGACTGCATATTAGGAATCAGCTTTTTAAAGGAAGAGGGATGCGTAATCGATATGAAGAAGGGAACCATCGAATTCGAAGGGAGGACTGGTGAACAGGAACTGCGGATACCAATCATACATATGGAACTGTTAGAAGAGGACTGGGACGGAATCGAGAGGAGGATTGATGAGAAGGTCGACAGTGTGACATGTGAAGACGAAACGACGAGGGAGGAACTAAGAAGGATTTTAGTAAGGTATCAGAATGTATTCCGGGAATGTTCAGGACGGATGGATTGCTACGAACATGAGTTTCGAGTGACGGATAAAACACCATATTTCCAACGCGGGTGGCCAATCCCAATAGCGTATAAGGAAAAGGAGGACGCCGAAATCAGCAAGATGCTAAGATATGGCGTGATTGAAAGGTGCAGTAGTCCATACGTCAACCAAATGGTCACCGTAATAAAGAAAGATGGGAATGTACGTTTGTGTTTAGATGCGAGGAGGATAAATAGTGTCACTGTTCCAGACTACGAAGGACCGACTCCGATTCAAGAAATCCTGGCGAGATGCAGTAACATGAAATACTTATCAACAATAGATTTAACGAGTAGTTTTTGGCAGGTTCCGTTGAAACAACAATGCCGAGATTACACCGCATTTCTGTACGAAGGAAAGTGTTACACATATACCGTAACTCCATTTGGACTTAGTACCAGTTCCGCAGCCCTGACGAGAGGTTTAGATATGGCATTATCCAAGGAGGTGAAAGAGAATACAATCATCTACGTCGACGATTGTCTTTGTTATTCGTCTAACGTAAGCACACATTTGGAGAATATTGAAGCATTACTTACAAATTTATTGGCAGCCAACCTAACAATAAATTTGGAAAAATCACAATTTTTTCGCAAGGAGATCGCATACCTTGGGTATCAGCTTACTACTAATGGTATACGAGCATCCGAAGAGAAAGTAGCGGCAATCAGGAAGTTCCCGACCCCGAAAAATCAAAAGCAGTTAAAGGGATTCCTGGGACTTACAAATTTTTACAACAAATTTACAAGTAAATATGCAGAAGTCACACAACCTTTGTTAAGTCTACTTAAAAAGGGTCAGAAATTTAATTGGATGCCCGATTTTGACCAGTGTTTCCAACAGGTCAAGGACTTGTTTATCAATACTGTTATCTTAAGTTTTCCGCAGGTAAATAAGAGGTACTTCTTACAATGTGATGCGAGTAATTTCGCGTACGGAGGACAATTATACCAGTTGGACGACGATAAAAACATCTGCGTGGTAGCGTATACTAGCAAAACGTTCAAAGGTGCAGAACTAAACTACTTTACGACGGAAAAGGAGCTTCTAAGCATAGTTCGATGTCTGGAAAAATTCCGAATTTACGTTTTAGGACAACCATTGACCATAATAACAGATAACAAGGCGTTGATCTTCATGAGTAAGTATCACCTAAACAACTCAAGGATCACACGTTGGATACTGAGTATTCAAGAGTATAACTTTGATATCATTCATTGTATGGGAAAGGAGAATATTGTGGCCGACATCTTGAGTCGTTACCCAGGGGATATGACGAAGGAAGATCCAGCCGACGACAGTTATGAGTATCAAATGAACCATACAATAATTAAAATGAGTAAAGAAATGAACATGATGTTAAAGAACTTCGCGACGTACCAGTTAGAAGATAAGAAGCTACAGCAAATAATGAAGGATTTGACGACGGATGATAAGAATGAATTATGTAAATTTTATAAGTGTAGTAATGATAAGTTATATAGGAAAAGTAAGGGTCGATGGAAACTCTACGTACCGGAAAGCGTTACGGGGAGACTCATCGAAGAAATACACACAATGTACGGTCATGTTAGCAGTAAGAAATGTATAAAGTTACTGCAGGAACATTTCACTTTCGACCGAATGTCGAAGCGCGTACAGGCGTACGTAAGGACATGCGATAAGTGCCAAAAATGTAAGGATGCAAACAATCGTAACTTATTCGGTGGCACGAAGCCAATTACACCGACGAGTAAAGGTGAATTGATTAATGGCGATTTTTATGGACCGCTTCCAACAGCAGCAGCAGGAGTAAAGTATATCCTTGTCATTATAGATAACTTTACCAAGTATGTAAAATTATACACACTTAGAAGAGCCACAACAGTAGCTACGCTTCGTAGACTCCGGCAGTATGTAAATGAGTGTGGAAGACCGAAAGCAATACTCACTGATAACGGTACGCAGTTTACGTCCAAACAATGGGTTAAAGGACTAGAGGAACTTGGAATTATACCTAAATACACGGCGATAAGAAACCCGCAAACAAACCTTGCCGAACGCGTAAATAGCCAACTGGGTAACCTATTTAGGATATTTGTAGGGGACCAGCACACAAAATGGTCAAAATTCATAAATACCATAGAATGTTGCATAAATGAGGTCTACCATGAAACAATAGAAGTTACACCGTATGAAGCACATCACGGAAAAAAGCCGAGTCGTGTATGGGAGGAATTCATAAAGGAAAGCTACAATACGAAAGAAGAGACAGTGGATAACCACCAGATATTCGTTAGGATTAAACGGAAAAGAGAGCGACACGCAAAACGCGTGAATGAAGCGAACAAAATGACGAGATTTCAGGTAGGAAACTTGGTGTTAGTGCGGACACATTACCAATCTGATGCGATGCAGAGAAGAATCGAAAAATTTTGTGAGTTATACACAGGACCTTTTAAGATTAAAGATATTGTAGGCGAATCTACATATATATTAGTAGATAATTGCGAAGAAACTAAAATACGCGACAAATTCAATGTAAGACTATTGAAACCATATTATGTAAGGGGAGAGTAACTGTGGCGGAACACGGCATCAGCATGCGTGCGAGGGAAAAGTGTTTGTTCAAAGGCGAAGTAGTAAATAAACAGAGAGGGAGGTGTGAAGTAACGTAAGCCCAGCTGGCGAGGCTGACGACAACAGGTAGAGTTGTAGTTAGTAAGGACACCCTCCATGCGAGACAATGTTATAGTCGGACTATACATACTTCACTAATGGACAGCAGAAAAAGAAATGAGCTAAGCGTCAGAATAGGAGGAGAAAAGACCGATCTAGATGATAAAGAATAACGGTAGTAGGCGCGAATGCAATCTACTAGTTAATTCATTCAGAATTGTCTAGACGAAACCTTAAACTTGTAATAAATTTAAAATGTCAGATTTTATATATTGTATAGATTGTAAATTAATTAACAGACGTACTTGTTATACTATTAAAATTTGTTTATTGAAGGACAGATATAAGCAACTGAGTTGCATAACAGAATTAAATATTGTAATAAGTTATTAGAATTAATTATTGAACTTAAGATTGTATTAGAAGCATAGAAAGAAGGGATATAAAATATGCTTATTTGACCTGTAGAATTATACAAATTCGATTTATTTTGTTGTAAATAATTATACGTGTGTTTAACAGAAATGTAGATTCAAAGTACCAGAGGGTAGGAAGTACGATGAATGTTTGTAAATAAGTATATGATGTCTTGAAAAAGAATGTTTTTAATCGCAAATTAATTTTAAAGGTAATAATAAAATTGTTTGAAGTATCCATAAGCAATAAATTACTGCTAGTATTTATATAGTTTCTATTGTATACGTAAGTAAAAAGATAGCTTGTAAACAAAATAATTACCATTTGTTTATGTAATGTATGTGTATAGACAGATCTAGGAACGCACTAGAGCGTATAGTTTGTAAATGGATTCGTATTTATATTTGGTGAACAATAAATTAAACACTAAGGTGAATGAAAAAAAAAAGAAAAAAAAACGGTCTAAACAACAGTAGGTCAGTCGAGAGGAAGATATAGGTCAGCTATACTCGTTCCAATGGGAGATGGCCAATGCACTTAGTGATCGTACGCGAGTAAGGGCGAAATATGAATTAGTCGTTCCGATTAAATCTGCACGACGAATCATATTTGGGAACACTGTGATATAATTAATATTTCATATATTTTTTTTTAATTTTTTGGGTTATTGCGAGGGAAGTACGCCAGCAATTAGAGCCCGTTAAAAGTGACACTTGTTAGCGTTGTTCGAGGGTGGGCGGCGAAAGGGAACAAACCTTTCCTTTCCATTAAGACGTCGTAAAAACTATTCTCGAACAATGAGCTGTACGGCACATGTTGCAGCCAGCTGAACCATGCGTGGGAATGCCCGACTCCACAATTAGGACAAAAGGAGGCTACCGTTACATCTGTCCAGTAGCGAGAAAAACACAGAACCAACGGCGAGAGTATTGTTCAAAACCATGTGTGCGACTTCTCAAAGACAATGGTTTATGCAAGGACAATAGGACAGGCGACTAAGTGACGCTAAGGGAGAGCACAGATGTTACGCCACCCGCAAGTCGACGGAGGAAATCGTCAGCGTACCAACAATAAGAGAATTCGACACGCTACACCAGAAGTAGCAGATGTGATTTTGAAACAGAGCCTTAACACTGATTCCAGGAACGGAACAACGTACGTAAGACAGCGACTCATCTAGTCCACGTGGACTATGCCAAATTCAAGTCG
The DNA here is from genome assembly GCA_034769895.1 of Magicicada septendecula. Lineage (NCBI taxonomy): Eukaryota > Metazoa > Arthropoda > Insecta > Hemiptera > Cicadidae > Magicicada > Magicicada septendecula. The sequence goes on along the minus strand of CM068373.1, from coordinate 135,300,399 downwards.
AAAAAGCCAACCAGCCAATGAGGAACGAGAATTCCGGAGGGAACTTCCGTAGGGGATGGTTCAGAGATAAGCTTGAGACCAGAGAGCGAATCTCGTGTATGAACGTCCCTCTCCAAACGGCACTGGGTGGAGAATTCGTTGGAAATACAGACTGGAGACGAAGGGACACAAGGAGGTCCATGGAATGAACCTATCAAAGATGAATTGGTGGGAAGTTTGAGTGTTCATCAGAGTCCCAAGAGTGGGAACAGCAGAAGAAATAAAAACCATTTACACGGGGAGACGCGCTCTCAGTTCATTCAAATTTTAAGCTCAGTTCATTCAATTTTTAAGCTCAATTTACTACAAATTTTATCTCAGTTTATTAAAAATTGTATTATAATTCTTAACTCGGTTTACTCAGAGTCTCGAACAGCCTATTGAACTTGTATTTCATTTTATAATGATTCAGTTATAAGAACTTAAAGCAGTGCGTAAGTTAAAATGCATTTCGGTGGAGACGATTAAGACATTATTACGAATAAATGGAAGTGCGCAAATAAAACTCAGAGCGTAAACGGAACAGTAGTTTTCGTGATGAAACGCGAGTAACAATCTATATAATTTCTATGTAATTCATCGTCATAAAGACACGGACATTGTGAAGTGATATTCTTGAACAATTACAGAAAAAGTAGTGATACTACAATGTTTAGTAATTAACTCAAATAAATAGAATTGTGAAAAGTGCCTAATGAACTCGAAAATGACCTAGGCGCCGAAAAGAGTTGTCGTGCGGCATAGACAGTTATTAGGAGCATACGGTATCGAACTGTGAAACGCGAGATAGACAGATGCGCGCGTAGAACTTAACCGACCGATTACGAGAACAATGCGACTACTTGTATTATATTAAACTTAAAGCTCGAAGTGACTGTCGCGGGGTGCGGGAGTGTTTACGATCAAGTGGCCTATGGATTAATTTCACTCATCAATGCAGGGAGACAGCACGGCAGAACGAGTAAAGTACAAAACTAATCTCTTCTTATAATTAGTAATTTATCAAACACCACTGACCTGACACTTAGAAACAAAACCACCTGAGAAAGTTATATAAATATGAGTCAGATAGATACGAATCCATAAGTAGGGAATATTATGTTCTAGAATATTATACATGTCTTCTTGTTAATATATTTTGTACTATGTATGTATTTTGATGTGTTTGTTGCAGGAGCAGAATTTAATCTAAGTATATGATTGATATGTGTATTATTAATTATGATTATTTCATGCATATAAATGTTCAATGTGTTTTAACGTAAATACTAAATACGAATTATGAGCACACCACATTTTAGTTAGTAAGGTCATTGCAGACGAAAAAGCGTCAATATTTGATCGCTCACCTAATTGTTTAAATTTGTTCATTGAATTGTTAAAAGTGGAACAGAATTTTATTGTTTTGTTGAAGAATTGTAAGTGCTCGTAAATTGATGTTATGACATGAAGAAGAATGAATATGATTTAATAAATATAAGTTAGAATGGATTCGTTAGTATTCTATTGATTATGTAACAAACCTGACTCACAACTTAACCTTTCATTCAACAGTATCTATATTAATAATTCAAGGTAACGATTATCAATTCAACTAATCAGAAAGATGCACAAAATAGAAGTTTCGAAGACAGTTAAAGTCAAAAGTAAATTCATATGTAGCAAGTTGGAGTGTGAATAATTAATTAACTCTAACTCAATTCATACAATTATTCGTTATTTAAAGAAATGAATTTGTTAACATTACATATGGGAGATCAACACATGACATTAATTACATCGTATATGCTAACCCAAGCTCAGAGTTAGATACATTTGATCACAACTTTATTAAAGGGATAATTAAATAATCTATGTATAAAATTAACACAGATAAATATCAAGTAAAGATATACGTACCTATAAAAGTATCCAATCAAATTTTATATAATTCATAATCAAATCAATTTATGCAATTAATTTACATACATATATCATCGTATATAGCGTCCAACTACGGGGCTAGATACATGTAAGTACGACAAAGTTCGTACCAGCAACAATTTCATAATTACAGATCAACAAATTTATAATTAATAACTAATCAATTTAGTTATGCAAATAATTCGCATAAATATTAGCATTGTATATGGCTCCCAAAGAACGTGGGGCATAACAAACTACATATACAACAAATTTAACGTTGTATATGGCAGCCCAACGCGTGGCACGAGAAGAATTGTGCTATGAAACTATTGTAATAACGAGAAAATTCACTATCAATAATAGGCATAATAATTTATGTACTTAATTAATCAGGCATAAATTATTATCATTGTATATGGCTACCCAACGAGGGGCAGTGCAAAACCAATTCTTGTAGAACAAAGATAATTAATTAATATATGCAAATAAATTTGCATACAGATTAATATTAACACTGTAAATAATAACTGTTCCTCTTTACTTTCTAAGCAGTCAAGGAGTTAGACAAGTAGGCTGTCTTATATGAGCCGTTTCGGCATAGAAGAAAGGTAGTGTGGCCAGCACTATGCTACACACACCAAGGACCACGGAATGTTGTTCCAGGTACTCATTTCCACAGGCTCAGTCGACCTGCCTGGGACCTCTAGATTAGAAGCCGGCCACCGTACCCACTGGTCGAATAAGTCCCTTAACACTCATTATATTTATCATGACATTAAAACGTTCACGGCCAGAGTCTACTTCAGTAAAATTATTTTCTAGCAGTTGGTCTTTGGTTCTCATGTTACAAATCCAGACGTTTCGACTGCAGTTGTGGCAGTTATCTTCAGTGGTTCTTCCCTTCTGCTTGCGCCGTCTCTTCGTCAGTCGCCGAATGAGCAGAACGAAAGTTCCACTGAAGATGACATGGCCACCGCAGCTGCAGTCGAAACGTCTGGATTTGTAACAAAAGGACAACGGCCCAACAGTCCGAAAAATTATTTGACTGAACTCATTTTATTGTTCCAACGGTAACAAGGATTGTTGTATTAGAACAGTGTAAAGAGAATAATTGAACACAATCGATTCGCTAACTTTAGGTACAGTTCAAAATAAACATAGCCACTCGTGAATAACAATTGTTCCAGCTTGCGATTGTCCAAAACACGCTAATCTAATTCGCAATTAATATCGCTTATTAATAGTGTCTCACTAAATAACACAAGTCACTGACTACAGATGTCCGCACACAAAACGCACAGCGAATCGCTGAATATAAAACTGAGCGACTAGCTGCTTCGATTCATGTGTTTATACACCGCTGCGGTTGCTAGATGAATCTATCGCTTCCTGGATGAATTGCTGTGGCCGCCGCCTAAGAAATGCTGGAAACGACGTCATTGCCGACCTTGAATACATCTGTATGATGCACACGCCACTCCTACCTTACAGACTTAAGACTACTATAATGTTTGCGTTACCAGTACACATGCCCGGATGACGACGACAAATTTTGTTGAAACGTCGACACAGACGTTTTAAAATTGTGTATAGTCGAAGTCTGAATCTCAAAAAATATTTTTTTACTAGAAGTTTTCTTCTCTTCTTCTTCTTCTTCTTCTTCTTCTTCTTCTTCTTCTTCTTCTTCTTCTTCTTCTTCTTCTTCCTCCTCCTCCTCCTCCTCCTCCTCCTCTTCTTCTTCTTCTTCTTCTTCTTCTTCTTCTTCTTTTTCTTCTTCTTCTTCCTCCTCTTCCCCCTCTTCCCCCTCCTCCCCTCCTCCCACTCCTCTTCTTCTTCTTCGTCGTCGTCCTCCTCCTCCTCCTCTTCTTCTTCTTCTTCTCTCCACAGATTAGGTCCTAGTCGATCTGTTCCGGAACCCCATCTTCTCCTTCGTCTACCAACATCACTTTTCCCATTAAGTTCATATTTCAAGGCAAGTCTCGGTTATTTCACATGCGGTCCCAGTGTATCACATGCAGCATAATTTCCTATAATTGTCTTTAATCTTCTTGTACAAAGATTGGATTTTTAGTTCTTCTCTAATACCTTTATTTCTCTTCTTTTCCAGGAGAAGATTGGATTTTTAGTTCTTCTCTAATACCTTTATTTCTCTTCTTTTCCAGGAGAAAATATCCCTGTGTGTCTCTATTGTACTAAAAGTAGAGGTACATGCTAAATTCCTTTTTTGTCAATACCGTTTCCGTTTTGACTTAAACGGTAACACTCCAAGGATCTTTACCGTTTACTACACATCAATCGTTGGTCTACACCTCAAGTTTTGTTTCACGATATTAAGCGTTATTTTCAATGCACACTACACGGTAGGTTTACGGTTAATAAACGCATAAATTTGAAGAAATTGTTATAACGCAAGAAATACTGTGACTTCGAATCATCCAAATTTGAGGTTAAAAAGTTCGAATTAAGTGTTTCGAAGTTCAAACTCTGTATATTGATATTCGCTTAGTATTTTTTTATGCCATTGTGATTTTCTTTTATCGGCCATCTAAGGACCACATGCCAATTTCAATTCTTTACACTTTTTCTTTTCTTTTTTCCAATATTCTTTCATCTTTTCACTGTATCTCTCCTTCCTGTCTTGAGTCCATTTTGAATCTGCGTTTTTCTCTCTCCTACACTGGACTCCTTCCATTTTTAACACTTTTGCCTAAAAAACTTCTCTTTCAATTGCTTCTTCTGGGTGTATATTATTTTTTCTAAATCCTTTTGGACTTCTTTAAACCAACTTGATGATGACTTCTTCCCCCACGGATATTTGAAGATCTGCTTTGTTAACCTATTGTCGTCCAATCTATATAAATGTCCAAAAAATAGTAATCTTCTTTTTCTCATTGTTTCTGTTATATTTTCTATGCTTTGATATATTTCATCATTACTTCTTAATTTCCAACCTTCTGAAGTTTTGCGTGGGCCTAATATTTTCCTAATAATTCGTCTTTCCAATATTTCTAGTTTGTCTAAATTATCATTCAATGCTAGACATTCACTTGCATATAGGCATTCTGGCTTCACTACTGTACTGTAATGTCTTATTTTCGCATTTTTAGATATGCACTTTTTATTGTAAATATCTATAGTTATACCATATGCCCTTTCCATTTTATGAATCCTTTCTTTTATAACAGATTTCCTAAGCCATTCTCTTGAATTATTTTTCCTAGATACTTAAATTTTCTAACCCTCTCTATTCGACCAATATCTGTTAGCAAGAATTTTGGCGCATTTTTAATGTTCGTGAGAAATTTGTTTTTTTTTTTTGCAGAAATTCTTAAGCCTGTTCTACTGGCTATGTCCTCTAAAATATTAACTTGTGTTACTGCAGATGTCAGATGTTCAGAAAGTATAGCAAAGTCATCTGCGAATGCCAAACAGTTTATTTCAATATGTTTGTTCCTTCTTCCCAACATAACTGGTGATATTTTGCATTCCTTTAATTCTGCATTCCAAATTCTCACAATTGAAAAGAATTGAGGATAAACCATCACCCTGTCTTACACCTGTATTTATTTTGAACGGTTGAGATGTTTCTCCCTTGAATTTTATTTTTGAGACGGATTAAGGGTTTCACGGATTAGATTTGCCAATTTAGATTTAACACCAAATTCTCGGGTTATTTTATCTATAGTTTCTCTATCAACAGAATCAAAGGCATTTTTGAAATCAACAAATGTTACTACAGTCTCCTTTGAATTCAGCAGCCTGTGACGAATTATTGACTTCAGAATGAATATTTGTTCTGGACAGGATCTTCCCTGCCTAAATTAGTTTTTAAAAGTCTGATAGAAATTTCAACAATTATTTTGTACAAAATTTTCCTGCATTTCAACAAGTTTTAATTTTTCAAAAGATCTTTTAGTTCCCCTTATTATCCTTGCTGCTTCCTTTCTTTGTTGCTTAAATTGCTCGTAGTGTTCAGGTTTCCCTGAGCATTTCCACTTTTTCATTTTTTTGCTCTCTCTGCTAATGCTTCTTCACACAATTCATTCCACTATACGTACTTTTTATTTTTAACTAAATAATAAAATTTATTATCAGTAAAATAAATGCTACCTTTGCTGCATTATTGATTTCTCTAGATAACTCTGTGGTTGCTTTTCATTTTATGATTAATTTAGTTTACTTACATTTTTAGGTCAAGTCTACGCGATGTTTTCATTAAAGACGACACTGGCTTGTCTCTTGCGCAACTACAGGTTCCACACAGACCAAAAAATGGAGGACATCAAACAGTCAATGGACTTTCTCATGAGATTCAGCTGCGGTTATCCGGTGAGAATTGTACAAAGGAGACCAGCAACATGACATCATCGTTAACATTGTTTTTTATTTGACACTTTACTTTATGTTACTTAAACTGTACAAAATAGAAATATATGTGTGTCAGTTTCAAAACATTCTTCAGCGCTTCACTTCTGACTTTCAAACTAAATCGCCGTCCCCCCTCCGCCACCTAGTCCTGCCTAACACTGTCACCCGTCAGTGGCGAGACGTGTATTTTCTCTACACAACGTTTATTTTACAAAAGTCCTCAAAATACGCCCCACTTCGCCAGTCCCCAAAAAGTTAAGCAAAACATTCATAAAATGGCGTTTGTGATATCAAATCAAGAGAATTTTAACTAACATTTGAACATAGTGTACAGTTTTGAAAATTTCAAATTTTTCTGATCTTAGACCCAAAAATATGATCAAACATTTTTTAAATTGTAAAAATCCACCCGGATGTCAGACTAAAGGGAGTTTTAACACAAATATGATAGTTTGGAATGTTTAGCGTTTATTGTGTGATTTCTCTACAATTGTTACTATACTAAACAAAAGTAGTAGTAGTAGTAGTAGTAGTAGTAGTAGTAGTAGTAGTAGTAGTAGTAGTAGTAGTAGTAGTAGCAGCAGCAGCAGCAGCAGCAGCAGCAGCAGCAGCAGCAGCAGTAGTAGTAGTAGTGGTAGTAGTAGTAGTAGTAGTAGTAGTAGTAGTAGTAGGGTAATCGGGATTTTCGTAATTTTTTATAATTAAAAAATTATCTAATGTCGAAATTTATCCAATAATAAATGTACTACGTTCAATCCAGTGAGGGATTTCTGTAGCTCAAAGAGCATAGTACTTTTATTGTTCATCAGATAAGCAATGAAATTATATCATACCGATAATCAACTGAGTATGATGCGATTTCCAGACAGCATATAAATAACAGACTATTTATAATTGTTGATTATAAATTAGAGATTAACAGTAAATTCTTTAGCAAAACGTAACGAACAGCACACACAATCCGAAACGAAATTCAGAATGTGTTTCTCAAAACCGAATGAGAACGACCTAACCCGAACTTATCCGACATTCGCTCACGTCAGCGATAACCCGACTCTCACATTCGTCGGTTTGTGAGTCAGGGATGGCTGGCGTCGGGATTTTTGTTCACAGTGGCAAAATTTTAAGACTAAAAATCCGATGTGGGGAATTGGTAGGGATTTCTTTTTAAAATGACTATCTTCAAAAACTGAAACATTTGGAATTTATTGACAGAAAAAATTAAAGGCCTCCAGTCGTTGGTTTCATCAGCAGGAGCCTTCAAAAAAAGGATTGAAATAGACATTGTAGGACTAATCAGCGAATGCAGGTTCCTTAGGGGATGGATGAATAATGTTTCGACGAACTCACAAATCGTCCTCTTGTACAGTGGAGGTAGAATAACTGACACCGACAAAATTTAATTAGATCCAAACAGCAGAAATCAACAAAGGCACTCTTTTACAATAATTTAAATTAAATGCATCTAACACATAACAGTAAATGTCACCTTATTACATTTCCATACTAACTAACACACTAATCGCTTTCCGCCAGTCACAATAACAAACACTCCGAACGTCGCTCTAATTTTGCTGGTCTACAACTGAACTGGACCAATCCAACCCAATCCAATCGTTGGCAGTTGCTGGACGTGCCCCAGTGGTAGCAGTATCCTGGCAAACCCGATGACTGCCTGATGCGTCTTGATTCTTGGTAGCCTTGCGCTAGTAAAAACGATGGAGCCCTCCTACTAGGAGGGATGGAGGCTATTATTGTGTAGCAGAACAGCGGAACGATTCACTACGGCTGGGAATAATTATTTTTTTTTTACTTGGAAAGGAAGGATAATGATGTTTGGCGTTTTCATGTTTGTTTGGTGGGGATGAGAAAGGAGTCCCACTTACGTGGCTGGGATGGAAAAGACTAGAGTGTCAAGCGCCGCAAGGGAGGGGAGAGGGGCAGATGATAGTATACGTGTTTACGGGGGGTTTTCGAGCAGAGCTCGGGGGCGTTTAACTTTTCGAGGTGGTGGGCCGTCGTCTGTGCTAAGACGATGGTGGTGAGGGTAGGGTGAGGCAGAGGCACCAGTGAAGAGTTTGAGCGCAAGACATCGCACAAACTCATCCACAGAAGGAACCTTCAACCCTCGCCTGATAACATAATTTCTGACATACCAGGGAGAGTTGGAGATATACCGAAGGGTGCGAGATTGGAAAGCTTCCAAGCGCGCAACAATGTAGGGTTGTAGCAGGGACCAATATGAGGGCGCTGCGTACGTCAGGGTTGTTCTAAGAAAAAGCAAGTAGGTGGTGAGTTTAGTGCGCATAGGCACTGAACTCCGATTTGAGAAGGGAAATAGTTTGGCTTTGACGCCACGAGCTTTCTGGATATACTGAGAGACATGGGCAGTTAAGTTTAGACCCCGGTCAAGTGAACTGGGCCGCTTCAAAATCCAGTAAGCTTATTTATACTCCGACCGCATTGCACTGTAGTGACATAGCGATGCCGATACTAACGTCTGGATAGTGCACAGAGTTACGTAATTCTGCAATGTGTCACGTAGTCAAGCAGCAATGGGTACTATTTCCTCACCTTAGCAATATATTTACACAGGTGCTAATGAGAGTTTATTATGCTTTCGGAAAGAGGTGGTAAACACAAAGAAATGAGAAGCTTTTCCTACTTCGGACACTTTTGAGTCGTATGTGTTTACTTTACGACATAGTGATGGGTATGTTGAGACGACTAAAGCGTTATTGACGTTAGCAAAAACAAAATCGTAAATAAATTAGGGCTGAAATACTTTCCGGCCCATTACACACCAAACGTCCTTAGCAAACAAAGTTAAGCTTGTTTTGGTTTCATCATAAATGGTCCAATGGTGTACAAATACAACAACTACATGTATATTAACTGATACTAGATCCGACTGACTCCATATTATTTTTGTCGATTACATAATTATAAAGTTTAATTAACAAAGTTGTGTTAGAATATATAACAGTTAACAGTAACAATGAGAAAAAGAAGACTAGTATTTTTTGGACATTTATATAGAATTGACGACAATAGGTTAACAAAGCTGATCTTCAGATATGTGTGGGGGAAGAAGTCAACACCAAGTTGGATTAAAGCAGTCCAAAAGGATTTAGGAAAAAATAATATACACGCAGAAGAAGTAATTCAAAGAGAAGGTTTTCAGGCAAAAGTGTTAAAAATGGAAGAAGTCCAGGGTAGGAGAGAGAAAAACGCAGGTTCAAAGTGGACTGAAGGCAGGAAGAAGAGACACAGTGAAAAGATGAAAAAATATTGGAGAAAAAGAAAAGAAAAAAAGAGTAAAGAATTGAAATTGGCATGTGGTCCTTAGATGGCCGATACAAAAAAAAAGTTGTGTTAGCGGTTATAATCACGAACAGAAATAACACTGTTCCACACCACTATAGAAAAATTATTCCGTCTAGTGCTTTCAAGCTTCACAGCTCATTATCAGTTCGGAGATATTCCCGATCTGATGATGAGCTGTGGAGCTTGAAAGCTCTAATAGGAATAATTTTTCAATAGTGGTGTGCAACAGTGTTATTTCTGTTTGTAATTAGAAAGTTGTTTGGCAAGAAAAGTATTCAGTTCGATCTCAGTAGCTTATTAAATTTTCTTTTATAATGTTTAAAAACTTTTTAACGCTTATGTTATCCTTGTAATAGTATTTAAAAATTTAGAACGGTATGCTCTGCATGAAGCACACGAATCTGTGACAGTCATTGCTTATTTAGCACGTTTATTGCTTGGTGAGAAACACTAAACCTTACTGAAGGGGACAACAGAGTAGTGCACCCTCAGCGACATCAAAGAGTGGACTGGAACAACTCTATCGGCGGGGAGAAAATCGTCAACTTCTAGCTGTAGGCCCCTTTTATTCACTCGCGCGTAAAGGTTTGCTGCCGCGTGTTTCTTTGCGGCGCATTTTGTAAAACAACGGAGGCAAGTGAGGCCATTTATGCACACGCGCGGCAAAAATCATAACGCACGTTCTGAAAAACATGCCGCCCTACTCTAGAGTACACATGACAGAAAGTCTTGCCGCCCGTGTTGTAAGTACATGTTGCAAATTGGTCTTTTTATGCAAACGCGCGGCATACGTGCTGCCCGTTTCCACGGCCTCAGTACAGCCAACTTTTCATACAACACACATTAGTTTTTCTTTCTAATGATTCGTCAATAACTACAAAAGTGATGTTTAATGACGCAAAACATAATTATTTTTTGTACAATGGAATAATATGTTATAATGAAAATATAGAATACTCTTTATTTTATTTCTGTTCAAATTATTTGATTCTTACTATTAATTAAACTGTTGCCAAACAATTTTGAATTAATTGTGTGACTTAATAAATGTTCATAAAACAAATTTCTTTCTTCTTTAAATGTGACGCCAAACAAAAAATACTTAAATTGTTTAAAACAGTAGGTTATTAGTATTTTTGTAGCCTTATATATGTGGAGGTACTTTTCTATTAGTTAGCTCTCACTGAGTTTAACTATAGTAATGTAATGTTTTGTTCAACGCTGTTTTCACTTGAAAATTTCTTTAAAGATTTCCATTTTAAGATTTCATATGGTGTTTCAGTTTTCACCCTGTTTATTAAAGTGAAAATTACTAAATTAATTAGAACGTCAGTAGTAAAAATAATTCCAGATAATACTGGGCAATTAACTGAATAGCAATCTACTTATTTTTTGTAAACTGCCACACTACGCCGAATAATTAAAAAATAGTCAGCTACACTTGTATTTTTAGATTAAATTTTATTTAGTATTTTCCTTATATCAAATTTAATTTTATGTACGTGACTCATCTGATAGTTATTGTCAGCATTTCCTGTGGAGTAAATGCCAACTCCTGCAATAAATCCTGTCTCGTTTGAATCATTTCTAACATTTACTGACCAATTCATCATATGATGCCACAGACATTCGAAAAAAATTAAAAAACGTCTCTCCGTCTTCCCGTAATTTTCCATAGAGATTATGGAATGCCCCGTCAACAAAACGACTACGATCGATGGGATGAACAGTTCATTGTCTTTTCCGTCGTTATCGACGATTCACGTAATGCAACACGACCGGATCCATCTTCCAAGAGCAGTGCCAAATGAGAGAACGTATACAGAGGTTGGCAGCACTCCTTGCTGCGTGGCAGAAAACCTTCACGCGCGAGTGCATCAAAAGGGACCTTTACAAAACGCGCCGCAAAGAAACGCGCGGCAGAAAACCTTCTCGCGCGAGTACGTAAAAGGGACCGTAGTGATCACCAAAGTCCGGGTGGTGGAGCGTGCAAGGTACGTAGAAGGAAACAAGAGTATTGTTGGCGGGTATTTGAAACAGTTGGCTTACGCGACGCTCGCTCGGTAAAGCTACGGTTTCTATGAACCTCGGATCAGCAATATGTGTTGCGTAATGTGAAAACGCGGGATTCAAGCTTCCGCTATTGAGCACAGAGCACGCTGATCGCACTGCGGACGACCTTGGTCGACTGAGTCAATAGCTTAGTAAGTGAGAAATGGGTGTTGCAATAGTAATGTTAGTGGATGAAGAGGAAATATTAGTTTTATCACCTTTGGTAAATTATAATCCCCTTCCGATGCTTTCCTAAAAGGAAAGATAAAGGCTGTTTCAAAATTCTAATTTTGAGACATCTGATGGAGAATGAAACCAAGTTTAGAGAATATTTAGAATCTCCACAGAACTTTTCTAGGAAATTTTAAACCATATTAAATACTATATTTTCTATTATTACAATTTTCAATTATTTTTAAAATTTGTTTTATTTTTTATTTTACTACATAACAAAACTATTTAATTAAAATCCGTTTGTAAATTACAAAAAGTTATAACATATGGATGAAAGGTAAAAGGAATGATATTGTGTATGTGTTGTGAGTGTTCTGTTATGTACTGCATGGGACGTGCCCGGGTTTTATTTATAACTCGTCTACACTCTCTCTGACGTCTCCACTATTACTAGAATTTTAGTGGCCCCGCACGACTACTTTCCAACCGTTTATAGGCTAGGAGTCAAATTAGGGGTCTTGGGCGAGTTAATCTGAGAGAGGAGAGAGACTTCCACATTACTCTTTAGGGGGGAAGTGTTGGTGTGTGTGTGTGTGTGTGTGTGTGTGTAGTGAAGTGTTAAAGGATGGTGGAGAGGGTGTACCTTATCTAAATTACACACACGCATTCACATAAGGAATGAGGCAAGCTAGTGCACTAGCTCCATAGTCTTTCTCGCACTGGAATAGAGTACTTAGGATTTCACTATGGCCACTCGTAAAAACCTGTTCGTCCAGATGCTCGCTTCTGACTATGTCCTCAATTAAAAACGCGCGAGAGACCCTGGTTCGAATCCGAACCAGAGAAATCTCGCTTAGTTACCGAATCAATTAACTCGCTCGACTAATTTGCCAACTAGTTTAATGAACAAACATGTTTTACTTATGTTTAATAATTACGTTTAGTAATTAAACTATTGGCTAACAGAGAGCAACACGAGCAGCTGGTATTTACAGTACGACTTTTGAAAATTTTAAATAGGTTATTAGAATGTAGTTTTTATTTGTTTTATAAAAATAGTTAACAACTTGGTAATTTGTTTCTTACTTAACTACTGTCACTTGTCTAATATGTTTAGCATTTAACTGCCTATATTATATTAAATTAAATCTTTATTAATTGTTTAATTTATGTTTTTTAATTCACTGCACGCAACCTTTTTATATCACGAAATTTATCTTGTTTGTAATATTTATTATGTTACATTTTAAAACACTTTTATGAACACTTGAAATACACCTTCCAGAAATAATTAGTTTTTGCGTATTTATAAATAATTAATACTGTAGACATTATGACCAGTACAGATGCAAGCAGAACACATGCCGAACACATGTAGAACACTGGCCTCATTAACAGCTGACTCGTCATGGGCGTGCGATAATAGCACATTTTTTCCTTGTATGAACGCTGTATGTGAGAATAAACAATTCTCTCTCTGAGAGAAAACAATTACTTGTTTCTATGAATTAATTTTTATTATTTTCATACGCAAAATGCTCACATGTAAATATTTTCTATTTCATATGCAGCATGTGTATACACACATTTTAATGATGTCCATGTAAATTTTGGATGTTGCTAAAAAATATATTAGGTGAAGTGAGCTCTAAAAATTACTTTAAAAATGTGATTTTAAGTCTGTTTTTTACAATATGATAATTATGGGATGTACAAAAATTATGGTAAGAGAGCTCTTAAAATTATTATTTAACAAAATGCTAGGTAAAGGAAGTTCTGACAAATAGTATTTAAAAAATGTTAGGTAAAGAGAGCTCCTAGAGAAATTTATAAAATAAGTTTTTGGATGATTTTTTTATTGTTTTTTCATATTTTATTGATTTTTGAGCTAGTTTTTAAAAGTGATTTTGGAACGTCATAAAAAGGCTGAAATTTTAGGTTTTGAATTTTCGATGGTTTTTGAGGGTATTTTGAGGTAAAATGTCGAAAATTCTTAGTAAATTTTAGAAATTGTGGTTTTGATGGGAGTGACCTCGTACTCTCATTATATCTACTTATATATTTTTATAATGACTACCTCGAAATGTTTTCTCCCTATTTGGAACATGTTTCGGGAAGCCTTGTGTTCCCATCTTGAGGTAAAGTCATTATAAAATATATTTATATTATATACAACAAGAAACGGATTGTAGCAGAAAGTGTTTGTATATGTATATATATATATATATATATATATATATATGTATATAATCACGTTTATCCATCATTAGCTAAACATGCAAGTTCTGACCAGAGAAGTTCATCTTTTTGAGACCCCATATATAAAAGTTAGGAGTAAGCTTAGACATTTTATTCTTACATATTCGTAATCAGCATAAAAAACCGTAAAAATATATATCCGTTTCAAGATAGTTTGTTGAAAAAAGTTGAATAATAATTACCCTGTTAACTTTATCGTTACAAACCACTCACACGTTTAAAAAAATGCATTACTATTTTATCACGGATATCGGTTTAGCTTTTAGTGATGAAAAATATGCACAGTGTTGCCACAAAATGTATATAAAGTCACGAAGGTCACAACGTTGCCAAGTCTACTGAACGTAAGCAATTCCTGCAGCTGCTGTGTCTCGGCTGTGTATTCCAGTCGCCTACGTTTAATTCCTGTATACGATCTTAGTTATTTTTAATTTCAGTACCGTAGTAAAAATAATCTTTGAAAGACGTAATCAACTATTTTTCAACGCTGTTATTAAAAAGTGGGTTAATCATTCATTGACAGAAAACATATAAGGTATAAAATGTTGTGATCACTTTATTCACACGTTCTTTTCTTGACACGTAAATAACTATATACTAAATAAAGATATAATAAGTATATCTTCATTGTACATTAGTATAATATGTAGTTAAAAAGTACAGTACAACCTGTCACATCTTGACCTGTGATATCCGGAACCTCCCATATCCGGACGTATCTCCAAACTAATTTTTGCAATTTTGGTTAGCGAATGGTTAGGGATGTAAAGATACTACTCTTGATGTTTTGGCTGATCACCCCTTTTTCTTCACTACACTTACGTCATTCTGCGATATGGTTCACTATTTTTGAATATTTAAGTTTTTACAATTGAAATACTTTATTTGGGGCAACTGAATCTGGGGCAGCGGCGTTAGGTCGACTCACTTTGGCTTCATGGCTTCCAAAAAACGTGTGCATTGTATGAAGCAGCCGAATCACAAACTTTTTCAAAAACTGATGTAGGCGTACTGTAAGTAAAACTTTTTAACCAATTTTACTTTTTGTTTTTAAAGAGTACAGTGTACAAATGCAAATGCTAAACCAATAGAAACGTCTAAAAAAACACGTTCTTCTTCTGTGTATCTTCTGTAATTGTTAATTATATTAATTGAGATTTTGGCTACTTATAGAGATTTAATTACTGAACACAATGCAGTTTTCAGAATTGCTGTATATTTATTGGTTTTGAAGTTATCGCAGGTTGAACTGCAAAAATGGATTGAATAAAACTTACTCATGCGGCCGCGTGTTTGACCACGAAGTTAGAGCGAGATAGTTGGTTATTATACCCTTTCTGTCTAGCGTACGGCGCAGCGCACAGTGTCCCTTTCAATACAGTATATTTAATGTATCTTTTAAATGTCAATAAATTTCAATGTAGATAATGTAGAATGTAGAAAATGTAGATAAAGAAAATGATTATGATATTGATTATAATTATAATAATTGGAAGCTTGTTTCAAATATATTATACTACATAGAAATGTTTATACACGCACTCATGCGCGCACGCGTGTGCACGTACGCGCACCCACCCACGCAGGCATATTATATATATATATATAAAATTTGTGATGTTTTCAATTTGTTTCTTCTGCAAGTAGTATAATTTCGTATATTCTTTTTAACACCTGACGCACGTTTCACTGAAAAATATCAGTATCATCTGAGGTTTCTAAGTAAATTAATAACAATCGAAATAATTCTATTATATAAAATTAACGAATAATAAAAAATTCCGACTTAATTTTACATCTTGTGCCATTTTGTCAATGTTATATGTGGACAGACTTGCTTACTTTTCTATTAAATGTAGAAGTAGATTTTACCATTATTTTTTGCCGCAAACCATTTAATCTTGTTGTTTAATCCTTTTTCTATATGAATAGCTCATTACAATTATTGTTAATATTTCGTGTAAACAGCAGAGAGATGCTAAGTAGGACATTGTCTCAGGTAAGATTGCATGGTAAATCAAGACTCGCGCGTATTTCTTCCACCAGTCGGACGTCACGCGGCAAAAACAGCTGATCGCTAGGTTAGCGCGGGAAGCCGGAATGGCCCCCCCTGTGTTGTGTCTATTCAGCGCTAACACCACAAGATTTCTCATTCCCGTCAACATGAGTACCTACTCAAGGTCAAATAACATTCTTAATGTTGTAATGACAGACGTGTACGTTTACAAAACACTGTTTTGGCTGACACATATATACACATCTACGTCTGAACTCGCAACCTCTTATTTATCAGCTGGCCGGTTTTACGTTTCCACCAAACGTGTTCCAGAAAATCATATTAAAATAATATGAATATTTTATAGTAAAAACATAATAAAAATAATAATAATATACAATTTAAAAAGTTAATACACTACCTCTTGCTTATCCTAAGTTTTGTGCCGTATCACTTTTCCAAGGATTCATAAAATTGTTATCTCGAATGATACATGGATCTTGTAGAGCTCGTAATCCTAATGTTCCTTGCATGATTGATGGAATATGTACACATAATAACCGAGCAACATTTTACGTTAAACTATTGAAAATAACAATGGTTTTCCAAAGTACCGGAGACGAGATGACGGAATTGTTGAACTAAAAGGAATACCGTATATCATTTGATAATCGTGATTCGTTCAATACAATCGCTTCCTAATTCTACAGTACAATGCTCACATCAATATTGAAAACCGATAAATACATGTATAAATAGGCTTACCATACGTCCCGGTTTGACCGGGATTGTCCCGGTTTTACGACCTGATCCCGGGGTCCCGGCCAGTTTGTCAATTGTCCCGGTTTGAAAATTGACGAGAGTAGTTTCCGTCCGGGCGAAGACGTTGTGCAAGTTAAGCTCCCGATTTTTGGTTAAATCAATAGAAAAGAGAGTTTGAAAGATTAAAAGTAATTTTTCATGAATGGAAAATTCAAAAGCTGCAGTAGTCACTTTGCACGAGTATACACATTCAAATGACTTAGGGAGCACAAAAATCCTAATGTGTGCTACACTTGCTTTCCTTCGAAAAGATGTAGAATGTGGCTGGTAGTATATCCATGGTCAAGTTCCAGAGGAAGAGAAACTCGATTAATTCTTTAATTGTTTCGTAGAACAATAGCTAGACAATGATTAGTGCCACAGGAGTTACGGAACTGCTACTTCCGACGTCATACAATGAATAATACCGTACAAGCACGCATCAGAAACTAAACAGCCACGTTGGAAGACCACATCCAAGAATAAAAAACATTATCAAATGTTTATAATCTGAGGCAGAGAAATCTATTCAGAACACGATGTAACGATGGAGTGAAATTTTTAAGCTATGAAAAGGACGAAAAAGTATACTGAATTGGATAAACTAAAAGATATGAAAAAGATTCTGATGTTGGGATGTTTCTCAAGATCACGTCGTCCGTTCTACAAGTTGACTAATAAAAATAAATAAAAAATAACCTTCCTTTTTAATTTAGAGAGAGAGAGAGAGAGAGAGAGTGAGGGAGCGGCTATGCAAGTGTGTGTGTGTGTGAGTTTTATAAAAATTGTAACTTGGTAAACGTAGTTGGTAACAAAAAATACATTTAACGAATTATAAAAACATAAACACAATACAGGGTGGATGTACATACATCGTTGTTTGTGTGTTCGCAAGTGGGAGGTACTCTCACGTATCAAAAATTAATTACGTGTCTTATCTACTTGAGTGTTCGCAAGTGAAACGAGTTGCAAGTGCCACTGTTCGTAAGTGGGAGCACACCATCGTCGGCCGGATACGAAAAGCAGATTAATTTACCTGGTTTCTTCGAGACAAAAGCATCAACATGAATCAAAAAATTTAACTTGCAACCATTATTTTAGTAAAACGTAGATGATTGTGGGTATCATAGCTTAGGCTTTTAGAGCATAGGCTTGTACATTTATCTAGGATTTACATTATGTAGCTGATGATAGAAGTTCAAATGCGAGTTCCTGGTCCCTAAAAACATGGGTATCTCAGCTGGGAGAGTGAACTCCAAGACAAAATACTGATCCTTCAAATGTGTGCGTGTCGGGTAGGTATAGGCCTACTCTGGGCTCCTTAAAAAAGCTACTGCTAAAATAACAGTGATTTGTTCTAATTTTGTTTGCTACATAATAAGGTGACGCCGTATAACATTAAAATTTGGGTTTGGCAAAGATTATCAGAATTGGCACATTCAACAATTAAAAGTTTTGTACGAATGAGCAGAAAATAATGGTATTTAAAAGGAACTATAAAGACATATCTTATGGTCATAAACAAACCGTAGAAGAAATTACTATTGTAATCAGTATAGTCATATTTGGACAGGTGTAGAAAAATATGGAGAAGCCTGTACAGGTGTGTCGGTGCTGATGGGAACACACATAAAAACGTTTGTATGAGATTAAACGTATGTATCCAAGATAAATACCGTTTTATCTACAACAGGTGGCTTCGAAATATGAATTTGGGGATTTCCCTTTTATTTAGGGGGAACTGTTATAAGGTAAATACAGTACAACCTGTCACATCCGGACCTGTGATATCCGGAACCTCCCATATCCGGACGTATCTCCAAACTAATTTTTGCAATTTTGGTTAGCGAAATGGTTAGGGATGTAAAGATACTACTCTTGATGTTTTGGCTGATCACGACTTATTCTTCACTACACTTACGTCATTCTGCGATATGGTTCACTATTTTTGAATATTTAAGTTTTTACAATTGAAATACTTTATTTGGGGCAACTGAGTCTGGGGCAGCGGCGTTAGGTCGACTCACTTTGGCTTCATGGCTTCCAAAAAACGTGTGCATTGAAGAAGCAGCCGAATCACAAACTTTTTCAAAAACGGATGTAGGCGTACTGTAAGTAAAACTTTTTAACCAATTTTACTTTTTGTATTTTAAAGAGTACAGTGTACAAATGCAAATGCTAAACCAATAGAAACGTCTAAAAAAACACGTTCTTCTTCTGTGTATCTTCTGTAATTGTTAATTATATTAATTGAGATTTTGGCTACTTATAGAAATTTAATTACTGAACACAATGCAGTTTTCAGAATTGCTGTATATTTATTGGTTTTGAAGTTATCGCAGGTTGAACTGCAAAAATGAATCGACTAAAATTTACTCATCCGCCGCGTGTTTCACTGACGAAAGTAGAGCGAGATAGTTGCTATTATACCCTCTCTGTCTAGCGTACGGCGCAGCGCACAGTCTCCCTTTATGTACATAAATATGTAGGAAAAATAAGGAAAATATGTAGCTAAATATGTAATATTTAAGAAATATGTAGTATTAAAATACTTTCACATCAACAATATAATTTACATTTTACGAGAACATAACAGTGCCCTCTTTGAAAGGTTTTGAAAATAATAGGTGCTTCATTTTAAACTTTTTAAAATCACTTTCAAAACATGCAAATATATTTTGAGCAAAGTCAATGTAATCCATAAAATACTAATCAAGTTCGGGGCTGACACTAATCACCAGTTAGATTACCACTTCTGTTACAGAAAATAAGTTAACCCTCAGAATACACAGTATCTGAAAGTTCAACTCTTTGTTGAAGAGTTTACAATAAGACAGCATGCATAAGAAATGAATTACTTTTCAATTGTTTATTGTACTTTAGAAAATTTATGAAAACATATTTTAGAAAACAGTATTAAAAAAGAAACCTTGATATTATAAAATTAACAACAACAAAGTATTTTACCTATGGATTTCTGTAGTATAGGACATGAGTATAAAGTAAAAAATTGAGAATTATTAACTATTTAACAAAGTATTTTACTAGGAGAGTTGAAATTACTATAAAATTAAAGGTAGATTTTTGACTTGAAAATCTATATTGTATATATATATATATATAAAACTCTACTATAACTCTGCATAAGAATAAAGTGTCCATGTAAGTTTTTTTTTCCACTGTTTAGTTGCACAATTAATTATTAAATACTTTTCTATATTGTCTGTTGACATGGACTGTCTTCGGTTTGAGAGTATGTTTTTATATATAGAAAAGGATCTCTCGACATCACATGTCGTCACTGGCGCATGTTTATATAGAGGAATCGTACTTGGAAGAATATTCTCAATCGATTCTACAGTTTCGCCGTTACATATGCGATAAATGGTATGTAAAGTTGAGTAACCAGGGTTTCTATTCAGCACAGCATTTAATTTAGTAGAAACTTTGTCACCGACTTCACCCTGCACAGCATTTAACTTGTTAACTGCTTCTTCAACTATTCCTATGGCCTCTTGGAGAGTCAGACCTGCAGTCTCCAGTTTCTTGATACAACTGAAATGCGTTTTGATGTACGAAACTGAACATATCACCTTAGAGTTGTTGAATGCAGACAAGGATTCGCTCGCTGACACTGCAGAATCGGGAGATAATGTTTCCACCACATACTTCACAGCTTCAAAGTTGTCACTGTAGAAATTTACGGCTTCGATCCAGGTTCCCCATCTTGTAATTACGGGTTCTGGAGGCAGAGGTGTGTCAGGTAGCCTTTGTTTGTAGCACTGGATACGGTAAGGAGCTTTCAAGAACACCTTTTTTGTTGCTGATATTAATGTATTTACTTCGAGGAAAAGGTCTCTGACAGTTTCAGCTACTCGATGCAATCCATGAGCCAGGCATGTAACATGTAGTAGGTTGGGGTAAAACACATTTAGAGAATTACCTGCTTTTAACATGTATGCTGCTGCATCTGTATACAACAGCAGTACCTTCTCTTCTTTAACACCATTTGGCCATAACAAACTTGGCAAAATACAGCTTTATCGTCAGTTGTAAAAGCACTGTCAATCTGTACCCATGATTTTAACTTAGATGACAAAGATGATGCGGTCGGTGCCATGATAAAACAAGGATATTTGTATTTAAAACTCTTAAGAACTTGCGTTGAACAATACCGCACACTATATTATTTAAGACGTCTTTTGTCCAACAACGAGAATCCGCCAAGGCAAGAAAAAGCAAGCGCAGAAGTGTAGGCGAAAGACAAAACACTGACTTGACAATAACATCAACACACCACACTGCACACCAGATTGTTATTTACGTGTAGGCTTACACTCCGAGAGCGTCGATAATACTGGCGTCAAAAATCACATTGTGCCCTACAATAGCATAGAGTTATATGGATATTTGTTTGTTTAGGTAGATGGAATCCGTTGCGAGAATTGCAAGATCTGCGAAGAGTATTTATTTACCGCGGACAGCACGTTCTTTCCCCATCGAGCCTGCTGAATGTGCGAACGAAACGTAAATAAGGAGTGCGGCCGCGCATACCATTCTCATTAACATCCCGTGCAAAATGCCTTACTTGTCGCTTGAGCTCGTAAAAAATTTTACTTCTTGAAAGTAGAATCTATGTGTGCAATTGCAACAGATGCAATATTTTGCCTTTTCTTGTAATAAATTTAATTGGACCTGATTCTGATTAATTACACATTTGCGCATCTGAGTAATGTTGTTATAGGCCTAACTATTTTTTGCCATTTCAATTTTCAAATTGAAGTAAAGTATAGTAAAATAGCTAAAATATGTAGAAATATGTAAGATGGAGTGAAATATGTAATATGAACAAAATATGTAAAAATATGTAAAATTAAACTCGCGGATAAGACACCTATTGGTATGATTCGCCGATATCTGGCTTTTCCGTGTAAATGTGCACTCAGCATTCAAATATGTAATTACATAAAAATCCGGGCCTTAATCATCACCTACACCTGCATAAATATGAATGTAGGGGCTACTCATTACAGTATTCACTTCCCCTTCCTTTGTATTTTGATTTGACAGCATTACAGGATGTTTACACTACCTTGTAAGCACGTATGTTTCCCCTTCTGTTTTGCCCAATATACAGTAGATTTGATAGAAATTTTAAATGAAGAAGGAAACTGCTACTTGGTAAATTAATACGTATTGTGCTTTTAAAAGGAAAAGAGAGATAGCTACCGTTTTTCTAATTCTATCAGTAGGATAGAAAACAGATATAATATAAAATGTATGAGACCCCATTAATATTAAGTATTTATCTCTAAATCACCAGTCGATTGTCTCAAAATAATGCGAAAAATTGCGAAAGAAACTACCGTGTAGTTATTTTTATCTCGCAAGGGTGTGTACGATGAACTATAGAAAAGAAACTTGTAGATTAATGGTTTTAAACAATGCCGTTTGGTTGCTAATCCCCGACCTTATAACTTTTTTATATACTTGCTTTTGTATAGAAAAGTCTTATGAAGTGAAAAGAAATTAGTAAAAGAGAATGGAAAATTCCAGGGTGAGGAAGAATATTTAACGTTACGAATTATAAAACGAAGGAGATATTACAGCTGCAATAAAGAGCAGGCAACGAATTATATCAAGGGCTCAAGAGAGAAGTAACGCAACGGAAGGCTGATTGGAATTCCTCAACTTAAATGTGAAGGAGGTATTGTATAATATTAATACTACCTGTAACTACCGCAGACCTTCCTTTGTCATAAACCGTCTCCTCACCATTCCCGATGGACCTCCTCCCAGAAACCCCCGCCAACGGAGAAATAGAAATAATTAAGTCTCTTCGTCATACTTACTACACCTGGCTTCCTTATTGATAACTTAACATCTTAAATTTTCCTATCTACCTATCCGGTCTTTATCCCTCTCCTTTGTGCCTCCCCGCCTTACCTTGACGCCTCTCTGACACCTCCCTCCAGCTTTGGCGTCCTGCGTTACTCGACCTCGTCTTGGCTGTCGTTTGACTTATACTTTTATTATGGCTCTACCATCACCCATTTGGCTCTGCACACTACGTAAACACACAAATACACATCCATACACTACACTCTATCCTGAATGCCTCCACCTACTTCGCCACCGGTCCGCGCTGCGCTGGCGTGCGACTCCTCTAAATCTCCAATCGGCGGAAGGGTGCTTGCCCCAGATCATCCTGAGTCTTATCCTCTGAGACAAGTCTCAGACAACGCAAAAAAAGGTATAATATTATAGCCTACTGTCTACTATGACTGTGAGACGCGAATATGACAGCAGATACGCAAGAATGTAGGAGGCTACAGAAGAATAAAGGAACGGTCCAACTTCGGATATTATGGCTTAAGTAATCATATTAGAAAGGATTATTACAATTTATTTTATACACCACACAATATATGTGATAATTTTAATTTTTTATTTATCTATAAATTTTGAAACGAATTAAGACCTGTATTAACATCAACCGTTGTGTATATAATTCTTTTCACTCAGACTTTTCACAAAGTTTAGTGATATATTAAAACCATGTGTAAGATAATCAATTTTTGTGAAACCTATAATATACCCATTAAATAGTGTAGACTAGACAAGTATGATAGTAGCTTAATACAGTCTTTTTTCCGGGATGAAAGGGAAATTATAATATTGTGCGCTTAAGAATGAAACTTTTTTTGTTACTAGACCAACGTTTATGAAAATCTATTTGGCTTCATTTCTCAGATTGTAATAAAATTGGAATCAATTATAGCCTATATCAAATTAAAAATGTTTGCCAAAATTATTTGTTACTAACCAAGTTTACTTTATTTTCTTAACCGATGGATTTTTGCATATCAAATTCCGTTTATTAGACATCGATTTTTCAATATAAAATTGGTCTCTAGATTACTGATTTGCGTTAATGCGTCCAAGAAAAATAGTAGTTTGATAAACCTTATTACTAAGTTTTAATGTTTGTTTACATACGGCGTTTTCAAGAAACTGTAACAGTGTTAGAATAAATAGGCCTACTTAAAAATTTGATTACATACCTGCACCTAGTTTCGTATACAGAAGCAGTGTAAAAAGTATTTTGTAAAGCTTTCTTACAAAATTATAACACAACTGAAGCCCAAATGATGTTTAAGATTTTGCACGTTAAGTCATATGAAGTTTACTTAAGAACCTGTTACGTTCAGACTTCCTGAGATACAGTTATTGAGAAGAACAAGAGTAACAGAAAGAAAGAGAGAGAGAGTGAGAGAGAGGTCAAAGTACATGATGTTTACTACAGTTGGCTACTTATAAGGAACTTGAAAATAATTAAACTTATTGTAATGTAGAAAGTTAACGAAACATGAACCAAAAGCGAGGATTATGTGCAGCAGACTCAAGAGTTTTATTAACAGGATCCAAACAGCCTTTGGTGAAACGATTATTACGTTAAATAATTTATTCGCAATTAAGAAGTGGTACATTTTGAAGAAAGGAAAAAACCGAGGATGAGGAACTTATAAGTTGCTATTAAAATATGTAACTTACCTTTTGGATACCTAATTATTTTACAAGCAAGTTACGGAAACTATAAAAAAAAATTAATTGTTAATATATAAGCCTTCACGTATTATTTCAAAAAAATTAGATTACTGCTCACTGTGATATACGAAAAGCAAAAATATAATTAATGTAACATTACAACTCTTCAACTCTGTAAGATATAAACTCTTCTGCTTCTGCAGGTTGTTATTTATATTATTGGTACTTGTAGAAATTTTTATTAATCAGAATCGTGAATAAATTTCCAACGGATGGGAGTCAACTTGAAACATGTTGCTTCGGTACTACTGTATACCAATAACTGCATAACTATATTCTTACAAATGATATTCGGTATGAATGAGAATAATTAAAAATTCGTAATTCTCTCTCCCCCGTCTCTCTTCTCCCCCTCACTCTTTCTCTGTCAATTTTCCCCATCTACCTCACTAATAGGGACAAACCTCACTACTACCTTTAATTAAACATGACTACCTCACTATCAATTTCCTTTTATTTTCATTAAGTTAGCACGGCAGGTCCTTCTGCGACTGCACCCAAAGCGCGCCTCTTTAAGTGTTTGTTGAAATGTTACACTGCTACAAACAGATTACTCAAGTTTGAATGTGTAGTTTATACGAACACAATGAATGATTAAACAAACACGCACAAACAAACAGTGAAGGATTGTGTGTAACACTGAAATTGTTGACAAGAAAAAGAAGAAACTGTACGAGTTGGGGCGCGTGCGTGTGCGCGCGCGAGAGAGAGAGTGAGTGAGTGAGTGAGAGGACTGAAAGAGAAAAACATGGGCAGAGGTTAAAAAATCTGTCGCATTAAATTCACGCCAACAACATTCTTAATGTCGTAATGACACAACAGTCTTTGTTTACAAAAATTATTACGGTTGTCACGACACAAATATACAGATCTAATGTGTGTTGGCAGGCTGACGCGTTCGTACTACCAATTCATTCGAAGGCTGTATTCACTCCTGTCTGTATTAAAATAATACAAATGTTGTTTTATAGTAATAATATAATAATAATAATAACAACTATCACGATTTGTAGGCTTAAGCATTCATAACATAAACAGTTTTCTAACGTTCCCTCCACTCAAAAGACTTCTACGAACTTTTTTTAACCTATTGATTTTACTCCATTTTTAATAATTCACCAATCCCTTCAGTTTATAACTTACTGCTTACATGTCGGAGTCATGTGATAGTATGAAACTTTTATTGAGCAGAATTCAGTATGACGGATATTCGTGGCATACCTACGGAGATGTGAAAGTAACGTAGTTATACTTCGATTGCAGCTTGGATTCACTAAAGTCTGTTGCCTTCTGTACGAGCGGGTAAATTCTATGCAGGAATGGGAAAATTATTATGTAATAAAAAGCAGTGATCATTAAAGACAGAGGCACTGAGTGTAGGAGATCAGACCGTTGTAGGTCAAGTACTAGTAAAACCTGGAAAAGCTTATCGTTCACTACTACATATTAAGTAGGTTTAATGAAAATTATGTAAATGGAACGGATGTAATTTCGAAACTGTTAATTTCCTTCAAGTGTGTACTAAAGTAAAGAATGTTACAATTTATAAGTTGGTAATTACACCAGGTAATGCTAACAACCAGTAGCCTACTGATTCGAATGTGTGTGTGAAGAGGGCTTTTGAGTCGATAATAACGCTATTACCTACTTGACACAGAAATTCCCGTGTCACCTGCATTTTGTATTATGCAAACGTTCGGAGGATGTAAATTTTTCAACAACATTGTTGGAGTGCCAACCTTTAGAATGAACCGTTGTGGCGGAATGCAAGATTGATTTAAAGAATTCAAAAATTCTTGGAGATAGTACACTATATTTTCAATATTAAATACGGTGATAATAGATTCTTCGGACTTTTTATTATCCCCAGAAAATTTTTCCAAACTTGTATCATTATTTTCCTTCACAGATTCGATTCTTTGGGAATAACCACTTGTAATTTTTATCAAGTAAACACTTGACGTTTTGCACAGAATTTAGCAATTAATACAGTGTTGTACTATTTACTATGTCCCAGTTTTTCGTCAATTTCTGTGAAGCTATCGTCATTAGGAACACTACCGTCACCGAGGTGCAGTAAGTTTGTAGAAAAATCACCATCTCCTCCTCCTCCTAAATGGGCTCTCATATTGCTTTGCAAATTTAGTCTGAATAGCATTCCACATCGCCGAGGACTTTAAACACACTGAGACAATATCAGCGCGGGTTCCTCTTGCAGTTACCGGTAATCTCTAGCGAGAATCCTCTGAAATAACAAATGTTACGCTACCCACTAATTTGTTACAATTTCTTAAGTCTTGGAGAGTTTGATTGACCGTTTCTATACAGTCCACAAATCGCCTTCGTTTTACCGTTCATGATTAGTTTCCGTTTTGATCGCTCCTTCTTTTGTCATGCCTCCTCTTCAATACGAATTGCTTTTTTAATAGGAGTCAGTGAGAATACTTGACTTTTTCTTCTTGGCGCATTTATATTTTATTTTTGCAGTCGCTTTCGGATAAGGGCGAATTTATTCTGGTGTCAATTGTGATAAGGTATTAGCAGATGTCTCGTTTATTTCCGACGTGGGAGGTCCGGCTACTGTGGTCTCTTGACAATCTTTTGTTGGTGTTAATCTTCCTTCATAATTACTTTTGTCTCCTATCTCTCTGTCAATTACAGGTGAACACAGAAACTCTTCGATACTGAATATATTTTCATTTAATGGCCAAATTCCAGTTGAACTAAAACCTGCTGTCAGTTAGATGGTGTAGCTGCCTTTGAAAGAGCATCTTTTGCTAGCCCAGGTATGTCATGGTTTTACCTGGGTTTATTGTCATCCAGCTCTCAGCGGCTGCACCGAAACAGGCCATATAAACACTTGTCTAATGGCTGAAGTCAGATTGTAACGGGTATGAGGTATAAACTGTTTCATAAATAGTAAAAAAAGAGAGGCTGTAATTTATCTTGATGGATGTGCTACTCCAATACAACCTGCTGGTCCATAAATAATCAAAGTGATATCTACATAACACTCTGTGGATATAACGATAAGTGGTGGTTTCCAGCTGCCATCTATGAAAATACCACTGGTTTCACCCTTTTCCAAAGGGGTAACCCTGCTGACTTGTTTATTTCCCTTCAAACTGACAACTTTGTTAGGACAGTGCACTGTCGTTATGCTGCCTGGTTTCCTTCACATTCCAAATATTGTGACAGTAAAAATGAAGGCGACTTATCACAGAATTCCAATATTGAAGAAAGTTTTATGTTATGTTTATTAAAACTAAATGCTATTGCAAAACTTGTTGCTTCAGCCTCTCTAAAAGACAACCTTGAATGTCGCTGCATGAAGCCAGTAAAACAATCTTTTACCGGCCCAGTTCACCAGAAAATCGACATTATTTGCAAACACGTATTCGGAGGCTAACATACGAATATTCTTAGGGTACAAACCATAATAACTAACAGAATAGTGCAGATCATAACACAGAAATCTGATTTTTCTTTTTGTTCTTTCCTAAATACAAGTTGTGGAAAACGCCGAGTCTTTGTAGGGTTTGTGAGCTACATCGCCCCAGAAAGTTTTTCACTTGTACGTTTGAACCAAATATGAAAAAAAGAAAACAGAACAAAATGTTTTACTTACATTGTACCAACATACCACTTTCCTTCTGGTGAAATTGAAGGTACACCTTTAATTTTAAAATTAGTGGCTGAAGTGTAGTGCTGCTGGCCACTCTACCTTTAGTGCGTGTGTCGAACACTCACTTTAGGCAACCTATTCTACCTCCTAAATTTCCTAGGCGGCATAAAAAGGAGCCATTATTACTATTATCATTTTAAAAATTTTAGTTTTTTAGGATTTAATAAACACGTAATCTTCATTATAGGATCACAAGTAACTGACACATAATTAATTCTGAGATCTGTTAGGTTATGAATTAATTTTCTTTTAAAAGTTATAGAGAAACATAACTTGCCCTCATGTTGCCACATTGCTTTTGTATTAGTATGAATCAATTGTACACTTACCATGGATCCAACAAAGTACGTAGCTGTAAACACCCATAGCAAATTAGTGACAAAAAGGTTGCTTTACACGTTCTAAAATACAAAAGGGAACAAAGACTCATTTTACTGTACACTGCTATAATCAGACTGGAGGAGCATGTACTACAAGCTATAACAAAAACGTTATACATTTGCAGAGGTGCTGCGACTAAGGGACACTTGAAGAAGTACAAAGTATCAACTTATGTCTCTCTGCTCTCCCCTATATGGTAATACTGTCTTATAATGACTGTTAAACAAATCAAATGTATTGTATACCTTTATATGTGTATTTATACACAATATATCATAAACGTTTTTTGTGGCAAAAATACCTTTATATGTGTATTTATACACAATATATCATAAACGTTTTTTGTGACAAAAATATCTGTCAAATTTTTGTATGTTGTAATGGTACATATAACACTACCAACACCAGCGTACCACAAATAAGTTGAAAGCCACTACAATTAAGAATACCTACAAGGTCAAGCATACGATCATGGATAAAAAAGGAAGTATCATAAGCCAAAACCAAGTGAATTAAAATGAAGAAGGAATTACCAGTAAATGTGCAACTAAAGAAGATAAAGCAAGACTAATGACGAGACGACATACATAATTACCCAATAGATCAAACAGTGAGAAGGAAACCCATTAAAGACAAAATCAAGAAGAAACCTATTAACCGTGAGAAGGAAACCAGTGAAAACAACGCCATGAAGAAACTTGTTAAGAGGGAGGAAGGAATCGGTGAAGAGAAGAAGAAAATATCCAGATCAAACACAAAAAAGGGAGATAACATGAATTATAATGAACTAACATATGGCAATAAAAGAATTATTATAAAAGAAGAAAGAATAAATGGAATAAACAACATGATTTAAACCCCTAAGCTGCAAAACAAATTGACACTGACCAAAACTTATTAAGTGAATACCTTCCTTGACAATGTAATACAAATAATAATCAATAAGAATGAATTATTGAACATAAAAAGTAAGAAAGAGAATGAATAATAATAAGTTCTTAGCTAAATTATGTGTAGACATGAAAAGCGGGCTATGTCCAAAACACCAATGACCAATTGTAAAGTGGAATTGATATTAGAAATAACCACTAATTACCAATAGTAAAGACTGTAAAAGATAAACAAAATGTAATCTAATAATAACCAATAGATATACCAGTACTACATAAAGTCAAATAAATCAAATGTAATACAGAAACACAAAACCGACAATAATCCATTGTTGTATATTATAACTATATGCTTGCCATAGAATGGATGCATGATGAACAAAATTATCTTGTAAACTTATCATAAAAGAGTAGGAACTAAACCAACAACATTGAATGAGGCAGAATACTATTCGAATAAGTAAATTCAAGGATTATAGCCACCCAAATACTAATAATAACAATAATAATAAATAAACCATGTTGACAGCTAGATGCAAGTAATCTTGGTTACTTTAAACCAAAGCAATTTTCAGTATAAATGCAGAATGAACTACTGCACAATAATAACAGTGCTATCAAAACAATGATAAGAGATATTCAAGCAATAACGAGAATAATTTGATAGGATTACAACCCATATAAAAAGGTAACTTCCTAAAGTATAGTAAACTCACTTAACAAACTATAGTTAAGGTAATAAAACCACAAGATGAAGAAAAAGGACACTATCAGAAGTGACAATGACCAATGCAGTATGCATAGGCCATAATAAAATGTTATTAACTATTAATGTTATAATAATATT
Organism: Magicicada septendecula; assembly: GCA_034769895.1. NCBI lineage: Eukaryota > Metazoa > Arthropoda > Insecta > Hemiptera > Cicadidae > Magicicada > Magicicada septendecula. Next base: position 135,270,067 of record CM068373.1, on the reverse strand, counting down.
AAGTATCATGTACATGTTGTGTTTATGTTAGTGTCTATACAGGAAAGTACAGAGCAACTCACCGCAGCTAATAATAGAAGAGTCAACGCAACTTCTTCAGAATCGAACTCATGAAATGGAACAAAAAACATTCTAAACTATTTAAACAAAATTAATAAACGACGTCAAAGAGTAAGTAAACCGATTTATTCATATCGGATTCAATAATAGATTGAATTGGGTAGAATAAATCAATAAACCAAAAATTAATAATAAAAACCAAAACGTTAAGAATAATAATAAAACAGACAATCTCGTCGTGCTAAAATGTTCATACACACTTTTTAAGAGAAAATTACTTAAAACTTCGAATCTAACAAGAAAAATATTGTGTCGAGTATTCATAATGCAAACGCTTAGATATCAAATATGAAATGAAAATATAAGTACCAAGTAAAATGTATATTCTATAGCCGGCAGAATAAGGGAAGGACAAATAAAATAGAGGCAGGATATCAAGAGAATGGAAAACATGGGACTACCTAAACAAGTAATAAGATACAGACTTCAGGGAAGACGAGATATAGGTAGGGCAAGGAAAAGAGATGCCTTCAGTGAAGGCAAAACAGGCTGTAATCCTATACCTTGATATGGAGAAGATTCCTAATACTTAATAGCACACTTAAGAACAAAATATTGGTATGGAGAATCATACACGACTTCCATGTTCTAAGATTTATATTTAAAATCATTTTCGAAATGAAATATTTCCATTGAAACTACTTCTTTCTACTTACTGCTTCAGCCACTTACTGTGGGCACTAACGTATACCACCTCACGTTATCGCACTTGATTTTCACTGATGATGGAAGTCGATGGCACTGGCGAAACGTCTGGTTTTGCAGAAAACATTGGTCTACGGCCAAACAGGCCGGGAAGGAATTTTAAAAACAAACTGCTTCTTTGTTGTCAATAACGTAGTACATATATACAAAAAATTATCAGGTAAACTATTACGTTACAACAAAAAAATGTTTCAGGTAAACTACCCTTTCCCCGTAACCGATCTTCACCAAAATCAATAGGCCTTGAGTCCACTATAACTCGGGCACATATGTAAAAAAATATCTGATTCTGTTTGAATTTACGGCAGTTATCGTTCGTCATGAAAAAATTTCTCTTGTTACAACATAAAATATTGCAGGTAAACTACCCCTTTATCTTAACCGATCTTCACAAAAAACAATAGGTCTTGAATACTCTACAATTCAGGGCTGTATGCAAAAAATTATTTGATTCTGTTTGAATTTGCGGCTCTTATCGTTTGCCATAAAAAATCTAGACAGACACACAGACACTTTTCGATAAATTACTTTTTTTCATGTTTTGAGGGTAGTATAATCAGAATCTGCAAAAATCTCTAACACAATTTTTTTTGCCATCACCATACTTCCATTTCCTTATGGAACATGAAAGTAAAATCAAAGTAAAATTCTGATGGCAACAAAAATCAAATATTCTATCAAAAATTGGGGATATACATTTTTGGTAGGTATTTGGTAGGCCTACTTGCATTGCACAAGGAATGTGTTATTTTCAATAGGTTATTGATAAAAAAAGACTTACAAGTACATTGATTTTTATTACAAAATTTATACAAAACAGTTTCAATTCTAAGGTATCAATAATTAATAATTATTAAGGATAATGAACAAATTATTTCTTCATAGAAGATACATAAAAACATTGCAAAAATAATACATATCAGACAAATATTATTACAACAAAAATACCACACAGACATTTGGGCTTTGTTACTTTATCAGTAACTATAAGATTACATTCATAAAGTACATAGAATATTTATTTACAAGAACATAATTACAAAAAGTGAAAACACCTTTGATGAAATAAACATTTTATTTATTACATCAAACATAACTAAACTCAGATGACAATATAAATGAACTAAATATAGGTTTTTCTGCGAGGGAGTGTAGGATTGATTAGGGGTTCAATTAGTTGAAATTATTAAAAAAAAAAAAGCATAAACTATAAATAGAAAAACTAGACTGGTATGTTTACAACAAAATGAAAACTTCAAGTTACATTTAAGAGATATTCCGTGTCAAATCAACAAGTGCTACAACCTGACCCTCTTAGATTTATTTGAAATTAAGTATGCATGTAGTATTCATAAATAGTAATACAAATCAATTTTTTCACATTTTTCTGACGAAAGGTTACTGAGTAATGGGTGCTCAAAAATGAAAAAAATAAATAAAATTTTTGACTTGCGCAACAATATTGATTTGTTCACAACTTGTGTTCTAATTAAGCTAGAACAATGACATCGAGTTCATTTGAAAGCTCTTTTAAAGGGCTTTCATATGATATAAAACATAATTAGTTGAAAATATATATATTTTTTATAAACACATCATTATTGCATTTACTGAATTTTGAAAAACTGTATTTTTAAAATTCTCAAAAAAATATATGTGAAAGATATTGTTTTCCTCTACATATTCTGAAAGTTTCAACTTGGGATGAGCATGGGATCACTATCAAAAGTAATTTTATGTTTATCACGATTCTGTAAAACGTCATTCAGATCGGTGAATTATTATTATTTTTATTTTCCTACCCGTGACAATTTTTCAGAATCATAGTTGGATTTATTACTTGGCCTACAAAATTGTACTTTTCTTTCATACAAATAACTGTGTTTTAAAGCTTAGCACTAGCTAAATTAATAGCTCAAAATTAATAAATTGACCTACATATCTAAAATATATATCTTAATACAGTGATCCAGGTTTTCCGTGTACAAGCAAAAAAATCTCATTTTAAAGACTATATACAAAATGGTTGGTTGGTGTGACTATCTCCCATCTGTTTAGTATTTTGTCATCGGATAATATTCAGTCAGCTGTTGTCAACTGTTGTTGAAAGTGACCTGTACATTTTCTTTTGGTGTGACATAGCCTATAAAGTGAAAAAAATGTGATTAATTCTGAAATGTTGTGTTTTGAAATTAGCTTAAAGGTACTTTTGTACAATTCTCACAACAGTGTATAAGTCTATATGCCTACAACCAGTTAATATTGTAACGAGACATATGAGCCCAAATATTTCAGTAACCCAAAATATTAACACATGTCAATAATTGAGTGAAAGAGACAAACCAAGTGTTTCTTCTAAAAGGCCAAGCATGAAACTACATGAGCTACTCATCACCAAGGATAAACTCACAACAATAAGAGTTAATAAAACTAATGGTAACTAACAAGTGAAATAACATTATAAGAAAAAGAAGATGCACCGAACAATGGTTGTACCACAGTAACCAACAACCCAATAGTTTTCGGTCAGTAAGGAACCAATGAAGACAAGGAAGAAACATACTACGAGAAAGACACCTAACAACCATGGTATAAAATATAGATTCCAAGAGCCAGTCAACTATAGAACATCTTATCCGTATATGCAATGACTGAACAACTTACAGATTGAAGAGATGGACAAGAACTGACTAACTGAGATGACCAATATTGTAACGCAAGAGAAATGCTAGCACTCAAGTTACATAAAAACAAGGTTCACAGAATAATAAACAAGTCAATATTTAACCCCATGATAGAACAAAGATCTAATAATTATATTTATAATCATAGATAAAGGTAAATAAGGATGCAAGGTAATATTAACAAGAATAACCGAACCTGTAAGTTAGACAATAGTTGATGATATATGTTTAATGAAAAACAAACAAAAAATGAAACAATAATTTACTAATAGCAAATAAGAATTTTGAGTTAAGAGGTATTATTTTGTGACAACAAATGTTATGATAAAGTTTATGTTATGTTATACCAAATATGTGTTGAGTTAATGAAAGATAATGAAACAAGATGTATTATTCAATGACTGTTGTAGAATGAAGTGTGAAGCAGCTAATTAACGTTAATAGATTTGAATTTTCTTATATGTGATCCATAGGTCAAGATAAAATTGTTATTAGATATGGAAAAAATAATTGTAATAATACAATAATTAATAATTGTATTAGATATGTAAATGTTAATAGTTAAGATTTAATTATATGTATGAATTTATGTAAAAGGGGCTATAGATGTGTACCAGTTATAAACACAGGTAGATCTGTTTACAATAAAAGGCCTAACAGCCAAAACCACTATATAACCACTCATAACATAAAGGTTAGGTACATCAATTAATAATAATTTATGAATACGATTTGAAGAGCTAGAAAAAACATTAAATTAATAATGATATATAATAAAATTTATACAAATTATGATAATACCATAATGCCATGATATCGATTAATAACATTTAATATCGAAAGTGGATTAAATATAAAAAAAGGAAAAAAACCGGCTTATATAAAAAAACCAGCAGAATATGTGTAGAAAATAATAAACCAACTATCGGTAAAGTTACATTCCGATAGGATAGCAAATTGATAAGGAATAGACAAAAAATATATGAAATAAACACTATATTCAAAACATGTGGAAGGAAGAAGTCGTGTGTTGCTAGGGACAACAGAAGAAGAGGAAGTTGTTAATTTGACAATAATTGCTTTGATGATCTGAATGTGATGAGATTAAAAAACCCAAGAATTATCTATTTAATCGGAATATTTTAAATCATCAGACACGATTATAAAACACAAAATCCTAATGACAATGTTTATGACTATCACCAGTACAGTTTAATCCAAATAACACTACAGTATGAAATCACAATAGAGAATAAATAACTGGATTATACAAGGAAGAACTTGAACTGTCCCATATCCGAAGGGAATTGATGATATATTAAACCAAATAGAAAGAATTAACAGTATCACAATTAATAATATTCACTACACCAGAAGTTATAACCTTTCAAAAACACGGAACAACACTAATTGCTTCAACCAAGAGAAGAACGTATTTGGATCCTGGCGTTGCAGAAGAAGCATCAATCGGGCTGTAAACCAATCGAGAAAGCTGTAATTCCTAAGTGGACAGGAGAAGAATTCCATTCTATTAAATCGAAGAAAGAAAATCGTACGGCATAATTGTCCAGAACAGTAAATTTATCAATCAACCGCCTACACGATTGGCTTCATTCTAGTCTGGTAAATTATTATTATATTAATCATACTAACTACACAACACTTTAAATTTGTAAATCTTGCATTCTTATCTATGTATTTTTAATCTTCCCCACAGTTACAAGAACCTTCACACCCTGAATTAAATTAATTACAAATTAAAACACACTATATAACTAAATTTAAATAATAATATAATAAATAAATCATGACAATAATAATACGGGTCCCAACCAGCAAAACCCAAATCGACCCTCTAATGGTTATCAGGGTAACCGCAATCCCTACCCTGATAACGTAAATAGTCAGAGAAGCCCCAATTATGGTAATAGTCCTTACCCTAATAATGCTAATCGTGCGGATCCCAATAATGGTAATTTTAATAATAATAGGTATCCTCGCCCTAGAGTGAACTTCATACAAGCCACAGATGGAAGACAGCGAGGATTCAACCACAATTGACGAAGCAGTTACCGAAGATACGAAGAAAGGCGGAGGAGCCTAGAACGGGACCAACCGAGGTACTATCCGGCGCGTAGGAGCAATAGTTTGGACAACACTGAACAGAGGTCGCACCATGAACGACCGGAAGACCGTAGGACAGATCGGCAAGTAACCACTCTGAGCATCCCGAATGAGGCATTGAATAATATGGCTCAAAGAAACAATGATGCCGAGCCTTTAAACGGGCACAGGCAGTAAGAAATCGCCAGAACCCATTACTGCTTCTGACTACTGGGTATGATAATGAGAATGAGTGCAATTTTGAAAATAATCACAATCGTATTACAATCATCGGGTGCAACTACCTGAAGGACATCAGACAGGAGTTATTGGAAGAGGATAACAGGAGTCCCACCAATAACTTCAATAATGAAATTATACATGTCGACGCCAAGGTAGAAGGCATCCCAGCCAAGTTAATGATCGATACTGGGTCAAACGTATCAATAATAAGTACGACGGAACTGGAGAGGATACAGCAAGAGTGCGGGAGAACTTTACCAACATTGCCGTTGAATAATATTGTGTTGTTGGGAGCAACCGGCCGACAGAACAAAACTATACGTAGACAAGTCTCCGCCAGTGTGATGAGCTGTGGTATAGCGATTGACATGGAATTCTTGGTGGCGAGCGGTCTGCCATTTAATATACTGGTCGGGTGTGATGTGCTTAGGAGAAATTCCGCCATCATTGATGTAAGAACTGAAACATTATCACTGTTTTCTAGCGGACATACTTGGACGGCGAACTTGGTGGGTAGTGACCAAGTCGTTCCCGATAGTATCCATCAGCAAATCCGAAAAATTAATTACATCCAACCAACATCCATAATTGAACAGAGAATAGACGACACATCCAATGAAGATTTATGGTCGCAAAAAATCCAGGAGATCAGGGATTTCCGGAGCGGTATAACTGGCGAAGGTTTAACAACAAACCAAGCGAACAAATTAATAGAAATCTACAATAAATATAAATCAGTCTTTTCTGATGAGCCCGGTAAAGTGAAGAATTTCCAGTGTACTCTACAATTCCGAGACACTGTAGACTTTAACCGGAAGTCTTACCCCATTGCGCAATCACGAAAGCAGGCAGTAAGAGCTGAAATAGAGCAAATGATTAACCGTGACATTATAGAGAGTAGCCATTCCCCTTACACAAGTCCTATCGTGGCTATTCCTAAGAAAAACGGACAAGTCCGTTTATGTTTAGATGCGCGCGAAATAAATAAGATGATCATAAATGACAGGACTTCGCCCGGTGAGATTGAGGAGATCTTAAAACGGTTCCACGGTACCAAATACTTCACTACCTGGGATACGGTGTGCGGATACTGGCAGGTGGAATTACATCCACAGAGTCGCCAGTATCTGGCCTTTATATTCGAAGGGCGGAACTACCAGTTTAAGAGGTTGCCCTTCCGACTGGTAAACTCAGTCGCAGTCTTTGTGCACTGCATGGATCAGATACTTGGCCAAGAAGCACTAAAATTCACCACCGTATACGTCGATGACTTGCTAGTGTCCTCAGAAACTTGGGAGGAACACTGCTACCGTGTGGAACACGTCTTACAGAAGCTAGCAGCAAACAATATTACTCTGAAGTTAGCAAAGTCTCATTTTATTGCTAAAGAGATACAATTCTTGGGCTTCATATTAAATGATAAGGGAATCTCACCGTCGGCTGAAAAAGTCGAAGCAATTCAGAACTTTCCTACACCAAAGAATCGAAGGCAGTTACAGTCGTTCCTGGGACTCTGTAACTACTACCGCAAGTTCCAGGAAAAGTACTCCGAACTGATTGCCAGATTTCAGCCGCAACTGTCATCTAAAAATAAATGGATCTGGGGTAATGAACAACAAAACATATTGACTCTCATAAAACAAAAATTCCTTAAACACGTTATACTCCGTCATCCAGATTTTAACAAGCCTTTCTTTCTTGATTGCGATGCCAGTGACATCAGCCTTGGCACTACTTTATATCAAGAGGATGAGGAGGGTGAGCGTCTTGTAATCTGTTTTGCCAGCAGAGCTCTGAACCAGAGTGAGAAAAACTATCATGTGACAGAAAAGGAGTTATTGAGTGTCGTGTTCGCGTGCGGAAAGTTCCGTACATATATTCTTGGTTATCCCGTTACCGTCCGGACAGACCATAAATCTATCTCGTTCCTTAAGAGATGTAAGCTGAGCCATGGAAGGTTAACGCGATGGATACTATTGCTGCAAGAATACGACCTTAAGTGGGAGTATAGCCCCGGAAGGAAGAATGTCGTCGCGGACGTAGGCCTATTGTCTAGAGTTGACATTGACAAGCAGACGTTCGAGGGGGAGAAGGAGAGTATTCTGAAGGTGTACCATATTCTCAGCAGCAGCGCCGGTTTACAATCAGTTCTGGAACAACTAAGCACACACCAACAAGCTGACCCGAAATTAATTACTATTATCTCAAGATTGGAAGCAGGAGATGAGACCATCTCCCGATATTACACTATACATAAGGGAATCCTGTTTTCCAAACCATCATTATTTAAGGAGGAGTGGAAGGTAATAATTCCAACCCATATCGAGAAAGAGATAGTGATCAGTTATCATGTTCGATATGGGCATATGGGCGCTTTAAAGGTGGTAAAGGCCCTGGAAGAAAGCTGCTATATAAAAGACATCAATCGGAAGGTACGGAGGTATATTAGAAACTGTCGCATTTGCCAACTCGTAAAAACTAATAACGAGAAAAGAGAAGGGCAGATGATTCCAATAACATCGCAGTCTAAACTTGAGAAGGTATTCCTGGATATCTGCGGGCCATTTCCCCGCAGTGGAGGCCGCCACCGATACAAATATATCGTCATCATTATGGACCATTACACCAAGTTCGTTAAGCTATACCCAGCAAATCGGGCGACTACGAAGAAAGTTCTTAATATCCTGATCGACCAGTACTTCCCAACCGTCGGAAAACCGGTATCGATCATAACCGAACACGGAACGCAATTCAAGGGGAGGAGATGGCGGGATACACTGCTGTCCATGGGGGTTCACACATACAAGACATCCGTATACCACCCAAGCAGTAACCCGGCCGAAAGAGTCTTGCGAGAGGTGGGGCGCCTATTAAGAACATATTGCCATGATCAGCAGAGAAGGTGGCAAGAATACTTGGAGGCCACGGAAGAATTCCTCAACCTGGCCTACCATCCAGCCATAGGAACAACCCCATACTCCGCAATGTACGAGAGACAACCCCCTAGAGAGATTGCAGATATCTTGGAGTTCCCCAGAGAACATAAATATAGATTTGATAAAATTCAATTTTGTAATAAGGTGGCCGAAGATCAGGAGAAACGGCGGAACAAATACAATAAATGCATGGGTAAGGTTATTCATTATACCGTTGGAGAGAAGGTGTTGTTGAAGAATAGGGAATTACCCAGTTCCTTAGAGGGGATAACAAAAAAGTTATTGCTCCTGTACACTGGTCCCTATATCGTCTCAAAAGACAATAACAACAATACCTACGAAATCAAAGAAATAAGTTCAAATAAAGTCAAGGGTGTCTTTAACCAGGCATCCATGAAGAAATTTTATGATTAATAATCCACTAAATTCTAAACATAATGTAAGCCAATTACATACAATTTATTTGAGAAGAAACATATTTTGAAGGAAGAATAACAAGAAGAATTTTGAAAAAAAAAAAAACAGCCAAATTCTAAAAAGAAATATAAGCACATATTATCTACAATTATTAGAAAATTTTATGGCAAGAATATAAGAAGAATTAGAATTTAAAACCTCTAAATTCTAAACACAATGTAAGCCAATTACATACAATTTGTTTGAGAAGGAACATTTTGGAAGAAGATATATAAAACAGAATTTTGAATGTAAACCAACCAAATTCTAAAAACAAATGTAAGCCCACTTTACATAACCAATATTTGAAGAAAAACTTTATGGCTATAATATAATAATAAAGAAGGAGAGAATTTAGAAATAAAACTATCTAAGGTCAAAAACAAATAAGGACAGCTTACTAAATATTTATTTGAAGAGAAACATTTTGACAATAATACCAAGAGAGTTTAGAGAAATAAAACCAGCCAAAACACATGTAAGCCCACCTTACATACAAATTATTTGAGAAAACTTTATAGAATAACATAAGAAGAGTGAATTTTGAATTATGAATAAATCAAGTTTCCCAAACCAAGTATAAGTACAACTTACCAACCAATTGTAAATAAAACACTATGGTGAGATAAACTGATGAGATTTCATACCATATTTATGGTAAGCATAGAAGATAATTACCATGGTAACAAAGGATCATAATGGGATGAATAAAAGGAAACAGATTTAGAATTAAAACAAATAATTCTAGACAGTATAATCATGTCTAAGTTCAATATGAAGAGTAAAAAACTTTCCGTAAAATGGTGTTAAAGGAAATAAAAAAGAAAAATTTCTTTAATACGATTTGAGTGATTGAATAGAATAAAGTATAAAAACTTCTTTGGAATTATGAGAGAATGAAACTGTAAAGTGGTATGAGGAGAAATTATGACCTCATTATAATATTAATAATAAAAAAAAAAACCATCATTCACAAGTATAATAGCAATGACCGGAATAATGTGAAAATAATGTCAAAGATTTATGTAATTAAACGAATTAATATAAAATGATTTATGAATTAAATGACAAATATGATAATGACAGTTATAAAAATTCTAGAAAATAGAACAAGTGGAATTTGAAGAACTAAGAAACAGTCTAAAAATGCCATAAAGATATGCTACTATAAATAATGCAGATTATAATGAAAAAACCAGAAGGTAATAAAGAATTATAACCAAAAGATTTATATGATAAGAAAAGTTGAATAATGTAATAATAGAAGAGCTTCCTACCATAATATCAAATGAAAGAAACATCCAGATAATGAGTCAGAAGAACAACTGAGATAGAAATATTAAAATCTCTGAGAAGTATAATAAGTAATAAGTGAAGTATCCCAAAGATATTTTTTAAATAGTAACAAATGTGTACTATTCTGAATAATTTTTTTTAATCTGTCTGAAGATAATTCCAGCAGGATTAATATGTTTTTTGAGCAGAGATGATTTGCCTCTGTACTCAAATATGTGTGAAGTATTGGACAGCAGAGGAAAGTAGCGTACAGTGCCTCTCTGAACTGAACCAGCTCACAAAGTAGGGAACGATAGGGAGAAAATATCCCAAGGAGAAAATACTAAGAAGAAATATAAAAATGAAATAATAAATATGAAACTCAGAAGACTATTACTATCAAGGAAGATCAAGTGAGAATGATATAAACTCAAATATAAATAAGAAAATTTTAAAATGGAAGGAAGTCCAAAATAGTAACAAATAATTGTCCTTGAATAATTATCATAAGCAATTGTTTCAGACAAAGCAAGTATAGTCTGAAAAAATTACTTCTGGAGAAGGGCATTCTGTAGCGTGACAGATAATCCACTACATTTTAAGTCATGTGAAATCATAAAGTTTAATTACACCAACAAATGTTATAATAATATTGAATGACATTTAAATAAATCAGAGGAATGAACCACAATAAAATAAAAATCCTCACTACATTATATATAAAAACCACTGTTTTAAAAAAACCAAAGAAAGTATTGAAGCAACTCATAGTATCATATCAGTAAGTTACCCAGGAAGCTCAGAGCAGTAAACCAGTTATATAAGGCCATATCAAGAAAAAAGAGATTCAATTAAAGAGTGGTGAATACCAAAATACCCCAAAAACAAGAAGAGGGAAGAATAAAGTTTGTGAACAGGAAGAAAACAATACCCTGAAACCTGTATAGAAGAATAAAGTCAGTTCAGTGAATAAATTAAATACTCCAAACTAAACCTCAGTCGTGATAACACCAAGTACCTTGGTTTACCCAAGAACGGAAGGAAGACCAGAAGAGTGAAGACTAGACGAGGGACAAGAATGAAGACTAGAAGAGGGACAAGAATGAATACCAGAAGGAAGATACGAAGAAGGACAAGAAAGAAGACAGGAGGAGAGGAAGAAATAGTATGAAAGAAACACCGTAGTAAAACCTATTATTATATAAACTACTATCAATCCCAAACCCACAAAAACTATGCAAAAGAAAGTATAACATACCCAAAATCTTATAAAATGTAATTATTGAGAAAACTAAAGTGCTGTATAGCGTTATAAGAAGTGCACCGGCTAAAGCTATTGTGTAATAAAGAAAATAAACTAGTCTTAACGGTCCATGATTACTAAAGGTCTGGTCTGAGATAATAAGACTCAAAATATCAGAACCAACAGTGAAAGTGAATTTGTGTAAGTGTTTTTTAAAAAATGCAATAAACTTAAAGTTGGTGATACTATAACTTAGTAGTATGCTATATCACAACTTTAAAATCTAATAATAAAAAGCATAATAAAATAATAAAATGGAAGGTTTCCAGTATTTTATTATTTTAATGTAAATCTTTATTTACAAGACATTTGTAAAAAATGATAATAAATAGAGTATGGGAGTTAATGTTTACTGATGTAGGGGATCACAATAATAATGGTTTAAACCAGAAAGGACTGGTACTAATATAGTATGAATAAGTGTAACATGTTTAAATAGACTGTTATTTCACAGTCCTAAAATCAATGTATTAAATAAATGTATTTGTAAGGTTTATTAGAAAATAAGATTTATGTTATGTGTTTTAAAAAGAATTATGTTTGATAAATAATAACCTACATACCAGTAATAATGTTCTAATAGGTATGCTATGTTAGCTCAAAAATGGTTAAAAAATATATGTTCAAGCCATATCTGCAATATGTTAAATTGTGCAGATTGCTAAACAATGTTCATAATTAATTATTTTATTAACTGTAGTGATAATTAACTACTACACAACACAATAAGTTATAAATCATGTTATTTTCATATATTTGTAATTATGTAAAGTCAGAGGAGGAATTAAGTTTAAATTATTTGAGAAAGAAAGAAATATAAAATTCTAAAATCTAGGCCATTTGGTGAAATCACAGAACCAATATAAAATAGTATAATTCACTTATAAATCCTGTAAACTACCAAGATTTATATAAGATAACACAATTAACCACTACTAGGAATGATCCTATGAATTAAAATGATAATAAGGAAATATACCTTAACATTTTGTAAATTTTCAAAATATAGAAATTAATTAATTTTAAAGAGCAATGTCAAATTTACAGACTAACACAAAAAACCAGTTCAAAGGTGTAATTTATATGTATTTAAGGAAAGGAAGAGGAATATGACTAATTAAAATTTATTATAATAGTATTAATAATATTTAAAATGGAGGGAATTTTGTATAAAGACGGAAATCCAATTTTGAGCCTATATTTCCATAAAGTAAAGAAATTTGTTAATTTCCACAAAATATCTACAGATATAGACTATAATACATCAATTTAAAGGAAATGAAATGATTAAACCAATAATAAGGTTAATAATTCATAAAAGTGAGGAATAAAATAGATAAATTCCATACATAATGTAATATTTTATCATATGTATGGGAAGTCGAAAAATGTTAACAATACTTTTTCAAAGATTAACTGGGCCAGATTTATGACCAAGTTAATTAGTCTTTTGTTGAATATCAAGCTGGGCAGTTGTGTGAAGAACGTTTCTTTAAATCGAATTGAAAATGATACTAGTGTTTAGCCATTGAAATCAGTGAAACGAGAGTTAGGCGGTTTAAACACTTTTTAAAGTTAAAGCTGTTAATAAATTCACGACAATAGTGAAAACAAACACTTAACTACATAATACGAGTGATAGAAACAAGTAAAACACTATATTTCAACTGATATATTCTGCAAATCCTAACCAATGACTTGAGAACTTAACCGCAGAAGTTGAACACATAGAAAATCAACTAACTAACACAAGTTTACACAGAACACTTCACCAGAATACACCAAATAGATTAACAGACATATTACACCAGTGCGGGGACATTTTAGACCTTGATGAAGGTAATTTTATAGTAATTTTCTGACACGACGCATATGCAGTAACCAAGACCAACTCGAGTAGCGGCCATCTTGAAAACGAAGTCGGCTAACCATATCGCAGTGACGTCAGCCTTCATTGGTTTGACAAAACATTTATATTCAAATATTATATACTGAAATTATTTAAATACTATTGAATAGTAATTATTGTATTTATTTTTAATTGTTAATGTTATACTTTCTCGTCACCCTTCTCTGACTATTAATCCATAATCGCTCAAAGAACCTGTCTTTTAATATAATATAACATAACATTTTGTTCTGTATGACACAATCGATAATTCCTGAGACAGAGTCGATAATTGCTCTCCATCGATAAAATATCGATTATTTATTTAAAATTGTCAATAAATCTTTATATTTCCATTATTTTGTATCTGTACTTATTTCACAGGGTAATTTAAGGGTATTTATAAGGCTAAAGGACTTAAGTGAGAAGAATATATTCTATTTTGAACAAGATATTGGACCAGTCAGAAAGGTCACCAATCGATTATTACCTGGAGTTAATCTATTTAACTCCAGACTTGGTGCAAATCTCCAAGAAGTGCTCGACGGTCAATAAATACCTACCTGTTATTAAAATTTTACCAGAACCTTTTAAAAAACAGATTTATCTCTTATACATACCTCTATAAACATAAACAAAATTATTTTATTATTTGAAAATTCTATTTTTATTGAATTTTCCGTATACATTTTATTCTTTTGTAACGACCGGCATACAGCGGTCTGGTGACCAAGTGGCTAGCCCAAACAGTGGGATTAGATTACACCACAAAAAGGGTATTGTGTTACAATATATATATATATATATATATATATATATATATAGTCACCGGAGAAAAGGCTTGCCGCATGACAAATGGCGCCAATCGTCGCACACTCTAGTGTTTTTGGTGGCCCTAAAAAGGACCTGGTGGCGAGAAAGCTGATGTTGGTAGTGCCGCGCTGAGATGTTCGACGGCAGCGCCCGCTGTTCGTGGCGTACTGCAATCCTCCTCTTCTTTGGGCATCGGTTGTAGAGTCGGCTGCGGGCCCAGCGAAATCCATCGCTGGCGCGGATCTGGAGGGCGAAGACGCAAGAACGCCGGTTCTATTCTTCGGCCGTTCCTTCCGGCTGACTCCGCGCCGATGTCGTCCGAGAGAGGAGAGGAGATGAAGTGCGTCCGATGGCGTGGTGAAAGTCCTCCTGTGTGCCTCAAAGACGGCCTCCAGATCGTTCGACAGGAGCTCCGTTTGTGGAGGCTTGTAAGCGGAAACCACGAGTAGACCGCCGAGAGCACCATGGAGCTCGACCGCGGTGCACTCGAGGTTCCGCCGCTGAGGCAGGACAACGCGGTGATGGCGAAGACTCGCCTTCACCGCGATGGCTGTGCCCCCTCCTGCGCGACCCGACCGGTCGTCCTGGTGGCACACGTAGTTGGGCAGTCGGAAACGATGATGCGTGGTCAGGTGCGTCTCACCAAGAAGAAGCACGTCGGGCTTGTGTCGGGCAACGAACTCTAAGAGCTCAGAATGCTGGGAAGCGAGGCCGTTGGCGTTCCACGCCACGAGCTCGAGGTCTCACATGAGGGATTGCCGTGGTTGTCCGTTCATAACAGACCTATAATACGAGATCATCGGAAGATGAGGCCTGGGGAGAACGCTTGGCGGCAGCTGCATAGCTGCGGCGGGGCGAGACGGTGGAAGCCTTGGGGGCAGGTTCTGGAGCGGGTGGTCGCTCTCGCTTTTGGTGGACGGGCTTGGGTCCAGTGGCAGGTAGCTTTGGCTGGCCCGTGTTCTTTGCCTGGGTCCTACCTTTCTTGCCCGATCTGGGGTATCGAGGCTTGGGTGGCGATGACCATGGAGGATCGATATCCTCTTTATCGTCCGGCAGCGGGACTTGAGTGTAGTGGGGAACTTCGCGTTCCGGTTCCGGGGGCGCGGTAGTTGGTTTGGCCTGTTGAGCTGTGCTCGGGCTCATTGCACTAGGTTTTGGAACCGGAGCAGACCTCGGGGCTGGTTTCCGGACCACAGGGTCAGCGGCTTTGGCCGGTTTGACTGGCTGGCTAACAACTTGCCGAGGCTTAGGCTGGACAGGTTTCCTGAGCATGTCCAGCTGCCCGTTATAGACTGGGCAGCGCCTGTTATTTGCAGCATGGGCGCCGCCACAGTTAATACAGTATCGGTGGTTGTCCGGAACAGCGCAGGCCTGCGGCAAGTGGTCATTTCCACAGCGGGCGCAGGTCGGCGCGTTCCGACAACCGAAGCTGCTGTGGCCGAACCGCTGGCACCTGTGGCACTGGGAGATTCGCCCGGTCTGACGGCAGGGCTCTACGCTCACGCAGAGCCCGAAAAGCCGTTTTAAGTCTAAAAGGGCCTGGGAGGAATCGCCCTTCTCCACCTGCAGTCTGATTAAGGGGAGTGGTCGACGCGAGCCATAAGTGGTGTACAGCCGAGAGGCTCCCACAACCTTATAGCCCGCGTCGCGCAGTTCGTCGAGGACGACCTGCGGATCCGCCTGTATGTCCAGGCCCCGAAGGACGAGGGCTACAGGCTTGGTTCGGTTTAATGTGTAGGTGTGGAACTGGAACGATTCACGTTCCAGCCACTGGATTACTCCGAAGTGCTCGGATGCACTGCGGCAGGTGACGCGCACAGTCTCACTCGCAAGGAGCTTGACCGAAGCGTTATCTGCCAGCGCAACGACCTTACGAAGTCGGCGACTGAAGCCGATAATATCCCTGACGTTCGTGACGAACACCGGCGGGATCCTTCCTGCGGAGGTGCGACTAGGCGCAACCTCAGCGGAGGCTTTGAATGCCGCCGAGTCCGTAGCCGAACTCAAGGAGGTCAGGGAGGGAGACTTTCTCGGCTTGCCACCGTGCCCTACTACCACCCAGTCGGTGGAAGCCGAGGTCTCCATGGCTGGGGAATCAGACTCCGGCAGAGGTTGCGGGCTGCTTGGCCTACTAGCGACCGTGCAGCCGGAGTGATTAAGGGGTGCAGAATGCCGCAATGCTGAGTGCAGAATGTCACGTCTCTGTGTCCTCACCGTCCAAGATGCCAAGATGTTCAGGGCACAGCACAGTGCGTGCCCCAGTGACGGCAGCGTCCGGGCAAGCCCGATGACTGCCTGATTCTCGTCGAGTGCTTGGTGCGAAACTTGTCGCTGAAACGGATAGGAACCCCTTTTTTTATTTTGGCGGAGGTGAAGGAGACGGACTGTGATTGGCTGAACCGCTGACGCGATCCACCAATGGCCTGAGAGGGAAGTCTACGCGAACGCTTAGCACGGATTGGCGGGATTTGTTCGCCCACAACGGATAGATACACTTCCGCCAGCCCGGTAAGAGTCCGGTAGACTGCCTTATGGCGATACCGAGGCAGGCGAGAGATTGAAGGGGGGAAGTTGCCGACTGAAGGTGGCGCTAGGCACACCTAAAGCCGGCACAACGCCCGATCCATCTGTCGGCCTGCAACGGACCGGAGATTTGACTGGTAGGAAGGTGGTCAGATACGATTGGTCGGTGCGTGGACAGATGGTGAGTGGGCAATTTTTTTATTTTAAAATTATGGTGGGTCGTCAAGCAGAGCTCGAGGGCGGCGGCGTTTGACTGGTGGTGGTCCATCGTCGTTATCGAGGTGTTGGAGGTGGGGAAAGTCTGAAATGGATGCTCGATGGAAGAGGTTGAACGTGAGAGTTCGCGCAAATCCAGCGAGCGACGGAATCTTCAGCCCTCCCCTGATAGAATCATTTTTTACGTACGGGCGGGCGCTGCCGTCGAACATCTCAGCGCGGCACTACCAACATCAGCTTTCTCGCCACCAGGTCCTTTTTAGGGCCACCAAAAACACTAGAGTGTGCGACGATTGGCGCCATTTGTCATGCGGCAAGCCTTTTCTCCGGTGACTATATATATATATATATATATATTGTAACACAATACCCTTTTTGTGGTGTAATCTAATCCCACTGTTTGGGCTAGCCACTTGGTCACCAGACCGCTGTATGCCGGTCGTTACAAAAGAATAAAATGTATACGGAAAATTCAATAAAAATAGAATTTTCAAATAATAAAATAATTTTGTTTATGTTTATAGAGGTATGTATAAGAGATAAATCTGTTTTTTAAAAGGTTCTGGTAAAATTTTAATAACAGGTAGGTATTTATTGACCGTCGAGCACTTCTTGGAGATTTGCACCAAGTCTGGAGTTAAATAGATTAACTCCAGGTAATAATCGATTGGTGACCTTTCTGACTGGTCCAATATCTTGTTCAAAATAGAATATATTCTTCTCACTTAAGTCCTTTAGCCTTATAAATACCCTTAAATTACCCTGTGAAATAAGTACAGATACAAAATAATGGAAATATAAAGATTTATTGACAATTTTAAATAAATAATCGATATTTTATCGATGGAGAGCAATTATCGACTCTGTCTCAGGAATTATCGATTGTGTCATACAGAACAAAATGTTATGTTATATTATATTAAAAGACAGGTTCTTTGAGCGATTATGGATTAATAGTCAGAGAAGGGTGACGAGAAAGTATAACATTAACAATTAAAAATAAATACAATAATTACTATTCAATAGTATTTAAATAATTTCAGTATATAATATTTGAATATAAATGTTTTGTCAAACCAATGAAGACTGACGTCACTGCGATATGGTTAGCCGACTTCGTTTTCAAGATGGCCGCTACTCGAGTTGGTCTTGGTTACTGCATATGCGTCGTGTCAGAAAATTACTATAAAATTACCTTCATCAAGGTCTAAAATGTCCCCGCACTGGTGTAATATGTCTGTTAATCTATTTGGTGTATTCTGGTGAAGTGTTCTGTGTAAACTTGTGTTAGTTAGTTGATTTTCTATGTGTTCAACTTCTGCGGTTAAGTTCTCAAGTCATTGGTTAGGATTTGCAGAATATATCAGTTGAAATATAGTGTTTTACTTGTTTCTATCACTCGTATTATGTAGTTAAGTGTTTGTTTTCACTATTGTCGTGAATTTATTAACAGCTTTAACTTTAAAAAGTGTTTAAACCGCCTAACTCTCGTTTCACTGATTTCAATGGCTAAACACTAGTATCATTTTCAATTCGATTTAAAGAAACGTTCTTCACACAACTGCCCAGCTTGATATTCAACAAAAGACTAATTAACTTGGTCATAAATCTGGCCCAGTTAATCTTTGAAAAAGTATTGTTAACATTTTTCGACTTCCCATACATATGATAAAATATTACATTATGTATGGAATTTATCTATTTTATTCCTCACTTTTATGAATTATTAACCTTATTATTGGTTTAATCATTTCATTTCCTTTAAATTGATGTATTATAGTCCATATCTGTAGATATTTTGTGGAAATTAACAAATTTCTTTACTTTATGGAAATATAGGCTCAAAATTGGATTTCCGTCTTTATACAAAATTCCCTCCATTTTAAATATTATTAATACTATTATAATAAATTTTAATTAGTCATATTCCTCTTCCTTTCCTTAAATACATATAAATTACACCTTTGAACTGGTTTTTTGTGTTAGTCTGTAAATTTGACATTGCTCTTTAAAATTAATTAATTTCTATATTTTGAAAATTTACAAAATGTTAAGGTATATTTCCTTATTATCATTTTAATTCATAGGATCATTCCTAGTAGTGGTTAATTGTGTTATCTTATATAAATCTTGGTAGTTTACAGGATTTATAAGTGAATTATACTATTTTATATTGGTTCTGTGATTTCACCAAATGGCCTAGATTTTAGAATTTTATATTTCTTTCTTTCTCAAATAATTTAAACTTAATTCCTCCTCTGACTTTACATAATTACAAATATATGAAAATAACATGATTTATAACTTATTGTGTTGTGTAGTAGTTAATTATCACTACAGTTAATAAAATAATTAATTATGAACATTGTTTAGCAATCTGCACAATTTAACATATTGCAGATATGGCTTGAACATATATTTTTTAACCATTTTTGAGCTAACATAGCATACCTATTAGAACATTATTACTGGTATGTAGGTTATTATTTATCAAACATAATTCTTTTTAAAACACATAACATAAATCTTATTTTCTAATAAACCTTACAAATACATTTATTTAATACATTGATTTTAGGACTGTGAAATAACAGTCTATTTAAACATGTTACACTTATTCATACTATATTAGTACCAGTCCTTTCTGGTTTAAACCATTATTATTGTGATCCCCTACATCAGTAAACATTAACTCCCATACTCTATTTATTATCATTTTTTACAAATGTCTTGTAAATAAAGATTTACATTAAAATAATAAAATACTGGAAACCTTCCATTTTATTATTTTATTATGCTTTTTATTATTAGATTTTAAAGTTGTGATATAGCATACTACTAAGTTATAGTATCACCAACTTTAAGTTTATTGCATTTTTTAAAAAACACTTACACAAATTCACTTTCACTGTTGGTTCTGATATTTTGAGTCTTATTATCTCAGACCAGACCTTTAGTAATCATGGACCGTTAAGACTAGTTTATTTTCTTTATTACACAATAGCTTTAGCCGGTGCACTTCTTATAACGCTATACAGCACTTTAGTTTTCTCAATAATTACATTTTATAAGATTTTGGGTATGTTATACTTTCTTTTGCATAGTTTTTGTGGGTTTGGGATTGATAGTAGTTTATATAATAATAGGTTTTACTACGGTGTTTCTTTCATACTATTTCTTCCTCTCCTCCTGTCTTCTTTCTTGTCCTTCTTCGTATCTTCCTTCTGGTATTCATTCTTGTCCCTCTTCTAGTCTTCATTCTTGTCCCTCGTCTAGTCTTCACTCTTCTGGTCTTCCTTCCGTTCTTGGGTAAACCAAGGTACTTGGTGTTATCACGACTGAGGTTTAGTTTGGAGTATTTAATTTATTCACTGAACTGACTTTATTCTTCTATACAGGTTTCAGGGTATTGTTTTCTTCCTGTTCACAAACTTTATTCTTCCCTCTTCTTGTTTTTGGGGTATTTTGGTATTCACCACTCTTTAATTGAATCTCTTTTTTCTTGATATGGCCTTATATAACTGGTTTACTGCTCTGAGCTTCCTGGGTAACTTACTGATATGATACTATGAGTTGCTTCAATACTTTCTTTGGTTTTTTTAAAACAGTGGTTTTTATATATAATGTAGTGAGGATTTTTATTTTATTGTGGTTCATTCCTCTGATTTATTTAAATGTCATTCAATATTATTATAACATTTGTTGGTGTAATTAAACTTTATGATTTCACATGACTTAAAATGTAGTGGATTATCTGTCACGCTACAGAATGCCCTTCTCCAGAAGTAATTTTTTCAGACTATACTTGCTTTGTCTGAAACAATTGCTTATGATAATTATTCAAGGACAATTATTTGTTACTATTTTGGACTTCCTTCCATTTTAAAATTTTCTTATTTATATTTGAGTTTATATCATTCTCACTTGATCTTCCTTGATAGTAATAGTCTTCTGAGTTTCATATTTATTATTTCATTTTTATATTTCTTCTTAGTATTTTCTCCTTGGGATATTTTCTCCCTATCGTTCCCTACTTTGTGAGCTGGTTCAGTTCAGAGAGGCACTGTACGCTACTTTCCTCTGCTGTCCAATACTTCACACATATTTGAGTACAGAGGCAAATCATCTCTGCTCAAAAAACATATTAATCCTGCTGGAATTATCTTCAGACAGATTAAAAAAAATTATTCAGAATAGTACACATTTGTTACTATTTAAAAAATATCTTTGGGATACTTCACTTATTACTTATTATACTTCTCAGAGATTTTAATATTTCTATCTCAGTTGTTCTTCTGACTCATTATCTGGATGTTTCTTTCATTTGATATTATGGTAGGAAGCTCTTCTATTATTACATTATTCAACTTTTCTTATCATATAAATCTTTTGGTTATAATTCTTTATTACCTTCTGGTTTTTTCATTATAATCTGCATTATTTATAGTAGCATATCTTTATGGCATTTTTAGACTGTTTCTTAGTTCTTCAAATTCCACTTGTTCTATTTTCTAGAATTTTTATAACTGTCATTATCATATTTGTCATTTAATTCATAAATCATTTTATATTAATTCGTTTAATTACATAAATCTTTGACATTATTTTCACATTATTCCGGTCATTGCTATTATACTTGTGAATGATGGTTTTTTTTTTTATTATTAATATTATAATGAGGTCATAATTTCTCCTCATACCACTTTACAGTTTCATTCTCTCATAATTCCAAAGAAGTTTTTATACTTTATTCTATTCAATCACTCAAATCGTATTAAAGAAATTTTTCTTTTTTATTTCCTTTAACACCATTTTACGGAAAGTTTTTTACTCTTCATATTGAACTTAGACATGATTATACTGTCTAGAATTATTTGTTTTAATTCTAAATCTGTTTCCTTTTATTCATCCCATTATGATCCTTTGTTACCATGGTAATTATCTTCTATGCTTACCATAAATATGGTATGAAATCTCATCAGTTTATCTCACCATAGTGTTTTATTTACAATTGGTTGGTAAGTTGTACTTATACTTGGTTTGGGAAACTTGATTTATTCATAATTCAAAATTCACTCTTCTTATGTTATTCTATAAAGTTTTCTCAAATAATTTGTATGTAAGGTGGGCTTACATGTGTTTTGGCTGGTTTTATTTCTCTAAACTCTCTTGGTATTATTGTCAAAATGTTTCTCTTCAAATAAATATTTAGTAAGCTGTCCTTATTTGTTTTTGACCTTAGATAGTTTTATTTCTAAATTCTCTCCTTCTTTATTATTATATTATAGCCATAAAGTTTTTCTTCAAATATTGGTTATGTAAAGTGGGCTTACATTTGTTTTTAGAATTTGGTTGGTTTACATTCAAAATTCTGTTTTATATATCTTCTTCCAAAATGTTCCTTCTCAAACAAATTGTATGTAATTGGCTTACATTGTGTTTAGAATTTAGAGGTTTTAAATTCTAATTCTTCTTATATTCTTGCCATAAAATTTTCTAATAATTGTAGATAATATGTGCTTATATTTCTTTTTAGAATTTGGCTGTTTTTTTTTTTTCAAAATTCTTCTTGTTATTCTTCCTTCAAAATATGTTTCTTCTCAAATAAATTGTATGTAATTGGCTTACATTATGTTTAGAATTTAGTGGATTATTAATCATAAAATTTCTTCATGGATGCCTGGTTAAAGACACCCTTGACTTTATTTGAACTTATTTCTTTGATTTCGTAGGTATTGTTGTTATTGTCTTTTGAGACGATATAGGGACCAGTGTACAGGAGCAATAACTTTTTTGTTATCCCCTCTAAGGAACTGGGTAATTCCCTATTCTTCAACAACACCTTCTCTCCAACGGTATAATGAATAACCTTACCCATGCATTTATTGTATTTGTTCCGCCGTTTCTCCTGATCTTCGGCCACCTTATTACAAAATTGAATTTTATCAAATCTATATTTATGTTCTCTGGGGAACTCCAAGATATCTGCAATCTCTCTAGGGGGTTGTCTCTCGTACATTGCGGAGTATGGGGTTGTTCCTATGGCTGGATGGTAGGCCAGGTTGAGGAATTCTTCCGTGGCCTCCAAGTATTCTTGCCACCTTCTCTGCTGATCATGGCAATATGTTCTTAATAGGCGCCCCACCTCTCGCAAGACTCTTTCGGCCGGGTTACTGCTTGGGTGGTATACGGATGTCTTGTATGTGTGAACCCCCATGGACAGCAGTGTATCCCGCCATCTCCTCCCCTTGAATTGCGTTCCGTGGTCGGTTATGATCGATACCGGTTTTCCGACGGTTGGGAAGTACTGGTCGATCAGGATATTAAGAACTTTCTTCGTAGTCGCCCGATTTGCTGGGTATAGCTTAACGAACTTGGTGTAATGGTCCATAATGATGACGATATATTTGTATCGGTGGCGGCCTCCACTGCGGGGAAATGGCCCGCAGATATCCAGGAATACCTTCTCAAGTTTAGACTGCGATGTTATTGGAATCATCTGCCCTTCTCTTTTCTCGTTATTAGTTTTTACGAGTTGGCAAATGCGACAGTTTCTAATATACCTCCGTACCTTCCGATTGATGTCTTTTATATAGCAGCTTTCTTCCAGGGCCTTTACCACCTTTAAAGCGCCCATATGCCCATATCGAACATGATAACTGATCACTATCTCTTTCTCGATATGGGTTGGAATTATTACCTTCCACTCCTCCTTAAATAATGATGGTTTGGAAAACAGGATTCCCTTATGTATAGTGTAATATCGGGAGATGGTCTCATCTCCTGCTTCCAATCTTGAGATAATAGTAATTAATTTCGGGTCAGCTTGTTGGTGTGTGCTTAGTTGTTCCAGAACTGATTGTAAACCGGCGCTGCTGCTGAGAATATGGTACACCTTCAGAATACTCTCCTTCTCCCCCTCGAACGTCTGCTTGTCAATGTCAACTCTAGACAATAGGCCTACGTCCGCGACGACATTCTTCCTTCCGGGGCTATACTCCCACTTAAGGTCGTATTCTTGCAGCAATAGTATCCATCGCGTTAACCTTCCATGGCTCAGCTTACATCTCTTAAGGAACGAGATAGATTTATGGTCTGTCCGGACGGTAACGGGATAACCAAGAATATATGTACGGAACTTTCCGCACGCGAACACGACACTCAATAACTCCTTTTCTGTCACATGATAGTTTTTCTCACTCTGGTTCAGAGCTCTGCTGGCAAAACAGATTACAAGACGCTCACCCTCCTCATCCTCTTGATATAAAGTAGTGCCAAGGCTGATGTCACTGGCATCGCAATCAAGAAAGAAAGGCTTGTTAAAATCTGGATGACGGAGTATAACGTGTTTAAGGAATTTTTGTTTTATGAGAGTCAATATGTTTTGTTGTTCATTACCCCAGATCCATTTATTTTTAGATGACAGTTGCGGCTGAAATCTGGCAATCAGTTCGGAGTACTTTTCCTGGAACTTGCGGTAGTAGTTACAGAGTCCCAGGAACGACTGTAACTGCCTTCGATTCTTTGGTGTAGGAAAGTTCTGAATTGCTTCGACTTTTTCAGCCGACGGTGAGATTCCCTTATCATTTAATATGAAGCCCAAGAATTGTATCTCTTTAGCAATAAAATGAGACTTTGCTAACTTCAGAGTAATATTGTTTGCTGCTAGCTTCTGTAAGACGTGTTCCACACGGTAGCAGTGTTCCTCCCAAGTTTCTGAGGACACTAGCAAGTCATCGACGTATACGGTGGTGAATTTTAGTGCTTCTTGGCCAAGTATCTGATCCATGCAGTGCACAAAGACTGCGACTGAGTTTACCAGTCGGAAGGGCAACCTCTTAAACTGGTAGTTCCGCCCTTCGAATATAAAGGCCAGATACTGGCGACTCTGTGGATGTAATTCCACCTGCCAGTATCCGCACACCGTATCCCAGGTAGTGAAGTATTTGGTACCGTGGAACCGTTTTAAGATCTCCTCAATCTCACCGGGCGAAGTCCTGTCATTTATGATCATCTTATTTATTTCGCGCGCATCTAAACATAAACGGACTTGTCCGTTTTTCTTAGGAATAGCCACGATAGGACTTGTGTAAGGGGAATGGCTACTCTCTATAATGTCACGGTTAATCATTTGCTCTATTTCAGCTCTTACTGCCTGCTTTCGTGATTGCGCAATGGGGTAAGACTTCCGGTTAAAGTCTACAGTGTCTCGGAATTGTAGAGTACACTGGAAATTCTTCACTTTACCGGGCTCATCAGAAAAGACTGATTTATATTTATTGTAGATTTCTATTAATTTGTTCGCTTGGTTTGTTGTTAAACCTTCGCCAGTTATACCGCTCCGGAAATCCCTGATCTCCTGGATTTTTTGCGACCATAAATCTTCATTGGATGTGTCGTCTATTCTCTGTTCAATTATGGATGTTGGTTGGATGTAATTAATTTTTCGGATTTGCTGATGGATACTATCGGGAACGACTTGGTCACTACCCACCAAGTTCGCCGTCCAAGTATGTCCGCTAGAAAACAGTGATAATGTTTCAGTTCTTACATCAATGATGGCGGAATTTCTCCTAAGCACATCACACCCGACCAGTATATTAAATGGCAGACCGCTCGCCACCAAGAATTCCATGTCAATCGCTATACCACAGCTCATCACACTGGCGGAGACTTGTCTACGTATAGTTTTGTTCTGTCGGCCGGTTGCTCCCAACAACACAATATTATTCAACGGCAATGTTGGTAAAGTTCTCCCGCACTCTTGCTGTATCCTCTCCAGTTCCGTCGTACTTATTATTGATACGTTTGACCCAGTATCGATCATTAACTTGGCTGGGATGCCTTCTACCTTGGCGTCGACATGTATAATTTCATTATTGAAGTTATTGGTGGGACTCCTGTTATCCTCTTCCAATAACTCCTGTCTGATGTCCTTCAGGTAGTTGCACCCGATGATTGTAATACGATTGTGATTATTTTCAAAATTGCACTCATTCTCATTATCATACCCAGTAGTCAGAAGCAGTAATGGGTTCTGGCGATTTCTTACTGCCTGTGCCCGTTTAAAGGCTCGGCATCATTGTTTCTTTGAGCCATATTATTCAATGCCTCATTCGGGATGCTCAGAGTGGTTACTTGCCGATCTGTCCTACGGTCTTCCGGTCGTTCATGGTGCGACCTCTGTTCAGTGTTGTCCAAACTATTGCTCCTACGCGCCGGATAGTACCTCGGTTGGTCCCGTTCTAGGCTCCTCCGCCTTTCTTCGTATCTTCGGTAACTGCTTCGTCAATTGTGGTTGAATCCTCGCTGTCTTCCATCTGTGGCTTGTATGAAGTTCACTCTAGGGCGAGGATACCTATTATTATTAAAATTACCATTATTGGGATCCGCACGATTAGCATTATTAGGGTAAGGACTATTACCATAATTGGGGCTTCTCTGACTATTTACGTTATCAGGGTAGGGATTGCGGTTACCCTGATAACCATTAGAGGGTCGATTTGGGTTTTGCTGGTTGGGACCCGTATTATTATTGTCATTGTAATTGGTATTATTTACATTATTTCCATTATTATAATTGTTATTTCGCGGGTATGCCCGACCTCCTTGGTACCCAGTATTTATGTGGTTCGCACCCTGATTATTGTTCAGGTACGTCCTTGGTTCGGGCCCATCACTTCTTCTACGACTCTGCCTGTAGTAATCTTCGTTTTCATAATTCTCTAGGAGTTCTGTCATTGCCTGGATGGTTTTTATCTGGCTGCCCCTCCTTGCACGAATCACCTCCTCATCATAATGGTAAGACAGCTTGTTTATTAGGCATTCCTCCGGTATGGCTGGTTCTAACTGCTTGGCCATACACACTTTGCCGAGGAAATAAGCTGTCATTGAGCTGCCGACTTGTGGTTTGTAGCGGCCGTGGCATATATTATCTCTTATGAGATTTTGCGTGGTCT
Source organism: Magicicada septendecula (assembly GCA_034769895.1). Classification (NCBI taxonomy): domain Eukaryota; kingdom Metazoa; phylum Arthropoda; class Insecta; order Hemiptera; family Cicadidae; genus Magicicada; species Magicicada septendecula. The sequence continues at coordinate 135,242,843 of CM068373.1, read as the reverse complement.
CTGACCAGTACTTGGCTTTGAACAGGCTCTTGAATTGTTCATAATTGTCGATGTCGCTCCGGTTGGCCATCCACCAATGGTCATTCACCTCCCGAAACGACTCGTCAAGGATTTCTCTGCTCCGGACCCATCGGTTCCCTCGGTGTTTCTCGAGGTACTCCTCTATTCATGCCAAGAACTCCATAGGCTTCCGTTTGTATTGCCGGAAATTGAGCCATTCTCTGTTCTCTGACATGGGGAAATTGTGATATCCCGATGGTCTGTTTCTTATTGACTCCATCTCCTCCTGGCTCTGACGCACCTGTCCGGTTATGTTTGACATAGCGGCTTCCACGCCATCGCATCTTTCTGTTACTTGGGTCCTCACTTTATTTACTTCTTCCAAGGCAAATTTCTTGGTTTCCTCCATTTTAGTTTTCTGTTGTTCTTGGACCTGAGTAATTTCCTTAGTTATTACTTCCCGGACTTCCAGCACTTCGTTTTCTGTTTGACGACATCTTTCGTCTACTTCTCGGATCTGCTGGTTAACAACCACGACTTCCTGTTCTAATTTCTTTACAATGGACTTCTTCGTCTCAGTTATCTTTTTATTTATCTCCTCTTTAGCTAGCTCAATCCTCTCGTCTAACTTATTCATGTTCTCTTGGTTAACTTCCCTTAGTTCTTCTCTCAATCTTCGATTATTCTCGTCCATCTTCTCCTCCATTTTCAGATTATTTTCCTCCAACTTTTCCCTCAGTTGCTGATTGTCGCATTCTATTTTCTTACTGGTTTCTTCCATTTTCTCTTCTAAATTCTTATTATTTTCTTCCATTTTCCTTTCCATCTTTCTACTAGTTTCTTCGATCCTCTTATTAGTATTTTCTATCTTACGGCCCAATTCTTTCTTTGTGGATCGGTTATCTTCCTTCAGATCCTCTAGTTTTTCATTTAATGAATGGTTGTTTTCCTTCAGATCCTCTAGCTTTTCATTTAATGAATGGTTGTTTTCCTTCAGATCCTCTAGTTTTTCATTTAGTGATTGGTTGTCGTTATCCATTTCCTTGCCTAAATTCTCCTCCATCTTCTTGTTAGTGGAATCCATTTTATTCTCCATCTTTTTACTAGTTTCTTCCATTTTATTACTCATTTCCTGCTTACTAGCTTTTATTTCTTCCATCATCTGCCTGAGCATTTCCTGTATGTAACTATCCTCTGCTCGTGACGGTTTCTCCTTCTCTGGGACATTGGCTTCCCCTGTTTGCGTTGTTACTTCAGGTTGTTCCTCGGGTGGTGCGGGTTGTTTCGGTTCCACCTGGATTAGTAACACTTCCGGATCCTCCACAGGTGTTGCCTCCTTATCCCCCATGTCAACCTCTTTCTCGGCCTCTGCCGCCCTCTTTTTCCAGGTAGCTCGTCTTTGCATCTTTCTCTGTCTCTATTTATTAATCGCTGCCAAGCTTAGATTATTAAGCCCTCTAAGTTGGACGCCACTTTGTAACACAATACCCTTTTTGTGGTGTAATCTAATCCCACTGTTTGGGCTAGCCACTTGGTCACCAGACCGCTGTATGCCGGTCGTTACAAAAGAATAAAATGTATACGGAAAATTCAATAAAAATAGAATTTTCAAATAATAAAATAATTTTGTTTATGTTTATAGAGGTATGTATAAGAGATAAATCTGTTTTTTAAAAGGTTCTGGTAAAATTTTAATAACAGGTAGGTATTTATTGACCGTCGAGCACTTCTTGAAGATTTGCACCAAGTCTGGAGTTAAATAGATTAACTCCAGGTAATAATCGATTGGTGACCTTTCTGACTGGTCCAATACCTTGTTCAAAATAGAATATATTCTTCTCACTTAAGTCCTTCAGCCTTATAAATACCCTTAAATTACCCTGTGAAATAAGTACAGATACAAAATAATGGAAATATAAAGATTTATTGACAATTTTAAATAAATAATCGATATTTTATCGATGGAGAGCAATTATCGACTCTGTCTCAGGAATTATCGATTGTGTCATACAGAACAAAATGTTATGTTATATTATATTAAAAGACAGGTTCTTTGAGCGATTATGGATTAATAGTCAGAGAAGGGTGACGAGAAAGTATAACATTAACAATTAAAAATAAATACAATGATTACTATTCAATAGTATTTAAATAATTTCAGTATATAATATTTGAATATAAATGTTTTGTCAAACCAATGAAGACTGACGTCACTGCGATATGGTTAGCCGACTTCGTTTTCAAGATGGCCGCTACTCGAGTTGGTCTTGGTTACTGCATATGCGTCGTGTCAGAAAATTACTATAAAATTACCTTCATCAAGGTCTAAAATGTCCCCGCACTGGTGTAATATGTCTGTTAATCTATTTGGTGTATTCTGGTGAAGTGTTCTGTGTAAACTTGTGTTAGTTAGTTGATTTTCTATGTGTTCAACTTCTGCGGTTAAGTTCTCAAGTCATTGGTTAGGATTTGCAGAATATATCAGTTGAAATATAGTGTTTTACTTGTTTCTATCACTCGTATTATGTATTTAAGTGTTTGTTTTCACTATTGTCGTGAATTTATTAACAGCTTTAACTTTAAAAAGTGTTTAAACCGCCTAACTCTCGTTTCACTGATTTCAATGGCTAAACACTAGTATCATTTTCAATTCGATTTAAAGAAACGTTCTTCACACAACTGCCCAGCTTGATATTCAACAAAAGACTAATTAACTTGGTCATAAATCTGGCCCAGTTAATCTTTGAAAAAGTATTGTTAACATTTTTCGACTTCCCATACATATGATAAAATGTTACATTATGTATGGAATTTATCTATTTTATTCCTCACTTTTATGAATTATTAACCTTATTATTGGTTTAATCATTTCATTTCCTTTAAATTGATGTATTATAGTCCATATCTGTAGATATTTTGTGGAAATTAACAAATTTCTTTACTTTATGGAAATATAGGCTCAAAATTGGATTTCCGTCTTTATACAAAATTCCCTCCATTTTAAATATTATTAATACTATTATAATAAATTTTAATTAGTCATATTCCTCTTCCTTTCCTTAAATACATATAAATTACACCTTTGAACTGGTTTTTTGTGTTAGTCTGTAAATTTGACATTGCTCTTTAAAATTAATTAATTTCTATATTTTGAAAATTTACAAAATGTTAAGGTATATTTCCTTATTATCATTTTAATTCATAGGATCATTCCTAGTAGTGGTTAATTGTGTTATCTTATATAAATCTTGGTAGTTTACAGGATTTATAAGTGAATTATACTATTTTATATTGGTTCTGTGATTTCACCAAATGGCCTAGATTTTAGAATTTTATATTTCTTTCTTTCTCAAATAATTTAAACTTAATTCCTCCTCTGACTTTACATAATTACAAATATATGAAAATAACATGATTTATAACTTATTGTGTTGTGTAGTAGTTAATTAACACTACAGTTAATAAAATAATTAATTATGAACATTGTTTAGCAATCTGCACAATTTAACATATTGCAGATATGGCTTGAACATATATTTTTTAACCATTTTTGAGCTAACATAGCATACCTATTAGAACATTATTACTGGTATGTAGGTTATTATTTATCAAACATAATTCTTTTTAAAACACATAACATAAATCTTATTTTCTAATAAACCTTACAAATACATTTATTTAATACATTGATTTTAGGACTGTGAAATAACAGTCTATTTAAACATGTTACACTTATTCATACTATATTAGTACCAGTCCTTTCTGGTTTAAACCATTATTATTGTGATCCCCTACATCAGTAAACATTAACTCCCATACTCTATTTATTATCATTTTTTACAAATGTCTTGTAAATAAAGATTTACATTAAAATAATAAAATACTGGAAACCTTCCATTTTATTATTTTATTATGCTTTTTATTATTAGATTTTAAAGTTGTGATATAGCATACTACTAAGTTATAGTATCACCAACTTTAAGTTTATTGCATTTTTTAAAAAACACTTACACAAATTCACTTTCACTGTTGGTTCTGATATTTTGAGTCTTATTATCTCAGACCAGACCTTTAGTAATCATGGACCGTTAAGACTAGTTTATTTTCTTTATTACACAATAGCTTTAGCCGGTGCACTTCTTATAACGCTATACAGCACTTTAGTTTTCTCAATAATTACATTTTATAAGATTTTGGGTATGTTATACTTTCTTTTGCATAGTTTTTGTGGGTTTGGGATTGATAGTAGTTTATATAATAATAGGTTTTACTACGGTGTTTCTTTCATACTATTTCTTCCTCTCCTCCTGTCTTCTTTCTTGTCCTTCTTCGTATCTTCCTTCTGGTATTCATTCTTGTCCCTCTTCTAGTCTTCATTCTTGTCCCTCGTCTAGTCTTCACTCTTCTGGTCTTCCTTCCGTTCTTGGGTAAACCAAGGTACTTGGTGTTATCACGACTGAGGTTTAGTTTGGAGTATTTAATTTATTCACTGAACTGACTTTATTCTTCTATACAGGTTTCAGGGTATTGTTTTCTTCCTGTTCACAAACTTTATTCTTCCCTCTTCTTGTTTTTGGGGTATTTTGGTATTCACCACTCTTTAATTGAATCTCGTTTTTCTTGATATGGCCTTATATAACTGGTTTACTGCTCTGAGCTTCCTGGGTAACTTACTGATATGATACTATGAGTTGCTTCGATACTTTCTTTGGTTTTTTTAAAACAGTGGTTTTTATATATAATGTAGTGAGGATTTTTATTTTATTGTGGTTCATTCCTCTGATTTATTTAAATGTCATTCAATATTATTATAACATTTGTTGGTGTAATTAAACTTTATGATTTCACATGACTTAAAATGTAGTGGATTTTCTGTCACGCTACAATATATATATATATATATATATATATACATTTGACTATAAAATGAAAGATGGAAATGCTATGAAATAATATCATGTATAATGATGAAATAAGAAAGCACCAATAAAATGCTGTTACTGTTATACGAGTGTTTTATTGCAAGTCCTGTCACTCAGGGCTCAGCGCATTTTTTTTCTTCCATCTAGGCCAAGAGTCTAGTTTTAAATTATTACATAATGGCCTAACTGCGGCCACGTTACAGTGCGTCTTAGATATGTGTTCTCCATCACTCCTTGTAACTACTGTGTGGTGTGCTGGTGTTGTAAGTAATGAAATGTAATTCTACAAGAATGTTCAAAAGTGTTTCATCAGTATAATCTAAACATCAATTTTGCTAAATGTTAAATAAAGAAATTTTTATTGTAAAACTAGACTCTGTAACCAATCATTTCACACAACCTACTCTTGTTGCTTAATAATTTGTTGTTGATTCACCGCTCGGTCACGACAAAATGAAAAGGTAATGGAAGATGTAGAGGGGTATTTTACGGATCTTCCAGAATCCTACTGCAAGACAGGGATTGAATTATTAGAGAAGTGTTGGACAAGTGTATTGAATTTAAGGGAAAAATAAAGTCATTTTTGTAACAATTAACTTGTTTTTACATTTCCATTCTGCGAACTTTTCAACTATCCCTCATAAGTAACTACACACAACAAAAAACAGTCAACCTCTGATATCTTTCAATTACTGTCCCAAGTCTTCTTTGGCCAAACAGAACAGGATTTCCACGCATGTGGAACAGTTCTTGCTAATTGAACACATCAGAGATATTAAAAACATATACCCAAATTCTAATTTTATCACACACACACACACACACACACACACACATATTATATTTAATTTTTATAATGTATTTACCTCAAGATATTTCTTTCCTTATTAGGAACATGCTTCGAGAACCACTGTGTTCTCATCCTCAGCCTTCGTGATTTTGCATCTCGAACAAACAGACGCAAAATCATGAAGGCTGAGGATGAGAACACAATGGTTCTCGAAACATGTTCCTAATAAGGAAAGAAATATCTTGAAGTAAATGCATTATAGAAATTAAATATAATATATACATCAAGAAACGGACTGTAGCAAAAAGTGTTTGAATATATATATACCAACAAAGTGGTGTATATATATATATATATATATATATATACCAGTGTTATGTGGTTGTATATATAAAATCAACAAATGATTGAGGGCGAAAACTATATATGTTGCAACGAATCACAGGATCATGATAGGCGGGGCAAGTCATATATTACACAGACAATGGACATTCATATTATATTGGTAGATGGTTAAGTTTGGTTGTTATCAATTGTATTTAGTAAGGTTAAGGGTTTAGTTTAAAGAAGACTGTGCATTATTATTTATGGTGATCCATGTACTGTGTTAGTGGAAATGTGCGCGCGTGCGCGAGTGGTAAACGTTTCCCGGGTGGCGCGTGAAGTATTATCGTTGTGTGGCCATTAACTGAACTGAGACGTGTGTATCACTACAATCCCTATACCTGTCGGACTATTGTTTACGTTCATGTATATTATTAATATGTAGGCAGCATGCATGAGATACGAGTAGTCTGATTACCGCTATGCATGCTGTTACAAGGTAAATGCACTCTGATGCATGAAAAGTGCATTGTCACTTTTACTAACCATGTGACTTCCATCCACCAATAGAATGCGGACTGGTGGTTGGAAATTTTCTTAAGCCTGTCGTTACACAGGCAGTTCTTCTACGCCATCTACCGCGAACGGGTCGTGCACTCCTTGTACAAGAATTCTACCGCTTGCAAGGTGTTGTAAAAACTATTCGTCGCTAGTGAAACGGGAAGACTCAGAACTGTGTGTGTAGTACATTTGCACACATCAGTGTTTTAACGCATTGTGCGTAAAATTACAAGCAGTTCTTCACTGCTGCTACCGCGAACGGTACATACAATCCTTGTACAAGACTCTACCGCTTGCAAGGATTTGTTAAGACTTTTCGGGGATAGTAACGCGTGTGACGCATAACAATTGATTTTATATCTTTTAGACGATATTAATGTTGTAGTATTACGTGTGTAGAAGTGAGTGTAGCTGTATCACTGTGCGAGATTTTCCGCAGTGACAGTATCATTAATTGTTACGCAATAGTTCCATCAAGACGTTTCCGTGCTAGTGCAAGATTTCCTCATAGGGTGGTCTGCTGATCGCGGTAGACCTTGGTATTCGCGAGAACACTTGAAGAAGCCGGAGAGGTATAAGTTCAATATACCGTTATTGATTAAACTCACTGTCACCTGAGATATTACTTGGTCTTAAACTCTATATAAGTTTTGCGAGTAATAAAATCCGTAGTACCGTTGTGTGTGCGAAGTGTCGGATTCATCGTGGGAATTGCAGGACATCAGCCCAGCTGTTACAGGACATCAGCCCAGCTGTTACAGGACATCAGCCCAGCTGTTATAGGACATCAGCCCAGCTGTTATAGGTCACCAGCCCAGCTGTTATAGGACCATCCCAGCTGTTACAGGACGCCAGCCCAGCTGTAAACGTTTCTGGTGAAACGTCTGTCATTTGTAAGCCACACCTGACGAACCATCTATACCGCAAAGACCGGCCCTTCTCTTCAACAACATCATCGTGGGAGTCTTCTTATGTAACGTATCACGTCTTGCGTATGAACATTATTTAACATTTTAAAAGAAAGACTCTATATCAGACATTACATTCTGTACATTTCAAATATACCATATAAACTATAACTTGTGTTTGTACAATAAATAATCTTAAACCCTCCAATATAGACTTGTAATTTGAAATACACATACTATCATATCCTATGCGCCAATAGTTTAGTAATTTGTGTTGTCGCATAGAGATATTTTGGCGCTTAGCAACGTAGGGCTCGTAAATAGCGGTAATTTTACGCTATTATATATTTGTCTATGAATATAAAATTTGTTGGAAAAATCCGACGTATAAATATAATTAACGTAATAATTGTATGTGTATTGTTCATATGAAAAGCTGAGGATATAATTTGTCAAGTGTGCATATTCTCTTGTATATCATATATGAACAGATTTTATCAGTATATTGGAGGTAGATTATTAGTTGTTGTATGTTAGATAAGGTATTTACATGTTGATATTTTGAACTGCTTTTTCTGCGTGCATATAAACTGGTTACCGTATGTTCTAATCTTGTCGTAATAATAATAACTTTCTTTGCTTATAAATCAATAAATTTAAATTTACTAAATTTTAAATTAAATTTTAATCATTATGGCGGAATCAAAAGGGGTAAAGAGTGCTTTAGCGGCCATATTAGCTAATATGAAAACTATGGAAGAAAAGATGGAAGTGAATATACAGAAGCTTTCAGCAGAAGCCGGGAAACAAAACAAATCACTCCATGAGGAAAACGAGAAATCATACGTGGCCATACAGGAGCAATCCAAACAAAGCAAACAAATGGTAGAAGCGGCAGAAAAGCATATTAGCGAGACCGTGGAAACTATGAAGGCCAATATAGAGGCAAATTTGGAAGTCAATAAGTCACGACTTAGTGAATATGAAGCGAAACTCTCTGGTACGGCAGAGCAAGTAGTGCAACACATATCTACGATAAATGAATTAATGGCCGAACGTGACCTGCGGATTCAAAAACTACAACAGCAAGTGTCACGATTGCAAAGTACCTCGTCACCTCTAAACTGTACCCAGTATGTATATAAGACTTTAAATGACGTCAGCTCACAGCAAAATTTTTATGGACGGGAGAATAAAAATTTTCAGTATCAAACTCAAACCATGCACACACAGTCACCAAAACAATATAAAATACCTAATAGAATTACCAATCGGAAATGGTGTAAACATAATGGGATGAATGAAGTTTTAAAAGCCCGTTATAAATATAAAAAGCAGTTCAATAAATCAAATGTGAAAGATGTTAGTTATAAGAGAAAATTAGTAGTGTCCGGCCTGTATCCTGCTGTAATTAGAGATAGTTTAATTTGCAATAACCATAGTAAGGAAAATGAGAAAGGTATTAGCGTTGAAAATGACACTGACCTCATTGTCAACGCGAAAATTAACGGATGTGTCGGCGAAGTTTTATTTGACAGCGGTGCAGAAATTTCGTTAATGGATGAGCGATTCCTAGAGAGGCACAGGAAACATTTTAAAAAAATCCCAATTCTGCCAGCAGCCCACAAAATCATAAAATCAGCGACAGGTGAATCTCAGAGGGTTGACCGTCAAGCTATGATAACAGTATCCATTCAGGGAATGGAAATAGAGGTCACTGTGCTTATGGTCAAGAAACTCGTGTATAATGTTATTTTGGGAGTGGACACATTAAATAAACTGCACGCGACCATGGATTTTCCAAATAAAATACTGAAATGTACAGTAAATAATAATAAACACAATATCAGGTTAGGACGCAGGAGGGGTAAGACGGAGTCTGATTGTGAACCTATTACTATAACTCGCCCAGCGGTTCAACTTGCCGATAAGATAACACATAATCTGCGGACTCATAGCAGGCAGATAACGAGCAATGAGCAAGATAAGCTGCAAAGTATGGTTGATAAATTTGAATCTGTGTTTTCCAAAAATCCTACCGTCACAAATGTTTATGAACACAGTATTCAGGTCACGGATGAAAATAAATTTGTACGGAAGACGTACCCCATCCCCCTTCACTATCAACAACAGGTTGATGCCGAAGTTAAGAGTATGCTTCAGAATGGTGTGATTGAACGAACTGATAGCAATTTTTTAAATCCTATGGTTGTTGTTAAAAAGAAAAATAACGACATTCGATTATGTCTCGACATGAGAAATCTAAATTCTATTACAAAAAAATGCTACGACTGTGCTCCGAATGCGGAGAACTTATTCATAAAGTGTCAAGGGGTTAAATACATGTCTCGCCTTGATCTCAAAAGTGGATTCTGGCAGATTCCCCTTGCCAAGGAGTCGAGAAGATACACAGCATTTCTATATCGAAATAAATGCTATCAGTTTAAAGTAGTTCCATTTGGTTTGGTTACCAGTTTAGCGGCCATGGTCAGATGTTTGGAGTTAGCTCTGGGACCCGAGGTGGAGGACTTCGTCAGCATATTTGTTGATGATATTTTGGTCATATCCAAATCATTTGAAGAACATCTTGAACATCTCAAGATTGTATTTCAGAAATTGCAAGCCGCTAACCTGACTCTCAATCTTGAAAAGTGTGAGTTCGGGAAATCGCAAATTAAATTTTTGGGTCATATTATCTCAGCGGAAGGTATAACAACGGACCCGGAAAAAATACATGCGATCATGGAGTTCCCGAAACCCACAAAACCCAGGGATATCAGAGCGTTCCTCGGATTGACTGGTTACTTCAGACGTTTTACTCCAGAATATTCTGGGACAATTGAGCCGTTGTTAGAACTACTTCGTAAGAGTAATAAATGGAGATGGGAGGAGCGTCATCAGCATGCTTTCGACGCGACTAAAAATTTGTATAGTAGAAACCTGCACGTGTTCCATCCTGAGAAAAGGGGCACATATGTCCTGAATTGCGATGCTTCTGATTATGCCATTGGGGGGGTACTCTACCAACGGAATGAGAAGGGCGAAAACAAAATAATTGCGCACAGTAGTAGGTCACTAAAAGGGGCCGAACGTAACTATTTCACATCGGAGAAAGAAATATTGGCTATTGTGTACTGCATTAGTAAATTTCGTTATTACCTGGTTGGACAACACTTCGAAATCCTTTCGGACAACCAGGCCTTATCGTTCATGTTGCGCTGCAAGTTAGCGAACGCTCGCATATCCCGTTGGATCATGGCCATCCAAGAGTACGACTTTACCATTAAGTACTGTAAGGCAAGCGAGAACCAAGCAGCTGACACATTAAACCGATACCCTCCAATGGTGGAAGAACGTCATGCGTCTAATAACCAGGAGGTTCAAATTCTAGCTGTCAAATATAAATTAGAAGACAGTCTCAAAAATAAGCTAAGAAATATTGGTATGGAACAGCAGCGTGACACAAAGTTGAAGCAGATATATGACGCTATCCGGATACAAGAAAACCCTAAGTACAGAATATATAAAGACGTAGTGTATAAAATTATCAATGGCGGCTGGAAGATTATGGTACCGGACGCCATGGTGGAAGACCTCACCTGGATGTGTCATGAGAGTCTGGCTCATGCGGGGCCTTATAAATGTTACCTGGCAATGCGGGAGGATTTTGTGTGGCTAAATATGACCAGGAAAATAAAGGCCATACCCCGCTCATGCCACATCTGCCAAACAGCGAAATATCCGAACCAACATACACAGGTTGAAATGGGTAACATTGTCGTCCGTAATAAAAATGACCTTGTATGCATTGATTTTTTGGGTCCACTTCCTCGGGCGGCACGTGGAATGAAGAACCTGGTGGTTGTTACGGATGCCTTTACCAAACATGTTAGCCTATATGCTATTGGTAGACCTACTACGTCGGCTGTCATAAGCATTATGCTAAATAAATACATGCCGAAAAATGGTCCCGTAAGGAAGATACTCTCAGATCAAGGTAAGCAATTTACGAACACCAAGTGGCACTCCGAGCTTGAGAAACACGGGGTCCAGACGGTCTTGACAGCGATCCGGAGACCGCAAGGTAACTTGGCCGAGCGGGTCAACAAGGAGTTGGGACGGTTGTTCCGTACGTACTGTAATACTAACCAGAGTAAGTGGCCGGAATTCCTAGAATTTTTTGAGTATGCCATAAATGGAAATTATAATTCTACTACTGGGTATACTCCGAATGAACTCCAAACCGGAGAAATCCCAGGCCGGGTCTGGGGTAAACACATTGAAAGGATAGCGACACATAATATGCCTATACCAGTTGAGATAAAGAAAATCGAGGCTAGAAGACGCATTAAAAAGTGCGCCGAGGAGCGCACGGAGAAATTTAATGCGGAACATAAACTAGTCAAGTTCAAGACTGGAGAGAGTGTGCTTTTACGAGCATTAAATGTTGGAAGAAGGGAGGACAACACAGCCGCGAAGTTTTTTAGGCTGTATAATGGTCCGTATACCCTGTCGGAGCAAGTTGGGAAAAATACCTTTATCTTAACCAACCCAAATACCAACCGTGCGATTGGTAAATTCCATGCGTCCTCATTGAGGAAGTATTATACAAAGGATCCGTAAACTCAGAAATAAATGTCAGGATATAGGGGTAAGAATGTGTAGTGATGTTAAATATGTCAAGTTCAGGTTTAAATGTTGTATGTAAGATGACTTTGAGAGTGAACAATAATCTAGTTTAGATAAGGAATGTTGTCTGTGTACGCTATGATCCTGCATAAGATTTCGTTATCTGTGTGTCAAGAACATGTGTGTTTGTTTTGGTTTGAAGGTTACCACGTGTCTTTTGATTTGATGCTTCTGTCAAAGTGACAGTTGGAATTGTTAGTATTAATTGAGGATGTTATTTGATTTTAGTTCGAGGGTATTATTATTATTTCTGGATTAGGGGAGGGAGTTAATCCTGCAACGAATCACAGGATCATGATAGGCGGGGCAAGTCATATATTACACAGACAATGGACATTCATATTATATTGGTAGATGGTTAAGTTTGGTTGTTATCAATTGTATTTAGTAAGGTTAAGGGTTTAGTTTAAAGAAGACTGTGCATTATTATTTATGGTGATCCATGTACTGTGTTAGTGGAAATGTGCGCGCGTGCGCGAGTGGTAAACGTTTCCCGGGTGGCGCGTGAAGTATTATCGTTGTGTGGCCATTAACTGAACTGAGACGTGTGTATCACTACAATCCCTATACCTGTCGGACTATTGTTTACGTTCATGTATATTATTAATATGTAGGCAGCATGCATGAGATACGAGTAGTCTGATTACCGCTATGCATGCTGTTACAAGGTAAATGCACTCTGATGCATGAAAAGTGCATTGTCACTTTTACTAACCATGTGACTTCCATCCACCAATAGAATGCGGACTGGTGGTTGGAAATTTTCTTAAGCCTGTCGTTACACAGGCAGTTCTTCTACGCCATCTACCGCGAACGGGTCGTGCACTCCTTGTACAAGAATTCTACCGCTTGCAAGGTGTTGTAAAAACTATTCGTCGCTAGTGAAACGGGAAGACTCAGAACTGTGTGTGTAGTACATTTGCACACATCAGTGTTTTAACGCATTGTGCGTAAAATTACAAGCAGTTCTTCACTGCTGCTACCGCGAACGGTACATACAATCCTTGTACAAGACTCTACCGCTTGCAAGGATTTGTTAAGACTTTTCGGGGATAGTAACGCGTGTGACGCATAACAATTGATTTTATATCTTTTAGACGATATTAATGTTGTAGTATTACGTGTGTAGAAGTGAGTGTAGCTGTATCACTGTGCGAGATTTTCCGCAGTGACAGTATCATTAATTGTTACGCAATAGTTCCATCAAGACGTTTCCGTGCTAGTGCAAGATTTCCTCATAGGGTGGTCTGCTGATCGCGGTAGACCTTGGTATTCGCGAGAACACTTGAAGAAGCCGGAGAGGTATAAGTTCAATATACCGTTATTGATTAAACTCACTGTCACCTGAGATATTACTTGGTCTTAAACTCTATATAAGTTTTGCGAGTAATAAAATCCGTAGTACCGTTGTGTGTGCGAAGTGTCGGATTCATCGTGGGAATTGCAGGACATCAGCCCAGCTGTTACAGGACATCAGCCCAGCTGTTACAGGACATCAGCCCAGCTGTTATAGGACATCAGCCCAGCTGTTATAGGTCACCAGCCCAGCTGTTATAGGACCATCCCAGCTGTTACAGGACGCCAGCCCAGCTGTAAACGTTTCTGGTGAAACGTCTGTCATTTGTAAGCCACACCTGACGAACCATCTATACCGCAAAGACCGGCCCTTCTCTTCAACAACATCATCGTGGGAGTCTTCTTATGTAACGTATCACGTCTTGCGTATGAACATTATTTAACATTTTAAAAGAAAGACTCTATATCAGACATTACATTCTGTACATTTCAAATATACCATATAAACTATAACTTGTGTTTGTACAATAAATAATCTTAAACCCTCCAATATAGACTTGTAATTTGAAATACACATACTATCATATCCTATGCGCCAATAGTTTAGTAATTTGTGTTGTCGCATAGAGATATTTTGGCGCTTAGCAACGTAGGGCTCGTAAATAGCGGTAATTTTACGCTATTATATATTTGTCTATGAATATAAAATTTGTTGGAAAAATCCGACGTATAAATATAATTAACGTAATAATTGTATGTGTATTGTTCATATGAAAAGCTGAGGATATAATTTGTCAAGTGTGCATATTCTCTTGTATATCATATATGAACAGATTTTATCAGTATATTGGAGGTAGATTATTAGTTGTTGTATGTTAGATAAGGTATTTACATGTTGATATTTTGAACTGCTTTTTCTGCGTGCATATAAACTGGTTACCGTATGTTCTAATCTTGTCGTAATAATAATAACTTTCTTTGCTTATAAATCAATAAATTTAAATTTACTAAATTTTAAATTAAATTTTAATCATTATGGCGGAATCAAAAGGGGTAAAGAGTGCTTTAGCGGCCATATTAGCTAATATGAAAACTATGGAAGAAAAGATGGAAGTGAATATACAGAAGCTTTCAGCAGAAGCCGGGAAACAAAACAAATCACTCCATGAGGAAAACGAGAAATCATACGTGGCCATACAGGAGCAATCCAAACAAAGCAAACAAATGGTAGAAGCGGCAGAAAAGCATATTAGCGAGACCGTGGAAACTATGAAGGCCAATATAGAGGCAAATTTGGAAGTCAATAAGTCACGACTTAGTGAATATGAAGCGAAACTCTCTGGTACGGCAGAGCAAGTAGTGCAACACATATCTACGATAAATGAATTAATGGCCGAACGTGACCTGCGGATTCAAAAACTACAACAGCAAGTGTCACGATTGCAAAGTACCTCGTCACCTCTAAACTGTACCCAGTATGTATATAAGACTTTAAATGACGTCAGCTCACAGCAAAATTTTTATGGACGGGAGAATAAAAATTTTCAGTATCAAACTCAAACCATGCACACACAGTCACCAAAACAATATAAAATACCTAATAGAATTACCAATCGGAAATGGTGTAAACATAATGGGATGAATGAAGTTTTAAAAGCCCGTTATAAATATAAAAAGCAGTTCAATAAATCAAATGTGAAAGATGTTAGTTATAAGAGAAAATTAGTAGTGTCCGGCCTGTATCCTGCTGTAATTAGAGATAGTTTAATTTGCAATAACCATAGTAAGGAAAATGAGAAAGGTATTAGCGTTGAAAATGACACTGACCTCATTGTCAACGCGAAAATTAACGGATGTGTCGGCGAAGTTTTATTTGACAGCGGTGCAGAAATTTCGTTAATGGATGAGCGATTCCTAGAGAGGCACAGGAAACATTTTAAAAAAATCCCAATTCTGCCAGCAGCCCACAAAATCATAAAATCAGCGACAGGTGAATCTCAGAGGGTTGACCGTCAAGCTATGATAACAGTATCCATTCAGGGAATGGAAATAGAGGTCACTGTGCTTATGGTCAAGAAACTCGTGTATAATGTTATTTTGGGAGTGGACACATTAAATAAACTGCACGCGACCATGGATTTTCCAAATAAAATACTGAAATGTACAGTAAATAATAATAAACACAATATCAGGTTAGGACGCAGGAGGGGTAAGACGGAGTCTGATTGTGAACCTATTACTATAACTCGCCCAGCGGTTCAACTTGCCGATAAGATAACACATAATCTGCGGACTCATAGCAGGCAGATAACGAGCAATGAGCAAGATAAGCTGCAAAGTATGGTTGATAAATTTGAATCTGTGTTTTCCAAAAATCCTACCGTCACAAATGTTTATGAACACAGTATTCAGGTCACGGATGAAAATAAATTTGTACGGAAGACGTACCCCATCCCCCTTCACTATCAACAACAGGTTGATGCCGAAGTTAAGAGTATGCTTCAGAATGGTGTGATTGAACGAACTGATAGCAATTTTTTAAATCCTATGGTTGTTGTTAAAAAGAAAAATAACGACATTCGATTATGTCTCGACATGAGAAATCTAAATTCTATTACAAAAAAATGCTACGACTGTGCTCCGAATGCGGAGAACTTATTCATAAAGTGTCAAGGGGTTAAATACATGTCTCGCCTTGATCTCAAAAGTGGATTCTGGCAGATTCCCCTTGCCAAGGAGTCGAGAAGATACACAGCATTTCTATATCGAAATAAATGCTATCAGTTTAAAGTAGTTCCATTTGGTTTGGTTACCAGTTTAGCGGCCATGGTCAGATGTTTGGAGTTAGCTCTGGGACCCGAGGTGGAGGACTTCGTCAGCATATTTGTTGATGATATTTTGGTCATATCCAAATCATTTGAAGAACATCTTGAACATCTCAAGATTGTATTTCAGAAATTGCAAGCCGCTAACCTGACTCTCAATCTTGAAAAGTGTGAGTTCGGGAAATCGCAAATTAAATTTTTGGGTCATATTATCTCAGCGGAAGGTATAACAACGGACCCGGAAAAAATACATGCGATCATGGAGTTCCCGAAACCCACAAAACCCAGGGATATCAGAGCGTTCCTCGGATTGACTGGTTACTTCAGACGTTTTACTCCAGAATATTCTGGGACAATTGAGCCGTTGTTAGAACTACTTCGTAAGAGTAATAAATGGAGATGGGAGGAGCGTCATCAGCATGCTTTCGACGCGACTAAAAATTTGTATAGTAGAAACCTGCACGTGTTCCATCCTGAGAAAAGGGGCACATATGTCCTGAATTGCGATGCTTCTGATTATGCCATTGGGGGGGTACTCTACCAACGGAATGAGAAGGGCGAAAACAAAATAATTGCGCACAGTAGTAGGTCACTAAAAGGGGCCGAACGTAACTATTTCACATCGGAGAAAGAAATATTGGCTATTGTGTACTGCATTAGTAAATTTCGTTATTACCTGGTTGGACAACACTTCGAAATCCTTTCGGACAACCAGGCCTTATCGTTCATGTTGCGCTGCAAGTTAGCGAACGCTCGCATATCCCGTTGGATCATGGCCATCCAAGAGTACGACTTTACCATTAAGTACTGTAAGGCAAGCGAGAACCAAGCAGCTGACACATTAAACCGATACCCTCCAATGGTGGAAGAACGTCATGCGTCTAATAACCAGGAGGTTCAAATTCTAGCTGTCAAATATAAATTAGAAGACAGTCTCAAAAATAAGCTAAGAAATATTGGTATGGAACAGCAGCGTGACACAAAGTTGAAGCAGATATATGACGCTATCCGGATACAAGAAAACCCTAAGTACAGAATATATAAAGACGTAGTGTATAAAATTATCAATGGCGGCTGGAAGATTATGGTACCGGACGCCATGGTGGAAGACCTCACCTGGATGTGTCATGAGAGTCTGGCTCATGCGGGGCCTTATAAATGTTACCTGGCAATGCGGGAGGATTTTGTGTGGCTAAATATGACCAGGAAAATAAAGGCCATACCCCGCTCATGCCACATCTGCCAAACAGCGAAATATCCGAACCAACATACACAGGTTGAAATGGGTAACATTGTCGTCCGTAATAAAAATGACCTTGTATGCATTGATTTTTTGGGTCCACTTCCTCGGGCGGCACGTGGAATGAAGAACCTGGTGGTTGTTACGGATGCCTTTACCAAACATGTTAGCCTATATGCTATTGGTAGACCTACTACGTCGGCTGTCATAAGCATTATGCTAAATAAATACATGCCGAAAAATGGTCCCGTAAGGAAGATACTCTCAGATCAAGGTAAGCAATTTACGAACACCAAGTGGCACTCCGAGCTTGAGAAACACGGGGTCCAGACGGTCTTGACAGCGATCCGGAGACCGCAAGGTAACTTGGCCGAGCGGGTCAACAAGGAGTTGGGACGGTTGTTCCGTACGTACTGTAATACTAACCAGAGTAAGTGGCCGGAATTCCTAGAATTTTTTGAGTATGCCATAAATGGAAATTATAATTCTACTACTGGGTATACTCCGAATGAACTCCAAACCGGAGAAATCCCAGGCCGGGTCTGGGGTAAACACATTGAAAGGATAGCGACACATAATATGCCTATACCAGTTGAGATAAAGAAAATCGAGGCTAGAAGACGCATTAAAAAGTGCGCCGAGGAGCGCACGGAGAAATTTAATGCGGAACATAAACTAGTCAAGTTCAAGACTGGAGAGAGTGTGCTTTTACGAGCATTAAATGTTGGAAGAAGGGAGGACAACACAGCCGCGAAGTTTTTTAGGCTGTATAATGGTCCGTATACCCTGTCGGAGCAAGTTGGGAAAAATACCTTTATCTTAACCAACCCAAATACCAACCGTGCGATTGGTAAATTCCATGCGTCCTCATTGAGGAAGTATTATACAAAGGATCCGTAAACTCAGAAATAAATGTCAGGATATAGGGGTAAGAATGTGTAGTGATGTTAAATATGTCAAGTTCAGGTTTAAATGTTGTATGTAAGATGACTTTGAGAGTGAACAATAATCTAGTTTAGATAAGGAATGTTGTCTGTGTACGCTATGATCCTGCATAAGATTTCGTTATCTGTGTGTCAAGAACATGTGTGTTTGTTTTGGTTTGAAGGTTACCACGTGTCTTTTGATTTGATGCTTCTGTCAAAGTGACAGTTGGAATTGTTAGTATTAATTGAGGATGTTATTTGATTTTAGTTCGAGGGTATTATTATTATTTCTGGATTAGGAAGTTGTTTTAGGTATATGAAAAAAAAAAAAAAAATTTTATTTTTTGTTAGTTAACTAAAAAAAAAAAAAATTTTTTTTTTATGCGGGAGGGAGTTAATCCTGCAACGAATCACAGGATCATGATAGGCGGGGCAAGTCATATATTACACAGACAATGGACATTCATATTATATTGGTAGATGGTTAAGTTTGGTTGTTATCAATTGTATTTAGTAAGGTTAAGGGTTTAGTTTAAAGAAGACTGTGCATTATTATTTATGGTGATCCATGTACTGTGTTAGTGGAAATGTGCGCGCGTGCGCGAGTGGTAAACGTTTCCCGGGTGGCGCGTGAAGTATTATCGTTGTGTGGCCATTAACTGAACTGAGACGTGTGTATCACTACAATCCCTATACCTGTCGGACTATTGTTTACGTTCATGTATATTATTAATATGTAGGCAGCATGCATGAGATACGAGTAGTCTGATTACCGCTATGCATGCTGTTACAAGGTAAATGCACTCTGATGCATGAAAAGTGCATTGTCACTTTTACTAACCATGTGACTTCCATCCACCAATAGAATGCGGACTGGTGGTTGGAAATTTTCTTAAGCCTGTCGTTACACAGGCAGTTCTTCTACGCCATCTACCGCGAACGGGTCGTGCACTCCTTGTACAAGAATTCTACCGCTTGCAAGGTGTTGTAAAAACTATTCGTCGCTAGTGAAACGGGAAGACTCAGAACTGTGTGTGTAGTACATTTGCACACATCAGTGTTTTAACGCATTGTGCGTAAAATTACAAGCAGTTCTTCACTGCTGCTACCGCGAACGGTACATACAATCCTTGTACAAGACTCTACCGCTTGCAAGGATTTGTTAAGACTTTTCGGGGATAGTAACGCGTGTGACGCATAACAATTGATTTTATATCTTTTAGACGATATTAATGTTGTAGTATTACGTGTGTAGAAGTGAGTGTAGCTGTATCACTGTGCGAGATTTTCCGCAGTGACAGTATCATTAATTGTTACGCAATAGTTCCATCAAGACGTTTCCGTGCTAGTGCAAGATTTCCTCATAGGGTGGTCTGCTGATCGCGGTAGACCTTGGTATTCGCGAGAACACTTGAAGAAGCCGGAGAGGTATAAGTTCAATATACCGTTATTGATTAAACTCACTGTCACCTGAGATATTACTTGGTCTTAAACTCTATATAAGTTTTGCGAGTAATAAAATCCGTAGTACCGTTGTGTGTGCGAAGTGTCGGATTCATCGTGGGAATTGCAGGACATCAGCCCAGCTGTTACAGGACATCAGCCCAGCTGTTACAGGACATCAGCCCAGCTGTTATAGGACATCAGCCCAGCTGTTATAGGTCACCAGCCCAGCTGTTATAGGACCATCCCAGCTGTTACAGGACGCCAGCCCAGCTGTAAACGTTTCTGGTGAAACGTCTGTCATTTGTAAGCCACACCTGACGAACCATCTATACCGCAAAGACCGGCCCTTCTCTTCAACAACATCATCGTGGGAGTCTTCTTATGTAACGTATCACGTCTTGCGTATGAACATTATTTAACATTTTAAAAGAAAGACTCTATATCAGACATTACATTCTGTACATTTCAAATATACCATATAAACTATAACTTGTGTTTGTACAATAAATAATCTTAAACCCTCCAATATAGACTTGTAATTTGAAATACACATACTATCATATCCTATGCGCCAATAGTTTAGTAATTTGTGTTGTCGCATAGAGATATTTTGGCGCTTAGCAACGTAGGGCTCGTAAATAGCGGTAATTTTACGCTATTATATATTTGTCTATGAATATAAAATTTGTTGGAAAAATCCGACGTATAAATATAATTAACGTAATAATTGTATGTGTATTGTTCATATGAAAAGCTGAGGATATAATTTGTCAAGTGTGCATATTCTCTTGTATATCATATATGAACAGATTTTATCAGTATATTGGAGGTAGATTATTAGTTGTTGTATGTTAGATAAGGTATTTACATGTTGATATTTTGAACTGCTTTTTCTGCGTGCATATAAACTGGTTACCGTATGTTCTAATCTTGTCGTAATAATAATAACTTTCTTTGCTTATAAATCAATAAATTTAAATTTACTAAATTTTAAATTAAATTTTAATCATTATGGCGGAATCAAAAGGGGTAAAGAGTGCTTTAGCGGCCATATTAGCTAATATGAAAACTATGGAAGAAAAGATGGAAGTGAATATACAGAAGCTTTCAGCAGAAGCCGGGAAACAAAACAAATCACTCCATGAGGAAAACGAGAAATCATACGTGGCCATACAGGAGCAATCCAAACAAAGCAAACAAATGGTAGAAGCGGCAGAAAAGCATATTAGCGAGACCGTGGAAACTATGAAGGCCAATATAGAGGCAAATTTGGAAGTCAATAAGTCACGACTTAGTGAATATGAAGCGAAACTCTCTGGTACGGCAGAGCAAGTAGTGCAACACATATCTACGATAAATGAATTAATGGCCGAACGTGACCTGCGGATTCAAAAACTACAACAGCAAGTGTCACGATTGCAAAGTACCTCGTCACCTCTAAACTGTACCCAGTATGTATATAAGACTTTAAATGACGTCAGCTCACAGCAAAATTTTTATGGACGGGAGAATAAAAATTTTCAGTATCAAACTCAAACCATGCACACACAGTCACCAAAACAATATAAAATACCTAATAGAATTACCAATCGGAAATGGTGTAAACATAATGGGATGAATGAAGTTTTAAAAGCCCGTTATAAATATAAAAAGCAGTTCAATAAATCAAATGTGAAAGATGTTAGTTATAAGAGAAAATTAGTAGTGTCCGGCCTGTATCCTGCTGTAATTAGAGATAGTTTAATTTGCAATAACCATAGTAAGGAAAATGAGAAAGGTATTAGCGTTGAAAATGACACTGACCTCATTGTCAACGCGAAAATTAACGGATGTGTCGGCGAAGTTTTATTTGACAGCGGTGCAGAAATTTCGTTAATGGATGAGCGATTCCTAGAGAGGCACAGGAAACATTTTAAAAAAATCCCAATTCTGCCAGCAGCCCACAAAATCATAAAATCAGCGACAGGTGAATCTCAGAGGGTTGACCGTCAAGCTATGATAACAGTATCCATTCAGGGAATGGAAATAGAGGTCACTGTGCTTATGGTCAAGAAACTCGTGTATAATGTTATTTTGGGAGTGGACACATTAAATAAACTGCACGCGACCATGGATTTTCCAAATAAAATACTGAAATGTACAGTAAATAATAATAAACACAATATCAGGTTAGGACGCAGGAGGGGTAAGACGGAGTCTGATTGTGAACCTATTACTATAACTCGCCCAGCGGTTCAACTTGCCGATAAGATAACACATAATCTGCGGACTCATAGCAGGCAGATAACGAGCAATGAGCAAGATAAGCTGCAAAGTATGGTTGATAAATTTGAATCTGTGTTTTCCAAAAATCCTACCGTCACAAATGTTTATGAACACAGTATTCAGGTCACGGATGAAAATAAATTTGTACGGAAGACGTACCCCATCCCCCTTCACTATCAACAACAGGTTGATGCCGAAGTTAAGAGTATGCTTCAGAATGGTGTGATTGAACGAACTGATAGCAATTTTTTAAATCCTATGGTTGTTGTTAAAAAGAAAAATAACGACATTCGATTATGTCTCGACATGAGAAATCTAAATTCTATTACAAAAAAATGCTACGACTGTGCTCCGAATGCGGAGAACTTATTCATAAAGTGTCAAGGGGTTAAATACATGTCTCGCCTTGATCTCAAAAGTGGATTCTGGCAGATTCCCCTTGCCAAGGAGTCGAGAAGATACACAGCATTTCTATATCGAAATAAATGCTATCAGTTTAAAGTAGTTCCATTTGGTTTGGTTACCAGTTTAGCGGCCATGGTCAGATGTTTGGAGTTAGCTCTGGGACCCGAGGTGGAGGACTTCGTCAGCATATTTGTTGATGATATTTTGGTCATATCCAAATCATTTGAAGAACATCTTGAACATCTCAAGATTGTATTTCAGAAATTGCAAGCCGCTAACCTGACTCTCAATCTTGAAAAGTGTGAGTTCGGGAAATCGCAAATTAAATTTTTGGGTCATATTATCTCAGCGGAAGGTATAACAACGGACCCGGAAAAAATACATGCGATCATGGAGTTCCCGAAACCCACAAAACCCAGGGATATCAGAGCGTTCCTCGGATTGACTGGTTACTTCAGACGTTTTACTCCAGAATATTCTGGGACAATTGAGCCGTTGTTAGAACTACTTCGTAAGAGTAATAAATGGAGATGGGAGGAGCGTCATCAGCATGCTTTCGACGCGACTAAAAATTTGTATAGTAGAAACCTGCACGTGTTCCATCCTGAGAAAAGGGGCACATATGTCCTGAATTGCGATGCTTCTGATTATGCCATTGGGGGGGTACTCTACCAACGGAATGAGAAGGGCGAAAACAAAATAATTGCGCACAGTAGTAGGTCACTAAAAGGGGCCGAACGTAACTATTTCACATCGGAGAAAGAAATATTGGCTATTGTGTACTGCATTAGTAAATTTCGTTATTACCTGGTTGGACAACACTTCGAAATCCTTTCGGACAACCAGGCCTTATCGTTCATGTTGCGCTGCAAGTTAGCGAACGCTCGCATATCCCGTTGGATCATGGCCATCCAAGAGTACGACTTTACCATTAAGTACTGTAAGGCAAGCGAGAACCAAGCAGCTGACACATTAAACCGATACCCTCCAATGGTGGAAGAACGTCATGCGTCTAATAACCAGGAGGTTCAAATTCTAGCTGTCAAATATAAATTAGAAGACAGTCTCAAAAATAAGCTAAGAAATATTGGTATGGAACAGCAGCGTGACACAAAGTTGAAGCAGATATATGACGCTATCCGGATACAAGAAAACCCTAAGTACAGAATATATAAAGACGTAGTGTATAAAATTATCAATGGCGGCTGGAAGATTATGGTACCGGACGCCATGGTGGAAGACCTCACCTGGATGTGTCATGAGAGTCTGGCTCATGCGGGGCCTTATAAATGTTACCTGGCAATGCGGGAGGATTTTGTGTGGCTAAATATGACCAGGAAAATAAAGGCCATACTCCGCTCATGCCACATCTGCCAAACAGCGAAATATCCGAACCAACATACACAGGTTGAAATGGGTAACATTGTCGTCCGTAATAAAAATGACCTTGTATGCATTGATTTTTTGGGTCCACTTCCTCGGGCGGCACGTGGAATGAAGAACCTGGTGGTTGTTACGGATGCCTTTACCAAACATGTTAGCCTATATGCTATTGGTAGACCTACTACGTCGGCTGTCATAAGCATTATGCTAAATAAATACATGCCGAAAAATGGTCCCGTAAGGAAGATACTCTCAGATCAAGGTAAGCAATTTACGAACACCAAGTGGCACTCCGAGCTTGAGAAACACGGGGTCCAGACGGTCTTGACAGCGATCCGGAGACCGCAAGGTAACTTGGCCGAGCGGGTCAACAAGGAGTTGGGACGGTTGTTCCGTACGTACTGTAATACTAACCAGAGTAAGTGGCCGGAATTCCTAGAATTTTTTGAGTATGCCATAAATGGAAATTATAATTCTACTACTGGGTATACTCCGAATGAACTCCAAACCGGAGAAATCCCAGGCCGGGTCTGGGGTAAACACATTGAAAGGATAGCGACACATAATATGCCTATACCAGTTGAGATAAAGAAAATCGAGGCTAGAAGACGCATTAAAAAGTGCGCCGAGGAGCGCACGGAGAAATTTAATGCGGAACATAAACTAGTCAAGTTCAAGACTGGAGAGAGTGTGCTTTTACGAGCATTAAATGTTGGAAGAAGGGAGGACAACACAGCCGCGAAGTTTTTTAGGCTGTATAATGGTCCGTATACCCTGTCGGAGCAAGTTGGGAAAAATACCTTTATCTTAACCAACCCAAATACCAACCGTGCGATTGGTAAATTCCATGCGTCCTCATTGAGGAAGTATTATACAAAGGATCCGTAAACTCAGAAATAAATGTCAGGATATAGGGGTAAGAATGTGTAGTGATGTTAAATATGTCAAGTTCAGGTTTAAATGTTGTATGTAAGATGACTTTGAGAGTGAACAATAATCTAGTTTAGATAAGGAATGTTGTCTGTGTACGCTATGATCCTGCATAAGATTTCGTTATCTGTGTGTCAAGAACATGTGTGTTTGTTTTGGTTTGAAGGTTACCACGTGTCTTTTGATTTGATGCTTCTGTCAAAGTGACAGTTGGAATTGTTAGTATTAATTGAGGATGTTATTTGATTTTAGTTCGAGGGTATTATTATTATTTCTGGATTAGGAAGTTGTTTTAGGTATATGAAAAAAAAAAAAAAAATTTTATTTTTTGTTAGTTAACTAAAAAAAAAAAAAATTTTTTTTTTATGCGGGAGGGAGTTAATCCTGCAACGAATCACAGGATCATGATAGGCGGGGCAAGTCATATATTACACAGACAATGGACATTCATATTATATTGGTAGATGGTTAAGTTTGGTTGTTATCAATTGTATTTAGTAAGGTTAAGGGTTTAGTTTAAAGAAGACTGTGCATTATTATTTATGGTGATCCATGTACTGTGTTAGTGGAAATGTGCGCGCGTGCGCGAGTGGTAAACGTTTCCCGGGTGGCGCGTGAAGTATTATCGTTGTGTGGCCATTAACTGAACTGAGACGTGTGTATCACTACAATCCCTATACCTGTCGGACTATTGTTTACGTTCATGTATATTATTAATATGTAGGCAGCATGCATGAGATACGAGTAGTCTGATTACCGCTATGCATGCTGTTACAAGGTAAATGCACTCTGATGCATGAAAAGTGCATTGTCACTTTTACTAACCATGTGACTTCCATCCACCAATAGAATGCGGACTGGTGGTTGGAAATTTTCTTAAGCCTGTCGTTACACAGGCAGTTCTTCTACGCCATCTACCGCGAACGGGTCGTGCACTCCTTGTACAAGAATTCTACCGCTTGCAAGGTGTTGTAAAAACTATTCGTCGCTAGTGAAACGGGAAGACTCAGAACTGTGTGTGTAGTACATTTGCACACATCAGTGTTTTAACGCATTGTGCGTAAAATTACAAGCAGTTCTTCACTGCTGCTACCGCGAACGGTACATACAATCCTTGTACAAGACTCTACCGCTTGCAAGGATTTGTTAAGACTTTTCGGGGATAGTAACGCGTGTGACGCATAACAATTGATTTTATATCTTTTAGACGATATTAATGTTGTAGTATTACGTGTGTAGAAGTGAGTGTAGCTGTATCACTGTGCGAGATTTTCCGCAGTGACAGTATCATTAATTGTTACGCAATAGTTCCATCAAGACGTTTCCGTGCTAGTGCAAGATTTCCTCATAGGGTGGTCTGCTGATCGCGGTAGACCTTGGTATTCGCGAGAACACTTGAAGAAGCCGGAGAGGTATAAGTTCAATATACCGTTATTGATTAAACTCACTGTCACCTGAGATATTACTTGGTCTTAAACTCTATATAAGTTTTGCGAGTAATAAAATCCGTAGTACCGTTGTGTGTGCGAAGTGTCGGATTCATCGTGGGAATTGCAGGACATCAGCCCAGCTGTTACAGGACATCAGCCCAGCTGTTACAGGACATCAGCCCAGCTGTTATAGGACATCAGCCCAGCTGTTATAGGACATCAGCCCAGCTGTTATAGGACATCAGCCCAGCTGTTATAGGACATCAGCCCAGCTGTTATAGGTCACCAGCCCAGCTGTCATAGGACCATCCCAGCTGTTACAGGACGCCAGCCCAGCTGTAAACGTTTCTGGTGAAACGTCTGTCATTTGTAAGCCACACCTGACGAACCATCTATACCGCAAAGACCGGCCCTTCTCTTCAACAACATCATCGTGGGAGTCTTCTTATGTAACGTATCACGTCTTGCGTATGAACATTATTTAACATTTTAAAAGAAAGACTCTATATCAGACATTACATTCTGTACATTTCAAATATACCATATAAACTATAACTTGTGTTTGTACAATAAATAATCTTAAACCCTCCAATATAGACTTGTAATTTGAAATACACATACTATCATATCCTATGCGCCAATAGTTTAGTAATTTGTGTTGTCGCAATATATATATATATATATATATATATATATATATATATATATATATATATTTTAATCACTTTCTGCTACAGTCCGTTTCTTGATGTATATAATACTATAATACTTATAACTATGTTACCTCAAGATGTATTTTTTCTTTAGGGACATGTTTCGGGAGATCCTGTTCTCCCATCTTCAACCTTCGCCATCTTGCTTCTGGTGCAGTATTTGTGTGCTGGTGCATGACACAATATTCAAAGCACTCAACATCGAAAATACACAAAATTCAAAAACAGATACCACAACCACACACAATAATGCAACATTGAAGGACCAAAGACCAACAAACCACCATAATAACATCCAGAAGCCAACACACAAATACTGCACCAGAAGCAAGATGGCGAAGGTTGAAGATGGGATAACAGTATCTCCCGAAAAATGTCCCTAAAGAAAAAATACATCTTGAGGTAACATAGTTATAAGTATTATAGTAATATATATATATATATATATATATATATATATATATATATATATAGTTTCTACCTCAAACATTTGTTGATTTTGCGGTTATTTTCTACCTTACAATGTGGCACAAAATGAGCAACTTCTATTGTGGGTCTGTTGGGGGTGAGATCAATGAAGGATGGATAAATTCTTATATATACATTTCAGTGGCTGTATCTCAGTAAATCGATTGTGGCTCCAGATATTAGTATACATTATACTGTAATTAATTACAGGTATTGTAATTAAGATCTGCTCCACGTTGGATCAGCCATTTAATGTACTGTTATTTTTTTTATGAGTTGTAATTTTTTAATAGTATAATATAATTAATAAATGTACCTACTGTTATTATGTTTTTTTTTTGTTTACCAGTACATGTAAAGAAACTCATTCTCTCAGGGTTAATGATTATAAAGCTGTTTGATCGTATTTACGATTGTATCTAATATTTTCTTTTGTTTAAACCAAACCAAATTCAGTTAATATGTAGTATTTTGAGAATTAACCATGTAAAAAATATATACCAGACTAACGTAACTTGACCGACTCTCAATTCTTCCAGCTGCCACGGGTTCACTTCTGGTTGTTGTTTACCTTTTTTCAAAAGCAATATTAGGCTTGGCAATCTGTTCCTTCACACAAATTTCTTATTGATCTCACCGCTGAATGCCGCTCTCCAGGACGACAGGATGCAACACAGATGTCTCCTCGGAACACTTAATTATCCTTTATGGCCACTTAAACTCATCTTCAGTCCAGGATTTCCCTCTTCTATTGTCGTTCTATTAAGGATATTGTTATATTTCACATAATATTATTTATTTATTAAATATTATAATCAAAACTCTGGTATCACAAATTAAATTCCTTTACTGTATTTTCTTTTCCATGTTACATTAACTTGATGATGTACAAATGTTATTTTATGAATTTAGACTCTTCAAGCTACTCTTATAGATATAATTTTAGACTCTTCATGCTGTTACCATTAGATATAAAATTAGACTCTTCATGTTACTCTTATTGAAAATAACATTAGAGTTATAACGTTACTCTTATTGAATATAATTTAAGACTCCTGACGTTACTCTTATTGAAAATAAAAATGGACTCCTGATGTAACTCTTATTAAATATAATTGAAGACTAATAAAAATTTCCTTCATCATTATACAATACAATTTTTTAACAATTTACAAATTGCCCCTTTGATAATTCCCTAATTTCTTTACATCTGTTTATCAAATACCTATTAAAACATATATCATTTTTCTATTACTTATTAAACATCTTTATTATACCTCTAATATTCGTAATTCTAGTTGTTATTTATTCAATTATAATTGTATTTCTCTTTACTCTTCTTATAACATTCATTCCAATTTCATATATTCTTTTCATAACATATAACTGAATATTGTTTATATCATATAGGAATCGACCTCTATGTTGACTGGGTGAGTCGATAGTCCCAATGTTTTTTGTTTACATTTTAAAACATATGTTACATTCAATAATCTGCATCCTTTCTCTTTTAAAATTTATTACCTCCCTATTATGTACTGTGTGCTTTTTAACAGCAGTACGTAATACCTTCCCTTATTTCATAATTTCAGATACAATTTTAGATGAAATTTTGAAATAACGAACATAGTCTAATCTTAATATTTAAAAATCTGATTAGTTAGGTATTGGTACCTCACAAAATTCTTTTAACAAATTGTTTTTTTTCTTTTATTAATATTACAAATATGGTTCATCCTTATCATGAATTACGATATCTTAAACACTTATTTATGACTTAAAACACCATTAATTAAACCAACTGATTTTACATCAAAATAATAAATAACAAATAACAATTGTGCCTAATTTCATGGCTAAAAAACTCAAAAACATGACTAAAACATTAACTTTCCTTTGAACCTCACCTTCCCAATCCGGGTCAGACATTTCATTTGTTCTTCATTTAAGAATTAATTTTCTTTTAATTATTACTTTATTTATACGGTCGAATCTGATTAAAATTTTATGTATCTTTAACCTTCCCATCTCGGTATTTAATTACTACAAATCCACACAATTTAATCCGACTGGCGATGACATTATTCAACTTGAGTGTCATTATATTTTTCCCCAATCTGGTAAGTACCCTCTTAATTTTATTACAATATTCTTCCCACCTGTTTGATGCAATTACTAAATCATCGACATAACCCGTAATAACTTCTAAAATCTCCTTGCCCCCTACTCAGTCAAATCATTCTGTAAATATGGTCACATTATGGACCAGCCCAAAAGGTGTTCTCTTGAAATGATAACTTATACCATTCACATATTCTATACTTCTGGATGCAATTCTATTTGCCAATATCCAGGTACAGCATTACAATTATAAAAAAAAATGACGTTATTAAAACGTTTTAAAACTATTCTTATATTCTTTGGTGACGCCTTATCAGGAATTATCATCTGATTAATTTGACGCTCATCCAAACACAATATTAAGGACTTATCCTTACATGGGAATTACTACTAACGGGCTCATGTGTTTTGACTGACTTATTTCAATTATCTTTTTATAAATACTTTGACGATTTCTTATTTTATATGCGCTCTTACTGTATAGGGTATTGGGTATAATTTCTTATTTAAACTCACCTTCTCTCTTATGGGTCATTTGTATTGCACTCCTATTATCTTGCCAAGTTTATCTTCCATTGCTTCATTCAGTAACTGATGGTTTATTTCTTTATTTATTTGTTTTAAGTATTTATTGTCTTTACTCATTATTATCACCTTATTATTGTTATTAACCGTCTTTCTCTTCTTAATCGATTCAAAATAATTTCCCTGAAGTATCCTGTAAGATGTTCTTACATTTTTTGAATTTGGTGGGTTCTTTTCCTTTCTTTTAATTCATAATATAAAAATTTTTATTTGTAATAACTTCCATGTTTTGTTGTATGTCTTTTCAATTAACCTCATCTTCGTTCTATTAGTTTGCTGTGGTCCATACCCAAAAAATCAGTCCCTTCTTTCCATATTTTCATCATTAGTTCATCCATTGTCAAATACATAAGTTATCCTTAATGCTGTACCTGGATATTGGCAAATAGAATTGCATCCAGAAGTATAGAATATGTGAATGGTATAAGTTATCATTTCAAGAGAACACCTTTTGGGCTGGTCCATAATGTGACCATATTTACAGAATGATTTGACTGAGTAGGGGGCAAGGAGATTTTAGAAGTTATTACGGGTTATGTCGATGATTTAGTAATTGCATCAAACAGGTGGGAAGAATATTGTAATAAAATTAAGAGGGTACTTACCAGATTGGGGAAAAATATAATGACACTCAAGTTGAATAATGTCATCGCCAGTCGGATTAAATTGTGTGGATTTGTAGTAATTAAATACCGAGATGGGAAGGTTAAAGATACATAAAATTTTAATCAGATTCGACCGTATAAATAAAGTAATAATTAAAAGAAAATTAATTCTTAAATGAAGAACAAATGAAATGTCTGACCCGGATTGGGAAGGTGAGGTTCAAAGGAAAGTTAATGTTTTAGTCATGTTTTTGAGTTTTTTAGCCATGAAATTAGGCACAATTGTTATTTGTTATTTATTATTTTGATGTAAAATCAGTTGGTTTAATTAATGGTGTTTTAAGTCATAAATAAGTGTTTAAGATATCGTAATTCATGATAAGGATGAACCATATTTGTAATATTAATAAAAGAAAAAAAACAATTTGTTAAAAGAATTTTGTGAGGTACCAATACCTAACTAATCAGATTTTTAAATATTAAGATTAGACTATGTTCGTTATTTCAAAATTTCATCTAAAATTGTATCTGAAATTATGAAATAAGGGAAGGTATTACGTACTGCTGTTAAAAAGCACACAGTACATAATAGGGAGGTAATAAATTTTAAAAGAGAAAGGATGCAGATTTTGTATTGAATGTAACATATGTTTTAAAATGTAAACAAAAAACATTGGGACTATCGACTCACCCAGTCAACATAGAGGTCGATTGTCGATTCCTATATATAAAACAATATTCAAATGGCCACTTAAACTCATCTTCAGTCCAGGATTTCCCTCTTCTATTGTCGTTCTATTAAGAATATTGTTATATTTCACATAATATTATTTATTTATTAAATATTATAATCAAAACTCTGGTATCACAAATTAAATTCCTTTACTGTATTTTCTTTTCCATGTTACATTAACTTGATGATGTACAAATGTTATTTTATGAATTTAGACTCTTCAAGCTACTCTTATAGATATAATTTTAGACTCTTCATGCTGTTACCATTAGATATAAAATTAGACTCTTCATGTTACTCTTATTGAAAATAACATTAGAGTTATAACGTTACTCTTATTGAATATAATTTAAGACTCCTGACGTTACTCTTATTGAAAATAAAAATAGACTCCTGATGTAACTCTTATTAAATATAATTGAAGACTAATAAAAATTTCCTTCATCATTATACAATACAATTTTTTAACAATTTACAAATTGCCCCTTTGATAATTCCCTAATTTCTTTACATCTGTTTATCAAATACCTATTAAAACATATATCATTTTTCTATTACTTATTAAACATCTTTATTATACCTCTAATATTCGTAATTCTAGTTGTTATTTATTCAATTATAATTGTATTACTCTTTACTCTTCTTATACATTCATTCCAATTTCATATATTCTTTTCATAACATATAACTGAATATTGTTTTATATCATATAGGAATCGACCTCTATGTTGACTGGGTGAGTCGATAGTCCCAATGTTTTTTGTTTACATTTTAAAACATATGTTACATTCAATACAAAATCTGCATCCTTTCTCTTTTAAAATTTATTACCTCCCTATTATGTACTGTGTGCATTTTAACAGCAGTACATAATACATAGCAGCATAATACATCTAGCAGCAGTAAATAAGGGGAAGTCCCTTATTTCATAATTTCAGATACAATTTTAGATGAAATTTTGAAATAACCAACATAGTCTAATCTTAATATTTAAAAATCTGATTAATTAGGTATTGGTACCTCACAAAATTCTTTTAACAAATTGTTTTTTTTCTTTTATTAATATTACAAATATGGTTCATCCTTATCTTACGATATCTCAAACACTTATTTATGACTTAAAACACCATTAATTAAACCAACTGGTTTTACATCAAAATAATAAAGAACAAATAACAATTGTGCCTAATTTCATGGCTAAAAAACTCAAAAACATGACTAAAACATTATCTTTCTTTTGTACCTCACCTTCCCAATCCGGGTCAGACATATAATTTGTTCTTCATTTAAGAATTAATTTTCTTTTAATTATTACTTTATTTATACGGTCGAATCTGATTAAAATTTAGGTATCTTTAACCTTCCCATCTCGGTATTTAATTACTACAAATCCACACAATTTAATCCGACTGGCGATGACATTATTCAACTTGAGTGTCATTATATTTTTCCCCAATCTGGTAAGTACCCTCTTAATTTTATTACAATATTCTTCCCACCTGTTTGATGCAATTACTAAATCATCGACATAACCTGTAATAACTTCTAAAATCTCCTTGCCCCCTACTCAGTTAAATCATTCTGTAAATATGGCCACATTATGGACCAGCCCAAAAGGTGTTCTCTTGAAATGATAACTTATACCATTCACATATTCTATACTTCTGGATGCAATTCTATTTGCCAATATCCAGGTACAGCATTACAATTATTAAAAAAAAATGACGTTATTAAAAGGTTTTAAAACTATTCATTAAATTCTTTGGTGACACCTTATCAGGAATTATCATCTGATTAATTTGACGCTCAACCAAACACAATATTAAGGACTTATCCTTACATGGGAATTACTACTAACGGGCCCGTGTGTTTTGACTGACGTATTTCAATTATCTTTTTACTAATCCTTTGTCGATTTCTTATTTTATATGCCCTCTTACTGTATAGCGTATTGGGTATAATTTCTTATTTAAACTCACCTTCTCTCTTATGGGTCATTTGTATTGCACTCCTATTATCTTGCCAAGTTTATCTTCCATTGCTTCATTCAGTAACTGATGGTTCATTTCTTTATTTATTTGTTTTAAGTATTTATTCTCTTTACTCATTATTATCACCTTATTATTGTTATTAACCGTCTTTCTCTTCTTAATCGATTCAAAATAATTTCCCTGAAGTATCCTGTAAGATGTTCTTACGTTTTTTGAATTTGGTGGGTTCTTTTCCTTTCTTTTAATTCATAATATAAAAATTTTTATTTGTAATAACTTCCATGTTATGTTGTATGTCTTTTTAATTAACCTAATCTTTGTTCTATTAGTTTGCTGTGGTCCATACCCAAAAAATCAGTCCCTTCTTTCCATATTTTCATCTTTAGTTCATCCATTGTCAAATACATAAGTTATCCTTTTTGCCCGGACTATTATTGTTTTCAGTATGAATTCTATCCTTGTCCACTTTATCACTACTACCTTGTATTCTGATTTTTCTGCTGCAAAGTCTTCACTCATTTCAAGACCTCCTGTTGAAATTCCAATCAATTCTGTCCTAATGACATATGTTTCGATCACTCTGTACTGCACTTTTTCGAACACCAAATTTTCAATGGTATCTTCGCCTTCTTTTAACACTTTATTCTCTAGTTCATTAACCAAATATGTCACTGGTATATCAACTAGTGATGATATAGCTGATATTTTATTATCCCTTTCTTTTTCTGAGGTATTCATTTTAAATACAAATTTCCTTAAGTTTTTATTATAATTTTTTAATTCTGTTCGTTCTCTGTTATTAGCAATTGGGAGATTATGTACATTAACCAGCCCACTCCTAATCATATCTAATTTTTCCTGTGTATTTTTCTGTTTCTTGGGACGTCTTTTACCTATCTTCTTTGTCTTCTTCTCCACATACTTATTATTCTCTTTGTTTCTGCTATGTTTATCCTTATATAATGATGCACTTTATCTTCTTTATTTTCTGTTTCTTTATTACCTTTTATTTTCTGATTTACTGGTTCCCTGATTTGATTGTTTGGTATGACTTCTATCTTTGTTTCTATTGACTGGTTTTCATCATTCCTTTTTTCTTTCATTGTTTCTATATTCAATTTCACCTTTGCGGATTACCTAACATTCTTTTCCTCATAATTTTGTAATATTAACTTGATTTCAGACTTTTGCTGGTCTAATTTATCATTCACCCCATTTATTTGTTGTTGAATGGTCTCCTTTAATTCCTCATTATTTTGTTTTAATAAATTTTCATTATCTATTTTCATTTGTTTCTTTAATTCCTCATTATTTTGTTTTAATAAGGTTTCATTCTTTTTTCATTTCCTCATAGTTTTTGTCCAACTTCTCATTTATTTCCTGATTGTTCTTGTCTATTTTTTCAATATCCTCCTTCATTTGTTTGAAATTTTCGTTGTTTTTGTTATTCCCTTCCATTATAATTCTCATCATCTCCTGGAAATTTTCGTCCATTGACTGGGTTGGTTTCTTTGGTTGGTCCCCTTGGGCATCCCTTACTATTATTTCCATTTCAGTTTCTTCCTCTTCAGCACTATTACTCCTATAATTCATATCGTTGCTCTGGTTTGTTAGCCATTTTACAATCTTTAACTTAATTTAATTACAAGGAAACAAATTTTTTATGCTAATTAAATTTAACAAAATTGTGTTATTTGGTGCTGGTTTAAAGAAAATCTTTGCTTTCACGTATGGGCGCCATTTATTGTACTGTAATTAATTACAGGTATTGTAATTAAGATATGCTCTACGTTGGATCAGCCATTTAATGTACTGTTATTTTTTTTTTTATGAGTTGTAATTATTTAATACTTCAATTACTTTCTGCTACAGTCCGTTTCTTGATGTATATAATACTATAATACTTATAACTATTTTACCTCAAGATATATTTTTTCCTTTAGGAACATGTTTCGGGAGATCCTGTTCTCCCATCTTCAGCCTTCGCCATCTTGCTTCTGGTGCAGTATTTGTGTGTTGGCTTCTGGATGTTATTAAGGTGGTTTGTTGGTCTTTGGTCCTTCAATGTTGCATTATTGTGTGTGGTTGTGGTATCTGTTTTTGTATTTTGTGTATTTTCGATGTTGAGTGCTCTGAATATTGTGTCATGTTTTGTATTGATTTGTATTTGTTCTGGTATTAATTTGTTTTGTGTTTTATGTTTGTAAATCTGTAAATTTTCCCAAATGTTCATTATGGTGCCTTTGTGTGGTATATGTTTTATTAGTGTTTAACATAATAAATATTCACCACTCTTTAATTGAATCTCTTTTTTCTTGATATGGCCTTATATAACTGGTTTACTGCTCTGAGCTTCCTGGGTAACTTACTGATATGATACTATGAGTTGATTCGATACTTTCTTTGGTTTTTTTAAAACAGTGGTTTTTATATATAATGTAGTGAGGATTTTTATTTTATTGTGGTTCATTCCTCTGATTTATTTAAATGTCATTCAATATTATTATAACATTTGTTGGTGTAATTAAACTTTATGATTTCACATGACTTAAAATGTAGTGGATTTTCTGTCACGCTACAATATATATATATATATATATATATATATATATATATATATATATATTGTCACAGGACAAATGGCGCCAATCGTACACACTATAGTTTTTTAGGCTCTTAAAAGGACCGTTTGTCGGGTACGCTAAATCATTTGCGTACGCTGCCCGAGCCGCGCTGTGATGTTCGGCGGCTGCGTCCGCTGTTCCGGGCGTGCTGCGGTTCTCTTCTTTCGGCAGCGGTATGTAGAGCCCGCTGCTGTCCCAGTCGATGTCCATCACTGCTTCTCCTGCGTTCTCCATTCTTCCTTCTTCCTTTTCTTCCAGCTGGCTTGACGACGTCCAATGGAGTGCGCCAAAAATTTTTTTTTTTTTTTTTTTTTTGCTCTGGGCTTTGCGGTTGTGCGTCGCAGAGACGAACCGCACGGGAACTGAGTTCCGAGCTACCATCTGGAGCTCCTGCCTCGTGGCCCTGCCCAAGTAGGGCGTGTGCTCTATAGCAGGCCTTTCTCGGCTGTTGTGCTAGCCTACGCTAGCGCAGTATACACCGAGGGCGTTTCCATGAATCACCTGGGCGTATACGGTACCTTCCCAGCCCAGTCACGAGAGGATTGTCTGGGAACCTCGCCGCACGTGCATAAAATTTGCGTGCAAGCCGCCTGAAAGTGTCGTCTAAGGAGCGGACGCCAAGTCCTCTCCTTAGAAGGCGAGATGAGAAGCGACGGGGGACTTTGGCCGCTAGCCGAAGCCCCTTGTCGAGGACGCTCTGCAACTTCTTTTTATGCATTGCGGCGAGGTAACCCCAGACCGGGCAGGCGTAGGTAATGACCGGCAGCAGATACGCGCCGACGATCATCCTACCCAATTTCCTGGTCATGGCTGGGCTGATCAGGAGTGGAAACAGTGCGCACAGGCGAGTGGATGCTCGCTTAAGAACTGTCTGTGCGTGGGTACGCCAGGTGAGCCGACGGTCGAGGTGTAAGCCGAGGTACTTGACCTCGTTGGACCAGCGCAAGTACGTTCTGCCGATACGTAGTTGCCTAACGGGGTTCTTCCGTCGCTTAGAGAATTCGACGGCTACGCTCTTGGTAGGGTTGAGGAGCACTCTCCAGTTATCAGTCCAGTCCACGAGCGTGTCGAGCTGGCGCTGCAGTCGTAGGACGGCCCTTTCCTCATGACGATCGGCCGTAAATACGGCCGTGTCGTCAGCGAAGAGGGCCATCTGGACTCCAGGCTGTCTCGGCACGTCGTTGACGTAGATCGAGAACAGAAGGGGGCCTAGAACACTACCTTGAGGGACGCCGGCTGTGATTCGCCTCTCGGAAGAGACTGAATCGCCAACTCACACGCAGAAGGTCCTCTCCGTCAGAAAGCTAGCAACCAGATGGAGGTAGCAGTCCGGGAGCTGGACTTCCCTAAGTTTGAATAACAGGCCATCATGCCATACGCTGTCGAAGGCTTTCTCAACATCTAAGAAACAGCCAACGGTCCGTTCTCTCCGACACCCGGCTTCCGTGATGCCTTCCA
Source organism: Magicicada septendecula (assembly GCA_034769895.1). NCBI lineage: Eukaryota > Metazoa > Arthropoda > Insecta > Hemiptera > Cicadidae > Magicicada > Magicicada septendecula. The sequence goes on along the minus strand of CM068373.1, from coordinate 135,205,205 downwards.
CCAGTCTCATCAATTGATGAGTGGTCGAATGCCCCACACGAAAGCCGAACTGTTCGGGGACCAGCACGTCAAAGTTGGTTAGATGTTCTCGTACACGACGCTGTACGAGGCGCTCAAAAACCTTGGACGTAGCGGAAAGTAGGCTGATAGGCCGGAGGTTTTCCGAGCGGGTGGTATCCTTTCCCGGCTTCGGGATCACGATAACCGTCGCCTTTCTCCATTTCTTGGGAAAGTAGGCCAGTCTAAGACACGCGTTGAACAAATCAGTCAAGAATTGAACTCCAGGCTCGGGAAGAAGACGTAGAGCGGTGTTGGTAACACCGTCCGGGCCTGGAGCTTTTCTTGGCTGAAGTTCAGCGAGCCGATCTGAGACCTCTTCCAAAGAGATGGGTTCGGGCTCCGTCGTGATCGGAAGTGACAGAAAGTCTTCCACGGCCATCTCGACTTGTTCGTCGAAGTCCCAGTCCATGGGCGGGTTGGGAGCGAACTGTCGCTCGAAACACAAGCCCAAGTACTCGGCCTTCTCCTCCGGGCGACCCAGGGGTCGACCGAACGGTCCAACAATGGCGGGAAGTGGAGGTCGGCGCCTCCGTCCCGTCAATGCGGTAGGTATTCTGTACGGGTGAGATTGCGGGTCCGCATCCCCCGTTCGGGCCACGTCGAGTTCCCAACAGCTACGTCGGAACGCCTTCAGACTGCCACGCAGTCGTCCGGTGAGCCGATTGTATGCTGCCTTATCGGCCGGATCACGGGTCCTCTGCCAACGTTTCCGGAAGTAATTCCTCTCGCGAGCGAGAAGAGAGACTTCCTCAGGGATGCGTTGGTAGCCAGGCGTGAGACCAGCTCGCGTACGTGAAGACACGCCTATAGCCGAGATGATTGCCTCTTCGATTCCCGCAACTGCTTCGTCTAGGAGGCGAACGGAATCGATTGGGGCCGCTGGCGGCAATCGACGGCACAAGGCCGGGCCGTAGCGATCCCAATCGATAACCTTCTTCTGGTCAGAACGTGCATAGGCGTGCTGGGTAGCGACGTGGACCAAGATAGGGTTGTGGTCGGATGTCAGCTCCGTGAGTGAGAATACCTCGACCGGACAGACAACTCCTTGGGTCACCGCGATATCCAAAACATCGGGAGCCGCGTTAGGCTGTGACGGAAAGAACGTGGGTTGCGCTGGACCAAACACCATCACCCGGCGCGATTCAACAAAACTGAGCAAGCGCCTCCCGTTCGGAGTAGTCAGGCGACTATTCCAAGCGCGATGCTTGCAATTCAGATCGCCGGCCAAAATTACCCTTCGATGGGAATCGAAGATGACGTCCAGGTCGCCGACAAGGAGTTCAGCTTGTGGGGGCTTGTAAGCTGAGACCACGAGGACGCCGCCAAGAGCTCCGTGGACCTCAATGGCGGTGGCCTCTAGGTTGGTAAGCTGCGGCAAAGCGACACGATGATGACCTATGGAGGTCCTCACCGCGATCGCCGTGCCGCCTCCTCGTCGGCCAACTCGGTCATCCCGATAGACCACGTAATTTGTTAATCGAAACCGGTTCGCCGGGGTCAGGTGGGTTTCAGTAAGGAGAAGTACGTCGGGTTTGAACCGAGCCAGGAATTCAAGAAGGTCGGAATGCTTGGGACCGATGCTATTAGCATTCCAGGCTACGAGCGAGAGATCTCGTCTAAGGGCTCGGTTCATAGAAGACCTATGACTTCGCAGGCTTCCACCAAGAGCATGAATCTCTCAGTTGGGTCAGCAGTTTCCAGGCGGGCTCGGATGGACCTGAAGGTAGATGCGACTTTCGGGAGGTCGTAGCTAGACAGAAAGCCGCGAACGAACTGTGCGTCATTGGAACTGACGGACTGGGTGGTTTGCCTGGAAACTGAGGCCGCATAAGAGCGACCAGGTGTTACGGCAGATCGGGTCATGGTGGAAGCCATAGGACCAGGGCCAGACCGTTTTGGATCAGCGGCAGGAAAAGTACGCTGTTGCGCTTCGTCGGACTTATACCGGGAAGCAGGACTTTTCTTGGGCTGTGGGCAGGCAGGAGCTCGGGGCCGAGCATCCGGTGTGGGTATCCCTTTGTTCCTGGGTTTGATGCCTGCTCGCGGAAATCGCGGAGGTGGCAGGGGCGGCGAGGCTACCTCTGGTTCAGAGGCGGGAGTAGGAGGTTCCGCGGAGGTGGAGGGTTCATTCTCCGGCTCCAAAACCGAGATAACAGCTACTGGGCGTGTCTCTGCTGTGGAAGGAGACGCGGTACGTTTAGTTGCCTTTGTAGGGGCTGGAGGTGGAGCCGGAGAGGGCGCCCGCCGTGCCGGTTGTGCCTGAGGTTTAGGCCTAGCCTGCATTTTAGGCTGTATAGGTTGGGGCTGCATAACTGGCTGCCGTGGCTTCGGGAGGGGCCCCTGCGGCTTTTGCTTCCGCAGGAGCTCCGCCTTATAGACCGGGCAGTTTACGTTAGACGCTGCGTGGCCTTGACCACAATTTATGCAGCGAAATTTGGTTTTGTCTGCCACAGTGCAGGCCTGTGTTGAATGTCCCAGAGAACATCGGAGACAGGCCGGGGCATTGCGGCAGACGTCGGTATGATGGCCGAACCTCTGGCACCGGTGGCACTGCGCAAGCTTGCCCTGGGGTCGACTGGTTTCCACCCTGACGCGGAAGCCAAACAGCCGCGTCAGGTGGAAAATTTTGTCTGCAGCCTCGCCCTTCTCGAGCTGGAGACGGACGAGCGGGAGAGGGACTCGGGTCTCTGAGTGAGTGAACAGGCGGAAAATTGCCTGCACCGGGTACCCGAGGTCGCGGAGTTCCATAAGGATCTCCTGTGGATCGGTGTGCGCGTCGAGCCCTCGCAAAATTACCGACAAGGGCTTGACTCGCTTAGGAGTAAAGGTGTGATACTGCAGGTTATGCGCTTGGAGGAAGGCCTCGACCAAGCGATGGTCCTCGAGCTGGCGGACGACAATCCTGACCGTATCACCGCCAAGCAGCTTCAGGTCAAGCTTGTCGGCCGACAGGCCGTGGGCCGCGATCAGCCGTCTGTATAAGGCGGCGACATTTGACACGCTATGGACGTACAGGGGCGGCGCACGACCAACAGCGGCAGCAGCCGGAGCTGCTGTCGAAGCGGTCGGAACCGCGGCCTGTGGGCCCTGAGAAGGTCCAATGTCCATGGCCGAGGTCTGAGAGGAAGCGGTTGGGTGAGTCCTCTTGGGCTTCTTAGCCGGGCGATTACGCCGACCAACGGTCGCGAACTCGCCCGACTCGTCAGCCGGCAGAGGAGGAATCGGGTTGGGGAGAGGATCGTCCGTCTCCATCGCCCGAGGCGAATCGGGCGAGTCGCCCAGATGGGGTAGCAAGGCAGGGCCGAGCGACTCGGCACTTGGGCCGTTGCCTGTAGAAGGCATGCTGGCCAGGTGCGGCGGCTGCCGGGCAGAGACTGCTAGGCAGTCACTGCCAGACGCCAGGGATCTCGGGTCCGGCCGAAGCCGGATTACCCGCGCGTCTTCCTTGTTCACGACGATGCGGGAGGAGCTGGGCTAACGACCAGCTTCGTTGAATACCAGTCCTTACCAAGACTGGTGTCCACTGGCCCCTTTACCCCGGCGATATCCTAGCTCGCTTACCACTGGTGGGGGCTTGCAAGGATCGTCCGGGGCAGCGCTACCTAACAGTCGTGAACAAGTTAGGAATTACACACTGGAAATGCGGCACTCACCAGGTGAGCCCAGAGCAATCCTCTTCTTTCCTGTCCGGCAAGATGTTGTTCCGGCGCAGGTGGTCCTTAGCAGGGCAACTTCGGCTAGCTGCTTCTTCTACCGGCTACTAAGTTCACCGGCAGCAGCTGGCTTGGTTCCCTCGAAGGAAGATATTCCTCGTCGGAAGGCGAGGTGGCCGAAGGCAGCAAAGCCGTAGAGATGGTCCAGCGAGAGAGCGGAGAGAGCAGTCTAAGAAGAGCAGTCCTGATCAGTCCAAGGCTGGAGCAGAAGTGATCGATCGATCCGATCTCGTCCGGCGGCAAAAGTGGTCAGAGCTGTTGGGTTGAGCGTCGTGAGACGACCCAATGGTTTCCTAGTACCGAGCCTCCGGTAGGGGCTCCTGCCTAGTGGTCCTGTCCAGACGGAATATTGTTAATTAATTTTTAATGGTCGCTACAACGACATGCTCGTACTAGGTCGACTAGTACAGTATTTGTCGAGGCCGTTTCCAAGATTCACCTGGACGTATTCGGTACCTGCCAAGGCCAGCTATGAGTGGGTTTGTCTGGGTCCTCGCAGCTCGGACGTAAAATTTACGTGCAAGTCGCCTTGCGGTGTCATCCAAGGAGCGGACACCGAGTCCTCTTCTCAGGAGACGAGAAGAAAACCGATAGGGGACTTTGGCCGCTAGCCGAAGCCCTCTATCGAGAACGCTTTGCAACCTTCTTTTATGAACGGTTGCGAGGTAACCCCAGACGGGAAGAGCGTAGGTAATGATCGGCAACAGATACGCGTTGACAATCAACTTACCCAGCTTGCGGGTCATAGCCTTGTTGGCAAGTATCGGAAACAGTTGACCGAGACGAGCGGACGCTTTCTTACGCATCGTCTCAGCGTGGGTACGCCAGGTGAGCCGACGATCAAGGTGGACACCGAGGTACTTAACTTCCCTCGACCAGGGCAGGTACGTTCTACCGAGTCTCACTCGGCCTCGTGGTTCTTTCCGGCGCTTTGTGAATAGCACCGGTCCGGCGGCAAAAATTTTTAGCGGCGCTGTTTTTATGCCCTGACAGGTCGTATGCCACGAACCTATCAGAGTGCCGCTGGTCCCTGGTTGGCTCGCCTCGAGCACGTTAGATGGTCACGTTGAGGCCAATCAAGCTGCTGCCGATCCTTGATTGGGTCGCCTCGCCTTCTCGTGTCACGTCTCGGCTGGCGCCGAGAGCAGATCTTCGCCTCGCTATGTCACAACTCCCCCGGGTCTTGAATGCTCTCCGGTGGCCAGCCCATTGTTCTTCTCCGGCGGGTTTGAGCCGTTGGCGGTGAACCTTGTATGGACGTCCGTCCTTCTCCACCGTGTAAATCTGCCCGCCGAGGGTTGCGGCAACGCTAAAGGGACCTTCCCAGGCTGGCTCCCATCCAGGGTACCTCCGTCCTTTGGCTGGTCCGGCGTGGCTCTTGACGTACACCAGCTGCCCTACGGCCAGTGTAGGGTCCTGTGTCCTCCGTTCCGGATACCGCCGCCGCTGATACTGCGTCTGGTGTGACCTGGCCGCCTCTTCTCGTTCCTCAATTGGCCGGACGTCCTGTTCTGCGTGTGGCCGACTCCAGTCGCCGGGTCGGCGTAGGTCTCTGCCCAGCAGAAGCTCGCTCGGTGTCACTCCAGTGGCGGCGTTTGCACGATTCCGCAGCGAGAACAGAATCGTCGGCAAACGCTTGTCCCAGTCGCCATGGTCCTTGCAGTCATGGAGCTGGATCCGCAGCGCCTTCTTGATCTCGCCGTTGCGCCGCTCGGTCGGGTTCGCCCTGGGATGGTAGTTGGCTGTAGTCCACGGTCGTATGTGCAGCTTGTCGCACATCTGCTTCCACTTGTGGCCCGTGAGCGGCTTTCCGTTGTCGGTGAGCAACGCCTCTGGGTATCCCCAACGAGGGAACACTTCTTCCTCCAGGTAGCGGATAATGGTGTCGGCGTCCGCCTTGCGCACGGCCTTTGCTTCCACCCATCTCGACATCATATCCGTGACCACTACGATGTACCGGTTGCCAGCTCGAGTCAGCGGATATGGTCCCATGACGTCCAGGGCGACAGTATTCCAACATCTCCTGGGTCGGTGAGGTCGCTGTTGGTCCTGTTCGGGATTTGCGCCGCGCTTGTGTAGGGCGCATATTCTGCAACTCCGGACGTATCTGCGGACATCAATGGTTAGGCCGGTCCAGACGAAGTCCTTGCCGATGGCCCGAAACGTTTCTTCGGCCCCCGGATGACCGGCTTCAGGGAAGTCGTGGAAGTGCCTGATGACCTCCATGCGGACACTCGGCGGCACGTACAATCCTGGTTCCTGGTTGCGTTTGTCCTTCCAAACCAGGCCGTTGTCCACCCGGTATCCTCTCGCTGTAGCCGCCGCAGGGTCGTTTCTCCACGCTTGGCACTCCTGGTCGCCTTCTTGCGCCTCCTGCACTGCCTGATGGATGCCGACAGCTGTGATTTCTTGTAGTCGGGGTGCAGCTGCCGCAACACTGCGAAGTGGCCTCTCTTCAGGCTGCATCCGTGGTTCTTCTTGGACGCCGGCAGTATCTTCAAGCCCAGGTTCCCTCGAGAGGAAGTCAGGCAACTCGTTCTCCTTGCCCGGGCAGTGGACGACGGTGAATTTGAAGCTCTGTATCAGTAGAGCCCAGCGAGCGTACTTCGTCTTCTGCCCCGTCGCCTGCTTCAGCCAAGTTAGCGCCTTGTTGTCGGTCCTTAGGGTGAAATGTCGATCCTCCAAGTATGGCCGGTATTTCTTGATGGCCCAGACGACTGCCAAACACTCCAGTTCGTTGGAGTGGTAGTTCTTCTCCGCCTCGTGGAGCTTGGCACTGGCGTACGAGATGATACGCCTCTCTCCGGCTTCGGTGCATTGATAAAGCACCGCTCCAAGTCCCTTTTGGCTGGCGTCGGTCTGCAGAAACATCGGCAAGTCTCGATCCGGTCGTGAGAGTTTTAACGGCTGCCGGAAAGCGGCCTTAACCTCTTCGAAGGCTCGCTGAGTTGTGTCGTCCCAATGCCACTTTCTTGTCCGCAGCAGGTCCGTTAACGGTTCCGAAATCATGGCGAAGCAAGGGATGTACTCTCGCAGCCAGTTGCAGGTTCCCAGGAAGCGTTGCAGCTCTTTCTTGTTGCTGGGGGCCGGCTGGTCTTCAATCGCTCTGAGATGTTGCTGCGGCGGGAGGTTGCCGTCCGGAGTAATCTCGTGGCCCAGAAAGGCGACTTCTTCCCGGCCGAAGTGACACTTGTTGAGCGAGCAGGTCAGCTGGTGCATCTGCAGCCTTTCCAAGACTTGATCCAGGTGTCGCAGGTGCGTTTCCCAGTCGGGGGAGTAGACAATGATGTCGTCCAGATAGACGAGGCAGCACTCCCGTAATAGTCCCGTGAGAACATCCTGCATCAGCCGTTGGAAGGTGCTGGGCGCGTTCTTCAGCCCAAAGCACATCACCCGGAACTGGTAGCGACCTCCGTCGGGCACCGAGAATGCTGTGTACTTCTTTGCTTCTTCCTCCAGCGGGATTTGCCAGTAGCCGCTCTTGAGATCTAGGGTCGAGAAGACTTGGGCCCCGCTGAGGTCCTTGATTGTTTCGTATATCAGCGGCAGTGGTGAGTCCACATCCTCGGTCTGATCGTTCAGCCTCCGGAAGTCTACGCAGAACCGGGTGTGCTGTCCTTCTTCTTCACAATCACCACCGGAGAGCTGTATGGCGAGGTGGCCGGTTCAATGATACGCTGCCTCAGCATCTCTTCTACCTGTTCCCGGATGGTGCGTTTCTTCTCGTCGGAGTACCGGTACATTGGGAGCCGGAATGGCTGGCTACCTTCTATCAGCCGGATCTCGTGCTTGGCCGCAGATGTAGTGCGGAGCGGGCCACGGGAGAACAAACTGCGATGACGGTGTAACATTTCCAGAAGCCGTTTATGGTGTTGGCCACCTGCTGACGTTTGAAGGCTAGCTTCGTCAATGTCCTCTTCCTCGGGCTCCGCGCGGTCATTCCAGAAGACCGTCTGTCGGTTCTCGCTGCCAATGTGAAGGCAGCCCCGTCGGTAGTCCACAACTGCTTGGTTGGCCGTGAGCCAGTGGTGGCCCAATAAAACTTCTTCTTGCAGTCCGGGCACTTCTAGCAGACTGGTGGTGGTCGCGAGACTTCCAATTATAATGTCTGCGACGACGGTGGCCGTTGAGTGACATTGCTGACCGTGTAGCGCTAGCTGGACAACTCGGGGCTCCGTCTTCCTTCCTCCGGGCAGCAGACCGGCTCGTACGAAGTCGTAGTTTGCGGCGGAGTCCAAGGCTGCGGTCAGTTTTCGGCCGGCGATCTCTATTGGAATGCGCGGTATGTCCGCACCTAGTTGGTTCACGCGCCCCGGTGGGCTATTTACCGGGGCGCTTGGTCGTTTCCTCGCCGGTTCTTCACAGGGCAGTCCCGATGGAAGTGTCTTCCCGGGCAGTAGCGGCACTTGGGCGTTAGGCTGTTCAATCTTTGTTCCTCTTTCGTGCTTGAGGCCGATCGACACTGCTTCGACCCCCCTACTCGATCCAGGGAGTTTTCAGCAGAGTCACCCCGACCTCGCGCACGACTATCTTGATCCAAGTCCGCCTCGATGCTCATTGCCCGTTGTAAAAGTTCCTCTAAAGTCATAGGCGGCGGGAACCTCAGCGCAGGTCGAAGGCGTGGCTGCAGCTGTTGTGTAAGCATGGCTATGCTCGTCCTCTCGTCACCTCCGGGGTACAGACGGCGAAACAGCTTGATTTTTCTCAGGATGAAGATTTCCGCCGATTCCTGCCGCTGCGTTTGTCCGTACAGCTCGGCCAGCAGCTCTGCGTCTCGTTGCATCCCGCAGAAGTGATGCCGGAAGCGGTCGCAGAACTCGGGCCAATTTATCTGCAGTCCCGTGTATCTCTCTGCCCACGTGGCAGTTTCTCCTCGGAGCTGCCGCACTGCGTAATCTGCCCACTGTTCAGGTGGGACTCTGTAGTCCCGCAGCTGTCGCTCTAGCTGTTGAAGATATCGTTCTGGATCCTCGTACTTGAGGCCATGGTATGTAGCGGTGATCACCGGTGGCAACGTGCACCTCAGAGCTGCGGCGAATTGCGCAAAGCCTTGCTCTATTTAGAACCCGGTGTCCCGCTGGGTGTAGCTGTTGGGCGCCATGTTGTTTTGTGTGCCGGCTGGTAGTTCTCTGGCGTGGCTGGATCCTGCATCCGCAAGATGATCGTCGCCCCACGTTGGGCGCCACTTGTCACAGGACAAATGGCGCCAATCGTACACACTATAGTTTTTTAGGCCCTTAAAAGGACCGTTTGTCGGGTACGCTAAATCATTTGCGTACGCTGCCCGAGCCGCGCTGTGATGTTCGGCGGCTGCGTCCGCTGTTCCGGGCGTGCTGCGGTTCTCTTCTTTCGGCAGCGGTATGTAGAGCCCGCTGCTGTCCCAGTCGATGTCCATCACTGCTTCTCCTGCGTTCTCCATTCTTCCTTCTTCCTTTTCTTCCAGCTGGCTTGACGACGTCCAATGGAGTGCGCCAACAAGTGGTCAGAGCTGTTGGGTTGTGCGTCGTGAGACGACCCAATGGTATCCTAGTACCGAGCCTCCTATGAGGGGCTCCTGCCTAGTGGTCCTGTCCAGACGGAATATTGATTAATTAAATTTTATTGGTCGTTACAACGACATGCTCGTACTAGGTCGACTAGTACAGTATTTGTCGAGGCCGTTTCCAAGATTCACCTGGACGTAGTCGGTACCTGCCAAGGCCAGCTATGAGTGGGTTTGTCTGGGTCCTCGCAGCTCGGACGTAAAATTTACGTGCAAGTCGCCTTGCGGTGTCATCCAAGGAGCGGACACCGAGTCCTCTTCTCAGGAGACGAGAAGAAAACCGATAGGGGACTTTGGCCGCTAGCCGAAGCCCTCTATCGAGAACGCTTTGCAACCTTCTTTTATGAACGGTTGCGAGGTAACCCCAGACGGGAAGAGCGTAGGTAATGATCGGCAACAGATACGCGTTGACAATCAACTTACCCAGCTTGCGGGTCATAGCCTTGTTGGCAAGTATCGGAAACAGTTGACCGAGACGAGCGGACGCTTTCTTTCGCATCGTCTCAGCGTGGGTACGCCAGGTGAGCCGACGATCAAGGTGGACACCGAGGTACTTAACTTCCCTCGACCAGGGCAGGTACGTTCTACCGAGTCTCACTCGGCCTCGTGGTTCTTTCCGGCGCTTTGTGAATAGCACCGCGGAGCTCTTGGTTTCGTTGACGGCAACTTTCCAGCTTTCCGTCCACGTCGAATACGCATCGAGTGCGCGCTGAAGTCGTGGGATAGCAAAGTCTGCGTTCCGATCGGCGGTATAGACCGCCGTGTCGTCGGCAAACAAAGCCATCTGGACTCCAGGCTCTCTGGGTGCGTCGTTGACATACACGGAGAACAGGAGAGGCCCTAGCACGCTACCTTGAGGTACCCCGGCTGTGATACGTCTCTCGGAAGAGACGTGGTCGTCTATTCGCACGCAGAAAGTCCTCTCCGTCAGAAAGCTAGCAATCAAGCGAAGGTAGCAATCTGGGAGCTGGATTTCCCGGAGCTTGAACAAGAGCCCGTCGTGCCAGACACTATCAAAGGCCTTTTCCACATCTAGGAAACAGGCGACAGTCTGCTCTTTCCGACACCCGGCGTCCGTGATGTATTCCACCAGTCTCATCAGTTGATGAGTGGTGGAATGCCCCACACGGAAGCCGAACTGTTCGGGGACCAGTACATCGAAATTTCGTAGATGATCTAGTACTCTCCGTTGTACGAGACGTTCGAGGACCTTTGACGTGGCTGACAGTAGACTAATTGGCCGGAGGTTGCCGGGACGGGAAGCGTCCTTTCCCTGCTTCGGGATCACTATAACCGTCGCCTTACGCCATTTCTGGGGAAAATAGGCCAGTCTAAGACACGCGTTGAACAGCGCGACCAAGAAAAGTACTCCTCGCTCCGGGAGTCGAGTAAGAGCGGCGTTCGAGACGCCGTCCGGGCCAGGAGCTTTTCTTGGCACGAGTTCGACGAGCCGATCTGTGACCTCTTCCCTAGTAATGGGTTCGGGCTCCGTAGTGATCGGAAGAGACAGAAAGTCTTCCACTTCGTTCTCGACTTCTTCGTCGAAGTCCCAGTCCATGGGCGGGTTAGGTGCGAACTGTCGCTCAAAACACGCGCCCAAGTACTCGGCCTTCGCCTCCGGGCGAGCCAGGATTTGACCGAAAGGTCCAGCAATGGCCGGGATGCGAGGCCGGCGCCTCTTCCCTACCAACGCCGAAGGTATCCGGTAAGGGCTACTTTCGTCCGATCCGTCCCCTGCCTGGGCCACGGCGAGTTCCCAACAGCGTCTCCGGTAGGCCTGCATTTCACGACGTAAAATGCCGGTCGCACGGTTGTACGCTGCCTTGTCGGCCGGATCACGGGTCCGCTGCCAGCGTCTCCGGAGGCGATTTCTCTCGCAAGCGAGAGCACTCGTCTCCTCTGGGATCCGCTGCCAGTGGGGCGTGACGCCAGGCTTCATTCTGGAAGAAGTGCGCCAACAATTTTTAGCGGCGCTGTTTTTATGCCCTGACAGGTCGTATGCCACGAACCTATCAGAGTGCCGCTGGTCCCTGGTTGGCTCGCCTCGAGCACGTTAGATGGTCACGTTGAGGCCAATCAAGCTGCTGCCGATCCTTGATTGGGTCGCCTCGCCTTCTCGTGTCACGTCTCGGCTGGCGCCGAGAGCAGATCTTCGCCTCGCTATGTCACAATATATATATATATATATATACATTTGACTATAAAATGAAAGAGGCAGAATCGAGAATCGTCAGCGGGTCTACCTAGAGCTGTTGCCCGGGTAGGCTGTGCTACTCTTTTTCGCATTTGCGATTGTGGTTTTTAACCGTTAGTAATATCTTTTTCAATCTGTTTTCTTCATCATCATCATCATCGTTCTTCAACCATCAGTGTGCTACAATTTCAGAAGTGTATTGTGTCGTGCGCGAGTGTTTTTGTGATTCGTGTGCAGTGCGCGTCTGGTGTTCGTGTTCTTTGTCTGTCAGTGTAGTGATTCAGTGCTGGTGAAAGTTACTCATTCCTAGCCCTTTTTGCGTCTTCGACGTTCATTTCGGTTAATCCCGAGATGGCGTCGAACGCAACTCCCGTTCCTTTGCCGGCACCGCTGGTAACCTTAATGGAAACCTGCGGTACTGGTCCTCATTCTACCCCGCTGCCGTCCCATACAATCAGTGATAGTGAAAGTGAAAGTGATTGTGCGTCGATGTGTAGTGTGGTGACGGGGGAAGGTGAATTTTCGCTTGTGGAGGGCAAGTCTGCCAAACGCAAGCATTGCATTGCATTATGGATGCGGGGTGTCTTTGCACCCGTGGCTTGATTGCAGCATCTGGATCGTGTCCAATGGCTGCCAGAAGTAAACATAGTGCTGGTACATGTCGACTGGTTACCTAAGACTGGAAAAGGAAACCGCCAACCAGTTAACTGAGAAGGCGGGGGAGTATAACTGTTATTTGTTTAATGCACTGCCGCTGGTACCGATTCGAGCAACAGATGTTGCCCGTTTCAAGTCCAGTCAGCAGACGCCCTGAGGGCGTCGGTCGCTCCCCGCGAGGCGGAGAGCCTCCGTGCCAGTGAATGATGACAGCGACAAGCAGCCGGCTCAGCGTGCTAGGAGGTGGACAGGAAGGAGAGAAGGACAGTTTGGTGAAATACTCTGGTCTAGGACTGATGATTACTTGTTTGTATTTAATTTAAAGAGGATGGCGTTATGGCGGGTCATCAAGAAGCGCCCGAGGGCGCTTGACCCGAATGGGCGGTGGTGGTTCTGATGCACTGATGGTTCGTAGGTACGGGAAGGTGGAGGTCGAGGCTTTAGCAAAGAGAGTTAGAGCCAGCGACCGGACAAAGGAAGTCAAGGTAGGAACACGGAGACCCCTTCGAATCACGTCGTTCCTTACAAACCAAGGGGACCCCGTCAAGGATCGGAGTGTTCGGGACTGGAAAGCTTCCAGCCTACATCTGTTGGTGGTGGATAAAAGAGACCACCAGGCGGGTGCCGCATAGGTCAATACAGACCTGAGAAATAGTAGATAGATGGTAAGTTTCGTGCGCATGGCCAGGCGGCTGCGACACGAGAGGAAAGGAGATAATTTGGCTCGGACGCCGCGAGCCTTGGCAAGGGTTTCCGTCACGTGGGCGTTGAAGCAAAGGCGACGATCTAGTCGAACGCCTAAATACTTCACCGATTCTTTGTAGGCGATGGGTCTCCCTGCTAGGGAGAGGGGCTGGCATCGGGAGATGGACTTACGGGTGAAACAGATCGCCTCGGATTTCTCCGTGTTGATCGTCACCCGCCATTTCCGTAGCCAGTCCGGAAGCTGGTTCAACTGACGCTGCAGCTTTGTACTCGCAAATCGCGGGGACAGGGAGCTGCAGTGATACATAGAATCGTCAGCGAACAAAGACAACGTGACTCCGGGCAAGACAGGCAGGTCGTTCGTGTACACAAGGTACAGAACGGGGCCGAGGACAGATCCCTGTGGTACGCCGGCGGCGACGGGTCGAACTGTAGAACAGGACCCGTCGACGCTCACCCTGAAGGTTCGGTCGCTGAGATACGACCGGAGGAAAAACACTATGGTCGATGGTAGAGGGGAATTGGCAAGTTTGAAGAGAAGACCTTCGTGCCAGACTTTATCGAAGGCCTTGCTCACGTCCAACAGTACGGCGGCCGTAGCCGCTCGCCTGTTGGTGGCGTCTGACAAGTGCGTAACAACGCGGACCAATTGAAGCGTGGTCGAGTGCTCTCTGCGAAACCCGAACTGTTCGCTGCGGATGAAACCATCTAGCAGCGGCGAGATGCGAGCCAGCAGGAGACGCTCGAACACCTTCGAGATGACTGGCAAGAGAGAGATTGGACGATAGCTTTCAGGAAGCATGCGCGGCTTGCGAGGCTTCGGAATCATTACGATGTCGGCAGATTTCCACAGGCGGGGAAAGTACTGTAGCCGGAGACAGGAGTTAAACAGCTCAAGAACGAGGTCAACGCCTGAGGCCGGGAGATTTTGTAGAGCAGCGGCCCCGATCCGGTCAGGACCGGGGGCGCGACGGCGATTTAGTCGGCAGATAGATGAAACTAGTTCATCCCTGTCGAACGGGAGGGCTGGGATTTCGGGAGGGCGTGAAAAATGTCCAGATAGGAAGTCACGGACTTCTGCCGAGTGGGCAGGGTCCGAGACGCCTTGGTGAACAGTAAATTGCACCTCCATGCAGTCGGCGAAGACCTCTGCCTTGCCTTCTGATGAAGATACAACCCCGTTCGGAGTTTCAAGTGGGTTGCGAGTTCTCTTCTCGCGGGTCAGTCTACTCGCCGCTCTCCAGACGGAGGCGTGGTCGACTTCAAGAGACTCAAGGTATGAGTCCCATCGATCAGAGTTTACGTCCCGCAGTAGCTGCTGGACGTAAAGAGACTGGGCCTGAAAGCGCCTTTTGACGCCGGGATCACGGGTTCTTTGCCATCTGCGGCGGAGATTGCGCCGTAGCCAGATGGCGTGGAGTACTTCCGCAGGTAAGGCCGATTTACGATGATTCACCTCGAGAGTATATGTGTGTCGATCCATGACACCTTGGACCAACTCCTGAAGATGAGTGGCTCGGAGATCCAAATCGTCACAAGTGACGACCGGGTCCGCGGGGAGTGATGGTAACCGCCGTGAGAGCTCATCATGGTAGGAGCGCCAGTTGACTCTCCTAACAGTCTGAGCGGGAGGTCGGGGTGAGGCCGACAGCTCACGGGCAGTTATAAAAAGGGGATTGTGATCGGATGAGAGATCCGACACTGACGAGACCTGGATGTGATGGGTCACGTCCTTGGCTATGACAATGTCAAGGACGTCCGGTCGATGACCGGAAAAGGGGAAGTGAGTAGGGTCTTCTGGGCCGATAACTTGAAGTACCGGGTCGTCGGAGACGAACCGATACAGAGATTTTCCGTAGGCGTTGGCTACTCTGCTGTTCCAGGAGGGATGCTTGGCATTTAAGTCGCCGGCTACGATGGTTGGTAGGGGATGATCGAGGAGAGCGTCCCACTCCTCGGGCGGTGGAGGTAGCCGCAGGCCGGGCCGGAGATACGCCGCAACAACGCGCAACTCCGATCCGCCAGCGGCTATCGCCACCGCACAACCTTCAACAAGAGATGTATCTAAAGGGGGTAGTGGCCTGTGGGATATCCGCCTGTGGACTAAGACGGCTGTCCCCCCCGAGGGGCGACAGCCAGGCCGTTGGGGACGATCCTGACGAAAACAGATGTAAGATGGCAGGTTGAAGGTATGGTAGCGAGCCAGATGAGTCTCGCAAAGGAGGACGACATCAGCGTCGTACTCCGTTACGAAAGTCATCAGTTCAGATCGTCGAGGGACTACCCCATGGGCATTCCACGCAACGATCCTAAGACTCCTAGCCATTCAAAGGAAGAAGAGGAAAGAGGGTAGACAGGGATTGAAACACCAGGGCGAGAACCGTGGTTGTATCTGGAGCAGACCTGATGTTGTTTACCAAAGTTTCAGCCCAGGCAGTCAGGGGGTCCACCGGGGCCCGGGAAGATTCCCGAGATTCCGGAAGACGGACCTGGCTGGCCTCGGCCGGTGTTGCAGATGGCGCAGGGCTCGGGGACGGACGTGGGGTCTGCTCAATTGGGAGCTTAGGTTGATGGCTGGGGGCGGGCGGGGCCCGCTGAGGTTTTACAGGCAAGGCCTGTGGAACTTGTCGCTGACGGCGACGAGTGCGCTTTGGTTTGTGGCTCCGAGGAGCGGAAGGCGGGACTGATGTAGCGGCCACAGCCGCGTATGAAGGACCGGGCGCTCCGGCAGGCGCCGGGACAGAAGGGACTGCAGGCGGCGCCGAAACGTCGACTGCAGGCGGAACTGGGGCCCCGGGAGCAGCCGGAACTGCTGCCGGGGCCTGAGATGATGCTCCGGAGAGAGGTGGGAAGGCCTCTCTGCGGTTAGGGAGGGGACCTGCAACACGGCCTGCCTGCGCGCCAGGGCGAGCAGGAGTCCGCTGCAGCTTCATGGCTGATATAAAGTCCCTACATCCTCTATAACTAGCCGGATGGTCCCCGCCGCAGTTGCAGCAAATGGCCGTAAACCCCGTCTTGGGCTTATCACACCCACGATGAGGCTCAGTACATCGCACGCAACGCGGAGGGTGATTACAGAATAAGCTGGAGTGGCCAAACCTCTGACAGTTAAAACACTGCGAGGGGCCTGGCCGCGGGTCAAAAGTACGAACTTGCACCCGAAGGTGCAGGAAGTTTTGGAGGCCATAGACCTCCTCGAACTGGCCTACTTTGAGTAGTTTCACTAGGAAACTATTCACAGGACGGCGATCTTCCCCCTTGCCAGCATGCAGTACACTTACCGCCGTCGGCGAATAGCCTAAGGCGACAAGCTCCTGCCTGATGGTATCGGGGGCGGTCCAGGAAGGAAGTCCGGAAAGAACAACTTTAATTTCGCGCTCTGAAGGAAGCGCGAAAGTATGGAAGGAGATCTTCCGATCGGTAAGAAACTGTTGGACCGATCGGAAGTCCGGGACTGTTGTGGCCGCAATTCGAAGCGAGGAGCCTTGGCACCTGGCCTCGAGTTTGGCCGAAGGAAGCAGATTCTGGAGGGAACGAAGAATTTCCCTATAATTGCGATTGTCGGGAATGACAATCGGAGGAATTTTAGGCTTGGGCACAGATTGAGAGGGAGACTGAGTCGGATGGTTGGCGCTGTTACCGGGACTAGATACCCGATGCGTAGCAGCGGCCGGTGGCGGGCTGGCGACCAATTTTCGCTTGCGTTTGGCAGACTTGCCCTCCACAAGCGAAAATTCAAACGCAAGCGAAAATTGGTCGCCAGCCCGCCACCGGCCGCTGCTACGCATCGGGTATCTAGTCCCGGTAACAGCGCCAACCATCCGACTCAGTCTCCCTCCCAATCTGTGCCCAAGCCTAAAATTCCTCCGATTGTCATTCCCGACAATCGCAATTATAGGGAAATTCTTCGTTCCCTCCAGAATCTGCTTCCTTCGGCCAAACTCGAGGCCAGGTGCCAAGGCTCCTCGCTTCGAATTGCGGCCACAACAGTCCCGGACTTCCGATCGGTCCAACAGTTTCTTACCGATCGGAAGATCTCCTTCCATACTTTCGCGCTTCCTTCAGAGCGCGAAATTAAAGTTGTTCTTTCCGGACTTCCTTCCTGGACCGCCCCCGATACCATCAGGCAGGAGCTTGTCGCCTTAGGCTATTCGCCGACGGCGGTAAGTGTACTGCATGCTGGCAAGGGGGAAGATCGCCGTCCTGTGAATAGTTTCCTAGTGAAACTACTCAAAGTAGGCCAGTTCGAGGAGGTCTATGGCCTCCAAAACTTCCTGCACCTTCGGGTGCAAGTTCGTACTTTTGACCCGCGGCCAGGCCCCTCGCAGTGTTTTAACTGTCAGAGGTTTGGCCACTCCAGCTTATTCTGTAATCACCCTCCGCGTTGCGTGCGATGTACTGAGCCTCATCGTGGGTGTGATAAGCCCAAGACGGGGTTCACGGCCATTTGCTGCAACTGCGGCGGGGACCATCCGGCTAGTTATAGAGGATGTAGGGACTTTATATCAGCCCTGAAGCTGCAGCGGACTCCTGCTCGCCCTGGCGCGCAGGCAGGCCGTGTTGCAGGTCCCCTCCCTAACCGCAGAGAGGCCTTCCCACCTCTCTCCGGAGCATCATCTCAGGCCCCGGCAGCAGTTCCGGCTGCTCCCCGGGCCCCAGTTCCGCCTGCAGTCGACGTTTCGGCGCCGCCTGCAGTCCCTTCTGTCCCGGCGCCTGCCGGAGCGCCCGGTCCTTCATACGCGGCTGTGGCCGCTACATCAGTCCCGCCTTCCGCTCCTCGGAGCCACAAACCAAAGCGCACTCGTCGCCGTCAGCGACAAGTTCCACAGGCCTTGCCTGTAAAACCTCAGCGGGCCCCGCCCGCCCCCAGCCATCAACCTAAGCTCCCACTTGAGCAGACCCCACGTCCGTCCCCGAGCCCTGCGCCATCTGCAATACCGGCCGAGGCCAGCCAGGTCCGTCTTCCGGAATCTCGGGAATCTTCCCGGGCCCCGGTGGACCCCCTGACTGCCTGGGCTGAAACTTTGGTAAACAACATCAGGTCTGCTCCAGATACAACCACGGTTCTCGCCCTGGTGTTTCAATCCCTGTCTACCCTCTTTCCTCTTCTTCCTTTGAATGGCTAGGAGTCTTAGGATCGTTGCGTGGAATGCCCATGGGGTAGTCCCTCGACGATCTGAACTGATGACTTTCGTAACGGAGTACGACGCTGATGTCGTCCTCCTTTGCGAGACTCATCTGGCTCGCTACCATACCTTCAACCTGCCATCTTACATCTGTTTTCGTCAGGATCGTCCCCAACGGCCTGGCTGTCGCCCCTCGGGGGGGACAGCCGTCTTAGTCCACAGGCGGATATCCCACAGGCCACTACCCCCTTTAGATCCATCTCTTGTTGAAGGTTGTGCGGTGGCGATAGACGCTGGCGGATCGGAGTTGCGCGTTGTTGCGGCGTATCTCCGGCCCGGCCTGCGGCTACCTCCACCGCCCGAGGAGTGGGACGCTCTCCTCGATCATCCCCTACCAACCATCGTAGCCGGCGACTTAAATGCCAAGCATCCCTCCTGGAACAGCAGAGTAGCCAACGCCTACGGAAAATCTCTGTATCGGTTCGTCTCCGACGACCCGGTACTTCAAGTTATCGGCCCAGAAGACCCTACTCACTTCCCCTTTTCCGGTCATCGACCGGACGTCCTTGACATTGTCATAGCCAAGGGCGTGACCCATCACATCCAGGTCTCGTCAGTGTCGGATCTCTCATCCGATCACAATCCCCTTTTTATAACTGCCCGTGAGCTGTCGGCCTCACCCCGACCTCCCGCTCAGACTGTTAGGAGAGTCAACTGGCGCTCCTACCATGATGAGCTCTCACGGCGGTTACCATCACTCCCCGCGGACCCGGTCGTCACTTGTGACGATTTGGATCTCCGAGCCACTCATCTTCAGGAGTTGGTCCAAGGTGTCATGGATCGACACACATATACTCTCGAGGTGAATCATCGTAAATCGGCCTTACCTGCGGAAGTACTCCACGCCATCTGGCTACGGCGCAATCTCCGCTGCAGATGGCAAAGAACCCGTGATCCCGGCGTCAAAAGGCGCTTTCAGGCCCAGTCTCTTTACGTCCAGCAGCTACTGCGGGACGTAAACTCTGATCGATGGGACTCATACCTTGAGTCTCTTGAAGTCGACCACGCCTCCGTCTGGAGAGCGGCGAGTAGACTGACCCGCGAGAAGAGAACTCGCAACCCACTTGAAACTCCGAACGGGGTTGTATCTTCATCAGAAGGCAAGGCAGAGGTCTTCGCCGACTGCATGGAGGTGCAATTTACTGTTCACCAAGGCGTCTCGGACCCTGCCCACTCGGCAGAAGTCCGTGACTTCCTATCTGGACATTTTTCACGCCCTCCCGAAATCCCAGCCCTCCCGTTCGACAGGGATGAACTAGTTTCATCTATCTGCCGACTAAATCGCCGTCGCGCCCCCGGTCCTGACCGGATCGGGGCCGCTGCTCTACAAAATCTCCCGGCCTCAGGCGTTGACCTCGTTCTTGAGCTGTTTAACTCCTGTCTCCGGCTACAGTACTTTCCCCGCCTGTGGAAATCTGCCAACATCGTAATGATTCCGAAGCCTCGCAAGCCGCGCATGCTTCCTGAAAGCTATCGTCCAATCTCTCTCTTGCCAGTCATCTCGAAGGTGTTCGAGCGTCTCCTGCTGGCTCGCATCTCGCCGCTGCTAGATGGTTTCATCCGCAGCGAACAGTTCGGGTTTCGCAGAGAGCACTCGACCACGCTTCAATTGGTCCGCGTTGTTACGCACTTGTCAGACGCCACCAACAGGCGAGCGGCTACGGCCGCCGTACTGTTGGACGTGAGCAAGGCCTTCGATAAAGTCTGGCACGAAGGTCTTCTCTTCAAACTTGCCAATTCCCCTCTACCATCGACCATAGTGTTTTTCCTCCGGTCGTATCTCAGCGACCGAACCTTCAGGGTGAGCGTCGACGGGTCCTGTTCTACAGTTCGACCCGTCGCCGCCGGCGTACCACAGGGATCTGTCCTCGGCCCCGTTCTGTACCTTGTGTACACGAACGACCTGCCTGTCTTGCCCGGAGTCACGTTGTCTTTGTTCGCTGACGATGCTATGTATCACTGCAGCTCCCTGTCCCCGCGATTTGCGAGTACAAAGCTGCAGCGTCAGTTGAACCAGCTTCCGGACTGGCTACGGAAATGGCGGGTGACGATCAACACGGAGAAATCCGAGGCGATCTGTTTCACCCGTAAGTCCATCTCCCGATGCCAGCCCCTCTCCCTAGCAGGGAGACCCATCGCCTACAAAGAATCGGTGAAGTATTTAGGCGTTCGACTAGATCGTCGCCTTTGCTTCAACGCCCACGTGACGGAAACCCTTGCCAAGGCTCGCGGCGTCCGAGCCAAATTATTTCCTTTCCTCTCGTGTCGCAGCCGCCTGGCCATGCGCACGAAACTTACCATCTATCTACTCTTTCTCAGGTCTGTATTGACCTATGCGGCACCCGCCTGGTGGTCTCTTTTATCCACCACCAACAGATGTAGGCTGGAAGCTTTCCAGTCCCGAACACTCCGATCCTTGACGGGGTCCCCTTGGTTTGTAAGGAACGACGTGATTCGAAGGGGTCTCCGTGTTCCTACCTTGACTTCCTTTGTCCGGTCGCTGGCTCTAACTCTCTTTGCTAAAGCCTCGACCTCCACCTTCCCGTACCTACGAACCATCAGTGCATCAGAACCACCACCGCCCATTCGGGTCAAGCGCCCTCGGGCGCTTCTTGATGACCCGCCATAACGCCATCCTCTTTAAATTAAATACAAACAAGTAATCATCAGTCCTAGACCAGAGTATTTCACCAAACTGTCCTTCTCTCCTTCCTGTCCACCTCCTAGCACGCTGAGCCGGCTGCTTGTCGCTGTCATCATTCACTGGCACGGAGGCTCTCCGCCTCGCGGGGAGCGACCGACGCCCTCAGGGCGTCTGCTGACTGGACTTGAAACGGGCAACATCTGTTGCTCGAATCGGTACCAGCGGCAGTGCATTAAACAAATAACAGTTATACTCCCCCGCCTTCTCAGTTAACTGGTTGGCGGTTTCCTTTTCCAGTCTTAGGTAACCAGTCGACATGTACCAGCACTATGTTTACTTCTGGCAGCCATTGGACACGATCCAGATGCTGCAATCAAGCCACGGGTGCAAAGACACCCCGCATCCATAATGCAATGCAATGCGAGAATCGTCAGAACTGTTCAGCGGAGCGGGAAGTCTACCTAGAGCATTTGCCCGGGTAGGCTGTGACTGTTTTTGCTCTGCAAAATTTTTCCAATTTGTGCGGAAATATTCAGTTTTCACCATTTTACTTATCATCATCGTATCCAGCATCATCATCACTACAGATTTCACCTACAGTTCAGTGCGACTCAGCTTTATTTAATCAGTGCGGGAGTGTTTTTGTTTCCGTGTGCTGTGCGGTCTGTTTCGTGTTCAATTGTGCCTGTGGATAGTTTTCAGTGTCTGGTGATCCCTCAATCCTAGACCTGCGTAGACGTTCATTTCGGCTAGTCCGAAATGGCGTCGAATACGCCCCCGAATCCTCTGCCGGCGCCGCTTGTTTCCTTAATGGAAACATGCTCAACCGGCTTCCGTTCCACTCCACTTCCTCACGACAGTGACAGTGATAGTGAAAGTGATCAAAGTGCGGTCGATATGTGCAGTGTTGGGTCGGGGGACGGACAGTTCTCGCTTGTGGAGGGCAAGTCTGCCAAACGCAAGCGAAAACTGGCCCAAACTCCGCCGCCCGCCTCAGCTGCAGATCAGTCGTCTAGTCACGGTAACAGCGGCACTCAGCGCGAGCGTGAGTATTCAACTGGTACCCAAACTGTGTCTTCCCCACGCATTCCACCGATTGTAATTCCTGACAATAGGAATTACACTCAATTGCTTCGTTCCTTATCCCTAGCTCTCCCTTCGGTCAAGGTCGAGGCGAGGTGCCAAGGCGCCTCGCTAAAGCTGGCGACTGCTACGATCCCAGACTTCCGCTCTGTTCAGTCATTCCTGACAGAGCGTAAGATCTCATTTCATACTTTTGCCCTCCCGTCAGAGCGAGAAATCAAGGTCGTTCTGCCGGGAATTCCTTCCTTCACAGAAACTGATGCCATCAGGCAGGAACTTGTTGCGCTCGGCTATGCTCCGACCGCGGTAAGCGTCCTGCACGTTGGCAAAGGTGATGACCGCCGACCTGTTAACAGCTTTCTGGTCAAACTTCTGAAAGTAGGCCCTTTCGAGGAGATTTATAGTCTCCAGAATCTTCTGCACCTACGGGTGCAAGTCCGAACATTTGACCCGCGGCCCGGCCCCTCGCAGTGTTTCAACTGCCAGAGGTTCGGCCACAGCAGTTTGTTCTGTCATCAGCCCCCGCGATGCGTGCGTTGTGCTGAACCTCATCGTGGCTGTGATAAGCCTACGACGGGGTACACAGCTAAATGCTGTAACTGCAAAGGAGCCCATCCGGCTAATTACCGAGGCTGCCCTAACTTTATCGCCGCCATGAAACCGCAGCGACCTCCTGTGCGCCCTGGCGCGCAGGCAGGCCGTGTAGCTGGTCCTGGCCCTAACCGGCGAGCGGCTTTCCCGCCTCTCACTGGTGCATCTGCCCAGGTCCCGGCAGCAACTCCGGTTGCTTCCGGTGCCGCTGTCTCGCCTGCAGTCGTCGCTTCGGCGCCGCCTGCAGCGGCCTCAATCCCGGCGCCTCCCGGAGCGCCCGCACCTTCCTACGCGGCCATGGCCGCTAAATCAGCCCCGCCTCCAGCCCGATCGGGCAAATCAAAGCGCTCTCGTCGTCGCCGGAACTCCGCCGGCCGACCTACATCATCACAGGTTCCACCTGTACCCTCTCCGCGGGCTCGACCCGCCCCCAGCCATCGTCCTCAACCTTCCAGCGAGCAGTCTACTACTCAGACCACCAACCCAGCGCCATCTGCTACCCCTGTCGAGGCCAGTCAGGCTTGTCCTCCTGAATCCCGGGAATCTTCCCGGGCTTCGGCGGATCCTCTGACTGCCTGGGCAGATAATCTTGTTGCATCCATCAGGACTGCTCGTGACACTACCACTGTGCTTGCCCTGGTGTTCCAATCATTAGCTGCCCTCTTTCCTCTACTTCCCCTAAATGGCTAATAGCCTGAGGATCGTTGCGTGGAACGCCTTCGGGCTACTCCCCAGGCGATCTGAACTGATGACTTTCGTAACGGAGTATGATGTTGATATCATACTTCTTTCCGAGACTCATCTGGCTCATTACCACTCGTTTTCCCTTCCTGCCTATGCCTGTTATCGTCAGGATCGTCCCCTACGGCCTCGCTGTCCCCCCTCGGGGGGCACAGCTGTTTTAGTCCACAGGCGGATATCCCACAGGCTTTTGCCTCCTCTAGATACATCTATTATTGAAGGCTGCGCGGTGGCGGTGGACGCCGGCGGACCGGAGCTGCGCGTTGTTTCAGCGTACCTCCGGCCTGGCCGGCGAACTCCGCCACCGCCCGAGGAGTGGGACGCCCTCCTCGACCACCCCCTCTCAACCATTGTAGCCGGCGACTTAAACGCCAAACACCCTTCATGGAACAGCCGCGTTGTCAACGCCTATGGAAATTCTCTGTTCCGGTTCGTCTCTGGCGACCCGGCACTTAATGTCATCGGCCCTGAAGACCCTACCTACTTCCCCTTTCACGGCCATCGGCCGGACGTTCTTGACATAGTAGTTGTCAAGAACGTTGCCCGCAACATCGAGGTCTCGTCTGTGTCGGACCTTTCGTCCGATCACAATCCCCTTGTTATAACTGTTCGAGAGCTGTCGGCGTCACCCCGACTTCCCGCTCAGATTGTTAGGAGAGTCAACTGGCGATCCTATCATGACGAGCTCTCTCGACGGTTACCATCTCTCCCGGCGGACCCAATCGTCACTCGTGACGATCTGGATCTCCGCGCCACAAATCTTCAGGAATTGGTCCAAGGTGTCATGGATCGACACACCTACGCACTCGAGGTGAATCATCGTAAATCGGCCTTACCTGCGGAAGTACTCCACGCCATCTGGCTACGGCGCCAGCTCCGCCGCAGATGGCAAAGGACCCGAGACCCAGTCGTTAAGCGACGATTTCAACAACAGTCCCTTTACGTTCAGCAGCTACTGCGGGACGTAAACTCTGATCGATGGGACTCATACCTTGAGTCTCTTGAAGTCGACCACGCCTCCGTCTGGAGAGCGGTGAGTAGACTGACCCGCGAGAAGAGAACTCGCAACCCGCTGGAAACCCCGAACGGGGTTGTGTCTTCATCAGAAGGCAAGGCTGAGGTCTTCGCCGACTGCATGGAGTCGCAATTTACCGTTCATCGAGGCGTTTCGGACCCTGCCCACTCGGCAGAAGTCCGGGACTTCTTATCTGGTTATTTTTCTCGCCCTCCCGCTGGCCCAGACCTCCCGTTCGACAGAGACGAACTCGTTTCGTCTGTCTGTCGACTAAACCGCCGTCGCGCCCCCGGTCCTGACCGGATCGGGGCCGCTGCATTACAATATCTCCCGGCCTCAGGCGTTGACCTCGTTCTCGAGCTGTTCAACTCTTGTCTCCGGCTACAGTACTTTCCCCGCCTGTGGAAAAATGCCAACATCGTTATGATTCCTAAACCCCGCAAGCCGCGCATGCTTCCTGAAAGCTATCGGCCAATATCTCTCTTGCCAGTTATCTCGAAGGTGTTCGAGCGACTCCTGCTGGCCCGCATCTCGCCGTTGTTGGATAATTTTATCCGCAACGAACAGTTCGGGTTTCGCAGAGAGCACTCGACCACGCTTCAACTAGTCCGCGTGGTAACGCAACTCTCTGACGCCACCAACAGGCGAGCGGCTACGGCCGCCGCACTGCTGGACGTGAGCAAGGCCTTCGACAAAGTCTGGCACGAAGGTCTTCTCTTCAAACTCGCCAACTCCCCCTTACCATCGTCCATAGTGTTTTTCCTCCGGTCGTATCTCAGCGACCGAACCTTCAGGGTGAGCGTCGACGGAACCTGCTCTGCAGTTCGTCCTGTCGCCGCTGGCGTACCCCAGGGATCTGTCCTCGGCCCCGTTCTGTACCTCGTGTACACGAACGACCTGCCTGTTTTGCCCGGAGTCACGTTGTCTTTGTTCGCTGACGATGCAATGTATCATTACAGCTCTGTGTCCCCGCGTTTTGCGAGTACACAGTTGCAGCGTCAGTTGGACCAGCTTCCGGACTGGCTACGGAAATGGCGGGTGACGATCAACACGGAGAAATCCGAGGCGATCTGTTTCACTCGTAAGTCCATCTCCCGATGCCAGCCCCTCTCCCTTGAAGGGAGGCCTATCGCCTACAAAGAGTCGGTGAAGTATCTAGGCGTTCGGCTAGATCGTCGCCTATGCTTCAACGCCCACGTGACGGACACCCTTGCCAGGGCTCGCGGCGTCCGAGCCAAACTTTACCCATACCTCGCGTGCCGCAGCCCCCTGGCGCTGCGCACGAAAGTTACCCTCTATCTGTTGTTTCTCCGGTCTGTATTGACCTATGCGGCACCTGTATGGTGGTCACTTGCCTCCGCCACCAACAGGCGTAGGCTGGAAAGTTTCCAATCCAGAACCCTCCGTTCCTTGTCGGGATCTCCTTGGTTTGTTAGAAACAGTGTAATTCGAGGAGGTCTACGAGTTCCTGCTCTCTCAGCCTTTGTCTGGTCATTAGCTGCGACTCTCTTTGCCGCAGCTGAGACCTCTTCCTTCCCTTACCTCAGAACCATCAGCACCACGCAACCACCTCCCCCTGTCCGGGTCAAACGCCCTCGGGCGATTCTCGATGACCCGCCATAAGTTTAAGTAAACTTAAACCTCACTTAACTTGTATACTCTCTATCTGCCCATGCCCCAGAAATTACCTGTAAAGCTGTTTCCTTCCTCCCTTCCTAGTATGCCGACCGCGCTGAATGCTGCTGCTACGCGCTATCACTGGCACGGAGGCTCTCTGCCTCGCGGGGAGCGACCGACGCCTCACGGCGTCTGCACGCGGGACTGGGAAAGGGCGACATCTGTCACCTGAACCCGTCCTTGCGGCAGTGCGCACTGATTGCTGATATTTTAAAATAAATAAAAATTAAAAACCTTTCTCCCCCGCCTTCTCAGTTAACTGGTTGGCGGTTGTCCATTCCTGATATTAGGCACCAGTCGAAGAACCAGACCTATGTATATCTACAGGCAGCCATTGAGCTCGACTCAGATGCTGCAGTCATGCACCGGGTGCAAAGACGCCCCGCTACTACAATGCTACATGCTACATGCTACGAGAATCGTCAGTCTACCTAGAGCATTTGCCCGGGTAGGCTGTGACTGTTTTTGCTCTGAAAAATTTTTCCAATTTGTGCGGAAATATTCAGTTTTCACCATTTTTCTTATCATCATCGTATTCAGCATCATCATCACTACAGATTTCACCTACAGTTCAGTGCGACTCAGCTTTATTTAATCAGTGCGGGAGTGTTTTTGTTTCCGTGTGCTGTGCGGTCTGTTTCGTGTTCAATTGTGCCTGTGGATAGTTTTCAGTGTCTGGTGATCCCTCAATCCTAGACCTGCGTAGACGTTCATTTCGGCTTGTCCGAAATGGCGTCGAATACGCCCCCGAATCCTCTGCCGGCGCCGCTTGTTTCCTTAATGGAAACATGCTCAACCGGCTTCCGTTCCACTCCACTTCCTCACGACAGTGAAAGTGATAGTGAAAGTGATCAAAGTGCGGTCGATATGTGCAGTGTTGGGTCGGGGGACGGACAGTTCTCGCTTGTGGAGGGCAAGTCTGCCAAACGCAAGCGAAAACTGGCCCAAACTCCGCCGCCCGCCTCAGCTGCAGATCAGTCGTCTAGTCACGGTAACAGCGGCACTCAGCGCGAGCGTGAGTATTCTACTGGAACCCAAACTGTGTCTTCCCCACGCATTCCACCGATTGTAATTCCTGATAATAGGAATTACTCTCAGTTACTGCGTTCTCTAACCTTAGCTCTCCCTTCGGTCAAGGTCGAGGCGAGGTGCCAAGGCCCCTCGCTAAAGCTGGCGACCGCTACGATCCCGGACTTCCGCTCTGTTCAGTCATTCCTGACAGAGCGTAAGATTTCCTTTCATACATTTGCCCTCCCGTCAGAGCGTGAAATCAAGGTCGTTCTGTCGGGAATTCCATCCTTTACCGACCCTGATGCCATCAGGCAGGAACTTGTTGCGCTCGGCTATGCGCCGACCGCGGTAAGCGTCCTGCATGTTGGCAAAGGAGATGACCGCCGTCCTGTCAACAGCTTTCTTTGTAAATTACTGAAAGTAGGCCCCTTCGAGGAGATTTACACTCTCCAGAATCTTCTGCACCTACGGGTGCAAGTCCGCACATTTGACCCGCGGCCCGGCCCCTCGCAGTGTTTTAACTGCCAGAGGTTCGGCCACAGCAGTCTTTTTTGTCATCAGCCCCCGCGTTGCGTGCGTTGTGCTGAACCTCATCGTGGCTGTGATAAGCCTACGACGGGGTACACAGCTAAATGCTGTAACTGCAAAGGAGCCCATCCGGCTAATTACCGAGGCTACCCTAACTTTATCGCTGCCATGAAACCGCAGCGACCTCCTGTGCGCCCTGGCGCGCAGGCAGGCCGTGTAGCTGGTCCTGGCCCTAACCGGCGAGCGGCTTTCCCGCCTCTCACCGGTTCATCTGCCCAGGTCCCGGCAGCAACTCCGGTTGCTTCCGGTGCCGCTGTCTCGCCTGCAGTCGTCGCTTCGGCGCCGCCTGCAGCGGCCTCAATCCCGGCGCCTACCGGAGCGCCCGCACCTTCCTACGCGGCCATGGCCGCTAAATCAGCCCCGCCTCCAGCCCGATCGGGCAAATCTAAGCGCTCTCGTCGTCGCCGGAACTCCGCCGGCCGACCTACATCGTCACAGGTTCCACCTGTACCCTCTCCGCGGGCTCGACCCGCCCCCAGTCATCGACCTCCACCTCCCAGCGAGCAGTCTACAGCTCAGTCCACCAGCCCAGCGCCATCTGCTACCCCTGTCGAGGCCAGTCAGGCTTGTCCTCCTGAATCCCGGGAATCTTCCCGGGCTTCGGCGGATCCCCTGACTGCCTGGGCAGATAATCTTGTTGCATCCATCAGGACTGCTCGCGACACGACCACTGTGCTTGCCCTGGTGTTCCAATCATTAGCTGCCCTCTTTCCTCTACTTCCCCTAAATGGCTAATAGCCTGAGGATCGTTGCGTGGAACGCCTTCGGGCTACTCCCCAGGCGATCTGAACTGATGACTTTTGTAACGGAGTATGATGTTGATATCATACTTCTTTCCGAGACTCATCTGGCTCATTACCACTCGTTTTCCCTTCCTGCCTATGCCTGTTATCGTCAGGATCGTCCCCTACGGCCTCGCTGTCCCCCCTCGGGGGGCACAGCTGTTTTAGTCCACAGGCGGATATCCCACAGGCTTTTGCCTCCTCTCGATACATCTATTATTGAAGGCTGTGCGGTGGCGGTGGACGCCGGCGGATCGGAGCTGCGCGTTGTTTCTGCGTACCTCCGGCCTGGCCGGCGAACTCCGCCACCGCCCGAGGAGTGGGACGCCCTCCTCGACCACCCCCTCTCAACCATTGTAGCCGGCGACTTAAACGCCAAACACCCTTCATGGAACAGCCGCGTTGTCAACGCCTATGGAAATTCTCTGTTCCGGTTCGTCTCTGGCGACCCGGCACTTAATGTCATCGGCCCTGAAGACCCTACCTACTTCCCCTTTCACGGCCATCGGCCGGACGTTCTTGACATAGTAGTTGTCAAGAACGTTGCCCGCACCATCGAGGTCTCGTCTGTGTCGGACCTTTCGTCCGATCACAATCCCCTTCTTATAACTGTTCGAGAGCTGTCGGCGTCACCCCGACTTCCCGCTCAGATTGTTAGGAGAGTCAACTGGCGATCCTATCATGATGAGCTCTCTCGAAGGTTACCATCTCTCCCGGCGGACCCAATCGTCACTCGTGACGACTGGATCTCCGCGCCACAAATCTTCAGGAATTGGTCCAAGGTGTCATGGATCGACACACCTACGCACTCGAGGTGAATCATCGTAAATCGGCCTTACCTGCGGAAGTACTCCACGCCATCTGGCTACGGCGCCAGCTCCGCCGCAGATGGCAAAGGACCCGAGACCCAGTCGTTAAGCGACGATTTCAACAACAGTCCCTTTACGTTCAGCAGCTACTGCGGGACGTAAACTCTGATCGATGGGACTCATACCTTGAGTCTCTTGAAGTCGACCACGCCTCCGTCTGGAGAGCGGTGAGTAGACTGACCCGCGAGAAGAGAACTCGCAACCCGCTGGAAACCCCGAACGGGGTTGTGTCTTCATCAGAAGGCAAGGCTGAGGTCTTCGCCGACTGCATGGAGTCGCAATTTACCGTTCATCGAGGCGTTTCGGACCCTGCCCACTCGGCAGACGTCCGGGACTTCCTATCTGGTTATTTTTCTCGCCCTCCCGCTGGCCCAGACCTCCCGTTCGACAGGGACGAACTCGTTTCGTCTGTCTGTCGACTAAACCGCCGTCGCGCCCCCGGTCCTGACCGGATCGGGGCCGCTGCATTACAATATCTCCCGGCCTCAGGCGTTGACCTCGTTCTCGAGCTGTTCAACTCTTGTCTCCGGCTACAGTACTTTCCCCGCCTGTGGAAAAATGCCAACATCGTTATGATTCCTAAACCCCGCAAGCCGCGCATGCTTCCTGAAAGCTATCGGCCAATATCTCTCTTGCCAGTTATCTCGAAGGTGTTCGAGCGGCTCCTGCTGGCCCGCATCTCGCCGTTGTTGGATAATTTTATCCGCAACGAACAGTTCGGGTTTCGCAGAGAGCACTCGACCACGCTTCAACTAGTCCGCGTGGTAACGCAACTCTCTGACGCCACCAACAGGCGAGCGGCTACGGCCGCCGCACTGCTGGACGTGAGCAAGGCCTTCGACAAAGTCTGGCACGAAGGTCTTCTCTTCAAACTTGCTAACTCCCCCTTACCATCGTCCATAGTGTTTTTCCTCCGGTCGTATCTCAGCGACCGAACCTTCAGGGTTAGCGTCGACGGAACCTGCTCTGCAGTTCGTCCTGTCGCCGCTGGCGTACCCCAGGGATCTGTCCTCGGCCCCGTTCTGTACCTCGTGTACACGAACGACCTGCCTGTTCTGCCCGGAGTCACGTTGTCTTTGTTCGCTGACGATGCAATGTATCATTACAGCTCTGTGTCCCCGCGTTTTGCGAGTACACAGTTGCAGCGTCAGTTGGACCAGCTTCCGGACTGGCTACGGAAATGGCGGGTGACGATCAACACGGAGAAATCCGAGGCGATCTGTTTCACTCGTAAGTCCATCTCCCGATGCCAGCCCCTCTCCCTTGAAGGGAGGCCTATCGCCTACAAAGAGTCGGTGAAGTATCTAGGCGTTCGGCTAGATCGTCGCCTATGCTTCAACACCCACGTGACGGACACCCTTGCCAAGGCTCGCGGCGTCCGAGCCAAACTTTACCCATACCTCGCGTGCCGCAGCCCCCTGGCGCTGCGCACGAAAGTTACCCTCTATCTGTTGTTTCTCCGGTCTGTATTGACCTATGCGGCACCTGTATGGTGGTCACTTGCCTCCGCCACCAACAGGCGTAGGCTGGAAAGTTTCCAATCCAGAACCCTCCGTTCCTTGTCGGGATCTCCTTGGTTTGTTAGAAACAGTGTAATTCGAGGAGGTCTACGAGTTCCTGCTCTCTCAGCCTTTGTCTGGTCATTAGCTGCGACTCTCTTTGCCGCAGCTGAGACCTCTTCCTTCCCTTACCTCAGAACCATCAGCACCACGCAACCACCTCCCCCTGTCCGGGTCAAACGCCCACGGGCGATTCTCGATGACCCGCCATAAGTTTAAGTAAACTGCTTAAACCTCACTTTGTATACTCACCATCTGCCCATGCCCCAGAATTTACCTGCAAAGCTGTTTCCTTCCTCCCTTCCTAGTATGCCGACCGCGCTGAATGCCGCTGCTACGCGCTATCACTGGCACGGAGGCTCTCTGCCTCGCGGGGAGCGACCGACGCCTCACGGCGTCTGCACGCAGGACTGGGAACGCGCGACATCTGTCGCCTGAACCCGTCCTTGCGGCAGTGCCCACTGATTGCTGTAATATTTAAAATAAATAAAAATTGAAAACCTTTCTCCCCCGCCTTCTCAGTTAACTGGTTGGCGGTTGTCCATTCCTGATATTAGGCACCAGTCGAAGAACCAGACCTACGTATATCCACAGGCAGCCATTGAGCTCGACTCAGATGCTGCAGTCATGCACCGGGTGCAAAGACGCCCCGCTACTACAATGCTACATGCTACATGCTACGAGAATCGTCAACTGGCGATCCTATCATGACGAGCTCTCTCGACGGTTACCATCTCTCCCGGCGGACCCAATCGTCACTCGTGACGATCTGGATCTCCGCGCCACAAATCTTCAGGAATTGGTCCAAGGTGTCATGGATCGACACACCTACGCACTCGAGGTGAATCATCGTAAATCGGCCTTACCTGCGGAAGTACTCCACGCCATCTGGCTACGGCGCCAGCTCCGCCGCAGATGGCAAAGAACCCGAGACCCAGTCGTTAAGCGACGATTTCAACAACAGTCCCTTTACGTTCAGCAGCTACTGCGGGACGTAAACTCTGATCGATGGGACTCATACCTTGAGTCTCTTGAAGTCGACCACGCCTCCGTCTGGAGAGCGGTGAGTAGACTGACCCGCGAGAAGAGAACTCGCAACCCGCTGGAAACCCCGAACGGGGTTGTGTCTTCATCAGGAGGCAAGGCTGAGGTCTTCGCCGACTGCATGGAGTCGCAATTTACCGTTCATCGAGGCGTTTCGGACCCTGCCCACTCGGCAGACGTCCGGGACTTCCTATCTGGTTATTTTTCTCACCCTCCCGCTGGCCCAGACCTCCCGTTCGACAGGGACGAACTCGTTTCGTCTGTCTGTCGACTAAACCGCCGTCGCGCCCCCGGTCCTGACCGGATCGGGGCCGCTGCATTACAATATCTCCCGGCCTCAGGCGTTGACCTCGTTCTCGAGCTGTTCAACTCTTGTCTCCGGCTACAGTACTTTCCCCGCCTGTGGAAAAATGCCAACATCGTTATGATTCCTAAACCCCGCAAGCCGCGCATGCTTCCTGAAAGCTATCGGCCAATATCTCTCTTGCCAGTTATCTCGAAGGTGTTCGAGCGGCTCCTGCTGGCCCGCATCTCGCCGTTGTTGGATAATTTTATCCGCAACGAACAGTTCGGGTTTCGCAGAGAGCACTCGACCACGCTTCAACTAGTCCGCGTGGTAACGCAACTCTCTGACGCCACCAACAGGCGAGCGGCTACGGCCGCCGCACTGCTGGACGTGAGAAAGGCCTTCGACAAAGTCTGGCACGAAGGTCTTCTCTTCAAACTTGCTAACTCCCCCTTACCATCGTCCATAGTGTTTTTCCTCCGGTCGTATCTCAGCGACCGAACCTTCAGGGTTAGCGTCGACGGAACCTGCTCTGCAGTTCGTCCTGTCGCCGCTGGCGTACCCCAGGGATCTGTCCTCGGCCCCGTTCTGTACCTCGTGTACACGAACGACCTGCCTGTTTTGCCCGGAGTCACGTTGTTTTTGTTCGCTGACGATGCAATGTATCATTACAGCTCTGTGTCCCCGCGTTTTGCGAGTACACAGTTGCAGCGTCAGTTGGACCAGCTTCCGGACTGGCTACGGAAATGGCGGGTGACGATCAACACGGAGAAATCCGAGGCGATCTGTTTCACTCGTAAGTCCATCTCCCGATGCCAGCCCCTCTCCCTTGAAGGGAGGCCTATCGCCTACAAAGAGTCGGTGAAGTATCTAGGCGTTCGGCTAGATCGTCGCCTATGCTTCAACGACCACGTGACGGACACCCTTGCCAAGGCTCGCGGCGTCCGAGCCAAACTTTACCCATACCTCGCGTGCCGCAGCCCCCTGGCGCTGCGCACGAAAGTTACCCTCTATCTGTTGTTTCTCCGGTCTGTATTGACCTATGCGGCACCTGTATGGTGGTCACTTGCCTCCGCCACCAACAGGCGTAGGCTGGAAAGTTTCCAATCCAGAACCCTCCGCTCCTTGTCGGGATCTCCTTGGTTTGTTAGAAACAGTGTAATTCGAGGAGGTCTACGAGTTCCTGCTCTCTCAGCCTTTGTCTGGTCATTAGCTGCGACTCTCTTTGCCGCAGCTGAGACCTCTTCCTTCCCTTACCTCAGAACCATCAGCACCACGCAACCACCTCCCCCTGTCCGGGTCAAACGCCCTCGGGCGATTCTCGATGACCCGCCATAAGTTTAAGTAAACTGCTTAAACCTCACTTTGTATACTCACCATCTGCCCATGCCCCAGAATTTACCTGCAAAGCTGTTTCCTTCCTCCCTTTCTAGTATGCCGACCGCGCTGAATGCCGCTGCTACGCGCTATCACTGGCACGGAGGCTCTCTGCCTCGCGGGGAGCGACCGACGCCTCACGGCGTCTGCACGCAGGACTGGGAACGCGCGACATCTGTCGCCTGAACCCGTCCTTGCGGCAGTGCCCACTGATTGCTGTAATATTTAAAATAAATAAAAATTGAAAACCTTTCTCCCCCGCCTTCTCAGTTAACTGGTTGGCGGTTGTCCATTCCTATTTTATTCTAGGTTACCTGTCGAATGAACCAGAACTATGTCTATCCACAGGCAGCCATTGGGCTCGTCCCAGATGCTGCAGTCATGCACCGGGTGCAAAGACGCCCCGCTACTACAGTGCTACATGCTACGAGAATCGTCATCTGAACAGGACGCTCTCCTTGGACTGCTCTTCTGAGCTCTCTTCGCTGGACCTTCTACGGCTTTGCTGCCTTCGGCCACCTCGCCTTTCGACGAGGAATAACTCTTCTCTTCGTGGGAACCAAGCCAGCTGCTGCCGGTGAACTTAGTAGCTGGTAGAATAAGCAGCTGGCCGAAGTTTGCCCTTGTAAGGACCACCTGCGCCGGAACAACATCTTGCCGGACAGGAAAGAAGTGGATTGCTCTGGGCTCACCTGGTGAGTGCCGCATTTCCAGTGTGTAATTCCTAACTTGTTCACGACTGTTAGGTAGCGCTGCCCCGGACGATCCTTGCAAGCCCCCACCAGTGGTAAGCGAGCTAGGATATCGCCGGGGTAAAGGGGCCAGTGGACACCAGTCTTGGAAAGGACTGGTATTCAACGAAGCTGGTCGTTAGCCCAGCTCCTCCCGCATCGTCGTGAACAAGGAAGACGCGCGGGTAATCCGGCTTCGGCCGGACCCGAGATCCCTGGCGTCTGGCAGTGACTGCCTAGCAGTCTCTGCCCGGCAGCCGTCGCATCTGGCCAGCATGCCTTCCACAGGCAACGGCTCAAGTGCCGAGTCGCTCGGCCCTGCCTTGCTGCCCCATCTGGGCGACTCGCCAGAATCGCCTCGGGTGATGGAGACGGACGATCCTCTCCCTCACCCGCTTCCCCCTCTGCCGGCAGACGAGTCGGGCGAGTTCGCGACCGTTGGTCGGCGTAATCGCCCGGCTAAGAAGCCCAAGAGGACCCACGCACCTGGATCCACTTCCTCACAGACCTCGGCCATGGACATTGGACCTTCTCAGGGCCCACAGGTCGCGGTTCCGACTACTTCGACAGCAGCTCCGGCTGCTGCCGCTGTTGGTCGTGCGCCGCCCCTGTACGTCCATAGCGTATCCAATGTCGCCGCCTTATACAGACGGCTGATCGCGGCCCACGGCCTGTCGGCCGACAAGCTTGACCTGAAGCTGCTTGGCGGTGATACGGTCAGGATTGTCGTCCGCCAGCTCGAGGACCATCGCTTGGTCGAGGCCTTCCTCCAAGCACATAACCTCCAATATCATACCTTCACTCCTAAGCGAGTCAAGCCCTTGTCTGTCATTTTGCGAGGGCTTGACGCGCACACTGATCCTCAGGAGATCCTCTTGGAACTCCGCGACCTCGGGTACCCGGTGCAGGCAATTTTCCGCCTGTACACTCACTCAGAAACCCGAGTACCTCTCCCGCTCGTCCGTCTCCAGCTCGAGAAGGGCGAGGCTGCTGATAAAATTTTTTACCTGACGCGGCTGTTTGGCTTCCGCGTCCGGGTGGAAACCAGTCGACCCCAGGGCAAGCTTGCGCAGTGCCACCGGTGCCAGAGGTTCGGCCACCACACCGACGTCTGCCGCAATGCCCCGGCCTGTCTCCGATGTTCTCTGGGACATTCAACACAGGCCTGCACTGTGGCAGACAAAACCAAATTTCGCTGCATACATTGTGGTCAAGGCCACGCAGCGTCTAACGTAAACTGCCCGGTCTATAAGGCGGAGCTCCTGCGGAAGCAAAAGCCGCAGGGGCCCCTCCCGAAGCCACGGCAGCCAGTTATGCAGCCCCAACCTAGACAGCCTAAAATGCAGGCTAGGCCTAAACCTCAGGCACAACCGGCACGGCGCGCGCCCTCTCCGGCTCCACCTCCAGCCCCTACAAAGGCAACTAAACGAACCGCGTCTCCTTCCACAGCAGAGACACGCCCAGTAGCTGTTATCTCGGTTTTGGAGCCGGAGAATGAACCCTCCACCTCCGCGGAACCTCCTACTCCCGCCTCTGAACCAGAGGTAGCCTCGCCGCCCCTGCCACCTCCGCGATTTCCGCGAGCAGGCATCAAACCCAGGAACAAAGGGATACCCACACCGGATGCTCGGCCCCGAGCTCCTGCCTGCCCACAGCCCAAGAAAAGTCCTGCTTCCCGGTATAAGTCCGACGAAGCGCAACAGCGTACTTTTCCTGCCGCTGATCCAAAACCGTCTGGCCCTGGTCCTATGGCTTCCACCATGACCCGATCTGCCGTAACACCTGGTCGCTCTTATGCGGCCTCAGTTTCCAGGCAAACCACCCAGTCCGTCAGTTCCAATGACGCACAGTTCGTCCGCGGCTTTCTGTCTAGCTACGACCTCCCGAAAGTCGCATCTCTCTTCAGGTCCATCCGAGCCCGCCTGGAAACTGCTGACCCAACTGAGAGATTCATGCTCTTTTTGTGGAAGCCTGCGAAGTCATAGGTCTTCTATGAACCGAGCCCTTAGACGAGATCTCTCGCTCGTAGCCTGGAATGCTAACAACATCGGTACCAAGCATTCCGACCTTCTTGAATTCCTGGCTCGGTTCAAACCCGACGTACTTCTCCTCGGGGAAACCCACCTGACCCCGGCGAACCGGTTTCGATTACCAAATTACGTGGTTTATCGGGATGACCGAGTTGGCCGACGAGGAGGCGGCACGGCGATCGCGGTGAGGACCTCCATAGGTCATCATCGTGTCGCTTTGCCGCAGCTTACCAACCTAGAGGCCACCGCCATTGAGGTCCACGGAGCTCTTGGCGGCGTCCTCGTGGTCTCAGCTTACAAGCCCCCACAAGCTGAACTCCTTGTCAGCGACCTGGACGTCATCTTCGATTCCCATCGAAGGGTAATTTTGGCCGGCGATCTGAATTGCAAGCATCGCGTTTGGAATAGTCGCCTGACTACTCCGAACGGGAGGCGCTTGCTCAGTTTTGTTGAATCGCGCCGGGCGATGGTGTTTGGTCCAGCGCAACCCACGTTCTTTCCGTCACTGCCTAACGCGGCTCCCGATGTTCTGGACATCGCGGTGACCCAAGGAATTGTCTGTCCGGTCGAGGTATTCTCACTTACGGAGCTGACATCCGACCACAACCCTATCTTGGTCCACGTCGCTACCCAGCGCGCCTATGCACGTTCTGACAAGCAGAAGGTCATCGATTGGGATCGCTACGGCCCGGCCTTGTGCCGTAGATTGCCGCCAGCGGCCCCACTCGATTCCGTTCGCCTCCTAGACGAAGCAGTTGCGGGAATCGAAGAGGCAATCATCTCGGCTATAGGCGTGTCTTCACGTACGCGAGCTGGCTTCACGCCTGACTACCAACGCATCCCTGAGGAAGTCTCTCTTCTCGCTCGCGAGAGGAATTACTTCCGGAAACGTTGGCAGAGGACCCGTGATCCGGCCGATAAGGCAGCATACAATCGGCTCACCGGACGACTGCGTGGCAGTCTGAAGGCGTTCCGACGTAGCTGTTGGGAACTCGACGTGGCCCGAACGGGGGATGCGGACCCGCAATCTCACCCGTACAGAATACCTACCGCATTGACGGGACGGAGGCGCCGACCTCCATTTCCCGCCATTGTTGGACCGTTCGGTCGACTCCTGGGTCGCCCGGAGGAGAAGGCCGAGTACTTGGGCTTGTGTTTCGAGCGTCAGTTCGCTCCCAACCCGCCCATGGACTGGGACTTCGACGAACAAGTCGAGATGGCTGTGGAAGACTTTCTGTCTCTTCCGATCACGGCGGAGCCCGAACCCATCTCTTTGGAAGAGGTCTCAGATCGGCTCGCTGAACTTCAGCCAAGAAAGGCTCCAGGCCCGGACGGTGTTACCAACACCGCTCTACGACTTCTTCCCGAGCCTGGAGTTCAATTCTTGACTGATTTGTTCAACGCGTGTCTTAGACTGGCCTACTTTCCCAAGAAATGGAGAAAGGCGACGGTTATCGTGATCCCGAAGCAGGGAAAGGATACCACCCGCTCGGAAAACCTCCGGCCTATCAGCCTACTTTCCGCTACGTCCAAGGTTTTTGAGCGCCTCGTGCAGCGTCGTGTACGAGAGCATCTAACCAACTTTGACGTGCTGGTCCCCGAACAGTTCGGCTTTCGTGTGGGGCATTCGACCACTCATCAACTGATGAGACTGGTGGAAAGCATCACGGAAGCCGGGTGTCGGAGAGAACGGACCGTTGGCTGTTTCTTAGATGTTGAGAAAGCCTTCGACAGCGTATGGCATGATGGCCTTTTATTCAAACTTAGGGAAGTCCAGCTCCCGAACTGCTACCTCCATCTGGTTGCTAGCTTTCTGACGGAGAGGACCTTCTGCGTGAGAGTTGGCGATTCTGTCTCTTCCGAGAGACGAATCACAGCCGGCGTCCCTCAAGGTAGTGTTCTAGGCCCCCTTCTGTTCTCGATCTACGTCAACGACGTGCCGAGACAGCCTGGAGTCCAGATGGCCCTCTTCGCTGACGACACGGCCGTATTTACGGCCGATCGTCATGAGGAAAGGGCCGTCCTACGACTGCAGCGCCAGCTCGACACGCTCGTGGACTGGACTGAGAATTGGAGAGTGCAACTCAACGCCACCAAGAGCGTAGCCGTCGAATTCTCCAAGCGACGGAAGAACCCCGTTAGGCAACTACGTATCGGCAGAACGTACTTGCGCTGGTCCAACGAGGTCAAGTACCTCGGCTTACACCTCGACCGTCGGCTCACCTGGCGTACCCACGCACAGACAGTTCTAAAGCGAGCATCCACTCGCCTGTGCGCACTGTTTCCACTCCTGATCAGCTCAGCCATGACCAGGAAATTGGGTAGGATGATCGTCGGCGCGTATCTGCTGCCGGTCATTACCTACGCCTGCCCGGTCTGGGGTTACCTCGCCGCAATGCATAAAAAGAAGTTGCAGAGCGTCCTCGACAGGGGGCTTCGGCTAGCGGCCAAAGTCCCCCGTCGCTTCTCATCTCGCCTTCTAAGGAGAGGACTTGGCGTCCGCTCCTTAGACGACACTTTCAGGCGGCTTGCACGCAAATTTTATGCACGTGCGGCGAGGTTCCCAGGCAATCCTCTAGTGACTGGGCTGGGAAGGTACCGTATACGCCCAGGTGATTCGTGGAAACGCCCTCGGTGCATACTGCGCTAGCGTAGGCTAGCACAACAGCCGAGAATCGGCCTGCTATAGAGCACGCGCCCTACTTGGGCAGGGCCACGAGGCAGGAGCTCCAGAAGGTAGCTCGGAACACAGTTCCCGTGCGGTTCGTCTCTGCGACGCACAACCGCAAAGCCCAGAGCGAAAAAAAAAATGAAAGATGGAAATGCTATGAAATAATATCATGTATAATGATGAAATAAGAAAGCACCAATAAAATGCTGTTGCTGTTATACGAGTGTTTTATTGCAAGTCCTGTCACTCTGGGCTCAGCGCATTTTTTTTCTTCCGTCTAGGCCAAGAGTCTAGTTTTAAATTATTACATAATGGCCTAACTGCGGCCACGTTACAGTGCGTCTTAGATATGTGTTCTCCATCACTCCTTGTAACTACTATGTGGTGTGCTGGTGTTGTAAGTAATGAAATGTAATTCTACAAGAATGTTCAAAAATGTTTCATGAGTATAATCTGAACATCAATTTTGCTAAATGTTAAATAAAGAAATTTTTATTGTAAAACTAGACTCTGTAACCAATCATTTCACACAACCTACTCTTGTTGCTTAATAATTTGTTGTTGATTCACCGCTCGGTCACGACAAAATGAAAAGGTAATGGAAGATGTAGAGGGGTATTTTACGGATCTTCCAGAATCCTACTGCAAGACAGGGATTGAATTATTAGAGAAGTGTTGGACAAGTGTATTGAATTTAAGGGAAAAATAAAGTCATTTTTGTAACAATTAACTTGTTTTTACATTTCCATTCTGCGAACTTTTCAACTATCCCTCATAAGTAACTACACACAACAAAAAACAGTCAACCTCTGATATCTTTCAATTACTGTCCCAAGTCTTCTTTGGCCAAACAGAACAGGATTTCCACGCATGTGGAACAGTTCTTGCTAATTGAACACATCAGAGATATTAAAAACATATACCCAAATTCTAATTTTATCACACACACACACACACACACACACACACACACACACACACACACACATATTATATTTAATTTTTATAATGTATTTACCTCAAGATATTTCTTTCCTTATTAGGAACATGCTTCGAGAACCATTGTGTTCTCATCCTCAGCCTTCGTGATTTTGCATCTCGAACAAACAGACGCAAAATCATGAAGGCTGAGGATGAGAACACAATGGTTCTCGAAACATGTTCCTAATAAGGAAAGAAATATCTTGAATTAATGCATTATAGAAATTAAATATAATATATACATCAAGAAACGGACTGTAGCAAAAAGTGTTTGAATATATATATACCAACAAAGTGGTATATATATATATATATATATATATATATATATATATACCAGTGTTATGTGGTTGTATATATAAAATCAACAAATGATTGAGGGCGAAAACTATATATATATATATATATATACATATATATATATATATATAGTTTCTCCCTCAAACATTTGTTGATTTTGCGGTTATTTTCTACCTTACAATGTGGCACAAAATGAGCAACTTCTATTGTGGGTCTGTTGGGGGTGAGATCAATGAAGGATGGATAAATTCTTATATATACATTTCAGTGGCTGTATCTCAGTAAATCGATTGTGGCTCCAGATATTAGTATACATTATACTGTAATTAATTACAGGTATTGTAATTAAGATCTGCTCCACGTTGGATCAGCCATTTAATGTACTGTTATTTTTTTTATGAGTTGTAATTATTTAATAGTATAATATAATTAATAAATGTACCTACTGTTATTATGTTTTTTTTTTGTTTACCAGTACATGTAAAGAAACTCATTCTCTCAGGGTTAATGATTATTAAGCTGTTTGATCGTATTTACGATTGTATCTAATATTTTCTTTTGTTTAAACCAAACCAAATTCAGTTAATATGTAGTATTTTGAGAATTAACCATGTAAAAAATATATACCAGACTAACGTAACTTGACCGACTCTCAATTCTTCCAGCTGCCACGGGTTAACTTCTGGTTGTTGTTTACCTTTTTTCAAAAGCAATATTAGGCTTGGCAATCTGTTCCTTCACACAAATTTCTTATTGATCTCACCGCTGAATGCCGCTCTCCAGGACGACTGCAACACAGATGTCTCCTCGGAACACTTAATTATCCTTTATGGCCACTTAAACTCTTCTTCAGTCTAGGATTTCTCTCTTCTATCGTCGTTCTATTAAGGATATTGTTATATTTCTCGTAATATTATTTATTTATTAAATATTATAATCAAAACTCTGGTATCACAAATTAAATTCCTTTACTGTATTTTCTTTTCCATGTTACATTAACTTGATGATGTACAAATGTTATTTTATGAATTTAGACTCTTCAAGCTACTCTTATAGATATAATTTTAGACTCTTCATGCTGTTACCATTAGATATAAAATTAGACTCTTCATGTTACTCTTATTGAAAATAACATTAGAGTTATAACGTTACTCTTATTGAATATAATTTAAGACTCCTGACGTTACTCTTATTGAAAATAAAAATAGACTCCTGATGTAACTCTTATTAAATATAATTGAAGACTAATAAAAATTTCCTTCATCATTATACAATACAATTTTTTAACAATTTACAAATTGCCCCTTTGATAATTCCCTAATTTCTTTACATCTGTTTATCAAATACCTATTAAAACATATATCATTTTTCTATTACTTATTAAACATCTTTATTATACCTCTAATATTCGTAATTCTAGTTGTTATTTATTCAATTATAATTGTATTACTCTTTACTCTTCTTATAACATTCATTCCAATTTCATATATTCTTTTCATAACATATAACTGAATATTGTTTTATATCATATAGGAATCGACCTCTATGATGACTGGGTGAGTCGATAGTCCCAATGTTTTTTGTTTGCATTTTAAAACATATGTTACATTCAATACAAAATCTGCATCCTTTCTCTTTTAAAATTTATTACCTCCCTATTATGTACTGTGTGCTTTTTAACAGCAGTACGTAATACCTTCCCTTATTTCATAATTTCAGATACAATTTTAGATGAAATTTTGAAATAACGAACATAGTCTAATCTTAATATTTAAAAATCTGATTAGTTAGGTATTGGTACCTCACAAAATTCTTTTAACAAATTGTTTTTTTTTCTTTTATTAATATTACAAATATGGTTCATCCTTATCTTATGATATCTCAAACACTTATTTATGACTTAAAACACCATTAATTAAACCAACTGGTTTTACATCAAAATAATAAAGAACAAATAACAATTGTGCCTAATTTCATGGCTAAAAAACTCAAAAACAGACTAAAACATTATCTTTCTTTTGTACCTCACCTTCCCAATCCGGGTCAGACATATCATTTGTTCTTCATTTAAGAATTATTTTTCTTTTAATTATTACTTTATTTATACGGTCGAATCTGATTAAAATTTTATGTATCTTTAACCTTCCCATCTCGGTATTTAATTACTACAAATCCACACAATTTAATCCGACTGG
Organism: Magicicada septendecula; assembly: GCA_034769895.1. NCBI lineage: Eukaryota > Metazoa > Arthropoda > Insecta > Hemiptera > Cicadidae > Magicicada > Magicicada septendecula. The sequence goes on along the minus strand of CM068373.1, from coordinate 135,162,973 downwards.
CGATGACATTATTCAACTTGAGTGTCATTATATTTTTCCCCAATCTGGTAAGTACCCTCTTAATTTTATTACAATATTCTTCCCACCTGTTTGATGCAATTACTAAATCATCGACATAACCTGTAATAACTTCTAAAATCTCCTTGCCCCCTACTCAGTTAAATCATTCTGTAAATATGGCCACATTATGGACCAGCCCAAAAGGTGTTCTCTTGAAATGATAACTTATACCATTCACATATTCTATACTTTCTGGATGCAATTCTATTTGCCAATATCCAGGTACAGCATTACAATTATTAAAAAAAAATGACGTTATTAAAACGTTTTAAAACTATTCATTAAATTCTTTGGTGACACCTTATCAGGAATTATCATCTGATTAATTTGACGCTCAACCAAACACAATATTAAGGACTTATCCTTACATGGGAATTACTACTAACGGGCCCGTGTGTTTTGACTGACGTATTTCAATTATCTTTTTACTAATCCTTTGTCGATTTCTTATTTTATATGCCCTCTTACTGTATAGCGTATTGGGTATAATTTCTTATTTAAACTCACCTTCTCTCTTATGGGTCATTTGTATTGCACTCCTATTATCTTGCCAAGTTTATCTTCCATTGCTTCATTCAGTAACTGATGGTTCATTTCTTTATTTATTTGTTTTAAGTATTTATTCTCTTTACTCATTATTATCACCTTATTATTGTTATTAACCGTCTTTCTCTTCTTAATCGATTCAAAATAATTTCCCTGAAGTATCCTGTAAGATGTTCTTACGTTTTTTGAATTTGGTGGGTTCTTTTCCTTTCTTTTAATTCATAATATAAAAATTTTTATTTGTAATAACTTCCATGTTATGTTGTATGTCTTTTTAATTAACCTAATCTTTGTTCTATTAGTTTGCTGTGGTCCATACCCAAAAAATCAGTCCCTTCTTTTTATATTTTCATCTTTAGTTCATCCATTGTCAAATACATAAGTTATCCTTTTTGCCCGGACTATTATTGTTTTCAGTATGAATTCTATCCTTGTCCACTTTATCACTACTACCTTGTATTCTGATTTTTCTGCTGCAAAGTCTTCACTCATTTCAAGACCTCCTGTTGAAATTCCAATCAATTCTGTCCTATTGACATATGTTTCGATCACTCTGTACTGCACTTTTTCGAACACCAAATTTTCAATGGTATCTTCGCCTTCTTTTAACACTTTATTCTCTAGTTCATTAACCAAATATGTCACTGGTATATCAACTAGTGATGATATAGCTGATATTTTATTATCCCTTTCTTTTTCTGAGGTATTCATTTTAAATACAAATTTCCTTAAGTTTTTATTATAATTTTTTAATTCTGTTCGTTCTCTGTTATTAGCAATTGGGAGATTATGTACATTAACCAGCCCACTCCTAATCATATCTAATTTTTCCTGTGTATTTTTCTGTTTCTTGGGACGTCTTTTACCTATCTTCTTCGTCTTCTTCTCCACATACTTATTATTCTCTTTGTTTCTGCTATGTTTATCCTTATATAATGATGCACTTTATCTTCTTTATTTTCTGTTTCTTTATTACCTTTTATTTTCTGATTTACTGGTTCCCTGATTTGATTGTTTGGTATGACTTCTATCTTTGTTTCTATTGACTGGTTTTCATCATTCCTTTTTTCTTTCATTGTTTCTATAATCAATTTCACCTTTGCGGATTACCTAACATTCTTTTCCTCATAATTTTGTAATATTAACTTGATTTCAGACTTTTGCTGGTCTAATTTATCATTCACCCCATTTATTTGTTGTTGAATGGTCTCCTTTAATTCCTCATTATTTTGTTTTAATAAATTTTCATTATCTATTTTCATTTGTTTCTTTAATTCCTCATTATTTTGTTTTAATAAGGTTTCATTCTTTTTTCATTTCCTCATAGTTTTTGTCCAAATTCTCATTTATTTCCTGATTGTTCTTGTCTATTTTTTCAATATCCTCCTTCATTTGTTTGAAATTTTCGTTGTTTTTGTTATTCCCTTCCATTATAATTCTCATCATCTCCTGGAAATTTTCGTCCATTGACTGGGTTGGTTTCTTTGGTTGGTCCCCTTGGGCATCCCTTACTATTATTTCCATTTCAGTTTCTTCCTCTTCAGCACTATTACTCCTATAATTCATATCGTTGCTCTGGTTTGTTAGCCATTTTACAATCTTTAACTTAATTTAATTACAAGGAAACAAATTTTTTATGCTAATTAAATTTAACAAAATTGTGTTATTTGGTGCTGGTTTAAAGAAAATCTTTGCTTTCACGTATGGGCGCCATTTATTGTACTGTAATTAATTACAGGTATTGTAATTAAGATATGCTCTACGTTGGATCAGCCATTTAATGTACTGTTATTTTTTTTTATGAGTTGTAATTATTTAATACTTCAATTACTTTCTGCTACAGTCCGTTTCTTGATGTATATAATACTATAATACTTATAACTATTTTACCTCAAGATATATTTTTTCCTTTAGGAACATGTTTCGGGAGATCCTGTTCTCCCATCTTCAGCCTTCGCCATCTTGCTTCTGGTGCAGTATTTGTGTGTTGGCTTCTGGATGTTATTAAGGTGGTTTGTTGGTCTTTGGTCCTTCAATGTTGCATTATTGTGTGTGGTTGTGGTATCTGTTTTTGTATTTTGTGTATTTTCGATGTTGAGTGCTTTGAATATTGTGTCATGTTTTGTATTGATTTGTATTTGTTCTGGTATTAATTTGTTTTGTGTTTTATGTTTGTAAATCTGTAAATTTTCCCAAATGTTCATTATGGTGCCTTTGTGTGGTATATGTTTTATTAGTGTTTAACATAATAAATATTCACCACTCTTTAATTGAATCTCTTTTTTCTTGATATGGCCTTATATAACTGGTTTACTGCTCTGAGCTTCCTGGGTAACTTACTGATATGATACTATGAGTTGATTCGATACTTTCTTTGGTTTTTTTAAAACAGTGGTTTTTATATATAATGTAGTGAGGATTTTTATTTTATTGTGGTTCATTCCTCTGATTTATTTAAATGTCATTCAATATTATTATAACATTTGTTGGTGTAATTAAACTTTATGATTTCACATGACTTAAAATGTAGTGGATTTTCTGTCACGCTACAATATATATATATATATATATATATATATATATATATATATACATTTGACTATAAAATGAAAGATGGAAATGCTATGAAATAATATCATGTATAATGATGAAATAAGAAAGCACCAATAAAATGCTGTTGCTGTTATACGAGTGTTTTATTGCAAGTCCTGTCACTCTGGGCTCAGCGCATTTTTTTTCTTCCGTCTAGGCCAAGAGTCTAGTTTTAAATTATTACATAATGGCCTAACTGCGGCCACGTTACAGTGCGTCTTAGATATGTGTTCTCCATCACTCCTTGTAACTACTGTGTGGTGTGCTGGTGTTGTAAGTAATGAAATGTAATTCTACAAGAATGTTCAAAAGTGTTTCATGAGTATAATCTAAACATCAATTTTGCTAAATGTTAAATAAAGAAATTTTTATTGTAAAACTAGACTCTGTAACCAATCATTTCACACAACCTACTCTTGTTGCTTAATAATTTGTTGTTGATTCACCGCTCGGTCACGACAAAATGAAAAGGAAATGGAAGATGTAGAGGGGTATTTGTAGAGGGGTATTTTACGGATCTTCCAGAATCCTACTGCAAGACAGGGATTGAATTATTAGAGAAGTGTTGGACAAGTGTATTGAATTTAAGGGAAAAATAAAGTCATTTTTGTAACAATTAACTTGTTTTTACATTTCCATTCTGCGAACTTTTCAACTATCCCTCATAAGTAACTACACACAACAAAAAACAGTCAACCTCTGATATCTTTCAATTACTGTCCCAAGTCTTCTTTGGCCAAACAGAACAGGATTTCCACGCATGTGGAACAGTTCTTGCTAATTGAACACATCAGAGATATTAAAAACATATACCCAAATTCTAATTTTATCACACACACACACACACACACACACACACATATTATATTTAATTTTTATAATGTATTTACCTCAAGATATTTCTTTCCTTATTAGGAACATGCTTCGAGAACCATTGTGTTCTCATCCTCAGCCTTCGTGATTTTGCATCTCGAACAAACAGACGCAAAATCATGAAGGCTGAGGATGAGAACACAATGGTTCTCGAAACATGTTCCTAATAAGGAAAGAAATATCTTGAAGTAAATGCATTATAGAAATTAAATATAATATATACATCAAGAAACGGACTGTAGCAAAAAGTGTTTGAATATATATATACCAACAAAGAGGTATATATATATATATATATACCAGTGTTATGTGGTTGTATATATAAAATCAACAAATGATTGAGGGCGAAAACTATATATATATATATATATATATATATATATATATATATATATATATAGTTTCTCCCTCAAACATTTGTTGATTTTGCGGTTATTTTCTACCTTACAATGTGGCACAAAATGAGCAACTTCTATTGTGGGTCTGTTGGGGGTGAGATCAATGAAGGATGGATAAATTCTTATATATACATTTCAGTGGCTGTATCTCAGTAAATCGATTGTGGCTCCAGATATTAGTATACATTATACTGTAATTAATTACAGGTATTGTAATTAAGATCTGCTCCACGTTGGATCAGCCATTTAATGTACTGTTATTTTTTTTATGAGTTGTAATTATTTAATAGTATAATATAATTAATAAATGTACCTACTGTTATTATGTTTTTTTTTTGTTTACCAGTACATGTAAAGAAACTCATTCTCTCAGGGTTAATGATTATTAAGCTGTTTGATCGTATTTACGATTGTATCTAATATTTTCTTTTGTTTAAACCAAACCAAATTCAGTTAATATGTAGTATTTTGAGAATTAACCATGTAAAAAATATATACCAGACTAACGTAACTTGACCGACTCTCAATTCTTCCAGCTGCCACGGGTTCACTTCTGGTTGTTGTTTACCTTTTTTCAAAAGCAATATTAGGCTTGGCAATCTGTTCCTACACACAAATTTCTTATTGATCACACCGCTGAATGCCGCTCTCCAGGACGACTGCAACACAGATGTCTCCTCGGAACACTTAATTATCCTTTATGGCCACTTAAACTCATCTTCAGTCCAGGATTTCCCTCTTCTATTGTCGTTCTATTAAGGATATTGTTATATTTCACATAATATTATTTATTTATTAAATATTATAATCAAAACTCTGGTATCACAAATTAAATTCCTTTACTGTATTTTCTTTTCCATGTTACATTAACTTGATGATGTACAAATGTTATTTTATGAATTTAGACTCTTCAAGCTACTCTTATAGATATAATTTTAGACTCTTCATGCTGTTACCATTAGATATAAAATTAGACTCTTCATGTTACTCTTATTGAAAATAACATTAGAGTTATAACGTTACTCTTATTGAATATAATTTAAGACTATTGACGTTACTCTTATTGAAAATAAAAATAGACTCCTGATGTAACTCTTATTAAATATAATTGAAGACTAATAAAAATTTCCTTCATCATTATACAATACAATTTTTTAACAATTTACAAATTGCCCCTTTGATAATTCCCTAATTTCTTTACATCTGTTTATCAAATACCTATTAAAACATATATCATTTTTCTATTACTTATTAAACATCTTTATTATACCTCTAATATTCGTAATTCTAGTTGTTATTTATTCAATTATAATTGTATTACTCTTTACTCTTCTTATAACATTCATTCCAATTTCATATATTCTTTTCATAACATATAACTGAATATTGTTTTATATCATATAGGAATCGACCTCTATGTTGACTGGGTGAGTCGATAGTCCCAATGTTTTTTGTTTACATTTTAAAACATATGTTACATTCAATACAAAATCTGCATCCTTTCTCTTTTAAAATTTATTACCTCCCTATTATGTACTGTGTGCTTTTTAACAGCAGTACGTAATACCTTCCCTTATTTCATAATTTCAGATACAATTTTAGATGAAATTTTGAAATAACGAACATAGTCTAATCTTAATATTTAAAAATCTGATTAGTTAGGTATTGGTACCTCACAAAATTCTTTTAACAAATTGTTTTTTTTCTTTTATTAATATTACAAATATGGTTCATCCTTATCTTACGATATCTCAAACACTTATTTATGACTTAAAACACCATTAATTAAACCAACTGGTTTTACATCAAAATAATAAAGAACAAATAACAATTGTGCCTAATTTCATGGCTAAAAAACTCAAAAACATGACTAAAACATTATCTTTCTTTTGTACCTCACCTTCCCAATCCGGGTCAGACATATCATTTGTTCTTCATTTAAGAATTATTTTTCTTTTAATTATTACTTTATTTATACGGTCGAATCTGATTAAAATTTTATGTATCTTTAACCTTCCCATCTCGGTATTTAATTACTACAAATCCACACAATTTAATCCGACTGGCGATGACATTATTCAACTTGAGTGTCATTATATTTTTCCCCAATCTGGTAAGTACCCTCTTAATTTTATTACAATATTCTTCCCACCTGTTTGATGCAATTACTAAATCATCGACATAACCTGTAATAACTTCTAAAATCTCCTTGCCCCCTACTCAGTTAAATCATTCTGTAAATATGGCCACATTATGGACCAGCCCAAAAGGTGTTCTCTTGAAATGATAACTTATACCATTCACATATTCTATACTTTCTGGATGCAATTCTATTTGCCAATATCCAGGTACAGCATTACAATTATTAAAAAAAAATGACGTTATTAAAAGGTTTTAAAACTATTCATTAAATTCTTTGGTGACACCTTATCAGGAATTATCATCTGATTAATTTGACGCTCAACCAAACACAATATTAAGGACTTATCCTTACATGGGAATTACTACTAACGGGCCCGTGTGTTTTGACTGACGTATTTCAATTATCTTTTTACTAATCCTTTGTCGATTTCTTATTTTATATGCCCTCTTACTGTATAGCGTATTGGGTATAATTTCTTATTTAAACTCACCTTCTCTCTTATGGGTCATTTGTATTGCACTCCTATTATCTTGCCAAGTTTATCTTCCATTGCTTCATTCAGTAACTGATGGTTCATTTCTTTATTTATTTGTTTTAAGTATTTATTCTCTTTACTCATTATTATCACCTTATTATTGTTATTAACCGTCTTTCTCTTCTTAATCGATTCAAAATAATTTCCCTGAAGTATCCTGTAAGATGTTCTTACGTTTTTTGAATTTGGTGGGTTCTTTTCCTTTCTTTTAATTCATAATATAAAAATTTTTATTTGTAATAACTTCCATGTTATGTTGTATGTCTTTTTAATTAACCTAATCTTTGTTCTATTAGTTTGCTGTGGTCCATACCCAAAAAATCAGTCCCTTCTTTTTATATTTTCATCTTTAGTTCATCCATTGTCAAATACATAAGTTATCCTTTTTGCCCGGACTATTATTGTTTTCAGTATGAATTCTATCCTTGTCCACTTTATCACTACTACCTTGTATTCTGATTTTTCTGCTGCAAAGTCTTCACTCATTTCAAGACCTCCTGTTGAAATTCCAATCAATTCTGTCCTAATGACATATGTTTCGATCACTCTGTACTGCACTTTTTCGAACACCAAATTTTCAATGGTATCTTCGCCTTCTTTTAACACTTTATTCTCTAGTTCATTAACCAAATATGTCACTGGTATATCAACTAGTGATGATATAGCTGATATTTTATTATCCCTTTCTTTTTCTGAGGTATTCATTTTAAATACAAATTTCCTTAAGTTTTTATTATAATTTTTTAATTCTGTTCGTTCTCTGTTATTAGCAATTGGGAGATTATGTACATTAACCAGCCCACTCCTAATCATATCTAATTTTTCCTGTGTATTTTTCTGTTTCTTGGGACGTCTTTTACCTATCTTCTTCGTCTTCTTCTCCACATACTTATTATTCTCTTTGTTTCTGCTATGTTTATCCTTATATAATGATGCACTTTATCTTCTTTATTTTCTGTTTCTTTATTACCTTTTATTTTCTGATTTACTGGTTCCCTGATTTGATTGTTTGGTATGACTTCTATCTTTGTTTCTATTGACTGGTTTTCATCATTCCTTTTTTCTTTCATTGTTTCTATATTCAATTTCACCTTTGCGGATTACCTAACATTCTTTTCCTCATAATTTTGTAATATTAACTTGATTTCAGACTTTTGCTGGTCTAATTTATCATTCACCCCATTTATTTGTTGTTGAATGGTCTCCTTTAATTCCTCATTATTTTGTTTTAATAAATTTTCATTATCTATTTTCATTTGTTTCTTTAATTCCTCATTATTTTGTTTTAATAAGGTTTCATTCTTTTTTCATTTCCTCATAGTTTTTGTCCAAATTCTCATTTATTTCCTGATTGTTCTTGTCTATTTTTTCAATATCCTCCTTCATTTGTTTGAAATTTTCGTTGTTTTTGTTATTCCCTTCCATTATAATTCTCATCATCTCCTGGAAATTTTCGTCCATTGACTGGGTTGGTTTCTTTGGTTGGTCCCCTTGGGCATCCCTTACTATTATTTCCATTTCAGTTTCTTCCTCTTCAGCACTATTACTCCTATAATTCATATCGTTGCTCTGGTTTGTTAGCCATTTTACAATCTTTAACTTAATTTAATTACAAGGAAACAAATTTTTTATGCTAATTAAATTTAACAAAATTGTGTTATTTGGTGCTGGTTTAAAGAAAATCTTTGCTTTCACGTATGGGCGCCATTTATTGTACTGTAATTAATTACAGGTATTGTAATTAAGATATGCTCTACGTTGGATCAGCCATTTAATGTACTGTTATTTTTTTTTATGAGTTGTAATTATTTAATACTTCAATTACTTTCTGCTACAGTCCGTTTCTTGATGTATATAATACTATAATACTTATAACTATTTTACCTCAAGATATATTTTTTCCTTTAGGAACATGTTTCGGGAGATCCTGTTCTCCCATCTTCAGCCTTCGCCATCTTGCTTCTGGTGCAGTATTTGTGTGTTGGCTTCTGGATGTTATTAAGGTGGTTTGTTGGTCTTTGGTCCTTCAATGTTGCATTATTGTGTGTGATTGTGGTATCTGTTTTTGTATTTTGTGTATTTTCGATGTTGAGTGCTTTGAATATTGTGTCATGTTTTGTATTGATTTGTATTTGTTCTGGTAATAATTTGTTTTGTGTTTTATGTTTGTAAATCTGTAAATTTTCCCAAATGTTCATTATGGTGCCTTTGTGTGGTATATGTTTTATTAGTGTTTAACATAATAAATATTCACCACTCTTTAATTGAATCTCTTTTTTCTTGATATGGCCTTATATAACTGGTTTACTGCTCTGAGCTTCCTGGGTAACTTACTGATATGATACTATGAGTTGATTCGATACTTTCTTTGGTTTTTTTAAAACAGTGGTTTTATATATAATGTAGTGAGGATTTTTATTTTATTATGGTTCATTCCTCTGATTTATTTAAATGTCATTCAATATTATTATAACATTTGTTGGTGTAATTAAACTTTATGATTTCACATGACTTAAAATGTAGTGGATTTTCTGTCACGCTACAATATATATATATATATATATATACATTTGACTATAAAATGAAAGATGGAAATGCTATGAAATAATATCATGTATAATGATGAAATAAGAAAGCACCAATAAAATGCTGTTGCTGTTATACGAGTGTTTTATTGCAAGTCCTGTCACTCTGGGCTCAGCGCATTTTTTTTCTTCCGTCTAGGCCAAGAGTCTAGTTTTAAATTATTACATAATGGCCTAACTGCGGCCACGTTACAGTGCGTCTTAGATATGTGTTCTCCATCACTCCTTGTAACTACTGTGTGGTGTGCTGGTGTTGTAAGTAATGAAATGTAATTCTACAAGAATGTTCAAAAGTGTTTCATCAGTATAATCTAAACATCAATTTTGCTAAATGTTAAATAAAGAAATTTTTATTGTAAAACTAGTCTCTGTAACCAATCATTTCACACAACCTACTCTTGTTGCTTAATAATTTGTTGTTGATTCACCGCTCGGTCACGACAAAATGAAAAGGTAATGGAAGATGTAGAGGGGTATTTTACGGATCTTCCAGAATCCTACTGCAAGACAGGGATTGAATTATTAGAGAAGTGTTGGACAAGTGTATTGAATTTAAGGGAAAAATAAAGTCATTTTTGTAACAATTAACTTGTTTTTACATTTCCATTCTGCGAACTTTTCAACTATCCCTCATAAGTAACTACACACAACAAAAAACAGTCAACCTCTGATATCTTTCAATTACTGTCCCAAGTCTTCTTTGGCCAAACAGAACAGGATTTCCACGCATGTGGAACAGTTCTTGCTAATTGAACACATCAGAGATATTAAAAACATATACCCAAATTCTAATTTTATCACACACACACACACACACACACACACACACACACACATATTATATTTAATTTTTATAATGTATTTACCTCAAGATATTTCTTTCCTTATTAGGAACATGCTTCGAGAACCACTGTGTTCTCATCCTCAGCCTTCATGATTTTGCATCTCGAACAAACAGACGCAAAATCATGAAGGCTGAGGATGAGAACACAATGGTTCTCGAAACATGTTCCTAATAAGGAAAGAAATATCTTGAAGTAAATGCATTATAGAAATTAAATATAATATATAAATCAAGAAACGGACTGTAGCAAAAAGTGTTTGAATATATATATACCAACAAAGAGGTATATATATATATATATATATATATACCAGTGTTATGTGGTTGTATATATAAAATCAACAAATGATTGAGGGCGAAAACTATATATATATATATATATATATTGCGACAACACAAATTACTAAACTATTGGCGCATAGGATATGATAGTATGTGTATTTCAAATTACAAGTCTATATTGGAGGGTTTAAGATTATTTATTGTACAAACACAAGTTATAGTTTATATGGTATATTTGAAATGTACAGAATGTAATGTTTGATATAGAGTCTTTCTTTTAAAATGTTAAATAATGTTCATACGCAAGACGTGATACGTTACATAAGAAGACTCCCACGATGATGTTGTTGAATAGAAGGGCCGATCTATGCGGTGTAGTTGGTTCGTCAGGTGTGGCTTACAAATGACAGACGTTTTCCCAGAAACGTTTACAGCTGGGCTGGCGTCCTGTAACAGCTTGGCTGATGTCCTGTAACAGCTGGGCTGGTCCTATAACAGCTGGGCTGATGTCCTATAACAGCTGGGCTGATGTCCTGTAACAGCTGGGCTGATGTCCTGTAACAGCTGGGCTGATGTCCTGTAACAGCTGGGCTGATGTCCTGCAATTCCCACGATGAATCCGACACTTCGCACACACAACGGTACTACGGAATAATTACATGCAAAACTTATATAGAGTTTAAGATCACGTAATATCTCAGGTGACAGTGAGTTTAATCAATAACGGTATATTGAGCTTATACCTCTCCGGCTTCTTCAAGTGTTCTCGCGAATACCAAGGTCTACCGCGATCAGCAGACCACCCTATGAGGAAATCTTGCACTAGCACGGAAACGTCTTGATGGAACTATTGCGTAACAATTTGTACTACTGTCACTGCGGAAAATCTCGCACAGTGAAACAGTTACACTCACTTCTTACACACGTAATACTACAATATTAATATCGTGCGTAAAGATGTAAAATCAATTGTTATGCGTCACACGCGTTACTATCCCCGAAAAGTCTTAACAGATCCTTGCAAGCGGTATAATCTTGTACAAGGAATTGTATGTACCGTTCACGGTAGCAGCAGTGAAGAACTGCTTGTAATTTTACGCACAATGCGTTAAAACACTGGTGTGTGCAAATGTACTACACACACAGTTCTGAGTCTTCCCGTTTCACTAACGACGAATAGTTTTTACAACACCTTGCAAGCGGTAGAATTCTTGTACAAGGAGTGCACGACCCGTTCGCGGTAGATGGCGTAGAAGAACTGCCTGTGTAACGACAGGCATAAGAAAATTTCCAACCACCAGTCAGCATTCTATTGGTGGATGGAAGTCACATGGTTAGTAAAGTGACCAAGCACTTTTCATGCAGTAGAGTGCATTTACTTTGAAACAGCATGCATAGCGGTAATCAGACTACTCGTATCTCATGCATGCTGACTACATACTAAAATATACAAGAACGTAAACAATAGTCCGACAGGTATAGGGATTGTAGCGATACACATGTCTCAGTTCAGCTAATGTCAAAACAACGATAATACTTCACGCACCGCCCGGGAAACGTTTTCCACACGCACACGCGCGCACATTTCCACTAACACAGTACATGAATCACCATAACTAATAATGCACAGTTTTTCTAAACTAAACCCTTAACCTTACTAAATACAATTGATAACAACCAAACTTAACCATCTACCAATATAATATGAATGTCCATTGTCTGTGTAATATATGACTTGCCCCGCCTATCATGATCCTGTGATTCGTTGCAGGATTAACTCCCCCCGCATAAAAAAAAAATTTTTTTTTTTTTTCTTTAGTTAACTAACAAAAAATAAAAAATTTTTTTTTTTCAATATAACCAAAACAACTTCCTAATCCTGAAATAATAATAATACCCTCAAACAAAAATCAAATAAACATCCTCAATTAATACTAACATTTCCAACTGTCACTTTGACAGAAGCATCAAATCAAAAGACACGTGGTAACCTTCGAACCAAAACAAACACACATGTTCTTGACACACAGATAACGACATCTAATGCAGGATCATAGCGTACACAGACAACATTCCTTATCAAAACTAGATTATTGTTCATTCACAGAGCCAACTTACATACAACATTTAAACCTGAATTGACATATTTAAATCACTACACATTCTTACCCCTATATCCTGACATTTATTTCTAAGTTTACGGATCCTTTGTATAATACTTCCTCAATGAGGACGCAAGGAATTTACCAATCGCACGGTTGGTATTTGGGTTGGTTAAGATAAAAGTATTTTTCCCAACTTGTTCCGACAGGGTATACGGACCATTATACAGCCTAAAAAACTTCGCAGCTGTGTTGTCCTCCCTTCTTCCAACATTTAATGCTCGTAAAAGCACACTCTCTCCAGTCTTGAACTTGACTAGTTTATGTTCCGCATTAAATTTTTCCGTGCGCTCCTCGGCGCACTTTTTAATGCGTCTTCTAGCTTCGATTTTCTTTACCTCAACTGGTATAGGCATATTATGCGTCGCTATCCTTTCAATGTGTTTACCCCAGACCCGGCCTGGCATTTCTCCGGTTTGGAGTTCATTCGGAGTATACCCGGTAGTAGAATTATAATTTCCATTTATGGCATACTCAAAAAATTCTAGGAATTCCGGCCACTTACTCTGGTTAGTATTACAGTACGTACGGAACAACCGTCCCAACTCCTTGTTGACCCGCTCGGCCAAGTTACCTTGCGGTCTCCGGATCGCAGTCAAGACCGTCTGGACCCCGTGTTTCTCAAGCTCGGAGTGCCACTTGGTGTTCGTAAATTGCTTACCTTGATCTGAGAGTATCTTCCTTACGGGACCATTTTTCGGCATGTATTTATTTAGCATAATGTTTATGACAGCCGACGTAGTAGGTCTACCAATAGCATATAGGCTAACATGTTTGGTAAAGGCATCCGTCACAACCACCAGGTTCTTCATTCCACGTGCCGCCCGAGGAAGTGGACCCAAAAAATCAATGCATACAAGGTCATTTTTATTACGGACGACAATGTTACCCATTTCAACCTGTGTATGTTGGTTCGGATATTTCGCTGTTTGGCAGATGTGGCAAGAGCGGAGTATGGCCTTTATTTTCCTGGTCATATTTAGCCACACAAAATCCTCCCGCATTGCCAGGTAACATTTATAAGGCCCCGCATGAGCCAGACTCTCATGACACATCCAGGTGAGGTCTTCCACCATGGCGTCCGGTACCATAATCTTCCATCCGCCATTGATAATTTTATACACTACGTCTTTATATATTCTGTACTTAGGGTTTTCTTGTATCCGGATAGCGTCACATATCCGCTTCAACTTTGTGTCACGCTGCTGTTCCATACCAATATTTCTTAGCTTATTTTTGAGACTGTCTTCTAATTTATATTTGACAGCTACAATTTGAACCTCCTGGTTATTAGACGCATGACGTTCTTCCACCATTGGAGGGTATCGGCTTAACGTGTCAGCTGCTTGGTTCTCGCTTGCCTTACAGTACTTAATGGTAAAGTCGTACTCTTGGATGGCCATGATCCAACGGGATATGCGAGCATTCGCTAACTTGCAGCGCAACATGAACGATAAGGCCTGGTTGTCCGAAAGGATTTCGAAGTGTTGTCCAACCAGGTAATAACGAAATTTACTAATGCAGTACACAATAGCCAATATTTCTTTTTCCGATGTGAAATAGTTACGTTCGGCCCCTTTTAGTGACCTACTACTGTGCGCAATTATTTTGTTTTCGCCCTTCTCATTCCGTTGGTAGAGTACCCCCCCAATGGCATAATCAGAAGCATCGCAATTCAGGACATATGTGCCCCTTTTCTCAGGATGGAACACGTGCAGGTTTCTACTATACAAATTTTTAGTCGCGTCGAAAGCATGCTGATGACGCTCCTCCCATCTCCATTTATTACTCTTACGAAGTAGTTCTAACAACGGCTCAATTGTCCCAGAATATTCTGGAGTAAAACGTCTGAAGTAACCAATCAATCCGAGGAACGCTCTGATATCCCTGGGTTTTGTGGGTTTCGGGAACTCCATGATCGCATGTATTTTTTCCGGGTCCGTTGTTATACCTTCCGCTGAGATAATATGACCCAAAAATTTAATTTGCGATTTCCCGAATTCACACTTTTCAAGATTGAGAGTCAGGTTAGCGGCTTGCAATTTCTGAAATACAATCTTGAGATGTTCAAGATGTTCTTCAAATGATTTGGATATGACCAAAAAATCATCAACAAATATGCTGACGAAGTCCTCCACCTCGGGTCCCAGAGCTAACTCCAAACATCTGACCATGGCCGCTAAACTGGTAACCAAACCAAATGGAACTACTTTAAACTGATAGCATTTATTTCGATATAGAAATGCTGTGTATCTTCTCGACTCCTTGGCAAGGGGAATCTGCCAGAATCCACTTTTGAGATCAAGGCGAGACATGTATTTAACCCCTTGACATTTTATGAATAAGTTCTCCGCATTCGGAGCACAGTCGTAGCATTTTTTTGTAATAGAATTTAGATTTCTCATGTCGAGACATAATCGAATGTCGTTATTTTTCTTTTTAACAACAACCATAGGATTTAAAAAATTGCTATCAGTTCGTTCAATCACACCATTCTGAAGCATACTCTTAACTTCGGCATCAACCTGTTGTTGATAGTGAAGGGGGATGGGGTACGTCTTCCGTACAAATTTATTTTCATCCGTGACCTGAATACTGTGTTCATAAACATTCGTGACGGTAGGATTTTTGGAAAACACAGATTCAAATTTATCAAGCATACTTTGCAGCTTATCTTGCTCATTGCTCGTTATCTGCCTGCTGTGAGTCCGCAGATTATGTGTTATCTTATCGGCAAGTTGAACCGCTGGGCGAGTTATAGTAATAGGTTCACAATCAGACCCCGTCTTACCCCTCCTGCGTCCTAACCTGATATTGTGTTTACTATTATTTACAGTACATTTTAGTCTTTTATTTGGAAAATCAATGGTCGCGTGCAGTTTATTTAATGTGTCCACTCCCAAAATAACATTATACACGAGTTTCTTGACCATAAGCACGGTGACCTCTATTTCCATTCCCTGAATGGATACTGTTATCATAGCTTGACGGTCAACCCTCTGAGATTCACCCGTCGCTGATTTTATGATTTTGTGGGCTGCTGGCAGAATCGGGATTTTTTTAAAATGTTTCCTGTGCCTCTCTAGGAATCGCTCATCCATTAACGAAATTTCTGCGCCGCTGTCAAATAAAACTTCGCCGACACATCCGTTAATTTTCGCGTTGACAATGAGGTCAGTGTCATTTTCAACGCTAATACCTTTCTCATTTTCTTTACTATGGTTATTGCAAATTAAACTATCTCTAATTACGGCAGGATATAGGCCGGACACTACAAAGTTTTTCTTACAATTAACATCTTTCACACTTGATTTATTGAACTGCTTTTTATAGTTACCCCGGGCTTTTGAAACTTCATTCCTACCTTTACGTGTACTAGTTATTTTGTTGCACGGACTCACGCCGTGCAGCCTTACACGTTTTTTGACTGTTCTATATCGGAATCCTCTTCCGCTACTACTGCTACTTTATTGGCATTAAATTTTTGATTGGTATTTCTATTAGACATCTTAGGTCGTTGTTGTTGTTGCGACTGTGTTTGCTTGGTTTGATTCTGATATTGAAAACTTTTATGCGGTGTTTCATTACTGTTACCATTTATATTCGGGTTGTCGATACCTTCCCATTTTGCAAGTAATGTGAGTAGCTCATTCCACGACTTAACTCCTTGCGTAAGGACGGCCACCTGTATCCCGCGTCCAAAGTGGTGCGCAAGTTTACTTACCATGTCAGGTTCGGTTAAGCTAGGCTCAAGATATCTAGCTCTGGATATCAACTGCATCACATATTCATCTTTAGGACCTCTGGTATTGGAATATTTTCCAAACTCCAGCTGCGTACGTATCTTCCGCTGGATCTCCTCATTCCAGTATCTAGCTCTGAAATGTCTTACCAGGTCTTCCAACGTATTGATTTTATCCTGGACGATACTAAACCACTCCGCAGCGGTACCCTTAAGTCGCCGCACTATGAAATTAATTCTATCCGCTTCACTTAAGGTATCACCAATTTGCTCCAGATCCCGCTGGCAACTTTGAATGAAATCCATGGGGTTTTCATTCTGCCGTCCATAAAATCTTTGCTGTGAATTAACGTCATCCAAAGTATTATATACATACGTAGTACAGTTTAGTGGTGACGAGGTACTTTGCAATCGTGACACTTGCTGTTGCAGCTCTTGAATCCGCACGTCTTGCTCAGCCATTAATTCACTCACCGTGGATCTGTGTTGTATTACCTGCTCCTCCACTCCAGCGAGTTTCGCACCATATTCATTAAGTCGTGACTTATTAACCTCCAAACTCGCCTCTATATCAGCTTTCATAGCTTCCACGGTCTCGCTAATACGCTTTTCTGCCGCTTCTATCATTTGTTTGCTTTGTTTAGATTGCTCCTGCACGGCCGCATATATTCTTTTGTTTTCGTCGTGGATCGATTTACTTCTTTTCTCGGCTTCTGCTGAAAGCTTCTGTATACTCACTTTCACCTCCTCTTGACGGGCCTTATTTTCCTCTTTATCAGTTTTCCGCTCTTCTTTATTTTCTGCTGAAATTTTCTCCATCTTTTCTTCCATGGTTTTCATCTTCGCTAATATGGCCGCTAAAGCATTCTCTATCCCTTGTGACTCCGCCATAGTGATTAAAATTTAATTTAAAATTTAATAAATTTAAATTTATTGATTTATACGCAAAGCAAGTTATTATTATCACAACAAGATTAGAACATATGGTAACCAGTTTATATGCACGCAGAAAAAGCAGTTCAAAATATCAACATGTAAATACCTTATCTAACATACAACAACTAATAATCTACCTCCAATATACTGATAAAATCTGTTCATATATGATATACAAGAGAATATGCACACTTGAAAAATTATATCCTCAGCTTTTCACATGAACAATACACATACAATTATTACGTTAATTATATTTATACGTCGGATTTTTCCAACAAATTTTATATTCATAGACAAATATGTAATAGCGTAAATTTCCGCTATTTTACGAGCCCTACGTTGCTAAGCGCCAAAATATCTCTATGCGACACCACAAATTACTAAACTATTGGCGCATAGGATATGATAGTATGTGTATTTCAAATTACAAGTCTATATTGGAGGGTTTAAGATTATTTATTGTACAAACACAAGTTATAGTTTATATGGTATATTTGAAATGTACAGAATGTAATGTTTGATATAGAGTCTTTCTTTTAAAATGTTAAATAATGTTCATACGCAAGACGTGATACGTTACATAAGAAGACTCCCACGATGATGTTGTTGAATAGAAGGGCCGATCTATGCGGTGTAGTTGGTTCGTCAGGTGTGGCTTACAAATGACAGACGTTTTCCCAGAAACGTTTACAGCTGGGCTGGCGTCCTGTAACAGCTTGGCTGATGTCCTGTAACAGCTGGGCTGGTCCTGTAACAGCTGGGCTGATGTCCTATAACAGCTGGGCTGATGTCCTGTAACAGCTGGGCTGATGTCCTGTAACAGCTGGGCTGATGTCCTGTAACAGCTGGGCTGATGTCCTGTAACAGCTGGGCTGATGTCCTGCAATTCCCACGATGAATCCGACACTTCGCACACACAACGGTACTACGGAATAATTACATGCAAAACTTATATAGAGTTTAAGATCACGTAATATCTCAGGTGACAGTGAGTTTAATCAATAACGGTATATTGAGCTTATACCTCTCCGGCTTCTTCAAGTGTTCTCGCGAATACCAAGGTCTACCGCGATCAGCAGACCACCCTATGAGGAAATCTTGCACTAGCACGGAAACGTCTTGATGGAACTATTGCGTAACAATTTATACTACTGTCACTGCGGAAAATCTCGCACAGTGAAACAGTTACACTCACTTCTTACACACGTAATACTACAATATTAATATCGTGCGTAAAGATATAAAATCAATTGTTATGCGTCACACGCGTTACTATCCCCGAAAAGTCTTAACAGATCCTTGCAAGCGGTATAATCTTGTACAAGGAATTGTATGTACCGTTCACGGTAGCAGCAGTGAAGAACTGCTTGTAATTTTACGCACAATGCGTTAAAACACTGGTGTGTGCAAATGTACTACACACACAGTTCTGAGTCTTCCCGTTTCACTAACGACGAATAGTTTTTACAACACCTTGCAAGCGGTAGAATTCTTGTACAAGGAGTGCACGACCCGTTCGCGGTAGATGGCGTAGAAGAACTGCCTGTGTAACGACAGGCATAAGAAAATTTCCAACCACCAGTCAGCATACTATTGGTGGATGGAAGTCACATGGTTAGTAAAGTGACCAAGCACTTTTCATGCAGTAGAGTGCATTTACTTTGAAACAGCATGCATAGCGGTAATCAGACTACTCGTATCTCATGCATGCTGACTACATACTAAAATATACAAGAACGTAAACAATAGTCCGACAGGTATAGGGATTGTAGCGATACACATGTCTCAGTTCAGCTAATGTCAAAACAACGATAATACTTCACGCACCGCCCGGGAAACGTTTTCCACACGCACACGCGCGCACATTTCCACTAACACAGTACATGAATCACCATAACTAATAATGCACAGTTTTTCTAAACTAAACCCTTAACCTTACTAAATACAATTGATAACAACCAAACTTAACCATCTACCAATATAATATGAATGTCCATTGTCTGTGTAATATATGACTTGCCCCGCCTATCATGATCCTGTGATTCGTTGCAATATATATATATATATATAT
Source organism: Magicicada septendecula (assembly GCA_034769895.1). Taxonomy (NCBI): domain Eukaryota; kingdom Metazoa; phylum Arthropoda; class Insecta; order Hemiptera; family Cicadidae; genus Magicicada; species Magicicada septendecula. Next base: position 135,143,201 of record CM068373.1, on the reverse strand, counting down.
ATATATAGTTTCTCCCTCAAACATTTGTTGATTTTGCGGTTATTTTCTACCTTACAATGTGGCACAAAATGAGCAACTTCTATTGTGGGTCTGTTGGGGGTGTGGGGGTGAGATCAATGAAGGATGGATAAATTCTTATATATACATTTCAGTGGCTGTATCTCAGTAAATCGATTGTGGCTCCAGATATTAGTATACATTATACTGTAATTAATTACAGGTATTGTAATTAAGATCTGCTCCACGTTGGATCAGCCATTTAATGTACTGTTATTTTTTTATGAGTTGTAATTATTTAATAGTATAATATAATTAATAAATGTACCTACTGTTATTATGTTTTTTTTTTGTTTACCAGTACATGTAAAGAAACTCATTCTCTCAGGGTTAATGATTATTAAGCTGTTTGATCGTATTTACGATTGTATCTAATATTTTATTTTGTTTAAACCAAACCAAATTCAGTTAATATGTAGTATTTTGAGAATTAATCATGTAAAAAATATATACCAGAATAACGTAACTTGACCGACTCTCAATTCTTCCAGCTGCCACGGGTTCACTTCTGGTTGTTGTTTACCTTTTTTCAAAAGCAATATTAGGCTTGGCAATCTGTTCCTACACACAAATTTCTTATTGATCACACCGCTGAATGCCGCTCTCCAGGACGACTGCAACACAGATGTCTCCTCGGAACACTTAATTATCCTTTATGGCCACTTAAACTCATCTTCAGTCCAGGATTTCCCTCTTCTATTGTCGTTCTATTAAGGATATTGTTATATTTCACATAATATTTTTTATTTATTAAATATTATAATCAAAACTCTGGTATCACAAATTAAATTCCTTTACTGTATTTTCTTTTCCATGTTACATTAACTTGATGATGTACAAATGTTATTTTATGAATTTAGACTCTTCAAGCTACTCTTATAGATATAATTTTAGACTCTTCATGCTGTTACCATTAGATATAAAATTAGACTCTTCATGTTACTCTTATTGAAAATAACATTAGAGTTATAACGTTACTCTTATTGAATATAATTTAAGACTATTGACGTTACTCTTATTGAAAATAAAAATAGACTCCTGATGTAACTCTTATTAAATATAATTGAAGACTAATAAAAATTTCCTTCATCATTATACAATACAATTTTTTAACAATTTACAAATTGCCCCTTTGATAATTCCCTAATTTCTTTACATCTGTTTATCAAATACCTATTAAAACATATATCATTTTTCTATTACTTATTAAACATCTTTATTATACCTCTAATATTCGTAATTCTAGTTGTTATTTATTTAATTATAATTGTATTACTCTTTACTCTTCTTATAACATTCATTCCAATTTCATATATTCTTTTCATAACATATAACTGAATATTGTTTTATATCATATAGGAATCGACCTCTATGTTGACTGGGTGAGTCGATAGTCCCAATGTTTTTTGTTTACATTTTAAAACATATGTTACATTCAATACAAAATCTGCATCCTTTCTCTTTTAAAATTTATTACCTCCCTATTATGTACTGTGTGCTTTTTAACAGCAGTACGTAATACCTTCCCTTATTTCATAATTTCAGATACAATTTTAGATGAAATTTTGAAATAACGAACATAGTCTAATCTTAATATTTAAAAATCTGATTAGTTAGGTATTGGTACCTCACAAAATTCTTTTAACAAATTGTTTTTTTCTTTTATTAATATTACAAATATGGTTCATCCTTATCATGAATTACGATATCTTAAACACTTATTTATGACTTAAAACACCATTAATTAAACCAACTGATTTTACATCAAAATAATAAAGAACAAATAACAATTGTGCCTAATTTCATGGCTAAAAAACTCAAAAACATGACTAAAACATTAACTTTCCTTTGAACCTCACCTTCCCAATCCGGGTCAGACATTTCATTTGTTCTTCATTTAAGAATTATTTTTCTTTTAATTATTACTTTATTTATACGGTCGAATCTGATTAAAATTGTATGTATCTTTAACCTTCCCATCTCGGTATTTAATTACTACAAATCCACACAATTTAATCAGACTGGCGATGACATTATTCAACTTGAGTGTCATTATATTTTTCCCCAATCTGGTAAGTACCCTCTTAATTTTATTACAATATTCTTCCCACCTGTTTGATGCAATTACTAAATCATCGACATAACCCGTAATAACTTCTAAAATCTCCTTGCCCCCTACTCAGTCAAATCATTCTGTAAATATGGTCATATTATGGACCAGCCCAAAAGGTGTTCTCTTGAAATGATAACTTATACCATTCACATATTCTATACTTCTGGATGCAATTCTATTTGCCAATATCCAGGTACAGCATTACAATTATAAAAAAAAAATGACGTTATTAAAACGTTTTAAAACTATTCTTATATTCTTTGGTGACGCCTTATCAGGAATTATCATCTGATTAATTTGACGCTCATCCAAACACAATATTAAGGACTTATCCTTACATGGGAATTACTACTAACGGGCTCATGTGTTTTGACTGACTTATTTCAATTATCTTTTTATAAATACTTTGTCGATTTCTTATTTTATATGCCCTCTTACTGTATAGGGTATTGGGTATAATTTCTTATTTAAACTCACCTTCTCTCTTATGGGTCATTTGTATTGCACTCCTATTATCTTGCCAACTTTATCTTCCATTGCTTCATTCAGTAACTGATGGTTCATTTCTTTATTTATTTGTTTTAAGTATTTATTCTCTTTACTCATTATTATCACCTTATTATTGTTATTAACCGTCTTTCTCTTCTTAATCGATTCAAAATAATTTCCCTGAAGTATCCTGTAAGATGTTCTTACATTTTTTGAATTTGGTGGGTTCTTTTCCTTTCTTTTAATTCATAATATAAAAATTTTTATTTGTAATAACTTCCATGTTATGTTGTATGTCTTTTCAATTAACCTCATCTTCGTTCTATTAGTTTGCTGTGGTCCATACCCAAAAAATCAGTCCCTTCTTTCCATATTTTCATCTTTAGTTCATCCATTGTCAAATACATAAGTTATCCTTTTTTCCCGGACTATTATTGTTTTCTGTATGAATTCTATCCTTGTCCACTTTATCACTACTACCTTGTATTCTGATTTTTCTGCTGCAAAGTCTTCACTCATTTCAAGACCTCCTGTTGAATTTCCAATCAATTCTTTCCTAATGACATATGTTTCGATCACTCTGTACTGCACTTTTTCGAACACCAAATTTTCAATGGTATCTTCGCCTACTTTTAACACTTTATTCTCTAGTTCATTAACCAAATATGTCACTGGTATATCAACTAGTGATGATATAGCTGATATTTTATTATCCCTTTCTTTTTCTGAGGTATTCATTTTAAATATAAATTTCCTTAAGTTTTTATTATGATTTTTTAATTCTGTTCATTCTCTGTTATTAGCGATTGGGAGATTATTATGTACATTAACCAGCCCCCTCCTAATCATATCTAATTATTCCTGTATATTTTTCTGTTTCTTGGGACATCTTTTACCTATCTTCTTCGTCTTCTTTTCCACATACTTATTTTTCTCTTTGTTTCTGCTATGTTTATCCTCATATAATGATACACTTTATCTTCTTTATTTTCTGTTTATTTATTACCTTTTATTTTCTGATTTACTGGTTCCCTGATTTGATCGTTTGGTTATGACTTCTATCTTTGTTTCTATTGACTGGTTTTCATCATTCCTTTTTTCTTTCATTGTTTCTATATTCAATTTCACCTTTGCGGATTACCTAACATTCTTTTCCTCATCATTTTGTAATATTAACTTGATTTCAGCCTTTAGCTAGTCTAATTTATCATTCACCCCATTTATTTGTTGTTTAATGGTCTCCTTTAATTCCTCATTATTTTGTTTTAATAATGTTTCATTATCTTTTTTCATTTCCTCATAGTTTTTGTCCAACTTCTCATTTATTTCCTGATTGTTCTTGTCTATTTTTTCAATATCCTCCTTCATTTGTTTAAAATTTTTGTTGTTTTTGTTATTCCCTTCCATTATAATTCTCATCATCTCCTGGAAATTTTCGACCATTGACTGGGTTGGTTTCTTTGGTTGGTCCCCTTGGGCATCCCTTACTATTATTTCCATTTGTTTCTTCCTCTTCGGCACTATTACTCCTTAATTCATATCGTTGCTCTGGTTTGTTAGCCATTTTACAATCTTTAACTTAATTTAATTACAAGGAACAAATTTTTTATGCTAATTAAATTTAACAAAATTGTGTTATTTGGTGCTGGTTTAAAGGAAATCTTTGCTTTCACGTAAGGGCGCCATTTATTGTACTTTAATTAATTCCAGGTATTGTAATTAAGATCTGCTCCACGTTGGATCAGCCATTTAATGTACTGTTATTTTTTTTTATGAGTTGTAATTATTTAATAGTATAATATAATTAATAAATTGACCTACTGTTATTATGTTTTTTTTTTGTTTACCAGTACATGTAAAGAAACTCTTTCTCTCAGGGTTAATGATTATTAAGCTGTTTGATCGTATTTACGATTGTATCTAATATTTTCTTTTGTTTAAACCAAACCAAATTCAGTTAATATGTAGTATTTTGAGAATTAACCATGTAAAAAATATATACCAGACTAATGTAACTTGACCGACTCTCAATTCTTCCAGCTGCCACGGGTTCACTTCTGGTTGTTGTTTACCTTTTTTCAAAAGCAATATTAGGCTTGGCAATCTGTTCCTTCACACAAATTTCTTATTGATCTCACCGCTGAATGCCGCTCTCCAGGACGACTGCAACACAGATGTCTCCTCGGAACACTTAATTATCCTTTATGGCCACTTAAACTCTTCTTCAGTCTAGGATTTCTCTCTTCTATCGTCGTTCTATTAAGGATATTGTTATATTTCTCGTAATATTATTTATTTATTAAATATTATAATCAAAACTCTGGTATCACAAATTAAATTCCTTTACTGTATTTTCTTTTCCATGTTACATTAACTTGATGATGTACAAATGTTATTTTATGAATTTAGACTCTTCAAGCTACTCTTATAGATATAATTTTAGACTCTTCATGCTGTTACCATTAGATATAAAATTAGACTCTTCATGTTACTCTTATTGAAAATAACATTAGAGTTATAACGTTACTCTTATTGAATATAATTTAAGACTCCTGACGTTACTCTTATTGAAAATAAAAATAGACTCCTGATGTAACTCTTATTAAATATAATTGAAGACTAATAAAAATTTCCTTCATCATTATACAATACAATTTTTTAACAATTTACAAATTGCCCCTTTGATAATTCCCTAATTTCTTTACATCTGTTTATCAAATACCTATTAAAACATATATCATTTTTCTATTACTTATTAAACATCTTTATTATACCTCTAATATTCGTAATTCTAGTTGTTATTTATTCAATTATAATTGTATTACTCTTTACTCTTCTTATAACATTCATTCCAATTTCATATATTCTTTTCATAACATATAACTGAATATTGTTTTATATCATATAGGAATCGACCTCTATGTTGACTGGGTGAGTCGATAGTCCCAATGTTTTTTGTTTACATTTTAAAACATATGTTACATTCAATACAAAATCTGCATCCTTTCTCTTTTAAAATTTATTACCTCCCTATTATGTACTGTGTGCATTTTAACAGCAGTACATAATACTTTCCCTTATTTCATAATTTCAGATACAATTTTAAATGAAATTTTGAAATAACCAACATAGTCTAATCTTAATATTTAAAAATCTGATTAATTAGGTATTTGTACCTCACAAAATTCTTTTAACAAATTGTTTTTTTTCTTTTATTAATATTACAAATATGGTTCATCCTTATCTTACGATATCTCAAACACTTATTTATGACTTAAAACACCATTAATTAAACCAACTGGTTTTACATCAAAATAATAAAGAACAAATAACAATTGTGCCTAATTTCATGGCTAAAAAACTCAAAAACATGACTAAAACATTATCTTTCTTTTGTACCTCACCTTACCAATCCGGGTCAGACATATCATTTGTTCTTCATTTAAGAATTATTTTTCTTTTAATTATTACTTTATTTATACGGTCGAATCTGATTAAAATTTTATGTATCTTTAACCTTCCCATCTCGGAATTTAATTACTACAAATCCACACAATTTAATCCGACTGGCGATGACATTATTCAACTTGAGTGTCATTATATTTTTCCCCAATCTGGTAAGTACCCTCTTAATTTTATTACAATATTCTTCCCACCTGTTTGATGCAATTACTAAATCATCGACATAACCTGTAATAACTTCTAAAATCTCCTTGCCCCCTACTCAGTTAAATCATTCTGTAAATATGGCCACATTATGGACAAGCCCAAAAGGTGTTCTCTTGAAATGATAACTTATACCATTCACATATTCTATACTTTCTGGATGCAATTCTATTTGCCAATATCCAGGTTATTATCCCTTTCTTTTTCTGTGGTATTCATTTTAAATTCAAATTTCCTTAAGTTTTTATTATAATTTTTTAATTCTGTTCGTTCTCTGTTATTAGCAATTGGGAGATTATGTACATTAACCAGCCCACTCCTAATCATATCTAATTTTTCCTGTGTATTTTTCTGTTTCTTGGGACGTCTTTTACCTATCTTCTTCGTCTTCTTCTCCACATACTTATTATTCTCTTTGTTTCTGCTATGTTTATCCTTATATAATGATGCACTTTATCTTCTTTATTTTCTGTTTCTTTATTACCTTTTATTTTCTGATTTACTGGTTCCCTGATTTGATCGTTTGGTATGACTTCTATCTTTGTTTCTATTGACTGGTTTTCATCATTCCTTTTTTCTTTCATTGTTTCTATATTCAATTTCACCTTTGCGGATTACCTAACATTCTTTTCCTCATAATTTTGTAATATTAACTTGATTTCAGACTTTTGCTGGTCTAATTTATCATTCACCCCATTTATTTGTTGTTGAATGGTCTCCTTTAATTCCTCATTATTTTGTTTTAATAAATTTTCATTATCTATTTTCATTTGTTTCTTTAATTCCTCATTATTTTGTTTTAATAAGGTTTCATTATCTTTTTTCATTTCCTCATAGTTTTTGTCCAACTTCTCATTTATTTCCTGATTGTTCTTGTCTATTTTTTCAATATCCTCCTTCATTTGTTTGAAATTTTCGTTGTTTTTGTTATTCCCTTCCATTATAATTCTCACCATCTCCTGGAAATTTTCGTCCATTGACTGGGTTGGTTTCTTTGGTTGGTCCCCTTGGGCATCCCTTACTATTATTTCCATTTCAGTTTCTTCCTCTTCAGCACTATTACTCCTATAATTCATATCGTTGCTCTGGTTTGTTAGCCATTTTACAATCTTTAACTTAATTTAATTACAAGGAAACAAATTTTTTATGCTAATTAAATTTAACAAAATTGTGTTATTTGGTGCTGGTTTAAAGAAAATCTTTGCTTTCACGTATGGGTGCCATTTATTGTACTGTAATTAATTACAGGTATTGTAATTAAGATCTGCTCCACGTTGGATCAGCCATTTAATGTACTGTTATTTTTTTTTATGAGTTGTAATTATTTAATACTTCAATTACTTTCTGCTACAGTCCGTTTCTTGATGTATATAATACTATAATACTTATAACTATTTTACCTCAAGATATATTTTTTCCTTTAGGAACATGTTTCGGGAGATCCTGTTCTCCCATCTTCAGCCTTCGCCATCTTGCTTCTGGTGCAGTATTTGTGTGTTGGCTTCTGGATGTTATTAAGGTGGTTTGTTGGTCTTTGGTCCTTCAATGTTGCATTATTGTGTGTGATTGTGGTATCTGTTTTTGTATTTTGTGTATTTTCGATGTTGAGTGCTTTGAATATTGTGTCATGTTTTGTATTGATTTGTATTTGTTCTGGTATTAATTTGTTTTGTGTTTTATGTTTGTAAATCTGTAAATTTTCCCAAATGTTCATTATGGTGCCTTTGTGTGGTATATGTTTTATTAGTGTTTAACATAATAAACACTAATAAAACATATACCACACAAAGGCACCATAATGAACATTTGGGAAATTTTACAGATTTACAAACATAAAACACAAAACAAATTAATACCAGAACAAATACAAATCAATACAAAACATGACACAATATTCAAAGCACTCAACATCGAAAATACACAAAATACAAAAACAGATACCACAACCACACACAATAATGCAACATTGAAGGACCAAAGACCAACAAACCACCTTAATAACATCCAGAAGCCAACACACAAATACTGCACCAGACGCAAGATGGCGAAGGCTGAAGATGGGAGAACAGGATCTCCCGAAACATGTTCCTAAAGGAAAAAATATATCTTGAGGTAAAATAGTTATAAGTATTATAGAATTATTTAATAGTATAATATAATTAATAAATGTACTTACTGTTATTATGTTTTTTTTGTTTACCAGTACATGTAAAGAAACTCTTTCTCTCAGGGTTAATGATTATTAAGCTGTTTGATCGTATTTACGATTGTATCTAATATTTTCTTTTCTTTAAACCAAACCAAATTCAGTTAATATGTAGTATTTTGAGAATTAACCATGTAAAAAATATATACCAGACTAATGTAACTTGACTGACTCTCAATTCTTCCAGCTGCCACGGGTTCACTTCTGGTTGTTGTTTACCTTTTTTCAAAAGCAATATTAGGCTTGGCAATCTGTTCCTTCACACAAATTTCGTATTGATCTCACCGCTGAATGCCGCTCTCCAGGATGACTGCAACACAGATGTCTCCTCGGAACACTTAATTATCCTTTATGGCCACTTAAACTCTTCTTCAGTCTAGGATTTCCCTCTTCTATCGTCGTTCTACTAAGGATATTGTTATATTTCTCGTAATATTATTTATTTATTAAATATTATAATCAAAACTCTGGTATCACAAATTAAATTCCTTTACTGTATTTTCATTTCCATGTTACATTAACTTGATGATGTACAAATGTTATTTTATGAATTTAGACTCTTCAAGCTACTCTTATAGATATAATTTTAGACTCTTCATGCAGTTACCATTAGATATTAAATTAGACTATTCATGTTACTCTTATTGAAAATTACATTAGAGTTATAACGTTACTCTTATTGAATATAATTTAAGACTCCTGACGTTACTCTTATTGAAAATAAAAATAGACTCCTGATGTAACTCTTATTAAATATAATTGAAGACTAATACAAATTTCCTTCATCATTATACAATACAATTTTTTAACAATTTACAAATTGCCACTTTGATAATTCCCTAATTTCTTTACATCTGTTTATCATATACCTATTAAAACATATATCATTTTTCGATTACTTATTAAACATCTTTATTATACCTCTAATATTCGTAATTCTAGTTGTTATTTCTTCAATTGTAATTTTATTACTCTTTACTCTTCTTATAACATTCATTCCAATTTCATATATTCTTTTCATAACATATAACTGAATATTGTTTTATATCATATAGGAATCGACCTCTATGTTGACTGGGTGAGTCGATAGGCCCAATGTTTTTTGTTTACATTTTAAAACATATGTTACATTCAATACAAAATCTGCATCCTTTCTCTTTTAAAATTTATTACCTCCCTATTATGTACTGTGTGCATTTTAACAGCAGTACATATTATATAAAAAATATTCATCTGAAAGCAATTAACGTTGATCACATTTCATACAAACTTTAATTTAATACAAAATTAAAACGTATTTAATAAAGTTTTTGTTTTATTTTTCTGAAAATTATTTTGCTTTTGGATTCTGGTAATAATTATTTCGATTACTCGGGTAGCTGTTGTTATTCCTATTAGGATTTTGGTTATTCTGGAAATTATTATTATTATTATTATTATTATTATTGTGTATATTATCATTCCTCCTTCTACTTTGCCGATAGTAATCTTCATTCTCATAGTTTTCCAATAATTCGGTTATCGCTTGTACCGTCTTTATCTGGCTACCTCTTCTCGCTCTTATGATGTCTTCATCGTAATGGTATGGCAGCATGTTCACTAGGCATTCTTCTGGTATGGCCAGTTCCAAATGCTTCACAAGACACACCTTTCCTAGGAAATAAGCGGTCATAGTGTTACCTACTTGGGTATTGTATCGACCATGACAGATGTTGTCCCGTATTAGGTTCTGCGTTGTCTCCGACCAGTACTTTGCTTTGAATAAGTTTTTGAATTGCTGGTAGTCCGCGATCTCACTCCGGTTCGCCATCCACCAATTGTCCGTCATCTCTCGGAATGATTTGTCCAACAGTTCCCGGTTGTTACTCCAACTATTGCCCCTATGTTTGGCGAAATATTCTTCGATTCGGGCCAAGAACTCCATCGGCTTCCTTTTATACTGGTGGAAATTCGTCGATTCTCGATTCTCGTTCATTGGAATACCCGTAATGTTAGTAGGTCTGTTCCGAATTACTTCCATCTCTTCTTGGTTCTGCTGCACTTGACCGGTTATGTTCATCATAGCAACTTCCATACCGTCACACCTTTCCGTGACTTGGTTCTGTACCTTCCCTAATTCTTCTTGGGTTTCTCTTCGGTTTTCTTCCACTTTCTTTCTATTGTGCTCTTCGATATTAGTGAACTTGGTGTTTACTTCTTCCTTAAAACCCTGTACTTCTCGCTCAGTCTGGCTACATCTTTCGTCAATTTCCATGATTTGTTGTTTTATTACTATGGTTTCTTCTGCTAATTTCTTATTTGTGGATTCCTTATTATCGTTGATTTCTTTGTTCAGGTCTTCCTTCAACAACTCTATCCTCTCATCTAACTTGTCCATATTTTCCTGGTTAACCTTCCTTAATTCTTCTCTTAATAGTTGGTTATCCTCCTTCAATTCTTCCAACTTCTCCTCCATCTTCTCTTCCATTTTCTTATTATTTTCCCTTAACTCTTCCTTCAACTCTTGGTAGTCACCTTCCATCTTCTTACTGTGTTCTTCCATCTTCTCTTCCATCTTCTTACTGTTTTCTTCAATTCTCTTATTTGTATCCTCAATTTTATTACCCAATTCTTCCTTTAAGGATTGGTTGTCCTCCTTCCTTTCCTTACTATCTTCCTCCATTTTCTTATTCATTTCCATCATCACTCTGAACATTTCTTGTATCGTCGCATTCTCTGTTGGTGAGGGTTTCTCTAACTGTTTCTCTTGGACATTGACATCCCCTGTTTGTGTTGGTATGTCGGGTTGTTCCTCTGGTTGTGCGGGTTGTTTCGGTTCCGCAGAGGGTAATCTTCCTTCCAGATCTTCCACCGGAGTTGCCTCTTTGTCATCCATATCTATTTCTTCGACTTCTTTTTCCGCTTCCGCCGCCCTTTTCTTGGATAACGTCCGTTTCTTCATTTTAATTATTCTTCTGACTTGATAACAGCTGCCAAGCTAAAATTAGGGATTGGGCAAATTATTCTTCTCTTATATGGCCTATCAATCACTAATTAAAGCCCCTTCAGTTGGACACCAATTTGTAACAATATTAATTTTGTTAACAAATAATAATAAATTTTTGTTTATTTTTTGATTTTTTTGAAAATTTAGGTTTTATGTTTTAATTGTTTTTAGATTAATTATTTTAAACTGTTGTGGTGTAAATTTCTATTGAAATTGTTTTTGTCAAATTATATTACTTCGTGTAATTAGAATTAGGTTCTGCGTTAATAGGATTGTCTCCTGTACTAATCGATTTGCGGTTCTTCTTCTTCTGAGTGTATGCTCCTTCCACTTTGGTAATTGCCGCCTTTCGTGTAGTCCGTGATTTAAATATTATCCTATTTTATTCTATTTATATGTTTTAGAAATAAATAGAAATCAATTTTGCAGAATTCCATGTTTTATTAACAAATTAATTATGGATCGATTGTAAATCGATTATTCAACAGATAATTATCGACTCGTTCTCTCAGGGCGAACGATTATTTTTAAATAAATTATTAACATTAATTCACAGGTTCTTTGAGCTGTTATATTATAATAGTCAGAGAAAGGGCAAGTCTGGAAAGTATAACACTTACAATTATAAGCTTAATTATCTAAAAATGCAAAGATACGATTTAATATATATTGTTTAGTAAAGTAAGTTGTTCGAACCAATTTCGGTTTGATGTGAAGCTAGCGGTCCTGCAGAGGATCATGGGATTTCAAAATGGCTGCTTCGTGCTGCATATGTTGTCGAAGGCTGCATGTCAAGGAATTCTCTTCAAATAAATGTCGCCTTTCCAAGTTTTCCTCGTCCCCAGCAGTAGTGATTAATCCCTCTGGTAATAGTGTAGTTATCCTGGATCAGTGTTCAGTGATTCGCCTCGATAAATTGTGTTGGATAATGTTTTTAATTCACTTTATGCCATAAGGTCGATAATGGCAGGTTTCGTCTTGCTATTGAGAGTTATTGTTTTTATGTGTTTTAATAGTTAATTCACTTTTTTCTGTTCAGTATTAGTTTAATTGAATAGTTGTACTGGTTTATTTCACTGAATTTAGTGGTTGGTTGTTTTTTCCAAAATTCGCGATTTCAAAATTATTCGACTTGGTTAGACTCTCGCCATGTTTTACTCCTTCGCTATATGTGAATATTTTGCGAGAGCTGGCTTAGATGTCTCCTGTTCAACGTATAACAATCAACTGTTCTATTTTCTTCTTCATCCAAAACATCTTAGCCAATTTAATATTAAAAAGACATTGTTTTACCTTTCTAGCATTTCCGCTTACATAACTGATTTTTACATTATATGATTGAATACATTTTTACTACTTTTTAATTTTATTAAATACCTAATACATAATCTTTTTCTCTAGTTAATTCTACGTGATTTAATACCAGATATAATACTTTTACAATGTTTTCCATCTCAAAATGCCCTATTTACAGTATTTTTTACAGGTAGTCCTATAATTTTACTTCCTGTCACATTAAATGGTTTACCATCCTTATGAAGTTATAATTATGATTGAACAAAATCCCTGATTGAAATAAAATGTTTATTTTCCATTAATTTCTGGTAATTTTATGAATTAGTTATCCTTTTTAATTATTATCTTTATTCTGGGCCTTCCCCCTTAGATTTTTCTGTTATTACATTTGCATTTTTTTCCAATAATCTTTCATACCTTTTTTCAATATCTTTCTAAAGTATAGTTTCAGTTATAATACACTGTGTATGATTTACATTATACAAATTTCATCAGTTTAATTAATCTACTTGACTTATTCATCAATTATAAGGTTGTTGAGATTTACCATTTGCCTAAATTTTACCTGTGTTCATTTACAATGTTTTATGGATATTACAACTTGCTTCTACCCCTTCTGACATTCTATTCTAATACAATTTTAATTAAAATTCCCTTACTTAACTACATGAGTATTTAGCATTGATAACAATTATTAACTCTTAACAAATATTTTATAACAAAAAACTGTATTCAAACCCAGACATTTCAGCCTTGAGTTCATTGAACTTAACATAAACAAAACACACCTGTACTTTCATTATTTAGATCATTTCTTAAAATTACTTTTGGTGCAGTCTTAGCTGTTTTTGTTTTATACTGGGGATGTACCCTTTTTCACTTCACTTAAATATTTCCTGTTCTTATTTTATCTCTGTCATTTTAATGAATGTTGTTGGATAAAAAGTGGCACTTTCTTAAAAACATTTGTAGTCTATTTTTTATAATAACATTCTACAAAATACTATTTCTGTATTTGATACAATAACTTTAAAGTTGTGTAAAGGTACCAATCAGTTTAAGATACACTTAGTTTAAGAACTTTAAACACAGACACTTGAAGTTTATTTAACATAATAAAATAACTTGCACTGGTCCCTTGTTATTCTTATCTGCTATCTCTAATTAGTTTTTTAGTCTTATCAGATCAAGAATTTTATTTATAGAGGATTAAGAAGATTTGTTTTTTCCATTATATAAATAACTTCCACTGGTTCACTTATAGTTCTACCTTTAGACAGACACTTTTGTTTATATCTATATTACATTATTTGTTATTTTATGTGTTATACTTCCATTGGTTAAATGTACTCTCTTTTGGGGTTTTATCCTTTTATTACTGGGTTTACTTTGGGTATTTCCCTACTCTATCTTGTTCTACGACGTGGTTTCTTCTAATTTCATTCCTTTTATTAGGGATGTCGGTAATTTCTGGGTTTTGCCTTACTTACTCCTATTCTACATTGTTTCTTCAAAAATGGTCCTTATATTAAGGGTGTCGGTTTGTTCTGGGTTTTTCCTTACTTACTCCTATCCTACCTAGGTATTTCCTTACTTTATTTTAGTTTTTTGGTTTATTTTTCATTACTCATAGGTGTTGCTTAGTTGTTTTTAATTTATTTTTATTTCTTCAAATTATGATTGCATTTTACTGTCGTACTTATTTGTTTGTATTTGGATTTTTCCTTGATTTCATTTTATTTTAAATTTATTTATGATCATTTTTCATTCATTATAATGTGGATAATCGGTCATGCTACAATTAACTTTTTTAAGTTTGTAAATAAATTGATGTTTTTTCAGATTCTTGCCGTAAAAAGTTGTTTCAAACATCAGCAAATGAAACTACCTAATCATCAGCCGATGAAACTGGAAGTTCTTTTGTAAACTGTGACAAACAATATGTCACTGAAAAATGTTTTATAGGACTTAAATAACTATTTTTCGTAAGTAAGAATTATGTATTGATTTAATTTTTTTTTATTTACTTTATTTTACATCGCATCAACTAATAGGTCATTAGCAGCGACATTAGATTTAGTGCATTGAGTTCTTGAACTGTATGTTTTTTTAATAAAAATGATAGATGGAATTTTAACAGTTTACGGAAAGATGCCATGTCTTGACCAGGATGCGAACCCAGGACCACTGGGTTCCTGGGTTTAGCATTGCGCTACAGTGAATTGGTTTTAAATAATTATAAATTTTATTATTATTATATTTACAGATATATTTATTTTAGTGATCATATGTTAGCAATACATCAATTTTGCTGATTATCAGTTATAAGTAAATTCTCTATCAAGAGTTGATACTGGAGAATAACAAAAACTGACACTGTAAGTTTGGCATGCTTATTCCTTCCTTATCTCATGCCCATACCTGGAGATCGTAGATTTTATAATCATACTGTAAAGTTCATATTTTATATTTATAAAACGTTTTACAATTAGTTGTTGCCCACAACTTCTTTGATTTCATACCCATTACTGAACAGAACTAATAAGTTAAAGCAGTACATTACAAAATTTCGATAAAAACAGTTGTATATTAAACTTACAAAAAAGTATCAGTTTTAAATATGTTAATTAGAGTGCCATAAAGTGAGGTAGTATCATATATTGTTATATTGTTTCATTTTAGTTGTTATTGTTCTAATAGAAATTATGATTAACGTCTGTGTATTTATCATTTATGTTTACTGCATGAAGTGAAATCAACTTGATGTTATTAAGTCTGTCGATACATTGGTGCTGAAATCTAAGAGCATAATATTTTGTGAATATTTCCTACATTTAACACAGTAGTTCCAAAATGCTCTAAGAATTCGCAAAGTAGTCAGTTGCATTATTCAAGTCAGGTAGAACGAGTCATTTAAATTATATTCTACGGAGTTAATTTTGTTCTCGTTAAGTTTCTAGGTGTTGTGTAGTTTAGCTAATGTAAATATTCAGTTCAGGGTAAAATTAATAGATTCTGTGGTAAATTTCATTTCTGAAATTTTGAACCAACTGTTTGGATAAAAATGTAGATTTGTTTCTCGAGTAGATTGTACTAAATGAAAGCTCATTATCATGGCAAAAGCAGGTTGTTTTGTAACAGGGACTATCAACTCTTGTGAAACAAAGTATTACAGCCAAGAGTTATATGAAAATAGACAGAACAAGTTACAAATATTCAGTAATATAACTTAACCAATTCAAAACATGGAATACCTGTATTTATTATTTTACTGATTTACTAGAATGGCATAAAATTTACATGTTCCTATTAAATAAATAAACAGAAAAATAACATGTGAAGCATTGGCACAACTTGCTCCTAGCTGTATTTTTAAGTTATTTTAATATTGCTATGAAAATATTGTATCACTCCATTAAGATTAGGTGGGTAATTGTAAACGAAATATGAAGGATTAACATATTTTTATATATTAAAAATCATGTATAGGTCTCCAAAATTAAATTAACTGTAAATAATAGTAAATTAACTTTAAACAACATATTAAATGAACAAGTACATTACAGATCACATACACTATTTGATACATTGATCCAAACACAAAATTTGAACCTCAGCGCCAATTCCCTCCCATCATCAATTCCCACCACACACACCTATAGTCCATAATCGTTATTCTGCAACAATGACTTTCAGTATTTACTCACACTGAGGAAGAGGCACAACACCTTGAAACGTTTGTGAAAGTGAGAACAAAAGTAAGTTCATTTGTGAAAGTTTTTTATATATAATAATAAATAATAGTTATTTCAGTCTTTTCTTGTTATGTTGCATACAAAAAATTGTTTAAATGAAACCCTCTAAAATTTAATTTACGAGTACCCCAACATCTTAGGGGTAAATATAAAACAAAAATTGGAACAACTGTAAACTAATTGACACTGTATTATTTTGTGTTGCGTTTTTAATCCCAACTGCATGTTTATAATTATCCAATCTTGGCTTGTATGAAAAGTTAATGGAAACAAGATATTTCAGACATTATGGTTATTAAAAAACCATAAAGAAATGTTGTTATGGTTACATAATACAACATGTAAGTAACAGCATAAAAGTTTATCATTTTTAAACACAAAAACATTATAAAGAAATGACACTAGTAAATAAAAAATAAAAATGTATCATTTTCAAAAACAGGAACACATCCAGGGTACTCGTAGAAAATGTGTCTATTAATTTCCTTCATTTATGGATTGGGTAAAACTGTCAATATTTGTTCAGGTCTAATACTACTTTCATCATTTTCTTTTAATATAACTTTGTAAAAATTTAATTTTTCAGTCAAGTTAGTTTTATTAGCAGGCATCTTAACACCAACTTTGTCACCACTTATTGCAAAACTGATAGTTGCTTCGCTCTCGATGAGGCCTTTCGGTGTTTTTACCATCTTCGGGTCTTAAATGACCAAAGATGGTGGGAAACACTGAAAGGCCTCTTAAACGACCTAAGACCCAAAGATTGTGCAAACACCAAAAGGCCTTGTCAAGAGCAAAGCGAATAGCAGTTTTGGAATAAGTGGTGACAACGTTGGTGTTAATGTTTAATCTTTGCGTTGACATCCTGTGACATAAATCTACATTCATCATCTATCGTCATCATTTTCTTTCTGTATATAACCAAACATACTTGTAGTGAGTTTTATTTCTTGGGCCCCCAATGAAATCAACAAGATAAATTTTCCTAGTTGAATGTTTTGCCACTTTAATATTTCATATGTTACTTCTGTTGTATTGTATTTCAAAAAACTTATTGCAAATGAATCTTTGTTTTGTTTTTCATGTTTTAAGTTTTTTATTTTTTTTTTTATTTTTAAGTCCCTTCTTAGATTTGTTTCTTTTATGTTCCTAGACATTTCTTCTTGATTTGTTCTAGCTTTCTTTCTTGATGCTGTCTTCAGCTTCTTTAACTTTTGTCAGGACTCTGCAGTTGTTAAAACTTCTCTGCAGTTTTGGAGAGAACTTCAACAGATGATGTAATGACATTGTAGCCAATAGTGATTGTCTGTAAACTAAAATTTCCCTAGCGTTTACAATTACCCTACCTATCCCTACATAAATTTGAAACAGCATATTTTGAAATGGTTTTTATCTACCAACGTGAACTGCACCCTTAACATGAACTGTATAAGGACTATCATTTTTATGTCTTGACTTAAAGGTTTCTTCAACCCCAATTTACATCATCTGGTAAGGTGGAACAGTGTCACTATAAAATTAACAGTACTGTACAAATTTAACAGAAAATATAAATTTCTAAATTGAATTATCTTGACTTACAGGCCGGTCATAGTCAGAAATACTAAAGTGGATGATGATATTTCCTTGTTTTTTGTTTGAATTAAAACGAAATGTATATGTAGGCCTAATATATTTCATAATATATATAACATAATATATGTATATGCATACATATAATATCATTACGTTTCATGAATTCAAATTAAGTTTTTTATAAATTTAAATATTTTTCAGTCCATTATTGGAAAATATTGTTTGTCTTAGCGGTTCAGCACCAGTGTTAATTTAAGGGTAACCTGATTTAGGGTGGGGAGGGGGATTTTATTTTTCATTGTTCTGCAGATTATATTGTATTGTTAATAAATGATTAAATGTAACTACCGTTTTTGTGTCTGTTTCAGGAAAATAAAGCACAAGTGGCAATGGAAGTTGTAGGTATCAATGTTGAAGGTGTAGATGAACATAACGATGTTGAAGTTGTAGAAAGTGATGCATTCAATATTCTAAATTTTGGAAGTGATTATTGTACTCGCATTGTAGAGGAACCACACTGTGCAGGGTGTTTGACATTGGCAGATATCCGTAAAAAAAAAATAGAAAAATCAATTATTATTGACCAAGAAAATGCTGATTGTAGAAAAGGAACTATTAATAAAAAAAAAAATGGGATAGAAAAAACTGTTGCCCGTTTTGTCACATTTTAGTGACAAATTTTGCTAGAAACATTGTAAAACACATCCATTTGAAGAAAAAGTAAAAGAATATACTATGAATTTAGATGAAATTTTAAAGGAAATAAAAAGGAAAAGAATGGCTATTACTGACAAACTGAGAAAGAAAGGTAATTATGATTATAACTTGAAGGTAACCAACAAGGGAAACTGAAAAGCTCATACCAATGAAGAGACCAGCTAATTCAAAATACACAGTTAATTCATTGACTTACGTTGTTTCCACAAAATGTCTTGGACTTTTCGAAAAAGAAAATATGTATCTACACTACAGGCACTGCAATAATAAAGGATTTGATGATAATAACTGCGAAAGAAGAAACGGAGTTACAAAAACGTGTTCACTAATGTTAATCCCAGATGTTCCTGAAGTTTCTGAGTCACTGAAAAAAGTCATATTTCCAACAATGTTGAAAGATAAATTTAGTTTCATTGCTCAAACTGATCCGTTAATTGTACGATTTGCTACAAAATTTTTTAAAACCACAGAAGCAATCAGCATATAAAATATTACTAATTGTCAGCTAATTGTCTCAATTTGTGTTTTATGTGAAGTAACTTTAATTAATTGTTTCTGGAAAAAATTGTGTTTTTTAAATTAATTTTGTGTGTAATCTACTACTTATTATATTTTTTATTAGTATTTTAATGTCTTAAAAGACAAGAAGTTAATTTTTTGTATTATTGTTAATAATATTTGTAATTATTTACTTTCTAATTAGTCGTTAGTCTAATTAGTTTCCTCTCTTTGTGACATTTCTTTTTACAGTTATTGAGATGCTTAATTTAATTACTCTTATTTGTTAAAATAATAATTATAATTTTTTTTTGTTAGAATACACTTTTCCATGTCTAAAAATGTATTTTATTTTTTTATCGTGTTAATATAACCTTAATTGAAATGAGGATTACAAGTGTTTAAAATTCAATAATAATATCTAAAAAGTTCAAAACTCCTGTATTTAAAAAATAGGTAATTGTTATTTTTAATGAATCCTTGTAGATTCTTGTAATAAGAATCTGTACAGTGTGCCAAAGTCTGTGTGATTTATATTTAGTGCAAACTTTTTACTTGGACGTAATTTTATATTATTTTTATTATTATTGTACTTTATTGTAAGACAAACAAATCTTTTCTTCTAAACTTTGTGTAGTACCACACTTAAAAAATGACAGTGCAGCTAATTATCTCAATTTGTGTTTCACGTGAAGTAACTTTAAATAATTTTTTTGTTTTCTCATGTTTTGAAATTAATTTTGCTTGTAATCTATTATTCATTGTATTTTTTATTAATTTTTAATGTTTTAAAAGACAAGAAGTTATTTTTTGTATTATTGATAATAATATTTACTTTCTAATTAGTAATGGAGTTTTCTCTTTTTTGTGAGATTTCATTTTAGAGTTATTGCTATGCTTAATTTAATTACTGTTATTTGTTAAAATAATAATAATTTATTTTTGTTAGAATACAATTTTTTATATTTCAAAATGTATTTTTATTTTTTTATCATGTTTATATAACCTTAATTGGAATGGTGATTACAAGTGTTCCAAATTCAATAATAATATCTAAAAAGTGCAAAAGACTCCTACATTTAAAAAAATAGGTAATTGTTATTTTTAATGCATCCTTGTAGATTCTTGTAATAAAAACCTGTACAGTGTGCCAAAGTCAGTGATTTAACTTTTTCCTTAACTTTTTCTTTTTTCCAGTTTAGTGTTAACTTTTTCCTTGGTGTAGGCTTATTGGCTATTGGATTTGATTCCAGGATAGTGTGACTTTTGTTATCAGTGGTTCTCTTTGTCCCATAAGTTCCTGCGTAAAATTTATATTACTTTATCGTTCAATCATCCAAAATAGACTATATACCACATAGAGTCTGTTCAAAACAAGCTCAGAAAAAATAGGGAAACCAAAGTTTAGTAACTAAATTGAAGCGTTTTATTTTATTCACAGGGTTTAACTTGTGATAGAAACTGGTAAGCTTATTGAATCAACTGAAATGTGACAAACAAGGATTGGCTAAAGATTAGATTGGTGAGAATATATTGTGTTTCCATGAAATTTAGGTACATGATTTCTAATTTGATCAATCGTATGCAAAATTTTATTTAACTCACAAATAGGATACACCACCACCTAGCTTTTTGTCAATAATCTAATCAGCTTTTTTCTTTTTATTAAAGACCCTCTTAAGTTGAAAGTTTCTGTAAAAAGATACGAATTTCAGCTTTGACAGGAAAAGAGAAAATATATGACACAATGGGGAATCAACCGTTTTGTTATATTAGTTACTGTAATGAAAGGGACAGTGATCGTTGTAAAATTAACATTTTACTCTACCATACTTTTTACACTTGAATGAAGTAACCATTATTTTATTCAGTTCTATTCAAATTCTGTTTGCAGGAACCATTAATATTAAACTATAAAATGAGATATTCTTTATGGAATGTCTCTTAATTTTTCTTTAACAATGAAATGGGTAAAAAATACAATAGAAGTTTCAGCTGTAATAAACATTGTTGTAATAACAGAGACAAAGAAGAAACTTTAAAGTACAAAAGATTGTTTGATGTTGCACAGCGCCATAGACTCAGCAACAAGAGCTCAGAGTGGAGTGGCAGTTACGACTGATAAGAGATGGAGAAATAAAATACAAAACTATATTTATTTCAGTCGTAGAATAATAATAGTGAGATTTAAGATTGACAGAAGGTATCTTGTTGTGGTAGGTGTATATATACAAGAAGAAGGAAGAAAGGAATGTACTAAAATACGGCAATATTTTATGAGGAATTGCAGAAGACAATTAATAAAGTCAATCCCAACAATTACTTGGTAATAAATGGAGATTTAAACCCCAGAATAGGAGATTCGCCAATTCAATTCAAGGAGTTGTAGGCAAGTTTGGAGAGCAGACTTTAAACTCTAATGGACATGAGCTGAGGTGGTTTTGATTCCTATAATGAATTAAAAATAACAAACAGCTTTTTAGAAAAAAGGACAAACATAAGTATTCGTGGTGTGCGAGAGGGCAAAGATGAATAATAGATTATATTAGGGTCAATAAGAAACTGAACACACACGTACAAGATGTTAGACTTTTCAGAGGTAGTGACAGGTTCTCACCACTTTTTAGTAATTAGGAAAACACAGCAAGACTCCAGGGATGTACTGACATCTAACATAGAAGCAGACGTTCATGGAAGACAAGAAGTAACATATTAACTTCTGAAACAGCTTAACAAAACTGAGAAAGATAATGCACAATTTCACATGACAAATGAGGAGGTAAATAATACAGGAAGACAAGATATAACCATCACTCTTCCGGTTGTTAATAGCAATATATATCTTGGGGATAACATAACAATATCGGGGGACTGAGCTTTGCTCGGTTTTGATATTTATTTATATATATACAATTTATTTTTACATTAAATTGTCTAGGATTTGTAAACATAAGCAGAAATTTGTAAGCGTAAACAGAAACTATACGTGTATTGTATAAACATTTAAAATAATAGCAATTGCATTATACACATATAAAAAATAAAGTAAATAGAATAATACAAAATACAGTATAATACAAAATTTTTGGAAAGTTAGAGTAAAGTCTTCTAGTATTTAGTATTTCTTTCCATACAACCTTTCGTGTATGGTGAGGATTTTCTGGTGGCAAAAGAACTTTTAAGCTGCTTCATCTTTTTACTCTAGAAAATGCTACATACAATGTTCCATGCATAAAAACTGATATAAGTAAGTAGATACCAACGGATTCAAATGTTTATCCTTGATTTATCCTTGAGCTGTGTGGATGGTCAAGCAAAAGCAGGTCTTATGGGGAACTGATGTCGTTGCATAGTACATCCAAGTTGATTTTTGCTAGAATCTAATGTGATTCTTGGGATATGGACTTCTCAGCCTGCATTTTCTCCAGTGATAATCTTTGATTTAATAATATTGTTACACAACTCAATAACTATTAACCTTGTTCCATTGCATAGTCCTTCGGAGACATCCAAGTTTTGCAAGAGCATTATTATTGTATTTTTACAAGTTTCAGTTCATGTGGTGGAAGACCAGCCATTTCAACGGAATTCAGAAGTAAATTCGAGATCTCCTTCTGGTTGATCTTTGACAGAATCATAACTGTTGTAAACTTTGCACTCTCCAGGAAGCTTTTCAATAATTTCTGCATTAATTTTATTAACATCTTTATTATTGGTTCTAGTATAGCCCTGTCCTTCGTATTTTCATATCTGTTTTTAGCCAGACGGTCTCTGAATACTTCTTCAGTAAGATTGCCGTTGGAAAGAATATCCTCTGGCAGTTCAATCTCATGCATAGCATTTACTGGCAAGTCTCCATTGCCAACTTTTAATAAATATTCAGCAAAGTCTTTTTGCTCTGGATTCACACGCATATTTTCTGTCAGTGAAAAGAAGTTAAAATGATGCCAAAGACTGTTTTCCTTAATCGAAAGGTCTACCAACTCACTGCGGTTAGCACGAGGTTGAACGGGCAAACATTGCCGGAAATCTCCTCCAAAGACAACAATATTTCCACCAAAGGCTATATTAGGATTTCTTATAGAATGACGTATTTGATCCATATTGTGTAATCCATATTTAGGTAACATACCCCACGCACCAACCCGAGCGTTTTACTCTATAATAAAATGTACTTTTCTGTTGTAAGTCACAAAGAAGCAAAAGCAACAGTTTCAAAAAACTCATAACTCCCAAGACTCCGGGGATGTACTGACATCTAACATAGAAGCAGACGTTCATGGAAGACAAGACGTAACATATTAACTTCTGAAACAGCTTAACAAAACTGAGAAAGATAATGCACAATTTCACATGACAAATGAGAAGGTAAATAATACAGGTAGACAAGATATAACCATCACTCTTCCGGTTGTTAATAGCAATATATATATATATATATATATATCTTGGGGACAACATAACAATATCGGGGGACCAAGCTTTGCTCTGTTTTGCTTTTATATATATATATATATATATATTGTAACGTACCGCTTTTGATGAGGTCTTAGCGAAACGTACACCTTTAGTCAAGCCCCAAATGTTGGGTTCGCCAAATCTGTAACGTACTGCTTATGTGAGAGGTACTTGAGAAAGTGTTATTATATGCCTCAAGTAGTATGCGTCACTTTTGAATTATACTAACTGACGTTTTAAAAGGTATAAATAAAGGATTTTGTTTATCTTGTTTTACTCAATCTAAAAGAAATCGAGAGTGTGTGATTTGGGGTCCAGGAGGTAATTTGTTCAGCCTTATGCAGAAGAGAGAGTAAGTATCATTATTGCCCCTCAGTTGTGACGATTTCTTCTGTATGTTGTGCTGAAATTTTCATTAACTACCCACTACAATAAATTATAACACGTTATAATTCAATATTAATTTTCAATAATATTGCTTTATTGATTATTGACTTTTGTCTCCTGCCCCCAAAATATAGGTATCACAATTAATCTTATTAAAAAAAAAACATCATCTCGACTTTACCGAGTAAACATAGATCTGTCTAAGGAACAAAACATATATGTTGTTATTTACCCAATATTACGCTATAATAAAAAACATCAGTTATTACATAATTCTTAGTAATTCCCCAGGGTTCAGGGTGAATTGTTTGTGTTATGAGAGTGTCAGAAATGGATAATTGCTACGCTTTACAAATATCAAAAAATTAATAAATAATTTTGTTTATTTTTCAAATATTACGTGGTTTCCGGAATTGCCGTAAGAGAGCAGCATGTATTTGTTTACTTTGAAAGAAACATATGATAAAATGAATATTTTTTGTTCTATTTCACTGTTAAAAAACGAGTTTTCTTCTGGACTTATTACGAAAAATGTTTATATTACCTCGCTCCGTGTTGTCCTTACTGGATTGAAGTTTTATTCTGTGATGAGGTACGTCTTGCGTTATTATTTCCTTTTCGTTTGGAGTATTTTCTAATTGTCTACTGGAAGTAGGGCGAACTATATTGGATCCTCAGAATGTTTTCATCCACTGGTTTTTAATGTATATCACCATTTAATTTGGATTCATCAGGTATAATTAGTTAGTATTCACTTTGTTTATTACTCTTGCGTGAATTTCGCCTCCTCCAACGTCCAAAAAAGGTTATTTTTTATAATTTTTGTCGCATCGTTTCTTCAACTCTCCGGTTTAGTTCAAAATTTTATATCTTATTAACAATACTTGTTATTTTCATCACTCTTAGTAACACATAGTAT
The DNA here is from genome assembly GCA_034769895.1 of Magicicada septendecula. Classification (NCBI taxonomy): domain Eukaryota; kingdom Metazoa; phylum Arthropoda; class Insecta; order Hemiptera; family Cicadidae; genus Magicicada; species Magicicada septendecula. Next base: position 135,118,079 of record CM068373.1, on the reverse strand, counting down.
TTTTATTATGTAGGCAGTTTGTGATTATTATAAATTTATATTTTATTTATGGAAAAATAATTCCCTTCCACTCCGGTTTCTTTACTAATTTAATTTACATAATATGTTTTGGTTAATTTTTTTTTTATGACATTGTATATAAATGTTTTATCATTTTATTATCATTAAATAAATTTATATATTATTTATTTAGTCTCGAATAGTGTTCATACCCGGTACTACTTCCTGTTGCCATTTCCTTCATAGGATTATTTTAATTTTATATTATCTTTGGTAGTTAAAATTTTTATGTCTTTTAAAATTAACCCTGGGTTTTCTTACAATCTAACACAATTATTTGAAACAATATAATATTAACTTGGGTATAACAAATTGTGGTTCATACAATATAAATTACAATAAATAAATAAAATAACAAAAATCAATTAGTATTATTACATACTACTTCCATAGTTTTATCCTATCCAAAACATACAGCACAGTTTAGTAATACATTAATTTCACTTTGGTTTTTCACCTCAATGGGTACACTAGAACTCACTTCGCACTATATACCACTCGAATTGTTTATTATGTTGAGTGATATAATTAAATTTTGAGCGAGCTTTAGTTTTACCCATTTCTGACTTTTATTCTCATGATTTACTTTATTGGGACCGGGTTATGTACCGTTACAATATATATATACAGATTATTTTTACAACTAACAAACTTTTTCGAACGTTTCAATACAATCCTTGAATTTTTTGTTCATGACATGTCCGTGTATTAATGCTTACCTCAGAGAACACAGAAAACACAACAGCGTACAGGGAACACGTTATAAATTAAATACGTTATTGCTCGCTTAATATAATTAGATAGGGTAAACAATTATTGCTCGTCTCAACTCTTATTTTGTTTATTTACATTGATTGGAACAGCTATTTATTCTTTTTCACGTATTGTGACGGTAGCGATATGCGAACATCTTTTTTTTTTTTTTTTTGCTCTGGGCTTTGCGGTTGTGCGTCGCAGAGACGAACCGCACGGGAACTGAGTTCCGAGCTACCATCTGGAGCTCCTGCCTCGTGGCCCTGCCCAAGTAGGGCGCGTGCTCTATAGCAGGCCTTTCTCGGCTGTTGTGCTAGCCTACGCTAGCGCAGTATACACCGAGGGCGTTTCCATGAATCACCTGGGCGTATACGGTACCTTCCCAGCCCAGTCACGAGAGGATTGTCTGGGAACCTCGCCGCACGTGCATAAAATTTGCGTGCAAGCCGCCTGAAAGTGTCGTCTAAGGAGCGGACGCCAAGTCCTCTCCTTAGAAGGAGAGATGAGAAGCGACGGGGGACTTTGGCCGCTAGCCGAAGCCCCTTGTCGAGGACGCTCTGCAACTTCTTTTTATGCATTGCGGCGAGGTAACCCCAGACCGGGCAGGCGTAGGTAATGACCGGCAGCAGATACGCGCCGACGATCATCCTACCCAATTTCCTGGTCATGGCTGGGCTGATCAGGAGTGGAAACAGTGCGCACAGGCGAGTGGATGCTCGCTTAAGAACTGTCTGTGCGTGGGTACGCCAGGTGAGCCGACGGTCGAGGTGTAAGCCGAGGTACTTGACCTCGTTGGACCAGCGCAAGTATGTTCTGCCGATAAGTAGTTGCCTAACGGGGTTCTTCCGTCGCTTAGAGAATTCGACGGCTACGCTCTTGGTAGGGTTGAGGAGCACTCTCCAGTTATCAGTCCAGTCCACGAGCGTGTCGAGCTGGCGCTGCAGTCGTAGGACGGCCCTTTCCTCATGACGATCGGCCGTAAATACGGCCGTGTCGTCAGCGAAGAGGGCCATCTGGACTCCAGGCTGTCTCGGCACGTCGTTGACGTAGATCGAGAACAGAAGGGGGCCTAGAACACTACCTTGAGGGACGCCGGCTGTGATTCGCCTCTCGGAAGAGACTGAATCGCCAACTCTCACGCAGAAGGTCCTCTCCGTCAGAAAGCTAGCAACCAGATGGAGGTAGCAGTCCGGGAGCTGGACTTCCCTAAGTTTGAATAACAGGCCATCATGCCATACGCTGTCGAAGGCTTTCTCAACATCTAAGAAACAGCCAACGGTCCGTTCTCTCCGACACCCGGCTTCCGTGATGCCTTCCACCAGTCTCATCAGTTGATGAGTGGTCGAATGCCCCACACGAAAGCCGAACTGTTCGGGGACCAGCACGTCAAAGTTGGTTAGATGTTCTCGTACACGACGCTGTACGAGGCGCTCAAAAACCTTGGACGTAGCGGAAAGTAGGCTGATAGGCCGGAGGTTTTCCGAGCGGGTGGTATCCTTTCCCGGCTTCGGGATCACGATAACCGTCGCCTTTCTCCATTTCTTAAGAAAGTAGGCCAGTCTAAGACACGCGTTGAACAAATCAGTCAAGAATTGAACTCCAGGCTCGGGAAGAAGACGTAGAGCGGTGTTGGTAACACCGTCCGGGCCTGGAGCTTTTCTTGGCTGAAGTTCAGCGAGCCGATCTGAGACCTCTTCCAAAGAGATGGGTTCGGGCTCCGTCGTGATCGGAAGTGACAGAAAGTCTACCACGGCCATCTCGACTTGTTCGTCGAAGTCCCAGTCCATGGGCGGGTTGGGAGCGAACTGTCGCTCGAAACACAAGCCCAAGTACTCGGCCTTCTCCTCCGGGCGACCCAGGGGACGACCGAACGGTCCAACAATGGCGGGAAGTGGAGGTCGGCGCCTCCGTCCCGTCAATGCGGTAGGTATTCTGTACGGGTGAGATTGCGGGTCCGCATCCCCCGTTCGGGCCACGTCGAGTTCCCAACAGCTACGTCGGAACGCCTTCAGACTGCCGCGCAGTCGTCCGGTGAGCCGATTGTATGCTGCCTTATCGGCCGGATCACGGGTCCTCTGCCAACGTTTCCGGAAGTAATTCCTCTCGCGAGCGAGAAGAGAGACTTCCTCAGGGATGCGTTGGTAGTCAGGCGTGAAGCCAGCTCGCGTACGTGAAGACACGCCTATAGCCGAGATGATTGCCTCTTCGATTCCCGCAACTGCTTCGTCTAGGAGGCGAACGGAATCGAGTGGGGCCGCTGGCGGCAATCTACGGCACAAGGCCGGGCCGTAGCGATCCCAATCGATAACCTTCTGCTTGTCAGAACGTGCATAGGCGTGCTGGGTAGCGACGTGGACCAAGATAGGGTTGTGGTCGGATGTCAGCTCCGTAAGTGAGAATACCTCGACCGGACAGACAATTCCTTGGGTCACCGCGATGTCCAGAACATCGGGAGCCGCGTTAGGCAGTGACGGAAAGAACGTGGGTTGCGCTGGACCAAACACCATCGCCCGGCGCGATTCAACAAAACTGAGCAAGCGCCTCCCGTTCGGAGTAGTCAGGCGACTATTCCAAACGCGATGCTTGCAATTCAGATCGCCGGCCAAAATTACCCTTCGATGGGAATCGAAGATGACGTCCAGGTCGCCGACAAGGAGTTCAGCTTGTGGGGGCTTGTAAGCTGAGACCACGAGGACGCCGCCAAGAGCTCCGTGGACCTCAATGGCGGTGGCCTCTAGGTTGGTAAGCTGCGGCAAAGCGACACGATGATGACCTATGGAGGTCCTCACCGCGATCGCCGTGCCGCCTCCTCGTCGGCCAACTCGGTCATCCCGATAGACCACGTAATTTGGTAATCGAAACCGGTTCTCCGGGGTCAGGTGGGTTTCCCCGAGGAGAAGTACGTCGGGTTTCAACCGAGCCAGGAATTCAAGAAGGTCGGAATGCTTGGTACCGATGTTGTTAGCATTCCAGGCTACGAGCGAGAGATCTCGTCTAAGGGCTCGGTTCATAGAAGACCTATGACTTCGCAGGCTTCCACCAAGAGCATGAATCTCTCAGTTGGGTCAGCAGTTTCCAGGCGGTCTCGGATGGACCTGAAGGTAGATGCGACTTTCGAGAGGTCGTAGCTAGACAGAAAGCCGCGGACGAACTGTGCGTCATTGGAAGTGACGGACTGGGCGGTTTGCCTGGAAACTGAGGCCGCATAAGAGCGAACAGGTGTTACGGCAGATCGGGTCGTGGTGGAAGCCATAGGACCAGGGCCAGACGGTTTTGAATCAGCGGCAGGAAAAGTACGCTGTTGCGCTTCGTCGGACTTATACCGGGAAGCAGGACTTTTCTTGAGCTGTGGGCAGGCAGGAGCTCGGGAGCTCGGGGCCGAGCATCCGGTGTGGGTATCCCTTTGTTCCTGGGTTTGATGCCTGCTCGCGGAAATCGCGGAGGTGGCAGGGGCGGCGAGGCTACCTCTGGTTCAGAGGCGGGAGTAGGAGGTTCCGCGGAGGTGGAGGGTTCATTCTCCGGCTCCAAAACCGAGATGTCAGCTACTGGGCGTGTCTCTGCTTCTGAAGGAGACGCGGTACGTTTAGTTACCTTTGCAGGGGCTGGAGGTGGAGCCGGAGAGGGCGCGCGCCGTGCCGGTTGTGCCTGAGGTTGAGGCCTAGCCTGCATTTTAGGCTGTCTAGGTTGGGGCTGCATAGCTGGCTGCCGTGGCTTCGGGAGGGGCCCCTGCGGCTTTTCCTTCTGCAGGAGCTCCGCCTTATAGACCGGGCAGTTTACGTTACTCGCTGCGTGGCCTTGGCCACAATTGATGCAGCGAAATTTGGTTTTGTCTGCCACAGTGCAGGCCTGTGTTGAATGACCCAGAGAACATCGTAGACAGGCCGGGGCATTGCGGCAGACGTCGGTGTGATGGCCGAACCTCTGGCACCGGTGGCACTGCGCAAGCTTGCCCTGGGGTCGACTGGTTTCCACCCGGACGCGGAAGCCAAACAGCCGCGTCAGGTGGAAAATTTTGTCAGCAGCCTCGCCCTTCTCGAGCTGGAGACGGACGAGCGGGAGAGGTACTCGGGTTTCTGAGTGAGTGAACAGGCGGAAAATTGCCTGCACCGGGTACCCGAGGTCGCGGAGTTCCAGGAGGATCTCCTGAGGATCAGTGTGCGCGTCAAGCCCTCGCAAAATTACAGACAAGGGCTTGACCCGCTTAGGAGTGAAGGTGTGATATTGGAGGTTGTGTGCTTGGAGGAAGGCCTCGACCAAGCGATGGTCCTCGAGCTGGCGGACGACAATCCTTTAAATTTTTAATAATTTTCTCAGGTGTGAATTCTTTGAAAGAAACCAGGTCAGTAGAAGTTATTAATTAGAAGTAATTATAATAGTGGTTACTTGGTTAGTGAATATCCATTAGTTGTTGATGAAGTCTCGTTCTGGTGATGGAGATGGCTCGTAGATACATTCCGTAGTAAGTTGTTTTATCACTGCCACTTATCACTTTATTCTTCCGACCGCTCGCGTAAATGTTTGTATATGTGTGGGTAATTGAAGTTCAGTGTTCAATCAATGTTCTGTCTTACTGTGTGCTGTGTGTTCGTTTTAAAGTCAATATACATGTCTAGTTTCATTTGTCGCTGCTTCCACAAACGATCCTATAATTGATTAGTTTGTTTAATGTTTCGTGTTCATTATGTTGTTGATACACAATATTAAGTTCAAATAATTTGTATATCGTTAATTGATGCTGTCTGTTAGTTTAACGGTCTGATTGTTCACTTGGTGTAAATTTCACTAAGTCTGTTACTGCGCACTCCGGTAACGTTCCACTACCGCGATATGAATGTATTATTAAGTTTTAAGTTCCTTGTTATTTATCTAACTTCCGAATGATTTGAATAAACAATGGAAAGCTTATAATATACCGTCTCTCGCACTTGTAGTTAAACTACTTGATAATTGAAATGTAAACTGTCTGAAAATTCTAACTGTAAAACTTTAGTATAACTATTCAAAATTTAAGTGTTGACTGTCTGTCTGAAAATTGAATATCACTGTCTAAAATTTGAGTATGACTGCTTAAAAATTTGAGTATAACTGACTCTCCGTCTTCCTGGACAGCTAGTTTTATTAATTCGTCCCTACTCAAAATTTTGTCTCTGGCGCGCTTCACGCCCACTTCTTTTCGAGATTGGTCAGTTTTTGATTTTCTTGGAAAATACTGTCCCACTCTGTCAAAATCCTACGTCATAGTTCTTCCGATAGGTTCTTCGTCTCAGTTGCTATGGAAACATCCCTCACCGTCAAATTTCTCGCTGGCTGAAGGTCTCTGATAGGTCCTTAGGTCTCCCTGCTCTCTGGCTTGACGATCGTTGACCCGCTTCGAAGAAACTATGGCTATTAACAACTTGTCTATCAGCCTATTGTCTGAGTAAACTCTGCGTTTCTATAGATTCCCATTATCTATACTTACAGTCTTCCTGGCGTATTGTTCTATGCTCTTACCCCTTTTTTCTGGCTACTACTAATTTCGAACATCTGGTGGTCGTTGAAGTCACCCCAACTTTCCCTTCGTAAATTCTTGTCTGTCAATTAGACGATACCTCCAGCTGTGTAACATGACTTTAGTTTTTGTCAGCCTATCTTCCAGTATTGTTACTTAAGGTGCAGCGTATCCGTTTCATTGTAGTATGGAGCATCACTTGTTTTTGTCGCTTATCGTCTACTGACGTAACACGGCCACATCTGCTACAATTCTTGGTACGGGTGTGAATGTCCTCACTTACGTTGTTACAGCTGCGGAGAGCAATAATTCTGGACGAAACTTTCCCTGTCATCTTACGCCACCAAATTCTATAGTTGGATTGAACTTAATGCGTTTCTATTGTCAAGTCAGCAACGCTTCACTGACACCTTCTCATTACTCCTTATTTATTGCTCCACCATAAGTCGTTCACACTTGCCTCGTGTGAACGTACTCTGCCGAGGTGAAATTTAAAAATTTTAAAATTTTCTGCTCGTTACAACACAGATTGTTTGATACTTTTCAAATACGTTTAAAAAGTAGTAGCTGTGATGAGAACAGATATTTTTATAAAAACTAGACACTCTAAACAATTAGAAATATACAAACACACAAAAACAAATAAAAACGACATCCTAAACGAACAGACACAATTCAAATCGCACGCATTATTCGAACACATCTCACCACACACACACAGCTTCGATCTTTCGAAACACTATCTCGTCGCCAACAACAAGACGAACAGCGCTACTAACGACAGCCTCTGATGAAGCCTTCTATAGGTGAAAGCCGGTTTAGGCTGTAAGGTAAAACTTTACGTTTTTACTTATAAAAAACTTAGTGTTCCGAGTCGTCAATATTATAGTGATATTTAGATATTTTTAAATTCACACAAATTAATTCCAGATCTAAGGCGAATCAAATCTTTTTCTTTGTCATTAATTCAGAAACACATTGTAACTTTTTTGAAGGTATGTAGATTGTTTGGAAACATTTGGCTTTTTTAAATAGTCCAATGCTACAAGCTTGAATATCTGCCATGCTGTTTTGCATACTTCACAGCATGTTATGAAAAATTTTTTAAATATTATTCTTCATATAATACTTCCAAAATATTTTAGTTATTGAAGCAAAACATTTATAAAAAAATAATAGTGATACATTATTTTTAGTAATTAGCAAAAAAAGGGAATACTTATTAGAGGGTTTTAAACTATAAACAAACTGCCAGTACTTACAGATTCAACTGAATTATTGTTTAAAAAAAACATCCATGCCCTACTTGTACTCTCAAATTTACCTTTTCTTCAAAACACAAAGTAAACAAAATAAGTTTATATTCACACGAATTTAAATTATCTTCAAAACCCAATGTAAATTTAAAAAAGTTTATATTGTTACTGCCTCAATAACACTTAACTTAAAAACATTAATTTAAACAATCTTTAACTAGGAAACAATTAGTCACTGTAGGTATGTCCTCACTTAATGAAAGATAGGAACCAATGTAACTAGAATAATAAGGTAGGCCACTCCGGACAATTACGCTCCCATTGGTTGCTTCGCTCTGACGTCGCCGGGTGGAAGAAATACACGCGAGTCTTGATTTACCATGTAATCTTACCTGAGACAGTGTCCTACTTAGCATCTCTCTGCTGTTTACACGAAATATTAACAATAATTGTAACGAGCTATTCATATAGAAAAAGGATTAAACAACAAGATTAAATGGTTTGTGGCAAAAAATAATGGTAAAATCTATTTCTACATTTAATAGAAAAGTAAGCAAGTCTGTCCACATATAACATTGACAAAATGGCACAAGATGTAAAATTAAGTCAGAAAGGAGGCGATATTTTATATAGGCCTATATATATATATAATATGCCTGCATGCGTGCGTACGTGCACACGCGTGCGCGCATGAGTGCGTGTATAAACATTTCTATGTAGTATAATATATTTGAAACTAGCTTATCTACATTTTCACTGTTATAACGTTAAAAACTGAAGCTAGTACATTTAATTGTAAACATAAATACTTTTGTAAACGAAATGAAAATGGTTATTTAGTTGATACATACCTACATAGGTGACTTAAATTTTTGAAGATGAAGCTACCCAGAGCCGACTCTTTGTTGCTGCATACTTTTCAAGTGACTTGAGTTTGAGCTGTTTGTTCAGATGGCAGATTCTGATGAATGTTCTTGTCCTGACGTACAGACAAATGACTTTCTCGTCCACTTCTGGAAATTTAGATTTGAGTAAGGTGGCCAAATAAGAGATAACTTTCACTTGTTTTGATACTGTAAGTCCGTGGAAAGAACTAAAAACTATCTCAAACTGAATCAGTTTTTGTAACCACTCGTCTGACGGATGGGTAAGCCCCCTCTTTGATATAATCGATATCCAGTCATGACTATGTTCCCCGGAAAGACACAATGTTTCGCCTCTCACACCTAGACTTTCATCAATGAAGGGGCACTTGAATACGATGTACCCGGCCAGATATTTTAAGACATCTTGAGGAACATCGTTGTCACTTGCAGACTGGGCGAAGTCCTCTGTTTTTAACAATTCTGCTTCGTCGGTGTCATTATTCGGAGAACTTGGTATTAATGTCTATGCATAGTTCATTGGTAACAAACTGGATGAAATCCTCGTCAGAGTCATTTGATTCCATAACTTCGGTGGAATGAATGCTACCATCCTCAGCCTCAGCCACAGACGCACTTCCAGATAACTGTATATCGTCCGTGCTACCCGTTAAAAGCAAGAGCCGAATTCTGTTGCGCACTTCAAAGGGAGTGGGATTATTATAAAAGACGCCTAATCCCCGAATTCGTGAAAAAAATTTTCTAGGCAATCTTGATTGAATCTAGCGGTCAAAATGTACGTCACCCCATGAATCATTGTCATTTGTTTATAAAGGCCGAACAATGAATTTAAAGATATAACAAAACCTTTCTGAAAAGATAGTAAATTTTTTTACTTGCTACTCGCATGTTAGTTATTACTTCCAAAAACCTTTTTAAAGTATTTTCTTGGCTCCTTAAATTCATGCCATACGCACTTCTGAGGGGCGTTTTCTGGTCTTTTGGAAGTCTCGTTTAAAACATCAAATGCATCGTTTACCAGTTCGATGAAACTGCTTTCCCGCTCTTTATTTGCAACATATTTCAGCGCCTTTGCTGTACGATTAGAAAACAACTGTGCAGCAAATCTTACATTTTGACAAGATCGACCAGTTACGTTAAGGCGTATCTGACTAATATTGGGTAAAATCGTCAATTCTCCTTTCTGTTGCTGTAACAGATTTTCGAGTGTATCCTTTTTAAGCTCAGTGCCGTCGCAAAGTAACAACCCATGGTCTAGAAAATTATTCCTAAGCAGCTTCAAAAGATGAGGTATGTCACAGAAAACCCGCACCTTATCGTTTGCAGTTGGGTTAATGAAGAAATTTTTTTCTGTGTTTACCCAGAAATTCCTTCCAAACTTTTGAATTCTTTCCCCCCATATCACACGTCACAGCCACTACATGAATATTACTGCTCTCAACGGCACTGATAATGCTTTTTAGCAATACATCTGTCATGGTCACATCAAAATCATAATAAATGGGTTGCTTCCACTTGGCAAACAGACCTCTAATCATGACCACCTGAACATTACTGTGGGGCCCCAGAATTACGTCATCTGATGAATCGTAGCACACACGTCCATCAATATTCATTTCATCGAAAGAAAGGACAAATTCTCTCAAGTTCTGTAAAATTTGTAGACTTAGCTTTCATTAAAGACAAAACTTCCTGAAGGATGCCTCGCCTGCATTTAAACTGTCGTGTCCACTTTTGGAGAGTAGAACGAGCAGGTAAGGGGACATTGCGTTTTCTTAAGTAATTGTAGGTCTTCATTGAAAGTGCTCTTATCGTGAGTGCATTCGCGATATCTTCTGATGACCACTTAACCCTCTTGTCTTGTAAAAGACATCGAATCTGGCCTGGAGTGAAGTCACTTATAAAGGATATCTTTTATGTCTTGATTTAATGTTCTCCGTGTTGTTTTGCACGGGAATGCCTTCTTGAAAGACGCTACATATCTTGGTCTTTTGAGTGTTGTTAGAGCAGCTTGCGTTTGTTTTAGTGCGAGTAGATTTAGGGCATTTTTATTTTTTTAACTGTAAAATTTCTTCTCGAAGTTTTGCTATTTCTATATCTTTTTGTATGTCCTGATTTGTCTCAGTGTTGTTGTAGTACGCCTATAAACCCAGAATCAATTTAGGAACAAGGAGGAAACTTATAGCCTGAGTTATGTTGGCTAATAAAATTTGACTAAAATAATATTACAATGTTTAAACTGAGCACATACACACCTGAGTTGTGTCTCGCTTGAATCTGAGTTGCCGTGCCAATTTGCAATGTACTGGGATGGAATAGCTTTTAACCGCAGAATTTTTCTTGTCGGTAAACTAAGAAGTTCATTTTTCATATCCCTTTCGTAATCTTCTGGGAGAAAGTGCTGAGAACACACTCGGGCAATATTAACATTAAATTTATCAGTTCGTTTACAGCGAGAAAGCCACACACGTTTCAGCTCTTCGCTTTTTGGAAACCGTTGGTATATGGTACCAGGTTCCTTAAAGCAACGATTATGACACTGTGCAACAGCACAAGAGGCATTACTACTGCTACCACTTTTATTCATTTCAAACTATACGTATATTCCAATGTGTAACATAAGATAAAATCACAACACACACTGATACAATACAAAACAAAAATACAATGACGCTACAAAAATTAAATTGTTTAGACTCAAACAATTATAATGAACAAAAACGATACTCAAAAAGAACGCACTGTACAAAATTCTGTTAATTCTGACCACAATTAAATACCTAATCTCCCTTTGCAATTAAACTCAAACGCTATACTGTGTAGCTCTTCCACCAGGTGACGTCACGCGTCAACAACAGCTGATTGCTAGGTTAGCGCGGGAAGCCGGAATGGCCCCCCCTGGATAGGAACAACTGCACTAATTCAACTGTAGAGAGGAGCATGTCACCACAGGAAAAGAGCCTGTTGAAACAGGCTTGGTGAGCCATGTAAATTATCAGCACCACAGCTGAGCTGCTGATAATTCACCAAATCAGAGTACTGAGATTAAAATCTGGGTATCGTACTGAGCTTTTAAATATTACTTTTAGTTACCCTCATTATTACATTTCAAACTTACTAGTATGTCTTTGAGTTGTTTTTATGCAGTAGGTATAGGCGTATTGTTTATAAGTTTGTAAAAGTTATAAAAAATAAAAAGCAAACTAAATTTTAACTTTCCCACGGACTACCTATTTAAAAGCAGTATAGTTTTTTTAGATAGGCCTATATAGTTCTTTATTTTGTATTGTAATTAAACATGTTAAAAAGCCATCTATATTTTTTAATTATCTAATAGCCTATATATTTAAGAGTATTTTAAAACAAATTTGAGCATTCTATCATGTCTGAGACTAGATATTGTGGTTTTTGTAAAATAAAACACCTGTTTCTAAACTTTCTAAAAAATTATATTTAAATATTTTTAGTTTTTTGAGGGATTGAAATAGGTTAATAAGAGCATTTTTCGCTGCTTTTAGGTATAACACACAAACTTCCTGCAAAATTTCATGATGATATCTTGAATAGTTTTCAAGAAAAATATTTTTAAATTTGTGAGTGCACGTTGCTTCGGCACGATTTCCGAGGCTTCGGATAGCACCAAATTAAAAAAACTAAAAAATTAATAAAAAAAACTATAAATGATAGAGAAAAAAATTTCAGGTGTTATCAGGATAGTAATAGAATAAATTGTGCCAAGTTTCATCAAAATCTGAGGAGGTGGGTGTCAAATTAATTTTTTATTGTGTGATTTGACATGGGTCACCATTGGTAATTATCGGCTTTCTATCCTTTGCTGGTATTGAAGTGAAATATTTTTTTTCTATTCTATGTTATATAAACACGCAAAAAATAATTTTAAACGGCGGTTGAAGCTATTTATGAAGTAAAAAAATGAAATAAATACTCCCATAAGCGCGCATGGAAAGTGAATGACCGTCATATTAACTGAATAGTTAATGGTATCACCACAGTTGGGGGACGGCGCACTAATGCACAGCGAATGAAGAGTTATGCCGTCATGCATGGATTACCTATCACTGCAGTTCAATTTGGATGTGGTTCTTTGTTGTGTGTTGATGACATTATCCACAAGCTAGAAGAATTATTCGATTGTAAGTTAAAATGTCTTCCGTTACAGTAAAAAGTTACCAAGGTTTCCTGTTTACTTTTTATTTACATTTTAATGTCTGAATTAATAAATCCAACTTTCACATCAGCATATATAAATGTAAGACTTTTTTCAGGCCTGCATATGCTGTAAACACAACATAATGTCTTTACTAAGCTTGGAGGTTGGTAGCTCTAAAGGTGCCACTAATTTAATGTATGTGGATTTAACCAGTATAAGAGTGTGTTATAAGTGTACTGAAAGTAATGGCATAGTCAAATATTGTTATACAACGTACAGGACAAGTTCAAGACTAAATGTAATATTATTATAGCTTACATAACCCACACCTGGGCAAACATAACCTCACCTTGCCTGCATAACTGACTACTACCATAAGGTGACTAATAACTATAAATATGAAATAATGAAACATACAGATATTCAACAGAATACGGAAAATTGCTGTTAGTGGCATTTATGGGAAGTATCAGTAGATGAATATATTTTTAGGCATGTGAATATAAGTAAATTTGTTGTGATAATGTTTTCACAACGATTCAATTCACATTAAAAAATTAATTGTAGTTATTCAGGTTAACGACAATTTGAAATGACAAATGAATTTATTACAGCTTACAAATGAAAACAAGAAAATTATGATGCTCACTATATTATTATTGAAACGATTTATTATATAATTTGTATTGAACTGAACTAAAGCAAATAAAACTTTTTGTAGACTTCCAAACAAAATAAAACTTTCAGATTCTGAACACTTTTTGTTTAGATATTATTGTCAGTATATGTTTTATGTATGTAATAAATACCCAGTTTTAGTTAAGTCAATGTGTTTAATGTAAAGCCAGTGCAGTTCAGCTTGAACAGTAACAGTAACGGAGCCATGTTATATTGTGCATGAAATAGCTTTGTGGCGGAGGCGGCATAAAGTAGTTTTATAGTTTCTTGTAAGAAATTTATTTAAAAACGGATTGTATATAATATTTCTGGTTTGGTCAGTACTGTATTGTATTAAGCCAGTACATGACATTAGATATTAAAATACACAAAGTAAACTAAAAATCTATTACATAAATGTGTATGTTAACCAACTACTGAATATTATTATTTGGCCATGCACAGCCATTTATTATAGCCTAAACAAACAGTTCAACGTAAACATAATATGATTGCAAGGTGGATATCCCTATTTTCATTATGTTAAATTCTGAAATTGAGATGGATTTTCAAAGAAATAACAAAATATAAAATTTAATTTTGTTTTTAATCCTACAATATCTTTCATATAACATCAGTATCAGTATTGACACTTGGGAATGCACAAGAAATTCAGATTTGGTGCTCTTTCACTTTGCCATTCATAGCTGATGTTAAGATGTCCTTCACATACCAACAAATAAATGTTGCCAATTCTTATCAGCTTACAAAAATGTCTCTTTTCAGTGATATCTCTTTGGATCTGTTAGCTGTTTTTGTATGTGGTTTGTTTTAGTAATGTGTTATTAGGCTGTCAGAAATTATATCAGTGACATGAATATCATTAATGTTACCCTTCATGTTACTGGAAAACTCTTCAAATTGGTCTCAGCGGATCATGAATTCAATCAGTCCCAGTTTTCCTTTTTATATGCAGTTTACAAACTATAAAATATTGTTCCATTGTCCATTTGGGGAAAACATTTTCCAGGAATCATCAGTATAGTTAGCACTGTAGGTTGAATGCTCTTCTGTACGTTAGCTCATTCCAATTACATGTGCAGAAGTAATGTGACTTTTCCTCTACATAAGTGTTCTCGGTATCTCCTGTCAGCCAAGAACACTTTATTGTATTAAATGAAGTACCTTGCCCACACAAAGGTAAGGCATCCTCATTGGTTAAACTGAGGTCTGACAATGGGAAGACATTATTTATTAATCAAGACATGTGCATTTAATCTAAAAGTGTCCTTAATCAGATGTTATTCTTGTGGTAACGTGTGGGTGTTTAGTCTTCATTGACTGCCAACTTGTTTTCATTTGTTTCAGGTGTTAACAAGATCAATTTATATACATCATCTGTCAAATGGAAGAGATCAAATTTGAGGACAAGGTATAAAGTTTAAAAATAAAAATATATTTTTTGCTGTTTAATGTATGTATTAAATTGATACACGTGTTATATACACGTATCGTATACACACAATCATTTCTTACATTAATAGTAGTTTATTTATCATCATATTGATTTGTAATTAATTGCTGTACAGAATATGATTTAGCCTATAGCCTACATGTATTCTGTTGTGTAGGGTTCGCATTGACAATATGCATTTTCCATAACCTCCTAACTTTCAAGCAATTCTCTTCCTTCCTCGTCCAATTTAGACTTGTAGTCTGTTTGTTAGTTGCAAAGTAGCTTTAAAACTTTTTTTTTTATCTGCCAGTCCTCTGCCTTTGTGTTGACCAATTATGTCAACATACTCATACTATTCTATCATCACTCATTCTCTTGTATTGTCCACTCTGGTAGTCCTGTCCTCTGCAAGTCTTCCTGGTATTCTCCTGAACTCCATACTTATGACCTCTCATTTCGCTGTTTTCACTTGCATTGTCTCACTCCCAGTTTCTGCAGAATACATCAGTATTAGATGTATTATATGTTTTATGTTATACCTTGTATGTATTATTAGTATTATATGTCTAAAAGTCAATATTAGACATGTAATTGATGTACATATTGAAACCATTGTGTTTCGTCTCAAATGTTTGTTAGCCAGATAGTAAGAGCCAGGCACACAACTGACTATTCTATGAGCGATCATGACTTGCATTTGAATTTTTTATCGGACCACCTGCTCCTGTGCCAAGTGGGGGGAATCCAAAATTCACCATTTATTGCCCACTTTTAATGTTGTAACCGTTAGCTATACAATTGCCTCCTTCAGATTTTATGTACACGACCTACCTGTTCGTGGGGAGTGAGGTTAACCCTTCTTACTAAGCCACTGCTCTCAAGATTAGTTATAAACAAGTCAGTCAAGGACACGGTAGGAATGCTGCCTTTAACTGTATAATTAACAAACTGTTAATGTAGAAAGTGTGTTGATAAGTTTACACTACAGTAGACAGATAATTAATTACATTTGACTTAATTAAATTGTTATCTTACTTTAACATCATTAAAATTCATTATCACCTCATCATAACTAATAATCTTTAATGCAACAATATATGATGGAAATCCGTTTGAAACATGGCTTTTTCTAGATAAGATCTTTTATCCTTTCATATACCTTACAGGTATATACTAGAGCAATTTGAAAAGTTCATGGCCTAATAATAAAAGACATACCAGTATTTTTTCATTTTGGAATCACTTTTCATATTTCAGCATAGTCTCCACGTAGTTGAACACATTTGGTTTAGTGATGCTCCAGTGCTTTTATCCCATTCAGAAGTTTGATTGTTCTAGGTCCTCTGATAACTGTTTACTGCCGCTTTCAGTCATCTCCGGAAAAATCACTCCCTCCCCAGGGAATTTCTGAGTTTTGGGAATAAATAAGATTAAATAGAGCTAAATCAGGCAAGTGAGTGTGATGTTGCAACAGATTGTATTTCAGCTCAGCGATTGTTTGCCTTAAAAACAATGCTTGTCTGAGGTCTTCCATTATCCTACTACAAAATTATCTATTTATATACTAAACCTGGCCCTTTTTTACAATTATTTTCATTTATTTGGTCTAAAAGGTTAGAATATCACTCTTTATTTTTTGGCACGTACATGATAATCTTTTAACAACATTCTCTTAGCCACTCAGAAAATTAAGTCATACCTTTCCAACAGACAGAATTGACTTTCCTTTTTTTTTTGTTTACATGACTGTAATTAACAATACTGCAGACCAACAGGTTGCTTTACAACTGTTCTTGAGGCAAATGTGGTGTCACCTGATGTGTCTGACATGTATCTCAGACTCTTCGTATCTTCTTCTTCTTTTTCTCTTCCTGAACCACCTTCTTTATCTGTGAGAGCTTACAGCATCCCACAACCGAACAGTCAACCTGAGTAGAGGTTGTCAACGATAGAGAAGCGTATGCGCAGTGAAACACGGAGTGGAGTAGTGGGGGGAGTGTGTATACCTACCAATGTTGTTGTGTACCCCCACCTTTCTCCCTACCGGCACAAATTGAGCTTCTCTAATGTTGACAATCTCTACTCTAGATTCTTGCCTTCCTCTGCAGTACTTCCCACTCACTGGGCGCCCATCAGCAAAGTCATTACTGGGTCTCAACCAATAGTGACCCACCATACTGTCTCATCTTCACAAACCTCTCCATTCACCCATTGTTTCCAGAACCTGTTCATTTTTGTTTTCTAATTACTTTGTCCAACCAGTATATTTTTAATATTCTCGTACAGCATCAGTTTTCAAATGTTGTGTTTGTGTCTTTCACTTTTCCCTATTGTCTAGGTTTCACAATATGCAGCTTCTATAATAGCATGCTGCAAACATATAATTTGAGGATTTTCTTCTTAATTTAGAATCCAGTATTTGACAGTAGCAAATTTGTTTCTCCATTTGGCCTGTGCTCTGACACTGATTCCTCTCAGTTATCTTTACGAGTTTTAATATTTACCTATTTTTGTTCCTGATTCTCCTCTTCCCACCACTAATTTTTTTTTATATTCAATAGTGTTCTTAATTTACCTTGATTTCTGTGAGTAGAAACCATACCATCAGTAATACTTAACTCTTATACTCTCCATGAAATGTTATTATGGTCTTGAACATCTTTATGGTTTCCTTTACAGCCTCTTATAAAGCATTCTCATATAATGGTAATGACTTTGTATGAGACAGTAAATTTTAATTCCTTGTTATTTGTAGGATGTTTTAACGGTCAGTGTAAAGAAAGAAGCAGATCCAGAAGAGGCTGAGACTGAACAGGTTATGTGCATAACCATTATTTAACCCATACTAATGTGTTAGGTTGTTCCGTGTCATGTACCACTAGAGATTTGGATCACATTCGTTTGTAGATATGTAATTAAAAATCAACAGAATACACAAACTGAATCATAGTGTTGTATACATGTAAACTACTTGAGATTAAGTAAGTAAAATCACCTCTTTATATAGTACTCTATAAATCACTGAGATGACAAAGTGAATTTTATAATTGTTCAATTTGCAGGATGAATTCCCAGTTATAAATTCTGTCGTAAAAGGAGAACTGCATGTAAAAGAAGAAATCATTATAGAAGAGAATGAACAGTTTGTTGATCAGGTATTATACATAGTTATAAATTTGTTTATAGTAACAAGCATTTATTGTTATAAAGAACGAGATTGTTGGATCATGGCACATCCATGATAATCTCTTAACAACATTCTCTTAGCCACTCAGAAAATCAAGTCATACCTTTTCAACAGACAAAATAGACTTTCCTTTTTTTTTGTTTACATGACTGTAATTAACAATACTGTAGACCAACATGTTGCTTTACAGCTGTTCATGAGGCTAATATGGTGTCACCTGTAGTGTCTGACATGTTCCTCAGATTCTTCGTATCTTCTTTGACTCTTCCTGAACCACCTTGTTTATCTGTGAGAGCTTACAGCGTCCCACAACTGAACAGTCAACCTGGGTACTCTAGTCTCTGCCTTTCTCTGCAGTACTTCCCACTCACTGGGCGCCCATCAGCAAAGTCATTACTGGGTCTCAACCAGTAGTGACCCACCACACTGTCTCATCTTCACAAACCTCTCCATTCATCCATTGTTTCCAGAACCTGTTCATTTTTTATATACTTTTTTAGCGTACCGTGTCACTTATTTTAAATAATTATATAGTTACCTTTTATATCCACTTGTGACACAAAGTTTCGTCAGTTATGACGCATTTCGGGACTAAGTCCCATCCTCAGATAACACTGTTTTAATATAAAAAACTAATACATTATAAAATCGTAACCATGATTATGGTTGTGTCAATAAAATAAAATAAAATAAAACTTCAAATCGTATGTGAATTGTTATACGAAGCACGGCTGGAGCTCCCGCATGCGTTCACCCTCAACCGCGATCGTCACGCGACTGGTCAAAGATTAAATCCAAACCGATGGCAGTGTCGAACAGGTAGTTCGATGCAAAATTTATCTGATCATTCAATAAACTGTTTTTGGTGGTACTATTTTTTATAGCTTTATAAATTTCAAATTCCTCCAGACTATCCATCCGTTTACCTTTTTTACAAAAATGTAACACTGTTAAATTTTCTTCAAAGCTCGTATATTTATGTCCGCTTGATATTAAATGTTGTGCAAAATTGGATTTATTATTACTTGGCTTGGGAATATGTTCTAAAAATCTTGTATAAAAACATCTGCCCGATTGACCGATGTAGAACGCTTCACAGCCATCACATTTTATTTTATATACTCCAGATTTCTTTTTTAAAGGTACTGTGTTTTTGTTTTTGAAATAATTTCCCAAGTTATTATTTGTTTTAAATGATAAGATATAGTTGTTACCTTTGAGAACGGGTCTTAAAATATTTGGCATAATACCTGTGAAATTAGCAGAAAGATATTTACAATTTTTATTACTTGTTTTTATACAGTTTGAATTTTTATTTTCTAAACCTTTTCTATGTTTATTTATTATTTTGTCTACTATTGTAGATTTATACCCGTTGTTTATAGCTATTTGTTTGATAGTGCTAACCTCATTCAAGTAGTCAAGTTTGAGGTTGTAACCTCATTAACTGACGCAGAAACAAAACTTATCAGCAAAGGTCTAAATTACAATTTTCCCCCCAACCTCAAAAATAAACATAACTTAATTAAAGAAATAATTGAAGCCGAGTCAGTGATAAAAAACATTCCTGACCCAGATAAACAAAATGAAATAAGAGTATTGGTAAACAATAAGTTTAATAAAATCATTAAAAACAAGAACAATAATCATATACAAAATAAAGTTAATTACACTAAAGCATATCATGAACAACGTATAGCTATACAACTAAATAAAAAACTTTCTAATAATAATATTTACATAACCAAGGTAGATAAGGGAAATTCTATAGCCATGCTGAAACTTGAAGAATATACACAAAAAGTATACAGCTTTATAAATGACAACAATATTACTAAGTTGACGTCTGACCCCACTAAGAAATACACTTTAGAACTGAATAAAACAGTAAATAAATGCACACAATTATTTGATAAACGCACACAGTCCTCACTAAAACCAATAAATGCTAGTGCGCCTTGTTTAAGAGGTCTTCCGAAAGTACATAAACAGAACACTCCAATTAGACCTTTGGTTAATTTTACAACTGCCCCCGGTTATAAAATAGCAAAAACTTTAGTAAAAATCATCAGAGAGCATACCAACTTAGAAAATAATCGAAGTGTAAAAAGCTATAAAGATTTTATCAAAACAGTAAACCACGTTACAATTCAACCAAACGACAAGCTAGTATCATTCGACATAGTAGATTTATATACTAATGTGCCCATTGATGAAACATTAACTTTACTCAGACATAATTTAATGAATAAAGGTTCTTTGGAAATACAGAAAGTTGACCAACTGATGATACTAAAAATCATTCTTAATCAAAACTATTTTTCATTTGAAGATACATATTGTCAGATATTTTGTTTTCATAACAATAGATAAACTCACCCTATCTCTACTTCATTATCTCTAATAGAGTGCACTCCCATTACCTGTTTCAAAGTACAATTCACATTGTAATCAGCAATCATAATTAGAGCGTTTTTCTTTCCAGTAGTGTACGGTATATCGTGCAGTTCAGTTCTTTTTGGTTTTATTCACGCATACCGCAAGAATAGAAAGACTATTCACCGCTATTGTTATTTTACTTAGTGCTTATTTCATGTGTTTATTTGATGTGTTTAACGTTTGTTGGAATATTATTGTGAAGTTTAGGACTGCATAAAAAATCACCAAAGTGTTGCTTACAACGGGACATTTACAACGCACAAGGACAAGGTCAGTAAACGCTTAATATTTATGCATTGTTGATTACATGAGAATAAATCCTTTTAACTATTTAGTTTTACAATATACAGTCCACTGCTAATAAAAAAGAACCCCACACATATTATAAACAGAATGAAGGCCTTGCCATGGGATCTCCACTTTCTGGCATCCTGGCAGACCTATATTTAAACCATTTCGAAAATACAAAAATTTTAAAAGATAATTATTTTGCCAATAAAATCATCCATTATTCCAGATATGTAGATGATACCTTTATTATTTTTAACGGGAATGCCAGACAAATAGAATTATTTAAAAATTACTTACACAAAATTCATAATAAATTAAAATTTACTATGGAGATCGAAAACGACAAAAGCATCAATTTTCTAGACTTAACTGTATCGCATAACGGGAATAATTTAAAATACAAAATTTTTAGAAAACACTAATACTGACACAGTAATACACTACGATTCACATCATCCCGTTACACAAAAAATGTCAGTATTTAACAGTCTTGTCAACAGACTTTTAAATGTTCCCCTCGAAAAGGAGGACTACTTGAATGAGGTTAGCACTATCAAACAAATAGCTATAAACAACGGGTATAAATCTACAATAGTAGACAAAATAATAAATAAACATAGAAAAGGTTTAGAAAATAAAAATTCAAACAGTATAAAAACAAGTAATAAAAAATGTAAATATCTTTCTGCTAATTTCACAGGTATTATGCCAAATATTTTAAGACCCGTTCTCAAAGGTAATAACTATATCTTATCATTTAAAACAAATAATAACTTGGGAAATTATTTCAAAAACAAAAACAAAGTACCGTACCTTTAAAAAAGAAATCTGGGAGTATATAAAATAAAATGTGATGATTGTGAAGCGTTCTACATCGGTCAATCGGGCAGATGTTTTTATACAAGATTTTTAGAACATATTCCCAAGCCAAGTAATACTAAATCCAATTTTGCACAACATTTAATATCAAGCGGACATAAATATACGAGCTTTGAAGAAAATTTAACAGCGTTACATTTTTGTAAAAAAGGTAAACGGATGGATAGTCTGGAGGAATTTGAAATTTATAAAGCTATAAAAAATAGTACCACCAAAAACAGTTTATTGAATGATCAGATAAATTTTGCATCGAACTACCTGTTCGACACTGCCATCGGTTTGGATTTAATCTTTGACCAGTCGCGTGACGATCGCGGTTGAGGGTGAACGCATGTGGGAGCTCCAGCCGTGCTTCGTATAACAATTCACATGCGATTTGAAGTTTTATTTTATTTTATTTAATTGACACAACCATAATCATGGTTACGATTTTATAATGTATTAGTTTTTTATATTAAAACAGTGTTATCTAAGGATGGGACTTAGTCCCGAAACGCGCCATAACTGACGAAACTTTGGTTCACAAGTGGATATAAAAGGTAACTATATAATTATTTGTTCAGTTTTGTTTTCTAATTACTTTGTCCATCTAGTATATTTTTAATATTCTCCTACAGCAGCAGTTTTCAAATGCTGTGGTTGTATCTTTCACTTTTCCCTATTGTCTAGGTTTCACAATATGCAGCTTCTATAATAGCATTCTGCAAACATATA
The DNA here is from genome assembly GCA_034769895.1 of Magicicada septendecula. Lineage (NCBI taxonomy): Eukaryota > Metazoa > Arthropoda > Insecta > Hemiptera > Cicadidae > Magicicada > Magicicada septendecula. Next base: position 135,095,841 of record CM068373.1, on the reverse strand, counting down.
ATTTGAGGAATTTCTTCTTAATTTAGAATCCAGTATTTGACAGTAGCAAATTTGTTTCTCCATTTAGCGTGTGCTCTGACACTGATTCCTCTCAGTTATCTTTACCAGTTTTAATATTTACCTATTTTTGTTCCTGATTCTCCTCTTCCCCCTAATAATTTTTTATAATATTCAATAGTGTTCTCAATTTACCTTGTTTTCTGTGAGTAGAAACCATACCATCAGTAACTCCCAGTGGGGGCGCTAACGAAACGGGGGCCCCCCGCGAAACTTATTAGGGGGCCCTATAAAAATGGTTAAATTTTGTATACGTAATAGGGGAAAACACTCAAATGAGTTTCTATTTACGTGTGTTTCACAACAATGGTCTGTGAATACTTTCTCGTCTATCACAAAGCGTTTGCAATTTGCAAAGGATGTTTTACACGTATACAAACTCTTAAAATTCATTGTTGCTAAATAGACAAAGTTCTATACAAACTATAAAAAACCAAAATAAAAAGAATTATTTATTTTTACGTCAAAGATCTAAATTCAGACTATGAAACAGTACCGCACACAGAGTGTTAAAAATTTATTATTTAAAAACGAATATCAAAGTAACATTCTAGCTTTTTTCAAACATTTATATTAGTTTGTAACTGAATTTGTGAAATTCTTGAATATACTCTACACACGTTCTCCTTAAGTCTAATCCAATTCAATAACACTCTAACTCAAGTAATGTACAATATTTACAGATGAGGATCAACCAAAGTTCACTGTTTTCCTAAGCCTAGTCTTCTTTTTTTAATAGCTAAGAACTTTTCAACCACTTCGTTGATATTAGTTTTCTGTGTCTCTTCATGCTCAATGCTTAACAGTGCCAAGTCACTCAACCGAGTTTGGGCCATGGCACTTCTTAAGTATGACTTAATTAATTTAAGTTTTGAAAAGCTTCTTTCCGCTGTAGCTGTTCTGACAGGTATGGTTAAATAAAGCTGCAAAGCTGTAGTTAAGTCTGGGAGGCAGCTGTTTTCTTCAACCAGTAAATTCATCATTTCTCGAATGCTTTTCTTGTGTACAATTTCTTTGGCCATCAGAGCTTTGAAGGATATTACTTGGTCAGGCAGTGATGTGGAAAGGTCACCAGGATACACATTTACCAGAGCCTTACTTTTCTCCACTATTGTCTCTTGTGAGAAGTTTACTAAATTCTGAGGCGTCAGGAATGAAAACCTATCATCAATGCAACGCAATCCTTCGAATCTCATTTGTAGCTGAGCTATTACAATATCTAGTGTTGCATTGAAAACTTTTACTTCAAATGACTTCACTGGGTCGTCAATTCTATGGTCAACTGATAATTCAACAAAGAAGCGTTTTACAACTCGCTTACGCTTATTTTTCATGTTACAAGTTATGTCCCATGACTGGGCCAACTGTTTAGCACCAGCAAGAAAGCCGGCAAAGTCCTTTCTTAAAACTTTTAACTCATCACAAGCGCGGCTTAGAAACTGCCACGCTCTGCCTAGGTCAACAGTTGGCCTCTGTAGTGCTTTTGAAGTTATATTTACATTCTCTAAAATCTTAGTTTCAAGGCAGAGCACAAGAATAAATTCAAAGTTTTCCAGGTGGTTTCTAATTGCTAATGCTTCTTCTGCCTCGGGGTTTTTTGAGCTGTATAGAATAATTTCTGTCAAACACTTAATCACAATTTTGAAATCATTTCTTAAAGCTAACAGACAGTCGTGTCTAGAAGACCACCTTGTTGGACATAGCTTTTTTAAAGTTAGATTTTTGGCAGAGCTGTCTTCTTTAACGGCAGTGTTAAGTTCTTGCCATCTATGTAAGCTTTCACTGAAAAACACATAAGTTTTCTGTACTATGTCATAAAATTGTCTTATTTCAGAAATATTTGATACTGAATCATTGATCACCAAGTTCAGGTTATGTGCAGCACAGTGTACGTAATCCGCGTTTGGGACTATATCCATAATTCTTTTCTGTAACCCAGAGTATTTCCCGCTCATTGTTGCTGCACCGTCATAACCTTGACCTCCACACTTACTAATGTCAATTTCATTTGTTTTCAAAAAGTCTAAAATCTTACTTTGAAACCCCTCACTGTTGGGATCCTTTATTTCTTGAAATCCCAAAACGGACTCACTAATCACAGTTTTATAATTGCCAGGAGATTCTTCTACTATGTTAATGTATCTGATTACAACACTCATTTGGTCAATCTTAGAAATGTCTTGTGTGCTATCAACAATTATAGAAAAAAAAGGAGACGAGTGAATCTGTTTTAGTAAGGGAGTCAATACTGATTTTCCTAGCAAGTTAATGATTTCATTTTAAATGTCATAGTGGAGGTATTTTGATCTGGTTTTTCCATTTTCTAAGTGTGCACTAAGGAGAGAATCGTAGCGAGAAATTAAAGATAATATGTTCAAAAAATTTCCACTTTCAGGATTTATTTCATGTAATGATTCTCTATGGCCATGACACGGCAATGAACACAGTGCCATGGTTCGAATGACATCCACAATCTGTATGAAAATATCTTTCCATTTTTTCCGCTCATCGGAAATTTGATCAGCTACCGTTTTACTCTTTTTCCAAGTGGCATACGTGAGACGAGATTGTAAATGAGCATTGCTACTTGCATGAACTTTAATTTTTTTTCTGAGACCTTTCCAATCTCTAATATCGCCTTCACGCCAGCTTTGGACATCAGCACTTTGGCTGAAAAGCCAACATGGTAAACAATAGACTCCATCTAGATTACGAGAGTAACAAAGCCAAAACCTGTGAACAATTTGGCCTGCTGCAGTTTTGAAAGAATAATATGCTGTACTGAAAGACCGCTTAGAAACGGAATCCTTCGGGAAAGGACCCTTTGTTTGACAAAGTTCACTTAACGTTATTAACTTTTTCACCTCGTCTGTCATTGTAGCTTGATTTTTATAGAATGCAATATCTGTCTCAAAACTTTGGCAGTTTGGATCGGAAGGGCCTGCTAAACTAGTTTTATTTGCGTGATTACTTATAACTTCAGTTGGTTCAAACTGATTTTCTGGTCCAGGTATGTCTTCAGACTGGCGAACACATTCAATGCCTAGCAGTTGTTCTTCTTGTTCATGTTGCAGTTGCTTATTTGTTTCCGTAGTTGTATCACTTGTATCCGACGGACTAATGTTTAAATCAGGTTTATTGTCACTGTCACAATCAACTTCAAGTCCGATTTTTGTTTCTTTTTCATTACTTGCACTTGACCCGGGTTTGGGTTGTTCAACTTCACATTTTGATGATTTTTTTAAAAACTGGTCGAGTTTTGAAAGTTTACTTTTAGATTCTTCTCGTTGTTTTTGCAGTTTCCTTTTTGTAGCACCACTTAAATATTCACGCTTACTTTCCATTTTATAAACTCTGTCTCTAACACTCTAACTCTACACAAAATACAAAAACTAAAATCAAATGTTAAGTCATTAAACTTAAACGGCACTAAATTACGAAATGAATGCAATACAGTACTATCGCGCAGGAGATGCGACGCACTACTGAGTACTGAACTACATTGTGTTGTGTTTGTTTACGTCTCCTCAGTGCCGAGTGACTCATCGCACGGACGTACGGGCACCACAAGAGATAAGATAAGCTTCGCTTACAAACTACAAACAGTAATGAATTATGAAAAATATCCGGGCTGTTTGGCCGTGGTCCATGGTTAAAAACAAAACCAAACGTTTCGGCAGCTCCACTGGCTGCCATCATCAGTGGAATAAGATTTCTGCACTTGGGGTGTTTACGTGCAGGCCCACAGTACTGTGGTATAGACTGATACTATGGTTTGGTTTTGTTTTTAACCATGGACCACGGCCAAACAGCCCGGATATTTTTCATAATTCAAGTGACACCGGCCGTGAAAGCCTAAGGTACAAACAGTAATGTCATTTCGGAAAACGTAGTTTTTTTTGCATGTCTATACACTGAAATAAAATGTATATTTCGTATTTTAAATACAAATTTGCCGGTAGTCGGACCCCATTAAAACTTTTTTCCTATTATAGCTCGTTACATATTTTTTTCCAAGGGCCAGAGTGGCGGGGCCCCCCAGAGGGTTGGGGCCCCCGCGCCGCGGGGGCCTTATCGCCGCCACTGGTAACTCCTAACTATTATACTCTCCATGAAATGCTATTATGGTCTTGAACATCTTTATAGTTTCCTATACAGCCACTGTAGTTTCCTATAATGGTAATGAATTTGTATAAAAGTAAATTTTAATTCCTCGTTATTTGTAAAATGTTTTGACGGTCAGTGTAAAGAAAGAAGGAGATCCAAAAGAGCCTGAGACTGAACAGGTTATGTGCATAACCATTATTTAGCCCATAGCTAATGTGTTAGGTTGTTGTGTGTCATGTACCACTAGAGATTTGGATCACATTCGTTTGTAGATATGTAATTAAAAATCAACAGAATACACAAACTGTATCATAGTGTTGTATACATATAAACTACATGAGATTAAGTAAGTAAAATCGCACATCCATGCGAGCGCGTGCGTGCACACACACCATGTAGGTACAGAGTATGGATATTTATTGCAAAAATTGATAGGTGATTCTATATACTTTATATTTAGTACTGATCACCTCTTTATATAGTACTCTATAAATCACTGAGAAGACAATGTAAATTTTATAATTGTTCAATTTGCAGGATGTATTCCTTTTTACAAATTCTGTCATAAAAGGAGAACTGCATGTAAAAGAAGAAATCATCATAGAAGAGAATGAACAGTTTGTTGATCAGGTATTATACACAGTTATAAATTTGTTTATAGGAACAAGCATTAATTGTTATAATGAACGACATTGTTGTAACATGGCACATCCATGATAATCTCTTAACAACATTCTCTTAGCCACTCAGAAAATCAAGTCATACCTTTCCAACAGAGAAAATTTATTTTCCTTTTTTTTGTTTACATGACTGTAATTAACAATACTGCAGACCAACATGTTGCTTTACAGCTGTTCATGAGCTTAGAGCATCCCAAAACCGAACAGCCAACCTGGGTACTCTAGTCTCTGCCTTCCTCTGCAGTACTTCTCACTCATTGGGCACCCATCAGCAAAGTCATTACTGGGTCTAAATCAATAGTGACCCATCATACTGTCTCATCTTCACAAACCTCTCCATTCACCCATTGTTTCCAGAACCTGTTCATTTTTGTTTTCTAATTACTTTGTCCATCCAGTATAATATTAATCTTCTCCTACAGCAGCAGTTTTCAAATGTTATGGTTGTGTCTTTCACTTTTCCCTATTGTCTAGATTTCACATACAGCTTCTACAATTGCATGCTGCAAACATATAATTTGAGGAATTTCTTCTTAATTTAGAATCCAATATTTGACAGTAGCAAATTTGTTTATCCATTTGGCCTGTGCTCTGCCACTGATTCCTCTCAGTTATCTTTACCAGTTTTAATATTTACGTATTTTTGTTCCTGATTCTCCTCTTCCCCCTAATAATTTTTTATAATATTCAATAATGTTCTTAATTTACCTTGTTTTCTGTGAGTAGAAACCATACCATCAGTAACTCTTAACTCTTAAAATCAGCAACTCTTAACTCTTATACTCTACATGAAATGTTATTATGGTCTTGAACATCTTTATGGTTTCCTTTACAGCCTCTTATAAAGCATTCTCGTATAATCGTAATGAATTTGTATAAAAGTAAATTTTAATTCCTTGTTATTTCTAGGATGTTTTAACGGTAAGTGTAAAGAAAGAAGCAGATTCAGAAGAGGCTTGAGACTGAACATGTAATGTGCATAACCATTATTTAGATTATAGCTAATGTGTTAGGTTGTTACGTGTCATGTACCACTAGAGATTTGGATCACATTCGTGTGTAGATATGTAATTAAAAGTCAACAGAATACACAAACTGTATAATTATGTATACATATAAACTACTTGAGATTAAGTAAGTAAATTCACACATACCTGCGAGCGCGTGCATGCACACACACCATGTAGGTACAGAGTATGGGTATTTATTGCAAAAATTGATAGGTAATTCTATATACTTCATATTTAGTACTGATCACCTCCTTATATAGTACTCTTATAAATCACTGACAAGACAAGGAAATTTTGCAATTGTTCAATTTGCAGGATGAATTCCCAGTTATAAATTCTGTCGTAAAAGGAGAACTGCATGTAAAAGAAGAAATCATCGTAGAAGAGAGTGAACAGTTTGTTGATCATGTATTGTACATAGTTATAAATTTGTTTATAGTAACAAGCATTTATTGTTATAAAAACGAGATTGTTGGATCATGGCACATCCATGATAATCTCTTAACAACATTCTCTTAGCCACTCAGAAAATCAAGTCATACCTTTCCAACAGACAAATTAAATCAGATTTTCCTTTTTTTGTGTACATGACTGTAATTAACAATACTGTAGACCAATGCTTTACAGCTGTTCATGAGGATAATGTGGTGTCACCTGAAGTGTCTGACATGTTTCTCAGACTCTTCGTATCTTCTTTGACTCTTCCTGAACCACCTTGTTTATCTGTGAGAGCTTACAGCGTCCCACAACCGAACAGTCAACCTGGGTACTCTAGTCTCTGCCTACCTCTGCAGTACTTCCCACTTACTGGGCGCCCATCAGCAAAGTCATTACTGGGTCTCAACCAATAGTGACCCACCACACTGTCTCATCTTCACAAACCTCTCCATTCACCCATTGTTTCCAGAACCTGTTCTTTTTTTTTCCTAATTACTTTGTCCATCTATTATATTTTTAATATTCTCCTACAGCATCAGTTTTCAAATGCTGTGGTTGTATCTTTCACTTTTCCCTATTGTCTAGGTTTCACATGCAGCTTCTATAATAGAATGCTGCAAACATATAATTTGAGGAATTTCTTCTTAATTTAGAATCCAGTATTTGACAGTAGCAAATTTGTTTCTCCATTTGGCGTGTGCTCTGACACTGATTCCTCTCAGTTATCTTTACCAGTTTTAATATTTACCTATTTTTGTTCCTGATTCTCCTCTTCCCCCTAATAAATTTTTTATAATGTTCAATAGTGTTCTCAATTTACCTTGTTTTCTGAGAGTACAAACCATACCATCAGTAACTCCTAACTCTTAACATCAGTAATTCTTAACTCTTATACTCTCCATGAAATGTTATTACGGTCTTGAACATCTTTATGGTTTCCTTTACAGCCTCTTATAAAGCATTCTCGGATAATGGTAATGAATTTGCATGAGAGTGAAATGTTAATTCCTTGTTATTTGTAGGATTTATTAACGGTCAGTGTAAAGAAAGAAGCAGATTCAGAAGAGGCTGAGACTGAACAGGTAATGTGCATAACCATTATTTAGCCCATAGCTAATGTATTAGGTTGTTCCATGTCATGTACCACTAGAGATTTGGATCACATTCATTTGTAGATATGTAATTACAAATCAACAGAATACACAAACTGTATCATAGTGTTGTATACTGTGACATAGCGAGGCGAAGATCTGCTCTCGGCGCCAGCCGAGACGTGACACGAGAAGGTGAGGCGACCCAATCAAGGATCGGCAGCAGCTTGATTGGCCTCGACGTGACCATCTAACGTGCTCGAGGCGAGCCAACCAGGGACCAGCGGCACTCTGATAGGTTCGTGGCACACGACCTGTCAGGGCATAAAAACAGCGCCGCTAAAAATTTTGGCGCACTTAAGGTTGCGCAGCGCATCTTGCCCGCTGACGCTCAGGCTCTTAGGTAGCGCTGCCTAGGACGATCCTTGCGAGCCCCCACCAGTGGTAAGCGAGCTTGGATATCGCCTAGGTAAAGAGGCCGGTGGACACCTCTCTTGGTAAGGAGAGGTATCTAACGAAGCCGGTCATTTGCCCAGCTCGTAGTAAGCCTGAGCGTTCCAGAAGTCCCGCAAGCGATCCGGCTCGGGCCGGACCCTAGGTCCCTGGTTACCGCCGGAGGCAGCCTGGCTGCCTCTGGTCGGCGAACCTCCCGCTCGATGGCGGAAATGCCCGCTCCGGGCGCGTCATCGAGCTCGCAGTCGCTCGCCACTGCCCCGCCCCACACGAGCGACTCGCCGTGTTCTCCGCTTATGGATGCGGACCACGTCGATCCCCGGTCGGTTCCGCTGCCCGGTGACGAGACCGACGCTTTCGTGGCGGTTGGGCCACGGGGGCGCCCGGTTAAGAAACCGAGGCGGAACCGATCGTCCTCAACCTCTTCCTCGGCGTCCGCCATGGAAGTTGTCCCCGCCGATGGCGAATCCGGCCCGGGGCCGACTGCGTCCGGCGGTGCCCAAGCACCGTCGGCCGCTGTTCGCATCCCGCCCGTTTACGTTCATGGCGTGAACAACGTCACCGGTTTTTACCGGCGATTGATAGTGGCTCCCGGACTTTCCCCGGCCAACGTTGACCTGAAGCTCCTTGGGGGCGATACAGTCAAGATCGTTGTCCGCGGAATGGACGTGTACCGCAGTGTCTTGGCGTACGTGGAATCCCAGCAATTCCAGTACCATACCTTCTCGCCTAAACACGTGAAGCCTCTGTCGCTTGTCCTCAGAGGCTTGGACGTGGAATCCCCTCTAGAGGAAATACTCGATGAGCTGCGCGAGCTGGGCTATCCTGTTCGCGCGGTCCATCGGGTGTTTACTCCTGCCGGACCAAGGCGTCCAATTCCTCTGGTCCGCATCCTGGTGGAGAATAGCGAGGCAGGCACTAGCCTACTCTCACTTACGCGGCTTTTTGGTTTCCGCGTAAAAGTGGAACGAAGCCGCGCTCCCGGGGTTTTGCCTCAGTGTCACAGGTGCCAACGCTTCGGGCACCACTCTGACTCTTGTTCCAACGCTCCGGCGTGCGTGAGGTGCTCTCTCCCTCACGCCTCCAAACTTTGTGATGCACCTGCATTCAAAAGATGCATCAACTGCGGCGGGAGTCACCCCGCCAACTACCGGGCATGTCCGGTGTTTCAGCAGGAGCTCGAGCGGCGAAAGCCAAAAGGGCGCCTGCCACCACCGAGGCATCCGGTAGCTGGTTCAAGACCTGCAACCGAGCAGCCAGGCCCTGCGCCTCCTGCTACGGCTGCCGTGTCTTCCGCCCCAGTCACTACCAGGCAACAAAAACGCTCTAAAGGCCCGAAGCAAACACCTGCAGCACAGGCAACCCCAACTCAGGCTCCTTCACAGGCCCCTGTCCCGCCTCTGGCGAAAAAGCGCCGTAACCTCGTGGCATCTAAAAGTGAGACCGCCCAGCCACAAGAAAACATCTCGGTTGTGGAGCCTGAGACTTCTCAATCCCCCCCAGCAACGGAGAATCCTGCCCCTGCTTTAGAAGCAGCCTCGCCTGACCTCCCGCCCCCGCGGTTTCCCAACGCAGGCAAAAAGAAGCGGCATAGAAAGCCCCGTGGCGCTAGATCCCGGGCTCCTGCCAACCCGGCCGCACAGTCCAGACAGCCTGCACAGCGCGCGAAGTCCGACGCAATCGCATCTGTCCCTCTTCCTAGCACCTCCGCTAGAGGTGCTACACCTGGCCCCAAGAAACCCCTGGCTTCCACCAATCCCCCGATTGATAAGCCTCGGCGCTCTTATGCGCACGCAGTCTCCGGGCAATCTGCCTCAAGAACCGTTCCTGACGACTACCAGGTCGTCAAAGACTTCCTTGCTGAGTTCGACCTCAGCAAAGTCGCCCAGACCTTCAGGTCCATCCGCTCCCGCTTGGAGACTGCTGACATAACTGAGAGATTCATGCTCTTGGTGGAAGCCGCCACTTGTGTAGGTCTTCTATGAGTCGGGTCCTCAAACGAGATCTCTCGATTCTTTCCTGGAACGCCAACGGGTTGTCCAACAAGATCCAGGAACTCCAAGAATTACTGGCCCGACTCAAACCCGATGTAGTACTTCTCAATGAGACCCACTTGACTCCTGCGAGTCGGTTACGACTGGCCAACTGTGTGTGCTATCGAAACGACAGACCGGGCACTGCTGGTGGCGGTACTGCCGTCGCGGTGAGGCTCACTCTCGAGCATCACCGAGTCGTCTTGCCTGCAATGACTCACCTCGAAGGCACCGCTGTGGAGTTGTTAAACACTCTAGGCGGTGTACAGATGGTAGCGGCGTATAAACCGCCGCAAAAAGAGCTCCTTCACCCCGATCTAGCTGTCGCGTTCGATGCACACAGGAGGGTCATCATGGCCGGCGATCTGAACTGTAAACATCGCGATTGGAACAGTCGCTTGACTGCCCCAAACGGGAAACGTTTACGCAGGTTTGCCGATTCTCGCAGGATACAAGTGATTGGGCCTACCCAACCTACGTTCTACCCCTCACAACGCAACGCGGCTCCCGATGTCTTGGACATAGCGGTGATTCAAGGAATTGACTGTCCGGTCCATGTGTCCGCGCTAACGGAACTATCGTCCGATCATCTCCCCCTCCTGATACACGTCGCTACCCAGCACGTCGTACGCAGAGATGTCCGGAAGGTGGTAGAATGGGATCGCTATGGCCCGGCGTTAAGTCGCCGATTGCCAGACGCGGGACCACTCGAAACCTTCCGCCAAGTCGACGAGGCAGTTGCCGCGTTTGACGAGGCAGTCGTATCTGCGATCGACGCGTCTTCCAGAATGAAGCCTGGCGTCACGCCCCACTGGCAGCGGATCCCAGAGGAGACGAGTGCTCTCGCTTGCGAGAGAAATCGCCTCCGGAGACGCTGGCAGCGGACCCGTGATCCGGCCGACAAGGCAGCGTACAACCGGGCGACCGGCATTTTACGTCGTGAAATGCAGGCCTACCGGAGACGCTGTTGGGAACTCGCCGTGGCCCAGGCAGGGGACGGATCGGAAGAAAGTAGCCCTTACCGGATACCTTCGGCGTTGGTAGGGAAGAGGCGCCGGCCTCGCATCCCGGCCATTGCTGGACCTTTCGGTCAAATCCTGGCTCGCCCGGAGGCGAAGGCCGAGTACTTGGGCGCGTGTTTTGAGCGACAGTTCGCACCTAACCCGCCCATGGACTGGGACTTCGACGAAGAAGTCGAGAACGAAGTGGAAGACTTTCTGTCTCTTCCGATCACTACGGAGCCCGAACCCATTACTAGGGAAGAGGTCACAGATCGGCTCGTTGAACTCGTGCCAAGAAAAGCTCCTGGCCCGGACGGCGTCTCGAACGCCGCTCTTACTCGACTCCCGGAGCGAGGAGTACTTTTCTTGGTCGCGCTGTTCAACGCGTGTCTTAGACTGGCCTATTTTCCCCAGAAATGGCGTAAGGCGACGGTTATAGTGATCCCGAAGCAGGGAAAGGACGCTTCCCGTCCCGGCAACCTCCGGCCAATTAGTCTACTGTCAGCCACGTCAAAGGTCCTCGAACGTCTCGTACAACGGAGAGTACTAGATCATCTACGAAATTTCGATGTACTGGTCCCCGAACAGTTCGGCTTCCGTGTGGGGCATTCCACCACTCATCAACTGATGAGACTGGTGGAATACATCACGGACGCCGGGTGTCGGAAAGAGCAGACTGTCGCCTGTTTCCTAGATGTGGAAAAGGCCTTTGATAGTGTCTGGCACGACGGGCTCTTGTTCAAGCTCCGGGAAATCCAGCTCCCAGATTGCTACCTTCGCTTGATTGCTAGCTTTCTGACGGAGAGGACTTTCTGCGTGCGAATAGACGACCACGTCTCTTCCGAGAGACGTATCACAGCCGGGGTACCTCAAGGTAGCGTGCTAGGGCCTCTTCTGTTCTCCGTGTATGTCAACGACGCACCCAGAGAGCCTGGAGTCCAGATGGCTTTGTTTGCCGACGACACGGCGGTCTATACCGCCGATCGGAACGCAGACTTTGCTATCCCACGACTTCAGCGCGCACTCGATGCGTATTCGACGTGGACGGAAAGCTGGAAAGTTGCCGTCAACGAAACCAAGAGCTCCGCGGTGCTATTCACAAAGCGCCGGAAAGAACCACGAGGCCGAGTGAGACTCGGTAGAACGTACCTGCCCTGGTCGAGGGAAGTTAAGTACCTCGGTGTCCACCTCGATCGTCGGCTCACCTGGCGTACCCACGCTGAGACGATGCGAAGGAAAGCGTCCGCTCGTCTCGCGCAACTGTTTCCGATACTTGCCAACAAGGCTATGACCCGCAAGCTGGGTAAGTTGATTGTCAACGCGTATCTGTTGCCGATCATTACCTACGCTCTTCCCGTCTGGGGTTACCTCGCAACCGTTCATAAAAGAAGGTTGCAAAGCGTTCTCGATAGAGGGCTTCGGCTAGCGGCCAAAGTCCCCTATCGGTTTTCTTCTCGTCTCCTGAGAAGAGGACTCGGTGTCCGCTCCTTGGATGACACCGCAAGGCGACTTGCACGTAAATTTTACGTCCGAGCTGCGAGGACCCAGACAAACCCTCTCATAGCTGGCCTTGGCAAGTACCGAATACGTCCAGGTGAATCTTGGAAACGGCCTCGACAAATACTGTACTAGTCGACCTAGTACGAGCATGTCGTTGTAACGACCAATAAAAAATTAAATAATCAATATTCCGTCTGGACAGGACCACTAGGCAGGAGCCCCTCATAGGAGGCTCGGTACTAGGATACCATTGGGTCGTCTCACGACGCGCAACCCAACAGCTCTGACCTGGTTGGTTTTGGCGCACGCACAGAACAGAATCGACAATCGACGAACAGAGACACTTCTGCTCCAGCCTTGGACTGATCAGGACTGCTCTTCTTAGACTGCTCTCTCAGCTCTCTCGCTGGACCATCTCTACGGCTTTGCTGCCTTCGGCCACCTCGCCTTCCGACGAGGAATATCTTCCTTCGAGGGAACCAAGCCAGCTGCTGCCGGTGAACTTAGTAGCCGGTAGAAGAAGCAGCTAGCCGAAGTTGCCCTGCTAAGGACCACCTGCGCCGGAGCAACATCTTGCCGGACAGGAAAGAAGATTGCTCTGGGCTCACCTGGTGAGTGCCGCATTTCCAGTGTGTAATTCCTAACTTGTTCACGACCGTTAGGTAGCGCTGCCCCGGACGATCCTTGCAAGCCCCCACCAGTGGTAAGCGAGCTAGGATATCGCCGGGGTAAAGGGGCCAGTGGACACCAGTCTTGGTAAGGACTGGTATTCAACGAAGCTGGTCGTTAGCCCAGCTCCTCCCGCATCGTCGTGAACAAGGAAGACGCGCGGGTAATCCGGCTTCGGCCGGACCCGAGATCCCTGGCGTCTGGCAGTGACTGCCTAGCAGTCTCTGCCCGGCAGCCGTCGCACCTGGCCAGCATGCCTTCTACAGGCAACGGCCCAAGTGCCGAGTCGCTCGGCCCCGCCTTGCTACCCCATCTGGGCGACTCGCCCGATTCGCCTCGGGCGATGGAGACGGACGATCCTCTCCCCAACCCGCTTCCCCCTCTGCCGGCAGACGAGTCGGGCGAGTTCGCGACCGTTGGTCGGCGAAATCGCCCGGCTAAGAAGCCCAAGAGGACCCACGCACCTGGATCCACTTCCTCACAGACCTCGGCCATGGACATTGGACCTTCTCAGGGCCCACAGGTCGCGGTTCCGACTACTTCGACAGCGGCTCCGGCTGCTGCCGCTGTTGGTCGTGCGCCGCCCCTGTACGTCCATAGCGTATCCAATGTCGCCGCCTTATACAGACGGCTGATCGCGGCCCACGGCCTGTCGGCCGACAAGCTTGACCTGAAGCTGCTTGGCGGTGATACGGTCAGGATTGTCGTCCGCCAGCTCGATGACCATCGCTTGGTCGAGGCCTTCCTCCAAGCACACAACCTCCAATATCACACCTTCACTCCTAAGCGAGTCAAGCCCTTGTCTGTCATTTTGCGAGGGCTTGACGCGCACACTGATCCTCAGGAGATCCTTATGGAACTCCGCGACCTCGGGTACCCGGTGCAGGCAATTTTCCGCCTGTACACTCACTCAGAAACCCGAGTACCTCTCCCGCTCGTCCGTCTCCAGCTCGAGAAGGGCGAGGCTGCAGACAAAATTTTCCACCTGACGCGGCTGTTTGGCTTCCGCGTCCGGGTGGAAACCAGTCGACCCCAGGGCAAGCTTGCGCAGTGCCACCGGTGCCAGAGGTTCGGCGACCACACCGACGTCTGCCGCAATGCCCCGGCCTGTCTCCGATGTTCTCTGGGACATTCAACACAGGCCTGCACTGTGGCAGACAAAACCAAATTTCGCTGCATAAATTGTGGTCAAGGCCACGCAGCGTCTAACGTAAACTGCCCGGTCTATAAGGCGGAGCTCCTGCGGAAGCAAAAGCCGCAGGGGCCCCTCCCGAAGCCACGGCAGCCAGTTATGCAGCCCCAACCTAGACAGCCTAAAATGCAGGCTAGGCCTAAACCTCAGGCACAACCGGCACGGCGCGCGTCCTCTCCGGCTCCACCTCCAGCCCCTACAAAGGCAACTAAACGTACCGCGTCTCCTTCCACAGCAGAGACACGCCCAGTAGCTGTTATCTCGGTTTTGGAGCCGGAGAATGAACCCTCCACCTCCGCGGAACCTCCTACTCCCGCCTCTGAACCAGAGGTAGCCTCGCCGCCCCTGCCACCTCCGCGATTTCCGCGAGCAGGCATCAAACCCAGGAACAAAGGGATACCCACACCGGATGCTCGGCCCCGAGCTCCTGCCTGCCCACAGCCCAAGAAAAGTCCTGCTTCCCGGTATAAGTCCGACGAAGCGCAACAGCGTACTTTTCCTGCCGCTGATCCAAAACCGTCTGGCCCTGGTCCTATGGCTTCCACCATGACCCGATCTGCCGTAACACCTGGTCGCTCTTATGCGGCCTCAGTTTCCAGGCAAACCACCCAGTCCGTCAGTTCCAATGACGCACAGTTCGTCCGCGGCTTTCTGTCTAGCTACGACCTCCCGAAAGTCGCATCTCTCTTCAGGTCCATCCGAGCCCGCCTGGAAACTGCTGACCCAACTGAGAGATTCATGCTCTTGGTGGAAGCCTGCGAAGTCATAGGTCTTCTATGAACCGAGCCCTTAGACGAGATCTCTCGCTCGTAGCCTGGAATGCTAATAACATCGGTACCAAGCATTCCGACCTTCTTGAATTCCTGGCTCGGTTCAAACCCGACGTACTTCTCCTCGGGGAAACCCACCTGACCCCGGCGAACCGGTTTCGATTACCTAATTACGTGGTTTATCGGGATGACCGAGTTGGCCGACGAGGAGGCGGCACGGCGATCGCGGTGAGGACCTCCATAGGTCATCATCGTGTCGCTTTGCCGCAGCTTACCAACCTAGAGGCCACCGCCATTGAGGTCCACGGAGCTCTTGGCGGCGTCCTCGTGGTCTCAGCTTACAAGCCCCCACAAGCTGAACTCCTTGTCAGCGACCTGGACGTCATCTTCGATTCCCATCGAAGGGTAATTTTGGCCGGCGATCTGAATTGCAAGCATCGCGTTTGGAATAGTCGCCTGACTACTCCGAACGGGAGGCGCTTGCTCAGTTTTGTTGAATCGCGCCGGGCGATGGTGTTTGGTCCAGCGCAACCCACGTTCTTTCCGTCACTGCCTAACGCGGCTCCCGATGTTCTGGACATCGCGGTGACCCAAGGAATTGTCTGTCCGGTCGAGGTATTCTCACTTACGGAGCTGACATCCGACCACAACCCTATCTTGGTCCACGTCGCTACCCAGCACGCCTATGCACGTTCTGACAAGCAGAAGGTCATCGATTGGGATCGCTACGGCCCGGCCTTGTGCCGTAGATTGCCGCCAGCGGCCCCACTCGATTCCGTTCGCCTCCTAGACGAAGCAGTTGCGGGAATCGAAGAGGCAATCATCTCGGCTATAGGCGTGTCTTCACGTACGCGAGCTGGCTTCACGCCTGACTACCAACGCATCCCTGAGGAAGTCTCTCTTCTCGCTCGCGAGAGGAATTACTTCCGGAAACGTTGGCAGAGGACCCGTGATCCGGCCGATAAGGCAGCATACAATCGGCTCACCGGACGACTGCGTGGCAGTCTGAAGGCGTTCCGACGTAGCTGTTGGGAACTCGACGTGGCCCGAACGGGGGATGCGGACCCGCAATCTCACCCGTACAGAATACCTACCGCATTGACGGGACGGAGGCGCCGACCTCCACTTCCCGCCATTGTTGGACCGTTCGGTCGACTCCTGGGTCGCCCGGAGGAGAAGGCCGAGTACTTGGGCTTGTGTTTCGAGCGTCAGTTCGCTCCCAACCCGCCCATGGACTGGGACTTCGACGAACAAGTCGAGATGGCTGTGGAAGACTTTCTGTCTCTTCCGATCACGGCGGAGCCCGAACCCATCTCTTTGGAAGAGGTCTCAGATCGGCTCGCTGAACTTCAGCCAAGAAAGGCTCCAGGCCCGGACGGTGTTACCAACACCGCTCTACGACTTCTTCCCGAGCCTGGAGTTCAATTCTTGACTGATTTGTTCAACGCGTGTCTTAGACTGGCCTACTTTCCCAAGAAATGGAGAAAGGCGACGGTTATCGTGATCCCGAAGCAGGGAAAGGATACCACCCGCTCGGAAAACCTCCGGCCTATCAGCCTACTTTCCGCTACGTCCAAGGTTTTTGAGCGCCTCGTGCAGCGTCGTGTACGAGAGCATCTAACCAACTTTGACGTGCTGGTCCCCGAACAGTTCGGCTTTCGTGTGGGGCATTCGACCACTCATCAACTGATGAGACTGGTGGAAAGCATCACGGAAGCCGGGTGTCGGAGAGAACGGACCGTTGGCTGTTTCTTAGATGTTGAGAAAGCCTTCGACAGCGTATGGCATGATGGCCTTTTATTCAAACTTAGGGAAGTCCAGCTCCCGGACTGCTACCTCCATCTGGTTGCTAGCTTTCTGACGGAGAGGACCTTCTGCGTGAGAGTTGGCGATTCTGTCTCTTCCGAGAGACGAATCACAGCCGGCGTCCCTCAAGGTAGTGTTCTAGGCCCCCTTCTGTTCTCGATCTACGTCAACGACGTGCCGAGACAGCCTGGAGTCCAGATGGCCCTCTTCGCTGACGACACGGCCGTATTTACGGCCGATCGTCATGAGGAAAGGGCCGTCCTACGACTGCAGCGCCAGCTCGACACGCTCGTGGACTGGACTGAGAATTGGAGAGTGCAACTCAACGCCACCAAGAGCGTAGCCGTCGAATTCTCCAAGCGACGGAAGAACCCCGTTAGGCAACTACGTATCGGCAGAACGTACTTGCGCTGGTCCAACGAGGTCAAGTACCTCGGCTTACACCTTGACCGTCGGCTCACCTGGCGTACCCACGCACAGACAGTTCTTAAGCGAGCATCCACTCGCCTGTGCGCACTGTTTCCACTCCTGATCAGCTCAGCCATGACCAGGAAATTGGGTAGGATGATCGTCGGCGCGTATCTGCTGCCGGTCATTACCTACGCCTGCCCGGTCTGGGGTTACCTCGCCGCAATGCATAAAAAGAAATTGCAGAGCGTCCTCGACAGGGGGCTTCGGCTAGCGGCCAAAGTCCCCCGTCGCTTCTCATCTCGCCTTCTAAGGAGAGGACTTGGCGTCCGCTCCTTAGACGACACTTTCAGGCGGCTTGCACGCAAATTTTATGCACGTGCGGCGAGGTTCCCAGGCAATCCTCTAGTGACTGGGCTGGGAAGGTACCGTATACGCCCAGGTGATTCGTGGAAACGCCCTCGGTGTATACTGCGCTAGCGTAGGCTAGCACAACAGCCGAGAAAGGCCTGCTATAGAGCACGCGCCCTACTTGGGCAGGGCCACGAGGCAGGAGCTCCAGATGGTAGCTCGGAACTCAGTTCCCGTGCGGTTCGTCTCTGCGACGCACAACCGCAAAGCCCAGAGCGAAAAAAAAAAAAAAAAAAAAAAAAAAAAAATTTTGGCGCACACCATTGGACGTCGTCAAGCCAGCTGGAAGAAAAGGAAGAAGGAAGAATGGAGAACGCAGGAGAAGCAGTGATGGACATCGACTGGGACAGCAGCGGGCTCTACATACCGCTGCCGAAAGAAGAGAACCGCAGCACGCCCGGAACAGTGGACGCAGCCGCCGAACATCACAGCGCGGCTCGGGCAGCGTACGCAAATGATTTAGCGTACCCGACAAACGGTCCTTTTAAGGGCCTAAAAAACTATAGTGTGTACGATTGGCGCCATTTGTCCTGTGACAAGTGGCGCCCAACGTGGGGCGACGATCATCTTGTGGATGCAAGATCTAGCCACGCCAGAGAGCTACCAGCCGGCACACAAAACAACATGGCGCCCAACAACTACACCCAGCGGGACACCGGGTTCGAGGTAGAGCAAGGCTTTGCGCAATTCGACGCAGCTATGAGGTGTACGTTGCCACCGGTGATCACCGCTACATACCATGGCCTCAAGTACGAGGATCCAGAACGATATCTTCAACAGCTAGAGCGACAGCTGCGGGACTACAGAGTCCCACCTGAACAGTGGGCAGATTACGCAGTGCGGCAGCTCCGAGGAGAAGCTTCCACGTGGGCAGAGAGATACACGGGATTGCAGATAAATTGGCCCGAGTTCTGCGACCGCTTCCGGCATCACTTCTGCGGGATGCAACGCGACGCAGAGCTGCTGGCCGAGCTGTACGGACAACCGCAGCAGCAGGAATCGGCGGAAATCTTCCTCCTGAGAAAAATCAAGCTGTTTCGCCGTCTGTACCCCGGAGGTGACGATAGGACGAGCATAACCATGCTTACACAACAGCTGCAGCCACGCCTTCGACCCGCGCTGAGGTTCCCGCCGCCTACGACTTTGGAGGAACTTTTACAACGGGCAATGAGCATCGAGGCGGACTTGGATCAAGATAGTCGTGCGCGAGGTCGGGAATGAGTCTGCTGAAAACTCCCTGGATCGAGTAGGGGGGTCGAAGCAGTGTCGATCGGCCTCAAGCACGAAAGAGGAACAAAGAATGAACAGCCTAACGCCCAAGTGCCGCTACTGCCCGGGAAGACACTACCATCGGGACTGCCCTGTGAAGAACCGGCAGGGAAACGACCAAGCGCCCCGGTAAATAGCCCACTGGGGCGCGTGAACCAACTAGGTGCGGACATACCGCGCATTCCAATAGAGATCGCCGGCCGAAAACTGACCGCAGCCTTGGACTCCGCCGCAAACTATGACTTCGTACGAGCCGGTCTGCTACCCGGAGGAAGGAAGACGGAGCCCCGAGTTGTCCAGCTAGCGCTACACGGTCAGCAATGTCACTCAACGGCTGCCGTCATCGCAGACATTATAATTGGAAACCTCGCGACCACCACCGTTCTGCTAGAAGTGCCCGGACTGCAAGAAGAAGTTTTACTGGGCCACCACTGGCTTACGGCCAACCAAGCAGTGTGGACTACTGACGGGGCTGCCTTCACATTGGCAGCGAGAACCGACAGACGGTCTTCTGGAATGACCGCGCGGAGCCCGAGGAAGAGGACATTGACGAAGCTAGCCTTCAAACGTCAGCAGTTGGCCAACACCATAAACGGCTTCTGGAAATGTTACACCGTCATCGCAGTTTGTTCTCCCGTGGCCCGCTCCGCACCACATCCGCGGCCAAGCACGAGATCCGGCTGAAAGAAGGTAGCCAGCCATTCCGGCTCCCAATGTACCGGTACTCCGACGAGAAGAAACGCACCATCCGGGAACAGGTAGAAGAGATGCTGAGGCAGCGTATCATTGAACCGGCCACCTCGCCATACAGCTCTCCGGGGGTGATTGTGAAGAAGAAGGACAGCACACCCCGGTTCTGCGTGGACTTCCGGAGGCTGAACGATCAGACTGAGGATGTGGACTCACCACTGCCGCTGATATACGAAACCATCAAGGACCTCAGGGGGGCCAAAGTCTTCTCGACCCTAGATCTGAAGAGCGGCTACTGGCAAATCCCGCTGGAGGAAGAAGCAAAGAAGTACACAGCATTCTCGGTGCCCGACGGAGGTCGCTACCAGTTCCGGGTGATGTGCTTTGGGCTGAAGAACGCGCCCAGCACCTTCCAACGGCTGATGCAGGATGTTCTCACGGGACTATTACGGGATTGCTGCCTCGTCTATCTGGACGACATCATTGTCTACTCCCCTGACTGGGAAACGCACCTGCGGCACCTGGATCAAGTCTTGGAAAGGCTGCAGATGCACCAGCTGACCTGCTCGCTCAACAAGTGTCACTTCGGCCGAGAAGAAGTCGCCTTTCTGGGCCACGAGATTACTCCGGACGGCAACCTCCCGCAGCAGCAACATCTCAGAGCTATCGAAGACCAGCCGGCCCCCAGCAACAAGAAAGAGCTGCAACGCTTCCTGGGAACCTGCAACTGGCTGCGAGAGTACATCCCCTGCTTCGCCATGATTTCGGAACCGTTAACGGACCTGCTGCGGACAAGAAAGTGGCATTGGGACGACACAACTCAGCGAGCCTTCGAAGAGGTTAAGGCCGCTTTCCGGCAGCCGTTAAAACTCTCACGACCGGATCAAGACTTGCCGATGTTTCTGCAGACCGACGCCAGCCAAAAGGGACTTGGAGCGGTGCTTTATCAATGCACCGAAGCCGGAGAGAGGCGCATCATCTCGTACGCCAGTGCCAAGCTCCACGAGGCGGAGAAGAACTACCACTCCAACGAACTGGAGTGCTTGGCAGTCGTCTGGGCCATCAAGAAATACCGGCCATACTTGGAGGATCGCCATTTCACCCTAAGTACCGACAACAAGGCGCTAACCTGGCTGAAGCAGGCGACGGGGCAGAAGATGAAGTATGCTCGCTGGGCTCTACTGATACAGAGCTTCAAATTCACCGTCGTCCACTGCCCGGGCAAGGAGAACGAGTTGCCGGACTTCCTCTCGAGGGAACCTGGGCTTGAAGATACTGCCGGCGTCCAAGAAGAACCACGGATGCAGCCTGAAGA
The DNA here is from genome assembly GCA_034769895.1 of Magicicada septendecula. Taxonomy (NCBI): domain Eukaryota; kingdom Metazoa; phylum Arthropoda; class Insecta; order Hemiptera; family Cicadidae; genus Magicicada; species Magicicada septendecula. Next base: position 135,074,941 of record CM068373.1, on the reverse strand, counting down.
GAGGCCACTTCGCAGTGTTGCGGCAGCTGCACCCCGACTACAAGAAATCACAGCTGTCGGCATCCATCAGGCAGTGCAGGAGGCGCAAGAAGGCGACCAGGAGTGCCAAGCGTGGAGAAACGACCCTGCGGTGGCTACAGCGAGAGGATACCGGGTGGACAACGGCCTGGTTTGGAAGGACAGACGCAACCAGGAACCAGGATTGTACGTGCCGCCGAGTGTCCGCATGGAGGTCATCAGGCACTTCCACGACTTCCCTGAAGCCGGTCATCCGGGGGCCGAAGAAACGTTTCGGGCCATCGGCAAGGACTTCGTCTGGACCGGCCTAACCATTGATGTCCGCAGATACGTCCGGAGTTGCAGAATATGCGCCCTACACAAGCGCGGCGCAAATCCCAAACAGGACCAACAGCGACCTCACCGACCCAGGAGATGTTGGAATACTGTCGCCCTGGACGTCATGGGACCATATCCGCTGACTCGAGCTGGCAACCGGTACATCGTAGTGGTCACGGATATGATGTCGAGATGGGTGGAAGCAAAGGCCGTGCGCAAGGCGGACGCCGACACCATTATCCGCTACCTGGAGGAAGAAGTGTTCCCTCGTTGGGGATACCCAGAGGCATTGCTCACCGACAACGGAAAGCCGCTCACGGGCCACAAGTGGAAGCAGATGTGCGACAAGCTGCACATACGACTGTGGACTACAGCCAACTACCATCCCAGGGCGAACCCGACCGAGTGGCGCAACGGCGAGATCAAGAAGGCGCTGCGGATCCAGCTCCATGACTGCAAGGACCATGGCGACTGGGACAAGCGTTTGCCGACGGTTCTGTTCTCGCTGCGGAATCGTGCAAACGCCGCCACTGGAGTGACACCGAGCGAGCTTCTGCTGGGCAGAGACCTACGCCGACCCGGCGACTGGAGTCGGGCACACGCAGAACAGGACGTCCGGCCAATTGAGGAACGAGAAGAGGCGGCCAGGTCACACCAGACGCAGTATCAGCGGCGGCGGTATCCGGAACGGAGGACACAGGACCCTACACTGGCCGTAGGGCAGCTGGTGTACGTCAAGAGCCACGCCGGACCAGCCAAAGGACGGAGGTACCCTGGATGGGAGCCAGCCTGGGAAGGTCCCTTTAGCGTTGCCGCAACCCTCGGCGGGCAGATTTACACGGTGGAGAAGGACGGACGTCCATACAAGGTTCACCGCCAACGGCTCAAACCCGCTGGAGAAGAACAGTGGGCTGGCCACCGGAGAGCATTCAAGACCCGGGGGAGTTGTGACATAGCGAGGCGAAGATCTGCTCTCGGCGCCAGCCGAGACGTGACACGAGAAGGCGAGGCGACCCAATCAAGGATCGGCAGCAGCTTGATTGGCCTCGACGTGACCATCTAACGTGCTCGAGGCGAGCCAACCAGGGACCAGCGGCACTCTGATAGGTTCGTGGCACACGACCTGTCAGGGCATAAAAACAGCGCCGCTAAAAATTTTGGCGCACACCATTGGACGTCGTCAAGCCAGCTGGAAGAAAAGGAAGAAGGAAGAATGGAGAACGACTGGGACAGCAGCGGGCTCTACATACCGCTGCCGAAAGAAGAGAACCGCAGCACGCCCGGAACAGCGGACGCAGCCGCCGAACATCACAGCGCGGCTCGGGCAGCGTACGCAAATGATTTAGCATACCCAACAAACGGTCCTTTTAAGGGCCTAAAAAACTATAGTGTGTACGATTGGCGCCATTTGTCCTGTGACAATACATATAAACTACATGAAATTAAGTAATTAAAATCGCGCACTCGTGCGAGTGCGTGCACGCACGCAGACAATGTAGGTACAGAGTATAGATATTTACTGTAACAATTGATAGGTGATTTTATATACTTCATATTTAGTAATGATCACCTCTTTATATAGTACTCTATAATCACTGAGAAGACAAAGTAAATTTTATAATTTTTCAATTTGCCGGATGTATTCCCAGTTATAAATTCTGTCGTAAAAGGAGAACTGCATGTAAAAGAAGAGAATGAACAGTTTGTTGATCAGGTATTATACACAGTTACAAATTTGTTTATAGGAACAAGCACTTATTGTTATAATGAACGACATTGTTGTATCATGGTACATCCATGATAATCTCTTAACAACATTCTCTTAGCCACTCAGTGTGAGTCTACCTAGAGCTGTTGCCAGGGTAGGCTGCGTCACTTTGTACGGCAATTTTGCCTGTGAATTTTACCGTTGTTTGTAATTCTATCAAAGTGATTTCTTCACCATATCTTCTTCTGTGTTCATCTTTATCATTGTGCATCATTTTATCAGTGTATTGTGTCGTGCGCGTGTGTTTTTGTGACTCGTGTGCAGTGCGCGTCTGGTGTTCGTGTTCTTTGTCTGTCAGTGTAGTGATTCAGTGCTGGTGAAAGTCTCTCTTTCCTAGCCCTTTTCTGCGTCTTCGACGTTCATTTCGGCTCATCCCGAGATGGCGTCGAACGCAACTCCCGTTCCTTTGCCGGCACCGCTGGTAACCTTAATGGAAACCTGCGGTACTGGTCCTCATTCTACCCCGCTGCCGTCCCATACAATCAGTGATAGTGAAAGTGAAAGTGATTGTGCGTCGATGTGTAGTGTGGGGACGGGGGAAGGTGAATTTTCGCTTGTGGAGGGCAAGTCTGCCAAACGCAAGCGAAAATTGGTCGCCAGCCCGCCACCGGCCGCTGCTACGCATCGGGTATCTAGTCCCGGTAACAGCGCCAACCATCCGACTCAGTCTCCCTCTCAATCTGTGCCCAAGCCTAAAATTCCTCCGATTGTCATTCCCGACAATCGCAATTATAGGGAAATTCTTCGTTCCCTCCAGAATCTGCTTCCTTCGGCCAAACTCGAGGCCAGGTGCCAAGGCTCCTCGCTTCGAATTGCGGCCACAACAGTCCCGGACTTCCGATCGGTCCAACAGTTTCTTACCGATCGGAAGATCTCCTTCCATACTTTCGCGCTTCCTTCAGAGCGCGAAATTAAAGTTGTTCTTTCTGGACTTCCTTCCTGGACCGCCCCCGATACCATCAGGCAGGAGCTTGTCGCCTTAGGCTATTCGCCGACGGCGGTAAGTGTACTGCATGCTGGCAAGGGGGAAGATCGCCGTCCTGTGAATAGTTTCCTAGTGAAACTACTCAAAGTAGGCCAGTTCGAGGAGGTCTATGGCCTCCAAAACTTCCTGCACCTTCGGGTGCAAGTTCGTACTTTTGACCCGCGGCCAGGCCCCTCGCAGTGTTTTAACTGTCAGAGGTTTGGCCACTCCAGCTTATTCTGTAATCACCCTCCGCGTTGCGTGCGATGTACTGAGCCTCATCGTGGGTGTGATAAGCCCAAGACGGGGTTCACGGCCATTTGCTGCAACTGCGGCGGGGACCATCCGGCTAGTTATAGAGGATGTAGGGACTTTATATCAGCCATGAAGCTGCAGCGGACTCCTGCTCGCCCTGGCGCGCAGGCCGGCCGTGTTGCAGGTCCCCTCCCTAACCGCAGAGAGGCCTTCCCACCTCTCTCCGGAGCATCATCTCAGGCCCCGGCAGCAGTTCCGGCTGCTCCCAGGGCCCCAGTTCCGACTGCAGTCGACGTTTCGGCGCCGCCTGCAGTCCCTTCTGTCCCGGCGCCTGCCGGAGCGCCCGGTCCTTCATACGCGGCTGTGGCCGCTACATCAGTCCCGCCTTCCGCTCCTCGGAGCCACAAACCAAAGCGCACTCGTCGCCGTCAGCGACAAGTTCCACAGGCCTTGCCTGTAAAACCTCAGCGGGCCCCGCCCGCCCCCAGCCATCAACCTAAGCTCCCAATTGAGCAGACCCCACGTCCGTCCCCGAGCCCTGCGCCATCTGTAACACCGGCCGAGGCCAGCCAGGTCCGTCTTCCGGAATCTCGGGAATCTTCCCGGGCCCCGGTGGACCCCCTGACTGCCTGGGCTGAAACTTTGGTAAACAACATCAGGTCTGCTCCAGATACAACCACGGTTCTCGCCCTGGTGTTTCAATCCCTGTCTACCCTCTTTCCTCTTCTTCCTTTGAATGGCTAGGAGTCTTAGGATCGTTGCGTGGAATGCCCATGGGGTAGTCCCTCGACGATCTGAACTGATGACTTTCGTAACGGAGTACGACGCTGATGTCGTCCTCCTTTGCGAGACTCATCTGGCTCGCTACCATACCTTCAACCTGCCCTCTTACATCTGTTTTCGTCAGGATCGTCCCCAACGGCCTGGCTGTCGCCCCTCGGGGGGGACAGCCGTCTTAGTCCACAGGCGGATATCCCACAGGCCACTACCCCCTTTAGATACATCTCTTGTTGAAGGTTGTGCGGTGGCGATAGACGCTGGCGGATCGGAGTTGCGCGTTGTTGCGGCGTATCTCCGGCCCGGCCTGCGGCTACCTCCACCGCCCGAGGAGTGGGACGCTCTCCTCGATCATCCCCTACCAACCATCGTAGCCGGCGACTTAAATGCCAAGCATCCCTCCTGGAACAGCAGAGTAGCCAACGCCTACGGAAAATCTCTGTATCGGTTCGTCTCCGACGACCCGGTACTTCAAGTTATCGGCCCAGAAGACCCTACTCACTTCCCCTTTTCCGGTCATCGACCGGACGTCCTTGACATTGTCATAGCCAAGGACGTGACCCATCACATCCAGGTCTCGTCAGTGTCGGATCTCTCATCCGATCACAATCCCCTTTTTATAACTGCCCGTGAGCTGTCGGCCTCACCCCGACCTCCCGCTCAGACTGTTAGGAGAGTCAACTGGCGCTCCTACCATGATGAGCTCTCACGGCGGTTACCATCACTCCCCGCGGACCCGGTCGTCACTTGTGACGATTTGGATCTCCGAGCCACTCATCTTCAGGAGTTGGTCCAAGGTGTCATGGATCGACACACATATACTCTCGAGGTGAATCATCGTAAATCGGCCTTACCTGCGGAAGTACTCCACGCCATCTGGCTACGGCGCAATCTCCGCCGCAGATGGCAAAGAACCCGTGATCCCGGCGTCAAAAGGCGCTTTCAGGCCCAGTCTCTTTACGTCCAGCAGCTACTGCGGGACGTAAACTCTGATCGATGGGACTCATACCTTGAGTCTCTTGAAGTCGACCACGCCTCCGTCTGGAGAGCGGCGAGTAGACTGACCCGCGAGAAGAGAACTCGCAACCCACTTGAAACTCCGAACGGGGTTGTATCTTCATCAGAAGGCAAGGCAGAGGTCTTCGCCGACTGCATGGAGGTGCAATTTACTGTTCACCAAGGCGTCTCGGACCCTGCCCACTCGGCAGAAGTCCGTGACTTCCTATCTGGACATTTTTCACGCCCTCCCGAAATCCCAGCCCTCCCGTTCGACAGGGATGAACTAGTTTCATCTATCTGCCGACTAAATCGCCGTCGCGCCCCCGGTCCTGACCAGATCGGGGCCGCTGCTCTACAAAATCTCCCGGCCTCAGGCGTTGACCTCGTTCTTGAGCTGTTTAACTCCTGTCTCCGGCTACAGTACTTTCCCCGCCTGTGGAAATCTGCCAACATCGTAATGATTCCGAAGCCTCGCAAGCCGCGCATGCTTCCTGAAAGCTATCGTCCAATCTCTCTCTTGCCAGTCATCTCGAAGGTGTTCGAGCGTCTCCTGCTGGCTCGCATCTCGCCGCTGCTAGATGGTTTCATCCGCAGCGAACAGTTCGGGTTTCGCAGAGAGCACTCGACCACGCTTCAATTGGTCCGCGTTGTTACGCACTTGTCAGACGCCACCAACAGGCGAGCGGCTACGGCCGCCGTACTGTTGGACGTGAGCAAGGCCTTCGATAAAGTCTGGCACGAAGGTCTTCTCTTCAAACTTGCCAATTCCCCTCTACCATCGACCATAGTGTTTTTCCTCCGGTCGTATCTCAGCGACCGAACCTTCAGGGTGAGCGTCGACGGGTCCTGTTCTACAGTTCGACCCGTCGCCGCCGGCGTACCACAGGGATCTGTCCTCGGCCCCGTTCTGTACCTTGTGTACACGAACGACCTGCCTGTCTTGCCCGGAGTCACGTTGTCTTTGTTCGCTGACGATCCTATGTATCACTGCAGCTCCCTGTCCCCGCGATTTGCGAGTACAAAGCTGCAGCGTCAGTTGAACCAGCTTCCGGACTGGCTACGGAAATGGCGGGTGACGATCAACACGGAGAAATCCGAGGCGATCTGTTTCACCCGTAAGTCCATCTCCCGATGCCAGCCCCTCTCCCTAGCAGGGAGACCCATCGCCTACAAAGAATCGGTGAAGTATTTAGGCGTTCGACTAGATCGTCGCCTTTGCTTCAACGCCCACGTGACGGAAACCCTTGCCAAGGCTCGCGGCGTCCGAGCCAAATTATCTCCTTTCCTCTCGTGTCGCAGCCGCCTGGCCATGCGCACGAAACTTACCATCTATCTACTATTTCTCAGGTCTGTATTGACCTATGCGGCACCCGCCTGGTGGTCTCTTTTATCCACCACCAACAGATGTAGGCTGGAAGCTTTCCAGTCCCGAACACTCCGATCCTTGACGGGGTCCCCTTGGTTTGTAAGGAACGACGTGATTCGAAGGGGTCTCCGTGTTCCTACCTTGACTTCCTTTGTCCGGTCGCTGGCTCTAACTCTCTTTGCTAAAGCCTCGACCTCCACCTTCCCGTACCTACGAACCATCAGTGCATCAGAACCACCACCGCCCATTCGGGTCAAGCGCCCTCGGGCGCTTCTTGATGACCCGCCATAACGCCATCCTCTTTAAATTAAATACAAACAAGTAATCATCAGTCCTAGACCAGAGTATTTCACCACACTGTCCTTCTCTCCTTCCTGTCCACCTCCTAGCACGCTGAGCCGGCTGCTTGTCGCTGTCATCATTCACTGGCACGGAGGCTCTCCGCCTCGCGGGGAGCGACCGACGCCCTCAGGGCGTCTGCTGACTGGACTTGAAACGGGCAACATCTGTTGCTCGAATCGGTACCAGCGGCAGTGCATTAAACAAATAACAGTTATACTCCCCCGCCTTCTCAGTTAACTGGTTGGCGGTTTCCTTTTCCAGTCTTAGGTAACCAGTCGACATGTACCAGCACTATGTTTACTTCTGGCAGCCATTGGACACGATCCAGATGCTGCAATCAAGCCACGGGTGCAAAGACACCCCGCATCCATAATGCAATGCAATGCCACTCAGAAAATCAAGTCATACCTTTCCAGCAGACAAAATTGACTTTCCTTTTTTTTTGGTTACATGACTGTAATTAACAATACTGCAGACCAACATGTTGCTTTCCTTACAGCTGTTCATGAGGCAAATGTGGTGTCACCTGATGTGTCTGACATGTTTCTCAGACTCTTCGTATCTTCTTCTTCTTTGACTCTTCCTGAACCACCTTCTTTATCTGTGAGAGCTTACAGCGTCCCACAACCGAACAGTCAACCTGGGTACTCCAGTCTGCCTACCTCTGCAGTACTTCCCACTTACTGGGCGCCCATCAGCAAAGTCATTACTGGGTCTCAACCAATAGTGACCTACCACAGTGTGTCATCTTCACAAACCTTTCCATTCACCCATTGTTTCCAGAACCTGTTCATTTTTGTTTTCTAATTACTTTGTCCATCTAGTATATTTTTAATATTCTCCTACAGCAGCAATTTTCGAATGCTGTGGTTGTATCTTTCACTTTTCCCTATTGGCTAGGTTTCACATGCAGCTTCTATAATAGCATGCTGCAAACATATAATTTCAGGAATTTCTTCTTAATTTAGAATCCAGTATTTGACAGTAGCAAATTTGTTCCTCCATTTGGCATGTGCTCTGACACTGATTCCTCTCAGTTATCTTTACCAGTAACTATAATATTTACCTATTTTTGTTCCTGATTCTCCTCTTCCCCCTAATAATTTTTTATAATATTCAATAGTGTTCTCAATTTACCTTGTTTTCTGTGAGTAGAAACCATACCGTCAGTAACACTTAACTCTTATACTCTCCATGAAATGTTATTATGGTCTTGAACATCTTTATGGTTTCCTTTACAGCCTCTTATAAAGCATTCTCGTATAATGGTAATGAATTTGTATGACAGTAAATTTTAATTCCTTGTTAATTGTAGGATGTTTTAACGGTCAGTGTAAAGAAAGAAGCAGATCCAAAAGAGGCTGAGACTGAACAGGTTATGTGCATAACCATTATTTAGCCCATAGCTAATGTGTTAGGTTGTTCTGTGTCATGTACCACTAGAGATTTGGATCACATTCGATTGTAGATATGTAATTAAAAATCAATAGAATACACAAGCTGTATCATAATGTTGTATACATATAAACTACATGAGATTAAGTAAGTAAAATCGCACACACGTGCGAGAGCGTGCGTGTGCACACATCGTGTAGGTACAGAGTATGGATATTTATTGCAAAAATTGATAGGTGATTCTATATACTTTATATTTAGTACTGATCACCTCTTTATATAAGTACTCTATAAATCACTGAGAAGACAATGTAAATTTTATAATTGTTCAATTTGCAGGATGTATTCCTAGTTATAAATTCTGTCGTAAAAGGAGAACTGCATGCAAAAGAAGAAATCATCATAGAAGAGAATGAACAGTTTGTTGATCAGGTATTATACATAGTTATAAATTTGTTTATAGTAACAAGCATTTATTGTTATAATGAACGAGATTGTTGTATCATGACACATCCATGATAATCTCTTAACAGCATTCTCTTAGCCACTCAGAAAATCAAGATCATACCTTTCCAACAGACAAAATTGTCTTTCTTTTTTTTTTGTTTACATTACTGTAATTAACAATACTGCAGACCAACATGTTGCTTTACAGCTGTTCATATGGCAAATGTGGTGTCACCTGATGTGTGTGACATGTTTTTCAGACTCTTCGTATCTTCTTCTTCTTTGACTCTTTGTGAACCACCTTCTTTATCTGTGAGAGCTTACAGCGTCCCACAACCGAACAGTCAACCTGGGTACTCTAGTCTCTGCCTTCCTCTGCAGTACTTCCCACTCACTGGGCGCCCATTAGCAAATTCATTACTGGGTCTCAACCAATAGTGACCCACCACACTGTCTCTTCTTCACAAACCTCTCCATTCACCCATTGTTTCCAAAACCTGTTCATATTTGTTTTCTAATTACTTTGACCATCCAGTATATTTTTAATATTCTCGTACAGCAGCAGTTTTCAAATGTTGTGGTTGTGTCTTTCACTTTTCCCTATTGTCTAGGTTTCACATGCAGCATTCTATAATAGAATGCTGCAAACATATAATTTGAGGAATGTCTTCTTAATTTAGAATCCAGTTTTAGTGGATGGTTAGTGAGGATCGGTCAATAATACAACTTTTAGTTATTTTGCGTCGATGTTTCGACAATATTTATTGTCATCTTCAGGACTTGCGTATGAAATACAATAGAAATATCAAACATAATGAAGCAATTAAATATTTGGGTGAACGTGTTGGTGATGTGAGTGTGTGCGTGCATATGTATGTATCATTTTTTATGTGAAGACTTATGATAGTTTGTTTACATCTTCAAATTATCTTTAAGAAAGCCAGCAAATTATAGTATGAGAGAACTTAATTTATACAGTATTACAATTTAAATTACTAAATGTAATGTTATTTTAATTAATTAAACAAACAGTAATCAACAATTGGATATTAGATTGGTACATAAATTGTTTATACCTACAACAGTCAACATATAGCAAAGTAATATATTACCTATAACTAAAACAGATTAGGGGATGTTCTCTACGTAATTATTAAAAGTTATTTTTACCATGTTTCACTCCCTACTGGTGTTAACAAACAATCATAATTTAGAAACATACAATTTATACAATATTGTAAAACATTACGACTTAAATCAGATAGTTGACAAAGGTTACAAACAAAATAAATTATTTTTGTTATCGTGTGCATAATTCTCTATTTATATGAGGATGATAGTGTAATAAAAATGGTGAGTGTTTTAGAGTGCCAATCGTGGACAATGACAAATGAGAGGGAGAGAGAGAGAGAGAGAGAGAGAGAGAGTGAGAGAGAGAGTGTGAGAGAGGGGGAGAGAAAGTGAATGAAGAGATATTATGGATGAGAGAGAGAGAGAGAGAGAGAGAATGAAGAGAGATAATGAGAGGGAGATGTAGAAGAGAGGGGGAGAGAGTGAGTGAGTGGGGTGATAGTGAGTGATAGATCGATTTCAGGTTAGTGTGAGAGGCTGTAAGAAAGACTGGCGGGAGGAGCATGGGTGAAAGAGAAGGGTGATTGTGGACACATACATAAATTACATTATTCTATAGTACTCTTGACTATATTTTACAATATGATTACAATTATCCAAGTTTACCTGTTAGTAAAATTTACCAGAAACTTTTGTTTGTAACCTTTGTCAACTATCTGATTTAAGTCGTAATGTTTTACAATATTGTGTAAATTGTATGTTTCTAAATTATGATTGTTTGTTAACACCAGTAGGGAGTGAAACATGGTAAAAATAACTTTTAATAATTACGTAGTGAACATCCCCTAATCTGTTTTAGTTACAGGTAATATATTACTTTGCTATATGTTGACTGTTGTAGGTATAAACAATTTATGTACCAATCTAATATCCAATTGTTGATTACTGTTTGTTTAATTAATTAAAATAACATTACATTTAGTAATTTAAATTGTAATACTGTATAAATTAAGTTCTCTCATACTATAATTTGCTCGCTTTCTTAAAGATAATTTGAAGATGTAAACAAACTATCATAAGTCTTCACATAAAAAATGATACATACTGTTATATTCTTTTTTATTGCTGATAATATATAACTTTACACTTTACATGTAGCCAATAATTTCAAAGGTCGGGCGCCATCTTGATATGCAAGAACGTAAATATAAACATGAATTTTTCTTACCTTTAGGGGCAGGAATTCGTTTAAGCGAACTTCTTGAGTAGCGGAAAGTGTTATTTGAAATAATGATACTTTGTTAAATTGTTTACCATATGATATTACCCTGTTTATTTATGAAATTTAATTACATCTATTCTCCGCCAGGTGGCGACATTCAAATTAAGTGAAATTTCCCTTTCACAAGCCCTCCAAAATACCTAGTTATTACCTTTACATATTTATATTTTTTAAACTCTCTGAAACATTAAACATTTTAATATGTGTTTTATATATATGCATTTACTTGCACAACCCAGCACTTTTTAAATAGTATTTTGTTATTCTCTCTCTCTCTCTCTCTCTCTCTCTCTCTCTCTCTCTCTCTCTCTCTCTCTCTCATTCTCTGGTACAATTATTATTTTTTTATGAGCTCATTTTTATTTAATGAATAATTTTTTATTGAAATGAATTTACTGAATATTGGTCATTTTTCTATTTTCTTTGATATGTAAGGGTTGTAGCTGATACTTAGCTTCCAGTTTTGAGTCGATGTCATCGCACTACTCGAATCCTTGCACGTGCAAAATCGGATCGTTTACATCATCTTAGGGCACACACTCCCGAATTGTAGTGTCCCCCCTCGGATCACACTTTGGCAGATTTTATGGCTGCACGTAGAAGTCCGGACCGTTGCCAGATTCTTCATGGTTTCACTTGGCCGATGACACCCACTCAAGTTTAGTTACAGTACCAACATTATTATTATTTTATTAATAGTTATTAAACCACTTTTGGTGGTGTAAAATTTACATAAACACACTTAGTGAATACGCCGGCCGCGTGAAGTGCCGACCGGCCCAATTCACGGTCCAGGCGAAAATGACAAAGTTTCATCAGTCAACATTGCTGAGGTGGGGCAGAACTACGTCACGGGTTCTTTGTTCAGCAGCCCAGCCCAGTCGAATACAAAGCGTCTTGCATTCCTTGCTTCTGACGTAAACATGGGTTGGTCGTGTTTACTGCTTATTTGTGACAAACAGTTTTTTGCAACATTTGTAGCTTTTCAGCGAATTCGACCGAAATCCTGTTAACTCCAAAGTGCGTTGTTTAAAATATTCTATAGTTTATTCACCAAAACTTTATAGGGATTATGAAATAAAATTATTATTATTACAAAATAAATGATTAGAGAATAGAAATACAATAATTATGGTTTTTAGGACCATAGTTTTACAAAATTATTATCGTACCAGAATTGTACCGTCACAAACCCCCTCAATGAAAGATTTTATGCCAAAGCATAAAAACTTTCATTGACACATTCGTACTTCCTAAAGGGATCAGCCAGGATATGTCGCCACAACCCCCTTACAATTTATATGAAAAGAAATACAATAACTCACCCGTGGTCCGATGATGATGACAGTACCTGCATGACCTTACTGGACTTCTCCTTCGAGATCCCAACACCGTAAGGCCAATCAGGCGTGTAACGCTCCTGCTCTGACGCGCTGGCCAGCTCAGGACCGCCGTCACAACATCACCAAACACTGAAACAATAAATTAAAAATATCAACATAGTGGCTTGGTATAATACTATATCCCTAACTGATCTGTTTCCCCTTAGCTATGTGCTGGTTTGCGTTAAGAAGCACTGGGTTTGCTTCAAGTCAACAAGAATTATATAGAAATGCCATTCTCTTCATGGACTATCCCTTATTTTTTAAAAATCTTTTCGATTCCCATCGATAATAATTAACCCTTTCTGTTTTTATAATTAATATAATTATAGAAGAAGCAAATATCTAAATGAAATACATGGATATAATAAATATATATAAATCCCAAACTTATGGATATAATAACCAAAATCTCCCTTTAAATTAATTACTCAAACAGGGAGAAAAACATTTTATATAAAAAAAATATTATTATTATTATTATTATTAATATTATTATTATTAACAGTTAATTAAACTGGTGCTGTTAATAATATTTACCCCTCTTTCTCCTCCACACACACTATTTCCTATACATCATGTTCAAATTTCTATGCTAATACATAATACATATTACATAATAATACACTCATCATTATATTAATACAGTAATACGGTTAATAACCAATTCACATTTAACTTGATCAAGGTTTACACATCCTACATCTTTAAGTCCGCATTTAAATTATAAAAATTACAATTTCAATTAATTAATTAATAATTCTAAACTTTCATTAATTAGCCATCAATTATTTATAATTTATTATTAATTTATTTCAAATTTATTATTAATATTCATATTACGTTATTATTATTTCATCTCTTATTACCATGCTATGATTTTTCTACCTACCTAACTACCTAACCTTTCATATTCTTGTCATGGATTAGTCTGGGTGACTCCGTGTATTCACTATTATTTGACTTATTTTATAGGCACTAACATTTATACTCTTACTCACCTTTCTTCTAACTAACAACCAAATTTACCTAACATGACACCAATCTCTCAGTTATAAACACCTTCACTAATTCCATTTTAAATCCTATGGCACCGCGCATCTTTGTATTAAGATGGGTGTTCCCTACCTGGCTATATACATTCATAATGTTTTGCCCTTCCAAAATATCGGCAAACACTCCCTTAAACTACGCTATTACCTGCCACAACGCTATATGTTGGCCACTCCTTATCACCTCACCCCCACTACAAAATATCATCAGTAACAAATAAATGTTTGACCTTTACTTTACTCACCTCTACAAATAATCACTAACTACTGTGTCCCTAAAATATCTAATACTCTCTTTGTATTATTTTCTTCAAAATTCTTATCTATCTAATTCCCATTAACTTTAATTAAATCACTCACCTGCCTTTATTTAATAATTGTCACCCAATCTCCTTTTTACAACATGTCACCTTGATATCACACTAGAATATTCATCACTTCTCTCCTTATAAATATACCTCAATTTGAACATATTATCTGTTTGATCATCTATTAATCATTATAGCATCTTAATTTCATAAAATCATTTAACTTCATTAGAAACTTTCTTCATTACAAATTAATAATTTAACTTCATTACTATTGCAATTATAAATTTAGTACAACTTTCTTTTGTACCACATTAATTCAGTAATTACTCTTTAATTATTATTCAATTATTTAAAATTTAATTTAACTTCATTACTTTCACTTGTTTAGCAAAATAAAAACATGTTAATTGTTAATTATTAAAGCAATTAAACTTACTGTTACATACATGGTGTACATAAATATATAAAAGCTACCTGTAATACACAACATCAAAAATACATGAATACATTGACATTAAAACAATTAATACAATGAAAAATATACAATCCAAACTCATTATTATATCATTGATCAAAATCAGTCCATAAGCAGTCCATTTCAAAATCACTGTTCACATATATTAAATGTTCATTACACAATTAAAACAATCTATCCTCCATCATTGAATAGCATTCTAATCTTAGGTCTATTTATCTTATTGTTTAGTAAATAAATTATATTATTATAATCATTATAATATTCATCCAACGTTTTATATTCATTCACAATCTCAATCGGTTTATTATATATCAAGTCATGATCGGGTATGGTTCTGTCTATCTCAGTATCATATGTCATAATCAGGTTATCATCGTAATTATCTCCTGCTACATCCATTGCTACCTAAGCTAAGTGCTTGATACCATTATTCTCATTAACTATTATTGTTGTCTCAATTTCATTATAAGGTAAGTATTTACTATAATCATCCACCATCTCTACTCCTAACCTTTCTACAAATTCTTTATACTTTCTATTTACTTTAAAAATCTCTATTACTCTCTTACTCTCTCTCTCAATATATTTCTCACCATAACACCAAGTTACACTCTCTCTCTCTCCAAACATGCAGGGGTCACTAACTCAAAATCACTGCACCACCTATGAGGTACACAAAAACACCAAGGAATTCTATTTGTAGACCTTTCGTCTCCCAAATATAAATCTAAGGAACTCTCGTCCTTCTTAAAAATACGTGAAGACTTGACTTCACCCCCTAACACAACATCAAAGGAAAATTCTAACCCCTGCACTCCTTTTACAAAAATACTTTCTCTCAGCTCTCTCTCTGACTCAACACACACAAACATCTCCTTATCACTCATAATATTCTCATCATCTTTTTCTAACACCATATTCTTAATTATACCATTGTTACTACCTGTAAACTCATTATTCAAATTATCACTGTTACTCACCTTCTGATTCTCTATTTGGATTAACTTCTCATCCAACTTTTTCATTACTTTGTCACAGTGTTTATCTAGATTATCGTTACGTCTTTTAATTTCGTTTTTTATTTCATCGAACTTTACACTCTGTTCCTCAAATTTGTCATTTAAATTAGTAAACCTTTCATCAAATTTATTTAATAGTAACTGCATCATTGCAGCTGTACCATCTGTCTTACTTACGTCTTGAGTTGAGATGGTGGTTAACGGAACTGGGTTTAATTCAGTTACACTAGTGTAACTAGTGTACAAATGGATCAGCTACTTAATGACAAAGTTTCGTTCTGATCGAATCTGCTGTACAACACGGCCATCGATATCGATGGGTCAGCGGGCAAT
Source organism: Magicicada septendecula (assembly GCA_034769895.1). NCBI lineage: Eukaryota > Metazoa > Arthropoda > Insecta > Hemiptera > Cicadidae > Magicicada > Magicicada septendecula. The sequence continues at coordinate 135,059,364 of CM068373.1, read as the reverse complement.
GATAACGGTCGTGTAGATAAAGTGCAACAGTGGGTCGTCGGCAACGAGATGATGCGCATCGGACTGTGCCGTGACTGTGTCGGTGTTGAATTATGTGTGGTGTTTTTTGTGTTTGACGACCCCTTTTGGGTGAATTTGATGTTTTTATAGAATTTGAACCTGATGATGAGAATTTATTCTCGAAACGCGTCGTTTTAGGGGAAAAACCAAATAAGTCACAAGACGAACGTTAATACAGGTAATTGCCTAATATTAATTCTAAATATTTAGTAACGTGACTTGGAGACAATTAAAAAAAAAAAAAAAAAAAAAAATGAATACACTAGTGTCACTGGTCTGACTAATTTGGTCCAGTTTAACATCCATCTCACTCGCAACTGTTTCCTCTACGTTATCACCTTTATCGGTATTCATTTTACTTATTTTAATATTACCCGCATGCATACAACCTTATAACATAACCTCGTGAAAAACAGGTTATGTTTACGTATTTAAAATTATGTCTATTACCTCAGATAACTTTTCCGCTCTCTTCGTAGGCTTACCCACATAAAATAAAATTTTAAGTAGTGTCCCTGTTCGGGCGCCAATGTTATATTCTTTTTTATTGCTGATAATATATAACTTTACACTTTACACTTAGCCAATAATTTCAAAGGTCGGACGCCATCTTGATATGCAAGAACGTAAATATAAACATGAATTTTTCTTACCTTTAGGGGCAGGAATTCGTTTAAGCGAACTTCTTGAGTAGCGGAAAGTGTTATTTGAAATAATGATACTTTGTTAAATTGTTTACCATATGATATTACCCTGTTTATTTATGAAATTTAATTACATCTATTCTCTGCCAGGTGGCGACATTCAAATTAAGTGAAATTTCCCTTTCACAAGCCCTCCAAAATACCTAGTTATTACCTTTACATATTTATATTTTTTAAACTCTCTGAAACATTAAACATTTTAATATGTGTTTTATATATATGCATTTACTTGCACAACCCAGCACTTTTTAAATAGTATTTTTGTTATTCTCTCTCTCTCTCTCTCTCTCTCTCTCTCTCTCTCTCTCTCTCTCTCTCTCTCTCTCTCTCTCTCTCTCTCTCAATTATTATTTTTTTATGAGCTCATTTTTATTTAATGAATAATTTTTTATTGAAATGAATTTACTGAATATTGGTAATTTTTTTATTTTCTTTGATATGTAAGGTGTAATTGTACAGAATTGTGCGCTACCCCAGTTTAATTTTATTCTATATCCATTCAGTTAATTTTCAAATTGTCAGACTTCACCTGTGAGGTGCCTCAGTACAACATACACGGTTAGTCTAAACAAGTGTCTAGACGTATTGCGTAACTGCCCCAGTAAGCAGCAGTCTTGTGAATTACAGTATGCAGTCTGTCACCACAAGAGCAACATACAGTTGTGCAGTTCGTGAATTGCAAATAGTAGCCTCGGACGTGCAAGACAGGCCTAAAGCAAAGGGCCTATCAAATAAAAACAAAATTTGGCTATATGTATATAAAAAATATATCAACTAAAACATTTTTAAAGTTTTAAAGCAATGGTGTGAAGTAAGTAAATAACAGTTACGTGAGTGCGGTAGGCGGAAGCAAGTGGAAAACACAAGTGGCGGACCAGCCGTATGAACACGCAGCTGAGGGGTAACAGTACTGAACCTTATTTACTAACAAAAAATAAATAGAAAAAATTTTAATCAAAGCATAAGTACCGTTTAATAGCCACTATATAAAAGATTTTGTTAATGAGATCTCAGTAAGGGAATGTAAAGAGGTATAGAGTATAGCAAAGTGTTGGTTAAAATAATAACGTTATTGTCAATTCATTTTCATACTAGTAGTTTATATTGAAAGATTAAATATATATATATATATATATATATATATATATATTCCTGTCTTATTATTGAAATTGCAGTGTAGAGTTAAAACCAAATGAAATAGTTCAGGTTAATAAATGAAAGTTAATTTGGTAAAATCCTCAAAATGTGTGTTGGTGTGATTATTGCGTAACCCAGATAACCTATTCTGCAGCTGATTTTTTTTCGTCTGTAGAACCTTGGAGGAGTAACCCTAAGGTAAGATATTATTTGCACTAATTAATATTGTTTCACTGGCCCCCGAACTGGGACGGCAAGTATAATTTGTGATTATATTTGCCAGACCTAATTAAGCTGCAGAACGGGTTATTTGGGAGTGGGGCGAGGTTGTAAATTGTAGACTGTGATGACAAAGGGGTAAAGCAAAACTAGGCATATTTGTATATGTAAAAAATGGTAAAACAAAAATGGAAAATAATAGTTTGACCGAATCAACGGTCATGAGTGGGTTGGAGGTCCATTCGACCCCAATCCCAGTTCAAAATAGAGAATCAAGTAAGTCAGCTGACATAGATGACTCAGGGATTCAGGTAACCCCACCTGTAATGAATAAAAATAAACAATTTGAGGATAATGATATGATAAAAATGATGCAATTGCTTTTGGAAAAAAATACAATGTTGTGTACTAATTTTAGTGAACAGAGTGTAAAATTAAATGAATTAAGTAGCAATTTCAATATAAAATTTGACATTATAAATAAGCAGAATGCCAAGTTAGAAGATAATATTAATAAACGTCTAAATGAGATGGATGAATGCGTTAACACTATTAAAGAACAAGTGTTAGAAAAAATTGATAAACAAATACAAAAGGTAATCGAAAATTTTGAATGTAAAACAAATGAGAATTATAATGATATGTGTAAAAACGTGGTAGTAGAGAACAAGGAGATTAATGTTGAGAGCGGTAAGGAAGATTTTGTTGAAGTAGAGTTTAGTAATGAAGTGTTGTTAGCAAATGCCGATGAGAGTGAGAGAGAGCGTGAAGACAGTTCAAATGCAGAGTATAAAAAGAGGGCAAATTTTTCTTGTGAGACAGGTGAAGAAAAAGCTTCACCAGTATTGTGGGAGGACAAAGGTTCCTCGCTAGTTTTTGTAGAAGACAAAAGGTCTTTAAAATGTCAAAGAAATTATTTTTGTGTATCTGGTAAAGTCAGATGTTGTAATAATGTTGTGTTGCCCTCTGTATGGAATGATAATGCGAAATGTTGTAAGAAATATTGTGATGAGAGAATTAGAGAGAGAGAAATAGAAATATTTAAGTTAAATAGAGATTATGAAGAGTTGAGAGAGAATATGAATATTAAGAGAATTATAGTAAACACTGAGTATATTGTAGTTGATGATGATAAACATTTACCTGTGGGGAGAGTTAACGTACCTGTAGGAGCAGAATATGGTAATAATGATGTAATGGTAATAACAAAAAACACTGACGGGGACTCTATACAAAATACTGATGTCGACTTGATTTATGATAAGGTAATTTTGGGGGGTAACCCTATAGATTATTATTTTGGTACAATGGAAAAAATAAAATTTTATGGCTATAACACACAAGATAGCCATATGTTGTGTATCAATAAAACTGAAAACTGTTATGTGAAACCTAGACTAATATTTGATGATGGAGGCTGAACATAAACTAAATGAATGGACATTCTAAATATTCTAGTTTATGGTAATGACCTGGCTGAATTAGATATTGAAGTACGGCAAATAATAATTGGATATGATGAAAATTTGTAAATAAATAAATGTGTTAATGTTGAATGTATTTTGTTGCAATGTATATTATAGCTTATGTGTAACATATGTTTGTAATGAGAGGGAAAGATATTATAATAAATAATAATATTTTATTCCACTAAAATAATTAACAAGAGATAATAATGAATTTTATTTTGAATTGTGTTTGTATTAAAAGTGTTTTAACTATGTTAACCAAAACCATGAGTAACTAAAACCAAATTGTTTTTAGTAAAATGTTATTAAAGTAATTGTGGTGAATTAAAATTATTTGATCAAAATTGTAACAAATAAGAGACAAATATGTTAACATTAAAAGATTTATAGAAATTAAAAGTACAGGTATTAGAGGTGAGGTAATCAGAATGTTGAAACTGAGAGTGTTTATAACACCAGTCTGGCAGACTATTGTTAATGTAAACAGGCATAGTGTATGTTTTGACTAATGTCTACAGCCAAGTGTTGAAGCTGCTAACTGTTGCCGTTTGATGAATCAGTGCCATGAGCAGATTCTATTATGAAATAAAAGAAACATCTGATGTGATGGAATGTAGATAATATTTTTTTTTGGCCCCTTTGTAAAATGTTATTTAAATAAATAAAGTTGTTTCGAACAAAAAAGATTGAAATAATGAGGTAATTACCATAATTTAGAGTCTTGAGATAATAAAATTAAATCAATTTGGTAATTAAATTAATAGAAAAGATGATTTTTAATGATGGATTGAAATTTATTCTGATTCAAATGTAATGGTAGATTAAATAATAAAATGATGAAAAAGTATAATGATTACAATATTCATTAAAAAAAAAAGGAAATTTTGTATGGATATAATAAAAAATGTTCAGGTTAAGAAATAGATTTAATGCAATTTTGTATAATTAAGGTGTTATTTTGGATGGGTAATATTATATGGGGAATATTATTTAATTTATATGATTGAGCTGTAAGTAGACTGTAAGCTTATATTATTATTTTTAAACCAAACCAGCACTTTGTAACTTTGTATAAGCAGAACCAATACTTTGCAAAGAATGAGCCTGTATGGCTAAGAGGAAACAAATCAGTTGTGGGATATGGAGTGATGGAAGGCTTTTTGTTAAATTTTAATCAAATGTTTAGAGTCGGGTGATACTGTGGCGGGTATCTGTCCGAGATTATGGTGTTGGGATCTCGAGTAGAGAAGTCCAGTAAGATCGGATGGGTGCTGCCGCAGCCACCGGACTAGGGGGGTAAGTACCCATGATCTTAATAGAGAGTTCAGGGGGGTTGCGGCACCATATCCTCACTGATCCTCTTAGGCAATAAGAGTTTGAACGCTTTGGCCTTCAACCTCTTATTGGGGGGGTATTGTAACGGTACAGAATTGTGCGCTACCCCAGTTTAATTTTATTCTATATCCATTCAGTTAATTTTCAAATTGTCAGACTTCACCTGTGAGATGCCTCAGTACAACATACACGGTTAGTCTAAACAAGTGTCTAGACGTATTGCGTAACCGCCCCAGTAAGCACCAGTCTTGTGAATTACAGTATGCAGTCTGTCACCACAAGAGCAACATACAGTTGTGCAGTTCGTGAATTGCAAATAGTAGCCTCGGACGTGCAAGACAGGCCTAAAGCAAAGGGCCTATCAAATAAAAACATAAAATTTGGCTATATGTATATAAAAAATATATCAACTACAACATTTTTAAAGTTTTAAAGCAATGAAGTGAAGTAAGTAAATAACAGTTACGTGAGTGCGGTAGGCGGAAGCAAGTGGAAAACACGAGTGGCGGACCACCCGTATGAACACGCAGCTGAGGGGTAACAGTACTGAACCTTATTTAATAACAAAAAATAAATAGAAAAAATTTTAATCAAAGCATAAGTACCGTTTAATAGCCACTATATAAAAGATTTTGTTAATGAGATCTCAGTAAGGGAATGTAAAGAGGTATAGAGTATAGCAAAGTGTTGGTTAAAATAATAACGTTATTGTCAATTCATTTTCATACTAGTAGTTTATATTGAAAGATTAAATATATATATATATATATATATATATATATATATATTCCTGTCTTATTATTGAAATTGCAGTGTAGAGTTAAAACCAAATGAAATAGTTCAGGTTAATAAATGAAAGTTAATTTGGTAAAATCCTCAAAATGTGTGTTGGTGTGATTATTGCGTAACCCAGATAACCTATTCTGCAGCTGATTTTTTTCGTCTGTAGAACCTTGGAGGAGTAACCCTAAGGTAAGATATTATTTGCACTAATTAATATTGTTTCAAAGGGTTGTAGCTGATACTTAGCTTCCAGTTTTGAGTCGATGTCTTCGCACTACTCGAATCCTTGCACGTGCAAAATCGGATCGTTTATATCGTCTTAGGGCATACACTCCCGAATTGTAGTGTCCCCCCTCGGGTCACACTTTGGCAGATTTTATGGCTGCACGTAGAAGTCCGGACCGTTGCCAGATTCTTCACGGTTTCACTTGGCCGATGACACCCACTCAAGTTTAGTAACAGTACCAACATTATTATTATTTTATTAATAGTTATTAAACCACTTTTGGTGGTGTAAAATTTACATAAACACACTTAGTGAATACACCGGCTGCGTGAAGTGCCGACCGGCCCAATTCACGGTCCAGGCGAAAATGACAAAGTTTCATCAGTCAACATTGCTGAGGTGGGGCAGAACTACGTCACGGGTTCTTTGTTCAGCAGCCCAGCCCAGTCGAATACAAAGCGTCTTGCATTCCTTGCTTCTGACGTAAACATGGGCTGGTCGTGTTTACTGCTTATTTGTGACAAACAGTTTTTTGCGACATTTGTAGCTTTTCAGCGAATTCGATCGAAATCGTGTTAACTCCAAAGTGCGTTGTTTAAAATATTCTATAGTTTATTCACCAAAACTTTATAGGGATTATGAAATAAAATTATTATTATTACAAAATAAATGGTTAGAGAATAGAAATACAATAATTATGGATTTTAGGACCATAGTTATACAAAATTATTATCGTACCAGAATTGTACCGTCACAATACATACGCACGCACACACTCACATCACGAACACGTTCACCCAAATATTTAATTGTTTCGTTATGTTTGATATTTCTATTGTATTTCATACACAGGTCCTGAAGATGACAATAAATATTGTCGAAACATCGACGCAAAATAACTAAAAGTTGTATTATTGACCGATCCTCACTAACCATCCACTAAAACATTCATTGATTGACGGTCACTAAAAATTTAAGGATTTAGAATCTTTGACAGTAGCAAATTTGTTTCTCCAATTGGCCTGTGCTCTGACACTGATTCCTCTCAGTTATCTTTACCAGTTTTAATATTTATCTATTTTTGTTCCTGATTCTCCTCTTCCCCCTAATAATTTTTATAATATTCAATAGTGTTCTCAATTTACCTTGTTTTCTGTGAGTAGAAACCAACCCATCAGAAACTCTTAACTCTTAGCATCAGTAACTCTTAACTCTTATACTCTCTATGAAATGTTATTATGGTCTTGAACATCTTTATGGTTTCCTTTACAGCCTCTTATAAAGCATTCTCGTATAATGGTAATGAATTTGTATAAAATTAAATTTTAATTGCTTGTTATTTGTAGGATGTTTTAATGGTCAGTGTAAAGAATGAAGCAGATTCAGAAGAGGTTGAGACTGAACAGGTTATGTGCATAACCATTATTTAGCCCATAGCTAATGTGTTAGGTTGTTCCGTGTCATATACCACTAGAGATTTGGATCACATTCATTTGTAGATATGTAATTACAAATCAACAGAATACACAAACTGTATCATAGTGTTGTATACATATAAACTACATGAGATTAAGTAAGTAAAATCACTCACTCGTGCGGGTGCATGCGCGCACACACACAATGTAGGTACAGAGTATAGATATTTATTGTAAAAATTGATAGGTGATTCTATATACTTCATATTTAGTAATGATCACCTCTTTATATAATCACTGAGAAGACAAAGTAAATTTTATAATTGTTCAATTTGCAGGATGTATTCCCACTTATAAATTCTGTCGTAAAAGGAGAACTGTATGTAAAAGAAGAGAATAAACAGTTTTTTGATCAGGTATTGTACATAGTTATAAATTTGTTTATAATAACAAGCATTTATTGTTATAATGAACATCATTGTTGTATCATGGCACATCCATGATAATCTCTTAACAACATTCTCTTAGCCACTCAGAAAATCAAGTCATACCTTTCCAGCAGACAAAATTGACTTTCCTTTTTTTTTGTTTACATGATTGTAATTAACAATACTGCAGACCAACATGTTGCTTTATAGCTGTTCATGAGCTTACAGCATCCCACAACCGAACAGTCAACCTGGGTACTCTAGTCTCTGCCTTCCTCTGCAGTACTTCCCACTCACTGGGCGCCCATCAGCAAAGTCATTACTGGGTCTAAATCAATAGTGACCCACCACACTGTCTCATCTTCACAAACCTCTCCATTCACCCATTGTTTCCAGATCCTGTTCATTTTTGTTTTCTAATTACTTTGTCCATCCAGTATAGTTTTAATATTCTCCTACAGCAGCAGTTTTCAAATGTTGTGGTTGTGTCTTTCACTTTTCACTATTGTCTAGGTTTCACATGCAGCTTCTATAATAGCATGCTGCAAACATATAATATGAGGAATTTCTTCTTAATTTAGAATCCAGTATTTGACAGTAGTAAATTTGTTTCTCCAATTGGCCTGTGCTCTGACACTGAATCCTCTCAGTTTTCTTTACCAGTTTTAATATTTACCAGTTTTTGTTCCTGATTCTCCTCTTCCCCCTAATAATTTTTTTTTATATTCAATAGTGTTCTTAATTTACCTTGTTTTCTGTGAGTACTAACCATACCATCAGTAACTCTTAACTCTTATACTCTCCATGAAATGTTATTATGGTCTTGAACGTCTTTATGGTTTCCTTTAAAGCCTCTTATAAAGCATTCTCGTATAATGGTAATGACTTTGTATGAGACAGTAAATTTTAATTCCTTGTTATTTGTAGGATGTATTAACGGTCAGTGTAAAGAAAGAAGCAGATTCAGAAGAGGCTGAGACTGAACAGGTAATGTGCATAACCATTATTTAGCCCATAGCTAATGTGTTAGGTTGTTCCGTGTCATGTACCACTAGAGATTTGGATCACATTTGTTTGTAGATATGTAATTAAAAATCAACAGAATACACAAACTGTTCATAGTGTTGTATACATATAAACTACTTGAGATTAAGTAAGTAAAATCACCTCTTTATATAGTACTCTATAAATCACTAAGAAGACAAAGTATATTTTATAATTGTTCAAATTTCAGGATGTATTCCCAGTTATAAATTCTGTCGTAAAAGGAGAACTGCATGTAAAAGAAGAGAATGGACAGCTTGTTGATCAGGTATTATACATAGTTATAAATTTGTTAATAGTAACAAGCATTTATTGTTATAATGAACAGCATTGTTGTATCATGGCACATCGATGATAATCTCTTAACAGCATTCTCTTAGCTACTCAGAAAATCAAGTCATACCTTTCAAACAGACAAAATTTGACTTTCCTTTTTTTTTGGTTACATGACTGTAATTAACAATACTGCAGACCAACATGTTGCTTTACAGCTGTTCATGAGGCAAATGCGTCACCTGATGTGTCTGACATGTTTCTCCGACTCTTCCTATCTTCTTCTTTTTTGACTCTTCCTGAACCACCTTCTTTATCTGTGAGAGCTTACAGCGTCCCACAACCGAACAGTTAATCTGGGTACTCTAGTCTGCCTACCTCTGCAGTACTTCCCACTTCCTGGGTGTCCATCAGCAAAGTCATTACAGGGTCTAAACCAATAGTGACCTACCACTCTGTCTCATCTTCGCAAACCTCTCCATTCACCCATTGTTTCCAGAACCTGTTCATTTTTGTTTTCTAATTACTTTGTCCGTCTAGTATATTTTTAATATTCTCCTACAGCAGTAGTTTTCAAAGGCTGTGGTTGTATCTTTCACTTTTCCCTATTGTCTAGGTTTCACATGCAGCTTCTATAATAGCATGCTGCAAACATATAATTTTAGGAATTTCTTCTTAATTTATAATCCAGTATTTGACAGAAGCAAATTTGTTCCTCCATTTGGCGTGTGCTCTGACACTGATTCCTCTCAATTATCTTTACCAGTTTTAATATTTACCTATTTTTGTTCCTGATTCTCCTCTTCCCCCTAATAATTTTTTATAATATTCAATAGTGTTCTCAATTTACCTTGTTTTCTGTGAGTAGAAACCATACCATCAGTAACTCTTAACACTTATACTCTCCATGAAATGTTATTATGGTCTTGAACATCTTTATGGTTTCCTTTACAGCCTCTTATAAAGCATTCTCGTATAATGGTAATGAATTTGTATGACAGTAAATTTTAATTCCTTGTTATTTGTAGGATGTTTTAACGGTCAGTGTAAAGAAAGAAGCAGATCCAAAAGAGGCTGAGACTGAACAGGTTATGTGCATAACCATTATTTAGCCCATAGCTAATGTGTTAGGTTGTTCTGTGTCATGTATCACTAGAGATTTGGATCACATTCGATTGTAGATATGTAATTAAAAATCAATAGAATACACAAGCTGTATCATAATGTTGTATACATATAAACTACATGAGATTAAGTAAGTAAAATCGCACACACGTGCGAGAGCGTGCGTGTGCACACATCGTGTAGGTACAGAGTATGGTTATTTATTGCAAACATTGATAGGTGGTTCTTTATACTTTATATTTAGTACTGATACCTCTTTATATAGTTCTCTATAAATCACTGAGAAGACAATGTAAATTTTATAATTGTTCAATTTACAGGATGTATTCCTAGTTACAAATTCTGTCATAAAAGGAGAACTGCATGTAAAAGAAGAAATCATCATACAAGAGAATGAACAGTTTGTTGATCAGGTATTATACGCAGTTACAAATTTGTTTATAGGAACAAGCATTTATTGTTATAATGAACGACATTGTTGTATCATGGTACATCCATGATAATCTCTTAAGAACATTCTCTTAGCCACTCAGAAAATCAAGTCATACCTTTCCATTAGACACAATTGACTTTCCTTTTTTCTTGTTTACATGACTCTAATTAAAAATACTGCAGACCAACATGTTGCATTACACCTGTTCATGATATTTACAGCATCCCACAACCGAAAAGTCAACCTGGGTACTCTAGTCTCTGCCTTCCTCTGCAGTACTTCCCACTAGTTGGGCGCCCATCAGCAATGTCATTACTGGGTCTCAACCAATAGTGACCCACCACACTGTCTCATCTTCACAAACCTCTCCATTCACCCATTGATTCCAGAACCTGTTCATTTTTGTTTTCTAATTACTTTGTCCATCCAGTATATTTTTAATCTTCTCCTGCAGCAGCAGTTTTCAAATGTTGTGGTTGTGTCTTTCACTTTTCCCTATTGTCTAGATTTCACATGCAGCTTCTATAATAGCATGCTGCAGATATATAATTTGAGGAATTTCTTCTTCATTTGGAAATCAAGTATTTGACAGTAGCAAATTTGTTTCTCCATTTGGCCTGTGCTCTGACACTGGTTCCTCTCAGTTATCTTTACCAGTTTTAATATTTACCTATTTTTGTTCATGATTCTCCTCTTCCCCCTAATATTTTTTTATAATATTCAATAGTGTTCTCAATTTACCTTGTTTTCTGTGAGTAGAAACCATACCATCAGTAACTCTTAACTCTTATACTCTCCATGAAATGTTATTATGGTCTTGAACATCTTTATGGTTTCCTTTACAGCCTCTTATAAAGCATTCTCGTATAATGGTAATGAATTTGTATAAAAGTAAATTTTAATTCCTTGTTATTTGTAAGATGTTTTAACGGTCAGTGTAAAGAAAGAAGCAGATCCAGAAGAGGTTGAGACTGAACAGGTTATGTGCATAACCATTATTTAGCCCATAGCTAATGTTTTAGGTTGTTCTGTGTCATGTACCACTAGAGATTTGGATCACATTTGTTTGTAGATATGTAAATAAAAATCAACAGAATACAGAAACTGTATCATAGTGTTGTATACATATAAACTACTTGAGATTAAGTAAGTAAAATCACCTCTTTATATAGTACTCTATAAACCACTGAGAAGACAAAGTAAATTTTATAATTGTTCTATTTGCAGGATGTATTCCCAGTTATAAATTCTGTCGTAAATGAAGAACTGCATGTAAAAGAAGAGAATGGACAGCTTGTTGATCAGGTATTATACGCAGTTACAAATTTGTTTATAGGAACAAGCATTTATTGTTATAATGAACATCATTGTTGTATCATGGCACATCCATGATAATCTCTTAACAACATTCTCTTAGCCACTCAGAAAATCAAGTCATACCTTTCCAGCAGAAAAAATTGACTTTCCTTTTTTTTGTTTACATGATTGTAATTAACAATACTGCAGACCAACATGTTGCTTTATAGCTGTTCATGAGCTTACAGCATCCCACAACCGAACAGTCAACCTGGGTACTCTAGTCTCTGCCTTCCTCTGCAGTACTTCCCACTCACTGGGCGCCCATCAGCAAAGTCATTACTGGGTCTAAATCAATAGTGACCCACCACACTGTCTCATCTTCACAAACCTCTCCATTCACCCATTGTTTCCAGATCCTGTTCATTTTTGTTTTCTAATTACTTTGTCCATCCAGTATAGTTTTAATATTCTCCTACAGCAGCAGTTTTCAAATGTTGTGGTCGTGTCTTTCACTTTTCACTATTGTCTAGGTTTCACATGCAGCTTCTATAATAGCATGCTGCAAACATATAATATGAGGAATTTCTTCTTAATTTAGAATCCAGTATTTGACAGTAGTAAATTTGTTTCTCCAATTGGCCTGTGCTCTGACACTGAATCCTCTCAGTTTTCTTTACCAGTTTTAATATTTACCAATTTTTGTTCCTGATTCTCCTCTTCCCCCTAATAATTTTTTTTTATATTCAATAGTGTTCTTAATTTACCTTGTTTTCTGTGAGTACTAACCATACCATCAGTAACTCTTAACTCTTATACTCTCCATGAAATGTTATTATGGTCTTGAACGTCTTTATGGTTTCCTTTAAAGCCTCTTATAAAGCATTCTCGTATAATGGTAATGACTTTGTATGAGACAGTAAATTTTAATTCCTTGTTATTTGTAGGATGTATTAACGGTCAGTGTAAAGAAAGAAGCAGATTCAGAAGAGGCTGAGACTGAACAGGTAATGTGCATAACCATTATTTAGCCCATAGCTAATGTGTTAGGTTGTTCCGTGTCATGTACCACTAGAGATTTGGATCACATTTGTTTGTAGATATGTAATTAAAAATCAACAGAATACACAAACTGTTCATAGTGTTGTATACATATAAACTACTTGAGATTAAGTAAGTAAAATCACCTCTTTATATAGTACTCTATAAATCACTAAGAAGACAAAGTATATTTTATAATTGTTCAAATTTCAGGATGTATTCCCAGTTATAAATTCTGTCGTAAAAGGAGAACTGCATGTAAAAGAAGAGAATGGACAGCTTGTTGATCAGGTATTATACATAGTTATAAATTTGTTAATAGTAACAAGCATTTATTGTTATAATGAACAGCATTGTTGTATCATGGCACATCGATGATAATCTCTTAACAGCATTCTCTTAGCTACTCAGAAAATCAAGTCATACCTTTCAAACAGACAAAATTTGACTTTCCTTTTTTTTTGGTTACATGACTGTAATTAACAATACTGCAGACCAACATGTTGCTTTACAGCTGTTCATGAGGCAAATGCGTCACCTGATGTGTCTGACATGTTTCTCCGACTCTTCCTATCTTCTTCTTTTTTGACTCTTCCTGAACCACCTTCTTTATCTGTGAGAGCTTACAGCGTCCCACAACCGAACAGTTAATCTGGGTACTCTAGTCTGCCTACCTCTGCAGTACTTCCCACTTCCTGGGTGTCCATCAGCAAAGTCATTACTGGGTCTAAACCAATAGTGACCTACCACTCTGTCTCATCTTCGCAAACCTCTCCATTCACCCATTGTTTCCAGAACCTGTTCATTTTTGTTTTCTAATTACTTTGTCCGTCTAGTATATTTTTAATATTCTCCTACAGCAGTAGTTTTCAAAGGCTGTGGTTGTATCTTTCACTTTTCCCTATTGTCTAGGTTTCACATGCAGCTTCTATAATAGCATGCTGCAAACATATAATTTTAGGAATTTCTTCTTAATTTATAATCCAGTATTTGACAGAAGCAAATTTGTTCCTCCATTTGGCGTGTGCTCTGACACTGATTCCTCTCAATTATCTTTACCAGTTTTAATATTTACCTATTTTTGTTCCTGATTCTCCTCTTCCCCCTAATAATTTTTTATAATATTCAATAGTGTTCTCAATTTACCTTGTTTTCTGTGAGTAGAAACCATACCATCAGTAACTCTTAACACTTATACTCTCCATGAAATGTTATTATGGTCTTGAACATCTTTATGGTTTCCTTTACAGCCTCTTATAAAGCATTCTCGTATAATGGTAATGAATTTGTATGACAGTAAATTTTAATTCCTTGTTATTTGTAGGATGTTTTAACGGTCAGTGTAAAGAAAGAAGCAGATCCAAAAGAGGCTGAGACTGAACAGGTTATGTGCATAACCATTATTTAGCCCATAGCTAATGTGTTAGGTTGTTCTGTGTCATGTATCACTAGAGATTTGGATCACATTCGATTGTAGATATGTAATTAAAAATCAATAGAATACACAAGCTGTATCATAATGTTGTATACATATAAACTACATGAGATTAAGTAAGTAAAATCGCACACACGTGCGAGAGCGTGCGTGTGCACACATCGTGTAGGTACAGAGTATGGTTATTTATTGCAAACATTGATAGGTGGTTCTTTATACTTTATATTTAGTACTGATACCTCTTTATATAGTTCTCTATAAATCACTGAGAAGACAATGTAAATTTTATAATTGTTCAATTTACAGGATGTATTCCTAGTTACAAATTCTGTCATAAAAGGAGAACTGCATGTAAAAGAAGAAATCATCATACAAGAGAATGAACAGTTTGTTGATCAGGTATTATACGCAGTTACAAATTTGTTTATAGGAACAAGCATTAATTGTTATAATGAACGACATTGTTGTATCATGGTACATCCATGATAATCTCTTAAGAACATTCTCTTAGCCACTCAGAAAATCAAGTCATACCTTTCCATTAGACACAATTGACTTTCCTTTTTTCTTGTTTACATGACTCTAATTAAAAATACTGCAGACCAACATGTTGCATTACACCTGTTCATGATATTTACAGCATCCCACAACCGAAAAGTCAACCTGGGTACTCTAGTCTCTGCCTTCCTCTGCAGTACTTCCCACTAGTTGGGCGCCCATCAGCAATGTCATTACTGGGTCTCAACCAATAGTGACCCACCACACTGTCTCATCTTCACAAACCTCTCCATTCACCCATTGATTCCAGATCCTGTTCATTTTTGTTTTCTAATTACTTTGTCCATCCAGTATATTTTTAATCTTCTTCTGCAGCAGCAGTTTTCAAATGTTGTGGTTGTGTCTTTCACTTTTCCCTATTGTCTAGATTTCACATGCAGCTTCTATAATAGCATGCTGCAGATATATAATTTGAGGAATTTCTTCTTCATTTGGAAATCAAGTATTTGACAGTAGCAAATTTGTTTCTCCATTTGGCCTGTGCTCTGACACTGGTTCCTCTCAGTTATCTTTACCAGTTTTAATATTTACCTATTTTTGTTCATGATTCTCCTCTTCCCCCTAATATTTTTTTATAATATTCAATAGTGTTCTCAATTTACCTTGTTTTCTGTGAGTAGAAACCATACCATCAGTAACTCTTAACTCTTATACTCTCCATGAAATGTTATTATGGTCTTGAACATCTTTATGGTTTCCTTTACAGCCTCTTATAAAGCATTCTCGTATAATGGTAATGAATTTGTATAAAAGTAAATTTTAATTCCTTGTTATTTGTAAGATGTTTTAACGGTCAGTGTAAAGAAAGAAGCAGATCCAGAAGAGGTTGAGACTGAACAGGTTATGTGCATAACCATTATTTAGCCCATAGCTAATGTTTTAGGTTGTTCTGTGTCATGTACCACTAGAGATTTGGATCACATTTGTTTGTAGATATGTAAATAAAAATCAACAGAATACAGAAACTGTATCATAGTGTTGTATACATATAAACTACTTGAGATTAAGTAAGTAAAATCACCTCTTTATATAGTACTCTATAAACCACTGAGAAGACAAAGTAAATTTTATAATTGTTCTATTTGCAGGATGTATTCCCAGTTATAAATTCTGTCGTAAATGAAGAACTGCATGTAAAAGAAGAGAATGGACAGCTTGTTGATCAGGTATTATACGCAGTTACAAATTTGTTTATAGGAACAAGCATTTATTGTTATAATGAACATCATTGTTGTATCATGGCACATCCATGATAATCTCTTAACAACATTCTCTTAGCCACTCAGAAAATCAAGTCATACCTTTCCAGCAGAAAAAATTGACTTTCCTTTTTTTTGTTTACATGATTGTAATTAACAATACTGCAGACCAACATGTTGCTTTATAGCTGTTCATGAGCTTACAGCATCCCACAACCGAACAGTCAACCTGGGTACTCTAGTCTCTGCCTTCCTCTGCAGTACTTCCCACTCACTGGGCGCCCATCAGCAAAGTCATTACTGGGTCTAAATCAATAGTGACCCACCACACTGTCTCATCTTCACAAACCTCTCCATTCACCCATTGTTTCCAGATCCTGTTCATTTTTGTTTTCTAATTACTTTGTCCATCCAGTATAGTTTTAATATTCTCCTACAGCAGCAGTTTTCAAATGTTGTGGTCGTGTCTTTCACTTTTCACTATTGTCTAGGTTTCACATGCAGCTTCTATAATAGCATGCTGCAAACATATAATATGAGGAATTTCTTCTTAATTTAGAATCCAGTATTTGACAGTAGTAAATTTGTTTCTCCAATTGGCCTGTGCTCTGACACTGAATCCTCTCAGTTTTCTTTACCAGTTTTAATATTTACCAATTTTTGTTCCTGATTCTCCTCTTCCCCCTAATAATTTTTTTTTATATTCAATAGTGTTCTTAATTTACCTTGTTTTCTGTGAGTACTAACCATACCATCAGTAACTCTTAACTCTTATACTCTCCATGAAATGTTATTATGGTCTTGAACGTCTTTATGGTTTCCTTTAAAGCCTCTTATAAAGCATTCTCGTATAATGGTAATGACTTTGTATGAGACAGTAAATTTTAATTCCTTGTTATTTGTAGGATGTATTAACGGTCAGTGTAAAGAAAGAAGCAGATTCAGAAGAGGCTGAGACTGAACAGGTAATGTGCATAACCATTATTTAGCCCATAGCTAATGTGTTAGGTTGTTCCGTGTCATGTACCACTAGAGATTTGGATCACATTTGTTTGTAGATATGTAATTAAAAATCAACAGAATACACAAACTGTTCATAGTGTTGTATACATATAAACTACTTGAGATTAAGTAAGTAAAATCACCTCTTTATATAGTACTCTATAAATCACTAAGAAGACAAAGTATATTTTATAATTGTTCAAATTTCAGGATGTATTCCCAGTTATAAATTCTGTCGTAAAAGGAGAACTGCATGTAAAAGAAGAGAATGGACAGCTTGTTGATCAGGTATTATACATAGTTATAAATTTGTTAATAGTAACAAGCATTTATTGTTATAATGAACAGCATTGTTGTATCATGGCACATCGATGATAATCTCTTAACAGCATTCTCTTAGCTACTCAGAAAATCAAGTCATACCTTTCAAACAGACAAAATTTGACTTTCCTTTTTTTTTGGTTACATGACTGTAATTAACAATACTGCAGACCAACATGTTGCTTTACAGCTGTTCATGAGGCAAATGCGTCACCTGATGTGTCTGACATGTTTCTCCGACTCTTCCTATCTTCTTCTTTCTTGACTCTTCCTGAACCACCTTCTTTATCTGTGAGAGCTTACAGCGTCCCACAACCGAACAGTTAATCTGGGTACTCTAGTCTGCCTACCTCTGCAGTACTTCCCACTTCCTGGGTGTCCATCAGCAAAGTCATTACTGGGTCTAAACCAATAGTGACCTACCACTCTGTCTCATCTTCGCAAACCTCTCCATTCACCCATTGTTTCCAGAACCTGTTCATTTTTGTTTTCTAATTACTTTGTCCGTCTAGTATATTTTTAATATTCTCCTACAGCAGTAGTTTTCAAAGGCTGTGGTTGTATCTTTCACTTTTCCCTATTGTCTAGGTTTCACATGCAGCTTCTATAATAGCATGCTGCAAACATATAATTTTAGGAATTTCTTCTTAATTTATAATCCAGTATTTGACAGAAGCAAATTTGTTCCTCCATTTGGCGTGTGCTCTGACACTGATTCCTCTCAATTATCTTTACCAGTTTTAATATTTACCTATTTTTGTTCTTGATTCTCCTCTTCCCCCTAATAATTTTTTATAATATTCAATAGTGTTCTCAATTTACCTTGTTTTCTGTGAGTAGAAACCATACCATCAGTAACTCTTAACACTTATACTCTCCATGAAATGTTATTATGGTCTTGAACATCTTTATGGTTTCCTTTACAGCCTCTTATAAAGCATTCTCGTATAATGGTAATGAATTTGTATGACAGTAAATTTTAATTCCTTGTTATTTGTAGGATGTTTTAACGGTCAGTGTAAAGAAAGAAGCAGATCCAAAAGAGGCTGAGACTGAACAGGTTATGTGCATAACCATTATTTAGCCCATAGCTAATGTGTTAGGTTGTTCTGTGTCATGTATCACTAGAGATTTGGATCACATTCGATTGTAGATATGTAATTAAAAATCAATAGAATACACAAGCTGTATCATAATGTTGTATACATATAAACTACATGAGATTAAGTAAGTAAAATCGCACACACGTGCGAGAGCGTGCATGTGCACACATCGTGTAGGTACAGAGTATGGTTATTTATTGCAAACATTGATAGGTGGTTCTTTATACTTTATATTTAGTACTGATACCTCTTTATATAGTTCTCTATAAATCACTGAGAAGACAATGTAAATTTTATAATTGTTCAATTTACAGGATGTATTCCTAGTTACAAATTCTGTCATAAAAGGAGAACTGCATGTAAAAGAAGAAATCATCATACAAGAGAATGAACAGTTTGTTGATCAGGTACAGGTACGCAGTTACAAATTTGTTTATAGGAACAAGCATTTATTGTTATAATGAACGACATTGTTGTATCATGGTACATCCATGATAATCTCTTAAGAACATTCTCTTAGCCACTCAGAAAATCAAGTCATACCTTTCCATTAGACACAATTGACTTTCCTTTTTTCTTGTTTACATGACTCTAATTAAAAATACTGCAGACCAACATGTTGCATTACACCTGTTCATGATATTTACAGCATCCCACAACCGAAAAGTCAACCTGGGTACTCTAGTCTCTGCCTTCCTCTGCAGTACTTCCCACTAGTTGGGCGCCCATCAGCAATGTCATTACTGGGTCTCAACCAATAGTGACCCACCACACTGTCTCATCTTCACAAACCTCTCCATTCACCCATTGATTCCAGAACCTGTTCATTTTTGTTTTCTAATTACTTTGTCCATCCAGTATATTTTTAATCTTCTCCTGCAGCAGCAGTTTTCAAATGTTGTGGTTGTGTCTTTCACTTTTCCCTATTGTCTAGATTTCACATGCAGCTTCTATAATAGCATGCTGCAGACATATAATTTGAGGAATTTCTTCTTCATTTGGAAATCAAGTATTTGACAGTAGCAAATTTGTTTCTCCATTTGGCCTGTGCTCTGACACTGGTTCCTCTCAGTTATCTTTACCAGTTTTAATATTTACCTATTTTTGTTCATGATTCTCCTCTTCCCCCTAATATTTTTTTATAATATTCAATAGTGTTCTCAATTTACCTTGTTTTCTGTGAGTAGAAACCATACCATCAGTAACTCTTAACTCTTATACTCTCCATGAAATGTTATTATGGTCTTGAACATCTTTATGGTTTCCTTTACAGCCTCTTATAAAGCATTCTCGTATAATGGTAATGAATTTGTATAAAAGTAAATTTTAATTCCTTGTTATTTGTAAGATGTTTTAACGGTCAGTGTAAAGAAAGAAGCAGATCCAGAAGAGGTTGAGACTGAACAGATTATGTGCATAACCATTATTTAGCCCATAGCTAATGTTTTAGGTTGTTCTGTGTCATGTACCACTAGAGATTTGGATCACATTTGTTTGTAGATATGTAAATAAAAATCAACAGAATACAGAAACTGTATCATAGTGTTGTATACATATAAACTACTTGAGATTAAGTAAGTAAAATCACCTCTTTATATAGTACTCTATAAATCACTGAGAAGACAAAGTAAATTTTATAATTGTTCTATTTGCAGGATGTATTCCCAGTTATAAATTCTGTCGTAAATGAAGAACTGCATGTAAAAGAAGAGAATGGACAGCTTGTTGATCAGGTATTATACATAGTTATAAATTTGTTTATAGTAACAAGCATTTATTGTTATAATGAACAGCATTGTTGTATCATGGCACATCCATGATAATCTCTTAACAACATTGTCGTAGCCACTCAGAAAATCAAGTCATACCTTTCCAACAGACAAAATGGACTTTCCTTTTTTTTTTGTTTACATGTCTGTAATTAACAATACTGCAGACCAACATGTTGCTTTACAGCTGAATGAGCTTAGAGCATCCCACAACCGAACAGTCAACCTGGGTACCCTAGTCTCTGCCTACCTCTGCAGTACTTCCCACTTACTGGGTGCCCATCAACAAAGTCGTTACTGGGTATCAACCAATAGTGACCCACCACACTGTCTCATCTTCACAAACCTCTCCATTCACCCATTGTTTCCAGAACCTGTTCATTGTTGTTTTCTAATTACTTTGTCCATCCAGTATATTTTTAATATTCTCCTACAGCAGCAGTTTTCAAATGCTGTGGTTGTGTCTTTCACATTTCCCTATTGTCTAGGTTTCACATGCAGCTTCTATAATGGCATGCTGCAAACATATAATTTGTGGAATTTCTTCTCAATTTAGAATCCAAAATTTGACAGTAGCAAATTTGTTTCTCTATTGGGCCTGTGCTCTGACACCGATTCCTCTCAGTTTTCTTTACCAGTTTTAATGTTTCTGATTCTCCTCTTCCCCCTAATAATTTTTTATAATATTCAATAGTGTTCTCAATTTACCTTGTTTTCTGTGAGTACAAACCATACCATCAGTAACTCCTAACTCTGAACATCAGTAATTCTTAACTCTTATACTCTCCATGATATGTTATTACGATCTTGAACATCTTTATGGTTTCCTTTACAGCCTCTTATAAAGCATTCTCGTATAATGGTAATGAATTTGCATGACAGTAAAATTTTAATTCCTTGTTATTTGTAGGATGTTTTAACGGTCAGTGTAAAGAAAGAAGCAGATTCAGATGAGGCTGAGACTGAACAGGTAATGTGCATAACCATTATTTAACCCATAGCTAATGTACCACTAGAGATTTGGATCACATTCATTTGTAGATATGTAATTACAAATCAACAGAATACACAAAATGTATCATAGTGTTGTATTCATATAAACTACATGAGATTAAGTAAGTAAAATCGCTCACTCGTGCGAGTGCGTGCGCGCACACACTCTATGTAGGTACAGAGTATAGATATTTATTGTAAAAATTGGTAGGTGATTCTATATACTTCATATTTAGTAATGATCACCTCTTTATATAGTACTCTATAATCACTGAGAAGACAAAGTAAATTTTATAATTGTTCAATTTGCAGGATGTATTCCCACTTATAAATTCTGTCGTAAAAGGAGAACTGCATGTAAAAGAAGAGAATAAACAGTTTTTTGATCAGGTATTATACATAGTTATAAATTTGTTTATAATAACAAGCATCTATTGTTATAATGAACATTATTGTTGTATCATGGCACATCCATGATAATCTCTTAACAACATTCTCTTAGCCACTCAGAAAATCAAGTCATACCTTTCCAGCAGACAAAATTGACTTTCCTTTTTTTTTTGTTTACATGACTGTAATTAACAATACTGCAGACCAACATGTTGCTTTATAGCTGTTCATGAGCTTACAGCATCCCACAACCGAAGTCAACCTGGGTACTCTAGTCTCTGCCTTCCTCTGCAGTACTTCCCACTCACTGGGCGCCCATCAGCAAAGTCATTACTGGGTCTAAATCAATAGTGACCCACCACACTGTCTCATCTTCACAAACCTCTCCATTCACCCATTGTTTCCAGATCCTGTTCATTTTTGTTTTCTAATTACTTTGTCCATCCAGTATAGTTTTAATATTCTCCTACAGCAGCAGTTTTCAAATGTTGTGGTTGTGTCTTTCACATTTCCCTATTGTCTAGGTTTCACATGCAGCTTCTATAATGGCATGCTGCAAACATATAATTTGTGGAATTTCTTCTCAATTTAGAATCCAAAATTTGACAGTAGCAAATTTGTTTCTCTATTGGGCCTGTGCTCTGACACCGATTCCTCTCAGTTATCTTTACCAGTTTTAATGTTTCTGATTCTCCTCTTCCCCCTAATAATTTTTTATAATATTCAATAGTGTTCTCAATTTACCTTGTTTTCTGTGAGTACAAACCATACCATCAGTAACTCCTAACTCTGAACATCAGTAATTCTTAACTCTTATACTCTCCATGATATGTTATTACGGTCTTGAACATCTTTATGGTTTCCTTTACAGCCTCTTATAAAGCATTCTCGTATAATGGTAATGAATTTGCATGACAGTAAAATTTTAATTCCTCGTTATTTGTAGGATGTTTTAACGGTCAGTGTAAAGAAAGAAGCAGATTCAGAAGAGGCTGAGACTGAACAGGTAATGTGCATAACCATTATTTAGCCTATAGCTAATGTGTTACGTTGTCCCGTGTCATGTACCACTAGAGATTTGGATCACATTCATTTGTAGATATGTAATTACAAATCAACAGAATACACAAATGTATCATAGTGTTGTATTCATATAAACTACATGAGATTAAGTAAGTAAAATCGCTCACTCGTGCCAGTGCGTGCGCGCACACACTCAATGTAGGTACAGAGTATAGATATTTATTGTAAAAATTGGTAGGTGATTCTATATACTTCATATTTAGTAATGATCACCTCTTCATATAGTACTCTATAATCACTGAGAAGACAAAGTAAATTTTATAATTGTTCAAATTTCAGGATGTATTCCCAGTTATAAATTCTGTCGTAAAAGGAGAACTGCATGTAAAAGAAGAGAATGGACAGCTTGTTGATCAGGTATTATACATAGTTATAAATTTGTTTATAGTAACAAGCATTTATTGTTATAATGAACAGCATACTTGTATCATGGCACATCGATGATAATCTCTTAACAGCATTCTCTTAGCTACTCAGAAAATCAAGCCATACCTTTCCAGCAGACAAAATTTGACTGTAATTAACAATACTGCAGACCAACATGTTGCTTTACAGCTGTTCATGAGGCAAATGCGTCACCTGATGTGTCTGACATGTTTCTCAGACTCTTCCTATCTTCTTCTTCTTTGACTCTTCCTGAACCACCTTCTTTATCTGTGAGAGCTTACAGCGTCCCACAACCGAACAGTCAATCTGGGTTCTCTAGTCTGCCTACCTCTGCAGTACTTCCCACTTCCTGGGCGTCCATCAGCAAAGTCATTACTGGGTGTAAACCAATAGTGACCTACCACTCTGTCTCATCTTCGCAAACCTCTCCATTTACCCATTGTTTCCAGAACCTGTTCATTTTTGTTTTCTAATTACTTTGTCCATCTAGTATATTTTTAATATTCTCCTACAGCAGTAGTTTTCAAAGGCTGTGGTTGTATCTTTCACTTTTCCCTATTGTCTAGGTTTCACATGCAGCTTCTATAATAGCATGCTGCAAACATATAATTTTAGGAATTTCTTCTTAATTTATAATCCAGTATTTGACAGAAGCAAATTTGTTCCTCCATTTGGCGTCTGCTCTGACACTGATTCCTCTCAATTATCTTTACCAGTTTTAATATTTACCTATATTTGTTCCTGATTCTCCTCTTCCCCCTAATAATTTGTTATAATATTCAAAAGTGTTCTCAATTTACCTTGTTTTCTGTGAGTAGAAACCATACCATCAGTAACTCTTAACTCTTATACTCTCCATGAAATGTTATTATGGTCTTGAATATCTTTATGGTTTCCTTTACTGCCTCTTATAAAGCATTCTCGTGTAATGGTAATGAATTTGTATGACAGTAAATTTTAATTCCTTGTTATTTGTAGGATGTTTTAACGGTCAGTGTAAAGAAAGAAGCAGATCCAAAAGAGGCTGAGACTGAACAGGTTATGTGCATAACCATTATTTAGCACATAGCTAATGTGTTAGGTTGTTCTGTGTCATGTATCACTAGAGATTTGGATCACATTCGATTGTAGATATGTAATTAAAAATCAACAGAATACACAAGCTGTATCATAGTGTTGTATACATATAAACTACATGAGATTAAGTAAGTAAAATCGCACACACATGCAGGTACAGAGTATGGTTATTTATTGCAAACATTGATAGGTGATTCTATATATTTATATTTAGTACTGCTCACCTCTTTATATAGTACTGTATAAATCACTGAGAAGACAATGTAAATATTATAATTGTTCAATTTACAGGATGTATTCCTAGTTACAAATTCTGTCATAAAAGGAGAACTGCATGTAAAAGAAGAAATCATAATACAAGAGAATGAACAGTTTGTTGATCAGGTATTATACGCAGTTACAAATTTGTTTATAGGAACAAGCATTTATTGTTATAATGAATGACATTGTTGTATCATGGTATATCCATGATAATCTCTTAACAACATTCTCTTAGCCACTCAGAAAATCAAGTCATACCTTTCCATCAGACAAAATTGACTTTCCTTTTTTTTTGTTTACATGACTGTAATTAAAAATACTGCAGACCAACATGTTTTTTTACAGCTGTTCATGATATTTGCAGCATCCCACAACCGAACAGTCAACCTAGGTACTCTAGTCTGCCTTCCTCTGCAGTACTTCCCACTCATTGGGCGCCCATCATCAATGTCATTACTGGGTCTCAACCAATAGTGACCCACCATACTGTCTCATCTTCACAAACCTCTCCATTCACCCATTGTTTCCAGAACCTGTTCATTTTTGTTTTCTAATTACTTTGCCCATCCAGTATATTTTTAATATTCTCCTGTTTTCAAATTCTGTGGTTGTGTCTTTCACATTTCCCTATTGTCTAGGTTTCACATGCAGCTTCTATAATGGCATGCTGCAAACATATAATTTGTGGAATTTCTTCTTAATTTAGAATCCAATATTTGACAGTAGCAAATTTGCTTCTCTATTTGGCCTGTGCTCTGACACTGATTCCTCTCAGTTACCTTTACCAGTTTTAATATTTACCTATTTTTGTTCCCAATTCTCCTCTTCCCCCTAATAATTTTTTATAATATTCAGGAGTGTTCTCAATTTACCTTGTTTTCTGTGAGAATATACCATACCATCAATAACTCTTAACAACAGTAACTCTTAACTCTTATACTCTCCATGAAATGTTATTATGGTCTTGAACATCTTTATGGTTTCCTTTACAGCCTCTTATAAAGCATTCTTGTATAATGGTAATGAATTTGTATAAAAGAAAATTTTAATTCCTTGTTATTTGTAGGATGTTTTAACGGTCAGTGTAAAGAGAGAAGCAGATTCAGAAGAGGCTGAGACTGAACAGGTAATGTGCATATCCATTATTTAGCCCATAGCTAATGTGTTGGGTTGTTCCGTGTCATGTACCACTAGAGATTTGGATCACATTCATTTGTAGATATGTAATAAAAATCAATAGAATACACAAACTGTATCATAGTGTTGTATACATATAAACTACTTGAGATTATTTAAGTAAAATCAAACATCCATGCGAGCACGTGCGTGCACACACACCATGTAGGTACAGAGTATGGATGTTTATTGCAAAAATTGATAGGTTATTCTATATACTTAATATTTAGTACTGATCACCTCTTTATATAGTACTCTACAAATCACTGAGAAGACAATGTAAATTTTATAATTGTTCAATTTGCAGGATGTATTCCTAGTTATAAATTCTGTCGTAAAAGGAGAACTCCATGCAAAAGAAGAAATCATCATAGAAGAGAATGAACAGTTTGTTGATCAGGTATTATACATAGTTATAAATTTGTTTATAATAACAAGCATTTATTGTTATAATGAACGAGATTGTCGTATCATGACATCCATGATAATCTCTTAACAGCATTCTCTTAGCCACTCAGAAAATCAAGTCATACCTTTTCAACAGACAAAATTGACTTTCCTTTTTTTTGTTTACATGATTGTAATTAACAATACTGCAGACCGACATGTTGCTTTACAGCTGTTCATATGGCACATGTGGTGTCACCTGATGTGTGTGATATGTTTCTCAGACTCTTCATATCTTCTTCTTCTTTGATTCTTCGTGAACCACCTTCTTTATCTGTGAGAGCTTACAGCGTCCCACAACCGAACAGACAACCTGGGTACTCTAGTCTCTGCCTTCCTCTGCAGTACTTCCCACTCAGTGGGCGCCCATCAGCAAAGTCATAACTGGGTCTCAACCAATAGTGACCCACCACACTGTCTCATCTTCACAAACCTCTCCATTCACCCATTGTTTCCGAAACCTGTTCATTTTTGTTTTCTAATTACTTTGACCATCCAGTATATTTTTAATATTCTCCTACAGCAGCAGTTTTCAAATGTGGTTGTGTCTTTCACTTTTCCCTATTGTCTAGGTTTCATATGCAGCTTCTGTAATAGAATGCTGCAAACATATAATTTGAGGAATTTCTTCTTAATTTAGAATCCAGTATTTGACAGTAGCAAATTTGTTTCTCCAATTGGCCTGTGCTCTGACACTGATTCCTCTCAGTTTTCTTTACCAGTTTTAATATTTACCTATTTTCGTTCCTGATTCTCCTCTTCCCCCTAATAATTTTTTATAATATTCAATAGTGTTCTCAATTTACCTTGTTTTCTGTGAGTAGAAACCATACCATCAGTAACTCTTAACTGTTAACAGCAGTAACTCTTAACTCTTTTACTCTCTATGAAATGTTATTGTGGTCTTGAACATCTTTATGGTTTCCTTTACAGCCTCTTATAAAGCATTCTCGTATAATGGTAATGAATTTGTATAAAATTAAATTTTAATTGCTTGTTATTTGTAGGATGTTTTAACGGTCAGTGTAAAGAAAGAAGCAGATTCAGAAGAGGTTGAGACTGAACAGGTTATGTGCATAACCATTATTTAGCCCATAGCTAATGTGTTAGGTTGTTCTGTGTCATGTACCACTAGAGATTTGGATCACACCCGTTTGTAGATATGTAATTAAAAATCAACAGGATACACAAACTGTATCATAGTGTTGTATACATATAAACTACATGAAATTAAGTAAGTAAAATCGCACACTTGTGCGAGCGCATGCGCGCACACACACCATGTAGGTACAGAGTATATTTTTTGCAGAAATTGATAGGTGATTCTATATACCTCATATTTAGTACTGATCACCTCTTTATATAGTACTCTATAAATCACTAAGAAGACAAAGTAAATTTTATAATTGTTCAATTTGCAGGATGTATTCCCAGTTATAAATTCTGTCGTAAAAGGAGAACTGCATGTAAAAGAAGAGAATGAACAGTTTGTTGATCAGGTATTATACATAGTTATACATTTGTTTATAGTATCAAGCATTTATTGTTATAATGAACAGCATTCTCTGAGCCACTCAGAAAATCAAGTCATACCTTTCAAACAGACAAAATTGACTTTCCTTTTTTTTTGTTTACATGACTGTAGTTAACAGTACTGCAGACCAACATGTTTCTTTACAGCTGTACATGAGGCAAATGTGGTGTCACCGTACGATTTTTTATTAAAATTAACAGGGCTATTAAATGATAATTGACAAACGAAGTTCTTTGCCGTCCCTGGCAAATCGGAAAACACTTTCCTATACCTATTGTAGATACTGATTAGCTGCCTTTTGTGTTCATGGGTTATTTCGCTATTACTGTTGGCCTGGAATGACTGAATATCCTCTAGCTTTTGGTTCCATGTCGTCTTCGGTGTAGGCTGATTCTTCATCTGGTGTCATTAATTCCTCCCTATAATTCCGTAGTAAGGTATATGAATGTTGATAGTGAGGGGCACACTTGCGGCCTATTATCTCACTTGACCATTCACCCTGTTCATTGTACAGTGTTATTTTGCCACTGCACATATTAATGACTGCTGAGTGTCGCTGTAGCATATCACACCCAATCATAACTTTAAATGGTAGACCCTGAGCTACCAAGAACACCATTGGAATCGTATTGCCCTGACTGGATACCTCTAACATAGCTTGCTGTCGGATTGTCTTATTTGGCCTACCAGTAGCTCCCACTATCACCATATTACTCACTGGCAGTGTTGGTATATCTTTGTTACACAAATATTTTATTCTGTTAAATTCTCCTTTGTCTATTAAGGATACATTTGCACCTGTATCTATCATTATCTCAGCTGATACCCCTTGTAGTAAAGCAGTTGTGAAAATGATTTCACTATTTTGATTGCACTCTGCTGTTGATTCTTCTTCAACAAGTTCGTTACGTATATTTTAAGATAATTGTTTTCGATTATGTTGGTATCTTCCTGATGATCAACATCGTTGTTAGTTATCTGCCCGTCCAATTCCTGCAGTGATGGGCTGGTTGGTATTCTCACTGCCGACACTCGTTTCCCACTCTCTCCTGTTGCAGTGCAGGTTGTGCGGTTCCTTCTTGAGTTGGTTATCTTGTCTAAACTCTCTCCTCTCTCTGATTTCTTGGTGTTCATTGCTGCGGTTTCTGGATGGTCTTCTACTCTCTTCATTAAATCTATTGTGATTTCTGAAGTCTGTTCCATTATCAAAGCTGAGTCTTCGGGATCTAAATCTATTATTATTATGAGTATTATTATTATTATTAGCACGAACATGATTTACTCTCTGTCACTGATTTCTGTTTTGGTTTTCTCTATTGGCATTCAGTCTCTCATACTGTCTTCTGGATCTCCGGTAATAGTCCTCCTGCTCATAGCTTTCTTGCAGTGCCTCCATGGCTCCTATGGTTTTCACTTGTCCACAGAGTCTGGCTTGGACTATTCCCTCCTCAAAGTGATAAGACAGCTTGGTTACCAAACATTCCTCAGGTATATGTGGTTCTAAATTTCTGGCCAGGCATACCTTTCCGAGGAAATACACCGTCGGTGATTGACCTCTGGTTGCATCAAATTCCCATTGAATAAATTGTCTCTGATTATATTTTGGATTGATTCGGACCAGTATTTTGTCCTAAACATTTGTTTAAACTCCTCATAGCTGTTGGTCTCGTTTCGGATGGCTGTCCACCAATTATTATCAGTGATACTTTTGAAACAGCCATCTAGTATATTTTTTATGATGCTCCACCTATTCTCTTTTGTTCGGTTAAGCCTTTCATTGACTCTTTCTAGGAATTCGAAAGGGTTTCTTTTATAGTCCCCAAAGTTTATTGTGTTCCTACTATCTGGTATTGTATTTTGGGTGTAACCATTGGTCGGTTGCACAGGATTTCTAGCTCGTCTTATATTTATTAACTCTCTACACTGTATATGGTCAATTCTCTCATTGTTATGGTTTACTTGGCTCCTTACTTGACCTATATTATTATCAAGATGCTCCATCTGTTCGGGCTATGCTTTCTTGTAGTTTGTCCAGCTTTTCTTGAGTTTCTTGCTGCACAACTTCTATTCTGGTTCTATTATTGTCTTCTACGTTGTTGATCTGAGTAATGATGTCTTCTCTAAATTGTAGAAGCGCTTCGTTGGTTCGGGCTAGACATTCATTTCTCTCTGCAGTTTGCTGCTTCACAGCTTCGTTGAGCCTATCAACTTTTCAACTAATTGTTTCATTGGAGTGTTCTATTTTCTCATTTATACTTTCGATTTTATTTTCAATTTTTTCGTTGTTTGTCTTAAATTTTCATTAGTATTTTCTATTTTTCATTAATTGTTTGGCTTAAATTTTCATTTTGTTTCCTTAAATTTTTATTACTATTTTCTATTTTTTCATTTATACTTTTGATTTTATTTTCAATTTTTTCGTTAATTTGTCTTAACATCTCTCTATTTTGCTCGGCCATGAATTCCATTATGTGCTGTAAATTCATACCTCCTCTTGCTTCTTCGTTGTCACCATCCTGTTGTTCCATGTTGTTATCATTGACCGGTTCTATCTCATGTTCGTGCATATCACCTTCTGTTTCTGTGTTTTTTGTCCTTTTCTGCGATGTTGCTAGTCATGGCATTTCGAATAACTTATAACAATCGCTGCTAAAGCTAGGTTAATTATAGTATTATTTATTACAATCGGGTTATTAATTTTTTCTAATTTCAGCCTCACTGGTTGGACGCCAATTTTATAACGCTTAATTTTATTTTGTTTATATTATTTCTTTAACATGCGAGTGAAGTTAAGTTGTTTTAACTTTTATTTATTATTTATTAACGTGGATTACTGTTTGTTTGGGGATGGTTGTTGGGTTTCGTTTTGAGTTGTCAAGATGTGATGTTACTCACCTTTTGCACTTATATTTACCAAATTACACTCATCATAAAATAATACTCACTGCTGCCAGAATTTCACTTACTGTCATGGTCCCCGTAAAACTTACCTTTTGAAGCTGCCCAGGTCGCCACGATATTTTTTCTAAAGGTAAATATCGAAACCTTTTACACTCTTGCCCTTATAAAAAATCCCGCTATCTGACTGTAATAAAATTTCAGAAAACCCCCCGATTTCGTTAGACGAGCTGTCAGCACAAAAATGAGAACGTGGTAATGGCGAAATAACTTAGTCTAACACATTTTCAAAGTAAACTAAATCACTTTACTGAATTAAGTAAATTTTCATGGTTATTAGTACAAAAGAATTAGATATAATTACTTGTTATAATTACCAGAATGAGAATGTTACACAACCAAATTTTAATTACATTGAACTGTACTTACAACTAAGGCAGCCCACTCTGCTCACGCACGCTTCCATACATTTTTTATACCTTACCCTTTATTTATTCAATTTTAAACGTTCCGATTGTTATCCGCGATACCCGTCCACGAACATGATGCCGGCCGAACACGTGCTTAGTCCCGTAACTTCACTATCTGTTTTATCACTCTAATTCCTCCACATCACTGTCCTGATTTCTCACTGCGGTATGTTTATTACTTTCTGGGGTCCCGGCCGGTCTTATTGAATTAAATACATTTACGAAAACTCGACCAACCGGGCCCAAACCGAAACTTTAGATGTCTGTAGCGGTACGCTGTTTTCCGTAGACCACTTAGCGCCTCTGCTTACTGTAGACTGGGAACAATAACGTAACAGGTATTACTGTTGTGATCTCATACTTGGTACAGAAATCACTGCCTTGATCTTCGTCGTCGTAGCTTAGTCCTATGCTTAGCGTGTAGTCTTGTAAATTAAGGTAGCGAACGATCTCAGCTAGGCATTGGCTGACGTCATAAAAGGGGCCGGACTTAAGACATTATTTCCTGCTGTTCCACGACCATGTGCTCGTAGAGTTTCTTGCTTTTAGCCATTTTGAGTTTCACAAACGCGTGGGTCGGCGCCCATGCTTGGTGGACGCATAGGTGCGCACTGCCACACTCTCGCATAGTTCTTGGAAAAACTAGGGTGGTAAATTCTTCGCTTGCCGCGTTACACAATAGAAATTGCGTCTCTGCTACACTGTTCCTTACCACGTGTTCCGTTATAAATGAAATGAATCTTTGTCGTAATATAAAATTTCACAATGTTTTATAAAACTCCCGCACAAAGCGAAATAAATAAAAATGTAAATCCCACACGGTAAAAAATAAAATGACCCAAAATTGACACGTTACAATACCCCCTCGATGAGAATTCTGCTGGTCACAACAGAAGAAATCTCATCGATAAACCCCGAAGAGGACCGGTGAGGAACTGGTGCCAACAACCCCCTTGTTCTTACTCCTCATGGGTACACTACCCCCCTGGCTTGGCGACCATGGACTCATCTGAACGAGATCACTGGACTTCTCCGTAAGAGATCCCAACACCGAGAAATCGAACCAACAATTACCACAGCCCACCTTACCTTCTAACATGCTACCCCCAAAAATCCTTAATCCCTGGCTTAACTTGTGCCAGATCCTTCACCGATATGGTTCCCCTTTTATGCAAGCTGGGCTGCCTTTAGCAGATACTGGGCTCACACACACTCACATTACATGTTGACATATCACATTGTAAAATTGAAAAATTCTTTTAAAATTTATGAAAAATTCAAAAAAATTCAAAATAATATACTCAAAAAATTCTCTTCCTGGTTTTCTGTTTTCTTTAAAATGATTTAAGTTAAACATTTCAAAACACATCCTTAACCTAACAGGTAATCACTTATAGTCTAACAGTACAATGCAATACAATCAAATAATAAAAATAAACATGTTATGTACACACATTATTTACTTAACATTCCACAATGCACACAAATAAATTCACTATATTTTATTTACAAACTCTAGTTATTAATTGTTCAGTTTTTTCCGCACTTCATTGTCCAAATTTGCCAGGTCAGGAACCATTAAAACATAATGTTTACACTGTCTTTTATTGTTTTCATAGTTTATCCTCCATCGTCCCAAATAAGTCTTGTTTCTACATAACATCGTTCAATTTTATCACTACACAAATGACTGTTTTGTGTGTTGTAACCATACAAACTAAACTCATTAATCATACCAAAATACTCATTACACCAGTCTACATTAGGTAATTTTGTTAAGTCTCCGTTGGTAAATACATTCTTGATCGGGTCAATTACTTTAGTGAAATCCTTATAATCATTGTTACTCAAATATACTGTTAAACTTTCCTTCCATTCATCATACTTTCTATTTAAGTTATATAATTCTGTTACTTTCTCCACACACAATTCTCTGTTTAAATCTCTTTCATCACCATACCAAATCACACTTTCAACATCATTCTTACCGACAAAGGGTATAACATTATACAACATCAATAAACACCTCAATTCATCTATTACTACGGGACTCTTGCCCTTCCACAACACTTGTGACCACATTAAATCATCATCATAAACATCATAAATAATAAAGGGAAAATTTGCCCTCTGTCCCCACTCTACTACAACATTATTTTTCCTCTCTCTCTCTAACTCATACACACACATTAACATCTCATAATCACATTCTACCAGCTCATCAGTACTTTCATTCTTTATTTTTACCGTATCAGTCTCCGATACTAATTCTTCAAATACATTGCTATTATTCTCATTCATATTTTTACATTTGTCATTACAATTTTCATTTGTTTTATTTTTCTCTGTCCTCATCACATGTACTCCCATTCGCTCCACACTCTGTTCTAACTTATTCAAATTAGTTCTTATCGTTTCATCAGTACTTTCTACACATTTATTCAGTTCTTGTATTCCATTTTTTAACTCATTAAAATTATGATTTTGTATTTCAAATTTAATACTTTGTTGCTCCAAAATTAATTGCAACATATTCATAATTTTTTCATCTTTACCTATCTCTTGTTTACTTTGGACAGGTGTCAATAGACTTTCTATTTTACCGCCAGTGAAGCTGAATTCGGTATTATTTGCCATTTTTTATCTTGTACTTAACTGTAACTCATAACACAAACCTAACCTACGTGCGTAATTATATACGATAAATCATATTTATAAATTCGTCATTACCACATCCTATTTTCTGTGCATTAAAACAGGTCTAGTTCCTATAAAATTTATATACGAACATCCTGGCAGGGTCATCGCTGTGATGTTACACACCTTTTGCACTTATATTTACCAAATTACACTCATCATAAAATAATACTCACCGCTGCCAGAATTTCACTTACCGTCATGGTCCCCATAAAACTTACCTTTTGAAGCTGCCCAGGTCGCCACGATATTTTTTCTAAAGGCAAATATCGAAACCTTTTACACTCTTGCCTTTATAAAAAATCCCGCTATCTGACTGTAATAAAATTTCAGAAAACCCCCGATTTCGTTAGACGAGCTGTCAGCACAAAAATGAGAACGTGGTAATGGCGAAATAACTTAGTCTAACACATTTTCAAAGTAAACTAAATCACTTTACTGAATTAAGTCAATTTTCATGGTTATTAGTACAAAAGAATTAGATATAATTACTTGTTATAATTACCAGAATGAGAATGTTACGCAACCAAATTTTAATTTCATTGAACTGTACTTACAACTAAGGCAGCCCACTCTGCTCACGCACGCTTCCATACATTTTTTATACCTTACCCTTTATTTATTCAATTTTAAACGTTCCGATTTTTATCCGCGATACCCGTCTACGAACATGATGCCGGCCGAACACGTGCTTAGTCCCGTAACTTCACTATCTGTTTTATCACTCTAATTCCTCCACATCACTGTCCTGATTTCTCACTGCGGTATGTTTATTACTTTCTGGGGTCCCGGCCGGTCTTATTGAATTAAATACATTTACGAAAACTCGACCAACCGGGCCCAAACCGAAACTTTAGATGTCTGTAGCGTTACACTGTTTTCCGTAGACCACTTAGCGCCTCTGCTTACTGTAGACTGGGAACAATAACGTAACAGGTA
Organism: Magicicada septendecula; assembly: GCA_034769895.1. Classification (NCBI taxonomy): domain Eukaryota; kingdom Metazoa; phylum Arthropoda; class Insecta; order Hemiptera; family Cicadidae; genus Magicicada; species Magicicada septendecula. The sequence goes on along the minus strand of CM068373.1, from coordinate 135,024,637 downwards.
TTACTGTTGTGATCTCATACTTGGTACGGAAATCACTGCCTTGATCTTCGTCGTCGTAGCTTAGTCCTATGCTTAGCGTGTAGTCTTGTAAATTAAGGTAGCGAACGATCTCAGCTAGGCATTGGCTGACGTCATAAAAGGGGCCGGACTTAAGACGTTATTTCCTGCTGTTCCACGACCATGTGCTCGTAGAGTTTCTTGCTTTTAGCCATTTTGAGTTTCACAAACGCATGGGTCGGCGCCCATGCTTGGTGGACGCATAGGTGCGCACTGCCACACTCTCGCATAGTTCTTGGAAAAACTAGGGTGGTAAATTCTTCGCTTGCCGCGTTACACAATAGAAATTGCGTCTCTGCTACACTGTTCCTTACCACGTGTTCCGTTATAAATGAAATGAATCTTTGTCGTAATATAAAATTTCACAATGTTTTATAAAACTCCCGCACAAAGCGAAATAAATAAAAATGTAAATCCCACACGGTAAAAAATAAAAGGACCCAAAATTGACACGTTACAATACCCCCTCGATGAGAATTCTGCTGTTCACAACAGAAGAAATCTCATCGATAAACCCCGAAGAGGACCGGTGAGGAACTGGTGCCAACAACCCCCTTGTTCTTACTCCTCATGGGTACACTACCCCCCTGGCTTGGCGACCATGGACTCATCTGAACGAGATCACTGGACTTCTCCGTAAGAGATCCCAACACCGAGAAATCGAACCAACAAGTACCACAGCCCACCTTACCTTCTAACATGCTACCCCCAAAAATCCTTAATCCCTGGCTTAACTTGTGCCAGATCCTTCACCGATATGGTTCCCCTTTTATGCAAGCTGGGCTGCCTTTAGCAGATACTGGGCTCACACACACTCACATTACATGTTGACATATCACATTGTAAAATTGAAAAATTCTTTTAAAATTTATGAAAAATTCAAAAAAATACAAAATAATATACTCAAAAAATTCTCTTCCTGGTTTTCTGTTTTCTTTAAAATGATTTAAGTTAAACATTTCAAAACACATCCTTAACCTAACAGGTAATCACTTATAGTCTAACAGTACAATGCAATACAATCAAACAATAAAAATAAACATGTTATGTACACACATTATTTACTTAACATTCCACAATGCACACAAATAAATTCACTATATTTTATTTACAAACTCTAGTTATTAATTGTTCAGTTTTTTCCGCACTTCATTGTCCAAATTTGCCAGGTCAGGAACCATTAAAACATAATGTTTACACTGTCTTTTATTGTTTTCATAGTTTATCCTCCATCGTCCCAAATAAGTCTTGTTTCTACATAACATCGTTCAATTTTATCACTACACAAATGACTGTTTTCTGTGTTGTAACCATACAAACTAAACTCATTAATCATACCAAAATACTCATTACACCAGTCTACATTAGGTAATTTTGTTAAGTCTCCGTTGGTAAATACATTCTTGATCGGGTCAATTACTTTAGTGAAATCCTTATAATCATTGTTACTCAAATATACTGTTAAACTTTCCTTCCATTCATCATACTTTCTATTTAAGTTATATAATTCTGTTACTTTCTCCACACACAATTCTCTGTTTAAATCTCTTTCATCACCATACCAAATCACACTTTCAACATCATTCTTACCGACAGAGGGTATAACATTATACAACATCAATAAACACCTCAATTCATCTATTACTACGGGACTCTTGCCCTTCCACAACACTTGTGACCACATTAAATCATCATCATAAACATCATAAATAATAAAGGGAAAATTTGCCCTCTGTCCCCACTCTACTACAACATTATTTTTCCTCTCTCTCTCTAACTCATACACACACATTAACATCTCATAATCACATTCTACCAGCTCATCAGTACTTTCATTCTTTATTTTTACCGTATCAGTCTCCGATACTAATTCTTCAAATACATTGCTATTATTCTCATTCATATTTTTACATTTGTCATTACAATTTTCATTTGTTTTATTTTTCTCTGTCCTCATCACATGTACTCCCATTCGCTCCACACTCTGTTCTAACTTATTCAAATTAGTTCTTATCGTTTCATCAGTACTTTCTACACATTTATTCAGTTCTTGTATTCCATTTTTTAACTCATTAAAATTATGATTTTGTATTTCAAATTTAATACTTTGTTGCTCCAAAATTAATTGCAACATATTCATAATTTTTTCATCTTTACCTATCTCTTGTTTACTTTGGACAGGTGTCAATAGACTTTCTATTTTACCGCCAGTGAAGCTGAATTCGGTATTATTTGCCATTTTTTATCTTGTACTTAACTGTAACTCATAACACAAACCTAACCTACGTGCGTAATTATATACGATAAATCATATTTATAAATTCGTCATTACCACATCCTATTTTCTGTGCATTAAAACAGGTCTAGTTCCTATAAAATTTATATACGAACATCCTGGCAGGGTCATCGCTGTGATGTTACTCACCTTTTGCACTTATATTTACCAAATTACACTCATCATAAAATAATACTCACCGCTGCCAGAATTTCACTTACCGTCATGGTCCCCATAAAACTTACCTTTTGAAGCTGCCCAGGTCGCCACGATATTTTTTCTAAAGGTAAATATCGAAACCTTTTACACTCTTGCCTTTATAAAAAATCCCGCTATCTGACTGTAATAAAATTTCAGAAAACCCCCCGATTTCGTTAGACGAGCTGTCAGCACAAAAATGAGAACGTGGTAATGGCGAAATAACTTAGTCTAACACATTTTCAAAGTAAACTAAATCACTTTACTGAATTAAGTCAATTTTCATGGTTATTAGTACAAAAGAATTAGATATAATTACTTGTTATAATTACCAGAATGAGAATGTTACGCAACCAAATTTTAATTTCATTGAACTGTACTTACAACTAAGGCAGCCCACTCTGCTCACGCACGCTTCCATACATTTTTTATACCTTACCCTTTATTTATTCAATTTTAAACGTTCCGATTTTTATCCGCGATACCCGTCCACGAACATGATGCCGGCCGAACACGTGCTTAGTCCCGTAACTTCACTATCTGTTTTATCACTCTAATTCCTCCACATCACTGTCCTGATTTCTCACTGCGGTATGTTTATTACTTTCTGGGGTCCCGGCCGGTCTTATTGAATTAAATACATTTACGAAAACTCGACCAACCGGGCCCAAACCGAAACTTTAGATGTCTGTAGCGTTACACTGTTTTCCGTAGACCACTTAGCGCCTCTGCTTACTGTAGACTGGGAACAATAACGTAACAGGTATTACTGTTGTGATCTCATACTTGGTACGGAAATCACTGCCTTGATCTTTGTCGTCGTAGCTTAGTCCTATGCTTAGCGTGTAGTCTTGTAAATTAAGGTAGCGAACGATCTCAGCTAGGCATTGGCTGACGTCATAAAAGGGGCCGGACTTAAGACGTTATTTCCTGCTGTTCCACGACCATGTGCTCGTATAGTTTCTTGCTTTTAGCCATTTTGAGTTTCACAAACGCATGGGTCGGCGCCCATGCTTGGTGGACGCATAGGTGCGCACTGCCACACTCTCGCATAGTTCTTGGAAAAACTAGGGTGGTAAATTCTTCGCTTGCCACGTTACACAATAGAAATTGCGTCTCTGCTACACTGTTCCTTACCACGTGTTCCGTTATAAATGAAATGAATCTTTGTCGTAATATAACATTTCACAATGTTTTATAAAACTCCCGCACAAAGCGAAATAAATAAAAATGTAAATCCCACACGGTAAAAAATAAAATGACCCAAAATTGACACGTTACAAAGATTGAGGTTACCAGACTCACTTACCGTAGGTTATTACGCTTGACGGAATTACTTACGTCGTCGTGGTCGGGTTCTATCTTCTTATTCTGAAATAGAATTCTTTTTTCTATTTTATTTTTTAATAAAAGACAGCTCGCATCAATTAGGGAAAAATATCATTATTTATTTTCATAAGTTACCGCCTTCGTTGATCTAATGTTTATTTGGTAAAATTCACAAGTCGATTCTTAATCTCAGTTCGATTCAGAGTTACACTTTCGATAGTTATATAAACTCCTGGATTCGTTTGACTGTTATTAAAAAGTACGAAATGCAACTAAGAAGTACAACATATTACAATTAAAATAATTCTTACTTACTAATAACAATAAAATTAAAATCAAGAAAATACAATGAAATAGTTGTTTGGTCTGATGTGCGAGCACAATAGTTAGTGTCGACGCAGTGTTGATTTCGGTTGGCAGTGCCAAGATGGCAGACTGACACTAAACGACTACAGAGTTAATTTACCTCCCGACTATTTAAAACAAGTTTTTAAAATAAAATAAGTCAATAAATTGTTCACTGGTGTTGAATTGGTCTTTTCAGTTTGGATCTGATGAATAAGTGTTATGTGATTTAGTTCTGGTGTTGTATAATTATTACTAGTGTTAGTATATAATGTTCGGTCTCACCACTTTTGGTAGATCAATTTTATTTGTTTTTTTAGAGATATTATTTTCTTCTTTCTTGTTTTATTATTATATTATTATTATTTCTTGGTTCTAGTTTGACACTGTTAATTATTTTACTTTCACTCTTCTGCTGACTTGGACTTGACTCTATCATATACTTTTTACACAGAGCAGCATAGATTAGTTCTTTATACTTTCGAGTCTAACAATCAAGTGAAGAAATTTCCTCATACCTTCAACGGGCTTGACCAAAATTTCTCGTTGGCCAAAATCATCGGGTTAGGAGTGAAACTATTCAATTTATTTTATATAATATCGAGTCCCTGAATTCGGGCGTCATTGAAACTATTCAATCTATTTCAATTAATAAAATATTAAATTTTCTCATTATTTAAACTCTCAGCTAACCCTTTATAACCCCTAGTCAACTTAAATATCTCTATCACTCCCTCTCTCTCTTCATGATCACTTTCCCAGCCCAATTTCACATTCTCACTCCACACAGAGGACAATACCACTTTATTATAATTCCATCTGGACTTACCAGATAAACCACAAAAAATTCAAGGGACATTTTGGAGACCATTTGCCTCCCACAAAAACTCTCGAGGAACCTTTGTCCTCCAACACCACTTGTGAAGCCTTTCCTTCACATATACCACAAGGGAAATTTGCCCTCTGTTTATACTCTGCATTTAAACTATCTCTCCGTTCTTTCTCCAACTCATCAGTACTTATCACTACTTCATTACTAGAGTCAGCTGCATGGAACTAGTATCGTCAAGGTCACACCGCTTACTTACAGCGTTGCCACTAAGCAACAGTTTCCCTTTCTTCCGAAAAATGCTACACTAGTAAGTAAGCCTACTTAATGTAAAGAATATAACAAAGTGAGAAAGTTTGTAATACATGCATTAGAGTACATTGTTACATTGTCAATAATTCTTAATAATAATTACATCACAATTAATATATTGTTAATAATTAATTAACAATTAATTTCCGTATCTTATACATAACATTCAATTCGACGCGTCAGCTATAGTTTGTTTGAACGAATTTTATACGCATCCTGTGTCTTAAGCTTGCCCCATTTAATTATTGAAGACACCGCACTATTCGTGACTCAGAAAAATATTCTATTTTTATTTCCTGCGCTGCTTATTAATAATTAAGTAAAAAAATTAGAACTATACTATAAGATGTTACATGCACAAGTAGCATAAAAATAATGGTATGTATAAACGTGAAACGAATTGGATTTCTTAAGAAAATAAGGATAATTTTATAAACAACAAATACAAATGTCTCATGAAATAAATTTAAAATTCCTTATTTATTTATATATATATATATTTTAACTTAAATCTTTAAATATAGAATTTAAATTTATAATTCTATATTTTATGCATTGTCCTTACTAATTTTATAATTAAAATTTTCCTTATTTTATGAACTATAGAATTCCTTATGACTATTATAAATAAGCAGTATGTTGAAAAACTCACCTTAAATAGGGTTAGTCACACAATTATCACTTTGCAAAGTGATAGCACAGAGCACATTCATAACACTCCTGAAGAAAACACGCACACACGGTTTTTTATGTTTCAATAAAAATAGAAAATACTACGCTTCGCTATAGACACGTTTACCACCTATATACACTTTTTAACACTCCTGCAGTATTCGTCTTCGGATTCACTGGACTCAGGTTCGCTGTCACTACTCACACGTAAGTGTATGATGAAGGGCTCCACTGTGGTGTCTCTCGTGCACTGCTTTGAGTAATCGGCTTCTTGTAGTGCCTCTGCATGTCTTACGCACTTCTCCCAGTCTTCCTGACTTATCCTGTCCAAAGCTTCGTGTGCAAGTTGTTCAATATCGGCCAATCTGAAAGTCGTATTCTTGTTTGCAACATACCGTTTAACTTGGGCCCATATCAGCTCGATCGGATTATACTGACAATGATATGGTGGCAGGCGCACTACTGTATGTCCCATTTCATTTGCCAGTTGATCCAATTCGTACGTCTTCTTGGCCGTTCGGATCTCTTCTTTAGAAAGAAGTTCATCCCTGGTTTCAGCTGTGGAAAATGAAATTCTCTTCTTACGCAGCCACTCCATGATATCCGCTTTACGCCAGTTTGAACATGGTGGTTTATCTATTTGTACAGAATGATAGCTGGCATTATCCATCACGATGACAGAGCCTTCTTCCAAGGAGCGCAACATACCAACAAACCAGGTCTTAAAAACTTCAGCATTCATTTCTGTGTGGTAGTCAGATGCAGCTGAATGCTTACTGCCACGAAAGACAAGTTTGGCACCTGCTATGAAACCTGTACTTGCGGATCCAGCATGTGCAATAATCAGCCGGCCACCTCTACCAGTAGGTACTTTCAGCCCACCGTTCCCTCTGGAGTCTTGCCAGATGTATTTATTCGTATGATTCTGTGATATCCAGGTTTCATCCAAATAAATTATAGACCTGTTGTCCTCCGTACGATGTATATGCATGGTTCTCAAAAACTTCGCTCTCAAGGCAGCAATGTCTCTGCGCTCCATTAAAAATTTTCGTCCATCGTTGCACTTCTTAAATTTAAAACCAAGCACTTTCAGAAGGCGAAGTACGGAGGCTTCTGAACCAGAATAATTGATTTTCTGACAGAGATCAGCTCGAATTTTGCTTGCAGTGGGGTATTCCCCTCGGTCGTAATATTCTAGTACGGTCCTGCGGACTATTTGTTTATTAAAATCGTCCAGTTCAGTGTTTTTGTGTTCCCGTTTATACCCTTTCCTTGGAGAACTGAACACAACACTCACGCCTTGATCATCTGCCGAAGCAACGGTATTGCTAATACGTTGCACCGACTGTTCAGAAATGCCACAAGCTTCCGCTGTCAATTTTCGAACTTGTGCAAAGTTTATGTTCCTCCTGGCTTCTTCATTATACGCAAGATTTTTAAAAAACTTGTAAACGTTTGCTATGATGACTTTACTTTGTTTTCTAATGTCCTCTCGGCCCGCAAGTACACCACCGCTGCTTGTACTCGAACTAAATGTAGGATACTGTTCCTCAATATCACTCATAATAAATACAAATTATTGAAATAAACTAATACACACACTGTCTACAATAAAGACGTCAACCGTTCACATGAAACGCACAAAATGTCTGTCAACAATACTAAGGACGATAAATATTTTGGATGTTTGTTGCTAATTCGTCTCTTCCTCACCTCGTCCACCCAACCTACTTGGAATGGGGTACTGTAACTGAAATGGGATTGGCTTTTGTCACAACAGCGACAATTTTGTTTACAGAAATTGCTCAGTCCTATTTATCTTTGTGCAACGGAAGAAAGGTAGTAGCGCGGGCAGTAAACATACACATTTTTGAGGGGATTGTAAAATGACAAAGGCATTCATAAAAGTGTCAGACAGCAATATTTACCGAAAAGACATGCCGACAGGGTATACGCAATGTGCATACCAAATGTGTACATATACCTAACAGAACTTCCGAACCATATGGCTTAGGAATGACCGTGTAGAGAACAAAAACAGATTCATTTACAAAAGGGAAAAGACCGTGAGTATGAAAAAATTAAAGCGACAACAGCAGGCAAGGTCAGCGTTCTCAGACAACTGTCAGTCTGTAGGATAACCGCCCATGAAGAAAACAGTAAAACTTTAATAAGTAAGTGCACTGTACGGAAATCACAAAATAACTGACCTAATGGTACTTCGTAAAGTTAGGGTGTGTATTGCTAAAAGGTTTAGATTCTAACATAAGAAAAACCAGCGCAGTATAAATAGTAGTTTCAGAGAACTGCAAATTGTAACAAAAAAAAAGCCAAAGAAACAGAAGAAACGCAAAGATAGAAATTCTGTAGATATTTACGCGACAACAAAAAATATGTTGCCGACTCACACAAATTTTTAGAGCTCAAATACTGGCGCCCAGAATTTAACTGAGTAGTGTTACCCACAACTAATTATTCCTGATAAAACAAATTCATTTACGCGATACGCATAAATAAATTTGAAACGAAGAATATAATGTGGATGTATGAAATTTGTTTTCGTAACACTGCTAAAACGCTACACACTGTACTAGAATTTTTCTAGTACTAATACTAATACACTGTACATGTATTAGTTCCATGCAGCTGACTCTAGCCGGCAACAACGCTGGGCGAGGGGCGTGGAGGTGACAGGGAGAAGCAGTGAAAGTGAGTGACCTTGACGATACTACTTCCATGCAGCTGACTCTAACACCAACTAACTTTCTACTCTCATCATTTATACTATTACTTATTGTATCACTTTTTAATACCCCATTTTCAAATACCTCTGTATTATTATTATTATTCAACATTATTTCACTATCATTATTACAGTTATCACTGTTATTTTCACTATTACTTACCTTGTACCCTTTCACCTGATTTACACTTAAACTAACCTCATTATCATTTATTTTTCTATTGTTTTCACTTACCTTGTTAACAGTTGCTTCCTTGTTTATATTCTCATTATCGCATAACTTACCATCATCATAATTACCGTTTTCTGTCACCACTACACTCTCAGTATTATAACCATTGTTCATTTGTCTTGTTGAATCTATCAACTTATCCCATTTTTTGTCACTCTCATCAAAACGTTTAATTAATTCATTAAAACTACTTTCATATTTAATTTTCTGTTCATTTACATTACTACTCAATTCCTTCAGTTTTGCATTTATGTCACTACTTAATGCATCAACTTTATTATTTTGTTCATTAACATCACCGCTTAATTTATCAAATTTACTATTTTGTACATCAAATTTATTATTTAACACTGTGTATTGCTTTTCTGAACTTTCTTTTATACTACACATTATGCTGTACAAATCTTTTAACATACCACTGCCCTCAGCTTTCTTATTTTGACTAATTGCAATTGGAGTTGAATGAATTTCAGCTTCATTCATTATTTTGGATTCGTTAAAATTACTTTCATTTTCTAGCATTACATCTGTTTGGATTCCTGAGTCGCTTTTTTCAGCTGACTCTGTTAATATATTTTCTTTGTTTATAAACAGCGACTTATTTTCCGACTCGTCACCGACAGTTACGTCAGTTTTATTTATTTTACTGTCAGTATTCTCCATTATGGAATTAATTATTTCTAATTAAACGGTTATATCCGTTGCATGTAGTTATTAAAATTTGTTAATATTGCTTTCTAATCTACACAACTGCCCTTACTCCCAAATAATCCTTGTCTGCAACTCAATTAGGTCTGGTTTGTGTAATTAATAAATTACACTCACCGTCACTGTTCGGGGGCCATTGAAACTGTACAAATTTATTTCAATTAATAATATCGAGTCCCTAGTTTGGGAGCCATTGAAACTATTCAATTTAATTCAATTAATATAATCGATTAAATATATGCAAACTTCGTTTTTATCTTACCTTCGGGTTCTCCTCCAGGGTTCTACAGACGAAAAAGTTGCAGAAGGATTATTTAAGTTGAGTGGTGAAAATAAGTTTCACAGTTTATGCTGTCTAAAACAAATTACTTCTGGTTTATTGTACAAATTAATTACTTTGACTCACTTTGATGACAATGAAATTTCTTATTTCTTTTCTGGTATAATAAAATACTCGTTGAATTAATAACATAACATCAAACATAAATTGACAAAATGAATAATTCTGACTTAACTATAATAAGCGATTTATATGTTTAATGAACCAGTACTTTTATAATTCCCTTTTTTAAACCCCTTTCATCGAGCTCTTTGAACTTTTATTATGTAATATTAGAAAGTTTTGCGTGAGATGCTTGAATTCTTTAACTAATAGTTTTTTTTTTGTACTAAACCAAATCCTGAAACGTTCTCGCACCACCACCACGTGTAAATCACCATTTCCTCGAGCACTTCGTACTTCAATGTTTCACACATTTATGTCTTTCACATTCTGTATTGTATAGTTTTACAAACTGTATTCAACAGGTTACTATTGTTGGTTATGTTTTCTTTAACAACATTATGTCGGCCAACGTAATTTGCGCTAGCACTGAGTTTTTTTTTTTTTTTTTTGGTTAGTTGACCGCTACATTGTTCACACACTTTAATAGTTATTGTACTGGATAGGCCGATGATGTTTTCGGCCCATCTTCACGCCCGAGGCCACCGTTTTTTGTTAACTTATAAACGACTGTTCTCTGCTACTGTCTGATGCAAACTGGGGTGATAAAGTGTTTTACTGTGATTCACCAAGAGACTGCTTGCCAGCGGTTACGTAATACGTCTAGCCAGGCAGGCTACAGGCTTCAGACATAAACAGTCTGCAACAACATTGTGCAGGCAGGGGTTCCTAAAAGGTTGTTACTTGTATGAATTGACAATTTATTTTATTCATTCTCAGACTCCCAATTCTGTACCGTTACAGGAGGTCACATGACCTTAATTATTTAAGATACTAAATTTTACATCTTTTAGCTACAATTACTCCCTGTCTATTACATAATAAATGCCAAATTCGTTTACAGTACAATATTCCTTATAACGACAAAAATTTTGGACACCTCACGTGGCATAGGTCCTAAAATTTAACATTTTATAAAATTTCATCTCAAGCCATTCCATATAGCTTTTGACATTTCAAATCACATTAACATTTCATTAATTAATTAAAATGTTGCTTCTGACACTTAAATAAAGCATATATTAGTATTTGTACCATCTTTGACTATTTATTACTGTGATGGTTTAATAGTTGGATTTACAATAATTTCTATTTTGATATTGGCCAATTAATTCGTATTTCTCTATAGCACAAAGTTTCAATTTAAAATTACTGTATGACCTTGTGGATTGATACACTATTATTATTACATGCATTGAATTATCCATTATGTTATTTTTATCCATTGAATTGATTCTGATAAAGTGAAGAACAAGATTGACATAAAACATACATATTACCATAATGTTAGGCCATTATGGTCAAACTCAAACCGACTTTAAACAATAAAACTTTCTTTTAATAACTTTTTAATATCTAATGGTATATTTGGTCAATTTATTATGACCTATTATTAAGCATTATTGACACCTGGTCAGTTTAAACAATCTAACTCTTGTTACTCTAAATTAGGTTTAACACTTTAATTTAAACAATACAAATGATTGTATTATTCCCATCAGTTAACATTAAAAATAAAATAGGGAACTATTTTATACAATCAAGGTTATTCAGTTAACATTAAAATAAATAAAATTAACAACCTAAATCGCCTTTTGGTCCTTTATAGGTTGAAGTCTTATGGCAAATTGGTAACACGCAGGTATATTGAATATCAGATATTTCACACAATTAAATATTATTATATGATCACACATTGTCTTTAGTTGTGATTATAAATTTCATTCACAATAAGTTACCACTATTATTAACAGTCCTGTCTGTATAGTTAGTAACATTTACATTTACATTTTACACTCAATCACTTATTGTTCTTGTTGTGATTACATTTTCTTTTTACAATTAGCTATTATTGCTATGAACAGTCATTTTTAATGGTTTAGAGTACATATTTGTTCTACATTAGCTTAGATTGTACTTCTTTTTGCTTATTTTGGGTTTTAACCTTCTCATTGGTTTAGCAAGGTTAGGTATATTGTTTAGTTTATGTCATATTATATGGGGGTTTATACACTTATTGGGTTATGCTCATTATGCCGCCTTACATATTACCTCCCCACCAAAACATGATTATTTTGTTTAAACCAAGTTTGGGGGAAATAATGTGTTATTTATTTTTTCACTCATAATATTTTCTCATTTCGGTTTGATTGTAGGTACCTTTGATTCGGTTAGTACTTGAGTATACTATTACATAAGTATTATTAACATTGTCTTTATTTATCACATATAGTCCAGTGTATAACAATAACAATTTTTTGGCTATACCTTCGATACAGCTGGGTTGTTGTTGATGTCTGATGAGTACCTTTTCTCCAACATTATACTTGATTGGGTGAACTCCCGTTTTTCATTGTCTTTTCTTCCTCAATTCTGTTTTATGGAGTATCCTGTTATATATTCTGGTGATATTAATTTCTTCATCGGGTTCTTCAGGGAATTGGATTATTTTGGTAATATCCCTGGGTGGTGGTTTTAAAAACATCATCTGGTATGGGCAAACTCCCAATGTGTCGTGGTATGATAAGTTGAGAAATGTTTCGGTATCTGAAATATATTCACTCCATTTTTTATGGTCATCTTGACAATATGTGCGGAGAATTCGTCCTACTTCTCTCAGTACTCTCTCGGCTGGATTGCTGCTGGGATGGTATATAGAGGTTTTGTAAGTGCGGATGCCTTTGTTTATCATTTCTTCCCTCCACCTTATGCCTTTCAATTGGGTTCGTGGTCGGTTACAATTGATTCTGGGACTCCAATATCGATCATGTATTTTTCAACAATGAGTTTAATGATTACCTTGGTGGATGCCTTACTAATAGGGTACAGTTTAGTATATTTGGTAAAATGGTCCCAAATAATGACTATGTATTTGTACCTGTGTCTCCCTCTACTTCGGGGAAAAGGTCCACAAATATCAAGGAACACTTTCTCTAATCTTCTACTGAATGTTATGGTTATAATTGCTCCTTCTCTCTTCTCATTGTTTATTTTCACCATTTAGCATATACTGCACTTCTTCACTGTTTGTCTCACTTTCTTATTTATACCTTTTATGTACACATGTTCTTCTAACGCTTTTATAACTTTCTTAGGTCACATGTGTCCGTAGAGTTGATGATAGATAATAATTATAGATAATCGTCTACATCGATTTGGGGATGTATAGTTTCCATTTGTTTTCTTTAGTGGTTGGTTTTGTGAAGATCAAATTATTATGGATGTGGTAGAATGGCAATATCTTCAAATCATTGTTATTGATTCGTGTGGTAATGTTAGCAAGTTTTTCATCACTTCTTTGTTCTGCTTGGATTTGATTTAGTAGGTCTGCTAGTCCTTCCTTTCTCAACAATATGTTGTATATTTTTTCTATATCTTCTCTATCAATTTCAAATGTACCTTTATCCATGTTTACTTTTGATAGGGCATCTGCAACAGTATTGTGTCTTCCTGGCATGTACTCCCACGTTATGTTGTATTCTTGCAAGGCCAGAATTCACCTAGTTAATCGCCCATGACTTAATTTGCATTTCTGTAGGAATGATATTGACTTGTGATCTGATCTCACTGTTAATGGGTAACCTAAGATATACGTCCAGAACTTGTTACAGGCGAACAGCCTTGTTACACGCGAACACCACACTTAATAATTCTTTTTCTGTGACGTTATAATTTCATTCACTGCTGTTTAGTACATGACTGGAAAAACTAATTATTAAATGATTCCCTTCATCATCTTCTTGGTAGAGTTCTGCTCCAAGCCTTATGTTACTTGCATCACAATTTATATAGAATCTTTTGCCAAAGTCTAGATGATGAAGAATAATGCTGTCAAGGAATTTTAATTAAGTTAAACGTTTGGTCATCATCTTCGCCCCATTTCCAATTACATTTTGAAGATAATAGGTGTTTAAATCTTGCCGTTAATTTCGAATAATCCTTCTGAAACTTCCTGTAATAGTTACACACTCCAAGGAACGATTGAAGTTGTCGAATATTTTTGGGTTTGGGGAAATTTTGTATGACTTCCACTTTCTCTGGAGATGTAGTGATTCCTGTCTCCGATAAAATAAATCCTAGGAATTGCAGTCTATTAGTTATTAGCTTAGATTTATGTAATTTGAGTGTTATATTGTTTTCAGCTAACCTTCTTATAACACCATTTCTATATGCTGGCAGTGCTCCTCCCATGTTGTCGAAGTTATTAGAAGGTCATCTATGTAGACTGTTGTGAATTCTAACGCTTCTCTTCCCAGAATTTAGTCCATCCACTTCACAAAAATGGCGAAGGAGTTTACAAGTCCAAAAGGAAGTCATTTGAACCGGTAATTCTTACCTTCAAAAATGAATGCTACATATTTTCTACTATTGGGGTGCAGTTCTACTTGCCAATAGCCACACACAGCATCCCATGAATTTACATCCCTTAAATTTCTTCATGATTTCTTCGATTTCTCCGGGTGAAGTTCTATCGTTAATACTGTTTTTATTTATTTCCCGGGCATCGAGACATAAACGTACTGCTCCATCTTTCTTCTGTATTGCAACGTTTGGACTGGTGTAGGAAGATGAACTATATTCAATAATGTCTTGATTCATCATGCGTTGAATTTCTCTCTTTACTGCTTGTTTTAGCGATTGTGCTATTTGGTACGATTATTTATTAAAATTAACAGGGCTATTAAATGATAATTGACAAACGAAGTTCTTTGCCTTCCCTGGCAAATCGGAAAACACTCTCCTATACCTATTGTAGATACTGATTAGCTGCCTTTTCTGTTTATGGGTTATTTTGCTATTACTGTTGGCCTGGAATGACTGAATGCCCTCTAGCTTTTGGTTCCATATGTCGTCTTGAAACTATTCAATTTTAATCAAATATAATATCGAGTCCCTGAATTCGGGTGTCATTGAAACTATTCATTTGTATCATATATAATATCGAGTCCCTGAATTCGGGTGTCACTGAAACTATTCAATTTATTTTGATTAATAAAATATATTAAATTTTGGCAAACTTCGTTTTTATCTTACCTTCGGGTTCTCCTCCAGGGTTCTACAGACGAAAAAGTTGCAGAAGGATTATTTGACTTGAGTGGTGAAAATATAATAACACAGTTTATGCTGTCTAAAACAAATTACTTCTGGTTTATTATACAAATTAATTACTTTGTCTCACTTTGATGACAATTAAATTTCTTATATCTTTTCTGGTATATTAAAATACTCGTTGAATTAGTAACATATAAAATCAAACAAATTGACAAAATGAATAATTCTTACTTAACTATAACAAACGATTTATATGTTTAATGAACCAGTACGTAATTTGTCCCCACACTCACACACATTCGTTCTTTTATATGGACATTCTATTTAAACCCCACTATGCAATCTCATGATTTAGTGAAACATCTGCAAATATACTACATGACAACAACAACAACAAAACATGCAGGAAAAATGTGAACTAAGAGAATTCAAAGACAAACGCGCATGCACGTCTCACCCCACCAAGCAGTTTACAGTCATACTCAAAAGTCTGTCATTTGAATGTTTGTTTTCCAGCTATGAATATCGTGAGCGTCGATTTGCGTTACAAGTACTAGGCTAATATTTGTGCGTGTTCGTGTTACAGAGTTTGCTATTTGAATTTATATTTGATAATTGTGAGTATCGTAGCATTGATCTGCGGTATAATTAATATTTGTGTGTGTTCGTGTTAGGCCTGCAGAGTTTGTCACTTGAATTTATGTTTATTAACTACGAGTATTGTGAGCGTCGATTTGTGTTAGGCCTGTAATTAATATTTGTGTGTGTAAACCCGATAGAAGTATTTAAACTTGAGCTTTTTATATAGTGTAATTTCCAGACTTTTATCACCACACTCGACATATAAAATTTAGAACAGCATTAGAACGTGACAATACAAGAGTTAAATAATAGTTCATAATCAACTCCGAAATTAAAACCGGAATTCACTAACTGTAGAATTGAAAGTTGACAAGTAACAAAGAAAGGCCTACAATTCGCAGTCAAGCACGCCAAATAGTTGGGCGAGTTATTGAATTTTTTGACGAAGAAAAAACAGTGGTTCTTATAAGTACCCAATAAACAACGCGATAAAACGAGCAGCAGCTGCAACAGGAAAGTCAGAAACCACAGTTTGTAAGATACGGAAAGAGGTAAAAGTGTCAAAATCGACTGGTAGAAAACTAAGCACTTTACTCAATAAAAATAAAACAAAAAACCAAACCAAAAATGGTTTAACTTTTAATCAGTTAATTTTATTTATCTTTAATCAGTTAGTTTTTGTAATTATTAACTACAACTTTAACTTAGTTTGTTTGTACAGTAACTTTAACTTTGATCAGTTAACAATTATTATGAGGTTTCCAAGTCTGTTTATAACGTGATATCGTATTTATAACGTTGTATACACAATATCACGTTAGAAACTTGCTAATTGAATGGAAATTAAATTTACTTGTTCCTCATAATTTCACTCGTTTATAGAACTACTATTTGTAATAGAAAAACCTTTCTCTACCAGCTAACGTTTCATGTTATAATTCGAAAAAATCATGAACAAAAGTAACATAACTATACATTTATGAAGAGTACAAAAAAATTAAACATTGAATAGCCTTATTGACATATTAAGCTCCAAACTGAAGTAACAATAATCCATTTATATTGATCAACAACAGAGACACGACTAGTTATATTTTACAGATCAACATCTAATTGAAATTGTGGAGTTTATTGCTCATATTGTTTATGTTTATGGTCAAAGTAATTTAATAATTTTTGAAACGGTGTAGAATAACAATTTTGACACCATACGCGTACAGTGTAAGTATTATAATGCTCTAACTTTAATTTTTGGACGTGTAAATTTTCTTGTCGCGTATGAGTTTTACTTTGACTGTACAAACGTCAAGCAGCGTAGGGGAACGTACTGAACCCCCGTACAACTGGCAGTGCCAGTGCTGCTACGCTTCCCCTCTCTAGATTCTGTGTTAACGGAGCCAGGTAATAAATGGTAATGTAGTTAAAAATTCTGAATTAAAATTGATTATCCTGGTTGTTGATCTGATCCAACTGATGATGCACTTGTTTTACCCCACATTTCGAAAGTCAGTTGAAGCTCGTTAAAGTGATTTTGTCTTTGGACTGGCACTAAGTTTTTGCTGGTTACTAAAAACCACGTTTTTTCACATTTCACTTTTAATAATTGTGTCGGCCGATGATACTTGCTCGAGCACTGTTTATTTTAATTAGTTGACTGACGTGTTGTTCTAACACTTTACTAGATAGGCCGGCGATGTTTTTGGCCCATCTCACACACCCGAGGCCACCGCTGACTTGTTGACACATAAACGACTGTTCTCTGCTACTGTCTGATGCAAACTGGGGTGACAAAGTGTTTTACTGTGATTCACAAAGAAACTGCTTGCCAGTGGTTATGTAATACGTCTAGCCGGGCAGGCTGCAGGCTTCAGACATAAACAGTCTGCAACAACATTGTGCAGGCAGGGGTTCCTAAAAGGTTGTTACTGGTATGAATTGACAATTTATTTTATTCATTCTCAGACTCCCATTTCTGTACCGTTACAGGAGGTCACATGACCTTAATTATTTAAGATACTAAATTTTACATCTTTTAGCTACAATTACTCCCTGTCTATTACATAATAAATGCCAAATTCGTTTACAGTACAATATTCCTTATAACGACAAAAATTTTGGACACCTCACATGGCATAGGTCCTAAAATTTAACATTTTATAAAATTTCATCTCAAGCCATTCCATATAGCTTTTGACATTTCAAATCACATTAACATTTCATTAATTAATTAAAATGTTGCTTCTGACACTTAAATAAAGCATATATTAGTATTTGTACCATCTTTGACTATTTATTACTGTGATGGTTTAATAGTTGGATTTACAATAATTTCTATTTTGATATTGGCCAATTAATTCGTATTTCTCTATAGCACAAAGTTTCAATTTAAAATTACTGTATGACCTTGTGGATTGATACACTATTATTATTACATGCATTGAATTATCCATTATGTTATTATTATCCATTGAATTGATTCTGATAAAGTGAAGAACAAGATTGACATAAAACATACATATTACCATAATGTTAGGCCATTATGGTCAAACTCAAACCGACTTTAAACAATAAAACTTTCTTTTAATAACTTTTTAATATCTAATGGTATAGTTGGTCAATTTATTAAAACCTATTATTAAGCATTATTGACACCTGGTCAGTTTAAACAATCTAACTCTTGTTACTCTAAATTAGGTTTAACACTTTAATTTAAACAATACAAATGATTGTATTATTCCCATCAGTTAACATTAAAAATAAAATAGGGAACTATTTTATACAATCAAGGTTATTCAGTTAACATTAAAATAAATAAAATTAACAACCTAAATCGCCTTTTGGTCCTTTATAGGTTGAAGTCTTATGGCAAATTGGTAACACGCAGGTATATTGAATATCAGATATTTCACACAATTAAATATTATTATATGATCACACATTGTCTTTAGTTGTGATTATAAATTTCATTCACAATAAGTTACCACTATTATTAACAGTCCTGTCTGTATAGTTAGTAACATTTACATTTACATTTTACACTCAATCACTTATTGTTCTTGTTGTGATTACATTTTCTTTTTACAATTAGCTATTATTGCTATGAACAGTCATTTTTAATGGTTTAGAGTACATATTTGTTCTACATTAGCTTAGATTGTACTTCTTTTTGCTTATTTTGGGTTTTAACCTTCTCATTGGTTTAGCAAGGTTAGGTATATTGTTTAGTTTATGTCATATTATATGGGGGTTTATACACTTATTGGGTTATGCTCATTATGCCGCCTTACATATTACCTCCCCACCAAAACATGATTATTTTGTTTAAACCAAGTTTGGGGGAAATAATGTGTTATTTATTTTTTCACTCATAATATTTTCTCATTTCAGTTTGATTGTAGGTACCTTTAATTCGGTTAGTACTTGAGTATACTATTACATAAGTATTATTAACATTGTCTTTATTTATCACATATAGTCCAGTGTATAACAATAACAATTTTTTGGCTATACCTTCGATACAGCTGGGTTGTTGTTGATGTCTGTTGAGTACCTTTTCTCCAACATTATACTTGATTGGGTGAACTCCCGTTTTTCATTGTCTTTTCTTCCTCAATTCTGTTTTATGGAGTATCCTGTTATATATTCTGGTGATATTAATTTCTTCATCGGGTTCTTCAGGGAATTGGATTATTTTGGTAATATCCCTGGGTGGTGGTTTTAAAAACATCATCTGGTATGGGCAAACTCCCAATGTGTCGTGGTATGATAAGTTGAGAAATGTTTCGGTATCTGAAATATATTCACTCCATTTTTTATGGTCATCTTGACAATATGTGCGGAGAATTCGTCCTACTTCTCTCAGTACTCTCTCGGCTGGATTGCTGCTGGGATGGTATATAGAGGTTTTGTAAGTGCGGATGCCTTTGTTTATCATTTCTTCCCTCCACCTTATGCCTTTCAATTGGGTTCGTGGTCGGTTAAAATTGATTCTGGGACTCCAATATCGATCATGTATTTTTCAACAATGAGTTTAATGATTACCTTGGTGGATGCCTTACTAATAGGGTACAGTTTAGTATATTTGGTAAAATGGTCCCAAATAATGACTATGTATTTGTACCTGTGTCTCCCTCTACTTCGGGGAAAAGGTCCACAAATATCAAGGAACACTTTCTCTAATCTTCTACTGAATGTTATGGTTATAATTGCTCCTTCTCTCTTCTCATTGTTTATTTTCACCATTTAGCATATACTGCACTTCTTCACTGTTTGTCTCACTTTCTTATTTATACCTTTTATGTACACATGTTCTTCTAACGCTTTTATAACTTTCTTAGGTCACATGTGTCCGTAGAGTTGATGATAGATAATAATTATAGATAATCGTCTACATCGATTTGGGGATGTATAGTTTCCATTTGTTTTCTTTAGTGGTTGGTTTTGTGAAGATCAAATTATTATGGATGTGGTAGAATGGCAATATCTTCAAATCATTGTTATTGATTCGTGTGGTAATGTTAGCAAGTTTTTCATCACTTCTTTGTTCTGCTTGGATTTGATTTAGTAGGTCTGCTAGTCCTTCCTTTCTCAACAATATGTTGTATATTTTTTCTATATCTTCTCTATCAATTTCAAATGTACCTTTATCCATGTTTACTTTTGATAGGGCATCTGCAACAGTATTGTGTCTTCCTGGCATGTACTCCCACGTTATGTTGTATTCTTGCAAGGCCAGAATTCACCTAGTTAATCGCCCATGACTTAATTTGCATTTCTGTAGGAATGATATTGACTTGTGATCTGATCTCACTGTTAATGGGTAACCTAAGATATACGTCCAGAACTTGTTACAGGCGAACAGCCTTGTTACACGCGAACACCACACTTAATAATTCTTTTTCTGTGACGTTATAATTTCATTCACTGCTGTTTAGTACATGACTGGAAAAACTAATTATTAAATGATTCCCTTCATCATCTTCTTGGTAGAGTTCTGCTCCAAGCCTTATGTTACTTGCATCACAATTTATATAGAATCTTTTGCCAAAGTCTAGATGATGAAGAATAATGCTGTCAAGGAATTTTAATTAAGTTAAACGTTTGGTCATCATCTTCGCCCCATTTCCAATTACATTTTGAAGATAATAGGTGTTTAAATCTTGCCGTTAATTTCGAATAATCCTTCTGAAACTTCCTGTAATAGTTACACACTCCAAGGAACGATTGAAGTTGTCGAATATTTTTGGGTTTGGGGAAATTTTGTATGACTTCCACTTTCTCTGGAGATGTAGTGATTCCTGTCTCCGATAAAATAAATCCTAGGAATTGCAGTCTATTAGTTATTAGCTTAGATTTATGTAATTTGAGTGTTATATTGTTTTCAGCTAACCTTCTTATAACACCATTTCTATATGCTGGCAGTGCTCCTCCCATGTTGTCGAAGTTATTAGAAGGTCATCTATGTAGACTGTTGTGAATTCTAACGCTTCTCTTCCCAGAATTTAGTCCATCCACTTCACAAAAATGGCGAAGGAGTTTACAAGTCCAAAAGGAAGTCATTTGAACCGGTAATTCTTACCTTCAAAAATGAATGCTACATATTTTCTGCTATTGGGGTGCAGTTCTACTTGGCAATAGCCACACACAGCATCCCATGAATTTACATCCCTTAAATTTCTTCATGATTTCTTCGATTTCTCCGGGTGAAGTTCTATCGTTAATACTGTTTTTATTTATTTCCCGGGCATCGAGACATAAACGTACTGCTCCATCTTTCTTCTGTATTGCAACGTTTGGACTGGTGTAGGAAGATGAACTATACTCAATAATATCTTGATTCATCATGCGTTGAATTTCTCTCTTTACTGCTTGTTTTAGTGATTGTGCTATTTGGTACGATTATTTATTAAAATTAACAGGGCTATTAAATGATAATTGACAAACGAAGTTCTTTGCCTTCCCTGGCAAATCGGAAAACACTCTCCTATACCTAGTGTAGATACTGATTAGCTGCCTTTTCTGTTCATGGGTTATTTTGCTATTACTGTTGGCCTGGAATGACTGAATGTCCTCTAGCTTTTGGTTCCATATGTCGTCTTGAAACTATTCAATTTTATTCAAATATAATATCGAGTCCCTGAATTCGGGTGTCATTGAAACTATTCATTTGTATCATATATAATATCGAGTCCCTGAATTCGGGTGTCACTGAAACTATTCAATTTATTTTGATTAATAAAATATATTAAATTTTTGCAAACTTCGTTTTTATCTTACCTTCGGGTTCTCCTCCAGGGTTCTACAGACGAAAAAGTTGCAGAAGGATTATTTGACTTGAGTGGTGAAAATATAATAACACAGTTTATGCTGTCTAAAACAAATTACTTCTGGTTTATTATACAAATTAATTACTTTGTCTCACTTTGATGACAATTAAATTTCTTATATCTTTTCTGGTATATTAAAATACTCGTTGAATTAGTAACATATAAAATCAAACAAATTGACAAAATGAATAATTCTTACTTAACTATAACAAACGATTTATATGTTTAATGAACCAGTACGTAATTTGTCCCCACACTCACACACATTCGTTCTTTTATATGGACATTCTATTTAAACCCCACTATGCAATCTCATGATTTAGTGAAACATCTGCAAATATACTACATGACAACAACAACAACAAAACATGCAGGAAAAATGTGAACTAAGAGAATTCAAAGACAAACGCGCATGCACGTCTCACCCCACCAAGCAGTTTACAGTCATACTCAAAAGTCTGTCATTTGAATGTTTGTTTTCCAGCTATGAATATCGTGAGCGTCGATTTGCGTTACAAGTACTAGGCTAATATTTGTGCGTGTTCGTGTTACAGAGTTTGCTATTTGAATTTATATTTGATAATTGTGAGTATCGTAGCATTGATCTGCGGTATAATTAATATTTGTGTGTGTTCGTGTTAGGCCTGCAGAGTTTGTCACTTGAATTTATGTTTATTAACTACGAGTATTGTGAGCGTCGATTTGTGTTAGGCCTGTAATTAATATTTGTGTGTGTAAACCCGATAGAAGTATTTAAACTTGAGCTTTTTATATAGTGTAATTTCCAGACTTTTATCACCACACTCGACATATAAAATTTAGAACAGCATTAGAACGTGACAATACAAGAGTTAAATAATAGTTTATAATCAACTCCGAAATTAAAACCGGAATTCACTAACTGTAGAATTGAAAGTTGACAAGTAACAAAGAAAGGCCTACAATTCGCAGTCAAGCACGCCAAATAGTTGGGCGAGTTATTGAATTTTTTGACGAAGAAAAAACAGTGGTTCTTATAAGTACCCAATAAACAACGTGATAAAACGAGCAGCAGCTGCAACAGGAAAGTCAGAAACCACAGTTTGTAAGATACGGAAAGAGGTAAAAGTGTCAAAATCGACTGGTAGAAAACTAAGCACTTTACTCAATAAAAATAAAACAAAAAACCAAACCAAAAATGGTTTAACTATTAATCAGTTAATTTTATTT
This sequence comes from Magicicada septendecula, assembly GCA_034769895.1. Lineage (NCBI taxonomy): Eukaryota > Metazoa > Arthropoda > Insecta > Hemiptera > Cicadidae > Magicicada > Magicicada septendecula. The sequence continues at coordinate 135,001,266 of CM068373.1, read as the reverse complement.
ATCTTTAATCAGTTAGTTTTTGTAATTATTAACTACAACTTTAACTTAGTTTGTTTGTACAGTAACTTTAACTTTGATCAGTTAACAATTATTATGAGGTTTCCAAGTCTGTTTATAACGTGATATCGTATTTATAACGTTGTATACACAATATCACGTTAGAAACTTACTAATTGAATGGAAATTAAATTTACTTGTTCCTCATAATTTCACTCGTTTATAGAACTACTATTTGTAATAGAAAAACCTTTCTCTACCAGCTAACGTTTCATGTTATAATTCGAAAAAATCATGAACAAAAGTAACATAACTATACATTTATGAAGAGTACAAAAAAATTAAACATTGAATAGCCTTATTGACATATTAAGCTCCAAACTGAAGTAACAATAATCCATTTATATTGATCAACAACGGAGACACGACTAGTTATATTTTACAGATCAACATCTAATTGAAATTGTGGAGTTTATTGCTCATATTGTTTATGTTTATGGTCAAAGTAATTTAATAATTTTTGAAACGGTGTAGAATAACAATTTTGACACCATACGCGTACAGTGTAAGTATTATAATGCTCTAACTTTAATTTTTGGACGTGTAAATTTTCTTGTCGCGTATGAGTTTTACTTTGACTGTACAAACGTCAAGCAGCGTAGGGGAACGTACTGAACCCCCGTACAACTGGCAGTGCCAGTGCTGCTACGCTTCCCCTCTCTAGATTCTGTGTTAATGGAGCCAGGTAATAAATGGTAATGTAGTTAAAAATTCTGAATTAAAATTGATTATCCTGGTTGTTGATCTGATCCAACTGATGATGCACTTGTTTTACCCCACACTTCGAAAGTCAGTTGAAGCTCGTTAAAGTGATTTTGTCTTTGGACTGGCACTAAGTTTTTGCTGGTTACTAAAAACCACGTTTTTTCACATTTCACTTTTAATAATTGTGTCGGCCGATGATACTTGCTCGAGCACTGTTTATTTTAATTAGTTGACTGACGTGTTGTTCTAACACTTTACTAGATAGGCCGGCGATGTTTTTGGCCCATCTCACACACCCGAGGCCACCGCTGACTTGTTGACACATAAACGACTGTTCTCTGCTACTGTCTGATGCAAACTGGGGTGACAAAGTGTTTTACTGTGATTCACAAAGAAACTGCTTGCCAGTGGTTATGTAATACGTCTAGCCGGGCAGGCTGCAGGCTTCAGACATAAACAGTCTGCAACAACATTGTGCAGGCAGGGGTTCCTAAAAGGTTGTTACTGGTATGAATTGACAATTTATTTTATTCATTCTCAGACTCCCATTTCTGTACCGTTACAGGACGTCACATGACCTTAATTATTTAAGATACTAAATTTTACATCTTTTAGCTACAATTACTCCCTGTCTATTACATAATAAATGCCAAATTCGTTTACAGTACAATATTCCTTATAACGACAAAAATTTTGGACACCTCACATGGCATAGGTCCTAAAATTTAACATTTTATAAAATTTCATCTCAAGCCATTCCATATAGCTTTTGACATTTCAAATCACATTAACATTTCATTAATTAATTAAAATGTTGCTTCTGACACTTAAATAAAGCATATATTAGTATTTGTACCATCTTTGACTATTTATTACTGTGATGGTTTAATAGTTGGATTTACAATAATTTCTATTTTGATATTGGCCAATTAATTCGTATTTCTCTATAGCACAAAGTTTCAATTTAAAATTACTGTATGACCTTGTGGATTGATACACTATTATTATTACATGCATTGAATTATCCATTATGTTATTATTATCCATTGAATTGATTCTGATAAAGTGAAGAACAAGATTGACATAAAACATACATATTACCATAATGTTAGGCCATTATGGTCAAACTCAAACCGACTTTAAACAATAAAACTTTCTTTTAATAACTTTTTAATATCTAATGGTATAGTTGGTCAATTTATTAAAACCTATTATTAAGCATTATTGACACCTGGTCAGTTTAAACAATCTAACTCTTGTTACTCTAAATTAGGTTTAACACTTTAATTTAAACAATACAAATGATTGTATTATTCCCATCAGTTAACATTAAAAATAAAATAGGGAACTATTTTATACAATCAAGGTTATTCAGTTAACATTAAAATAAATAAAATTAACAACCTAAATCGCCTTTTGGTCCTTTATAGGTTGAAGTCTTATGGCAAATTGGTAACACGCAGGTATATTGAATATCAGATATTTCACACAATTAAATATTATTATATGATCACACATTGTCTTTAGTTGTGATTATAAATTTCATTCACAATAAGTTACCACTATTATTAACAGTCCTGTCTGTATAGTTAGTAACATTTACATTTACATTTTACACTCAATCACTTATTGTTCTTGTTGTGATTACATTTTCTTTTTACAATTAGCTATTATTGCTATGAACAGTCATTTTTAATGGTTTAGAGTACATATTTGTTCTACATTAGCTTAGATTGTACTTCTTTTTGCTTATTTTGGGTTTTAACCTTCTCATTGGTTTAGCAAGGTTAGGTATATTGTTTAGTTTATGTCATATTATATGGGGGTTTATACACTTATTGGGTTATGCTCATTATGCCGCCTTACATATTACCTCCCCACCAAAACATGATTATTTTGTTTAAACCAAGTTTGGGGGAAATAATGTGTTATTTATTTTTTCACTCATAATATTTTCTCATTTCAGTTTGATTGTAGGTACCTTTAATTCGGTTAGTACTTGAGTATACTATTACATAAGTATTATTAACATTGTCTTTATTTATCACATATAGTCCAGTGTATAACAATAACAATTTTTTGGCTATACCTTCGATACAGCTGGGTTGTTGTTGATGTCTGTTGAGTACCTTTTCTCCAACATTATACTTGATTGGGTGAACTCCCGTTTTTCATTGTCTTTTCTTCCTCAATTCTGTTTTATGGAGTATCCTGTTATATATTCTGGTGATATTAATTTCTTCATCGGGTTCTTCAGGGAATTGGATTATTTTGGTAATATCCCTGGGTGGTGGTTTTAAAAACATCATCTGGTATGGGCAAACTCCCAATGTGTCGTGGTATGATAAGTTGAGAAATGTTTCGGTATCTGAAATATATTCACTCCATTTTTTATGGTCATCTTGACAATATGTGCGGAGAATTCGTCCTACTTCTCTCAGTACTCTCTCGGCTGGATTGCTGCTGGGATGGTATATAGAGGTTTTGTAAGTGCGGATGCCTTTGTTTATCATTTCTTCCCTCCACCTTATGCCTTTCAATTGGGTTCGTGGTCGGTTAAAATTGATTCTGGGACTCCAATATCGATCATGTATTTTTCAACAATGAGTTTAATGATTACCTTGGTGGATGCCTTACTAATAGGGTACAGTTTAGTATATTTGGTAAAATGGTCCCAAATAATGACTATGTATTTGTACCTGTGTCTCCCTCTACTTCGGGGAAAAGGTCCACAAATATCAAGGAACACTTTCTCTAATCTTCTACTGAATGTTATGGTTATAATTGCTCCTTCTCTCTTCTCATTGTTTATTTTCACCATTTAGCATATACTGCACTTCTTCACTGTTTGTCTCACTTTCTTATTTATACCTTTTATGTACACATGTTCTTCTAACGCTTTTATAACTTTCTTAGGTCACATGTGTCCGTAGAGTTGATGATAGATAATAATTATAGATAATCGTCTACATCGATTTGGGGATGTATAGTTTCCATTTGTTTTCTTTAGTGGTTGGTTTTGTGAAGATCAAATTATTATGGATGTGGTAGAATGGCAATATCTTCAAATCATTGTTATTGATTCGTGTGGTAATGTTAGCAAGTTTTTCATCACTTCTTTGTTCTGCTTGGATTTGATTTAGTAGGTCTGCTAGTCCTTCCTTTCTCAACAATATGTTGTATATTTTTTCTATATCTTCTCTATCAATTTCAAATGTACCTTTATCCATGTTTACTTTTGATAGGGCATCTGCAACAGTATTGTGTCTTCCTGGCATGTACTCCCACGTTATGTTGTATTCTTGCAAGGCCAGAATTCACCTAGTTAATCGCCCATGACTTAATTTGCATTTCTGTAGGAATGATATTGACTTGTGATCTGATCTCACTGTTAATGGGTAACCTAAGATATACGTCCAGAACTTGTTACAGGCGAACAGCCTTGTTACACGCGAACACCACACTTAATAATTCTTTTTCTGTGACGTTATAATTTCATTCACTGCTGTTTAGTACATGACTGGAAAAACTAATTATTATATGATTCCCTTCATCATCTTCTTGGTAGAGTTCTGCTCCAAGCCTTATGTTACTTGCATCACAATTTATATAGAATCTTTTGCCAAAGTCTAGATGATGAATAATGCTGTCAAGGAATTTTAATTAAGTTAAACGTTTGGTCATCATCTTCGCCCCATTTCCAATTACATTTTGAAGATAATAGGTGTTTAAATCTTGCCGTTAATTTCGAATAATCCTTCTGAAACTTCCTGTAATAGTTACACACTCCAAGGAACGATTGAAGTTGTCGAATATTTTTGGGTTTGGGGAAATTTTGTATGACTTCCACTTTCTCTGGAGATGTAGTGATTCCTGTCTCCGATAAAATAAATCCTAGGAATTGCAGTCTATTAGTTATTAGCTTAGATTTATGTAATTTGAGTGTTATATTGTTTTCAGCTAACCTTCTTATAACACCATTTCTATATGCTGGCAGTGCTCCTCCCATGTTGTCGAAGTTATTAGAAGGTCATCTATGTAGACTGTTGTGAATTCTAACGCTTCTCTTCCCAGAATTTAGTCCATCCACTTCACAAAAATGGCGAAGGAGTTTACAAGTCCAAAAGGAAGTCATTTGAACCGGTAATTCTTACCTTCAAAAATGAATGCTACATATTTTCTGCTATTGGGGTGCAGTTCTACTTGGCAATAGCCACACACAGCATCCCATGAATTTACATCCCTTAAATTTCTTCATGATTTCTTCGATTTCTCCGGGTGAAGTTCTATCGTTAATACTGTTTTTATTTATTTCCCGGGCATCGAGACATAAACGTACTGCTCCATCTTTCTTCTGTATTGCAACGTTTGGACTGGTGTAGGAAGATGAACTATACTCAATAATATCTTGATTCATCATGCGTTGAATTTCTCTCTTTACTGCTTGTTTTAGTGATTGTGCTATTTGGTACGATTATTTATTAAAATTAACAGGGCTATTAAATGATAATTGACAAACGAAGTTCTTTGCCTTCCCTGGCAAATCGGAAAACACTCTCCTATACCTAGTGTAGATACTGATTAGCTGCCTTTTCTGTTCATGGGTTATTTTGCTATTACTGTTGGCCTGGAATGACTGAATGTCCTCTAGCTTTTGGTTCCATATGTCGTCTTGAAACTATTCAATTTTATTCAAATATAATATCGAGTCCCTGAATTCGGGTGTCATTGAAACTATTCATTTGTATCATATATAATATCGAGTCCCTGAATTCGGGTGTCACTGAAACTATTCAATTTATTTTGATTAATAAAATATATTAAATTTTTGCAAACTTCGTTTTTATCTTACCTTCGGGTTCTCCTCCAGGGTTCTACAGACGAAAAAGTTGCAGAAGGATTATTTGACTTGAGTGGTGAAAATATAATAACACAGTTTATGCTGTCTAAAACAAATTACTTCTGGTTTATTATACAAATTAATTACTTTGTCTCACTTTGATGACAATTAAATTTCTTATATCTTTTCTGGTATATTAAAATACTCGTTGAATTAGTAACATATAAAATCAAACAAATTGACAAAATGAATAATTCTTACTTAACTATAACAAACGATTTATATGTTTAATGAACCAGTACGTAATTTGTCCCCACACTCACACACATTCGTTCTTTTATATGGACATTCTATTTAAACCCCACTATGCAATCTCATGATTTAGTGAAACATCTGCAAATATACTACATGACAACAACAACAACAAAACATGCAGGAAAAATGTGAACTAAGAGAATTCAAAGACAAACGCGCATGCACGTCTCACCCCACCAAGCAGTTTACAGTCATACTCAAAAGTCTGTCATTTGAATGTTTGTTTTCCAGCTATGAATATCGTGAGCGTCGATTTGCGTTACAAGTACTAGGCTAATATTTGTGCGTGTTCGTGTTACAGAGTTTGCTATTTGAATTTATATTTGATAATTGTGAGTATCGTAGCATTGATCTGCGGTATAATTAATATTTGTGTGTGTTCGTGTTAGGCCTGCAGAGTTTGTCACTTGAATTTATGTTTATTAACTACGAGTATTGTGAGCGTCGATTTGTGTTAGGCCTGTAATTAATATTTGTGTGTGTAAACCCGATAGAAGTATTTAAACTTGAGCTTTTTATATAGTGTAATTTCCAGACTTTTATCACCACACTCGACATATAAAATTTAGAACAGCATTAGAACGTGACAATACAAGAGTTAAATAATAGTTTATAATCAACTCCGAAATTAAAACCGGAATTCACTAACTGTAGAATTGAAAGTTGACAAGTAACAAAGAAAGGCCTACAATTCGCAGTCAAGCACGCCAAATAGTTGGGCGAGTTATTGAATTTTTTGACGAAGAAAAAACAGTGGTTCTTATAAGTACCCAATAAACAACGTGATAAAACGAGCAGCAGCTGCAACAGGAAAGTCAGAAACCACAGTTTGTAAGATACGGAAAGAGGTAAAAGTGTCAAAATCGACTGGTAGAAAACTAAGCACTTTACTCAATAAAAATAAAACAAAAAACCAAACCAAAAATGGTTTAACTTTTAATCAGTTAATTTTATTTATCTTTAATCAGTTAGTTTTTGTAATTATTAACTACAACTTTAACTTAGTTTGTTTGTACAGTAACTTTAACTTTGATCAGTTAACAATTATTATGAGGTTTCCAAGTCTGTTTATAACGTGATATCGTATTTATAACGTTGTATACACAATATCACGTTAGAAACTTGCTAATTGAATGGAAATTAAATTTACTTGTTCCTCATAATTTCACTCGTTTATAGAACTACTATTTGTAATAGAAAAACCTTTCTCTACCAGCTAACGTTTCATGTTATAATTCGAAAAAATCATGAACAAAAGTAACATAACTATACATTTATGAAGAGTACAAAAAAATTAAACATTGAATAGCCTTATTGACATATTAAGCTCCAAACTGAAGTAACAATAATCCATTTATATTGATCAACAACGGAGACACGACTAGTTATATTTTACAGATCAACATCTAATTGAAATTGTGGAGTTTATTGCTCATATTGTTTATGTTTATGGTCAAAGTAATTTAATAATTTTTGAAACGGTGTAGAATAACAATTTTGACACCATACGCGTACAGTGTAAGTATTATAATGCTCTAACTTTAATTTTTGGACGTGTAAATTTTCTTGTCGCGTATGAGTTTTACTTTGACTGTACAAACGTCAAGCAGCGTAGGGGAACGTACTGAACCCCCGTACAACTGGCAGTGCCAGTGCTGCTACGCTTCCCCTCTCTAGATTCTGTGTTAACGGAGCCAGGTAATAAATGGTAATGTAGTTAAAAATTCTGAATTAAAATTGATTATCCTGGTTGTTGATCTGATCCAACTGATGATGCACTTGTTTTACCCCACACTTCGAAAGTCAATTGAAGCTCGTTAAAGTGATTTTGTCTTTGGACTGGCACTAAGTTTTTGCTGGTTACTAAAAACCACGTTTTTTCACATTTCACTTTTAATAATTGTGTCGGCCGATGATACTTGCTCGAGCACTGTTTATTTTAATTAGTTGACTGACGTGTTGTTGTAACACTTTACTAGATAGGCCGGCGATGTTTTTGGCCCATCTCACACACCCGAGGCCACCGCTGACTTGTTGACACATAAACGACTGTTCTCTGCTACTGTCTGATGCAAACTGGGGTGACAAAGTGTTTTACTGTGATTCACAAAGAAACTGCTTGCCAGTGGTTATGTAATACGTCTAGCCGGGCAGGCTGCAGGCTTCAGACATAAACAGTCTGCAACAACATTGTGCAGGCAGGGGTTCCTAAAAGGTTGTTACTGGTATGAATTGACAATTTATTTTATTCATTCTCAGACTCCCATTTCTGTACCGTTACAGGACGTCACATGACCTTAATTATTTAAGATACTAAATTTTACATCTTTTAGCTACAATTACTCCCTGTCTATTACATAATAAATGCCAAATTCGTTTACAGTACAATATTCCTTATAACGACAAAAATTTTGGACACCTCACATGGCATAGGTCCTAAAATTTAACATTTTATAAAATTTCATCTCAAGCCATTCCATATAGCTTTTGACATTTCAAATCACATTAACATTTCATTAATTAATTAAAATGTTGCTTCTGACACTTAAATAAAGCATATATTAGTATTTGTACCATCTTTGACTATTTATTACTGTGATGGTTTAATAGTTGGATTTACAATAATTTCTATTTTGATATTGGCCAATTAATTCGTATTTCTCTATAGCACAAAGTTTCAATTTAAAATTACTGTATGACCTTGTGGATTGATACACTATTATTATTACATGCATTGAATTATCCATTATGTTATTATTATCCATTGAATTGATTCTGATAAAGTGAAGAACAAGATTGACATAAAACATACATATTACCATAATGTTAGGCCATTATGGTCAAACTCAAACCGACTTTAAACAATAAAACTTTCTTTTAATAACTTTTTAATATCTAATGGTATATTTGGTCAATTTATTATGACCTATTATTAAGCATTATTGACACCTGGTCAGTTTAAACAATCTAACTCTTGTTACTCTAAATTAGGTTTAACACTTTAATTTAAACAATACAAATGATTGTATTATTCCCATCAGTTAACATTAAAAATAAAATAGGGAACTATTTTATACAATCAAGGTTATTCAGTTAACATTAAAATAAATAAAATTAACAACCTAAATCGCCTTTTGGTCCTTTATAGGTTGAAGTCTTATGGCAAATTGGTAACACGCAGGTATATTGAATATCAGATATTTCACACAATTAAATATTATTATATGATCACACATTGTCTTTAGTTGTGATTATAAATTTCATTCACAATAAGTTACCACTATTACCTATTAACAGTCCTGTCTGTATAGTTAGTAACATTTACATTTACATTTTACACTCAATCACTTATTGTTCTTGTTGTGATTACATTTTCTTTTTACAATTAGCTATTATTGCTATGAACAGTCATTTTTAATGGTTTAGAGTACATATTTGTTCTACATTAGCTTAGATTGTACTTCTTTTTGCTTATTTTGGGTTTTAACCTTCTCATTGGTTTAGCAAGGTTAGGTATATTGTTTAGTTTATGTCATATTATATGGGGGTTTATACACTTATTGGGTTATGCTCATTATGCCGCCTTACATATTACCTCCCCACCAAAACATGATTATTTTGTTTAAACCAAGTTTGGGGGAAATAATGTGTTATTTATTTTTTCACTCATAATATTTTCTCATTTCGGTTTGATTGTAGGTACCTTTAATTCGGTTAGTACTTGAGTATACTATTACATAAGTATTATTAACATTGTCTTTATTTATCACATATAGTCCAGTGTATAACAATAACAATTTTTTGGCTATACCTTCGATACAGCTGGGTTGTTGTTGATGTCTGTTGAGTACCTTTTCTCCAACATTATACTTGATTGGGTGAACTCCCGTTTTTCATTGTCTTTTCTTCCTCAATTCTGTTTTATGGAGTATCCTGTTATATATTCTGGTGATATTAATTTCTTCATCGGGTTCTTCAGGGAATTGGATTATTTTGGTAATATCCCTGGGTGGTGGTTTTAAAAACATCATCTGGTATGGGCAAACTCCCAATGTGTCGTGGTATGATAAGTTGAGAAATGTTTCGGTATCTGAAATATATTCACTCCATTTTTATGGTCATCTTGACAATATGTGCGGAGAATTCGTCCTACTTCTCTCAGTACTCTCTCGGCTGGATTGCTGCTGGGATGGTATATAGAGGTTTTGTAAGTGCGGATGCCTTTGTTTATCATTTCTTCCCTCCACCTTATGCCTTTCAATTGGGTTCGTGGTCGGTTACAATTGATTCTGGGACTCCAATATCGATCATGTATTTTTCAACAATGAGTTTAATGATTACCTTGGTGGATGCCTTACTAACAGGGTACAGTTTAGTATATTTGGTAAAATGGTCCCAAATAATGACTATGTATTTGTACCTGTGTCTCCCTCTACTTCGGGGAAAAGGTCCACAAATATCAAGGAACACTTTCTCTAATCTTCTACTGAATGTTATGGTTATAATTGCTCCTTCTCTCTTCTCATTGTTTATTTTCACCATTTAGCATATACTGCACTTCTTCACTGTTTGTCTCACTTTCTTATTTATACCTTTTATGTACACATGTTCTTCTAACGCTTTTATAACTTTCTTAGGTCACATGTGTCCGTAGAGTTGATGATAGATAATAATTATAGATAATCGTCTACATCGATTTGGGGATGTATAGTTTCCATTTGTTTTCTTTAGTGGTTGGTTTTGTGAAGATCAAATTATTATGGATGTGGTAGAATGGCAATATCTTCAAATCATTGTTATTGATTCGTGTGGTAATGTTAGCAAGTTTTTCATCACTTCTTTGTTCTGCTTGGATTTGATTTAGTAGGTCTGCTAGTCCTTCCCTTCTCAACAATATGTTGTATATTTTTTCTATATCTTCTCTATCAATTTCAAATGTACCTTTATCCATGTTTACTTTTGATAGGGCATCTGCAACAGTATTGTGTCTTCCTGGCATGTACTCCCACGTTATGTTGTATTCTTGCAAGGCCAGAATTCACCTAGTTAATCGCCCATGACTTAATTTGCATTTCTGTAGGAATGATATTGACTTGTGATCTGATCTCACTGTTAATGGGTAACCTAAGATATACGTCCAGAACTTGTTACAGGCGAACAGCCTTGTTACACGCGAACACCACACTTAATAATTCTTTTTCTGTGACGTTATAATTTCATTCACTGCTGTTTAGTACATGACTGGAAAAACTAATTATTATATGATTCCCTTCATCATCTTCTTGGTAGAGTTCTGCTCCAAGCCTTATGTTACTTGCATCACAATTTATATAGAATCTTTTGCCAAAGTCTGGATGATGAAGAATAATGCTGTCAGGGAATTTTAATTAAGTTAAACGTTTGGTCACCATCTTCGCCCCATTTCCAATTACATTTTGAAGATAATAGGTGTTTAAATCTTGCCGTTAATTTCGAATAATCCTTCTGAAACTTCCTGTAATAGTTACACACTCCAAGGAACGATTGAAGTTGTCGAATATTTTTGGGTTTGGGGAAATTTTGTATGACTTCCACTTTCTCTGGAGATGTAGTGATTCCTGTCTCCGATAAAATAAATCCTAGGAATTGCAGTCTATTAGTTATTAGCTTAGATTTATGTAATTTGAGTGTTATATTGTTTTCAGCTAACCTTCTTATAACACCATTTCTATATGCTGGCAGTGCTCCTCCCATGTTGTCGAAGTTATTAGAAGGTCATCTATGTAGACTGTTGTGAATTCTAACGCTTCTCTTCCCAGAATTTAGTCCATCCACTTCACAAAAATGGCGAAGGAGTTTACAAGTCCAAAAGGAAGTCATTTGAACCGGTAATTCTTACCTTCAAAAATGAATGCTACATATTTTCTACTATTGGGGTGCAGTTCTACTTGCCAATAGCCACACACAGCATCCCATGAATTTACATCCCTTAAATTTCTTCATGATTTCTTCGATTTCTCCGGGTGAAGTTCTATCGTTAATACTGTTTTTATTTATTTCCCGGGCATCGAGACATAAACGTACTGCTCCATCTTTCTTCTGTATTGCAACGTTTGGACTGGTGTAGGAAGATGAACTATATTCAATAATATCTTGATTCATCATGCGTTGAATTTCTCTCTTTACTGCTTGTTTTAGCGATTGTGCTATTTGGTACGATTATTTATTAAAATTAACAGGGCTATTAAATGATAATTGACAAACGAAGTTCTTTGCCTTCCCTGGCAAATCGGAAAACACTCTCCTATACCTATTGTAGATACTGATTAGCTGCCTTTTCTGTTCATGGGTTATTTTGCTATTACTGTTGGCCTGGAATGACTGAATGTCCTCTAGCTTTTGGTTCCATATGTCGTCTTGAAACTATTCAATTTTATTCAAATATAATATCGAGTCCCTGAATTCGGGTGTCATTGAAACTATTCATTTGTATCATATATAATATCGAGTCCCTGAATTCGGGTGTCACTGAAACTATTCAATTTATTTTGATTAATAAAATATATTAAATTTTTGCAAACTTCGTTTTTATCTTACCTTCGGGTTCTCCTCCAGGGTTCTACAGACGAAAAAGTTGCAGAAGGATTATTTGACTTGAGTGGTGAAAATATAATAACACAGTTTATGCTGTCTAAAACAAATTACTTCTGGTTTATTATACAAATTAATTACTTTGTCTCACTTTGATGACAATTAAATTTCTTATATCTTTTCTGGTATATTAAAATACTCGTTGAATTAGTAACATATAAAATCAAACAAATTGACAAAATGAATAATTCTTACTTAACTATAACAAACGATTTATATGTTTAATGAACCAGTACGTAATTTGTCCCCACACTCACACACATTCGTTCTTTTATATGGACATTCTATTTAAACCCCACTATGCAATCTCATGATTTAGTGAAACATCTGCAAATATACTACATGACAACAACAACAACAAAACATGCAGGAAAAATGTGAACTAAGAGAATTCAAAGACAAACGCGCATGCACGTCTCACCCCACCAAGCAGTTTACAGTCATACTCAAAAGTCTGTCATTTGAATGTTTGTTTTCCAGCTATGAATATCGTGAGCGTCGATTTGCGTTACAAGTACTAGGCTAATATTTGTGCGTGTTCGTGTTACAGAGTTTGCTATTTGAATTTATATTTGATAATTGTGAGTATCGTAGCATTGATCTGCGGTATAATTAATATTTGTGTGTGTTCGTGTTAGGCCTGCAGAGTTTGTCACTTGAATTTATGTTTATTAACTACGAGTATTGTGAGCGTCGATTTGTGTTAGGCCTGTAATTAATATTTGTGTGTGTAAACCCGATAGAAGTATTTAAACTTGAGCTTTTTATATAGTGTAATTTCCAGACTTTTATCACCACACTCGACATATAAAATTTAGAACAGCATTAGAACGTGACAATACAAGAGTTAAATAATAGTTTATAATCAACTCCGAAATTAAAACCGGAATTCACTAACTGTAGAATTGAAAGTTGACAAGTAACAAAGAAAGGCCTACAATTCGCAGTCAAGCACGCCAAATAGTTGGGCGAGTTATTGAATTTTTTGACGAAGAAAAAACAGTGGTTCTTATAAGTACCCAATAAACAACGCGATAAAACGAGCAGCAGCTGCAACAGGAAAGTCAGAAACCACAGTTTGTAAGATACGGAAAGAGGTAAAAGTGTCAAAATCGACTGGTAGAAAACTAAGCACTTTACTCAATAAAAATAAAACAAAAAACCAAACCAAAAATGGTTTAACTTTTAATCAGTTAATTTTATTTATCTTTAATCAGTTAGTTTTTGTAATTATTAACTACAACTTTAACTTAGTTTGTTTGTACAGTAACTTTAACTTTGATCAGTTAACAATTATTATGAGGTTTCCAAGTCTGTTTATAACGTGATATCGTATTTATAACGTTGTATACACAATATCACGTTAGAAACTTGCTAATTGAATGGAAATTAAATTTACTTGTTCCTCATAATTTCACTCGTTTATAGAACTACTATTTGTAATAGAAAAACCTTTCTCTACCAGCTAACGTTTCATGTTATAATTCGAAAAAATCATGAACAAAAGTAACATAACTATACATTTATGAAGAGTACAAAAAAATTAAACATTGAATAGCCTTATTGACATATTAAGCTCCAAACTGAAGTAACAATAATCCATTTATATTGATCAACAACGGAGACACGACTAGTTATATTTTACAGATCAACATCTAATTGAAATTGTGGAGTTTATTGCTCATATTGTTTATGTTTATGGTCAAAGTAATTTAATAATTTTTGAAACGGTGTAGAATAACAATTTTGACACCATACGCGTACAGTGTAAGTATTATAATGCTCTAACTTTAATTTTTGGACGTGTAAATTTTCTTGTCGCGTATGAGTTTTACTTTGACTGTACAAACGTCAAGCAGCGTAGGGGAACGTACTGAACCCCCGTACAACTGGCAGTGCCAGTGCTGCTACGCTTCCCCTCTCTAGATTCTGTGTTAACGGAGCCAGGTAATAAATGGTAATGTAGTTAAAAATTCTGAATTAAAATTGATTATCCTGGTTGTTGATCTGATCCAACTGATGATGCACTTGTTTTACCCCACACTTCGAAAGTCAATTGAAGCTCGTTATAGTGATTTTGTCTTTGGACTGGCACTAAGTTTTTGCTGGTTACTAAAAACCACGTTTTTTCACATTTCACTTTTAATAATTGTGTCGGCCGATGATACTTGCTCGAGCACTGTTTATTTTAATTAGTTGACTGACGTGTTGTTGTAACACTTTACTAGATAGGCCGGCGATGTTTTTGGCCCATCTCACACACCCGAGGCCACCGCTGACTTGTTGACACATAAACGACTGTTCTCTGCTACTGTCTGATGCAAACTGGGGTGACAAAGTGTTTTACTGTGATTCACAAAGAAACTGCTTGCCAGTGGTTATGTAATACGTCTAGCCGGGCAGGCTGCAGGCTTCAGACATAAACAGTCTGCAACAACATTGTGCAGGCAGGGGTTCCTAAAAGGTTGTTACTGGTATGAATTGACAATTTATTTTATTCATTCTCAGACTCCCATTTCTGTACCGTTACAGGAGGTCACATGACCTTAATTATTTAAGATACTAAATTTTACATCTTTTAGCTACAATTACTCCCTGTCTATTACATAATAAATGCCAAATTCGTTTACAGTACAATATTCCTTATAACGACAAAAATTTTGGACACCTCACATGGCATAGGTCCTAAAATTTAACATTTTATAAAATTTCATCTCAAGCCATTCCATATAGCTTTTGACATTTCAAATCACATTAACATTTCATTAATTAATTAAAATGTTGCTTCTGACACTTAAATAAAGCATATATTAGTATTTGTACCATCTTTGACTATTTATTACTGTGATGGTTTAATAGTTGGATTTACAATAATTTCTATTTTGATATTGGCCAATTAATTCGTATTTCTCTATAGCACAAAGTTTCAATTTAAAATTACTGTATGACCTTGTGGATTGATACACTATTATTATTACATGCATTGAATTATCCATTATGTTATTATTATCCATTGAATTGATTCTGATAAAGTGAAGAACAAGAATGACATAAAACATACATATTACCATAATGTTAGGCCATTATGGTCAAACTCAAACCGACTTTAAACAATAAAACTTTCTTTTAATAACTTTTTAATATCTAATGGTATAGTTGGTCAATTTATTATGACCTATTATTAAGCATTATTGACACCTGGTCAGTTTAAACAATCTAACTCTTGATTTAAATGGAATAAATCCTAATGTAGTCCCAAGCCACGTGTTTGTTAACCAAATACACTGTACTCACCGTCTATGGCTTTTTTCCTTGATGTTTTTTCCAGTTTACATGTTTCAAGGCGCTTGCCTCATCATCAGAACTTATAAAATCAATCTATGTCATAAATAATGACATTTGTCAAAATATTAAAAACACAATACGGCAATTAAACTATGTACATAAATTCGCTTTAAAAATGTTCGGTGTGCCTTGCAAGACAACACGCGCCGTACTGACGTAATCTAAGCCTTATCTCGACTATATCTCATAGCGGTATCGTACAGTATATTTGATTTATACTGTAATTGGTCGTTTAACACATGTGGCTTGGTACTGGCGTCGTTGTATGCTTTGTAAATTTCATATTCTTCAAGGGCGTTCAAATAACTCCCTTTACTGCAGAAATGAAGGGGTATTAAATTTGAGCTAAAATCCGTGTAACTGTGACTGTTGTCTATGAGGTGCTTGGCGAAATTTGACTTGATATTGTCGAAGTTGTAAACTCGTGTAGGGGGGTAGGGGGTTAGATTTACAACTTCGACAATATCAAGTCAAATTTCGCCAAGCACCTCATAGACAACAGTCACAGTTACACGGATTTTAGCTCAAATTTAATACCCCTTCATTTCTGCAGTAAAGGGAGTTATTTGAACGCCCTTGAAGAATATGAAATTTACAAAGCATACAACGACGCCAGTACCAAGCCACATGTGTTAAACGACCAATTACAGTATAAATCAAATATACTGTACGATACCGCTATGAGATATAGTCGAGATAAGGCTTAGATTACGTCAGTACGGCGCGTGTTGTCTTGCAAGGCACACCGAACATTTTTAAAGCGAATTTATGTACATAGTTTAATTGCCGTATTGTGTTTTTAATATTTTGACAAATGTCATTATTTATGACATAGATTGATTTTATAAGTTCTGATGATGAGGCAAGCGCCTTGAAACATGTAAACTGGAAAAAACATCAAGGAAAAAAGCCATAGACGGTGAGTACAGTGTATTTGGTTAATCTAACTCTTGTTACTCTAAATTAGGTTTAACACTTTAATTTAAACAATACAAATGATTGTATTATTCCCATCAGTTAACATTAAAAATAAAATAGGGAACTATTTTATACAATCAAGGTTATTCAGTTAACATTAAAATAAATAAAATTAACAACCTAAATCGCCTTTTGGTCCTTTATAGGTTGAAGTCTTATGGCAAATTGGTAACACGCAGGTATATTGAATATCAGATATTTCACACAATTAAATATTATTATATGATCACACATTGTCTTTAGTTGTGATTATAAATTTCATTCACAATAAGTTACCACTATTACCTATTAACAGTCCTGTCTGTATAGTTAGTAACATTTACATTTACATTTTACACTCAATCACTTATTGTTCTTGTTGTGATTACATTTTCTTTTTACAATTAGCTATTATTGCTATGAACAGTCATTTTTAATGGTTTAGAGTACATATTTGTTCTACATTAGCTTAGATTGTACTTCTTTTTGCTTATTTTGGGTTTTAACCTTTTCATTGGTTTAGCAAGGTTAGGTATATTGTTTAGTTTATGTCATATTATATGGGGGTTTATACACTTATTGGGTTATGCTCATTATGCCGCCTTACATATTACCTCCCCACCAAAACATGATTATTTTGTTTAAACCAAGTTTGGGGGAAATAATGTGTTATTTATTTTTTCACTCATAATATTTTCTCATTTCGGTTTGATTGTAGGTACCTTTAATTCGGTTAGTACTTGAGTATACTATTACATAAGTATTATTAACATTGTCTTTATTTATCACATATAGACAAATTGTTAATAAGGCGCTGTTAATAATAATCGTCCCCTTTTCTCCTCCACACACACTATTGCCCCCCCCCCCGAACTGCTGCGTTCAGTTGCCTCCACAAGGACTGAGGCAGAAGGAGTGAGCACTTTTTTCTTTTCTCTCACTCCCATCCTGGCTTCAGCGTTACAAAAACTTCAGGGTAAGTACCCCTACTCATTATCTTAACATATGCCCCTAAGGTCTACCACCCCTATTTGGGTGAAAATAGCCTGTGTTCAAAATAATCTTAGATTCCCTTATTAAACCCCATTAAATTTCTAGGTTTGACCAATTTCAAAGGCAACCAACTGTGGTCAGTTTTACAATAACTCTGCCCACAGCTGATTGTCATCCAAAACCACTATCTGGGTTGGTAAGGCCGAGATCGCCCGAAATGTAGGGAATCGCAATGGTTTGACACCTAGTGTCATAACTGCCCCAAAATCATCAATTTATACATATTTACTAATACATATAAAATCCTCCTTATAAAAAATAATATATATTACAAACATTAATAATCATATTATCACTGTTCATAAAGCAATCTTAAGGCATCACCATAGTTTCACTATGTTCTTCTTCCATTTACAACCACTGAAGGTTGTCACTTTTTAAATTGTCTTTTATTTTCTCCAAAAAACGGTTGATTTTTATTTATTTCACATAATCAAATTTCAATGTAGACACTTTTTGCAAGTTCCAGCTTTCACTTTTCAACAATACCTTCTCACGACAAGATAATAAGTACAACAGTAGATCATCTTACATTCTAAATTACATAAATTACATTTCTATTCTATAAAGAAAAAAATATATAACTCCTTCCTGAGTTAATGATTTACGTTACACAAATTTTGGGTGTTTTATTCCATAATTCATAAAATAAAACTACTGTTCGTGGAAAATACTGCCAATCGCTAAGTTTTTTCCCACGAAACTAGGGGTCCCCCTCCCCGTTCAACAACAAAATTAAATTTCTACTTGCACCAATTTGTGGAGTAAGACCATCGTTACTTTCACCCCATTGCTGAGGCTACCGCCAACCATGGTCCGCCTCCAGATTGCCAAAATCCACGGTCAGGGATGGTGACGCCGTGACTGCCCGAAAATGGGGGAGTGTCCCTTCTGTAATCACTTTAAAAAACAACATATAATTCATGTTTAAATTTCCTATACATTAACATAATACATAATAATACACTCATAATTAACATTGCGATTATTACATTAAAATAAACAATTCACATTTAATTTTGATCACAATGTACCCACCTTACGGCTTTACTTTAGCTTTCAATTCTATTAACTCTTTTACTTGTTATATTTATTACATTTCATTTATTATTACACTTCAAACTATGAATTTTCTTTTAAGTATTTTCATTATCAATTAGTTTTGGTGATTCAGTTATTCACCATGATTCTTTATTGAATAGGCATTTCTGTATATAACCCTACATTTCTTTCTATTAACAACCACTACTAACAACCAGATTTACATAGTATGACACCAATCTCTCAATTATTAACCCCTTTCAACACTAATTCCACTTAAATCCTTCCCCTCTTTAAATAAAACAACTAATACCCTCTTTGTACTAGGATGTGTGTACCCGACCTACCAGCTCATTCCCTTATCGGTTCCTGACCCTTCCAGGTAACCCGTAACCCTCTTTAAATCGTTCACCTCCCGCCATAACGCCTGTTGTTGATGACTCCTTACCACACCACTCTCTTTCCAAAATATCACCATCACCTATTTAATCTCCATTTATGTTACTCACCTTCTCTACATATAATCACTAACACTACTGTGTCCCTAAAATATCTAATACCCTCTTTCTGCATTACTTGTATTTCAACTTCTTATTCTCTCTAACTCCCATTAAAATTAACTCTGATTAACTCACATGCCTTATTTATCATTATCACCCAACTCCATCATTTACCACATTTTACATTAATATGACCATAGAAAATTCATCACTTACCTTGTAATAATAATGTAATTCAGTATTCACACATATTATATGTTTAATCATTTACAAATCATTATAGCATCTTAATTTCATAAAATCAAAATTTAATTGTATAACAATCATTAATCAATTGATTCATCTCAAATTATTTAACTCAATTAGTTTTTTTAAAACACAACATTACTTATAATTACCTTCTTCCAAAACAATTACAATTCATTTATTACAAACTCTCATTATTTATTTAATCTGATAGAACATTATTATTATTATTATTAAATCAATTTCTACTATATACGCATTGTTTACCTAAAGTTCACTTTACAATATAGACACAATTAATTTCACTATAAATTTATTTACAATTTCTTGTCATTATTTCTCTGTTTACCACACTTCATTTCATAATCTAGCAAGGTCATAACCATAAACTAAAATATTTAAAATGTCCATTCACTGATTTTTTTATTTTAACCCCCATCATCATATAATAATCTAATCTTATGATTATACCATTCATTTGCAATTACATACATTATATCATGATTATCAACATAATGATTATCTGTATTGTCATATTCTTCCACAATGTCATTTGAATTAATATGATTATTCCATATTCTATCATGTACCTGGTCACGCTCAAGTATAGTCCTGTCGCCTTTAGTATATTCTGTTAAAATCAGGTAAGTTAATAATTCGTCAACATTATCATCTACTTCTGCTACTACCTCAGTTTCACTACAAGGTGAGTACTACTCAATATAATTCCCAGCTCTCTCTACATCTAACCTTTCTACAAATTCTTCATAATTTCTATTTACTCTAAATAATTCCATCTCCCTCTTTCTCTCTCTCTCTCTCTCTCTCTCTCTCTCTCTCTCTCTCTCTCTCTCTCTCTCTCTCTCTCTCTCTCTCTCATCACAATACCTCTCACAACCCCACTGACCTATTTCATACCACGCAAAGGGTAACACAACGTTATCATGACTCATCTGGGCTTTTCCAATGAACTCATGATACACGAAAGGGGACACTACTTCCTTATTGCTGCACCACCTATCAGGTGCACAAAAAATCCAGGGACAACTATTTGCAGACCATATGTCTCCCAAATATACTCGTGAAGCCTTTTCTTCACCCCCAACTACAACATCACGGGAAGAATTTACCCCCTGCAACCCCTCTACTAGTAAATTCTCTCTATACTTTCTCTCTAACTCATCAACACTTTTTATCACTTCATTATCAAATTCTACTCCCACTAAAATCTCATTATCACTACCAATATTCACACCATTATTTTCTAACACCATATTTTTACTTATATTGTCATAACTCTCACCCCTACTTACCTTATCTTATCGTCTTTATTTTCATCTAATTTATTTGTTTCTCTACTATTCTCTACCCCCATTTTGCTCTTAGAATTGTAATTAAGATCATTATCATCACTATTCACTATTTTATTTTATAATGCTACCACTTCCACTATTTTACTTTCACTTACCTTGTTACTTTGTTTATTATTGTCATCACTATTTTCGTCCAAAAAAGCGTATAATCCTGTTTTTTGTTCTCTCATTTGTCTCAGCTCATTATTTAATTTACTCCAATCATCCTCAGTCATTCCTTTCAAAACCCTTTCAAACTCGTGCATGAATTCCGTATCATTCCATAACTCCCCTGATCCACTTACTTTATTTTCACGTGCCTCGGCCATGTTCAAAATTATTTATTATAATCCCCTTTATTTTACTTAATAATTATTATACATATTACTTCACTCATGATTTGCAATTTATTCACGCTTATTTGGCTTTCAATTACAGTGTCAGTGAGGCTGATATTTTCATTATTGTTTGCCATTTTAAAAATTTAAATCTATTTTTAAAAATATTTCTGTATTATTACACAACTTTATTATATATAAAAAAATATTCTATTTAAACTATTTATCCTACCACATGTAGTCACAACATAACCTTATCTTTACGTCTATATTTACGTATCTCCAAATTATATATTACCTCAAGTAACTGTTCTGCTCCTTCCAGTAGGCTTACTCCACACAAAATCACATTTTATGTCGAGTCCCTGTTCCGGAAGCCATTGTAACTTTAATTATATATGTGCTTTTATTAATTATATGGAATACTATTTACTTCTAATCACAAACATTTCGTTCAGGCGCCATCTTGTTATTAACACGAGAAACTCAAATGTGCTTACCTTTCTGGGCCGAGTTCGTTTAAGGAAACCAGAAGTAGCGGAATTTGTTACACCTGAAATAACTTACTCTCAATTGTAATATTTACCAATGACATTACCTTTTATTATTATGCAACACAAATAAATTTGACTTTACTGTGCAAAACAAGCACACTACCATTCGCCATGAGGCATAGCGCCATGAGGTGTAGTTCAACTATTCAAGTTAAAATTTCTTTCCCCTTAAACATTTTACATGCCCTCCAAAATAAACATATTCAATTATATTTTATATTATATCATTATTAAACTATTCCACAACCCAGCACTTCTTAAATTTAAATCTTTTATATTCACTCACTCACTCACACTCTCATTCATATGGTACAATTTTATTAATTTCTCAAATTGAGCTCATTTTTTATTGAGTTTATTCAAATACTAAAAATTTTGGTTTTGACCCTTATTAAATCTTTCTTAAACCCCCCATTTGTCACTTAGCTGGAAATCAGTCCTGCAGACGTCCTATTGCTCCACTCGCACTATTGATGTTGTTTTTTACCCACTGTTATTTGTATTTACTTGTTACACGTTTAAGCCAACTGTTATTTCACACTTCAGACTAAATACTTCACATTTTTACATGTTGTACGGGCGGACATCCGCGACTTCGTTTCGGAATTTTTATATATGGCTGGCCCCCTTAACTGATGTTGCGTGACTGAGAACAAGTTGAACTGCTTCAATTCCGAGGTGGGGAGGGGCTACGTCACCAATCTCTTTGTGTTGAGTATTACGCCTTAGTTTTTTACAGGCACGTTTATTACGTTTTGCATTCTTTAGATGACGTATACTTAGGTGCGGCCTGTTGACACATTCGTCTGGCAAAATGATGCTGTTGTTTCTGCACGTATACCACAGACCTTGATGCAATTCCTGGCCACTCGATATTGCGTAGTTGCAAACCTTCATAAAACTTTACTAGTTTTTTATGTATGACTTTGAATAAAATAAATTCTACATTGGTTATTCCCTAAAACACAGTAGGGCCAGAATTGTACCGTTACAAAACCCCCTCAATGAGAGGATTTATGACGAAGCATAAAAACTCTCATTGACACATTCATACTTCCTATCAGAATTGTACCGTTACAAAACCCCCTCAATGAGAGGATTTATGACGAAGCATAAAAACTCTCATTGACACATTCATACTTCCTAAAGGGATCAGCTAAGATATGTCGCCACAACCCCCTTACTGTTTATATAAAAAGAATACAATAACTTACCCTTGGTCCAATGATGGTGACAGTACCTGCATGACCTTACTGGACTTCTCTCTCGAGATCCCAACACCGCAAGGCCAGTCAGGCACTTTACGCTCCTGCTCTGATGCGCTGGCCAGCTCAGGACCGCCGCCATAGTGTCACCAGACACTGAAACATCAAATTAAACTATCAACTAGTGGCCTTGTATAATACCATATCCCTAACTGATCTGTTTCCCTTAGCTATATGCTGGTTTGTGTTAAGAAGCACCAGTTTTCTTTAACTCCTAACACCTGTATGATTACAAGATTTATTATACAGACGTTCCATTCTCTTAGTTCACTCCATTAACATTTATAAATTTTTCGACTCCAATCGATAATAATTAATCCTTTCCCATTAACAAGAAGAAATACAAAACTAATGTAACAATACTTCCAAAATATTTAAACACATAATCAAAATTTACTCAAATACAATTCATCTATAATCTCCCTCTTTCTACAATTCTTAAACATTTTCTCTTTTGTATCTAAAACAATTCAAAATCATTTAACATTTTATAAAGTATTATTATTAACAGAAATTCTATTTATCCGGCGCTGTTAATAATAATCGTCCCCTTTTCTCCTCCACACACACTATTGCCCCCCCCCCGAACTGCTGCGTTCAGTTGCCTCCACAAGGACTGAGGCAGAAGGAGTGAGCACTTTTTTCTTTTCCCTCACTCCATCCTGGCTTCAGCATTACAAAAACTTCAGGGTAAGTACCCCTACTCATTATCTTAACATATGCCCCTAAGGTCTACCACCCCTATTTGGGTGAAAATAGCCTGTGTTCAAAATAATCTTAGATTCCCTTATTAAACCCCATTAAATTTCTAGGTTTGACCAATTTCAAAGGCAACCAACTGTGGTCAGTTTTACAATAACTCTGCCCACAGCTGATTGTCATCCAAAACCACTATCTGGGTTGGTAAGGCCGAGATCGCCCGAAATGTAGGGAATCGCAATGGTTTGACACCTAGTGTCATAACTGCCCCAAAATCATCAATTTGTACATATTTACTAATACATATAAAATCCTCCTTATAAAAAATAATATATATTACAAACATTAATAATCATATTATCACTGTTCATAAAGCAGTCTTAAGGCATCACCATAGTTTCACTATGTTCTTCTTCCATTTACAACCACTGAAGGTTGTCACTTTTTAAATTGTCTTTTATTTTCTCCAAAAAACGGTTGATTTTATTTATTTCACATAATCAAATTTCAATGTAGACACTTTTTGCAAGTTCCAGCTTTCACTTTTCAACAATACCTTCTCACGACAAGATAATAAGTACAACAGTAGATTACATTCTAAATTACATAAATTACATTTCTATTCTATAAAGAAAAAATATGTAACTCCTTCCTGAGTTAATGATTTACGTTACACAAATTTTGGGTGTTTTATTCCATAATTCATAAAATAAAACTACTGTTCGTGGAAAATACTGCCAATCGCTAAGTTTTTTCCACGAAACTAGGGGTCCCCCTCCCCGTTCAACAACAAAATTAAATTTCTACTTGCACCAATTTGTGGAGTAAGACCATCGTTACTTTCACCCCATTGCTGAGGCTACCGCCAACCATGGTCCGCCTCCAGATTGCCAAAATCCACGGTCAGGGATGGTGACGCCGTGACCGCCCATAAATGGGGGAGTGTCCCTTCTTTAATCACTTTAAAAAACAACATATAATTCATGTTTAAAATTCCTATACATTAACATAATACATAATAATACACTCATAATTAACATTGCGATTATTACATTAAAATAAACAATTCACATTTAATTTTGATCACAATGTACCCACCTTACGGCTTTACTTTAGCTTTCAGTTCTATTAACTCTTTTACTTGTAATATTTATTATTACATTTCATTTATTACTACCCTTCAAACTATGAATTTTCTTTTAAGTATTTTCATTATCAATTAGTTTGGTGATTCAGTTATTCACCATGATTCTTTATTGTATAGGCATTTCTGTATATAACCCTACTTTCCTTCTTTATATTAACAACCACTACTAACAACCAGATTTACATAGTATGACACCAATCTCTCAATTATTAACCCCTTTCAACACTAATTCCACTTAAATCCTTCCTCTTTAAATAAAACAACTAATACCCTCTTCGTACTAGGATGTGTGTACCCGACCTACCAGCTCATTCCCTTATCGGTTCCTGACCCTTCCAGGTAACCCGTAACCCTCTTTAAATCGTTCACCTCCCGTCATAACGCCTGTCGTTGATGACTCCTTACCATACCACCCTCTTTCCAAAATCAATATCACCTATTTAATCACCATTTATGTTACTCACCTGCTCTACATATAATCACTAACACTACTGTGTCCGTAAAATATCTAATACCCTCTTTCTGCATTATTTGTATTTCAACTTCTTATTCTCTCTAACTCCATTAAAATTAACTCTGATTAACTCACATGCCTTATTTATCATTATCACCCAACTCCATCATTTACCACATTTTACATTAATATGACCGTAGAAAATTCATCACTTACCTTGTAATAATAATGTAATTCAATATTCACACATATTATATGTTTAATCATTTACAAATCATTATAGCATCTTAATTTCATAAAATCAAAATTTATTTGTATAACAATCGTTAATCAATTTATTCATCTCAAATTATTTAACTCAATTAGTTTTTAAAACACAACATTACTTATAATTACCTTCTCCAAAACAATTACAATTCATTTATTACAAACTCTCATTATTTATTTAATTTGATAGAACATTATTATTATTATTAAATCCATTTCTACTATATACGCATTGTTTACCTAAAGTACACTTTACAACATAGACACAATTAATTTCACTATAAATTTATTTACAATTTCTTGTCATTATTCTCTGTTTACCATACTTCATTTCATAATCTAGCAAGGTCATAACCATAAACTAAAATATTTAAAATGTCCATTCACTGATTTTTTATTTTAACCCCATCATCATATAGTAATCTAATCTTATGATTATACCATTCATTTGCAATTACATACATTATATCATGATTATCAACATAATGATTATCTGTATTGTCATATTCTTCCACAATGTCATTTGAATTAATATGATTATTCCATATTCTATCATGTACCTGGTCACGCTCGAGTATAGTCCTGTCGCCTTTAGTATATTCTGTTAAAATCAGGTAAGTTAATAATTCGTCAACATTATCATCTACTTCTGCTACTACCTCAGTTTCACTACAAGGTGAGTACTACTCAATATAATTCCCAGCTCTCTCTACATCTAACCTTTCTACAAATTCTTCATAATTTCTATTTACTCTAAATAACTCCATCTCCCTCTCTCTCTCTCTCTCTCTCTCTCTCTCTCTCTCTCTCTCTCTCTCTCTCTCTCTCTCTCTCTCTCTCTCTCTCTCATCACAATACCTCTCACAACCCCACTGACCTATTTCATACCACGCAAAGGGTAACACAACTTTATCATGACTCATCTGGGCTTTTCCAATGAACTCATGATACACGAAAGGGGACACTACTACCTTATTGCTGCACCACCTATCAGGTGCACAAAAATCCAGGGACAACTATTTGCAGACCATATGTCTCCCAAATATACTTGTGAAGCCTTTTCTTCACCCCCAACTACAACATCACGGGAAAAATTTACCCCCTGCACCCCTCTACTAGTAAATTCTCTCTATACTTTCTCTCTAACTTATCAACACTTTTTATCACTTCATTATCAAATTCTACTCCCACTAAAATCTCATTATCACTACCAATATTCACACCATTATTTTCTAACACCATATTTTTACTTATATTGTCATAACTCTCACCCCTACTTACCTTATCGTCTTTATTTTCATCTAATTTATTTGTTTCTCTACTATTCTCTACCCCCATTTTGCTCTTAGAATTGTAATTAACATCATTATCATCACTATTCACTATTTTATTTTCTAATGCTACCACTTCCACTATTTTACTTTCACTTACCTTGTTACTTTGTTTATTAGTGTCATCACTATTTTCGTTCAAAAAAGCGTATAATCCTGTTTTTTGTTGTCTCATTTGTCTCAGGTCATTATTTAATTTACTCCAATCATCCTCAGTCATTCCTTTCAAAACCCTTTCAAACTCGTGCATGAATTCCGTATCATTCCATAACTCCCCTGATCCACTTACTTTATTTTCAGTGCCTCGGCCATGTTCAAAATTATTTATTATAATCCCCTTTATTTTACTTAATAATTATTATACATATTACTTCACTCATGATTTGCAATTTATTCACGCTTATTTGGCTTTCAATTACAGTGTCAGTGAGGCTGATATTTTCATTATTGTTTGCCATTTTAAAAATTTAAATCTATTTTTTAAAATATTTCTGTATTATTACACAACTTTATTATATATAAAAAAATATTCTATTTAAACTATTTACCCTACCACATGTAGTCACAACATAACCTTATCTTTACATCTATATTTACGTATCTCCAAATTATATATTACCTCAAGTAACTGTTCTGCTCCTTCCAGTAGGCTTACTCCACACAAAATCACATTTTATGTCGAGTCCCTGTTCCGGAAGCCATTGTAACTTTAATTATATATGTGCTTTTATTAATTATATGTAATACTATTTACTTCTAATCACAAACATTTCGTTCAGGCGCCATCTTGTTATTAACACGAGAAACTCAAATGTGCTTACCTTTCTGGGCCGAGTTCGTTTAAGGAAACCAGAAGTAGCGGAATTTGTTACACCTGAAATAACTTACTCTCAATTGTAATATTTACCAATGACATTACCTTTTATTATTATGCAACACAAATAAATTTGACTTTACTGTGCAAAACAAGCACACTACCATTCGCCATGAGGTGTAGTTCAACTATTCAAGTTAAAATTTCTTTCCCCTTAAACATTTTACATGCCCTCCAAAATAAACATATTCAATTATATTTTTAATTATATCATTATTAAACTATTCCACAACCCAGCACTTCTTAAATTTAAATCTTTTATATTCACTCACTCACTCACACTCTCATTCATATGGTACAATTTTATTAATTTCCCAAATTGAGCTCATTTTTTATTGAGTTTATTCAAATACTAAAAATTTTGGTTTTGACCCTTATTAAATCTTTCTTAAACCCCCCATTTGTCACTTAGCTGGAAATCAGTCCTGCAGACGTCCTATTGCTCCACTCGCACTATTGATGTTGTTTTTTACCCACTGTTATTTGTATTTACTTGTTACACGTTTAAGCCAACTGTTATTTCACACTTCAGACTAAATACTTCACATTTTTACATGTTGTACGGGCGGACATCCGCGACTTCGTTTCGGAATTTTTATATATGGCCAGCCGGCTTAACTGATGTTGCGTGACTGAGAACAAGTTGAACTGCTTGAATTCCGAGGTGGGGAGGGGCTACGTCACCAATCTCTTTGTGTTGAGTATTACGCCTTAGTTTTTTACAGGCACATTTATTACGTTTTGCATACTTTAGATGACGTATACTTAGGTGCGGCCTGTTGACACATTCGTCTGGCAAAATGATGCTGTTGTTTCTGCACGCATACCACCGACCTTGATGCAATTCCTGGCCACTCGATATTGCGTAGTTGCAAACCTTCATAAAACTTTACTAGTTTTTTATGTATGACTTTGAATAAAATAAATTCTACATTGGTTATTCCCTAAAACACAGTAGGGCCAGAATTGTACCGTTACAAAACCCCCTCAATGAGAGGATTTATGACGAAGCATAAAAACTCTCATTGACACATTCATACTTCCTAAAGGGATCAGCTAAGATATGTCGCCACAACCCCCTTACTGTTTATATAAAAAGAATACAATAACTTACCCTTGGTCCAATGATGGTGACAGTACCTGCATGACCTTACTGGACTTCTCTCTCGAGATCCCAACACCGCAAGGCCAGTCAGGCACTTTACGCTCCTGCTCTGATGCGCTGGCCAGCTCAGGACCGCCGCCATAGTGTCACCAGACACTGAAACATCAAATTAAACTATCAACTAGTGGCCTTGTATAATACCATATCCCTAACTGATCTGTTTCCCCTTAGCTATATGCTGGTTTGTGTTAAGAAGCACCAGGTTTTCTTTAACTCCTAACACCTGTATGATTACAAGATTTATTATACAGACGTTCCATTCTCTTAGTTCACTCCCATTAACATTTATAAATTTTTCGACTCCAATCGATAATAATTAATCCTTTCCCATTAACAAGAAGAAATACAAAACTAATGTAACAATACTTCCAAAATATTTAAACACATAATCAAAATTTACTCAAATACAATTCATCTATAATCTCCCTCTTTCTACAATTCTTAAACATTTTCTCTTTTGTGTCTAAAACAATTCAAAATCATTTAACATTTTATAAAGTATTATTATTAACAGAAATTCTATTTATCCGGCGCTGTTAATAATAATCGTCCCCTTTTCTCCTCCACACACACTATTGCCCCCCCCCCCGAACTGCTGCGTTCAGTTGCCTCCACAAGGACTGAGGCAGAAGGAGTGAGCACTTTTTTCTTTTCCCTCACTCCCATCCTGGCTTCAGCATTACAAAAACTTCAGGGTAAGTACCCCTACTCATTATCTTAACATATGCCCCTAAGGTCTACCACCCCTATTTGGGTGAAAATAGCCTGTGTTCAAAATAATCTTAGATTCCCTTATTAAACCCCATTAAATTTCTAGGTTTGACCAATTTCAAAGGCAACCAACTGTGGTCAGTTTTACAATAACTCTGCCCACAGCTGATTGTCATCCAAAACCACTATCTGGGTTGGTAAGGCCGAGATCGCCCGAAATGTAGGGAATCGCAATGGTTTGACACCTAGTGTCATAACTGCCCCAAAATCATCAATTTGTACATATTTACTAATACATATAAAATCCTCCTTATAAAAAATAATATATATTACAAACATTAATAATCATATTATCACTGTTCATAAAGCAGTCTTAAGGCATCACCATAGTTTCACTATGTTCTTCTTCCATTTACAACCACTGAAGGTTGTCACTTTTTAAATTGTCTTTTATTTTCTCCAAAAAACGGTTGATTTTTATTTATTTCACATAATCAAATTTCAATGTAGACACTTTTTGCAAGTTCCAGCTTTCACTTTTCAACAATACCTTCTCACGACAAGATAATAAGTACAACAGTAGATTACATTCTAAATTACATAAATTACATTTCTATTCTATAAAGAAAAAATATGTAACTCCTTCCTGAGTTAATGATTTACGTTACACAAATTTTGGGTGTTTTATTCCATAATTCATAAAATAAAACTACTGTTCGTGGAAAATACTGCCAATCGCTAAGTTTTTTCCCACGAAACTAGGGGTCCCCCTCCCCGTTCAACAACAAAATTAAATTTCTACTTGCACCAATTTGTGGAGTAAGACCATCGTTACTTTCACCCCATTGCTGAGGCTACCGCCTACCATGGTCCGCCTCCAGATTGCCAAAATCCACGGTCAGGGATGGTGACGCCGTGACTGCCCGAAAATGGGGGAGTGTCCCTTCTGTAATCACTTTAAAAAACAACATATAATTCATGTTTAAAATTCCTATACATTAACATAATACATAATAATACACTCATAATTAACATTGCGATTATTACATTAAAATAAACAATTCACATTTAATTTTGATCACAATGTACCCACCTTACGGCTTTACTTTAGCTTTCAGTTCTATTAACTCTTTTACTTGTAATATTTATTATTACATTTCATTTATTACTACCCTTCAAACTATGAATTTTCTTTTAAGTATTTTCATTATCAATTAGTTTTGGTGATTCAGTTATTCACCATGATTCTTTATTGTATAGGCATTTCTGTATATAACCCTACTTTCCTTCTTTATATTAACAACCACTACTAACAACCAGATTTACATAGTATGACACCAATCTCTCAATTATTAACCCCTTTCAACACTAATTCCACTTAAATCCTTCCTCTTTAAATAAAACAACTAATACCCTCTTCGTACTAGGATGTGTGTACCCGACCTACCAGCTCATTCCCTTATCGGTTCCTGACCCTTCCAGGTAACCCGTAACCCTCTTTAAATCGTTCACCTCCCGTCATAACGCCTGTCGTTGATGACTCCTTACCATACCACCCTCTTTCCAAAAATCAATATCACCTATTTAATCACCATTTATGTTACTCACCTGCTCTACATATAATCACTAACACTACTGTGTCCGTAAAATATCTAATACCCTCTTTCTGCATTATTTGTATTTCAACTTCTTATTCTCTCTAACTCCCATTAAAATTAACTCTGATTAACTCACATGCCTTATTTATCATTATCACCCAACTCCATCATTTACCACATTTTACATTAATATGACCGTAGAAAATTCATCACTTACCTTGTAATAATAATGTAATTCAATATTCACACATATTATATGTTTAATCATTTACAAATCATTATAGCATCTTAATTTCATAAAATCAAAATTTATTTGTATAACAATCGTTAATCAATTTATTCATCTCAAATTATTTAACTCAATTAGTTTTTTAAAACACAACATTACTTATAATTACCTTCTTCCAAAACAATTACAATTCATTTATTACAAACTCTCATTATTTATTTAATTTGATAGAACATTATTATTATTATTAAATCCATTTCTACTATATACGCATTGTTTACCTAAAGTACACTTTACAACATAGACACAATTAATTTCACTATAAATTTATTTACAATTTCTTGCCATTATTTCTCTGTTTACCATACTTCATTTCATAATCTAGCAAGGTCATAACCATAAACTAAAATATTTAAAATGTCCATTCACTGATTTTTTATTTTAACCCCCATCATCATATAGTAATCTAATCTTATGATTATACCATTCATTTGCAATTACATACATTATATCATGATTATCAACATAATGATTATCTGTATTGTCATATTCTTCCACAATGTCATTTGAATTAATATGATTATTCCATATTCTATCATGTACCTGGTCACGCTCGAGTATAGTCCTGTCGCCTTTAGTATATTCTGTTAAAATCAGGTAAGTTAATAATTCGTCAACATTATCATCTACTTCTGCTACTACCTCAGTTTCACTACAAGGTGAGTACTACTCAATATAATTCCCAGCTCTCTCTACATCTAACCTTTCTACAAATTCTTCATAATTTCTATTTACTCTAAATAACTCCATCTCCCTCTTTCTCTCTCACTCTCTCTCTCTCTCTCTCTCTCTCTCTCTCTCTCTCTCTCTCTCTCTCTCTCTCTCTCTCTCTCTCTCTCTCCCTCTCATCACAATACCTCTCACAACCCCACTGACCTATTTCATACAACGCAAAGGGTAACACAACTTTATCATGACTCATCTGGGCTTTTCCAATGAACTCATGATACACGAAAGGGGACACTACTACCTTATTGCTGCACCACCTATCAGGTGCACAAAAAATCCAGGGACAACTATTTGCAGACCATATGTCTCCCAAATATACTTGTGAAGCCTTTTCTTCACCCCCAACTACAACATCACGGGAAAAATTTACCCCCTGCACCCCTCTACTAGTAAATTCTCTCTATACTTTCTCTCTAACTTATCAACACTTTTTATCACTTCATTATCAAATTCTACTCCCACTAAAATCTCATTATCACTACCAATATTCACACCATTATTTTCTAACACCATATTTTTACTTATATTGTCATAACTCTCACCCCTACTTACCTTATCGTCTTTATTTTCATCTAATTTATTTGTTTCTCTACTATTCTCTACCCCCATTTTGCTCTTAGAATTGTAATTAACATCATTATCATCACTATTCACTATTTTATTTTCTAATGCTACCACTTCGACTATTTTACTTTCGCTTACCTTGTTACTTTGTTTATTAGTGTCATCACTATTTTCGTTCAAAAAAGCGTATAATCCTGTTTTTTGTTCTCTCATTTGTCTCAGGTCATTATTTAATTTACTCCAATCATCCTCAGTCATTCCTTTCAAAACCCTTTCAAACTCGTGCATGAATTCCGTATCATTCTATAACTTCCCTGATCCACTTACTTTATTTTCACGTGCCTCGGCCATGTTCAAAATTATTTATTATAATCCCCTTTATTTTACTTAATAATTATTATACATATTACTTCACTCATTATTTGCGATTTATTCACGCTTATTTGGCTTTCAATTACAGTGTCAGTGAGGCTGATATTTTCATTATTGTTTGCCATTTTTAAAATTTTAAATCTATTTTTATAAATATTACTGTATTATTACACAACCTTATTATATATAAAAAAATATTCTATTTAAACTATTTACCCTACCACATGTAGTCACAATATAACCTTATCTTTACGTCTATATTTACGTATCTCCAAATTATATATTACCTCAAGTAACTGTTCTGCTCCTTCCAGTAGGCTTACTCCACACAAAATCACATTTTATGTCGAGTCCCTGTTCCGGAAGCCATTGTAACTTTAATTATATATGTGCTTTTATTAATTATATGGAATACTATTTACTTCTAATCACAAAAATTTCGTTCAGGCGCCATCTTGTTATTAACACGAGAAACTCAAATGTGCTTACCTTTCTGGGCCGAGTTCGTTTAAGGAAACCAGAAGTAGCGGAATTTGTTACACCTGAAATAACTTACTCTCAATTGTAATATTTACCAATGACATTACCTTTTATTATTATGCAACACAAATAAATTTGACTTTACTGTGCAAAACAAGCACACTACCATTCGCCATGAGGCATAGCGCCATGAGGTGTAGTTCAACTATTCAAGTTAAAATTTCTTTCCCCTTAAACATTTTACATGCCCTCCAAAATAAACATACCCAATTATATTTTTAATTATATCATTATTAAAGTATTCCACAACCCAGCACTTCTTAAATTTAAATCTTTTGTATTCACTCACTCACTCACACTCTCATTCATATGGTACAATTTTATTAATTTCCCAAATTGAGCTCATTTTTTATTGAATTTATTCAAATACTAAAAATTTTGGTTTTGACCCTTATTAAATCTTTCTTAAACCCCCCATTTGTCACTTAGCTGGAAATCAGTCCTGCAGACGTCCTATTGCTCCACTCGCACTATTGATGTTGTTTTTTACCCACTGTTATTTGTATTTACTTGTTACACGTTTAAGCCAACTGTTATTTCACACTTCAGACTAAATACTTCACATTTTTACATGTTGTACGGGCGGACATCCGCGACTTCGTTTCGAAATTTTTATATATGGCCGGCCGGCTTAACTGATGTTGCGTGACTGAGAACAAGTTGAACTGCTTCAATTCCGAGGTGGGGAGGGGCTACGTCACCAATCTCTTTGTGTTGAGTATTACGCCTTAGTTTTTTACAGGCACGTTTATTACGTTTTGCATACTTTAGATGACGTATACTTAGGTGCGGCCTGTTGACACATTCGTCTGGCAAAATGATGCTGTTGTTTCTGCATGTATACCACCGACCTTGATGCAATTCCTGGCCACTCGATATTGCGTAGTTGCAAACCTTCATAAAACTTTACTAGTTTTTTATGTATGACTTTGAATAAAATAAAATCTACATTGGTTATTCCCTAAACACAGTAGGGCCAGAATTGTACCGTTACAAAACCCCCTCAATGAGAGGATTTATGACGAAGCATAAAAACTCTCATTGACACATTCATACTTCCTAAAGGGATCAGCTAAGATATGTCGCCACAACCCCCTTACTGTTTATATAAAAAGAATACAATAACTTACCCTTGGTCCAATGATGGTGACAGTACCTGCATGACCTTACTGGACTTCTCTCTCGAGATCCCAACACCGCAAGGCCAGTCAGGCACTTTACGCTCCTGCTCTGATGCGCTGGCCAGCTCAGGACCGCCGCCATAGCATCACCAGACACTGAAACATCAAATTAAACTATCAACTAGTGGCCTTGTATAATACCATATCCCTAACTGATCTGTTTCCCCTTAGCTATATGCTGGTTTGTGTTAAGAAGCACCAGGTTTTCTTTAACTCCTAACACCTGTATGATACAAGATTTATTATACAGACGTTCCATTCTCTTAGTTCACTCCCATTAACATTTATAAATTTTTCGACTCCAATCGATAATAATTAATCCTTTCCCATTAACAAGAAGAAATACAAAACTAATGTAACAATACTTCCAAAATATTTAAACACATAATCAAAATTTACTCAAATACAATTCATCTATAATCTCCCTCTTTCTACAATTCTTAAACATTTTCTCTTTTGTATCTAAAACAATTCAAAATCATTTAACATTTTATAAAGTATTATTATTAACAGAAATTCTATTTATCTGGCGCTGTTAATAATAATCGTCCCCTTTTCTTCTCCACACACACTATTGCCCCCCACTGAACTGCTGCGTTCAGTTGCCTCCACAAGGACTGAGGCAGAAGGAGTGAGCACTTTTTTCTTTTCTCTCACTCCCATCCTTGCTTCAGCGTTACAAAAACTTCAGGGTAAGTACCCCTACTCATTATCTTAACATATGCCCCTAAGGTCTACCACCCCTATTTGGGTGAAAATAGCCTGTGTTCAAAATAATCTTAGATTCCCTTATTAAACCCCATTAAATTTCTAGGTTTGACCAATTTCAAAGGCAACCAACTGTGGTCAGTTTTACAATAACTCTGCCCACAGCTGATTGTCATCCAAAACCACTATCTGGGTTGGTAAGGCCGAGATCGCCCGAAATGTAGGGAATCGCAATGGTTTGACACCTAGTGTCATAACTGCCCCAAAATCATCAATTTATATATATTTACTAATACATATAAAATCCTCCTTATAAAAAATAATATATATTACAAACATTAATAATCATATTATCACTGTTCATAAAGCAATCTTAAGGCATCACCATAGTTTCACTATGTTCTTCTTCCATTTACAACCACTGAAGGTTGTCACTTTTTAAATTGTCTTTTATTTTCTCCAAAAAATGTTTGATTTTTATTTATTTCACATAATCAAATTTCAATATAGACACTTTTTGCAAGTTCCAGCTTTCACTTCTAAACAATACCTTCTCACGACAAGATAATAAGTACAACAGTAGATCATCTTACATTGTAAATTACATAAATTACATTTCTATTCTATAAAGAAAAAAAAATATAACTCCTTCCTGAGTTAATGATTTACGTTACACAAATTTTGGGTGTTTTATTCCATAATTCATAAAATAAAACTACTGTTCGTGGAAAATACTGCCAATCGCTAAGTTTTTTCCCACGAAACTAGGGGTCCCCCTCCCCGTTCAACAACAAAATTAAATTTCTACTTGCACCAATTTGTGGAGTAAGACCATCGTTACTTTCACCCCATTGCCGAGGCTACCGCCAACCATGGTCCGCCCCCCAGATTACCAAAATCCACGGTCAGGGATGGTGACGCCGTGACCGCCCGAAAATGGGGGAGTGTCCCTACTGTAATCACTTTAAAAAACAACATATAATTCATGTTTAAAATTCCTATACATTAACATAATACATAATAATACACTCATAATTAACATTGCGATTATTACATTAAAATAAACAATTCACATTTAATTTTCATCACAATGTACCCACCTTACGGCTTTACTTTAGCTTTCAGTTCTATTAACTCTTTTACTTGTAATATTTATTTTATATTTCATTTATTACTACCCTTCAAATTATGAATTTTCTTTTAAGTATTTTCATTATCAATTAGTTTGGGTGATTCAGTTATTCACCATGATTCTTTATTGTATAGGCATTTCTGTATATAACCCTACTCTCCTTCTTTCTATTAACAACCACTACTAACAACCAGATTTACATAGTATGACACCAATCTCTCAATTATTAACCCCTTTCAACACTAATTCCACTTAAAACCTTCCCCTCTTTAAATAAAACAACTAATACCCTCTTCGTACTAGGATGTGTTTACCCGACCTACCAGCTCATTCCCTTATCGGTTCCTGACCCTTCCAGGTAACCCGTAACCCTCTTTAAATCGTTCACCTCCCGTCATAACGCCTGTCGTTGATGACTCCTTACCATACCACCCTCTTTCCAAAATATCACCATCACCTATTTAATCTCCATTTATGTTACTCACCTTCTCTACATATAATCACTAACACTACTGTGTCCCTAAAATATCTAATACCCTCTTCTGCATTATTTGTATTTCAACTTCTTATTCTCTCTAACTCCCATTAAAATTAACTCTGATTAACTCACATGCCTTATTTATCATTATCACCCAACTCCGTCATTTACCACATTTTACATTAATATGACCGTTGAAAATTAATCACTTACCGTGTAATAATAATGTAATTCAATATTCACACATATTATATGTTTAATCATTTACAAATCATTATAGCATCTTAATTTCATAAAATCAGAATTTATTTGTATAACAGTCATTAATCAATTGATTCATCTCAAATTATTTAACTCAATTAGTTTTTTTAAAACACAACATTACTTATAATTACCTTCTTCCAAAACAATTACAATTCATTTATTACAAACTCTCATTATTTATTTAATCTGATAGAACATTATTTCTACTATATACGCATTGTTTACCTAAAGTACACTTTACAACATAGACACAATTAATTTCACTATAAATTTATTTACAATTTCTTGTCATTATTTCTCTGTTTACCATACTTCATTTCATAATCTAGCAAGGTCATAACCATAAACTAAAATATTTAAAATGTCCATTCACTGATTTTTTATTTTAACCCCCATCATCATATAATAATCTAATCTTATGATTATACCATTCATTTGCAATTACATACATTATATCATGATTATCAACATAATGATTATCTGTATTGTCATATTCTTCCACAATGTCATTTGAATTAATATGATTATTCCATATTCTATCATGTACCTGGTCACGCTCGAGTATAGTCCTGTCGCCTTTAGTATATTCTGTTAAAATCAGGTAAGTTAATAATTCGTCAACATTATCATCTACTTCTGCTACTACCTCAGTTTCACTACAAGGTGAGTACTACTCAATATAATTCCCAGCTCTCTCTACATCTAACCTTTCTACAAATCCTTCATAATTTCTATTTACTCTAAATAACTCCATCTCCCTCTCTCTCTCTCTCTCTCTCTCTCTCTCTCTCTCTCTCTCTCATCACAATACCTCTCACAACCCCACTGACCTATTTCATACCACGCAAAGGGTAACACAACGTTATCATGACTCATCTGGGCTTTTCCAATGAACTCATGATACACGAAAGGGGACACTACTACCTTATTGCTGCACCACCTATCAGGTGCACAAAAAATCCAGGGACAACTATTTGCAGACCATATGTCTCCCAAATATACTTGTGAAGCCTTTTCTTCACCCCTAACTACAACATCACGGGAAAAATTTACCCCCTGCAACCCCTCTACTAGTAAATTCTCTCTATACTTTCTCTCTAACTCATCAACACTTTTTATCACTTCATTATCAAATTCTACTCCCACTAAAATCTCATTATCACTACCAATATTCACACCATTATTTTCTAACACCATATTTTTACTTATATTGTCATAACTCTCACCCCTACTTACCTTATCTTATCGTCTTTATTTTCATCTAATTTATTTGTTTCTCTACTATTCTCTACCCCCATTGTGCTCTTAGAATTGTAATTAACATCATTATCATCACTATTCACTATTTTATTTTCTAATGCTACCACTTCGACTATTTTACTTTCACTTACCTTGTTACTTTGTTTATTAGTGTCATCACTATTTTCGTTCAAAAAAGCGTATAATCCTGTTTTTTGTTCTCTCATTTGTCTCAGGCCATTATTTAATTTACTCCAATCATCATCAGTCATTCCTTTCAAAACCCTTTCAAACTCGTGCATGAATTCCGTATCATTCCATAACTCCCCTGATCCACTTACTTTATTTTCACGTGCCTCGGCCATGTTCAAAATTATTTATTATAATCCCCTTTATTTTACTTAATAATTATTATACATATTACTTCACTCATGATTTGCGATTTATTCACGCTTATTTGGCTTTCAATTACAGTGTCAATGAGGCTGATATTTTCATTATTGTTTGCCATTTTTAAAATTTTAAATCTATTCTTTTAAATATTACTGTATTATTACACAACCTTATTATATATAAAAAAATATTCTATTTAAACTATTTACCCTACCACATGTAGTCACAACATAACCTTATCTTTACGTCTATATTTACGTATCTCCAAATTATATATTACCTCAAGTAACTGTTCTGCTCCTTCCAGTAGGCTTACTCCACACAAAATCACATTTTATGTCGAGTCCCTGTTCCGGAAGCCATTGTAACTTTAATTATATATGTGCTTTTATTAATTATATGGAATAATATTTACTTCTAATCACAAAAATTTCGTTCAGGCGCCATCTTGTTATTAACAAGAGAAACTCAAATGTGCTTACCTTTCTGGGCCGAGTTCGTTTAAGGAAACCAGAAGTAGCGGAATTTGTTACACCTGAAATAACTTACTCTCAATTGTAATATTTACCAATGACATTACCTTTTATTATTATGCAACACAAATAAATTTGACTTTACTGTGCAAAACAAGCACACTACCATTCGCCATGAGGCATAGCGCCATGAGGTGTAGTTCAACTATTCAAGTTAAAATTTCTTTCCCCTTAAACATTTTACATGCCCTCCAAAATAAACATATTCAATTATATTTTTAATTATATCATTATTAAACTATTCCACAACCCAGCACTCCTTAAATTTAAATCTTTTGTATTCACTCACTCACTCACACTCTCATTCATATGGTACAATTTTATTAATTTCCCAAATTGAGCTCATTTTTTATTGAATTTATTCAAATACTAAAAATTTTCGTTTTGACCCTTATTAAATCTTTCTTAAACCCCCCATTTGTCACTTAGCTGGAAATCAGTCCTGCAGACGTCCTATTGCTCCACTCGCACTATTGATGTTGTTTTTTACCCACTGTTATTTGTATTTGCTTGTTACACGTTTAAGCCAACTGTTATTTCACACTTCAGACTAAATACTTCACATTTTTACATGTTGTACGGCCGGACATCCGCGACTTCGTTTCGGAATTTTTATATATGGCCGGCCGGCTTAACTGATGTTGCATGACTGAGAACAAGTTGAACTGCTTCAATTCCGAGGTGGGGAGGGGCTACGTCACCAATCTCTTTGTGTTGAGTATTACGCCTTAGTTTTTTACAGGCACATTTATTACGTTTTGCATACTTTAGATGACGTATACTTAGGTGCGGCCTGTTGACACATTCGTCTGGCAAAATGATGCTGTTGTTTCTGCATGTATACCACTGACCTTGATGCAATTCCTGGCCACTCGATATTGCGTAGTTGCAAACCTTCATAAAACTTTACTAGTTTTTTATGTATGACTTTGAATAAAATAAATTCTACATTGGTTATTCCCTAAACACAGTAGGGCCAGAATTGTACCGTTACAAAACCCCCTCAATGAGAGGATTTATGACGAAGCATAAAAACTCTCATTGACACATTCATACTTCCTAAAGGGATCAGCTAAGATATGTCGCCACAACCCCCTTACTGTTTATATAAAAAGAATACAATAACTTACCCTTGGTCCAATGATGGTGACAGTACCTGCATGACCTTACTGGACTTCTCTCTCGAGATCCCAACACCGCAAGGCCAGTCAGGCACTTTACGCTCCTGCTCTGATGCGCTGGCCAGCTCAGGACCGCCGCCATAGCATCACCAGACACTGAAACATCAAATTAAACTATCAACTAGTGGCCTTGTATAATACCATATCCCTAACTGATTTGTTTCCCCTTAGCTATATGCTGGTTTGTGTTAAGAAGCACCAGGTTTTCTTTAACTCCTAACACCTGTATGATACAAGATTTATTATACAGACGTTCCATTCTCTTAGTTCACTCCCATTAACATTTATAAATTTTTCGACTCCAATCGATAATAATTAATCCTTTCCCATTAACAAGAAGAAATACAAAACTAATGTAACAATACTTCCAAAATATTTAAACACATAATC
Source organism: Magicicada septendecula (assembly GCA_034769895.1). NCBI lineage: Eukaryota > Metazoa > Arthropoda > Insecta > Hemiptera > Cicadidae > Magicicada > Magicicada septendecula. The sequence continues at coordinate 134,959,829 of CM068373.1, read as the reverse complement.
AAAATTTACTCAAATACAATTCATCTATAATCTCCCTCTTTCTACAATTCTTAAACATTTTCTCTTTTGTATCTAAAACAATTCAAAATCATTTAACATTTTATAAAGTATTATTATTAACAGAAATTCTATTTATCCGGCGCTGTTAATAATAATCGTCCCCTTTTCTCCTCCACACACACTATTGCCCCCCCCTGAACTGTTGCGTTCAGTTGCCTCCACAAGGACTGAGGCAGAAGGAGTGAGCACTTTTTTCCTTTCTCTCACTCCCGTCCTTGCTTCAGCGTTACAAAAACTTCAGGGTAAGTACCCCTACTCATTATCTTAACATATGCCCCTAAGGTCTACCACCCCTATTTGGGTGAAAATAGCCTGTGTTCAAAATAATCTTAGATTCCCTTATTAAACCCCATTAAATTTCTAGGTTTGACCAATTTCAAAGGCAACCAACTGTGGTCAGTTTTACAATAACTCTGCCCACAGCTGATTGTCATCCAAAACCACTATCTGGGTTGGTAAGGCCGAGATCGCCCGAAATGTAGGGAATCGCAATGGTTTGACACCTAGTGTCATAACTGCCCCAAAATCATCAATTTGTACATATTTACTAATACATATAAAATCCTCCTTATAAAAAATAATATATATTACAAACATTAATAATCATATTATCACTGTTCATAAAGCAGTCTTAAGGCATCACCATAGTTTCACTATGTTCTTCTTCCATTTACAACCACTGAAGGTTGTCACTTTTTAAATTGTCTTTTATTTTCTCCAAAAAACGGTTGATTTTTATGTATTTCACATAATCAAATTTCAATGTAGACACTTTTTGCAAGTTCCAGCTTTCACTTTTCAACAATACCTTCTCACGACAAGATAATAAGTACAACAGTAGATTACATTCTAAATTACATAAATTACATTTCTATTCTATAAAGAAAAAATATGTAACTCCTTCCTGAGTTAATGATTTACGTTACACAAATTTTGGGTGTTTTATTCCATAATTCATAAAATAAAACTACTGTTCGTGGAAAATACTGCCAATCGCTAAGTTTTTTCCCACGAAACTAGGGGTCCCCCTCCCCGTTCAACAACAAAATTAAATTTCTACTTGCACCAATTTGTGGAGTAAGACCATCGTTACTTTCACCCCATTGCTGAGGCTACCGCCTACCATGGTCCGCCTCCAGATTGCCAAAATCCACGGTCAGGGATGGTGACGCCGTGACTGCCCGAAAATGGGGGAGTGTCCCTTCTGTAATCACTTTAAAAAACAACATATAATTCATGTTTAAAATTCCTATACATTAACATAATACATAATAATACACTCATAATTAACATTGCGATTATTACATTAAAATAAACAATTCACATTTAATTTTGATCACAATGTACCCACCTTACGGCTTTACTTTAGCTTTCAGTTCTATTAACTCTTTTACTTGTAATATTTATTATTACATTTCATTTATTACTACCCTTCAAACTATGAATTTTCTTTTAAGTATTTTCATTATCAATTAGTTTTGGTGATTCAGTTATTCACCATGATTCTTTATTGTATAGGCATTTCTGTATATAACCCTACTTTCCTTCTTTATATTAACAACCACTACTAACAACCAGATTTACATAGTATGACACCAATCTCTCAATTATTAACCCCTTTCAACACTAATTCCACTTAAATCCTTCCTCTTTAAATAAAACAACTAATACCCTCTTCGTACTAGGATGTGTGTACCCGACCTACCAGCTCATTCCCTTATCGGTTCCTGACCCTTCCAGGTAACCCGTAACCCTCTTTAAATCGTTCACCTCCCGTCATAACGCCTGTCGTTGATGACTCCTTACCATACCACCCTCTTTCCAAAAATCAATATCACCTATTTAATCACCATTTATGTTACTCACCTGCTCTACATATAATCACTAACACTACTGTGTCCGTAAAATATCTAATACCCTCTTTCTGCATTATTTGTATTTCAACTTCTTATTCTCTCTAACTCCCATTAAAATTAACTCTGATTAACTCACATGCCTTATTTATCATTATCACCCAACTCCATCATTTACCACATTTTACATTAATATGACCGTAGAAAATTCATCACTTACCTTGTAATAATAATGTAATTCAATATTCACACATATTATATGTTTAATCATTTACAAATCATTATAGCATCTTAATTTCATAAAATCAAAATTTATTTGTATAACAATCGTTAATCAATTTATTCATCTCAAATTATTTAACTCAATTAGTTTTTTAAAACACAACATTACTTATAATTACCTTCTTCCAAAACAATTACAATTCATTTATTACAAACTCTCATTATTTATTTAATTTGATAGAACATTATTATTATTATTAAATCCATTTCTACTATATACGCATTGTTTACCTAAAGTACACTTTACAACATAGACACAATTAATTTCACTATAAATTTATTTACAATTTCTTGCCATTATTTCTCTGTTTACCATACTTCATTTCATAATCTAGCAAGGTCATAACCATAAACTAAAATATTTAAAATGTCCATTCACTGATTTTTTATTTTAACCCCCATCATCATATAGTAATCTAATCTTATGATTATACCATTCATTTGCAATTACATACATTATATCATGATTATCAACATAATGATTATCTGTATTGTCATATTCTTCCACAATGTCATTTGAATTAATATGATTATTCCATATTCTATCATGTACCTGGTCACGCTCGAGTATAGTCCTGTCGCCTTTAGTATATTCTGTTAAAATCAGGTAAGTTAATAATTCGTCAACATTATCATCTACTTCTGCTACTACCTCAGTTTCACTACAAGGTGAGTACTACTCAATATAATTCCCAGCTCTCTCTACATCTAACCTTTCTACAATTCTTCATAATTTCTATTTACTCTAAATAACTCCATCTCCCTCTTTCTCTCTCTCTCTCTCTCTCTCTCTCTCTCTCTCTCTCTCTCTCTCTCTCTCTCTCTCTCTCTCTCTCTCTCTCATCACAATACCTCTCACAACCCCACTGACCTATTTCATACCACGCAAAGGGTAACACAACTTTATCATGACTCATCTGGGCTTTTCCAATGAACTCATGATACACGAAAGGGGACACTACTACCTTATTGCTGCACCACCTATCAGGTGCACAAAAAATCCAGGGACAACTATTTGCAGACCATATGTCTCCCAAATATACTTGTGAAGCCTTTTCTTCACCCCCAACTACAACATCACGGGAAAAATTTACCCCCTGCACCCCTCTACTAGTAAATTCTCTCTATACTTTCTCTCTAACTTATCAACACTTTTTATCACTTCATTATCAAATTCTACTCCCACTAAAATCTCATTATCACTACCAATATTCACACCATTATTTTCTAACACCATATTTTTACTTATATTGTCATAACTCTCACCCCTACTTACCTTATCGTCTTTATTTTCATCTAATTTATTTGTTTCTCTACTATTCTCTACCCCCATTTTGCTCTTAGAATTGTAATTAACATCATTATCATCACTATTCACTATTTTATTTTCTAATGCTACCACTTCGACTATTTTACTTTCGCTTACCTTGTTACTTTGTTTATTAGTGTCATCACTATTTTCGTTCAAAAAAGCGTATAATCCTGTTTTTTGTTCTCTCATTTGTCTCAGGCCATTATTTAATTTACTCCAATCATCCTCAGTCATTCCTTTCAAAACCCTTTCAAACTCGTGCATGAATTCCGTATCATTCTATAACTTCCCTGATCCACTTACTTTATTTTCACGTGCCTCGGCCATGTTCAAAATTATTTATTATAATCCCCTTTATTTTACTTAATAATTATTATACATATTACTTCACTCATGATTTGCGATTTATTCACGCTTATTTGGCTTTCAATTACAGTGTCAGTGAGGCTGATATTTTCATTATTGTTTGCCATTTTTAAAATTTTAAATCTATTTTTATAAATATTACTGTATTATTACACAACCTTATTATATATAAAAAAAAATTCTATTTAAACTATTTACCCTACCACATGTAGTCACAATATAACCTTATCTTTACGTCTATATTTACGTATCTCCAAATTATATATTACCTCAAGTAACTGTTCTGCTCCTTCCAGTAGGCTTACTCCACACAAAATCACATTTTATGTCGAGTCCCTGTTCCGGAAGCCATTGTAACTTTAATTATATATGTGCTTTTATTAATTATATGGAATACTATTTACTTCTAATCACAAAAATTTCGTTCAGGCGCCATCTTGTTATTAACACGAGAAACTCAAATGTGCTTACCTTTCTGGGCCGAGTTCGTTTAAGGAAACCAGAAGTAGCGGAATTTGTTACACCTGAAATAACTTACTCTCAATTGTAATATTTACCAATGACATTACCTTTTATTATTATGCAACACAAATAAATTTGACTTTACTGTGCAAAACAAGCACACTACCATTCGCCATGAGGCATAGCGCCATGAGGTGTAGTTCAACTATTCAAGTTAAAATTTCTTTCCCCTTAAACATTTTACATGCCCTCCAAAATAAACATACCCAATTATATTTTTAATTATATCATTATTAAAGTATTCCACAACCCAGCACTTCTTAAATTTAAATCTTTTGTATTCACTCACTCACTCACACTCTCATTCATATGGTACAATTTTATTAATTTCCCAAATTGAGCTCATTTTTTATTGAATTTATTCAAATACTAAAAATTTTGGTTTTGACCCTTATTAAATCTTTCTTAAACCCCCCATTTGTCACTTACCTGGAAATCAGTCCTGCAGACGTCCTATTGCTCCACTCGCACTATTGATGTTGTTTTTTACCCACTGTTATTTGTATTTACTTGTTACACGTTTAAGCCAACTGTTATTTCACACTTCAGACTAAATACTTCACATTTTTACATGTTGTACGGGCGGACATCCGCGACTTCGTTTCGAAATTTTTATATATGGCCGGCCGGCTTAACTGATGTTGCGTGACTGAGAACAAGTTGAACTGCTTCAATTCCGAGGTGGGGAGGGGCTACGTCACCAATCTCTTTGTGTTGAGTATTACGCCTTAGTTTTTTACAGGCACGTTTATTACGTTTTGCATACTTTAGATGACGTATACTTAGGTGCGGCCTGTTGACACATTCGTCTGGCAAAATGATGCTGTTGTTTCTGCATGTATACCACCGACCTTGATGCAATTCCTGGCCACTCGATATTGCGTAGTTGCAAACCTTCATAAAACTTTACTAGTTTTTTATGTATGACTTTGAATAAAATAAATTCTACATTGGTTATTCCCTAAACACAGTAGGGCCAGAATTGTACCGTTACAAAACCCCCTCAATGAGAGGATTTATGACGAAGCATAAAAACTCTCATTGACACATTCATACTTCCTAAAGGGATCAGCTAAGATATGTCGCCACAACCCCCTTACTGTTTATATAAAAAGAATACAATAACTTACCCTTGGTCCAATGATGGTGACAGTACCTGCATGACCTTACTGGACTTCTCTCTCGAGATCCCAACACCGCAAGGCCAGTCAGGCACTTTACGCTCCTGCTCTGATGCGCTGGCCAGCTCAGGACCGCCGCCATAGCATCACCAGACACTGAAACATCAAATTAAACTATCAACTAGTGGCCTTGTATAATACCATATCCCTAACTGATCTGTTTCCCCTTAGCTATATGCTGGTTTGTGTTAAGAAGCACCAGGTTTTCTTTAACTCCTAACACCTGTATGATACAAGATTTATTATACAGACGTTCCATTCTCTTAGTTCACTCCCATTAACATTTATAAATTTTTCGACTCCAATCGATAATAATTAATCCTTTCCCATTAACAAGAAGAAATACAAAACTAATGTAACAATACTTCCAAAATATTTAAACACATAATCAAAATTTACTCAAATACAATTCATCTATAATCTCCCTCTTTCTACAATTCTTAAACATTTTCTCTTTTGTATCTAAAACAATTCAAAATCATTTAACATTTTATAAAGTATTATTATTAACAGAAATTCTATTTATCCGGCGCTGTTAATAATAATCGTCCCCTTTTCTTCTCCACACACACTATTGCCCCCCCCTGAACTGCTGCGTTCAGTTGCCTCCACAAGGACTGAGGCAGAAGGAGTGAGCACTTTTTTCTTTTCTCTCACTCCCATCCTTGCTTCAGCGTTACAAAAACTTCAGGGTAAGTACCCCTACTCATTATCTTAACATATGCCCCTAAGGTCTACCACCCCTATTTGGGTGAAAATAGCCTGTGTTCAAAATAATCTTAGATTCCCTTATTAAACCCCATTAAATTTCTAGGTTTGACCAATTTCAAAGGCAACCAACTGTGGTCAGTTTTACAATAACTCTGCCCACAGCTGATTGTCATCCAAAACCACTATCTGGGTTGGTAAGGCCGAGATCGCCCGAAATGTAGGGAATCGCAATGGTTTGACACCTAGTGTCATAACTGCCCCAAAATCATCAATTTATATATATTTACTAATACATATAAAATCCTCCTTATAAAAAATAATATATATTACAAACATTAATAATCATATTATCACTGTTCATAAAGCAATCTTAAGGCATCACCATAGTTTCACTATGTTCTTCTTCCATTTACAACCACTGAAGGTTGTCACTTTTTAAATTGTCTTTTATTTTCTCCAAAAAATGTTTGATTTTTATTTATTTCACATAATCAAATTTCAATATAGACACTTTTTGCAAGTTCCAGCTTTCACTTCTAAACAATACCTTCTCACGACAAGATAATAAGTACAACAGTAGATCATCTTACATTGTAAATTACATAAGTTACATTTCTATTCTATAAAGAAAAAAAAATATAACTCCTTCCTGAGTTAATGATTTACGTTACACAAATTTTGGGTGTTTTATTCCATAATTCATAAAATAAAACTACTGTTCGTGGAAAATACTGCCAATCGCTAAGTTTTTTCCCACGAAACTAGGGGTCCCCCTCCCCGTTCAACAACAAAATTAAATTTCTACTTGCACCAATTTGTGGAGTAAGACCATCGTTACTTTCACCCCATTGCCGAGGCTACCGCCAACCATGGTCCGCCCCCCAGATTACCAAAATCCACGGTCAGGGATGGTGACGCCGTGACCGCCCGAAAATGGGGGAGTGTCCCTACTGTAATCACTTTAAAAAACAACATATAATTCATGTTTAAAATTCCTATACATTAACATAATACATAATAATACACTCATAATTAACATTGCGATTATTACATTAAAATAAACAATTCACATTTAATTTTCATCACAATGTACCCACCTTACGGCTTTACTTTAGCTTTCAGTTCTATTAACTCTTTTACTTGTAATATTTATTTTATATTTCATTTATTACTACCCTTCAAATTATGAATTTTCTTTTAAGTATTTTCATTATCAATTAGTTTGGGTGATTCAGTTATTCACCATGATTCTTTATTGTATAGGCATTTCTGTATATAACCCTACTCTCCTTCTTTCTATTAACAACCACTACTAACAACCAGATTTACATAGTATGACACCAATCTCTCAATTATTAACCCCTTTCAACACTAATTCCACTTAAAACCTTCCCCTCTTTAAATAAAACAACTAATACCCTCTTCGTACTAGGATGTGTTTACCCGACCTACCAGCTCATTCCCTTATCGGTTCCTGACCCTTCCAGGTAACCCGTAACCCTCTTTAAATCGTTCACCTCCCGTCATAACTCCTGTCGTTGATGACTCCTTACCATACCACCCTCTTTCCAAAATATCACCATCACCTATTTAATCTCCATTTATGTTACTCACCTTCTCTACATATAATCACTAACACTACTGTGTCCCTAAAATATCTAATACCCTCTTCTGCATTATTTGTATTTCAACTTCTTATTCTCTCTAACTCCCATTAAAATTAACTCTGATTAACTCACATGCCTTATTTATCATTATCACCCAACTCCGTCATTTACCACATTTTACATTAATATGACCGTTGAAAATTCATCACTTACCGTGTAATAATAATGTAATTCAATATTCACACATATTATATGTTTAATCATTTACAAATCATTATAGCATCTTAATTTCATAAAATCAGAATTTATTTGTATAACAGTCATTAATCAATTGATTCATCTCAAATTATTTAACTCAATTAGTTTTTTTAAAACACAACATTACTTATAATTACCTTCTTCCAAAACAATTACAATTCATTTATTACAAACTCTCATTATTTATTTAATCTGATAGAACATTATTTCTACTATATACGCATTGTTTACCTAAAGTACACTTTACAACATAGACACAATTAATTTCACTATAAATTTATTTACAATTTCTTGTCATTATTTCTCTGTTTACCATACTTCATTTCATAATCTAGCAAGGTCATAACCATAAACTAAAATATTTAAAATGTCCATTCACTGATTTTTTATTTTAACCCCCATCATCATATAATAATCTAATCTTATGATTATACCATTCATTTGCAATTACATACATTATATCATGATTATCAACATAATGATTATCTGTATTGTCATATTCTTCCACAATGTCATTTGAATTAATATGATTATTCCATATTCTATCATGTACCTGGTCACGCTCGAGTATAGTCCCAGCACTTCTTAAATTTAAATCTTTTGTATTCACTCACTCACTCACACTCTCATTCATATGGTACAATTTTATTAATTTCCCAAATTGAGCTCATTTTTTATTGAATTTATTCAAATACTAAAAATTTTCGTTTTGACCCTTATTAAATCTTTCTTAAACCCCCCATTTGTCACTTAGCTGGAAATCAGTCCTGCAGACTTCCTATTGCTCCACTCGCACTATTGATGTTGTTTTTTACCCACTGTTATTTGTATTTGCTTGTTACACGTTTAAGCCAACTGTTATTTCACACTTCAGACTAAATACTTCACATTTTTACATGTTGTACGGGCGGACATCCGCGACTTCGTTTCGGAATTTTTATATATGGCCGGCCGGCTTAACTGATGTTGCGTGACTGAGAACAAGTTGAACTGCTTCAATTCCGAGGTGGGGAGGGGCTACGTCACCAATCTCTTTGTGTTGAGTATTACGCCTTAGTTTTTTACAGGCACGTTTATTACGTTTTGCATACTTTAGATAACGTATACTTAGGTGCGGCCTGTTGACACATTCGTCTGGCAAAATGATGCTGTTGTTTCTGCATGTGTACCACCAACCTTGATGCAATTCCTGGCCACTCGATATTGCGTAGTTGCAAACCTTCATAAAACTTTACTAGTTTTTTATGTATGACTTTGAATAAAATAAATTCTACATTGGTTATTCCCTAAAACACAGTAGGGCCAGAATTGTACCGTTACAAAACCCCCTCAATGAGAGGATTTATGACGAAGCATAAAAACTCTCATTGACACATTCATACTTCCTAAAGGGATCAGCTAAGATATGTCGCCACAACCCCCTTACTGTTTATATAAAAAGAATACAATAACTTACCCTTGGTCCAATGATGGTGACAGTACCTGCATGACCTTACTGGACTTCTCTCTCGAGATCCCAACACCGCAAGGCCAGTCAGGCACTTTACGCTCCTGCTCTGATGCGCTGGCCAGCTCAGGACCGCCGCCATAGCATCACCAGACACTGAAACATCAAATTAAACTATCAACTAGTGGCCTTGTATAATACCATATCCCTAACTGATCTGTTTCCCCTTAGCTATATGCTGGTTTGTGTTAAGAAGCACCAGGTTTTCTTTAACTCCTAACACCTGTATGATACAAGATTTATTATACAGACGTTCCATTCTCTTAGTTCACTCCCATTAACATTTATAAATTTTTCGACTCTAATCGATAATAATTAATCCTTTCCCATTAACAAGAAGAAATACAAAACTAATGTAACAATACTTCCAAAATATTTAAACACATAATCAAAATTTACTCAAATACAATTCATCTATAATCTCCCTCTTTCTACAATTCTTAAACATTTTCTCTTTTGTATCTAAAACAATTCAAAATCATTTAACATTTTATAAAGTATTATTATTAACAGAAATTCTATTTATCCGGCGCTGTTAATAATAATCGTCCCCTTTTCTCCTCCACACACACTATTGCCCCCCCCCCGAACTGTTGCATTCAGTTGCCTCCACAAGGACTGAGGCAGAAGGGGTGATGGGCACTTTTTTCCTTTCTCTCACTCCCGTCCTTGCTTCAGCGTTACAAAAACTTCAGGGTAGGTACCCCTACTCATTATCTTAACATATGCCCCTAAGGTCTACCACCCCTATTTGGGTGAAAATAGCCTGTGTTCAAAATAATCTTAGATTCCCTTATTAAACCCCATTAAATTTCTAGGTTTGACCAATTTCAAAGGCAACCAACTGTGGTCAGTTTTACAATAACTCTGCTCACAGCTGATTGTCATCCAAAACCACTATCTGGGTTGGTAAGGCCGAGATCGCCCGAAATGTAGGGAATCGCAATGGTTTGACACCTAGTGTCATAACTGCCCCAAAATCATCAATTTATATATATTTACTAATACATATAAAATCCTCCTTATAAAAAATAATATATATTACAAACATTAATAATCATATTATCACTGTTCATAGAGCAGTCTTAAGGCATCACCATAGTTTCACTATGTTCTTCTTCCATTTACAACCACTGAAGGTTGTCACTTTTTAAATTGTCTTTTATTTTCTCCAAAAAACGGTTGATTTTTATTTATTTCACATAATCAAATTTCAATATAGACACTTTTTGCAAGTTCCAGCTTTCACTTCTAAACAATACCTTCTCACGACAAGATAATAAGTACAACAGTAGATCATCTTACATTCTAAATTACATAAATTACATTTCTATTCTATAAAGAAAAAAAAAATATAACTCCTTCCTGAGTTAATGATTTACGTTACACAAATTTTGGGTGTTTTATTCCATAATTCATAAAATAAAACTACTGTTCGTGGAAAATACTGCCAGTCGCTAAGTTTTTTCCCACGAAACTAGGGGTCCCCCTCCCCGTTCAACAACAAAATTAAATTTCTACTTGCACCAATTTGTGGAGTAAGACCATCGTTACTTTCACCCCATTGCTGAGGCTACCGCCAACCATGGTCCTCCCCCAGATTACTAAAATCCACGGTCAGGGATGGTGACGCCGTGACCGCCCGAAAATGGGGGAGTGTCCCTTCTGTAATCACTTTAAAAAACAACATATAATTCATGTTTAAAATTCCTATACATTAACATAATACATAATAATACACTCATAATTAACATTGCGATTATTACATTAAAATAAACAATTCACATTTAATTTTGATCAAAATGTACCCACCTTACGGCTTTACTTTAGCTTTCAGTTCTATTAACTCTTTTACTTGTAATATTTATTATTATATTTCATTTATTACTACCCTTCAAACTATGAATTTTCTTTTAAGTATTTTCATTATCAATTAGTTTGGGTGATTCAGTTATTCACCATGATTCTTTATTGTATAGGCATTTCTGTATATAACCCTACTCTCCTTCTTTCTATTAACAACCACTACTAACAACCAGATTTACATAGTATGACACCAATCTCTCAATTATTAACCCCTTTCAACACTAATTCCACTTAAAACCTTCCCCTCTTTAAATAAAACAACTAATACCCTCTTCGTACTAGGATGTGTTTACCCGACCTACCAGCTCATTCCCTTATCGGTTCCTGACCCTTCCAGGTAACCCGTAACCCTCTTTAAATCGTTCACCTCCCGTCATAACGCCTGTCGTTGATGACTCCTTACCATACCACCCTCTTTCCAAAATATCACCATCACCTATTTAATCTCCATTTATGTTACTCACCTTCTCTACATATAATCACTAACACTACTGTGTCCCTAAAATATCTAATACCCTCTTCTGCATTATTTGTATTTCAACTTCTTATTCTCTCTAACTCCCATTAAAATTAACTCTGATTAACTCACATGCCTTATTTATCATTATCACCCAACTCCGTCATTTACCACATTTTACATTAATATGACCGTAGAAAATTCATCACTTACCTTGTAATAATAATGTAATTCAATATTCACACATATTATATGTTTAATCATTTACAAATCATTATAGCATCTTAATTTCATAAAATCAAAATTTATTTGTATAACAGTCATTAATCAATTGATTCATCTCAAATTATTCAACTCAATTAGTTTTTTTAAAACACAACATTACTTATAATTACCTTCTTCCAAAACAATTACAATTCATTTATTACAAACTCTCATTATTTATTTAATCTGATAGAACATTATTATTATTATTATTAAATCAATTTCTACTATAATACGCATTGTTTACCTAAAGTACACTTTACAACATAGACACAATTAATTTCACTATAAATTTATTTACAATTTCTTGTCATTATTTCTCTGTTTACCACACTTCATTTCATAATCTAGCAAGGTCATAACCATAAACTAAAATATTTAAAATGTCCATTCACTGATTTTTTATTTTAACCCCCATCATCATATAATAATCTAATCTTATATTATACCATTCATTTGCAATTACATACATTATATCATGATTATCAACATAATGATTATCTGTATTGTCATATTCTTCCACAATGTCATTTGAATTAATATGATTATTCCATATTCTATCATGTACCTGGTCACGCTCGAGTATAGTCCTGTCGCCTTTAGTACATTCTGTTACAATCAGGTAAGTTAATAATTCGTCAACATTATCATCTACTTCTGCTACTACCTCAGTTTCACTACAAGGTGAGTACTACTCAATATAATTCCCAGCTCTCTCTACATCTAACCTTTCTACAAATTCTTCATAATTTCTATTTACTCTAAATAACTCCATCTCCCCTCTCTCTCTCTCTCTCTCTCTCTCTCTCTCTCTCTCTCTCTCTCTCTCTCTCTCTCTCTCTCTCTCTCTCTCTCTCTCTCTCTCTCTCTCTCTCTCTCTCTCTCTCTCTCTCTCATCACAATACCTCTCACAACCCCACTGACCTATTTCATACCACGCAAAGGGTAACACAACGTTATCATGACTCATCTGGGCTTTTCCAATGAACTCATGATACACGAAAGGGGACACTACTACCTTATTGCTGCACCACCTATCAGGTGCACAAAAAATCCAGGGACAACTATTTGCAGACCATATGTCTCCCAAATATACTCGTGAAGCCTTTTCTTCACCCCCAACTACAACATCACGGGAAAAATTTACCCCCTGCAACCCCTCTACTAGTAAATTCTCTCTATACTTTCTCTCTAACTCATCAACACTTTTTATCACTTCATTATCAAATTCTACTCCCACTAAAATATCATTATCACTACCAATATTCACACCATTATTTTCTAACACCATATTTTTACTTATATTGTAATAACTCTCACCCCTACTTACCTTATCGTCTTTATTTTCATCTAATTTATTTGTTTCTCTACTATTCTCTACCCCTATTTTGCTCTTAGAATTGTAATTAACATCATTATCATCACTATTCACTATTTTATTTTCTAATGCTACCACTTCCACTATTTTACTTTCACGTACCTTGTTACTTTGTTTATTAGTGTCATCACTATTTTCGTTCAAAAAAGCGTATAATCCTGTTTTTTGTTCTCTCATTTGTCTCAGCTCATTATTTAATTTACTCCAATCATCCTCAGTCATTCCTTTCAAAACCCTTTCAAACTCGTGCATGGATTCCGTATCATTCCATAACTCCCCTGATCCACTTACTTTATTTTCACGTGCCTCAGCCATGTTCAAAATTATTTATTATAATCCCCGTTATTTTACTTAATAATTATTATACATATTACTTCACTCATGATTTGCGATTTATTCACGCTTATTTGGCTTTCAATTACAGTGTCAGTGAGGCTGATATTTTCATTATTGTTTGCCATTTTAAAAATTTTAAATCTATTTTTTTAAATATTACTGTATTATTACACAAACTTATTGTATATATAAAAATATTCTATTTAAACTATTTACCCTACCACATGTAGTCACAACATAACCTTATCTTTACGTCTATATTTACGTATCTCCAAATTATATATTACCTCAAGTAACTGTTCTGCTCCTTCCAGTAGGCTTACTCCACACAAAATCACATTTTATGTCGAGTCCCTGTTCCGGAAGCCATTGTAACTTTAATTATATATGTGCTTTTATTAATTATATGGAATACTATTTACTTCTAATCACAAAAATTTCGTTCAGGCGCCATCTTGTTATTAACACGAGAAACTCAAATGTGCTTACCTTTCTGGGCCGAGTTCGTTTAAGGAAACCAGAAGTAACGGAATTTGTTACACCTGAAATAACTTACTCTCAATTGTAATATTTACCAATGACATTACCTTTTATTATTATGCAACACAAATAAATTTGACTTTACTGTGCAAAACAAGCACACTACCATTCGCCATGAGGCATAGCGCCATGAGGTGTAGTTCAACTATTCAAGTTAAAATTTCTTTCCCCTTAAACATTTTACATGCCCTCCAAAATAAACATATTCAATTATATTTTTAATTATATCATTATTAAAGTATTCCACAACCCAGCACTTCTTAAATTTAAATCTTTTGTATTCACTCACTCACTCACACTCTCATACATATGGTACAATTTTATTAACTTCCCAAATTGAGCTCATTTTTTATTGAATTTATTCAAATACTAAAAATTTTCGTTTTGACCCTTATTAAATCTTTCTTAAACCCCCCATTTGTCACTTAGCTGGAAATCAGTCCTGCAGACGTCCTATTGCTCCACTCGCACTATTGATGTTGTTTTTTACCCACTGTTATTTGTATTTGCTTGTTACACGTTTAAGCCAACTGTTATTTCACACTTCAGACTAAATACTTCACATTTTTACATGTTGTACGGGCGGACATCCGCGACTTCGTTTCGGAATTTTTATATATGGCCGGCCGGCTTAACTGATGTTGCGTGACTGAGAACAAGTTGAACTGCTTCAATTCCGAGGTGGGGAGGGGCTACGTCACCAATCTCTTTGTGTTGAGTATTACGCCTTAGTTTTTTACAGGCACGTTTATTACGTTTTGCATACTTTACATAACGTATACTTAGGTGCGGCCTGTTGACACATTCGTCTGGCAAAATGATGCTGTTGTTTCTGCATGTGTACCACCAACCTTGATGCAATTCCTGGCCACTCGATATTGCGTAGTTGCAAACCTTCATAAAACTTTACTAGTTTTTTATGTATGACTTTGAATAAAATAAATTCTACATTGGTTATTCCCTAAAACACAGTAGGGCCAGAATTGTACCGTTACAAAACCCCCTCAATGAGAGGATTTATGACGAAGCATAAAAACTCTCATTGACACATTCATACTTCCTAAAGGGATCAGCTAAGATATGTCGCCACAACCCCCTTACTGTTTATATAAAAAGAATACAATAACTTACCCTTGGTCCAATGATGGTGACAGTACCTGCATGACCTTACTGGACTTCTCTCTCGAGATCCCAACACCGCAAGGCCAGTCAGGCACTTTACGCTCCTGCTCTGATGCGCTGGCCAGCTCAGGACCGCCGCCATAGCATCACCAGACACTGAAACATCAAATTAAACTATCAACTAGTGGCCTTGTATAATACCATATCCCTAACTGATTTGTTTCCCCTTAGCTATATGCTGGTTTGTGTTAAGAAGCACCAGGTTTTCTTTAACTCCTAACACCTGTATGATACAAGATTTATTATACAGACGTTCCATTCTCTTAGTTCACTCCCATTAACATTTATAAATTTTTCGACTCTAATCGATAATAATTAATCCTTTCCCATTAACAAGAAGAAATACAAAACTAATGTAACAATACTTCCAAAATATTTAAACACATAATCAAAATTTACTCAAATACAATTCATCTATAATCTCCCTCTTTCTACAATTCTTAAACATTTTCTCTTTTGTATCTAAAACAATTCAAAATCATTTAACATTTTATAAAGTATTATTATTAACAGAAATTCTATTTATCCGGCGCTGTTAATAATAATCGTCCCCTTTTCTCCTCCACACACACTATTGCCCCCCCCCCCGAACTGTTGCATTCAGTTGCCTCCACAAGGACTGAGGCAGAAGGGGTGATGGGCACTTTTTTCCTTTCTCTCACTCCCGTCCTTGCTTCAGCGTTACAAAAACTTCAGGGTAGGTACCCCTACTCATTATCTTAACATATGCCCCTAAGGTCTACCACCCCTATTTGGGTGAAAATAGCCTGTGTTCAAAATAATCTTAGATTCCCTTATTAAACCCCATTAAATTTCTAGGTTTGACCAATTTCAAAGGCAACCAACTGTGGTCAGTTTTACAATAACTCTGCTCACAGCTGATTGTCATCCAAAACCACTATCTGGGTTGGTAAGGCCGAGATCGCCCGAAATGTAGGGAATCGCAATGGTTTGACACCTAGTGTCATAACTGCCCCAAAATCATCAATTTATATATATTTACTAATACATATAAAATCCTCCTTATAAAAAATAATATATATTACAAACATTAATAATCATATTATCACTGTTCATAGAGCAGTCTTAAGGCATCACCATAGTTTCACTATGTTCTTCTTCCATTTACAACCACTGAAGGTTGTCACTTTTTAAATTGTCTTTTATTTTCTCCAAAAAACGGTTGATTTTTATTTATTTCACATAATCAAATTTCAATATAGACACTTTTTGCAAGTTCCAGCTTTCACTTCTAAACAATACCTTCTCACGACAAGATAATAAGTACAACAGTAGATCATCTTACATTCTAAATTACATAAATTACATTTCTATTCTATAAAGAAAAAAAAAATATAACTCCTTCCTGAGTTAATGATTTACGTTACACAAATTTTGGGTGTTTTATTCCATAATTCATAAAATAAAACTACTGTTCGTGGAAAATACTGCCAGTCGCTAAGTTTTTTCCCACGAAACTAGGGGTCCCCCTCCCCGTTCAACAACAAAATTAAATTTCTACTTGCACCAATTTGTGGAGTAAGACCATCGTTACTTTCACCCCATTGCTGAGGCTACCGCCAACCATGGTCCTCCCCCAGATTACTAAAATCCACGGTCAGGGATGGTGACGCCGTGACCGCCCGAAAATGGGGGAGTGTCCCTTCTGTAATCACTTTAAAAAACAACATATAATTCATGTTTAAAATTCCTATACATTAACATAATACATAATAATACACTCATAATTAACATTGCGATTATTACATTAAAATAAACAATTCACATTTAATTTTGATCAAAATGTACCCACCTTACGGCTTTACTTTAGCTTTCAGTTCTATTAACTCTTTTACTTGTAATATTTATTATTATATTTCATTTATTACTACCCTTCAAACTATGAATTTTCTTTTAAGTATTTTCATTATCAATTAGTTTGGGTGATTCAGTTATTCACCATGATTCTTTATTGTATAGGCATTTCTGTATATAACCCTACTCTCCTTCTTTCTATTAACAACCACTACTAACAACCAGATTTACATAGTATGACACCAATCTCTCAATTATTAACCCCTTTCAACACTAATTCCACTTAAAACCTTCCCCTCTTTAAATAAAACAACTAATACCCTCTTCGTACTAGGATGTGTTTACCCGACCTACCAGCTCATTCCCTTATCGGTTCCTGACCCTTCCAGGTAACCCGTAACCCTCTTTAAATCGTTCACCTCCCGTCATAACGCCTGTCGTTGATGACTCCTTACCATACCACCCTCTTTCCAAAATATCACCATCACCTATTTAATCTCCATTTATGTTACTCACCTTCTCTACATATAATCACTAACACTACTGTGTCCCTAAAATATCTAATACCCTCTTCTGCATTATTTGTATTTCAACTTCTTATTCTCTCTAACTCCCATTAAAATTAACTCTGATTAACTCACATGCCTTATTTATCATTATCACCCAACTCCGTCATTTACCACATTTTACATTAATATGACCGTAGAAAATTCATCACTTACCTTGTAATAATAATGTAATTCAATATTCACACATATTATATGTTTAATCATTTACAAATCATTATAGCATCTTAATTTCATAAAATCAAAATTTATTTGTATAACAGTCATTAATCAATTGATTCATCTCAAATTATTCAACTCAATTAGTTTTTTTAAAACACAACATTACTTATAATTACCTTCTTCCAAAACAATTACAATTCATTTATTACAAACTCTCATTATTTATTTAATCTGATAGAACATTATTTCTACTATATACGCATTGTTTACCTAAAGTACACTTTACAACATAGACACAATTAATTTCACTATAAATTTATTTACAATTTCTTGTCATTATTTCTCTGTTTACCATACTTCATTTCATAATCTAGCAAGGTCATAACCATAAACTAAAATATTTAAAATGTCCATTCACTGATTTTTTATTTTAACCCCCATCATCATATAATAATCTAATCTTATGATTATACCATTCATTTGCAATTACATACATTATATCATGATTATCAACATAATGATTATCTGTATTGTCATATTCTTCCACAATGTCATTTGAATTAATATGATTATTCCATATTCTATCATGTACCTGGTCACGCTCGAGTATAGTCCTGTCGCCTTTAGTATATTCTGTTAAAATCAGGTAAGTTAATAATTCGTCAACATTATCATCTACTTCTGCTACTACCTCAGTTTCACTACAAGGTGAGTACTACTCAATATAATTCCCAGCTCTCTCTACATCTAACCTTTCTACAAATTCTTCATAATTTCTATTTACTCTAAATAACTCCATCTCCCTCTCTCTCTCTCTCTCTCTCTCTCTCTCTCTCTCTCTCTCTCTCTCTCTCTCTCTCTCTCTCTCTCTCATCACAATACCTCTCACAACCCCACTGACCTATTTCATACCACGCAAAGGGTAACACAACGTTATCATGACTCATCTGGGCTTTTCCAATGAACTCATGATACACGAAAGGGGACACTACTACCTTATTGCTGCACCACCTATCAGGTGCACAAAAAATCCAGGATCAACTATTTGCAGACCATATGTCTCCCAAATATACTTGTGAAGCCTTTTCTTCACCCCTAACTACAACATCACGGGAAAAATTTACCCCCTGCAACCCCTCTACTAGTAAATTCTCTCTATACTTTCTCTCTAACTCATCAACACTTTTTATCACTTCATTATCAAATTCTACTCCCACTAAAATCTCATTATCACTACCAATATTCACACCATTATTTTCTAACACCATATTTTTACTTATATTGTCATAACTCTCACCCCTACTTACCTTATCTTATCGTCTTTATTTTCATCTAATTTATTTGTTTCTCTACTATTCTCTACCCCCATTTTGCTCTTAGAATTGTAATTAACATCATTATCATCACTATTCACTATTTTATTTTCTAATGCTACCACTTCGACTATTTTACTTTCACTTACCTTGTTACTTTGTTTATTAGTGTCATCACTATTTTCGTTCAAAAAAGCGTATAATCCTGTTTTTTGTTCTCTCATTTGTCTCAGGTCATTATTTAATTTACTCCAATCATCCTCAGTCATTCCTTTCAAAACCCTTTCAAACTCGTGCATGAATTCCGTATCATTCCATAACTCCCCTGATCCACTTACTTTATTTTCACGTGCCTCGGCCATGTTCAAAATTATTTATTATAATCCCCTTTATTTTACTTAATAATTATTATACATATTACTTCACTCATGATTTGCGATTTATTCACGCTTATTTGGCTTTCAATTACAGTGTCAGTGAGGCTGATATTTTCATTATTGTTTGCCATTTTTAAAATTTTAAATCTATTTTTTTAAATATTACTGTATTATTACACAACCTTATTATATATAAAAAAATATTCTATTTAAACTATTTACCCTACCACATGTAGTCACAACATAACCTTATCTTTACGTCTATATTTACGTATCTCCAAATTATATATTACCTCAAGTAACTGTTCTGCTCCTTCCAGTAGGCTTACTCCACACAAAATCACATTTTATGTCGAGTCCCTGTTCCGGAAGCCATTGTAACTTTAATTATATATGTGCTTTTATTAATTATATGGAATACTATTTACTTCTAATCTCAAAAAATTTCGTTCAGGCGCCATCTTGTTATTAACACGAGAAACTCAAATGTGCTTACCTTTCTGGGCCGAGTTCGTTTAAGGAAACCAGAAGTAGCGGAATTTGTTACACCTGAAATAACTTACTCTCAATTGTAATATTTACCAATGACATTACCTTTTATTATTATGCAACACAAATAAATTTGACTTTACTGTGCAAAACAAGCACACTACCATTCGCCATGAGGCATAGCGCCATGAGGTGTAGTTCAACTATTCAAGTTAAAATTTCTTTCCCCTTAAACATTTTACATGCCCTCCAAAATAAACATATTCAATTATATTTTTAATTATATCATTATTAAACTATTCCACAACCCAGCACTTCTTAAATTTAAATCTTTTGTATTCACTCACTCACTCACACTCTCATTCATATGGTACAATTTTATTAATTTCCCAAATTGAGCTCATTTTTTATTGAATTTATTCAAATACTAAAAATTTTCGTTTTGACCCTTATTAAATCTTTCTTAAACCCCCCATTTGTCACTTAGCTGGAAATCAGTCCTGCAGACGTCCTATTGCTCCACTCGCACTATTGATGTTGTTTTTTACCCACTGTTATTTGTATTTGCTTGTTACACGTTTAAGCCAACTGTTATTTCACACTTCAGACTAAATACTTCACATTTTTACATGTTGTACGGGCGGACATCCGCGACTTCGTTTCGGAATTTTTATATATGGCCGGCCGGCTTAACTGATGTTGCGTGACTGAGAACAAGTTGAACTGCTTCAATTCCGAGGTGGGGAGGGGCTACGTCACCAATCTCTTTGTGTTGAGTATTACGCCTTAGTTTTTTACAGGCACGTTTATTACGTTTTGCATACTTTAGATAACGTATACTTAGGTGCGGCCTGTTGACACATTCGTCTGGCAAAATGATGCTGTTGTTTCTGCATGTGTACCACCAACCTTGATGCAATTCCTGGCCACTCGATATTGCGTAGTTGCAAACCTTCATAAAACTTTACTAGTTTTTTATGTATGACTTTGAATAAAATAAATTCTACATTGGTTATTCCCTAAAACACAGTAGGGCCAGAATTGTACCGTTACAAAACCCCCTCAATGAGAGGATTTATGACGAAGCATAAAAACTCTCATTGACACATTCATACTTCCTAAAGGGATCAGCTAAGATATGTCGCCACAACCCCCTTACTGTTTATATAAAAAGAATACAATAACTTACCCTTGGTCCAATGATGGTGACAGTACCTGCATGACCTTACTGGACTTCTCTCTCGAGATCCCAACACCGCAAGGCCAGTCAGGCACTTTACGCTCCTGCTCTGATGCGCTGGCCAGCTCAGGACCGCCGCCATAGCATCACCAGACACTGAAACATCAAATTAAACTATCAACTAGTGGCCTTGTATAATACCATATCCCTAACTGATCTGTTTCCCCTTAGCTATATGCTGGTTTGTGTTAAGAAGCACCAGGTTTTCTTTAACTCCTAACACCTGTATGATACAAGATTTATTATACAGACGTTCCATTCTCTTAGTTCACTCCCATTAACATTTATAAATTTTTCGACTCTAATCGATAATAATTAATCCTTTCCCATTAACAAGAAGAAATACAAAACTAATGTAACAATACTTCCAAAATATTTAAACACATAATCAAAATTTACTCAAATACAATTCATCTATAATCTCCCTCTTTCTACAATTCTTAAACATTTTCTCTTTTGTATCTAAAACAATTCAAAATCATTAACATTTTATAAAGTATTATTATTAACAGAAATTCTATTTATCCGGCGCTGTTAATAATAATCGTCCCCTTTTCTCCTCCACACACACTATTGCCCCCCCCCCCGAACTGTTGCATTCAGTTGCCTCCACAAGGACTGAGGCAGAAGGGGTGATGGGCACTTTTTTCCTTTCTCTCACTCCCGTCCTTGCTTCAGCGTTACAAAAACTTCAGGGTAGGTACCCCTACTCATTATCTTAACATATGCCCCTAAGGTCTACCACCCCTATTTGGGTGAAAATAGCCTGTGTTCAAAATAATCTTAGATTCCCTTATTAAACCCCATTAAATTTCTAGGTTTGACCAATTTCAAAGGCAACCAACTGTGGTCAGTTTTACAATAACTCTGCTCACAGCTGATTGTCATCCAAAACCACTATCTGGGTTGGTAAGGCCGAGATCGCCCGAAATGTAGGGAATCGCAATGGTTTGACACCTAGTGTCATAACTGCCCCAAAATCATCAATTTATATATATTTACTAATACATATAAAATCCTCCTTATAAAAAATAATATATATTACAAACATTAATAATCATATTATCACTGTTCATAGAGCAGTCTTAAGGCATCACCATAGTTTCACTATGTTCTTCTTCCATTTACAACCACTGAAGGTTGTCACTTTTTAAATTGTCTTTTATTTTCTCCAAAAAACGGTTGATTTTTATTTATTTCACATAATCAAATTTCAATATAGACACTTTTTGCAAGTTCCAGCTTTCACTTCTAAACAATACCTTCTCACGACAAGATAATAAGTACAACAGTAGATCATCTTACATTCTAAATTACATAAATTACATTTCTATTCTATAAAGAAAAAAAAAATATAACTCCTTCCTGAGTTAATGATTTACGTTACACAAATTTTGGGTGTTTTATTCCATAATTCATAAAATAAAACTACTGTTCGTGGAAAATACTGCCAGTCGCTAAGTTTTTTTCCCACGAAACTAGGGGTCCCCCTCCCCGTTCTACAACAAAATTAAATTTCTACTTGCACCAATTTGTGGAGTAAGACCATCGTTACTTTCACCCCATTGCTGAGGCTACCGCCAACCATGGTCCTCCCCCAGATTACTAAAATCCACGGTCAGGGATGGTGACGCCGTGACCGCCCGAAAATGGGGGAGTGTCCCTTCTGTAATCACTTTAAAAAACAACATATAATTCATGTTTAAAATTCCTATACATTAACATAATACATAATAATACACTCATAATTAACATTGCGATTATTACATTAAAATAAACAATTCACATTTAATTTTGATCAAAATGTACCCACCTTACGGCTTTACTTTAGCTTTCAGTTCTATTAACTCTTTTACTTGTAATATTTATTATTATATTTCATTTATTACTACCCTTCAAACTATGAATTTTCTTTTAAGTATTTTCATTATCAATTAGTTTGGGTGATTCAGTTATTCACCATGATTCTTTATTGTATAGGCATTTCTGTATATAACCCTACTCTCCTTCTTTCTATTAACAACCACTACTAACAACCAGATTTACATAGTATGACACCAATCTCTCAATTATTAACCCCTTTCAACACTAATTCCACTTAAAACCTTCCCCTCTTTAAATAAAACAACTAATACCCTCTTCGTACTAGGATGTGTTTACCCGACCTACCAGCTCATTCCCTTATCGGTTCCTGACCCTTCCAGGTAACCCGTAACCCTCTTTAAATCGTTCACCTCCCGTCATAACGCCTGTCGTTGATGACTCCTTACCATACCACCCTCTTTCCAAAATATCACCATCACCTATTTAATCTCCATTTATGTTACTCACCTTCTCTACATATAATCACTAACACTACTGTGTCCCTAAAATATCTAATACCCTCTTCTGCATTATTTGTATTTCAACTTCTTATTCTCTCTAACTCCCATTAAAATTAACTCTGATTAACTCACATGCCTTATTTATCATTATCACCCAACTCCGTCATTTACCACATTTTACATTAATATGACCGTAGAAAATTCATCACTTACCTTGTAATAATAATGTAATTCAATATTCACACATATTATATGTTTAATCATTTACAAATCATTATAGCATCTTAATTTCATAAAATCAAAATTTATTTGTATAACAGTCATTAATCAATTGATTCATCTCAAATTATTCAACTCAATTAGTTTTTTTAAAACACAACATTACTTATAATTACCTTCTTCCAAAACAATTACAATTCATTTATTACAAACTCTCATTATTTATTTAATCTGATAGAACATTATTATTATTATTTTTAAATCAATTTCTACTATAATACGCATTGTTTACCTAAAGTACACTTTACAACATAGACACAATTAATTTCACTATAAATTTATTTACAATTTCTTGTCATTATTTCTCTGTTTACCACACTTCATTTCATAATCTAGCAAGGTCATAACCATAAACTAAAATATTTAAAATGTCCATTCACTGATTTTTTATTTTAACCCCCATCATCATATAATAATCTAATCTTATGATTATACCATTCATTTGCAATTACATACATTATATCATGATTATCAACATAATGATTATCTGTATTGTCATATTCTTCCACAATGTCATTTGAATTAATATGATTATTCCATATTCTATCATGTACCTGGTCACGCTCGAGTATAGTCCTGTCGCCTTTAGTACATTCTGTTACAATCAGGTAAGTTAATAATTCGTCAACATTATCATCTACTTCTGCTACTACCTCAGTTTCACTACAAGGTGAGTACTACTCAATATAATTCCCAGCTCTCTCTACATCTAACCTTTCTACAAATTCTTCATAATTTCTATTTACTCTAAATAACTCCATCTCCCCCCCTCTCTCTCTCTCTCTCTCTCTCTCTCTCTCTCTCTCTCTCTCTCTCTCTCTCTCTCTCTCTCTCTCTCCTCTCTCTCTCTCTCTCATCACAATACCTCTCACAACCCCACTGACCTATTTCATACCACGCAAAGGGTAACACAACGTTATCATGACTCATCTGGGCTTTTCCAATGAACTCATGATACACGAAAGGGGACACTACTACCTTATTGCTGCACCACCTATCAGGTGCACAAAAAATCCAGGGACAACTATTTGCAGACCATATGTCTCCCAAATATACTCGTGAAGCCTTTTCTTCACCCCCAACTACAACATCACGGGAAAAATTTACCCCCTGCAACCCCTCTACTAGTAAATTCTCTCTATACTTTCTCTCTAACTCATCAACACTTTTTATCACTTCATTATCAAATTCTACTCCCACTAAAATATCATTATCACTACCAATATTCACACCATTATTTTCTAACACCATGTTTTTACTTATATTGTCATAACTCTCACCCCTACTTACCTTATCGTCTTTATTTTCATCTAATTTATTTGTTTCTCTACTATTCTCTACCCTATTTTGCTCTTAGAATTGTAATTAACATCATTATCATCACTATTCACTATTTTATTTTCTAATGCTACCACTTCCACTATTTTACTTTCACGTACCTTGTTACTTTGTTTATTAGTGTCATCACTATTTTCGTTCAAAAAAGCGTATAATACTGTTTTTTGTTCTCTCATTTGTCTCAGCTCATTATTTAATTTACTCCAATCATCCTCAGTCATTCCTTTCAAAACCCTTTCAAACTCGGTGCATGGATTCCGTATCATTCCATAACTCCCCTGATCCACTTACTTTATTTTCACGTGCCTCAGCCATGTTCAAAATTATTTATTATAATCCCCGTTATTTTACTTAATAATTATTATACATATTACTTCACTCATGATTTGCGATTTATTCACGCTTATTTGCTTTCAATTACAGTGTCAGTGAGGCTGATATTTTCATTATTGTTTGCCATTTTAAAAATTTTAAATCTATTTTTTTAAATATTACTGTATTATTACACAAACTTATTATATATATAAAAATATTCTATTTAAACTATTTACCCTACCACATGTAGTCACAACATAACCTTATCTTTACGTCTATATTTACGTATCTCCAAATTATATATTACCTCAAGTAACTGTTCTGCTCCTTCCAGTAGGCTTACTCCACACAAAATCACATTTTATGTCGAGTCCCTGTTCGGAAGCCATTGTAACTTTAATTATATATGTGCTTTTATTAATTATATGGAATACTATTTACTTCTAATCACAAAAATTCGTTCAGGCGCCATCTTGTTATTAACACGAGAAACTCAAATGTGCTTACCTTTCTGGGCCGAGTTCGTTTAAGGAAACCAGAAGTAACGGAATTTGTTACACCTGAAATAACTTACTCTCAATTGTAATATTTACCAATGACATTACCTTTTATTATTATGCAACACAATAAATTTGACTTTACTGTGCAAAACAAGCACACTACCATTCGCCATGAGGCATAGCGCCATGAGGTGTAGTTCAACTATTCAAGTTAAAATTTCTTTCCCCTTAAACATTTTACATGCCCTCCAAAATAAACATATTCAATTATATTTTTAATTATATCATTATTAAAGTATTCCACAACCCAGCACTTCTTAAATTTAAATCTTTTGTATTCACTCACTCACTCACACTCTCATACATATGGTACAATTTTATTAACTTCCCAAATTGAGCTCATTTTTTATTGAATTTATTCAAATACTAAAAATTTTCGTTTTGACCCTTATTAAATCTTTCTTAAACCCCCCATTTGTCACTTAGCTGGAAATCAGTCCTGCAGACGTCCTATTGCTCCACTCGCACTATTGATGTTGTTTTTTACCCACTGTTATTTGTATTTGCTTGTTACACGTTTAAGCCAACTGTTATTTCACACTTCAGACTAAATACTTCACATTTTTACATGTTGTACGGGCGGACATCCGCGACTTCGTTTCGGAATTTTTATATATGCCGGCCGGCTTAACTGATGTTGCGTGACTGAGAACAAGTTGAACTGCTTCAATTCCGAGGTGGGGGAGGGCTACGTCACCAATCTCTTTGTGTTGAGTATTACGCCTTAGTTTTTTTACAGGCACGTTTATTACGTTTTGCATACTTTACATAACGTATACTTAGGTGCGGCCTGTTGACACATTCGTCTGGCAAAATGATGCTGTTGTTTCTGCATGTGTACCACCAACCTTGATGCAATTCCTGGCCACTCGATATTGCGTAGTTGCAAACCTTCATAAAACTTTACTAGTTTTTTATGTATGACTTTGAATAAAATAAATTCTACATTGGTATTCCCTAAAACACAGTAGGGCCAGAATTGTACCGTTACAAAACCCCCTCAATGAGAGGATTTATGACGAAGCATAAAAAACTCTCATTGACACATTCATACTTCCTAAAGGGATCAGCTAAGATATGTCGCCACAACCCCTTACTGTTTATATAAAAAGAATACAATAACTTACCCTTGGTCCAATGATGGTGACAGTACCTGCATGACCTTACTGGACTTCTCTCTCGAGATCCCAACACCGCAAGGCCAGTCAGGCACTTTACGCTCCTGCTCTGATGCGCTGGCCAGCTCAGGACCGCCGCCATAGCATCACCAGACACTGAAACATCAAATTAAACTATCAACTAGTGGCCTTGTATAATACCATATCCCTAACTGATCTGTTTCCCCTTAGCTATATGCTGGTTTGTGTTAAGAAGCACCAGGTTTTCTTTAACTCCTAACACCTGTATGATACAAGATTTATTATACAGACGTTCCATTCTCTTAGTTCACTCCCATTAACATTTATAAATTTTTCGACTCCAATCGATAATAATTAATCCTTTCCCATTAACAAGAAGAAATACAAAACTAATGTAACAATACTTCCAAAATATTTAAACACATAATCAAAATTTACTCAAATACAATTCATCTATAATCTCCCTCTTTCTACAATTCTTAAACATTTTCTCTTTTGTATCTAAAACAATTCAAAATCATTTAACATTTTATAAAGTATTATTATTAACAGAAATTCTATTTATCCGGCGCTGTTAATAATAATCGTCCCCTTTTCTCCTCCACACACACTATTGCCCCCCCCTGAACTGTTGCATTCAGTTGCCTCCACAAGGACTGAGGCAGAAGGAGTGATGGGCACTTTTTTCCTTCTCTCACTCCCGTCCTTGCTTCAGCGTTACAAAACTTCAGGGTAAGTACCCCTACTCATTATCTTAACATATGCCCCTAAGGTCTGCCACCCCTATTTGGGTGAAAATAGCCTGTGTTCAAAATAATCTTAGATTCCCTTATTAAACCCCATTAAATTTCTAGGTTTGACCAATTTCAAAGGCAACCAACTGTGGTCAGTTTTACAATAACTCTGCTCACAGCTGATTGTCATCCAAAACCACTATCTGGGTTGGTAACGCCGAGATCGCCCGAAATGTAGGGAATCGCAATGGTTTGACACCTAGTGTCATAACTGCCCCAAAATCATCAATTTATATATATTTACTAATACATATAAAATCCTCCTTATAAAAAATAATATATATTACAAACATTAATAATCATATTATCACTGTTCATAAAGCAGTCTTAAGGCATCACCATAGTTTCACTATGTTCTTCTTCCATTTACAACCACTGAAGGTTGTCACTTTTTAAATTGTCTTTTATTTTCTCCAAAAAACGGTTGATTTTTATTTATTTCATATAATCAAATTTCAATATAGACACTTTTTGCAAGTTCCAGCTTTCACTTCTAAACAATACCTTCTCACGACAAGATAATAAGTACAACAGTAGATCATCTTACATTCTAAATTACATAAATTACATTTCTATTCTATAAAGAAAAAAAAATATAACTCCTTCCTGAGTTAATGATTTACGTTACACAAATTTTGGGTGTTTTATTCCATAATTCATAAAATAAAACTACTGTTCGTGGAAAATACTGCCAATCGCTAAGTTTTTCCCACGAAACTAGGGGTCCCCCTCCCCGTTCAACAACAAAATTAAATTTCTACTTGCACCAATTTGTGGAGTAAGACCATCGTTACTTTCACCCCATTGCTGAGGCTACCGCCAACCATGGTCCGCCCCCAGATTACCAAAATCCACGGTCAGGGATGGTGACGCCGTGACCGCCCGAAAATGGGGGAGTGTCCCTTCTGTAATCACTTTAAAAAACAACATATAATTCATGTTTAAAATTCCTATACATTAACATAATACATAATAATACACTCATAATTAACATTGCGATTATTACATTAAAATAAACAATTCACATTTAATTTTGATCACAATGTACCCACCTTACGGCTTTACTTTAGCTTTCAGTTCTATTAACTCTTTTACTTGTAATATTTATTATTATATTTCATTTATTACTACCCTTCAAACTATGAATTTTCTTTTAAGTATTTTCATTATCAATTAGTTTGGGTGATTCAGTTATTCACCATGATTCTTTATTGTATAGGCATTTCTGTATATAACCCTACTCTCCTTCTTTCTATTAACAACCACTACTAACAACCAGATTTACATAGTATGACACCAATCTCTCAATTATTAACCCCTTTCAACACTAATTCCACTTAAAACCTTCCCCTCTTTAAATAAAACAACTAATACCCTCTTCGTACTAGGATGTGTTTACCCGACCTACCAGCTCATTCCCTTATCGGTTCCTGACCCTTCCAGGTAACCCGTAACCCTCTTTAAATCGTTCACCTCCCGTCATAACGCCTGTCGTTGATGACTCCTTACCATACCACCCTCTTTCCAAAATATCACCATCACCTATTTAATCTCCATTTATGTTACTCACCTTCTCTACATATAATCACTAACACTACTGTGTCCCTAAAATATCTAATACCCTCTTCTGCATTATTTGTATTTCAACTTCTTATTCTCTCTAACTCCCATTAAAATTAACTCTGATTAACTCACATGCCTTATTTATCATTATCACCCAACTCCGTCATTTACCACATTTTACATTAATATGACCGTAGAAAATTCATCACTTACCTTGTAATAATAATGTAATTCAATATTCACACATATTATATGTTTAATCATTTACAAATCATTATAGCATCTTAATTTCATAAAATCAAAATTTATTTGTATTACAATCATTAATCAATTGATTCATCTCAAATTATTTAACTCAATTAGTTTTTTTAAAACACAACATTACTTATAATTACCTTCTTCCAAAACAGTTACAATTCATTTATTACAAACTCTCGTTATTTATTTAATCTGATAGAACATTATTATTATTATTATTAAATCAATTTCTACTATAATACGCATTGTTTACCTAAAGTACACTTTACAACATAGACACAATTAATTTCACTATAAATTTATTTACAATTTCTTGTCATTATTTCTCTGTGTACCACACTTCATTTCATAATCTAGCAAGGTCATAACCATAAACTAAAATATTTAAAATGTCCATTCACTGATTTTTTATTTTAACCCCCATCATCATATAATAATCTAATCTTATGATTATACCATCCATTTGCAATTACATACATTATATCATGATTATCAAGATTGTCATATTCTTCCACAATGGCATTTGAATTAATATGATTATTCCATATTCTATCATGTTCCTGGTCACGCTCGAGTATAGTCCTGTCGCCTTTAGTGTATTCTGTTAAAATCAGGTAAGTTAATAATTCGTCAACATTATCATCTACTTCTGCTACTACCTCAGTTTCACTACAAGGTGAGTACTACTCAATATAATTCCCAGCTCTCTCTACATCTAACCTTTCTACAAACTCTTCATACTTTCTATTTACTCTAAATAACTCCATCTCCCTCTTTCTCTCTCTCTCTCTCTCTCTCTCTCTCTCTCTCTCTCTCTCGCTCTCTCTCTCTCTCTCTCTCTCTCTCTCTCTCTCTCTCTCTCTCTCTCTCTCTCTCTCTCTCTCTCTCATCACAATACCTCTCACAACCCCACTGACCTATTTCATACCACGCAAAGGGTAACACAACGTTATCATGACTCATCTGGGCTTTTCCAATGAACTCATGATACACGAAAGGGGACACTACTACCTTATTGCTGCACCACCTATCAGGTGCACAAAAAATCCAGGGACAACTATTTGCAGACCATATGTCTCCCAAATATACTCGTGAAGCCTTTTCTTCACCCCTAACTACAACATCACGGGTTACCCCCTGCAACCCCTCTACTAGTAAATTCTCTCTATACTTTCTCTCTAACTCATCAACACTTTTTATCACTTCATTATCAAATTCTACTCCCACTAAAATATCATTATCACTACCAATATTCACACCATTATTTTCTAACACCATATTTTTACTTATATTGTCATAACTCTCACCCCTACTTACCTTATCGTCTTTATTTTCATCTAATTTATTTGTTTCTCTACTATTCTCTACCCCTATTTTGCTCTTAGAATTGTAATTAACATCATTATCATCACTATTCACTATTTTATTTTCTAATGCTACCACTTCCACTATTTTACTTTCACGTACCTTGTTACTTTGTTTATTAGTGTCATCACTATTTTCGTTCAAAAAAGCGTATAATCCTGTTTTTTGTTCTCTCATTTGTCTCAGCTCATTATTTAATTTACTCCAATCATCCTCAGTCATTCCTTTCAAAACCCTTTCAAACTCGTGCATGGATTCCGTATCATTCCATAACTCCCCTGATCCACTTACTTTATTTTCACGTGCCTCAGCCATGTTCAAAATTATTTATTATAATCCCCGTTATTTTACTTAATAATTATTATACATATTACTTCACTCATGATTTGCGATTTATTCACGCTTATTTGGCTTTCAATTACAGTGTCAGTGAGGCTGATATTTTCATTATTGTTTGCCATTTTAAAAATTTTAAATCTATTTTTTTAAATATTACTGTATTATTACCAACCTTATTATATATAAAAAAATATTCTATTTAAACTATTTACCATACCACATGTAGTCACAACATGACCTTATCTTTATGCCTATATTAATGTATCTCCAAATTATATATTACCTCAAGTAACTGTTTTGCTCCTTCCAGTAGGATTACTCCACACAAAATCACATTTTATGTCGAGTCCCTGTTCCGGAAGTCATTGTAACTTTAATTATATATGTGCTTTTATTAATTATATGGAATACTATTTACTTCTAATCACAAACATTTCGTTCAGGCGCCATCTTGTTATTAACACGAGAAACTCAAATGTGCTTACCTTTCTGGGCCGAGTTCGTTTAAGGAAACCAGAAGTAGCGGAATTTGTTACACCTGAAATAACTTGCTCTCAATTGTAATATTTACCAATGACATTACCTTTTATTATTATGCAACACAAATAAATTTGACTTTACTGTGCAAAACAAGCACACTACCATTCGCCATGAGGCATAGCGCCATGAGGTGTAGTTCAACTATTCAAGTTAAAATTTCTTTCCCCTTAAACATTTTACATGCCCTCCAAAATAAACATATTCAATTATATTTTTAATTATATCATTATTAAACTATTCCACAACCCAGCACTTCTTAAATTTAAATCTTTTATATTCACTCACTCACTCACACTCTCATTTATATGGTACAATTTTATTAATTTCCCAAATTGAGCTCATTTTTTATTGAATTTATTCAAATACTACAAATTTTGGTTTTGACCCTTATTAAATCTTTCTTATACCCCCCATTTGTCACTTAGCTGGAAATCAGTCCTGCAGACGTCCTATTGCTCCACTCGCACTACTGATGTTGTTTTTTACCCACTGTTATTTGTATTTACTTGTTACACGTTTAAGCCAACTGTTATTTCACACTTCAGACTAAATACTTCACATTTTTACATGTTGTACGGGCGGACATCCGTGACTTCATTTTGGAATTTTTATATATGGCTGGCCGGCTTAACTGATGTTGCGTGACTGAGAACAAGTTGAACTGCTTCAATTCCGAGGTGGGGAGGGGCTACGTCACCAATCTCTTTGTGTTGAGTATTACGCCTTAGTTTTTTACAGGTGCGTTTATTACGTTTTGCATACTTTATATGACGTATACTTAGGTGCGGCCTGTTGACACATTCGTCTGGCAAAATGATGCTGTTGTTTCTGCACGTATACCACCGACCTTGATGCAATTCCTGGCCACTCGATATTGCGTAGTTGAAAACCTTCATAAAACTGTACTAGTTTTTATATATGACTTTGAATAAAATAAAATCTACATTGGTTATTCCCCAAAACACAGTAGGGCCAGAATTGTACCATTACAACCCATACCCTCTCTCGCCTCGGAACACAGACGCCACACTCACTGTCACAATTTTTATCAACAGTTTATTTGCTTATTTTATCCAGTTATAGTCATTACTTTAATCTTTTACTTTTAACTTTATCAAAAGACAATTAAATACAATGTCAGCACATGTTTTGAGACCGGAAGTAACGTGTAAGTCAATTTTACAATACAAAGGTTACAATGAAATAGACTTTACTGATGTCGAGTTCACACACGCACACACACACACACACACACAAACATAACACATCCATCATTAAATAACAGAATAATATAATTGAGTCTAACCTGAGAGCCCTTTACTGGATTACGAACTCATGCGGAAAGATTTACTTAACCCTGAGCTGTCAGACCGTTGAAACACTCTCCCTGAAGGTTGGCAAGGAATGAGAATGAGACCTGAATTAGTCGGTCCTACTATCTGACATAAAAGCGACCTGTTCCGATGTGCTGATCATAACCTTTGGTAACCTGCTTACTACAGCGAGCAGCTGATACGTTTGACTAGGCCTGCTAGACTGCGTCGCCGAAGCGCAGACAAGGCCTTGGCGATCACATGTTAATGATCGAGTTAGCTTTGGCAAACACAGCCGCCAAGCGCTTGGCGGCACTGATCGCATTCAAAGCGGGCCAGGAAAATTCAAACCCCACCACAATAACAATACTTTTATGCCTTTCTTTTCATGGTGCTATTTCTACCTGTTTCTCTAATAACGTGCTGTTTATTCCGAGACTCGTACTGTGTTCACCCTTGGTCTCTCTCTCTCTCTCTCTCTCTCTCTCTCTCTCTCTCTCTCTCTCTCTCTCTCTCTCTCTCTCTCTCTTGTGGGAAATAATTTCTCTTTGTCTTCCCTCACTTCGTTGTTCATATCGTTTTGCTCTTCTCCAACCTTCCTTGCCTTTATCTCTTCATAGCAATTTCTTCTCTTTCTGCCCAAAGTTTTCTCTTATACTCTCCTCTCTTCTTTCTTGCAGTTCCTTTTGGTTGCCATCACATATCACCTCTAGAGAATTGCTTTTATTTTTGTAATCTGTGTGAGCAAATTTAGTAATTCTTCAATAGTTTTAATTCCTTGTATGTACATATATTTACATATATATTCCTAATCTTATATTTCAGTTCTTGTGGTATGCTAATTTTAACACTAACTTGTGTTCAGTGAATTTTGATTTGTTTACTCCTTTCAACGGGCTGAGTCATGTTCTCTTGAAGGGTAAGTTTTCCATGTGTTTAATGTCTACCACAATTGGTGTCTTACCTGTCTTTGTGTATCAATATTCCAAAAGCAGCAGTATTCAATCAAGTCTTATGTTGTTCACAAATAGTTTACGTGCTCAATCATGTTGCAGCAGAATCTTGAAAATGTTTATTTAATAAAGCAAGCTTCTCTGTCAATTATATTATTACCTATCGATTCCATTTCTCGTTCACTATTCAGATGGAATTCAATTTGATTGTTCTTCAATCCTTGAATATTAAATTAGTCCTCTCTTCCGTACGTGTAGGATACACAATCATCTGAACCAGTCCTCTCATTATTCACATTCTAAGATTTTCTACTTCAATGTGTACATCATTGTGGAATGTATTTATTTGACTTGGATAGTCCTTTGTTGTTTTAGTAGACGATGGGAGTTTCCAATGAGTAGGTCAGACTTCTAACACTTGTGTCTTCCATATGTTTTCAAATACCCTTTTACTGACTTAAAATCACACACACAGAGCTTAAAATCAACATGTGTTCACTTTGACAAGCTACAGCTTGTACGCTTTCCCTGCACATACACAAAGCACTACTTAAACTATTTTTAACAACTACTCTATATTAATTATTTACAAAAATTCTAGTGTGGTTAAATTTTCAAATGTGTGTGTGCCATTCACCATTCAATTATAATATACACATTTGCTTATAAAAATCTATTCTTCCTATGAAGAGTAATGCAATACTGTAATCAGACATAGGGTAAGGTTTAATTTTTGCAAGCCAAAAGCTACCTCAGATAGAACATGATTTTTAACACTATTTTCTACTGCTTCAATGTTCCAATTATGAATTATTACAGTTGTGTATTCATTTGTTCCAGTGTTACTTATTTACACCCATGAATAATATCTGTGAAGAAAAGGATTCTACTCTGGATTGTGAACTATATAAGGGAAAGTCAATTCAGAATACTCTGGGAGACCATCTGTCACCACACAAGTTAATACATTCTGGTGTTAATAAATACCAGTGCGATGTTTGTTCAAACTCATTTACTCAGTCATGCAATTTGTCACAACACAAGTTAATACATTCTGGCATTAAGAAGTACCAGTGCGATGTTTGTTCAAAATCATTTACTCAGTCAGGCCATTTGTCAAGACACAAGCTAATACATTCTGGCGTTAAGTACCAGTGCGATGTTTGTTCAAAATTATTTACTCGGTCAGTCTATTTGTCAGAACACAAGTTAATACATTCTGGCATTAAGAAGTTCCAGTGCGATGTTTGTTCAAAATCATTTACTCTGTCACGTAGTTTTTCACAACACAAGTTAATACATTCTGGCATTAGGTACCAGTGCGATGTTTGTTCAAAATCATTTACTCGCTCAGGCGATTTGAAAATACACAAGTTATTACATTCTGGCATTAAGAAATACCGGTGCAATGTTTGTTCAAAATCAGTTACTCATTCAAGCCATTTGTCAAAACACAAGTTAATACATTCTGGCATTAGGTACCAGTGCGATGTTTGTTCAAAATCATTTACTCGCTCAAGCGATATGACAAAACACAAGTTAATACATTCTGGCATTAAGAATTACCAGTGCGATGTTTGTTCAAAAGCATTTAATCGATCAGACAGTTTGTCACAACACAAGTTAATACATACTAGCATTAAGAAATTCCAGTGCGATGTTTGTTCAAAATCATTTACTCAATCATGCAATTTGTCAACACACAAGTTAATACATTCTGGCATTAAGAAGTACCAGTGCGATGTTTGTTCAAAATCATTTACTACGTCAAACTATTTGTCACTACACAAGTTAATACATTCTGGCAATAAGAAGTACCAGTGTGATGTTTGTTCAAAATCATTTACTACGTCAAACTATTTGTCACTACACAAGTTAATACATTCTGGCAATAAGAAGTACCAGTGTGATGTTTGTTCAAAATCATTTACTCAGTCAGGAAATTTGACAAAACACAAGTTAATACATTCTGGCATTAAGTACCAGTGCGATGTTTGTTCAAAATCATTTACTACATCAAACTATTTGTCACTACACAAGTTAATACATTCTGGCATTAAGAAGTACCAGTGAGTTGTTTCTACAAAAATACTTAATTTGGCATAGCCTGTTGTGTTATAAATAACATGATGGCATAAAATAATAACAGTGATGTTTGTAACAAAATTTTCTGTTTGTACATTTTGAGTGTAAATTAATCCATTATACTATTATGAACCATTACTGTGTGGTATGTAAGAATAGTTTCTATTGGCCAAGAAGTTTTAGCAATGTAATAAAACTTATCATTATGATGTTTTTACACAGAAACCCTTTAAACAAGCATAAGTATACAAATAAATTAATATATGCTGTAATATTGCTACTCCAAATATGTAATATGTCTATAATATTAGGCACTACAAAACAGCAGAGAAATTTGTAACAAAATTTTACCTTACAAATTAAAATCATGAAATTATACATTTTTAATGTAGTGTGACATTATTGATACACATTTATCCTCTAATTAAATTTATCACTGCATGAGTTACACTGATATATGTATGTTTAGTTGAAATAATTTGAAAGTCGTTTCTTGCCGTACATAGATTATACTTCTCACACAAGATTTTTGTCTGGCTGCTACAACCTTCATGATGACAGTGTCCTGGGGTCTTAACATATCTGTGTTAGTGCTTGGCAAAATGATTCGCGTGGGTATGTCCCCTAAGTTAATGTAGCTTGGCATTTCACAACTTGTAAGTTGTATTTAAAGCTCATAGGTTATTTCGTCTAGCATATTTTTGATTGCTGCATGCATACTGTTTATTTACAATTCAACATTAGTTCATTTGCATTACTGGCAGATGGCATTGTATCTCAAAACTGCTAATTTCCGATGCTTTACATGTCTATGTTTGTAACGGTTTCTTGTTGTGAAGTACACATTCGGTATAGTGTTGGCATGTGGAGTGTTTGAATTTTTGAGTGATTTTTTTGTTGTAATTTTATAATACAAAGTAACTGATAACTTCTTGACTGAAGATAAAATATTATGGTAATTTAATTTCAAATCTGGATCTCAATTGAATAATGTAGAAAATGAAGAGACATTTTGATCTGACAATACAGGTAAGACTACATAATTTGAGGTTACTTCATCTCACTGTTTACTGCGGGTGTCCAAGAAAAGGACTATAGCAAGTGTTACGAATGGCAAGACTCAGAATAGTGCGGACACCTTGGTATATGCTTTGCAGTTTGAGGCCAACAAATCAACGTCTGGGTGGACAAGTCATAAAGTGTGTTAAAAGATTGCAATGGCACAGACGAGGAAGAAGAACAAGGAAGAGACTCGATGGTCGGCACAGCAGAATAAAATAAGAAAGCACGGAAGACCAAAGTGTTGTAGATGTGGGAAACTTGGACATCTACAATGAGATTGTTGGGTTAGAATTCAGCAAGCAGGGAAACAAGCAGTAGTCAGTACAACAATGCATGTGCTGACTAACTGGA
This sequence comes from Magicicada septendecula, assembly GCA_034769895.1. Taxonomy (NCBI): domain Eukaryota; kingdom Metazoa; phylum Arthropoda; class Insecta; order Hemiptera; family Cicadidae; genus Magicicada; species Magicicada septendecula. The sequence continues at coordinate 134,921,607 of CM068373.1, read as the reverse complement.
GGAACGAAGCCCCTAAACAATACGCAATTTCTACACTTCAGAAAAACAGCGGGAGCTTGGTGGTTACCAGACTTGTTCAAGAAAGGGTAACCTCAATTACAGTTTACACAGGCGCAACAGTTTCCATTGTGTGGCCCGACATGGTGAAAGATCTCAGCCAATCTGGCATTCTTGCAGCTTGGGAACAGTTACTAGACAGCCTATAAAAGTGTTTGGAAAAGTGGAGATACACCCTACGCCTTGGTTGACTTGAGTTTAATCACCAAGTACTTGTTGCAGACATTGTGGATGAAGCAATTCTGTACAATTACTTTCTTTTACCATTTATTTTTTCATTTAAATTTTTATATAAACACTGCTGAGCGTCTATGCTGTCCGGGCGCCATCTTGCCTGTGTACCAACTATACGAAAATTTCATACTTGCCGGGCTTCATATAAGCGAACTTGGTGGAAGCAGAATATGGTTGTTTAAATGATAATGATTATTTCTTAGTTTGCTAAGCATTAAATTTTATTGATCATTTCTTATTTTTTTATATCCCTTTCAATTCAAATAATTCGTAACATTTTTTACATATTTCAAATGAAAATTATTTAGACAAAAACTTGTTAATTTTCCTTAAATATGAATTTATCTGTACTCCACATAAAATAATGACATCTTTAAAATTACTATCAAAATTTAATTAACACAAACCAGCGCTTCTTATTATATCATTTTTATTTACGCACACATTCATACATACGCCCCATACCCCTTTGAGATCTCAATTTCTTTATTCTATGGTAAATAGAGTCCTTTAAAAGGACGTAATTTCGAATTTGATATACCCCACTGGTTACTTATCTGGCTATATGTCCGAAAGAGTCCAACATTCCGTAGTACCTTCCATCACTTAGCACATATTCTTCGCACCATCTCTTATCGAAACTATTACTTTATTATTTAATTACTCACTGTATAATTCTATTCTGATTTAAATTATAAATTTGATTCTAAAATCACATTTTTTAGTTGCGGGCGCCCGCGATTTCGTTTCGAAACTTTGCGTGCTATACCGCACGAGTTGTTATTGTAGACTGGGGCGAAATTTAATGGCTCAATTTCTGAAGTAGTGAGGGAATCACATGATGTCAACCTTTTGTTCTTAGGAGTTTCTAATTCAGTTTTTATGAGAGTATTAATTTGACCCTACATTCCAGTGAAAATATGAAGCTGGGTGGGTCTCTGACGTCATATTGTATGACCCGTTATCTAATCAGTTACAGGTGATGTATCTAAAAATAACTGTTCCTCATGCATCTGGATATTGACCTTGACACGATTCCACTCATTTCATATTCCGTTGTTATAAAATTTTACAATTATTATTTATTCGTTTGAGTTTCAAACAAAATTTATGTTTATTTTCCCCAAAATATTAGGTGGGCTGAAATGTCCCGTTACAATACCCCCTCAATGAGAGGTTTTATGCCGAAGCATAAAAACTCTCATTGACGCTCTCGTACTTCCTAAAAGGATCAGTCAGGATATGTCGCCACAACCCCTTTTCATTTTATTAAAATAAAATGGTTAACTTACCCCTGGTCCAATGACTGTGACCGCACCTGTATGACCTTACTGGACTTCTCTCTCGAGATCCCAACACTGCAAGGCCAGACAGGCACTTGACGCTTCTGCTCTAATGCTCAGGACCGCCGTCACAGCATCACCAGACACTGAAACATCAAATCAAAAATATCAAGTAGTGGCCGTGTATAATACCATATCCCTAACTGATCTGTTTCCCCTTAGCTGTGCGCTGGTTTGCGTTAAGAAGCACTGGTTTTCCTCTTAACTTCTAACATATACATGAATACATATTTGTCATAACAATATAAAATATTCTTTAAACTTCCATACTAACATTCTGAACGCCCTTCGCTTGTTAATTCTTATTCCCAAAATTCAAAATATCTCTGATTCTATCAGAATTTAAATAAACATTTCCCATTACAACATTACAAATACCTTCCATTGTATAATTCATATTTCAAAACAATTAAATTCATTAATAAAATTCTTATATAGAATAAAACATTTAAATCAACTACGTCAGAACAAATTATCTACTTAAAATTGTTAATCATCTTCAATTATCATAATACTTCTTAACTCAATACAAAATCATTTAGTTATCTCATCAGATCAACTACACCTTCTACATCATCACAATTTATTATTCACTAATTCGTTACTAATAATTTTGTAACCTCCTTCTCCATCAATATCTAATATCCCCCATAACCCAGTTACAATTAGGTAAATAGGCTCACGGGTAAACCGTGTAAGTTATTTACCTTGTGCATAAATACTGTATTTATGCCCCTGGCTTGTAACGGCCAGCTCCCTTTCCACACACTCTATTGCTTATTTATGTTGGACTGTAGCGCCCATTTGCGTCCACAAGAACAATTTTATTAGGGTGCAAATGCTGCTTACACCGTTCTTGCTTTGGCATTATATAAAAATTCGGCATTACTGATGTCCGAGGACACCAGTAATCCTACTATAATGATTCATAAGCCCTTAATATGGCACCATCACCCCCTTCAATGATAGCTGCTGTTCCATAGTTATGTGGATTCCCCTGATGAAAACCCCCTGTTAATTTCTAAATTGCACCAATTTCACAGGCAACCAACCATGGCCAGGTTACAATAAGTCTGCCCATACCTGATTGTCATCCAAAACCACGGTCTGGGCTGGTAAGGCAGGGACCGCCCGAAAGTGGAGAATCATATTTAAGAACATGTTATACATTTAAAATTTACATTATCACTACAATTCACAAAAAGTAAAAAACCATTATATGTTACAACAAATTTCACAAACACTATCATTTAAATTTCACTGTCCATTGATCAGTTCTATATTATCATCATAGCTTTACTATGTCCTTGGAACTACTTCACTTCCATTAGAGATTACACTCAACATTTGATCTATTCACAATTACATCATTTTCTTTTTCACTATCACCAGACACTGGTCTGCTATTCTCTATTTCTGATATTTAAACTACTATCTCCCTTGGAGTTAAACTAGGTACACACAACGTATTTTCCTATAATAATCTCCAACAAGTATACTATAACACTAATTTGGTCACCTTAATTTTTCTAAATTTAAATCTAAATTATAACTACTTCTTTCACATAGCTTAGATGTTCGGTACAAGTTTTACAATTGTGTATTTCATTTCCGAGTAAAATAGTTACTAATTACTGACTATCTTACTTGGAAATGAGATAACTCCTAACGAGTCGCACTTGTTATTTACATTAATTTTGGATGTTTTATTAAAAAAATAAAACCGTTATGTGTTCGTGGATAATTGCCAATTATTATTATTTTTTTTAATATATATTCCATCCACGAACGTCAGGGGTCCCCCTCCCCATTCAACAACAAAATTAAATTTCTACTTGCACCAATTTGTGGAGTAGGACAGTCGTTGCTTTCACACCCATTTGAGGTTACCTCCAACCATGGTCTGCCTCCAAACAGCCAAAATCCATGGTCAGTGATGGTGAAGCCGGACCACCCGAAAATGGGGGAGAGTCCCTTCTGAAAACAGACAATAATAGATTAAAATTCAATTACTTACTGTGACCAATACAACTTCAAATTTGTAGCATTCTGTGTACCTACTATCTCCTGCGTTGCTTGGTTTCACAACACGTACGCATTATTCATCTTTACCTCTATAATTTCATAGGGTCCCTCGTATAACAGAAAAACTTCTTTATCTCTTTATCGTGTGTGCTAGACAAATCGTGTCTCCTTACCAATACTAATTGTCCTACCTCATTTCGTCCACCTACCTTTAGCATCATGCCTCTGCTTTCTCCTTTCCCCTTTGGTGAGTAAACTTTCATTTGCTAATTGGATCTTCACATTCACGTCTATGGTCTGATCTTCTGGTGGATACTCAAAAAGTTGTTCCAATATTCTAGGTGGCCTCGTTCCCTTTATTAACTCATGTGGCGTAAACCCGGTGGATTCGTGGGTGGTACTATTCAACCATTCTACTTTCTTCACGTATAACGGCCATTCACTATGCTTGGCTTTCTTCACGTATAACGGCCATTCACTATGCTTGGCATGACAATACGCCCGAAATATCCTACCAATCTCTCTCATCACCCGTTCTGCCTGGTTGGACTGTGGATGGTACACTGCTGTGTGCTTGGGTATGATGCCTTCCCATCCAAGAGTCTCTCCACCTACCGCTGATGAATTGGGGTCCATGATTGGATAAAATTATCTTTGGCTTACCTACATTTACCATGTAATCCCTCGTTATCTTTTCGCTCAGCACCCTACTCGTCGCTCTCTTCACACTATATAACCTAACAGACTTATAAAAGTGTCCAAAACAACAAAAACATACATTACTTCACCCCTACCCTTGGGCAATGGCCCATATAAATCTACAGCAACTAATGTAACGGGACAGATTTGAGGGGTTTTCTTTATTAAGAGTTGATGGTTGTAATGGGTCGAATTAGAAGGTTTTTTTATTTTATTGATTTTGGTCGCAATTTTATAAAGATTTTAAATTCACTTCATATATGTGAGCTACCCCAGTTTAATTTTATACTAATAGAAATCACCCATTCAATCACTTTCAAATTGCCAGACTTCACCTGTGAGGAGCCTCCAGTACAGCAATGCACAGTGTTAGCCAAAACAATTGCCAGACGTATTGCGTAACCGCCCAGCAGCAGCCTTGTGACACAGTCTACAGTCTGCAGATTGTCACCACTGAATGAACATCAGCATCAGACAGTAAAGTTGGTTAATTTAAAACAGTGGCCTCGGGAGTGTAAGATAGGCCGTAATAATTAGTCGGCCTATCTATTCTATTTTATAAAAACGTACAAACAGTATAACGTGCGGCCAGATCATCTCACCTACAGACCGCGTGCGGTCCGTATAAAAGTATCGGCCGACCTAGCCGGTAAAAACCCGTAACATATTCAAAAGTGAACTAACTAAATCAGAATGAAGTGAGTGTGTCGAAAGAAAAGACGGTAAACGATGAACGCATAACTGGTGGACATTCAAACGAAAACTTGGTGCGGGCCACGTGACAAGGCTGGAGGAGACGCCGTTGTGCAAGTAAAAGTAGTCATATCAAAATTTTAATGATGCCATTGAAACTGATCAAATAAATTTGGGGTTTTGTAAAATTGGTATGCGAGTTGTGTGTGGGCATTGCTGGGCCGCCTTAATATATCAAAATAATATTGTAGGATAACTTAGTTGAAACGTTTATTTTTGTTATTGTGTAAGCGTAGGTTTAACCGGAGAAAATAACGCTAAAATTATCTCAGTTTGTCATGATTAGAATAAACAAGAATTAACATCTATGTAATTTCATTAAAATGTTTTTAAAGGAATAATTTGCAGTAAAGAGTTGTTTCGGAATTTAAAACTGAATGAGAACGTAACTAAAGATTAAATTTAATAAAATGAATTAGTAGCGTAACAATGTTTTAAGTTAATTATTACGCCACATTACCAGCACCTATCCAGTATGAAAGATTTCGTCTAACGAACCTGGCAGAAAGTGTAATTAGGTTTCGATTTTGAACCATAAAAAATCGTGGCGACCAAAAACAGTTGGGGATCTTCTGAGTGCAGTAAGTCAGAGTGGCGTGTGTTAAAGGTAAGTAAAAAGAATAGACGATAACAATTGGTGATTGCTGCCAGATTAACTCAGATGAATTAACAATTCATATGAGTTAGGCCTAATCTGAAGTATGAAATAGGTGGTGGTGGTAGTAGGCGGATTTTGTAATAAAAAGACTCTATTACGAGACGTGTGAATAGAGGTTAAGACGTAAGATACAGTTAAAGAGTTATGAGATTTTGTTCAGATAATAAATAAGTTATATAATAACCAATAATCAAGTTATAAAAAAGAGAATAATTAAGTTTATAAAAATGGAAAATACAGAGAATGAAGTCGGTTTGTCCGACTCAACTTTTATAAGTGAAATAGCTGAATTTTATGAATCAGCTGTTATGAATAGCCTTGAAGTACATTCAACACCGAATGTAGGTCAAGACGACAAAACTACAAATATAAGTAACACGAATGAATCAAATAGTACAGATGATTCGGGAGTTCAAGTAACCCCAAAATTGAGTAGAGAAAGTAAAAATGATAACCAAGTCAGCTTCACTGACGATAAAATAGAAAGTCTATCAACACCTGTCCAAAATAAGAGATAGATAGAGATGAGAAGGTTATGAACATGTTGCAATTAATTTTGGAGCAACAAAGTATTAAATTTGAAATACAGAATAACAAATTTGATGAAATTAAGACCGAAATTAAAAGTGAATTTAATTGTAAATTTGATGTACTTAAATTTGACGTTGATGAAGTAAAAACAAAATGCGAAAATAGTTGTAATGAATTGAAACGAGATATTGAGAAAATAGTAGAGTCAGTAGCAGAACAGATTAAAAGTAAAAATACAAATGATGACAATAATGTCGAAAATGAGAATATAATTAACAGTGTGGTAGTAGAGAGTAAGAACAATAATATTGAAAATGGTAATGTGATTGAAAGGGTGGTATCAGAAAGTGATACGTTGAAAATAGATAGTGAAACAGTAAGTGAGAGTGAGAAAATGATAAGTTGTAATGAAGTAATAATTAGTGTTGTTGAATTAGAAAAAGAATGGAAAGAAAGAGTAGATGAATGTGTAGGGCAGAGGGTAAATTTTCCCCTTATTTGTGATGAACCAGAGTGTTCAAAAATGTTATTATTGGAGAGCAAGAGACCCTTATTAGTGAAAGATGTGAATTGTTTCCCTTTTCTGTATAAATTAGTACCCTCTGTGTGGAATGATGTTGAAAGTATGATATGGTGTTATGATGAGAGAGATTTAGATGGAGAGTTGTGTGTCGATAAAGAGATAGAATTATATAAACTAATGAGAAATTATAATGAGTTGAAAGAGATGTTAAATAACTTGAAGTACTTACCTGTTAAAAGAGAGAGTGAAGATTATTTTGATGATACATGTTTAAAGAATAATAATTTACCTTATGTTGCAATGAATGAGAAAATAATTGACTTGATTGAATATAACTACTAATGGAGACTTAACCGATGTACTTAACGTTGACTTGTTTTATGATTATTTTGGTAAAATGAATGAATTTGGTTTTTATGGTGACGACACACAAAACAGTGATTTGTGTGTTAATGAAATTGAACAATGCTATATAAAACAAAGACTTATCTATGACGATGGAGGTTGAGCCTTAAATTCACAAATGGACAATTTTAAATAGTTTGTTTATTGGTTATGACCCAGCTGATTTTGACATTGAAGTGTGATATAACTGAATAATTATTGCTGAAGAATTGTAAATACATGTTTAGTAAATTTATTTGTGTGTGTTGTAGAATGTAACAATGTATGTATGTAGCAGAAATTGTTGTGATGATAATAATAATATTAATATTTTGCAGCTTAAATAAATAACAAAAATAATTTGGAATGAATAAATGTTAAATTGTTTGTATGAAATAACATTGCTGTTAAATGTTTCAGAGGTTACGCGGAGATATTGGTGTGTGTGTGTGTGGTGTGTATTTTGTGGTCAGGTCAATAGGTGGATAATGTATTGTAAGTATCAAGTTCATAATACTAATCAGATAGAATAAAATGCTTACAGGTGTGAAAAAATGTTGATTCAATAATGTGAATTGAGATAATAGTATTAAATAGAAATTGTAAAAAAAAAAAAAAAAATGAAGGGTGAATTACAATTATATTTGGTTTGAATTGTAATAAATAGACTTTGATAAATATGTTAACATTAAAAGATTTACAGAAACCAAAAATTTGAAGGAAGTATATATGTCAGTATATGATGTAACCAGAATGTTTAGACTATGTGAGTGTCGAGACAGAGTGTTTATAACAAGTCTGGCACACAAGTGTTTCTGTAAACAGGTATGTTGAATGTTTTGACTGTGTATAGCCAAGTGTTGAAACTGCTAACTGTTGCAGTTTGATGAATTAATGCCAGTAGAAATTCTTATTATGAAATATAAAGTAAAATCCGAGGTGATGGAATGTAGGTAATATTTTGTAGGGTCCTTTTGTAAAATGTAATTAAAATAAATAAAGTTGTCTCGAACAAATAAGATTGAATTAATGAATTTAGAGTTTGAGAAATTAAATATAATTAAATTAATTTGGTAATTAAATTAATTGAAAAGATGATTTTAATAATGAACTTAACTTTCTTTTTATTCGAATTCAAACTGGAATTATAAATTAAATGCTAATCAATGTAAATAATGATTAATATATTCATTTAAAACTGGAAACTGAAGGAAATTTTGGGCAAATGCTGTAAAAGGGATTAAAAAGGGGGGTAGTAGAAAAAAAATATATATATATATATTTGTATATACTTTTTGTGCCTGCCATTAAATTGATGTTTTGCATTTTTGGTTGTATTATTGTTTATGTGCATTAATAGTGTTATTGAATTATATGGTATAGGATATATGTATAATCAAATATTAAGATAAGGCAGTTCATATTTTAATTAAATATTCAATTTATTTGTTTTTTAGTAATAATAACAAAGAGATTTAATCCATTCAGATAAGAGATTTTGTTTTGTTTTGATACAATCTGATTTTGAACTTTTAAAGGATGAGTTTGTTTAAAAAACATTATGGGTGTATGTATGTGCCCAGTATTTGCCAAAGGCGACCCAGTTTGCATGCAAGGGGGAACATATCGGTTGAGGATCTGGCATGATATAAGCCAGGGATTTGGATTTTTGGGGGAAACATGTTAGAAGGTGAGGTGCGCTGTGGTGCGTGTCTGTTCGATTTTTCGGTGTTGGGATCTTGCACAGAGAAGTCCAGTGGTCTCGTTCAGATGCGTCCATAGTCGCCGAGCCAGGGGGGTTGTTTACCCATGAGGTATAAGAACAATGGGGGTTGTTGGCACCAGTTCCTCACCGGTCCTCTTAGGGTTTTAGCAATGAGAATTCTTCTGTTTCGACAGAAGACTTCTCATTGGGGGGGGTATTGTAATGGGTCGAATTAGAAGGTTTTTTTATTTTATTGATTTTGGTCGCAATTTTATAAAGATTTTAAATTCACTTCATATATGTGAGCTACCCCAGTTTAATTTTATACTAATAGAAATCACCCATTCAATCACTTTCAAATTGCCAGACTTCACCTGTGAGGAGCCTCCAGTACAGCAATGCACAGTGTTAGCCAAAACAATTGCCAGACGTATTGCGTAACCACCCAGCAGCAGCCTTGTGACACAGTCTACAGTCTGCAGATTGTCACCACTGAATGAACATCAGCATCAGACAGTAAAGTTGGTTAATTTAAAGCAGTGGCCTCGGGAGTGTAAGATAGGCCGTAATAATTAGTCGGCCTATCTATTCTATTTTTTAAAAACGTACAAACAGTATAACGTGCGGCCAGATCATCTCACCTACAGACCGCGTGCGGTCCGTATAAAAGTATCGGCCGACCTAGCCGGTAAAAACCCGGAACATTATTCAAAAGTGAACTAAATCAGAATGAAGTGAGTGTGTCGAAAGAAAAGACGGTAAACGATGAACGCATAACTGGTGGACATTCAAACGAAAACTTGGTGCGGGCCACGCGACAAGGCTGGAGGAGACGCTGTTGTGCAAGTAAAAGTAGTCATATCAAAATTTTAATGATGCCATTGAAACTGATCAAATAAATTTGGGGTTTTGTAAAATTGGTATGCGAGTTGTGTGTGGGCATTGCTGGGCCGCCTTAATAGATCAAAATAATATTGTAGGATAACTTAGTTGAAACGTTTATTTTTGTTATTGTGTAAGCGTAGGTTTAACCGGAGAAAATAACGCTAAAATTATCTCAGTTTGTCATGATTAGAATAAACAAGAATTAACATCCATGTAATTTCATTAAAATGTTCTTAAAGGAATAATTTGCAGTAAAGAGTTGTTTTGGAATTTAAAACTGAATGAGAACGTAACTAAAAATGAAATTTAATAAAATGAATTAGTAGCGTAACAATGTTTTAAGTTAATTATTATGCCACATTACCAGCACCTATCCAGTATGAAAGATTTCGTCTAACGAACCTGGCAGAAAGTGGAATTAGGTTTCGATTTTGAACCATAAAAAATCGTGGCGACCAAAAACAGTTGGGGATCTTCTGAGTGCAGTAAGTCAGAGTGGCGTATGTTAAAGGTAAGTAAAAAGAATAGACGATAACATGGTAGAAGTACGTTACCCATTTGGGGCCTCAGTTTTTAACAGTAGACATTCCCGTAGGGAACGCCCAGTTGCACATTTGTACAGAAAGTCTGTCAACATGCACCATTTTCAGGTGCTCTGGAATGTGCACAAGTGCGTGGATGCTTGCCCGCACATGTGAATCGTCTCGTATGAGGCTCGCTGGTCAGTTAGAGTGAATGTACTGTACATCGTGGTAACTAATTATGGTGTCACGTGATTCTTTTTGGGCCAATGAAAAGCAAGTTGGTGTGCATAAGAACGCCCTGGCCATTTTGTGAGCGTCGTTTTGGCGTCTGTCGTCTTACAGTAATCGAACCACGAGGTTCAGCATAAAGGCTCGCGAGCCGAAAATTCTAATTTAGTGTGATTAAACTACAAGAAAAAATGTAATACAGTATTCAAATATCAGTGCAACATCAGACTACGACCAGTGAGCAAAATTTAACTAGTGAGAGAGTATTTCGGAACAACCAAGTGAACAAAACCGGTAGTGATTCCAACACGGGGCTGAGGCGATGACAGGAAAGTAAGCATACACTTTCAATTAAAATCAAGGAAACTAAAAGTTATAATGGGTAAAGAGATCTCTCGTTTTTAAGGGGGTAAAACGTGTGAGAGTGAGCGACTACTGGGTTGTCTTATAAAAAAAAAAGAAATATTTTATCTAATTATAGTAAGTAAATATATTAATTTTTTCAATGTTACATAAGAATCAGTAATTGTTCTAAAAGATGAAAACAGAAAGTAAGAAATTAAAAAAAAAGGAGAATACAAAGAAATGTTAAATAAAACTGAGATATTAACAAACACAATGAGAGTCGAGTACATTAATGACGTAAACCCTAAATCACGCTTATAAATCACGAGTTCGTGTGCAGGACCTTGGGAACCCAGAGAAGGTAAGCGATGAGATTTTATTATTAATAATTATATGGTAAGTAATTGTACGATCACACTAAATCAAACGGTCTCTCCACCTTAATATAATTCAATTCCCCTTCTACCCTATAATTCACTACCTTAGGCCTCTGACACAAATCACATCCCTGTAACAACCTTTGTACTCGCCTCTCCATATTCTTAAAAACACATGATTCTTTTAACACATTCGTAAACTTTTTCGCCCCAAAATGCCCATACATTATGTGGCAATCCCAAATAATTCTATCTATCAACCCCTCTGGTACAACTAATCTCCAATCATGCTCACCCCCTTCTACCCTTTTGAACAAAATTCCCTGATATATCTGGAAATGTGTGTTATATTCAGACCCAGCTATATCTGCTTCCAAACTAGCAATTATTTTCCCCGACTTATTATCTGATCTCTGCATATTCTTAATGTCCCTTAATTCCTCACCAAAAAGTCTATCTTCCCTTGTTAAACAAAAAATTTCTGTCTCCTTAAGATCCTTCCCTGTTTTATTTTCTGTGACATCTACCCTGGAAAGAGTGTCTGGTACTTTATTGTCTGTCCCTTTAATATACTCCCATGAAAAATTATATTCCTGTAATGTTAGTACCCACCTGGATAGACGACTATGGGTTAATCTGCAGGTATTCAAAAATGATAGCGCTTTGTGGTCCGTCCTGATGACTGTTCTGTTCCCTAAGATGTACATGCGGAACTTTCCCATGGCGAACACGATACTCAGTAACTCCTTTTCTGTAGTGTAATTCCTTTCCGCTGTCAAAAGGGATCTGCTGGCGAAATCTATTGTGTGGTGTTCTCTGTCGCTATCCTCCTGGTATAATTCCGCTCCCAGGGCGACGTTACTGGCGACAGTCTGCAAATAAAAAGTTTTCAAGAAATCAGGGTGATTCATCATTATCATATCCGAAAATTTTTTCTTTATTTCCTCGAATCCATCCCTTTCCTTCTCTCCCCATTTCCACGGTTTGTTCTTCTGTAACACAGCACTTAACCTTGATGTCGTCTGAGCGTAGTTTTTCTGAAATTTTCTATAAAAGTTACATAGACCTAAAAAACTTTGTAGCTGCTTAATATTCTTCGGTTCTCGAAAGCGCATAATAGCTTCTACTTTATCAGGGTTAGCTAGAATTCCCTCTGGTATCTCCCAACACAATACACTTGGTCCAACGCTTCTCTAATAATTTGATCCCTGTCTTGAAGTAATATTCTGAATGATCCGTAAAATACCCCTCTACAGCTGCCATTATCTCTTCATTTAATGAAAAACGTTTTCCAGACAAAAATTTTTCAAGGTTTGGAAATAGATTTTCAGAATCACTTACTATGAAATGGGCTGACCACAGATTGTATAGATAACTTGTACAGTTCGTAACTAATTTCAAATTATTGGCTACAACTTTCCCACTGATTAAAAGTTACGACAAAAATTGAAAAAGTTCCTCACTAATCACTTTTTGAAGTCATATTTGATGTCCCTATTTCATTTCACATAAGAAAAAGTGTCTGACTTAGGTAAAATAACTATCCATTGTATTCATAAGTTTACATTGTTTAATTTTGAGTACATAATATTCTTATTTTCCAACACAGTAACTACAAATTTGAGCCCACAACACTTTCAGTCAGGCTAACATCAGTGAAATCTGTATTTGAATTATATTCACAATGCTTTCTTTACACTGTCTAATAAATAGTGAAAAGAGGATTAGATCAGTATTTATCAAACTTTTATACCCATTCAGAACTTGTTTTTTCAATGTCCTTTGCTCCACCAGCGAAACAATTTACAGATCTTTTCTTTATACTCTTTGTAATTAAAAAAAAAAAAAATACAATTATATAAAAATGTATACTTAGTATTTCTTAATAAACTTCACCCTTGTGTTTGCCGAACACAAACAAGTTTTTTTATATCTCGTTCTATTGCTGACAGGCTATTGTCTGTCACAGTCTAGCTAATGCGTAGAGATTCACATACAACACACAGATTACAGCCGGATTCCTCTGAAACATTCGATAAACACGTAGACTGTTCTGTAATGTCATAACACTGCCTCCTCCTTAAGACTGTTTGTCCCGAACTGGCAAACCATCTATGAAGTAATACTTGGTCAGGCAATCCAGGTGGATGATTTTGAACTTTCACTGTCCTTCCTGTTGAATCCTATACACATCATTGATTCTTTTTTTCACAGTGTAGGGTCCTTCCCAGTTAGTCTGAAGCTTAGGTGAGTGACCACGACGGCGCTTTGGGTTGAACAACCAGACCTGATCTCCTTCTTGGAAACCCACACTATTCCTGCTAATGTCGTACCAAGTTTTCATTTTATCACTGGCAATCTTTAGCCGTCCTCTTATCAAGCGATTCAATTCTTGCAGCTGGTTTTCTAATTGCGAGGAATAGTTCTGTCACTCTTGGGACTGAGTCTCAGGTGATCCGAACATCAAATCCCCAGGAAGACGAATCTCCCGCACAAACACCAATTTTTCTGGGGTCATGCCGGTTGTGTCGTGTATTGATGACCTATATATGCCGTGAGAAATTGTGGTATACGTTGGTCCCAGTCTGTTAGGTTCTCGTCAACAACCTTCGAAAGATGCTGTTCAAGTGTCCTATTGAATCTCTCAACCATTCCGTCTGACTGAGGATGCAGAGGCGTTGTCATGGTCTTTCGAATTCCAAGTAGATGCCATAATTCTTTAAAAACTCCTGATTCGAAATTTCTCCCTTGATCCGTATGGCTTTCCATAGGGGGTCCATAACGGCAACAGAAGTTGTGAACTAACTCCTTTGCCACAGTGGTAACCTCCTGATTTGGAATTGCATAGACTTCCACCCACTTAGTAAAATAGTCACCTACAACCATGATGTACTGGTTTCCATCATCAGTAACTGGGAATGGTCCAGCAATGTCTATGGCAATTCTCTCAAAAGGCAGACCAACGTTATACTGTCTCATTTTCGCCTCCTTCTAGTTTGTGGGCCCTTGCTTGTAGCACATATTTCACATGTCAAAACCCATTCCTCTATGTCGTGGCGAAGATGAATCCAATAGAATCACTTCCGTATTTTGTCAAGGGTTTTGTTAATGCCAAGATAGCCCCCAGACATTCCATCATGCATCTCCTTCATAACAGACTGCACTCTACTTCGGGCAACTATCAACTGCATGACCACGTCTCATCCGTCTGCAGTTTTCCAAGACCTTTTCAGCAATCTGTTCTCTAAGGTAAGGGATTCCCATTGTGCCCAGTAGCCCTTCGGAACCATGGTAGATAACTTGCCAATCCCAGTGGCGACCTTCCTCTTTTGCTGTCAAGATCGGTCCAATGTCTTCATCAGTCATCTGCTCTTGTTGACAATCTTGTGTTGTCGAGCCATCTGCCAGGAAATCTACAGTAATGGCATGAACATGTTCGCTGGCATTTTGTTCTTCCTTTCTGTGGCAATGTTGGCAGTCTTCTGGGCACGGTCTTCGTGATAAGCCACCCCTGCATATGTTATACCTTGAAGTTGTATGCTTGCAGACATTCGAGCCACCTTGCCTTCTGGATTTTTAAATCTCAAGAGCCATGCAAGTACGGCATGGTCGGTGCGTAGTGAAAACTCCCTTCCACAGAGGTATTTATGGAAGTGCTCCAAAGCTTGGACGAATGCCAGCAACTCTCTCCTTGTAACGCAATAATTTCTCTCTGGTTTAGAAAGTGTTTGCTGTAATATAGCATTCTGCTGTCTTCAGCATTTTGCACTTGAGACAAAACTGCTCCTAGACCAGTACTGCTTGTGTCTGTGTCCATGATGTTCTTCCCTTCGGAAATGGGGAAAGCGAGAATTGGCTGTGAACATAATACAATTTTCAAAGTTCTTAATGCTTGATCAAACTCTCTCGATTACTGGAAGTTTCATTTATTTTCCGTTAGCTCATGTAGTAGTTTAGCAATAGTTGCAAAGCCTTTCACAAAACGTCTGTAATATGAGCATAACCCCAGGAAACTCTGAACTTCATGTTTACTCTTCGGCACTGGCCAGTCTTTTACGGTGTCTACTTTATTATGATTCATGCCAAAACCAGATAGCCCAGATACTGTACTTCCTTCTGGAATAGAGAACACTTCTTTGGGCTCAGCTTTAGTTGGGCACCATGAATTATAGTCAGAACCTTAAGGTTTTCCAAATGGTCTTTGAAAGTTTTCCCGATGACTATGACATCGTCTAAATAAACAAGGCAATTTTTCCATGTCAGTCCTCAGAGTACCAGGTCCATCAATCTTTCGAATGTTGCCAGTGCATTACAGAGTCCAAATGGCATGACGTTAAATTGGAATAAGCCACTTGGGTTGAGAAAGCGGTCTTTTCTTTGTCTTCTTGCTGAAGACCCACTTGCCGATATCCACTCTTTAGGTCCAATGTGGAAAACCACTGTGCTTCGGACAGCGTGTTGTGTGTATCATCAACGCGAGGTAATGGGTAGCAGTCTTTCATTGTATATCATTCAGCCTCCGGTAGTCTACACAGAAACGCAATCCACCATCCTTCTTCACTACCAACTCTACCGGAGAAGACCAAGCACTTGACAAAGGCTCGATTACTCTCTCTGTCAACATGTCCTGTACTAACCAAGATATTTCCACTTGCTTAGCTAATGGAGGCCTTCGAGGAGGTTGGCGTATCAGTGTTGTGTCCCTGGTATTGATTAGATTTTGTACAAGAGAGGTTCTTCCCAATTACTGTTCCCGAACTGCAAAAGAATCTTTGAATTCATGTAAAAACCATCTGAGTTCTTTTACCTCACCACTTGAGAGGTTGTTAGAAGATCTGTTCAATAATTCCTGCAGTCCCTCTGGTAAATTGGAAGTATCCAAAGCACTGGATCTTTGTTGTGTCATTCCGGGTACCCAGACCACAGGAGTCAATTTGCCTTGGAGCGTATTGCGTTGTAAAGTGACAGCTTGATCCAAAATATTCACCACTTTAATAGGTACATTTCCAGTTTCATCAGGTTTTACTAAACTTCTGGCAATTGGTATGCCCGGTGTGCTGACTACATCGGGTTTGAATATAGAGCACTGGTTGCCCCTAGTATAGCAAAATTGAAAGTTAAGGGCATGGAAATGCGTGAAACACTTACAGTCAGAGGGGAAAGGCGATGAGGAGGGAGTCACTGTGAGACGTGAGAAGAGAATTGTTATCAGCGACGCTGTTGTCAACCTATAAATATAATTTCTAATAGTAACAAAAACTCACAACTGTTAAGGTTTGTTTGTAAATGTGTCACCAAGAACATCTATCTGTGAGTGAGTGTGTGTGTGTGTGTGTGTGTGTGTTTGTGTTGTGTGCCTACAGTCACACAGCTGGCTTAAAAAAAAGAATTATACGTTTACTGTTTCCGATGTAAATCAAATACTGTAATAATAATAATATTGTAATTGTATTACTATACAAATCAAGCAAATGATGTGTACTGTTCACACGTATCGGAATTTGTTGCTGTTACATATCAGAATGTTTTATAAACATACAGAGTGTTGTTTGATTCTGTCATTGTGTACTGCTGAGACGTAAAAAACTACAGCCTTTCTGACCATTCTTGTCGCAACGGAATTTGCAAACTGTACACTTCTACTCCTTAATTACACTCGACTATGTCTACAGTCTATAATTACATAAAGGAACGCGTTCTTCGTATTAATTTAATTGCAAGAATCTTTTTAATCCTGGACAACAAAAAACTGTGTATTATTACTTCCCGTGCTTTACTATGAATAACTTTCCTGTCTTTGCTAGTTGTAGGAGAAGTATCCATTTTATCAAATCTCATTACTGTATGATAACACCAATAATTACGATAATACGTAATTATAGAATAAAAACTACCAATAGAAATTAACGAAAAAATTACATAATTAATAAAAATGAGTGACTGTAAAATAACTACATAATTAATAATAAATTGAAATAGTAATAACAAATGCAAGGCTGAGATAGTACATCATACAGTAACTAACAATGTACGGGTAACTAAAACATCACAAGCAAAGTTGGCAACACCTCCACTTGCATACCAGCTGATTCTCTCTTACCCTCCCGCCATTCACATTCAAAGTGGACTCATCCATCCATAAATTGGTTTCTGCGCATATGGCCTTAACTTTTAATTTTACTGTATCTACCTCAGTTCTAAAAATGATGATCTTTTCGGAGTTTAGCGGAACAGTTATGGCCACTTGGTTTATCATGTCCATCGATGTTTCTGATGTAGTCATTGTGGAGAGCATTACCTTTTCTCCTCCGATTCTCAAGATATTGTTTTCAACCATAAATCCGTATGCGTCCGTAATGTCCACACAAAGAATTGTAATGGGACATTTCAGCCCACCTAATATTTTGGGGAAAATATACAAATTTTATTTGAAACTCAAACGAATAAATAATAATTGTAAAATTTTATAACAACGGAATATGAAATTAGTGGAATTGTGTCAAGGTCAATATCCAGACGCATGAGGAACAGTTATTTTTAGATACATGACCTGTAACCATTGAGATAGCGGGTCATACGATATGACGTCAGAGACCCACCCAGCTTCATATTTTCGCTGAAATGTAGGGTCAAATTAATACTCTCGTAAAAACTGAATTAGAAACTCCTAAGAACAAAAGGTTGACATCACGTGATTCCCTCACTACTTCAGAAATTGAGACATTAAATTTCGCCCCAGTCTACAATAACAACTCGTGCGGTATAGCACGCAAAGTTTTGAAACGATATCGCTGGCACCCACAACTAAAAAATGTGATTTTAGAATCAAATTTATAATTTAAATCAGAATATAATTATACAGTGAGTAATTAAATAATAAAGTAACAGTTTCGATAAAAGATGGTGCGAAGAATATGTGCTAAGTGATGGAAGGTACTACGGAATGTTGGACTCTTTCGGACATATAGCCAGATAAGTAACCAGTGGGGTATATCAAATTCAAAGTTATGTCCTTTTAAAGGACTCTATTTACCATCGAATGAAGAAATTGAGATCTCAAAGGGGTATGGGGTGTATGTATGAATGTGTGCATAAATAAAAATGATATAATAAGAAGCGCTGGTTTGTGTTAATTAAATTTTGATAGTAATTGAAAGATGTTATTATTTTATGTGGAGTACAGATAAATTCATATATAAGGAAAATTAACAAGTTTTTGTCTGAATAATTTTCATTTGAATATGTAAAAAATGTTAAGAATTATTTGAGTTGAAAGGGATATAAAAAAATAAGAAATGATCAATAAAATTTAATGCTTAGCAAACTAAGAAATGATCGTTATTATTTAAACAACCTTATTTTGCTTCCACCAAGTTCGCTTATACGAACCCCGGCAAGTATGAAATTTTCGTATAGTTGGTACACAGGCAAGATGGCGCCCGGACAGCGTAGACGCTCAGCAGTGTTTATATAAAAATTTAAATGAAAAAATAAATGGTAAAAGAAAGTAATTGTACAATTGGCGCTCGAACAAGTGGACAGTTTACATAATTAAATTTATGTAAATTTAGGCCTACTTATGGGAACAGAATGGTTGTTTAAGGTAACAGAATAAAATACAGATAAATGTACGAATGATATGGTAATAGTAATGTAAAGTGCTGAAGAGGTTATTATTTGTTCATGTTTATATAATAAGTAATGATTAAATATTAATTGATTAAAATGGCAGATAACGAAAATAGTCTTACCTAGTTAATGATAATGAGTAATGTAGAATCAGAGTCTACCCCAACGACAACTAGAGTAAAAGAGTTGTCGATGGATGATATGTTTAACCTAATGAGAATAATGTCTGAAAATATAAATAGTAATCTAAATGATAAATTAAAAGAGCAAAATAATGAAATAAATAGTAATCTAAATGGAAAGTTGAAAGAGCAAAATAGTAATTTTAATGCTAAATTTGATGAAGTAAACACTAAAATGAATGATAAATTAAATGAACAAAATAATGAGATAAAGTTGATGAGAGATGAGATAAAACAGCAAAATTTTAATTTTAATAAGCAAATGAATGAAATTAATACACGTTGTGATAATATTAAAGAACAGATATTAGAATCAGTAAACCATAAGTTCGATGAACAAATTAGTGAAATCACAGAAAGTCTAGAGAATAAAATAAGCAATGTAAACGAACAAATGACAGATCAAATTAAAATTCAAGATAAAGAACAGGGTGTAGAGATAGAAAGTAAGTGTATTAATAAGGTTAATGAAAATAATGGTGACAAAAAATAAAATAGTGGAGGTAGAAAATGTATGTAAACAGTCCATACAAGAGAGTGTGGGGGTTATGAATAAACATAACCTTCAATATGAAAATAAATATGATAACAAATTGAGAGTAATTGAACAAGATATAGTAGAAATTAAAGATGAATTACATGTGGCAGTGAGCCAAAATTTAAACAACGTTGCGGAGCGAATAGTATATACTCACAAAGCAAAAGATGATATTGAACTCGAACAATTTTGTTGTGACAACCGGAGAGTACACCCGATGCAGTTCCTGAGTAGGGTAAGGGAATTTAACCGGTTTAATAGCAGTAGTTGGGAGGTGAAATTATTAAAGATTTTAAAATGTTTTAAGGGCAGTTCTGAAATATGGGCTGAAGTACATAGAACTGAGTGGGGTAGTTATGAGAATTTCGAGGCAGCGTTCCGAAATAAATATTGGTCTGAAGAGGACCAGGAGATATTATGTAGTAGAATCATGGGAACAGGGAACTTTGGGGGACACAATAACAACATAACAATGTACGTAATGAGGATATTTAACGAGGCGAAATACGTAGAACCGCCATTGCCATTTCGATCGTTTGTTAGACATATTAGTAAACACCTGCCCAGGGAGGTACAAATTACATTAATGACGAGAGAGGTAGCGGATATAAATGAGTTGAAAATATATTAGACGTATTTCAGAACATTAGGGACCGTGAAATAGGTAGGTGCCCTAACCAATCAGGTACGTATAATAGCAGTCATGATACCCCACAAAGAGGGTCACCACAGGGACATGCATATGGTAAACAAGAAAATCATAGTCGAGACGGGGGGGTGGAAATGTACGGAATGCTTGGGAGAGAATTACGCCGTTAGGAATTTTTGTTTCAGATGCAAGAAACCGAGGCCAAATCAGCGGAGCGGAAATACATCATCGCAGAACAATACACAACAGCGGGCAGGAGATGACTGCGGGAGAGTATCAAGGAGCAATGGAAATAATAAACAGAATGAGAGGGGGTACAGGCAGAGCAGTACCACCGCCAGAACGGAAAACAGGCCGACAATGGAAGCTAGGACCCCACCATTGTCAACAGGGTCCAGGTAGCAGACGAATATCATAATAATGTAATACAAATGGATATGATGAAGGAGTTGTTGGAGGAAGATGACACGGGAATTATAGAACCAAAAACCGGATTGACGGAGGTAAGCGTCACCATAGAAGGTAAGTCTTTTAAAACATTAATAGATACAGGAAGTGAGATATCAGTAGTTTCAGAAAATGTAATGGAGAATTAAAAGAAATAAATAAAAATATTCCATCGTTACCAGTTGCGGGCGTAACAGTAGTGGGGGTAACCGGAGTACGGAGCAAAAGGGTTACTAAACAAGTACAATTGAATATATTCATTAATGAAACTGAGTTTGAAAATATCTTTCTAGTAGTTAAGGGACTAAGTTTAGATG
The DNA here is from genome assembly GCA_034769895.1 of Magicicada septendecula. Classification (NCBI taxonomy): domain Eukaryota; kingdom Metazoa; phylum Arthropoda; class Insecta; order Hemiptera; family Cicadidae; genus Magicicada; species Magicicada septendecula. The sequence continues at coordinate 134,900,574 of CM068373.1, read as the reverse complement.
TAATCTTAGGAAATGATTTTTTGGAGAGAAATAAAGCAGTAATAGATTTTAATAAACGAATAGTAGAATTTAATAGTGGGAGTAAACCAGTCGCTGTTAATTTTAAGCGGGTGTTAGATGAGATTAGAGTTATGGGAGTACAAATGATTCAGAAGCGGGTAGGCGATGGAGACATAGAAACAAGAGTGAATATATATCGAGAGAGAGTGAGATTGTGGAGAATGAAGAGGGAGAGATGCAGATGAGTGATGAGAGAGTATGGGAAAATAGGGCGGATAAATTTTTTAATGAGGGTGGAGTTGTAGGGAGTCCCCAATGACAGGAGTTGTGGAACGTTTTAGAGAGGTGTTTGCGGAGTTGCCTGGAAAAGCCAGGAACTATGTATGCGAGTTGAAGGTTCGGGAACACTCACCCTACATGCAGAGGAGTTATCCAGTGCCGTTTTCAAAGAGGAGAGCAGTGCAAGAGGAGTTGGATAGGATGATGGAGGGAGACATTATTGAGAGATCGATATCGCCTTACTCGAATCCATTGGTAGTGGTAATAAAGAAGGATGGAAGGGTAAGATTATGTTTAGATGCTAGGAAAATAAATCAGATTATAATACCTGACCGGGAGTCACCGGAACCCATAAATGAGATTTTTCAGAAGTTCAGCGGAGTCAAGTACATGACATCTTTAGATTTGACAGCAGGATACTGGCAAGTTCCGCTAGCAGCAGAGAGTTGAAGGTATACTGCATTTCTCTTCAATGGTAAGAATTATCAGTTCAAGCATTTGCCATTTGGACTTAACACTAGTGTAGCAAGTTTCATAAAATATTTAGATATGATATTGCAACCTAAGGACTTAATTTTTTAACCGTATACGTTGATGACATATTAATAGCATCAAGAACATTTTCGGAGCATTTAGATCATCTTGAATATGTGTTAGATAAATTACAGACTGGGGGTCTAACAGTTAATTGGGAGAAGTCGAAGTTTCTGCAAACTGAAATACACTTTTTAGGTTTTATTAAATTCGGTTTTAACTTCGTCTTTATTTTTCGCTAATTCAGCTTTAACTTCCTCCCTATTTTTTTTTAATTCTTCATTATTCTTTTGCATCTGTTCCTGGAGACTTCTAAACATAGCCTCAATATCAACTCCTTTCTGCGTTGTAGCCATTTCGTTGTATTAGAATTAAATTTAAATTCTTTTCTTTTATATATTAATTATTATTGGTAAACCGTGACTCTATTGGTTTATTATTTAATATTATTTATTTACGTTTACTATTATTATAAATTATCTCATACCAAAAATTTCTCTCCTCTTTCAGTTTTGTTCAGCACCAGTTGTAAAATACACAACAATATTATAATTACAATACAATAATATGAATAACAATAATAATATTATACTTATTAATTATGCACTTATGCGATAATTAACATATAACGAGCCACACGTTGGGCACGCCAATTTATTATGCAAAGTTACAATTATTATACACAAATACATTACCATGTACTCAACGCAACTATAAAGTGTATCACACCGGCCAGGTCGCAGGATTTTTTTTTATTCTCGTTGCGTCAAGTATATGTAGTTGCGCAATAAAAAAATAATTTTCAAAGAGGAGTGAGATGTTGATGACATGTAATAATTAATTAAAACAGTTTCAAAATAATCATTCTATGATTTATTAATATTAATCTAAATATGCAAATATCAAAATTTCAAATTATAAAAATTATAAAAAATATTCTCTTTTATAAGTTCACAAAAATACAATATAACCTTCTAAGCATATCAAAATAAACAACCATATAATCTTACTAGCTTAACAGACATGTTAAACAAATTATCTATACACTTTTTATTTCAGTGTGTCTGACTTTGACTCATATTTTAAATAATTTTAGCAACTCATTTACAAACAGAAATAATATTAATCTCACGAATAAAACTAATTGTTGCTATAAAAAAAATGCATTACTTCCAACCTATTTACTGACACACCCAAATTTCAACATACAACAGAAGAGTAGTATTTTTAAATTTTCTTGTTAAATTAAATTATTTTCTTTAACTACCATTTAAATTTATGTACAGTGATTATATATAAAACTTTAAGTCTTTACTGTTCATATATAAGTTTCTTTTTAAAGAGTTCTTTTCACAAACAAAAAATATAATTGTTTATTCATCACCTGCGTACTGCCGACGTTACCATTGCAGGAGTGTGTGTGTGTGTGTGTGTGTGTGTCCTGAACCCTGAGAATTTGATGAAGATGATTATGCTGATGCTGTGTTCTCTGTCTCTACGGTTTGTTGTTTGTGATGGTTCAGAGTTCCTCCATAAGTCTTGTTGTGTGTGGTAACTTTGTTCGATCGGTCGTCAGACCAGCAAAGTGAAGTTGTGTGAAGATATCTTGAGTCTCTCTCTCTCTCTCTCTCTCTCTCTCTCTCTCTCTCTCTGAGATCGCCCCAAAATTGCCGGTGGTATTTATACTGGATAGCAATCTGACAAGTCCAGGACTGTTTTCGACCTGTTAGATATTGTCATTTCGTGCAAAGCGTCCTTTTAATTACAAAACACTTTTTGGTTCATTTTCACGATTTTGTAAACATACTAGTAGCACGAGCGATATCATTATTTGTGTAATTTTTTCTGGTCTCTCACATATAACACACTTATTAATTACTATTTTATTACACTAGTAATTAACATTAAATTACCTACCGTCTTTATTGTTGCAAATTTCTGCAATACTTTTACATCACTATATTCGTTAAACATTCCTAATGTAATGGTGTTTTTATACTTGAGGTAAGTCTTTGTTCACAGGTTTAAAATGTATAAATTAGTTCATTTTTTCTGGTTAAAACCTGATTACAGCCAAACCAACAATACATACGCATCACCCCATCATAGCCTGTCATAGCTTGCATTCACACACACACATACACACACACACACAAACAAAAGCGCTGTATTCACTCGGGGCAGGTGTACGCTTTCTCACAATTCTTAGCCTGCATAATATTGTTAAAAACTGTTCATCATATATTTTCTATGATAAATATATTTAGAAACATACTGCCCTGGGCAAATATGCATCTATATGTATTGTTGCATATATTTCCCAGGTGGATTTATATAAAATTTGAATGTTGTTCATATTCATAAATTAGAATATGAATGTTTTTATTCATAAATTTGAATAAAAATAGGGTACATATATAAATATGTACCCTATAATTACAATTACATCTTATTATCTATATTACAATTGGTTTTTAAAAACTCCTTATAAAAGTAAATATTTTTTAGCGATATGTAAAAAACAAACCCTTTGTGGTGGGCGATAAAATTCCTTCCCCCTATACAAACAGTTACATCCTGTTTTCTATTGTTGTACGTCGAGACACACACTTGCTGTTGTACTTATTAAAATTGTTAGTCTTCAAAGGATTAAAGGGAGAACATCCAATTGAATTCTTACTGAACTGTGGACAAGAAATGGAGTTAATAGGTAATGCTTTAACTGATAAAGAGAAACTTGATTTTGTTATAAACATTTCCAAGATTCTGATGCACGATGGGATACTATTGTTCGAGATAATTTTACTACTTATGAACAATTTGAAAACTCATTTGAAGGTCGCTATTGGAATATTCACACACAAAGAGAAATACGAGACCAATTGGAATATGGTAAGTATCAACATAATGGTAGACTTACCTTAGAGGGGTACGACATAAATCTAGTGGAGGGGAGTAAACATTTAAGACCCATATTTACACAACACGAATTGGTACTTAAATTAGCACATCACTTTCACAGAGATATTAGATTAGCTATTTACACACAAGGAATTAAAACTATTGAAGAGTTGTTAATTTTACTTGCTCGATCCGAACACATGTTTCACACCGAGTACAGAAATAAACTAATTTTATACAGATAGAAGAGATTTGTTGTGAAGAGAAAAACACCACTGACCCTCTGAATGCAGGTAAGGAGGTAGAGCACCGCAAACGATGCAAAATAAGGGAATGAAGTAGGTAGCGACACAACAGTACACAGAGAGTACAATAATCATTGTTATGCACAAGAACAAGTGTAATGCCAGTGAGTCTATTATGACGAGAGCCGATCCACAGGGAGAAGGAAATATAAGCCGATATAAGTACAACAGCAAGTGCGTGTCTCGACGTACAACAATAGAAAACAGGATGTAACTGTTTGTATAGGGGGAAGGAATTTTATCGCCCACCACAAAGGGTTTGTTTTTTACATATCGCTAAAAAATATTTACTTTTATAAGAAGTTTTTAAAAACCAATTGTAATGTAGATAATAAGATATAATTGTAATTATAGGGTACATATTTATATATGTACCCTATTTTTATTCAAATTTATGAATAAAAACATTCATATTCTAATTTATGAATATGAACAACATTCAAATTTTATATAAATCCACCTGGGAAATATATGCAACAATACATATAGATGCATATTTGCCCAGGGCAGTATGTTTCTAAATATATTTATCATAGAAAATATATGATGAACAGTTTTTAACAATATTATGCAGGCTAAGAATTGTCAGAAAGCGTACACCTGCCCCGAGTGAATACAGCGCTTGTGTGTGTGTGTGTGTGTGTGTGTGTGTGTGTGTGTGAACGCAAGCTACGAGAGGCTATGATGGGGTGGTGCGTATGAATTGTTGGTTTGGCTGTATTCAGGTTTTAACCAGAAAAAATGAACTAATTTATACATTTTAAACCTGTGAACAAAGACTTACCCCAAGTATAAAAACACCATTACATTAAGGAATTTTTAACGAATATAGTGATATAAAAGTATTGCAGAATTTTGCAATAATAAAGACGGTAGGTAATTTAATGTTAATTACTTGTGTAATTAAATAGTAATTAATAAGTGTGTTATATGTGAGTGACCAGAAAAAATTACACAAACAATGATATCGCTCGTGCTACGAGTATGTTTACAAAATCGCGAAAATGAACCAAAAAGTGTTTTGTAATTAAAAGGACGCTTTGCATGAAATGACAATATCTAACAGGTCAAAAACAGTCCTGGACTTGTCAGATTGCCATCCAGTATAAATACCACTGGCAATTTTGGGGCGATCTCAGAGCGAGAGAGGGAGACTCAAGATATCTTCACACAACGTCACGTTGCTGGTCTGACGACCGATCGAACATCGTTACCACACACACCAAGACTTATGGAGGAACTCTGAACCATCACAAACAACAAACCGTAGAGACAGAGAACACAGCATCAGCATAATCATCTTCATCAAATTCTCAGGATTCAGGACACACACACACACTCACTCATGCAATGGTAACGTCGGCAGTACGCAGGTGATGAATAAACAATTATATTTTTTGTTTGTGAAAAGAACTCTTTAAAAAGAAACTTATATATGAACAGTAAAGACTTAAAGTTTTATATATAAGCACTGTACATAAATTTAAATGGTAGTTAAAGAAAATAATTTAATTTAACAAGAAAATTTAAAAATTCTAATCTTCTGTTGTATGTTGAAATTTGGGTGTGTCAGTAAATAGGTTGGAAGTAATGTATTTTTTTTATATTTTTTATAGCAACAATTAGTTTTATTCTTGAGATTAATAATATTTTTGTTTGTAAATGAGTTGCTATAATTATTTAAAATATGAGTCAAAGTCATGTGCTGAGTCAAAAGATTCAGCGCGAAGTCAGTAATTTTATCGGCAGTTTTGACGTTATTGGCAGTACGAAATTTAAAGTAATAATGAGTGCTGCTCTCTACCCGCGGATAGGAGAGGCTACCGTTTATAATTTTTCACTGTTTGATCGGTGTTGCCATCTGCTGAGTTTTTGCAGCAGTTTTAAACAGTGCTGCGTCCTGGTGAGAGTTTCCTTACAAACGGACAACGAACGGAAATTTCTGTTAAGGCCTTGTCTCAACATGGAAGCCTAACTCAGGGCCTCGTGGAAAATCTCTTCGGTGGAGAGAAGTGTGAAAATCTACCATCTACTTCTTATAACTATGAGATAAGTTTCTTAAACGACTGCGGTGAGTTTTGATTTCATTATATTAATTATATACTAAATTTTTAAAGGAGAAAACGTTTTTTTTAGTAAGCTTGAGTAAGCCCCCACTTGTCGGAGCATGCATTGTGAGATACGTAACTGTTCGTAAAGTTTTTATAAACCAATAAAACTTGATTATTGGAGTGTCAGAATCTCGGCTTTAATACCTAAAGTACAATAACCACCATATAATTAACTTTGAACTTTCATTAACGCGGATGTAATGAGATTGTGTTGAGCACTTAACCTATTTCACAATGTGTCATCATTAAGTGGTATAAAGTTTTGCTACAATGACAGTAAAACTTTATACATATATAATTGGGAACTTACTCAGGCACGTTTTAAACGTAAATCATGTCTCATTCAAAGTAATAGTATTCTCAGATTCTATGGAGTAAAAAACTATGTGTTTTAAATAAATTCTGTACCACGTGGTAACCTCAATTTCACTCAAAGTAATAAGTTCATAAGATGTTACAGAGCCAAGATAAATTATTCTATTGCAAAAGCAACTCACATTCAGTGAGGTTCAAGTTATAAAGCGTTATAAAGAATCATTGTTAGAGAACTTTTAAGTAAGGCATGTTGGCCAAAATAATGTTACCAAGTTTTATTATGTACAACATAACTAGGTGGTGTTTTTATTTATGATTTTGGAGGGTGTCCAAACAGTGGGGGCATTTGTGTGTGGTCTCTCACTAAAAATGTAATGTGTGAACAGGGTTCACTGAACAGAGACAAGTCCTGCTACACGACTGAAAGAATGACATCTTAAAAGCTCCACACTCGACACCGAAGAGAATAAGACCACAACAACATGCCAATCATAAGATCGCCACGTTACAAATAAGAGATCATCCTTCTGGCCACATAAGCAGGTGAAAAATAACCATTTATAATTCACACGTAGAATCAACATGGCACCAGATATACATAATCATCAGTTTTTACCGTTCAAGTATACATTCATTTGGATCCCCAATTGATGGGACAGTTTAGTGTGAACACTAAGAATTAATTGTAAAATTTCTATATATGTATAGTAAATTGTCAGTTCAGAGACTGACATGTCTACAACACAGCATCCAACTTAGATTTCCACTCATTTCTTTATAGAGCTTTCGCTACAGATTTAAAGTCAGTTTTGTTATTAGTAATTTTCTCAAGTTTAATGTACTAGGCATAAAAACATATATTTTCTCTTATTTTTAAAATCAGGTTATGTCATTTGTATAAAAAGATTACTGGAGAGGTAGGTGAATTTTTAATTAGTTTCAACCAAGCTGTGCATGTCGAAACACTTTTCAACTTGTTTGTCGAAACAAGGTTGTTGAGACAAATTTGTTGAGACTGGTTATAAGTTGAAGAAACATGTCCGTCTCTGACACACAAATGTATTTTTTTATATAAGGTGCTAATATTGTGCAATTTTTCTCTTTCATTAATTGGCCCTATTTTAGTCTATATAAATTCTTTATATTAATCATGGTAACTGGGGGGCGTTAATTATTTTAAACAATTTTTATTTCTCACCTTAATTAAGTATTTTAGCACTTAGCCACTTAGGCACTTGGTTTTAAATTTTTATTAGGTCCTGGGGACATTTGTATGCAATACTTTATGATACACATGACGTGCAATTAACCCACACCATGGGGGTACATTTATAGAAATAAATCTTTAATCCTAATTGGGATTCCTATAAAGAAGAAGTTTAGAATTTATATACACCAGAAGGGTAATATAAAAAAGGGCGTGGCAAGAGACCTTTATGTATTTGTATACTATTGTATATGTAATTTGTCTTGTGGAACATGTTATGTCTGTATATTTCTGTGTACATTTTGGGGGATATATATATATATATATATAAATATTATGCATTGCTGTACTTTTGGTGGGATATAGGGATTTATTATTAGAATTTATATACACCAGTAGACGAGTATTCTATCTCAATAATCGTGGCTGATCATTTCTTTAAATTAATTATTTTATTTAACACGTATAGGAAGTGTCACCTTTAAAGTTCATTTAATTGGATGAGTAATTATTTAATTATTAATAGTAACTGGGAATGAAATCATTTATCTTCATTAATTTATATACTGCATTTTTAAAAGGAACACATGATATAAATTTTATATTTTAATAAATAGTTTAATGGGAGTTTTATTTTGAGGTTAATGATTATTTTAAATTTTCAATTCATTGATGGTGACATAGCAATTATTTTCGTGGATTCAGTTTATATTTTTCAGGTGGCCTTGTTGAGAGGGTATACTTCTTTATTTAACCATTTAAAGGGGAATTCTAAATCACTGTTGTTTTTCTGTTATTTTTATTATATGAGATAGAATAATAAAATGGGATTAACCTAAGAAATGGTTGAAATAAATTTTCGTGTTCGGTATTTTTGTTTTTCGAGTTGTGTGTGTGTCGCGTTCCTTTTGTCTGGTGTAATCGAGTGTGAGCTGTTCAGTTAGTGGGCTAGTTCTCGCATCGTTAGGTGAACCCGCAGTCTACTCTTTGGAAGAACAGTACTTGGGTTTTTCAGATTCTGGTTAGTTAGAATAAGTTTTAAAGTTTTTGTTAAGTGTGCCGACCGCGAAGTGAGGATGACTTCGATAAATCCTGAGTTGTTTTTAAGGGAGGAAATTGAGTTCGAGCTCCGGGCCCGGGGTAAAGAAACCCGAGGCAATGTCCAAACCTTACGGCGGCTGCTCCGTGAAGCGCTGACCGCGGGTGATGCGCTCTCCAGGGTCACTATCACTGACCCCGAGAGTGAGTGGGAACGGTGTACGGAAAAGTGGGGTGAGCTGCAGGAGTTGGCTCAATCCGTCGAAAGTTTGGAGGAGGGACCGGGATGCTCTCTCGTTGTCCGGCGGATCCGGCAACGTATGCAGCACTTGATTCATCGGCTGCAGAATTTACTGGCACAAGTCAGTGAACCGCCATATATAATACCGCCACCATATAATATAACAGAGATTATACAGGAGATTACCTCGACCCTCCAAGGGTCACCACCGGTAAGAGCATCCACCCCAATTCCGGTTGTTGAGGAGTCCGTGATCTCAGCGGTGAACACTTCTTCATACAGAGAAGTAGAGCCTGTACTGACTGGTTCGGGGGTGGCAACGTACAACCACCTGCCCAACCCACTTGCCAATATTATTCAACAACTGCCAGTCGTGGACGGACTGGAAGCAGATAAACTACTACCTTTTTTCAAGATAGTCTTTGAATTGAAGGACTATCCGGGTATGCTGGAGCGAACGGTGCTCGAACTCATCTTCCCCTACTGTCACGGTACCATGGCTGACAGGGTGGCGGAGGTAATGCGACGCAAGGAAGGTGTGGATGAGTTCCACCGGGTGGTGCTGAGGGCGTTCGTACCCAGTAGACTGATGGAGCAATTGCGCCATCGGCATTTTTATAAAGTACAGGCACGGGGCGAAACATTGGCCCAGTACGTGCTGCGAATGCGCCAGGTAGCGCGTATTCTGGGAATGGGCATGTCGGAGGAAGAGGTAGTCCAACACATCCTCGACGGCGTCTCTGCCGACGACCGTCTGCGACTAGTTTTTGCACAGCGGCCGCAGTGGTTTACCGACCTGGAGCGACTCTGCGTTATGACGGAGACAATGCAGATGACCGACCAGGCGAGCGGAAACAGTAGACGAGCCGAACCAAGACCTCAGACATCGGAAGGGGCCAGAGAGTCTACCTTCCCCCGACAGGCCCAGCCAGCTCGAAATCGTCAGCAAACAAATTCAAAATCTGTGATTTGTTATAATTGTAACCACCCGGGACACGTGGCGAGAAATTGTATGCGAGGGCGCGCGCGACCAGCACCACCTATGTCTAGACCAGCGCCAAAAAACTAAGTAGACAGGGGAAGATATTTCGGAGGATGTCTTCCCCCCGCTTCAATTCTGTTCAACTTCCGTCGACCTCCAGGCAGCCGTTAAAAGCCCAATCTTCAAATATCAAGGTCCAGTCCGCTACCTCGCAACAACTTTCTGTATGCCCCTTTCTGTCGCTCGAGGTAAAGGGGGGTCAGCTCAGAGCCTTAGTTGACTCCGGTTCAGCCCGATCCATCATTTCATCTCGGGTACATGCGGACCTTGAACGACAGGGTTTAATTAAAAGGTCAGAATAGTCATCTGCTATATGCTGGACAGCATCCCGTGAAATCTTGCCTATCTCCCGGGTTACTTCCTTTAAGATCAAAATTGATGGGTTTTCTTGGGTGTGGTCTTTTCTGGTTTCTCCTGCTCTGGGAGTGGATTGCATCATTGGTGCCGATTTTATCGCAAAAAGTGGTCTCGTGCTGGACATCCAAGCGCACCAATGTTTTTTTAAATTTAATCGGGAGGTTTTAATTCCGTTCCTTGGGTACCAGGGCGCTAAGTCGGGTATCCAAGAAGTAGCTTGTCCCGATTCTGCACGAGACCATCTCACTCCATCCCAGCAGAAGGCCTTAGATCATTTGTGTGAGGAATTTCCCGAGGTGTTAACTCCTACTTTGGGACTCACACACCTGCTGGAATATAAAATCAGTCTTACAGATACGAAAATAGTGAGGTCACACCCTTACAAGTTTGCCCCTCCTAAGATGACCATTCTGCGAGAGAAGGTTCAAGAATTATTGGACCAAGGGGTGATTGAACCTTCTCATTCCAGCTATGCCAGTCCAGCATTTTTAGTGCCAAAGCCTGGTGGCAAACAAAGAATGGTTATAGATTACAGGAAGTTGAACGCCAATATCGAGGTGGATTCTGTTCCCCTCCTGGATTTACATTCGGCCTTTGATTGGTTCAGTGGGGCCAGATTTTATACCATTATCGATCTGAATGCGGCCTATCATCAGATACCTCTTGCCAAAGAAAGTAAACCATACACAGCTTTTTGTGTACCCTGGAATTTGTACCAGTACACAAGGGTTCCCATGGGTTTGGCTGTGGGGGCCCAGACACTTACTCGCCTTCTTGACACTGTCTTTCACGACGTCAAATTCTGTTTCGTCTATAATTATCTTGACGATCTGTTGGTGTATAGTGAGACTTTCGAAGATCATCTGCGGCATTTAAGAGAGGTGTTGGGTCGTTTAAGAGAGGCTGGCCTCACTGTCAATCCCGAAAAGGTTCGTTTCGCCCAAGAGAGTATTTCTTTCTTGGGCCATTTAATTTCATACAAGGGCGTGACGGTAGACCCAGAGAGGACACAAGGCATCCGTGACTTTCCTCCGCCAAGGGATGCGAAAGGCATAGCGAGATTCGTCGGTATGATAAATTTTTATCGGCGTTTCATACCAAATATTGCTGAAATTGCCGCTCCCTTGAATGAACTGAGGAAGAAGGGGGCAAAGTTTGCATGGGGGGAAAACCAACAGAAGGCTTTTGATACCTTGAAGGAAGCCATCATTTCCCCACCGGTGTTGCGGATGCCCGACTTTTCAAAGCCGTTCATTTTGCAGACGGACGCGAGTTCGGTTGCGCTCGGAGCGGTCCTTTCCCAGGTTATTGACGACGCTAGGGAGCCTGTGGCTTTTATCTCACGCACGTTGACCCAGCAAGAACGTAAATCATCCGTTTATGAGCTAGAGTGTTTAGCTGTTGTATACGCTCTAGATAAGTTCAGGCGTTTCCTGGAACATGCTGAGTTCCTGCTCGAGACCGACAATCAGGCTCTCTCATGGCTTCTAGCTCATCCCCGGCAACTGGGTAAAATTGGTAGATGGGTGGTGAAAATCTCATCCTTTAAGTTCACCGTGCAACACATCAGGGGATCCCAGAATGTGTTTGCAGATGCCTTATCCCGTATGTTTTCCCAACCCAGTGATGCCCAAGCTGAGCAACCCTGTTCCGTTCTTCTCGATTTTCCATTAGCCTTCACTGATGTGTTACCCCAACAGTTAAACGACGAAGTGCTGGTGGGTCAAGTCATCCAAAATATTAAGCAGGGTAACGTACAGGCCCCTTATTTCTTGTCCAAGGGAGTCCTTTGTTGTCGAGAAAGAAAAGGACGAGCACCTAAAATCGTGCTGCCTAGCAAATTAGTGCGCATGGTCTTCAGTTATTACCATGATTCCCCAATCGGAGGCCACAAGGGAATTTCGAAGACCATTTCCAGTATTAGGAAACATTTTATCTGGAAGGGCATGGATAGAGACATCGCGACGAGAGTAAAAAACTGTCATCTGTGTGGCTTGAGCAAGCCTGCCCAGAACACCAAACTAGGGTTGTTATCTTCTGAGGTGGCGAGCAGACCAATGGAAAAGTTATTTATTGACTACGTGGGGCCGTTCCCCCGTAGCAAGTCAGGTAATGCTTACCTGCTTGTTTGTGTAGATGCTTTTTCAAAGTTTGCCTGGCTACTGCCCTTACGGCAGGCAACCGCTCGTTTGACCATCAACGCTTTACAGAACCACGTTTTTCAGCATTTCGGTCTTCCGACCATCATTGTCTCGGACAATGGCCCACAATTTATTTCAAACGAATTCAGGCGTATGTGTTTCGCCAGTGGCATCAAACACGTAACCACTTCCCCTTATTACCCACAACCGTCCCATGCGGAGAGATTCAATCGGAATCTCCGGTCCGCCTTGATTGCTTATCACGCTGAGCAACAAACAACCTGGGATCAGAATCTGAAGTGGTTACAGTTAGCATTCAACACGGCCAGACACGACAGTCATCAGGCCGTGCCCTTTGAAATTTTGTTTGGATTCTCGCCCGCATTCCCGTTGACCAACCTATGGGATATTGAAGATCTTCTGCCGCGGGAGCCCAATAATAAAACTGCGGAGAGATGGAAAATGGCTCGGAAGAATTTGCTGCGAGCGCACGAGCGGGTCCGTCGGCGTTATAATCAGGGGCGTATTCCAAACCCCTTCCGGATTGGTGACTGGGTCTATTGCCAAAGCCACCCACTCAGCTCTGCCGCCGACAAACGTGCTGCGAAGCTATGCTACCGTTGGTCGGGGCCATACCGAATCATAGGATTTACGTCACCGGTGACGGCCCGGCTGGGCGTACCGGGAGACAAACAAAAGTTGTTGACAAGCCACATTTCCAAACTTAAACGTTGTCGGGGGCTATCCAAAACGTTCGAAGGGGGATAGTCCCCGTAAAGATAGGACGGAGGTCCATGTTAAATGTGGAAGTCGTGTTCAGGCGAATGGGGCGAGCCTCAGGAGATCGGAAGATCCATACGTATGAATCTTTCTTTTGTCTTTTCCTGTCTCTCTCTCTCTCTCTTGTGCTGTATGCGGACTCTGATCAGGTCAGCATGCAGCACCCGCACACTTACATAATACATATCTTCTTTCGTCTCTTTTATTTTCCTTTTTGATTTCTGTTCTCCTGAGAGCAAGCTCAGCTGAGCCAACCCAACCACGACGTCCACCGGTATCTTTTGGGGAGAGGTACACTGCAGGGTACCCTCCTGGCCTTTAACGTTGGGGCAACTATGTTGCCCTTTTGGGGTGAGGGTGTGCTGAGTCAAAAGATTCAGCGCGAAGTCAGTAATTTTATCGGCAGTTTTGACGTTATTGGCAGTACGAAATTTAAAGTAATAATGAGTGCTGCTCTCTACCCGCGGATAGGAGAGGCTACCGTTTATGATTTTTCACTGTTTGATCGGTGTTGCCATCTGCTGAGTTTTTGCAGCAGTTTTGAACAGTGCTGCGTCCTGGTGAGAGTTTCCTTACAAACGGACAACGAACGGAAATTTCTGTTAAGGCCTTGTCTCAACATGGAAGCCTAACTCAGGGCCTCGTGGAAAATCTCTTCGGTGGAGAGAAGTGTGAAAATCTACCATCTACTTCTTATAACTATGAGATAAGTTTCTTAAACGACTGCGGTGAGTTTTGATTTCATTATATTAATTATATACTAAATTTTTAAAGGAGAAAACGTTTTTTTTAGTAAGCTTGAGTAAGCCCCCACTTGTCGGAGCATGCATTGTGAGATACGTAACTGTTCGTAAAGTTTTTATAAACCAATAAAACTTGATTATTGGAGTGTCAGAATCTCGGCTTTAATACCTAAAGTACAATAACCACCATATAATTAACTTTGAACTTTCATTAACGCGGATGTAATGAGATTGTGTTGAGCACTTAACCTATTTCACAATGTGTCGTCATTAAGTGGTATAAAGTTTTGCTACAATGACAGTAAAACTTTATACATATATAATTGGGAACTTACTCAGGCACGTTTTAAACATAAATCATGTCTCATTCAAAGTAATAGTATTCTCAGATTCTATGGAGTAAAAAACTATGTGTTTTAAATAAATTCTGTACCACGTGGTAACCTCAATTTCACTCAAAGTAATAAGTTCATAAGATGTTACAGAGCCAAGATAAATTATTCTATTGCAAAAGCAACTCACATTCAGTGAGGTTCAAGTTATAAAGCGTTATAAAAAATCATTGTTAGAGAACTTTTTAAGTAAGGCATGTTGGCCAAAATAATGTTACCAAGTTTTATTATGTACAACATAACTAGGTGGTGTTTTTATTTATGATTTTGGAGGGTGTCCAAACAGTGGGGGCATTTGTGTGTGGTCTCTCACTAAAAATGTAATGTGTGAACACGGTTCACCGAACAGAGACAAGTCCTGCTACACGACTGAAAGAATGACATCTTAAAAGCTCCACACTCGACACCGAAGAGAATAAGACCACAACAACATGCCAATCATAAGATCGCCACGTTACAAATAAGAGATCATCCTTCTGGCCACATAAGCAGGTGAAAAATAACCATTTATAATTCACACGTAGAATCAACATGGCACCAGATATACATAATCATCAGTTTTTACCGTTCAAGTATACATTCATTTGGATCCCCAATTGATGGGACAGTTTAGTGTGAACACTAAGAATTAATTGTAAAATTTCTATATATGTATAGTAAATTGTCAGTTCAGAGACTGACATGTCTACAACACAGCATCCAACTTAGATTTCCACTCATTTCTTTATAGAGCTTTCGCTACAGATTTAAAGTCAGTTTTGTTATTAGTAATTTTCTCAAGTTTAATGTACTAGGCATAAAAACATATATTTTCTCTTATTTTTAAAATCAGGTTATGTCATTTGTATAAAAAGATTACTGGGGAGGTAGGTGAATTTTTAATTAGTTTCAACCAAGCTGTGCATGTCGAAACACTTTTCAACTTGTTTGTCGAAACAAGGTTGTTGAGACAAATTTGTTGAGACTGGTTATAAGTTGAAGAAACATGTCCGTCTCTGACACACAAATGTATTTTTTTATATAAGGTGCTAATATTGTGCAATTTTTCTCTTTCATTAATTGGCCCTATTTTAGTCTATATAAATTCTTTATATTAATCATGGTAACTGGGGGGCGTTAATTATTTTAAACAATTTTTATTTCTCACCTTAATTAAGTATTTTAGCACTTAGCCACTTAGGCACTTGGTTTTAAATTTTTATTAGGTCCTGGGGACATTTGTATGCAATACTTTATGATACACATGACGTGCAATTAACCCACACCATGGGGGTACATTTATAGAAATAAATCTTTAATCCTAATTGGGATTCCTATAAAGAAGAAGTGTAGAATTTATATACACCAGAAGGGTAATATAAAAAAGGGCGTGGCAAGAGACCTTTATGTATTTGTATACTATTGTATATGTAATTTGTCTTGTGGAACATGTTATGTCTGTATATTTCTGTGTACATTTTGGGGGATATATATATATATATAAATATTATGCATTGCTGTACTTTTGGTGGGATATAGGGATTTATTATTAGAATTTATATACACCAGTAGACGAGTATTCTATCTCAATAATAGTGGCTGATCATTTCTTTAAATTAATTATTTTATTTAACACGTATAGGAAGTGTCACCTTTAAAGTTCATTTAATTGGATGAGTAATTATTTAATTATTAATAGTAACTGGGAATGAAATCATTTATCTTCATTAATTTATATACTGCATTTTTAAAAGGAACACATGATATAAATTTTATATTTTAATAAATAGTTTAATGGGAGTTTTATTTTGAGGTTAATGATTATTTTAAATTTTCAATTCATTGATGGTGACATAGCAATTATTTTCGTGGATTCAGTTTATATTTTTCAGGTGGCCTTGTTGAGAGGGTATACTTCTTTATTTAACCATTTAAAGGGGAATTCTAAATCACTGTTGTTTTTTTGTTATTTTTATTATATGAGATAGAATAATAAAATGGGATTGTTAATTATTTAATTCTTGAGTTTTTATTGCAAGTCCCGTCTTACTGGATCCAGCGCAATTTTTAGCTTCTCTAGGCCTTAGCCTACTTTTAAATAACTTGTAACCCCTCTTTACAAAAAGAAATATTCTTTTTGTTTTAACTACTCAAAATGAAGTAGGGGTTTCATTTGGTAGCAGAGCGTGGTTACGATGAGGGTCCTGTGGGTGTGACGGGGCTTGCAAACTTAGGAAATATTTTGGAATTTTCACAATGTTTAGTTCAAATAGAACTTAGAAAAATTTTAAAGGCCCTATATCCCAACGTTGAAAATATTTTGTTAGTTTTAAGGTTTGAAACATATGTATATGTACTTGCCCGCCTTGCATAGTGAATAGTGCCACGTGGTAGGAAATTTTAGAAGGGGAGATCCCTGGGCAAGACTTATCGCAGTCGGTGCTTGGTTAGTTTGAGTTTACCTTGCCCATGTTTGGGGAGGTGTTGTTTTTTTTGTAATTAGGCGGTATGGCCCGATCGGCAGTCGGTTTCTGCCGATAAATGGTAGCCGGAGGTAACCTAAGAAATGGTTGAAATAAATTTTCGTGTTCGGTATTTTTGTTTTTCGAGTTGTGTGTGTTGTGTGTGTGTCGCGTTCCTTTTGTCTGGTGTAATCGAGTGTGAGCTGTTCAGTTAGTGGGCTAGTTCTCGCATCGTTAGGTGAACCCGCAGTCTACTCTTTGGAAGAACAGTACTTGGGTTTTTCAGATTCTGGTTAGTTAGAATAAGTTTTAAAGTTTTTGTTAAGTGTGCCGACCGCGAAGTGAGGATGACTTCGATAAATCCTGAGTTGTTTTTAAGGGAGGAAATTGAGTTCGAGCTCCGGGCCCGGGGTAAAGAAACCCGAGGCAATGTCCAAACCTTACGGCGGCTGCTCCGTGAAGCGCTGACCGCGGGTGATGCGCTCTCCAGGGTCACTATCACTGACCCCGAGAGTGAGTGGGAACGGTGTACGGAAAAGTGGGGTGAGCTGCAGGAGTTGGCTCAATCCGTCGAAAGTTTGGAGGAGGGACCGGGATGCTCTCTCGTTGTCCGGCGGATCCGGCAACGTATGCAGCACTTGATTCATCGGCTGCAGAATTTACTGGCACAAGTCAGTGAACCGCCATATATAATACCGCCACCATATAATATAACAGAGATTATACAGGAGATTACCTCGACCCTCCAAGGGTCACCACCGGTAAGAGCATCCACCCCAATTCCGGTTGTTGAGGAGTCCGTGATCTCAGCGGTGAACACTTCTTCATACAGAGAAGTAGAGCCTGTACTGACTGGTTCGGGGGTGGCAATGTACAACCACCTGCCCAACCCACTTGCCAATATTATTCAACAACTGCCAGTCGTGGACGGACTGGAAGCAGATAAACTACTACCTTTTTTCAAGATAGTCTTTGAATTGAAGGACTATCCGGGTATGCTGGAGCGAACGGTGCTCGAACTCATCTTCCCCTACTGTCACGGTACCATGGCTGACAGGGTGGCGGAGGTAATGCGACGCAAGGAAGGTGTGGATGAGTTCCACCGGGTGGTGCTGAGGGCGTTCGTACCCAGTAGACTGATGGAGCAATTGCGCCATCGGCATTTTTATAAAGTACAGGCACGGGGCGAAACATTGGCCCAGTACGTGCTGCGAATGCGCCAGGTAGCGCGTATTCTGGGAATGGGCATGTCGGAGGAAGAGGTAGTCCAACACATCCTCGACGGCGTCTCTGCCGACGACCGTCTGCGACTAGTTTTTGCACAGCGGCCGCAGTGGTTTACCGACCTGGAGCGACTCTGCGTTATGACGGAGACAATGCAGATGACCGACCAGGCGAGCGGAAACAGTAGATGAGCCGAACCAAGACCTCAGACATCGGAAGGGGCCAGAGAGTCTACCTTCCCCCGACAGGCCCAGCCAGCTCGAAATCGTCAGCAAACAAATTCAAAATCTGTGATTTGTTATAATTGTAACCACCCGGGACACGTGGCGAGAAATTGTATGCGAGGGCGCGCGCGACCAGCACCACCTATGTCTAGACCAGCGCCAAAAAACTAAGTAGACAGGGGAAGATATTTCGGAGGATGTCTTCCCCCCGCTTCAATTCTGTTCAACTTCCGTCGACCTCCAGGCAGCCGTTAAAAGCCCAATCTTCAAATATCAAGGTCCAGTCCGCTACCTCGCAACAACTTTCTGTATGCCCCTTTCTGTCGCTCGAGGTAAAGGGGGGTCAGCTCAGAGCCTTAGTTGACTCCGGTTCAGCCCGATCCATCATTTCATCTCGGGTACATGCGGACCTTGAACGACAGGGTTTAATTAAAAGGTCAGAATAGTCATCTGCTATATGCTGGACAGCATCCCGTGAAATCTTGCCTATCTCCCGGGTTACTTCCTTTAAGATCAAAATTGATGGGTTTTCTTGGGTGTGGTCTTTTCTGGTTTCTCCTGCTCTGGGAGTGGATTGCATCATTGGTGCCGATTTTATCGCAAAAAGTGGTCTCGTGCTGGACATCCAAGCGCACCAATGTTTTTTTAAATTTAATCGGGAGGTTTTAATTCCGTTCCTTGGGTACCAGGGCGCTAAGTCGGGTATCCAAGAAGTAGCTTGTCCCGATTCTGCACGAGACCATCTCACTCCATCCCAGCAGAAGGCCTTAGATCATTTGTGTGAGGAATTTCCCGAGGTGTTAACTCCTACTTTGGGACTCACACACCTGCTGGAATATAAAATCAGTCTTACAGATACGAAAATAGTGAGGTCACACCCTTACAAGTTTGCCCCTCCTAAGATGACCATTCTGCGAGAGAAGGTTCAAGAATTATTGGACCAAGGGGTGATTGAACCTTCTCATTCCAGCTATGCCAGTCCAGCATTTTTAGTGCCAAAGCCTGGTGGCAAACAAAGAATGGTTATAGATTACAGGAAGTTGAACGCCAATATCGAGGTGGATTCTGTTCCCCTCCTGGATTTACATTCGGCCTTTGATTGGTTCAGTGGGGCCAGATTTTATACCATTATCGATCTGAATGCGGCCTATCATCAGATACCTCTTGCCAAAGAAAGTAAACCATACACAGCTTTTTGTGTACCCTGGAATTTGTACCAGTACACAAGGGTTCCCATGGGTTTGGCTGTGGGGGCCCAGACACTTACTCGCCTTCTTGACACTGTCTTTCACGACGTCAAATTCTGTTTCGTCTATAATTATCTAGACGATCTGTTGGTGTATAGTGAGACTTTCGAAGATCATCTGCGGCATTTAAGAGAGGTGTTGGGTCGTTTAAGAGAGGCTGGCCTCACTGTCAATCCCGAAAAGGTTCGTTTCGCCCAAGAGAGTATTTCTTTCTTGGGCCATTTAATTTCATACAAGGGCGTGACGGTAGACCCAGAGAGGACACAAGGCATCCGTGACTTTCCTCCACCAAGGGATGGGAAAGGCATAGCGAGATTCGTCGGTATGATAAATTTTTATCGGCGTTTCATACCAAATATTGCTGAAATTGCCGCTCCCTTGAATGAACTGAGGAAGAAGGGGGCAAAGTTTGCATGGGGGGAAAACCAACAGAAGGCTTTTGATACCTTGAAGGAAGCCATCATTTCCCCACCGGTGTTGCGGATGCCCGACTTTTCAAAGCCGTTCATTTTGCAGACGGACGCGAGTTCGGTTGCGCTCGGAGCGGTCCTTTCCCAGGTTATTGACGACGCTAGGCAGCCTGTGGCTTTTATCTCACGCACGTTGACCCAGCAAGAACGTAAATCATCCGTTTATGAGCTAGAGTGTTTAGCTGTTGTATACGCTCTAGATAAGTTCAGGCGTTTCCTGGAACATGCTGAGTTCCTGCTCGAGACCGACAATCAGGCTCTCTCATGGCTTCTAGCTCATCCCCGGCAACTGGGTAAAATTGGTAGATGGGTGGTGAAAATCTCATCCTTTAAGTTCACCGTGCAACACATCAGGGGATCCCAGAATGTGTTTGCAGATGCCTTATCCCGTATGTTTTCCCAACCCAGTGATGCCCAAGCTGAGCAACCCTGTTCCGTTCTTCTCGATTTTCCATTAGCCTTCACTGATGTGTTACCCCAACAGTTAAACGACGAAGTGCTGGTGGGTCAAGTCATCCAAAATATTAAGCAGGGTAACGTACAGGCCCCTTATTTCTTGTCCAAGGGAGTCCTTTGTTGTCGAGAAAGAAAAGGACGAGCACCTAAAATCGTGCTGCCTAGCAAATTAGTGCGCATGGTCTTCAGTTATTACCATGATTCCCCAATCGGAGGCCACAAGGGAATTTCGAAGACCATTTCCAGTATTAGGAAACATTTTATCTGGAAGGGCATGGATAGAGACATCGCGACGAGAGTAAAAAACTGTCATCTGTGTGGCTTGAGCAAGCCTGCCCAGAACACCAAACTAGGGTTGTTATCTTCTGAGGTGGCGAGCAGACCAATGGAAAAGTTATTTATTGACTACGTGGGGCCGTTCCCCCGTAGCAAGTCAGGTAATGCTTACCTGCTTGTTTGTGTAGATGCTTTTTCAAAGTTTGCCTGGCTACTGCCCTTACGGCAGGCAACCGCTCGTTTGACCATCAACGCTTTACAGAACCACGTTTTTCAGCATTTCGGTCTTCCGACCATCATTGTCTCGGACAATGGCCCACAATTTATTTCTAACGAATTCAGGCGTATGTGTTTCGCCAGTGGCATCAAACACGTAACCACTTCCCCTTATTACCCACAACCGTCCCATGCGGAGAGATTCAATCGGAATCTCCGGTCCGCCTTGATTGCTTATCACGCTGAGCAACAAACAACCTGGGATCAGAATCTGAAGTGGTTACAGTTAGCATTCAACACGGCCAGACACGACAGTCATCAGGCCGTGCCCTTTGAAATTTTGTTTGGATTCTCACCCGCATTCCCGTTGACCAACCTATGGGATATTGAAGATCTTCTGCCGCGGGAGCCCAATAATAAAACTGCGGAGAGATGGAAAATGGCTCGGAAGAATTTGCTGCGAGCGCACGAGCGGGTCCGTCGGCGTTATAATCAGGGGCGTATTCCAAACCCCTTCCGGATTGGTGACTGGGTCTATTGCCAAAGCCACCCACTCAGCTCTGCCGCCGACAAACGTGCTGCGAAGCTATGCTACCGTTGGTCGGGGCCATACCGAATCATAGGATTTACGTCACCGGTGACGGCCCGGCTGGGCGTACCGGGAGACAAACAAAAGTTGTTGACAAGCCACATTTCCAAACTTAAACGTTGTCGGGGGCTATCCAAAACGTTCGAAGGGGGATAGTCCCCGTAAAGATAGGACGGAGGTCCATGTTAAATGTGGAAGTCGTGTTCAGGCGAATGGGGCGAGCCTCAGGAGATCGGAAGATCCATACGTATGAATCTTTCTTTTGTCTTTTCCTGTCTCTCTCTCTCTCTTGTGCTGTATGCGGACTCTGATCAGGTCAGCATGCAGCACCCGCACACTTACATAATACATATCTTCTTTCGTCTCTTTCATTTTCCTTTTTGATTTCTGTTCTCCTGAGAGCAAGCTCAGCTGAGCCAACCCAACCACGACGTCCACCGGTATCTTTTGGGGAGAGGTACACTGCAGGGTACCCTCCTGGCCTTTAACGTTGGGGCAACTATGTTGCCCTTTTGGGGTGAGGGTGTGCTGAGTCAAAAGATTCAGCGCGAAGTCAGTAATTTTATCGGCAGTTTTGACGTTATTGGCAGTACGAAATTTAAAGTAATAATGAGTGCTGCTCTCTACCCGCGGATAGGAGAGGCTACCGTTTATGATTTTTCACTGTTTGATCGGTGTTGCCATCTGCTGAGTTTTTGCAGCAGTTTTAAACAGTGCTGCGTCCTGGTGAGAGTTTCCTTACAAACGGACAACGAACGGAAATTTCTGTTAAGGCCTTGTCTCAACATGGAAGCCTAACTCAGGGCCTCGTGGAAAATCTCTTCGGTGGAGAGAAGTGTGAAAATCTAGCATCTACTTCTTATAACTATGAGATAAGTTTCTTAAACGACTGCGGTGAGTTTTGATTTCATTATATTAATTATATACTAAATTTTTAAAGGAGAAAACGTTTTTTTTAGTAAGCTTGAGTAAGCCCCCACTTGTCGGAGCATGCATTGTGAGATACGTAACTGTTCGTAAAGTTTTTATAAACCAATAAAACTTGATTATGGAGTGTCAGAATCTCGGCTTTAATACCTAAAGTACAATAACCACCATATAATTAACTTTGAACTTTCATTAACGCGGATGTAATGAGATTGTGTTGAGCACTTAACCTATTTCACAATGTGTCGTCATTAAGTGGTATAAAGTTTTGCTACAATGACAGTAAAACTTTATACATATATAATTGGGAACTTACTCAGGCACGTTTTAAACATAAATCATGTCTCATTCAAAGTAATAGTATTCTCAGATTCTATGGAGTAAAAAACTATGTGTTTTAAATAAATTCTGTACCACGTGGTAACCTCAATTTCACTCAAAGTAATAAGTTCATAAGATGTTACAGAGCCAAGATAAATTATTCTATTGCAAAAGCAACTCACATTCAGTGAGGTTCAAGTTATAAAGCGTTATAAAGAATCATTGTTAGAGAACTTTTTAAGTAAGGCATGTTGGCCAAAATAATGTTACCAAGTTTTATTATGTACAACATAACTAGGTGGTGTTTTTATTTATGATTTTGGAGGGTGTCCAAACAGTGGGGGCATTTGTGTGTGGTCTCTCACTAAAAATGTAATGTGTGAACACGGTTCACCGAACAGAGACAAGTCCTGCTACACGACTGAAAGAATGACATCTTAAAAGCTCCACACTCGACACCGAAGAGAATAAGACCACAACAACATGCCAATCATAAGATCGCCACGTTACAAATAAGAGATCATCCTTCTGGCCACATAAGCAGGTGAAAAATAACCATTTATAATTCACACGTAGAATCAACATGGCACCAGATATACATAATCATCAGTTTTTACCGTTCAAGTATACATTCATTTGGATCCCCAATTGATGGGACAGTTTAGTGTGAACACTAAGAATTAATTGTAAAATTTCTATATATGTATAGTAAATTGTCAGTTCAGAGACTGACATGTCTACAACACAGCATCCAACTTAGATTTCCACTCATTTCTTTATAGAGCTTTCGCTACAGATTTAAAGTCAGTTTTGTTATTAGTAATTTTCTCAAGTTTAATGTACTAGGCATAAAAACATATTTTTTCTCTTATTTTTAAAATCAGGTTATGTCATTTGTATAAAAAGATTACTGGGGAGGTAGGTGAATTTTTAATTAGTTTCAACCAAGCTGTGCATGTCGAAACACTTTTCAACTTGTTTGTCGAAACAAGGTTGTTGAGACAAATTTGTTGAGACTGGTTATAAGTTGAAGAAACATGTCCGTCTCTGACACACAAATGTATTTTTTTATATAAGGTGCTAATATTGTGCAATTTTTCTCTTTCATTAATTGGCCCTATTTTAGTCTATATAAATTCTTTATATTAATCATGGTAACTGGGGGGCGTTAATTATTTTAAACAATTTTTATTTCTCACCTTAATTAAGTATTTTAGCACTTAGCCACTTAGGCACTTGGTTTTAAATTTTTATTAGGTCCTGGGGACATTTGTATGCAATACTTTATGATACACATGACGTGCAATTAACCCACACCATGGGGGTACATTTATAGAAATAAATCTTTAATCCTAATTGGGATTCCTATAAAGAAGAAGTGTAGAATTTATATACACCAGAAGGGTAATATAAAAAAGGGCGTGGCAAGAGACCTTTATGTATTTGTATACTATTGTATATGTAATTTGTCTTGTGGAACATGTTATGTCTGTATATTTCTGTGTACATTTTGGGGGATATATATATATATATATATAAATATTATGCATTGCTGTACTTTTGGTGGGATATAGGGATTTATTATTAGAATTTATATAGACCAGTAGACGAGTATTCTATCTCAATAATCGTGGCTGATCATTTCTTTAAATTAATTATTTTATTTAACACGTATAGGAAGTGTCACCTTTAAAGTTCATTTAATTGGATGAGTAATTATTTAATTATTAATAGTAACTGGGAATGAAATCATTTATCTTCATTAATTTATATACTGCATTTTTGAAAGGAACACATGATATAAATTTTATATTTTAATAAATAGTTTAATGGGAGTTTTATTTTGAGGTTAATGATTATTTTAAATTTTCAATTCATTGATGGTGACATAGCAATTATTTTCGTGGATTCAGTTTATATTTTTCAGGTGGCCTTGTTGAGAGGGTATACTTCTTTATTTAACCATTTAAAGGGGAATTCTAAATCACTGTTGTTTTTTTGTTATTTTTATTATATGAGATAGAATAATAAAATGGGATTGTTAATTATTTAATTCTTGAGTTTTTATTGCAAGTCCCGTCTTACTGGATCCAGCGCAATTTTTAGCTTCTCTAGGCCTTAGCCTACTTTTAAATAACTTGTAACCCCTCTTTACAAAAAGAAATATTCTTTTTGTTTTAACTACTCAAAATGAAGTAGGGGTTTCATTTGGTAGCAGAGCGTGGTTACGATGAGGGTCCTGTGGGTGTGACGGGGCTTGCAAACTTAGGAAATATTTTGGAATTTTCACAATGTTTAGTTCAAATAGAACTTAGAAAAATTTTAAAGGCCCTATATCCCAACGTTGAAAATATTTTGTTAGTTTTAAGGTTTGGAACATATGTATATGTACTTGCCCGCCTTGCATAGTGAATAGTGCCACGTGGTAGGAAATTTTAGAAGGGGAGATCCCTGGGCAAGACTTATCGCAGTCGGTGCTTGGTTAGTTTGAGTTTACCTTGCCCATGTTTGGGGAGGTGTTGTTTTTTTTGTAATTAGGCGGTATGGCCCGATCGGCAGTCGGTTTCTGCCGATAAATGGTAGCCGGAGGTAACCTAAGAAATGGTTGAAATAAATTTTCGTGTTCGGTATTTTTGTTTTTCGAGTTGTGTGTGTTGTGTGTGTGTCGCGTTCCTTTTGTCTGGTGTAATCGAGTGTGAGCTGTTCAGTTAGTGGGCTAGTTCTCGCATCGTTAGGTGAACCCGCAGTCTACTCTTTGGAAGAACAGTACTTGGGTTTTTCAGATTCTGGTTAGTTAGAATAAGTTTTAAAGTTTTTGTTAAGTGTGCCGACCGCGAAGTGAGGATGACTTCGATAAATCCTGAGTTGTTTTTAAGGGAGGAAATTGAGTTCGAGCTCCGGGCCCGGGGTAAAGAAACCCGAGGCAATGTCCAAACATTACGGCGGCTGCTCCGTGAAGCGCTGACCGCGGGTGATGCGCTCTCCAGGGTCACTATCACTGACCCCGAGAGTGAGTGGGAACGGTGTACGGAAAAGTGGGGTGAGCTGCAGGAGTTGGCTCAATCCGTCGAAAGTTTGGAGGAGGGACCGGGATGCTCTTTCGTTGTCCGGCGGATCCGGCAACGTATGCAGCACTTGATTCATCGGCTGCAGAATTTACTGGCACAAGTCAGTGAACCGCCATATATAATACCGCCACCATATAATATAACAGAGATTATACAGGAGATTACCTCGACCCTCCAAGGGTCACCACCGGTAAGAGCATCCACCCCAATTCCGGTTGTTGAGGAGTCCGTGATCTCAGTGGTGAACACTTCTTCATACAGAGAAGTAGAGCCTGTACTGACTGGTTCGGGGGTGGCAACGTACAACCACCTGCCCAACCCACTTGTCAATATTATTCAACAACTGCCAGTCGTGGACGGACTGGAAGCAGATAAACTACTACCTTTTTTCAAGATAGTCTTTGAATTGAAGGACTATCCGGGTATGCTGGAGCGAACGGTGCTCGAACTCATCTTCCCCTACTGTCACGGTACCATGGCTGACAGGGTGGCGGAGGTAATGCGACGCAAGGAAGGTGTGGATGAGTTCCACCGGGTGGTGCTGAGGGCGTTCGTACCCAGTAGACTGATGGAGCAATTGCGCCATCGGCATTTTTATAAAGTACAGGCACGGGGCGAAACATTGGCCCAGTACGTGCTGCGAATGCGCCAGGTAGCGCGTATTCTGGGAATGGGCATGTCGGAGGAAGAGGTAGTCCAACACATCCTCGACGGCGTCTCTGCCGACGACCGTCTGCGACTAGTTTTTGCACAGCGGCCGCAGTGGTTTACCGACCTGGAGCGACTCTGCGTTATGACGGAGACAATGCAGATGACCGACCAGGCGAGCGGAAACAGTAGACGAGCCGAACCAAGACCTCAGACATCGGAAGGGGCCAGAGAGTCTACCTTCCCCCGACAGGCCCAGCCAGCTCGAAATCGTCAGCAAACAAATTCAAAATCTGTGATTTGTTATAATTGTAACCGCCCGGGACATGTGGCGAGAAATTGTATGCGAGGGCGCGCGCGACCAGCACCACCTATGTCTAGACCAGCGCCAAAAAACTAAGTAGACAGGGGAAGATATTTCGGAGGATGTCTTCCCCCGCTTCAATTCTGTTCAACTTCCGTCGACCTCCAGGCAGCCGTTAAAAGCCCAATCTTCAAATATCAAGGTCCAGTCCGCTACCTCGCAACAACTTTCTGTATGCCCCTTTCTGTCGCTCGAGGTAAAGGGGGGTCAGCTCAGAGCCTTAGTTGACTCCGGTTCAGCCCGATCCATCATTTCATCTCGGGTACATGCGGACCTTGAACGACAGGGTTTAATTAAAAGGTCAGATCTGCTATATGCTGGACAGCATCCCGTGAAATCTTGCCTATCTCCCGGGTTACTTCCTTTAAGATCAAAATTGATGGGTTTTCTTGGGTGTGGTCTTTTCTGGTTTCTCCTGCTCTGGGAGTGGATTGCATCATTGGTGCCGATTTTATCGCAAAAAGTGGTCTCGTGCTGGACATCCAAGCGCACCAATGTTTTTTTAAATTTAATCGGGAGGTTTTAATTCCGTTCCTTGGGTACCAGGGCCCTAAGTCGGGTATCCAAGAAGTAGCTTGTCCCGATTCTGCACGAGACCATCTCACTCCATCCCAGCAGAAGGCCTTAGATCATTTGTGTGAGGAATTTCCCGAGGTGTTAAATCCTACTTTGGGACTCACACACCTGCTGGAATATAAAATCAGTCTTACAGATACGAAAATAGTGAGGTCACACCCTTACAAGTTTGCCCCTCCTAAGATGACCATTCTGCGAGAGAAGGTTCAAGAATTATTGGACCAAGGGGTGATTGAACCTTCTCATTCCAGCTATGCCAGTCCAGCATTTTTAGTGCCAAAGCCTGGTGGCAAACAAAGAATGGTTATAGATTACAGGAAGTTGAACGCCAATATCGAGGTGGATTCTGTTCCCCTCCTGGATTTACATTCGGCCTTTGATTGGTTCAGTGGGGCCAGATTTTATACCATTATCGATCTGAATGCGGCCTATCATCAGATACCTCTTGCCAAAGAAAGTAAACCATACACAGCTTTTTGTGTACCCTGGAATTTGTATCAGTACACAAGGGTTCCCATGGGTTTGGCTGTGGGGGCCCAGACACTTACTCGCCTTCTTGACACTGTCTTTCACGACGTCAAATTCCGTTTCGTCTATAATTATCTTGACGATCTGTTGGTGTATAGTGAGACTTTCGAAGATCATCTGCGGCATTTAAGAGAGGTGTTGGGTCGTTTAAGAGAGGCTGGCCTCACTGTCAATCCCGAAAAGGTTCGTTTTGCCCAAGAGAGTATTTCTTTCTTGGGCCATTTAATTTCATACAAGGGCGTGACGGTAGACCCAGAGAGGACACAAGGCATCCGTGACTTTCCTCCGCCAAGGGATGCGAAAGGCATAGCGAGATTCGTCGGTATGATAAATTTTTATCGGCGTTTCATACCGAATATCGCTGAAATTGCCGCTCCCTTGAATGAACTGAGGAAGAAGGGGGCAAAGTTTGCATGGGGGGAAAACCAACAGAAGGCTTTTGATACCTTGAAGGAAGCCATCATTACCCCACCGGTGTTGCGGATGCCCGACTTTTCAAAGCCGTTCATTTTGCAGACGGACGTGAGTTCGGTTGCGCTCGGAGCGGTCCTTTCCCAGGTTATTGACGATGCTAGGCAGCCTGTGGCTTTTATCTCACGCACGTTGACCCAGCAAGAACGTAAATCATCCGTTTATGAGCTAGAGTGTTTAGCTGTTGTATACGCTCTAGATAAGTTCAGGCGTTTCCTGGAACATGCTGAGTTCCTGCTCGATACCGACAATCAGGCTCTCTCATGGCTTCTAGCTCATCCCCGGCAACTGGGTAAAATTGGTAGATGGGTGGTGAAAATCTCATCCTTTAAGTTCACCGTGCAACACATCAGGGGATCCCAGAATGTGTTTGCAGATGTCTTATCCCGTATGTTTTCCCAACCCAGTGATGCCCAAGCTGAGCAACCCTGTTCCGTTCTTCTCGATTTTCCATTAGCCTTCACTGATGTGTTACCCCATCAGTTAAACGACGAAGTGCTGGTGGGTCAAGTCATCCAAAATATTAAGCAGGGTAACATACAGGCCCCTTATTTCTTGTCCAAGGGAGTCCTTTGTTGTCGAGAAAGAAAAGGACGAGCACCTAAAATCGTGCTGCCTAGCAAATTAGTGCCCATGGTCTTCAGTTATTACCATGATTCCCCTATCGGAGGCCACAAGGGAATTTCGAAGACCATTTCCAGTATTAGGAAACATTTTATCTGGAAGGGCATGGATAGAGACATCGCGACGAGAGTAAAAAACTGTCATCTGTGTGGCTTGAGCAAGCCTGCCCAGAACACCAAACTAGGGTTGTTATCTTCTGAGGTGGCGAGCAGACCAATGGAAAAGTTATTTATTGACTACGTGGGGCCGTTCCCCCGTAGCAAGTCAGGTAATGCTTACCTGCTTGTTTGTGTAGATGCTTTTTCAAAGTTTGCCTGGCTACTGCCCTTACGGCAGGCAACCGCTCGTTTGACCATCAACGCTTTACAGAACCACGTTTTTCAGCATTTCGGTCTTCCGACCATCATTGTCTCGGACAATGGCCCACAATTTATTTCAAACGAATTCAGGCGTATGTGTTTCGCCAGTGGCATCAAACACGTAACCACTTCCCCTTATTACCCACAACCGTCCCATGCGGAGAGATTCAATCGGAATCTCCGGTCCGCCTTGATTGCTTATCACGCTGAGCAACAAACAACCTGGGATCAGAATCTGAAGTGGTTACAGTTAGCATTCAACACGGCCAGACACGACAGTCATCAGGCCGTGCCCTTTGAAATTTTGTTTGGATTCTCGCCCGCATTCCCGTTGACCAACCTATGGGATATTGAAGATCTTCTGCCACGGGAGCCCAATAATAAAACTGCGGAGAGATGGAAAATGGCTCGGAAGAATTTGCTGCGAGCGCACGAGCGGGTCCGTCGGCGTTATAATCAGGGGCGTATTCCAAACCCCTTCCGGATTGGTGACTGGGTCTATTGCCAAAGCCACCCACTCAGCTCTGCCGCCGACAAACGTTCTGCGAAGCTATGCTACCGTTGGTCGGGGCCATACCGAATCATAGGATTTACGTCACCGGTGACGGCCCGGCTGGGCGTACCGGGAGACAAACAAAAGTTGTTGACAAGCCACATTTCCAAACTTAAACGTTGTCGGGGGCTATCCAAAACGTTCGAAGGGGGATAGTCCCCGTAAAGATAGGACGGAGGTCCATGTTAAATGTGGAAGTCGTGTTCAGGCGAATGGGGCGAGCCTCAGGAGATCGGAAGATCCATACGTATGAATCTTTCTTTTGTCTTTTCCTGTCTCTCTCTCTCTCTTGTGCTGTATGCGGACTCTGATCAGGTCAGCATGCAGCACCCGCACACTTACATAATACATATCTTCTTTCGTCTCTTTCATTTTCCTTTTTGATTTCTGTTCTCCTGAGAGCAAGCTCAGCTGAGCCAACCCAACCACGACGTCCACCGGTATCTTTTGGGGAGAGGTACACTGCAGGGTACCCTCCTGGCCTTTAACGTTGGGGCAACTATGTTGCCCTTTTGGGGTGAGGGTGTGCTGAGTCAAAAGATTCAGCGTGAAGTCAGTAATTTTATCGGCAGTTTTGACGTTATTGGCAGTACGAAATTTAAAGTAATAATGAGTGCTGCTCTCTACCCGCGGATAGGAGAGGCTACCGTTTATGATTTTTCACTGTTTGATCGGTGTTGCCATCTGCTGAGTTTTTGCAGCAGTTTTAAACAGTGCTGCGTCCTGGTGAGAGTTTCCTTACAAACGGACAACGAACGGAAATTTCTGTTAAGGCCTTGTCTCAACATGGAAGCCTAACTCAGGGCCTCGTGGAAAATCTCTTCGGTGGAGAGAAGTGTGAAAATCTAGCATCTACTTCTTATAACTATGAGATAAGTTTCTTAAACGACTGCGGTGAGTTTTGATTTCATTATATTAATTATATACTAAATTTTTAAAGGAGAAAACGTTTTTTTTAGTAAGCTTGAGTAAGCCCCCACTTGTCGGAGCATGCATTGTGAGATACGTAACTGTTCGTAAAGTTTTTATAAACCAATAAAACTTGATTATTGGAGTGTCAGAATCTCGGCTTTAATACCTAAAGTACAATAACCACCATATAATTAACTTTGAACTTTCATTAACGCGGATGTAATGAGATTGTGTTGAGCACTTAACCTATTTCACAATGTGTCGTCATTAAGTGGTATAAAGTTTTGCTACAATGACAGTAAAACTTTATACATATATAATTGGGAACTTACTCAGGCACGTTTTAAACGTAAATCATGTCTCATTCAAAGTAATAGTATTCTCAGATTCTATGGAGTAAAAAACTATGTGTTTTAAATAAATTCTGTACCACGTGGTAACCTCAATTTCACTCAAAGTAATAAGTTCATAAGATGTTACAGAGCCAAGATAAATTATTCTATTGCAAAAGCAACTCACATTCAGTGAGGTTCAAGTTATAAAGCGTTATAAAGAATCATTGTTAGAGAACTTTTTAAGTAAGGCATGTTGGCCAAAATAATGTTACCAAGTTTTATTATGTACAACATAACTAGGTGGTGTTTTTATTTATGATTTTGGAGGGTGTCCAAACAGTGGGGGCATTTGTGTGTGGTCTCTCACTAAAAATGTAATGTGTGAACAGGGTTCACCGAACAGAGACAAGTCCTGCTACACGACTGAAAGAATGACATCTTAAAAGCTCCACACTCGACACCGAAGAGAATAAGACCACAACAACATGCCAATCATAAGATCGCCACGTTACAAATAAGAGATCATCCTTCTGGCCACATAAGCAGGTGAAAAATAACCATTTATAATTCACACGTAGAATCAACATGGCACCAGATATACATAATCATCAGTTTTTACCGTTCAAGTATACATTCATTTGGATCCCCAATTGATGGAACAGTTTAGTGTGAACACTAAGAATTAATTGTAAAATTTCTATATATGTATAGTAAATTGTCAGTTCAGAGACTGACATGTCTACAACACAGCATCCAACTTAGATTTCCACTCATTTCTTTATAGAGCTTTCGCTACAGATTTAAAGTCAGTTTTGTTATTAGTAATTTTCTCAAGTTTAATGTACTAGGCATAAAAACATATATTTTCTCTTATTTTTAAAATCAGGTTATGTCATTTGTATAAAAAGATTACTGGGGAGGTAGGTGAATTTTTAATTAGTTTCAACCAAGCTGTGCATGTCGAAACACTTTTCAACTTGTTTGTCGAAACAAGGTTGTTGAGACAAATTTGTTGAGACTGGTTATAAGTTGAAGAAACATGTCCGTCTCTGACACACAAATGTATTTTTTTATATAAGGTGCTAATATTGTGCAATTTTTCTCTTTCATTAATTGGCCCTATTTTAGTCTATATAAATTCTTTATATTAATCATGGTAACTGGGGGGCGTTAATTATTTTAAACAATTTTTATTTCTCACCTTAATTAAGTATTTTAGCACTTAGCCACTTAGGCACTTGGTTTTAAATTTTTATTAGGTCCTGGGGACATTTGTATGCAATACTTTATGATACACATGACGTGCAATTAACCCACACCATGGGGGTACATTTATAGAAATAAATCTTTAATCCTAATTGGGATTCCTATAAAGAAGAAGTTTAGAATTTATATACACCAGAAGGGTAATATAAAAAAGGGCGTGGCAAGAGACCTTTATGTATTTGTATACTATTGTATATGTAACTTGTCTTGTGGAACATGTTATGTCTGTATATTTCTGTGTACATTTTGGGGGATATATATATATATATAAATATTATGCATTGCTGTACTTTTGGTGGGATATAGGGATTTATTATTAGAATTTATATACACCAGTAGACGAGTATTCTATCTCAATAATCGTGGCTGATCATTTCTTTAAATTAATTATTTTATTTAACACGTATAGGAAGTGTCACCTTTAAAGTTCATTTAATTGGATGAGTAATTATTTAATTATTAATAGTAACTGGGAATGAAATCATTTATCTTCATTAATTTATATACTGCATTTTTGAAAGGAACACATGATATAAATTTTATATTTTAATAAATAGTTTAATGGGGGTTTTATTTTGAGGTTAATGATTATTTTAAATTTTCAATTCATTGATGGTGACATAGCAATTATTTTCGTGGATTCAGTTTATATTTTTCAGGTGGCCTTGTTGAGAGGGTATACTTCTTTATTTAACCATTTAAAGGGGAATTCTAAATCACTGTTGTTTTTTTGTTATTTTTATTATATGAGATAGAATAATAAAATGGGATTGTTAATTATTTAATTCTTGAGTTTTTATTGCAAGTCCCGTCTTACTGGATCCAGCGCAATTTTTAGCTTCTCTAGGCCTTAGCCTACTTTTAAATAACTTGTAACCCCTCTTTACAAAAAGAAATATTCTTTTTGTTTTAACTACTCAAAATGAAGTAGGGGTTTCATTTGGTAGCAGAGCATGGTTACGATGAGGGTCCTGTGGGTGTGACGGGGCTTGCAAACTTAGGAAATATTTTGGAATTTTCACAATGTTTAGTTCAAATAGAACTTAGAAAAATTTTAAAGGCCCTATATCCCAACGTTGAAAATATTTTGTTAGTTTTAAGGTTTGAAACATATGTATATGTACTTGCCCGCCTTGCATAGTGAATAGTGCCACGTGGTAGAAAATTTTAGAAGGGGAGATCCCTGGGCAAGACTTATCGCAGTCGGTGCTTGGTTAGTTTGAGTTTACCTTGCCCATGTTTGGGGAGGTGTTTTTTTTTTTTGTAATTAGGCGGTATGGCCCGATCGGCAGTCGGTTTCTGCCGATAAATGGTAGCCGGAGGTAACCTAAGAAATGGTTGAAATAAATTTTTTCGTGTTCGGTATTTTTGTTTTTCGAGTTGTGTGTGTTGTGTGTGTGTCGCGTTCCTTTTGTCTGGTGTAATCGAGTGTGAGCTGTTCAGTTAGTGGGCTAGTTCTCGCATCGTTAGGTGAACCCGCAGTCTACTCTTTGGAAGAACAGTACTTGGGTTTTTCAGATTCTGGTTAGTTAGAATAAGTTTTAAAGTTTTTGTTAAGTGTGCCGACCGCGAAGTGAGGATGACTTCGATAAATCCTGAGTTGTTTTTAAGGGAGGAAATTGAGTTCGAGCTCCGGGCCCGGGGTAAAGAAACCCGAGGCAATGTCCAAACCTTACGGCGGCTGCTCCGTGAAGCGCTGACCGCGGGTGATGCGCTCTCCAGGGTCACTATCACTGACCCCGAGAGTGAGTGGGAACGGTGTACGGAAAAGTGGGGTGAGCTGCAGGAGTTGGCTCAATCCGTCGAAAGTTTGGAGGAGGGACCGGGATGCTCTCTCGTTGTCCGGCGGATCCGGCAATGTATGCAGCACTTGATTCATCGGCTGCAGAATTTACTGGCACAAGTCAGTGAACCGCCATATATAATACCGCCACCATATAATATAACAGAGATTATACAGGAGATTACCTCGACCCTCCAAGGGTCACCACCGGTAAGAGCATCCACCCCAATTCCGGTTGTTGAGGAGTCCGTGATCTCAGCGGTGAACACTTCTTCATACAGAGAAGTAAAGCCTGTACTGACTGGTTCGGGGGTGGCAACGTACAACCACCTGCCCAACCCACTTGCCAATATTATTCAACAACTGCCAGTCGTGGACGGACTGGAAGCAGATAAACTACTACCTTTTTTCAAGATAGTCTTTGAATTGAAGGACTATCCGGGTATGCTGGAGCGAACGGTGCTCGAACTCATCTTCCCCTACTGTCGCGGTACCATGGCTGACAGGGTGGCGGAGGTAATGCGACGCAAGGAAGGTGTGGATGAGTTCCACCGGGTGGTGCTGAGGGCGTTCGTACCCAGTAGACTGATGGAGCAATTGCGCCATCGGCATTTTTATAAAGTACAGGCACGGGGCGAAACATTGGCCCAGTACGTGCTGCGAATGCGCCAGGTAGCGCGTATTCTGGGAATGGGCATGTCGGAGGAAGAGGTAGTCCAACACATCCTTGACGGCGTCTCTGCCGACGACCGTCTGCGACTAGTTTTTGCACAGCGGCCGCAGTGGTTTACCGACCTGGAGCGACTCTGCGTTATGACGGAGACAATGCAGATGACCGACCAGGCGAGCGGAAACAGTAGACGAGCCGAACCAAGACCTCAGACATCGGAAGGGGCCAGAGAGTCTACCTTCCCCCGACAGGCCCAGCCAGCTCGAAATCGTCAGCAAACAAATTCAAAATCTGTGATTTGTTATAATTGTAACCGCCCGGGACACGTGGTGAGAAATTGTATGCGAGGGCGCGCGCGACCAGCACCACCTATGTCTAGACCAGCGCCAAAAAACTAAGTAGACAGGGGAAGATATTTCGGAGGATGTCTTCCCCCCGCTTCAATTCTGTTCAACTTCCGTCGACCTCCAGGCAGCCGTTAAAAGCCCAATCTTCAAATATCAAGGTCCAGTCCGCTACCTCGCAACAACTTTCTGTATGCCCCTTTCTGTCGCTCGAGGTAAAGGGGGGTCAGCTCAGAGCCTTAGTTGATTCCGGTTCAGCCCGATCCATCATTTCATCTCGGGTACATGCGGACCTTGAACGACAGGGTTTAATTAAAAGGTCAGAATAGTCATCTGCTATATGCTGGACAGCATCCCGTGAAATCTTGCCTATCTCCCGGGTTACTTCCTTTAAGATCAAAATTGATGGGTTTTCTTGGGTGTGGTCTTTTCTGGTTTCTCCTGCTCTGGGAGTGGATTGCATCATTGGTGCCGATTTTATCGCAAAAAGTGGTCTCGTGCTGGACATCCAAGCGCACCAATGTTTTTTTAAATTTAATCGGGAGGTTTTAATTCCGTTCCTTGGGTACCAGGGCCCTAAGTCGGGTATCCAAGAAGTAGCTTGTCCCGATTCTGCACGAGACCATCTCACTCCATCCCAGCAGAAGGCCTTAGATCATTTGTGTGAGGAATTTCCCGAGGTGTTAACTCCTACTTTGGGACTCACACACCTGCTGGAATATAAAATCAGTCTTACAGATACGAAAATAGTGAGGTCACACCCTTACAAGTTTGCCCCTCCTAAGATGACCATTCTGCGAGAGAAGGTTCAAGAATTATTGGACCAAGGGGTGATTGAACCTTCTCATTCCAGCTATGCCAGTCCAGCATTTTTAGTGCCAAAGCCTGGTGGCAAACAAAGAATGGTTATAGATTACAGGAAGTTGAACGCCAATATCGAGGTGGATTCTGTTCCCCTCCTGGATTTACATTCGGCCTTTGATTGGTTCAGTGGGGCCAGATTTTATACCATTATCGATCTGAATGCGGCCTATCATCAGATACCTCTTGCCAAAGAAAGTAAACCATACACAGCTTTTTGTGTACCCTGGAATTTGTACCAGTACACAAGGGTTCCCATGGGTTTGGCTGTGGGGGCCCAGACACTTACTCGCCTTCTTGACACTGTCTTTCACGACGTCAAATTCCGTTTCGTCTATAATTATCTTGACGATCTGTTGGTGTATAGTGAGACTTTCGAAGATCATCTGCGGCATTTAAGAGAGGTGTTGAGTCGTTTAAGAGAGGCTGGCCTCACTGTCAATCCCGAAAAGGTTCGTTTCGCCCAAGAGAGTATTTCTTTCTTGGGCCATTTAATTTCATACAAGGGCGTGACGGTAGACCCAGAGAGGACACAAGGCATCCGTGACTTTCCTCCGCCAAGGGATGCGAAAGGCATAGCGAGATTCGTCGGTATGATAAATTTTTATCGGCGTTTCATACCGAATATCGCTGAAATTGCCGCTCCCTTGAATGAACTGAGGAAGAAGGGGGCAAAGTTTGCATGGGGGGAAAACCAACAGAAGGCTTTTGATACCTTGAAGGAAGCCATCATTTCCCCACCGGTGTTGCGGATGCCTGACTTTTCAAAGCCGTTCATTTTGCAGACGGACGCGAGTTCGGTTGCGCTCGGAGCGGTCCTTTCCCAGGTTATTGACGACGCTAGGCAGCCTGTGGCTTTTATCTCACGCACGTTGACCCAGCAAGAACGTAAATCATCCGTTTATGAGCTAGAGTGTTTAGCTGTTGTATACGCTCTAGATAAGTTCAGGCGTTTCCTGGAACATGCTGAGTTCCTGCTCGAGACCGACAATCAGGCTCTCTCATGGCTTCTAGCTCATCCCCGGCAACTGGGTAAAATTGGTAGATGGGTGGTGAAAATCTCATCCTTTAAGTTCACCGTGCAACACATCAGGGGATCCCAGAATGTGTTTGCAGATGCCTTATCCCATATGTTTTCCCAACCCAGTGATGCCCAAGCTGAGCAACCCTGTTCCGTTCTTCTCGATTTTCCATTAGCCTTCACTGATGTGTTACCCCATCAGTTAAACGACGAAGTGCTGGTGGGTCAAGTCATCTAAAATATTAAGCAGGGTAACGTACAGGCCCCTTATTTCTTGTCCAAGGGAGTCCTTTGTTGTCGAGAAAGAAAAGGACGAGCACCTAAAATCGTGCTGCCTAGCAAATTAGTGCCCATGGTCTTCAGTTATTACCATGATTCCCCAATCGGAGGCCACAAGGGAATTTCGAAGACCATTTCCAGTGTTAGGAAACATTTTATCTGGAAGGGCATGGATAGAGACATCGCGACGAGAGTAAAAAACTGTCATCTGTGTGGCTTGAGCAAGCCTGCCCAGAACACCAAACTAGGGTTGTTATCTTCTGAGGTGGCGAGCAGACCAATGGAAAAGTTATTTATTGACTACGTGGGGCCGTTCCCCCGTAGCAAGTCAGGTAATGCTTACCTGCTTGTTTGTGTAGATGCTTTTTCAAAGTTTGCCTGGCTACTGCCCTTACGGCAGGCAACCGCTCGTTTGACCATCAACGCTTTACAGAACCACGTTTTTCAGCATTTCGGTCTTCCGACCATCATTATCTCGGACAATGGCCCGCAATTTATTTCAAACGAATTCAGGCGTATGTGTTTCGCCAGTGGCATCAAACACGTAACCACTTCCCCTTATTACCCACAACCGTCCCATGCGGAGAGATTCAATCGGAATCTCCGGTCCGCCTTGATTGCTTATCACGCTGAGCAACAAACAACCTGGGATCAGAATCTGAAGTGGTTACAGTTAGCATTCAACACGGCCAGACACGACAGTCATCAGGCCGTGCCCTTTGAAATTTTGTTTGGATTCTCGCCCGCATTCCCGTTGACCAACCTATGGGATATTGAAGATCTTCTGCCGCGGGAGCCCAATAATAAAACTGCGGAGAGATGGAAAATGGCTCGGAAGAATTTGCTGCGAGCGCACGAGCGGGTCCGTCGGCGTTATAATCAGGGGCGTATTCCAAACCCCTTCCGGATTGGTGACTGGGTCTATTGCCAAAGCCACCCACTCAGCTCTGCCGCCGACAAACGTGCTGCGAAGCTATGCTACCGTTGGTCGGGGCCATACCGAATCATAGGATTTACGTCACCGGTGACGGCCCGGCTGGGCGTACCGGGAGACAAACAAAAGTTGTTGACAAGCCACATTTCCAAACTTAAACGTTGTCGGGGGCTATCCAAAACGTTCGAAGGGGGATAGTCCCGTAAAGATAGGACGGAGGTCCATGTTAAATGTGGAAGTCGTGTTCAGGCGAATGGGGCGAGCCTCAGGAGATCGGAAGATCCATACGTATGAATCTTTCTTTTGTCTTTTCCTGTCTCTCTCTCTCTCTCTTGTGCTGTATGCGGACTCTGATCAGGTCAGCATGCAGCACCCGCACACTTACATAATACATATCTTCTTTCGTCTCTTTCATTTTCCTTTTTGATTTCTGTTCTCCTGAGAGCAAGCTCAGCTGAGCCAACCCAACCACGACGTCCACCAGTATCTTTTGGGGAGAGGTACACTGCAGGGTACCCTCCTGGCCTTTAACGTTGGGGCAACTATGTTGCCCTTTTGGGGTGAGGGTGTGCTGAGTCAAAAGATTCAGCGCGAAGTCAGTAATTTTATCGGCAGTTTTGACGTTATTGGCAGTACGAAATTTAAAGTAATAATGAGTGCTGCTCTCTACCCGCGGATAGGAGAGGCTACTGTTTATGATTTTTCACTGTTTGATCGGTGTTGCCATCTGCTGAGTTTTTACAGCAGTTTTAAACAGTGCTGCGTCCTGGTGAGAGTTTCCTTACAAACGGACAACGAACGGAAATTTCTGTTAAGGCCTTGTCTCAACATGGAAGCCTAACTCAGGGCCTCGTGGAAAATCTCTTCGGTGGAGAGAAGTGTGAAAATCTAGCATCTACTTCTTATAACTATGAGATAAGTTTCTTAAACGACTGCGGTGAGTTTTGATTTCATTATATTAATTATATACTAAATTTTTAAAGGAGAAAACGTTTTTTTTAGTAAGCTTGAGTAAGCCCCCACTTGTCGGAGCATGCATTGTGAGATACGTAACTGTTCGTAAAGTTTTTATAAACCAATAAAACTTGATTATTGGAGTGTCAGAATCTCGGCTTTAATACCTAAAGTACAATAACCACCATATAATTAACTTTGAACTTTCATTAACGCGGATGTAATGAGATTGTGTTGAGCACTTAACCTATTTCACAATGTGTCGTCATTAAGTGGTATAAAATTTTGCTACAATGACAGTAAAACTTTATACATATATAATTGGGAACTTACTCAGGCACGTTTTAAACGTAAATCATGTCTCATTCAAAGTAATAGTATTCTCAGATTCTATGGAGTAAAAAACTATGTGTTTTAAATAAATTCTGTACCACGTGGTAACCTCAATTTCACTCAAAGTAATAAGTTCATAAGATGTTACAGAGCCAAGATAAATTATTCTATTGCAAAAGCAACTCACATTCAGTGAGGTTCAAGTTATAAAGCGTTATAAAGAATCATTGTTAGAGAACTTTTTAAGTAAGGCATGTTGGCCAAAATAATGTTACCAAGTTTTATTATGTACAACATAACTAGGTGGTGTTTTTATTTATGATTTTGGAGGGTGTCCAAACAGTGGGGGCATTTGTGTGTGGTCTCTCACTAAAAATGTAATGTGTGAACAGGGTTCACCGAACAGAGACAAGTCCTGCTACACGACTGAAAGAATGACATCTTAAAAGCTCCACACTCGACACCGAAGAGAATAAGACCACAACAACATGCCAATCATAAGATCGCCACGTTACAAATAAGAGATCATCCTTCTGGCCACATAAGCAGGTGAAAAATAACCATTTATAATTCACACGTAGAATCAACATGGCACCAGATATACATAATCATCAGTTTTTACCGTTCAAGTATACATTCATTTGGATCCCCAATTGATGGGACAGTTTAGTGTGAACACTAAGAATTAATTGTAAAATTTCTATATATGTATAGTAAATTGTCAGTTCAGAGACTGACATGTCTACAACACAGCATCCAACTTAGATTTCCACTCATTTCTTTATAGAGCTTTCGCTACAGATTTAAAGTCAGTTTTGTTATTAGTAATTTTCTCAAGTTTAATGTACTAGGCATAAAAACATATATTTTCTCTTATTTTTAAAATCAGGTTATGTCATTTGTATAAAAGATTACTGGGGAGGTAGGTGAATTTTTAATTAGTTTCAACCAAGCTGTGCATGTCGAAACACTTTTCAACTTGTTTGTCGAAACAAGGTTGTTGAGACAAATTTGTTGAGACTGGTTATAAGTTGAAGAAACATGTCCGTCTCTGACACACAAATGTATTTTTTTATATAAGGTGCTAATATTGTGCAATTTTTCTCTTTCATTAATTGGCCCTATTTTAGTCTATATAAATTCTTTATATTAATCATGGTAACTGGGGGGCGTTAATTATTTTAAACAATTTTTATTTCTCACCTTAATTAAGTATTTTAGCACTTAGCCACTTAGGCACTTGGTTTTAAATTTTTATTAGGTCCTGGGGACATTTGTATGCAATACTTTATGATACACATGACGTGCAATTAACCCACACCATGGGGGTACATTTATAGAAATAAATCTTTAATCCTAATTGGGATTCCTATAAAGAAGAAGTTTAGAATTTATATACACCAGAAGGGTAATATAAAAAAGGGCGTGGCAAGAGACCTTTATGTATTTGTATACTATTGTATATGTAATTTGTCTTGTGGAACATGTTATGTCTGTATATTTCTGTGTACATTTTGGGGGATATATATATATATATATATATAAATATTATGCATTGCTGTACTTTTGGTGGGATATAGGGATTTATTATTAGAATTTATATACACCAGTAGACGAGTATTCTATCTCAATAATCGTGGCTGATCATTTCTTTAAATTAATTATTTTATTTAACACGTATAGGAAGTGTCACCTTTAAAGTTCATTTAATTGGATGAGTAATTATTTAATTATTAATAGTAACTGGGAATGAAATCATTTATCTTCATTAATTTATATACTGCATTTTTAAAAGGAACACATGATATAAATTTTATATTTTAATAAATAGTTTAATGGGAGTTTTATTTTGAGGTTAATGATTATTTTAAATTTTCAATTCATTGATGGTGACATAGCAATTATTTTCGTGGATTCAGTTTATATTTTTCAGGTGGCCTTGTTGAGAGGGTATACTTCTTTATTTAACCATTTAAAGGGGAATTCTAAATCACTGTTGTTTTTTTGTTATTTTTATTATATGAGATAGAATAATAAAATGGGATTGTTAATTATTTAATTCTTGAGTTTTTATTGCAAGTCCCGTCTTACTGGATCCAGCGCAATTTTTAGCTTCTCTAGGCCTTAGCCTACTTTTAAATAACTTGTAACCCCTCTTTACAAAAAGAAATATTCTTTTTGTTTTAACTACTCAAAATGAAGTAGGGGTTTCAGTCACACACTGAAATAAAAAGTGTTTAGATAATTTGTTTAACATGTCTGTTAAGCTAGTAAGATTATATGGTTGTTTATTTTGATATGCTTTGAAGGTTATATTGTATTTTTGTGAACTTATAAGAGAGAATATTTTTTTTTAATTTTTATAATTTGAAATTTTGATATTTGCATATTTAGATTAATATTAATAAATCATAGAATGATTATTTTGAAACTGTTTTAATTAATTATTACATGTCATCAACATCTCACTCCTCTTTGAAAATTATTTTTTTATTGCGCAACTACATATACTTGACGCAACGAGAATAAAAAAAAATCCTGCGACCTGGCCGGTGTGATACACTTTATAGTTGCGTTGAGTACATGGTAATGTATTTGTGTATAATAATTGTAACTTTGCATAATAAATTGGCGTGCCCAACGTGTGGCTCGTTATATGTTAATTATCGCATAAGTGCATAATTAATAAGTATAATATTATTATTGTTATTCATATTATTGTATTGTAATTATAATATTGTTGTGTATTTTACAACTGGTGCTGAACAAAACTGAAAGAGGAGAGAAATTTTTGGTATGAGATAATTTATAATAATAGTAAACGTAAATAAATAATATTAAATAATAAACCAATAGAGTCACGTTTTACCAATAATAATTAATATATAAAAGAAAAGAATTTAAATTTAATTCTAATACAACGAAATGGCTACAACGCAGAAAGGAGTTGATATTGAGGCTATGTTTAGAAGTCTCCAGGAACAGATGCAAAAGAATAATGAAGAATTAAAAAAGAATAGGGAGGAAGTTAAAGCTGAATTAGCGAAAAATAAAGACGAAGTAAAAACCGAATTTAAAGCTGAATTCAATAACCTTAAAGAGCAACTGACTACAAAATTTGAAGAAACTAATACCAGAATAGAAGTATTAGGAGCTAGAGTAGAACAGTCACTAAATGAACAAGCTTTTTAAGATGGAGAATAAATTTAAAGAATATAAAGCAGAATGGTCAAAAGAATTAAAAGATAGTGTGAAATTAGAAGTTTATAGTATCAAAACGGGAGCAGGATATGAAAATAAAAGCAGTCAATGAACAAGTACATGAAAACATCAATAAGACACAGGAGTTGGAAGTCAGAACAATGCTGTTGGAAACTGCCTTAGTAGAGGCCAATAAAACCACAAAGGAATATTCAAGTGAAATAGATACACTA
Source organism: Magicicada septendecula (assembly GCA_034769895.1). Classification (NCBI taxonomy): domain Eukaryota; kingdom Metazoa; phylum Arthropoda; class Insecta; order Hemiptera; family Cicadidae; genus Magicicada; species Magicicada septendecula. The sequence continues at coordinate 134,857,480 of CM068373.1, read as the reverse complement.
AAGAAAAATCTACGTGAAGCAGTAGAATGTCTAAAAACGGAATTGAATAGGGGACCAAAGCACGTGATGGTGTATCCAACACAGATTGATGAAAGGACAAAATTGTTAGTCTTCAAAGGATTAAAGGGAGAAAATCCAATTGAATTCTTACTGAACTGTGGACAAGAAATGGAGTTAATAGGTAATGCTTTAACTGATAAAGAGAAACTTGATTTTGTTAGAAACATTTCCAAGATTCTGATGCACGATGGTATACTATTGTTCGAGATAATTTTACTACTTACGAACAATTTGAAAACTCATTTGAAGGTCGCTATTGGAATATTCACACACAAAGAGAAATACGAGACCGATTGGAATATGGTAAGTATCAACATAATGGTAGACTTACCTTAGAGGGGTACGACATAAATCTAGTGGAGGGGAGTAAACATTTAAGACCCATATTTACACAACACGAATTGGTACTTAAATTAGCACATCACTTTTACAGAGATATTAGATTAGCTATTTACACACAAGGAATTAAAACTATTGAAGAGTTGTTAATTTTACTTGCTCAATCCGAACACATGTTTCACACCGAGTACAGAAATAAACTAATTTTATACAGATAGAAGAGATTTGTTGTGAAGAGAAAAACACCACTGACCCTCTGAATGCAGGTAAGGAGGTAGAGCACCGCAAACGATGCAAAATAAGGGAATGAAGTAGGTAGCGACACAACAGTACACAGAGAGTACAATAATCATTGTTATTCACAAGAACAAGTGTAATGCCAGTGAGTCTATTATGACGAGAGCCGATCAACAGGGAGAAGGAAATATAAGCCGACATAAGTACAACAGCAAGTGTGTGTCTCGACGTACAACAATAGAAAACAGGATGTAACTGTTTGTATAGGGGGAAGGAATTTTATCGCCCACCACAGAGGGTTTGTTTTTTACATATCGCTAAAAAATATTTACTTTTATAAGGAGTTTTTAAAAACCAATTGTAATGTAGATAATAAGATGTAATTGTAATTATAGGGTACATATTTATATATGTACCCTATTTTTATTCAAATTTATGAATAAAAACATTCATATTCTAATTTATGAATATGAACAACATTCAAATTTTATATAAATCCACCTGGGGAATATATGGAACAATACATATAGATGCATATTTGCCAAGGGCGGTATGTTTCTAAATATTTATCATAGAAAATATATGATGAACAGTTTTTAACAATATTATGCAGGCTAAGAATTGTCAGAAAGCGTACACCTGCCCCGAGTGAATACAGCGCTTGTGTGTTTGTGTGTGAGAACGCAAGCTATGACAGGCTACGATGGGGTGATGCGTACGAATTGTTGGTTTGGCTGTAATCAGGTTTTAACCAGATAAAAATAAACTAATTTATACATTTTAAACCTGTGAACAAAGACTTACCCCAAGTATAAAAACACCATTACATTAAGGAATTTTTAACGAATATAATGATGTAAAAGTATTGCAAAAATTTGCAATAATAAAGACGGTAGGTAATTTATTGTTAATTACTAGTGTAATTAAATAGTAATTAATAAGTGTGTTATGAGTGACCAGAAAAAAAATTACGCAAACGATGATATCCCTCATGGTACGAGTATGTTTACATAATCGCGAAAATGAACCAAAAACTGATTTGTAATTAAAAGGACGCTTTGCACGAAATGACATTATCTAACAGGTCAAAAATAGTCCTGGACTTGTCAGATTGCCGTCCAGTATAAATACCACCGGCAATTTTGGGGTGATCTCAGAGAGAGAGAGAGAGAGAGAGACTCAAGATATCTTCACACAACCTCATGCTGCTGGTCTGACGACCGATCGAACATCGTTACCACACACACCAAGACTTATGGAGGAACTCTGGACCATCACAAACAACAAACTATAGAAACAGAGAACACAGCATCATCATCAAATTCTCAGGATTCAGGACACACACACACACATACGCGCGCGCAAATAACGGCAATACGCATGTGATGAATAAACAATTATATTTTTTGTTTGTGAAAAGAACTCTTAAAAAGAAACTTCTATATGAACAGTAAACACTTAAAGTTCTAAATATAATCACTGTACATAAATGGTAGTTAAAGAAAATAATTTAATTTTACAAGGAAATTTAAAAAATACTAATCTTCTGTTGTATGTTAAAATTTGGGTGTATCAGTAGAAATAAATAATAGGCTGGAAGTAAATGTTATATTTTTTTATAGCAACAGTTAGTTTTATTCTTGAGATTTAATATTATTATGAGTTGGTATTATTATTTTAAAATTTGAGTCAAAGTCAGACACACTGAAATAAAATGTGTTTAGATAATTTGTTTAACATGTCTGTTTAGCTATATGGTTGTTTATTTTGTGTATGTCATGAACAGCATAGAAGGTTATATTGTAATTTTTTTTTGTAAACTTATAAAAGAGAATATTTTTTATTTTTATAATTCAAAATGTTAATATTTGTGATTAATATTAATAAATCATAGAATGATTATTTTGAAACGGTTTTAATTAATTATTTCATGTCATGAACATCTCACTTCTTTTTGAAAATTATTTTTTTATTGTGGAACTACATATACTTGATGCAATGAGAATTAAAAAAATCCTGCGACCTGGCCGTGTGATACCAGGTAGTTGCGTTGAGTACATGGTAATGTATTTGTGTATAATAATTGTAACGTTGCAATATATACATATTGCGATGATACAAATCAATATTTTCGCATAGGATACTGTAGTGGTTTGTGTGTTTAAATTATCCACAAGTCTATATTGGAGGTGTAGAAAAATTATTTATTTATAACACAAGTAAATAGTTGTTTATATGATATATTTAAATTAAACAAAATGTCATGTTTAGTATTTTATTTGTTATCAAAGAGTTTATATAGTTCAGTTTTGGTAAGTTTTACTTGAAACGTAGAATTCCTTTACACTCGGCGTGACGTCACTCGCTCCACCGCTGTTACGCTTTTCTCTGCAATGATTGGCGCTCTCCTCTCTCTCTCTCTCTCTCTTTGTGCTGGGGTTCGCCGAACAGCTGATAACACTGATGCAGATTTTACACACAAATTGTCACTTTCCGAATCATTTGTTTACTCACTCGCAATTGGTTATTATTAATTATTGTTACTCAGGGTGATAATGAATGATATTATTAAAAATTGGTGTATATTGCTTTCACCATCCAGCTATTCTTGAAGTGTTCCGCGTTAATAAGGATTTATCACGGTAGATAATTCTCCCTAAGCGGAAAATCTTCCACTAACACGTAATAGCACTTGAATATTATAAAACTGGTAGTTCACCCGCTTGGTTCTAATCGACAAACTCGAAAAGAGTCCCAAGACTTAGAGATACTCTAGATTAAACCAGTTCAAACAAGAAAAAGTCTCGATGAAGAGCACACATTCACTAGGCAACTGCTTCTGATGAACTGCCTCGAAGTACACCTGACAACCGACGGATCTGACTGAATTTAGGGGCTTCTGATTGGTCAATCGACTGTCTACGTGGTAGATTGTACAAAAGATAGATGCATTGCAGGTGAATCTTTGTATAAATCTGCGAGTGCCTGCTCAGATTTGGTCTAGAAATTTTATTACTCTTCAATTTATCGATAAGTGTGAAAAGTTGAGTTTTCAATTACTAAAAAACCACATTTAAACAATAGCTGAGAACAACCGAGTATATAGAAATGTAGCTATTTTCATAAATGAGTCCAAGTCTCGTGCCGATCGGATAACAAACGCGGAAGATATAACACGAAGGTTCCCCACACGCGAATGAGCGCACATATTCACAAACAAAGTACATAAAATTTTAGAGCAACAATTTACAAATAATTTGGTATAACACAAGTCCTTATCCATCACTAAATACAAAACTTGTAGCTAATTGACAAAAATTGCATAAATCAATCTAAAACATGCTAATGTCCGTCATCCATGCACTGATATACTTATTCTAGATCATCATCCTGTGTTTATATATATTACAGTATATAACCAGAACAGGTGTATGGTGTGTTTTTTAAATAATAATAACACTTCTTATATCATATTTAAGTTTGTAAAGATAATTCAAAAATTTATTAAATAATTTTTCAAAAATTACGAATTAAAATTTCATCATTATTATTCGCATAATATTTTTCTTTTGTGTGTGCTCAGCATACACAATTATTGTCACTATACAAATAAAATTACACAAATATTCATAAATATAATACACAAGATATAAATTTACATGTATAAACAGAATTTTTTATAACATACAATGTGCTCTCTACTTGCTCAGATTGTATTTGTTTTAAATTCCATATTTTTTTATATTATTACTACTTTGCTTTATGTGCCTACATATGAATATCGTATTCATGAAATATCAGTCAAATTTAGAATTACATAAACATTTATGCTACGTTATAATTTCAAAAATAATAATAAGTTCGTAAATGTTAAATATCATTATAAATTACTACAATTTAGCCATTTAGATTTTACAGATATTATTTACATTATTAAAGTTTATCATCGTCTCTTTACTCTTTTCTTTTTAATGTCTTTTATGACTCGTTGGTTGACGAGTAAAAATGGTTTCATGTCACCTTATTGCTTGTGCAGTTATACTCGGTGATTCCTCGTCATGATCCTGAGTCCTATGTATTGTGTCAATCCTCTGTTATCTGATCCTCTTGGAGTCCGTCGTCCGGTCCTCCTAGTCCACTCAGCATCCAGATGCCTTGTACGTTGCTATCCCCATACTGCTGGGTTATCGACCTTGGATGGTCCACAGTCGGGCATAGCCTTCGGCTGCAGATGTGTTCCAGTGAATGAGGGTTGGGCGCAAGAATCATGCTTCAACCATTCTGTGCACGATTTGTATTATTATAGTTTGTCAAGCGTCCCTTTACAGATTCATTTATTTTTTGTTCTAATTTTAATTTTATTCGCAACATGCAAAGTCTTTTGTTTTTACGTTCATACGATCGGTAATTTTCTTATGTATAATTGTATATTAACAGTTTTTCTATTCTTTAAGTGTTCTTGGTTCTATTCACTTTTATTTACAATACATTAATATGTATTATTTGTTTCGCACTACATTTTGCACACGTGCGCGTCTTTGTATTAATACTAAAGTGGCATAATTTGTTTTGTCATATCTCACCAAAATTTAAATAAAGTACTTATTTAATTTTCATTTATTCAGGGGTGACGCTATGTCGGTTTCTACTGGGTCATGCACAAACATATCACTTACACTATAAACAGTCTTAGTTTGTGTGTGGCGTGATATGCCAGTACCATCCTGCACATTCAGTGTTCCCCTTTGCTGGTTACTAACAGCTTTCAATTTGCATTTTTTTAAATATTGATAATATTAATTATTTACTCTAATTTAGCAGTTTTTTAACTAACTCTGGGACAATGCACAGTAACGTATGCAGACGTACTGTTGCAATATATATATATATATATATTGCAACAGTACAATATATAGGGTACTGTGCATTGCACAATTAGTTAAGATAATTAATATACATTTAAATAAATAATCAATATTTTTAGTAGTAATAATAATTCAGATTGAAAGCTGTAAAGGTGAACAACAAATTTGCCTGTTCGAACAGGTTAATCACGCCACACACAGCTGCGTATGTGTACATGTGTATCTTATGTGTGTGTGCGAGGCCAGTTCATTCCTGCAAAGCGTCACTCCTAAATAAACATTAATAAATATATGAATTATTTAAATTGTGATAAGTGTATATGAAATATCACAAAACCAAATATGCCACAGTGTGTATAATATAAAGACGCACTTGTGTTCGAAAGATAGTGCAAAAATAATAAAAGGTGCGAATACAGTGAAAATAAATATAAATAAAACCCATAATAATTAAGATAATGAGAAACGGTTTATACACAGTTGTACACATAAAATTACCGACCAGATGAATATCGGGTAATTTGCAAAAGACTTCGCATGTTACGAAGACAAGTGAAATAAATGTGTGAATAATCGTGTTTGTAAAAGGACGCCACGGCAGACTTATTCCTGCAGAGATTTGTCGAAACTTGAATTTTGCGCCCTAGACTATAAATACACGAGGCACATCAGCCTTGTTCTCTTTCTCGTTCAACCACAGCGGCAGCCGGAGGCTATGTCAGACAACATCATCTTTTTCATGAGATTACCACTGCAGCTAGAGGCTATTACGGAGGATGTGGGAGCAGCACGCTACATGGCATAAATTCCAGACATAGAGGATGAGTCATCGGACTTCCATGAGGATCCGGAGGACGAGGATAGGACGTGATCCAGGACTTCACGACTACGCAGGATTCACTAACATCAAGGACTCAGGACCAGAAGAGGGTACGCTGAGGAACCGCTATGATTAAGGTGAAAGAAAGCCATGTATTCATCATAACAAAAGACTTAATCAAAGACAAATAAACACTAAAAAAAAGGAAGACAATAATTTCTAAAATTGTAATTTATAACTTGTAAATGTAGATGTTCTTGTATAGTAATTATAGTAATATTTGAATTATGAAAGCATAATTTTTGAATTGATAATTTATTTAAAATATTTAAATTTAATTTTGAAAGAATAGAAAGTTTGCTAAAGTAATTAATATAAATGACAAATGCATATGCAACAAAAATAAGAATTATTTAAAAAGAAAGATTTGAGAATATAATAAATTACTCATAATATACTGAGCGAGTCGAGAGCAATATTTTATAATAATATAATGTATTTATAATTATAATAGTATTTTATGTTTGTATGTAATATGAGATATTACGTGTATGTAATCAACAAGTATGTGTACTACGGCTACCCATACACATGCAATAATAATGAAGTTTTAATTCGCAATTTATTTTGAAATTTTAATTAATAAATGTTTTAAATATTTTAAACAATTTTATGTTGTTAGTATTATTACGATTACACCCATTGAAAATTTATAACGTAAGTAGAGTTATATAAAGAAATAACTCGTCCCCAAAACGTTATAAATATTTGGCTCCCAAGAACGTGGTGCGCGACCATGCCATTTAGCTATTTTAAAAAACTTAAAAGTTAAATGTATGCTCTAAAACTAAAGGTGTGTTAAATGAAAAATAAATTATATGTGATAACTATTATTTATATTAAATATTATTTGTATGTTATTTTAATAGTTGTGTAGCACAACTGGCATTCAATAGGTAGTAATTATATTGTAAAAAGAAAAGGTGTAATTGTAATAGTAACGTTAATAATAATATTAATAATAATAAAAAAGAAAATAATAAATAAAGAGTAATATAACAGTGATCACCAATAATAATTATTTTAAAAAATAATTAAAAAATAATAATTCGACATGGCAGAACCAGGTAACTTTAGTATGGAGGCACTTCAAAATATGATGAAAGCCATGGTGGATGAATTGAAACAAGATAATGTAAAACTAACAGAAAATTAAAAAAAATTAAACAAGATAAGTTACTACTAACAGAAAATCTGAAAGAAGAATTAAAACAAGATAATTTAAAACTAAAAGAAGATCTAAATGAATTAAAACAAGATAATATAAAACTAAGAGAAGATTTAAATGATAAGCTAGGTGTAGTAAAAGAAGAATTAAAACAAGATATAATAGATAGTGCTGCACAGTTAGCGAATAAAATTATAGACACTAATACACGCATAGATGCACTTGAAAATAAAGTTAAACAAGCCTTTCATGAACAAGCTTTAGGATAGTTAACAGGCATAAAGAATTACACGCAGAGTGGAAGAAAGATTTAAAAGACACTCGTAAACAAATAACTGAAAATGTAAATGAGAAAATAATTGTAGCAAAGCATGAACAGGACAGTAAAATAAGGGATGTCCATGATCAGCTTCAAGCGACCATAAGTAAAACGCATGAAATAGAAACATGTACTACAGTAATAGAGAATAAGGTGGAAGAACATCCAATACTGCGAAAGATTATTCTGGAGAGATGTCCAATATGAAAGAGGAGGTGAAGACTGAAATGGATCAACTTCGAGCTGAGACAGACGTCCAGACGTATAGACGTCCAGTGCAGATGATGGTTTATCCGGCACCATTAGAAGATAGGGTTAACTAGCATTTGCAGGAAATAAATGGGAAAACAGCATGGAATTTTTGGTCAATTGTGAAAAAGAAATGGAAAAAATTGGTAGTAATATTGATGATAACGAGAAAATAAATGTTGTTACTCGCCATTTCAAAGATTCTGCAGCACAGTGGTATACTATCATACATGATAATGTCATTACATACCAACAATTCCGTGACTCGTTTGAAAATGGGTATTGGAATTGTAACCCCTCTTTCCTTTTATGTATTTTTTTAATATAAAACAACTTCTTTAATTTTAATATTTTTTTTTTTTGAAAGAGAAGCCACAAGTCAATTAGGACTAGGCTGGAGCCTAGAGAAGCAAAAACTGTGCCGGGTCCGGTATGACGGGACTTGCAATGAAACTCAGCTGTAATGTAACAATAACAAGTTTATTGTATGCCTAGAATTCATACATGCAGGCCAACTCTAGTACATCATTATCCCCCCCATGAATCATAATTATCACGAATAATTTAAGCCCTGCTTTAACAGTATTAAACTAAAACAACATGTGTACATCATAACAAGTGTGTATAAATTCAGTAAATATATACATATATATATAAATATAAAGCATAACAAGCAAAACAACATGTGTATAGCATAACAAGTGTGTACAAATTCAGTAAATATATATAAATATAATATAAAGTTCTTCCCCATCTTGTGGCTAGCTAGACACGGACAAACATGACACACACAGAAACATAAGGCACACAAACTCACAATTACATCAATTCTAACACGAATGCCCCTGGAATGCACCCGCCCAGCAGGCAGTGTAACTACAATACTTAGAACCCAGCAGTGATAAAATATTCGCCCATCAACAACCCGCTTTTGCAGAATTACCTAAAAGCCTGAACCCCAGAAAGGATGATAAAACTCATAACGCATAAATAAAACCGGACCGCCCATTTGCATAACATTCCACTGATCAATATAACCCATCATGAGTATATGAACCTTAAGTTCCTTCCACAGCATTAAATAAAAATTTACAGAACTACATCACCTGATTTCAAACAGTTGTTATACAATTCTAAACGGTTACTTTACTTCACAAATTCCGAAGGATTGAAAAACTCAATATGTACCTTAACAAACAGAAATTAATCACTCGAGACTTTACAATGTCAGAAAAATTTAGACAATATAAGTCTTACAAAAAAATTAATGAGTATATGTTTTATAGTTAAAGAAAATTGAACAGCAGATACTACAAGTGAAAGTTAATCAATATGTGTTTTGCCAATTAAGAAAGATAATCAGTATAGCCCTTTTATAAGGAGCAAAATCAACTAAAATATGTCCAGAAGAAAAAACAAATTATTTTCTATTAACCCCGAATGGCTCTATAAATATAATTAAATGAAAAAGTACAATAAGACGGTTGTGCCCTAGCAACTGTGGCAGCGCGCCAGCATGCGATTGACAAAGTTTGACAGGCCTCCAACCTGCCCGAGGTTGCACCAACATGTGTCTGAGAAAAACGAAGTCCCCTTTTAAACCCCAGAAAACGGCCCAAAAAAAAAAAAAAAAAAAGGAAAACCCCCAGCCCTTAAATGTAAACCCAAAATGAAGTTAGTATTTATTCATTTCTGTTCCAGCCGGAACAGAGCTACTAACCTGTTCTATAAATTTGTAAAGAGTAAAATGCTAATGAGATGCAAACTGTAAAATGTCCAAGTGTAAAATTTATCTCTGGCACGCTCCCCCAGTGCAGCACACAATTACAAGCAATGCACTTAGTGTTATGTAAATCAGTTATAAAAAAATGTTCTTGAATTTAACTTATAATGTTCAGAATCATGATCAGCTGCTCCCCTTTCTAACAGACAGTCTGGACACGTGGTCACATGGCTTCAAAGATATTTAATGTAAAACAGGCGCACTGCCGGCCCGGCCCCAAAAGTAAAATAAAAGTGTGAATATCACCTTAGTACTGCTGTCAAGTGCTACATCGAGAATCAGTCTCCATCTCCCTCTTCGGACAAGCTCTTGTTTAATGGTCCATGACAGATGCAGGTGTACGGCGATCAGCAAGGCCGAATCTCCGGCTTAATTCAAGAACCCTGTTAATTCATATAAATTAGAGAAATGTTCACCAAAAATATACACCCGAGCTCAGGTTATTAACCTCAGAACGGGCCTCCAACTAACTCTCAATAAAAGCACAAGTTTAATAAATAAAGTTTTTACAACCAGCTTAAAGGGTAGAAAATCAGCCATGGAATAAGTAAATTTTAATAATGAAACGACTATATTAAAAGTGGCGTAATATAAAAATGATCAACACTTGCTCTACATGCTTCAACAGAAATTAACAGGTTATGCGCCACGTGGTGAGCGATAATCATTATTTGACCAAAAAATCTAACTGCAAGGCACTCACAGCATTAAGAATGTTTTAACATTAATAAAATTTCATCTAGGGAAGTTCTCATAAATACTTCTCCACTGTTAAGCTAATTAAAGAGGTCCCCCGACAGTCTACTGCATGAATTGACACAGTTCACGACCTGACTACGCATTAACTTTTAGTCATTAAATTTTAATGTTGTACACCTTTATCATGACAATGACAATTGCAATACCTCTCACACTATTCTAGTAATAATAAACGGAACATGAACTATATGCTGAACATTAGGTAATTTACTGAACAATGAGTTTTCTCTTAATGTAAAAACTGTCGGGTCGCACACACATAATTACGTGTATTATATATGGTTGTATACACCTAGTTATTAATTATCCATTTAATACAAATTACTTATAAAGACATAAGATAATGCACTTCTTACCGGGAGTCGTTTATGCTTTAGCAAGCCATGAAGCTACAGGAACTACGTCGTAATGTTCGAAGAGAGAGAGAGATGTATCTCGTAGCGGAGCGGTGAGTATTCTGCCGTCACAAGCAGAGCCGAGTGCTCCCCTTTTCTACAAGTTGCGCGCGCAGCTTAACTGAGCCGTACAAGGGTCGCTTCGACTGACCATTGCCCTCGCGTTATTTGACAATAAAACAAAACCTTTCTAAAACTTTTTCAACGGCCGGTTTGACACCGGCACACCCCCACCCCGAAAGGGCAACCCGGTTGCCCCACTCTAAAACTCGGGAAAGTACCCTGCAGTGTACCCCCTTCTGAAAATACTCTGGTGGACTTCGTGGATAAGGTGGCCCGGCGGCACTTGCTCCCAGGAGAACAGAGGCTCAGAAGGGAAAACGAAAGAGACGAAAGAAGACATGTAGAGCGTAAGTGTGCGGTTGCTGCAGGCTGACCTGATCAGGGCCAGCCCACAGCAAAGAGGGACAGAGAAGAAAGATGAAAGAACAGTTCGGGAGCTCCCTGAGTTCCGACCTCCTGAGGCTTGTCCACCCAAGCCAGAACACGATAGCCACCTAAACAGGGCCTCTGTCCCATGTACCTACGGGATAATTCCCTAATACGACACCCCCCCCATTCTATACAATACCATAACTGCACGGGCCAAGGGGAAAAGGGGCGATGACAGTCACCATGATGCGGTGGTCCCCACTGGGACCTGACGGAAAGCCATGTCAACTGTGACTATGGCACCTTTCCAACATATATATACGAGTTTTACAAGTATGCTCCAAGGGCATGCGTGCAACAGCAGGGGGGACGAGGAGCACAACAGACCCCGGCCACCCTACTGCTCCACTTCTCTCGCTAACTCCTTTTTTTTGCTTTTTCTAGGGTTTTTTTTTTTTTTTTTTTTAAGTAAGGTTAGGAAAATCGGAGGGTGGATGGTCAAGGATGATTACGGTCATGGGCTGGGACTGAAGGTAAGGACATGGCTCCCTCCGGACATAAGGACAATTGGAGAAAGCCAAGGCTCGCGCAGGCAGGGGCGCATCCCTGAAGTAGACGAACCCCACTGGGACTGTGGGAAACATCTACCCGCTACCCTCGCATTCTCAATACCGCCCCCGGAGCACACCCTCTCCAAACCAACAACATCCCCACTCGCACAGAGACCGCCACCGCTCCCCCCTTTCTCTCAGCCCTTTTACCCTTTTTTAAATAATTTTAATTTGGAAATGTGTGCAGTAATCTCTTTAGGATTACTACCCTGCTCTTCCAATCGCGCCGTCACCGGAGACATAAACCCTAGGATACGGTATGGTCCCGACCAACGATAGCACAATTTAGCGGCCCTTTTGTCCGCGGCTGAGCTGATCGGATGGCTCTGGCAGTAGACCCAGTCGCCGGTCTGAAAGGGGTTCGGAATTCGCCCCTGATTATATCGTCGACGGACCCGCTCGTGCGCTCGCAGCAAATTCTTCCGAGCCTCCCTCCATCTCTCCGCAGTTCCATTATCGGGCTCCCGTGGTAGAAGATCGTCAATATTCCACAAGTTAGTCAACGGGAGTGCGGGCAAGAATCCAAACATGATCTCAAAAGGCACGGCCTTATGACTGTCATGCAGGGCCGTGTTAAAGGCTAGCTGCAACCACTTCAAGTTCTGGTCCCAGGTGGTCTGTTGCTCCGCGTGATAGGCAATGAGTGCGGACCGGAGATTCCTATTGAACCTCTCCGCATGGGACGGCTGTGGGTAATACGGGGAAGTGGTTACATGTTTGATACCGCTGGCGAAACACATCCGCCGGAACTCACTCGAAATGAACTGTGGTCCATTGTCGGAGACAATGATGGTCGGAAGACCGAAATGCTGAAAAACATGGTTCTGAAGCGCGCTTATGGTCAAACGAGCTGTTGCCTGCCGTAAGGGCAGTAGCCAGGCAAACTTCGAAAAAGCATCCACACAGACAAGTAGGTAAGCGTTACCTGACTTGCTACGCGGGAAGGATCCCACGTAGTCGATGAATAGCTTCTCCATCGGTCTGCTCGCCACGTCTGATGACAACAACCCCAACTTAGTGTTTTGAGCAGGCTTGCTTAAGCCACACAGATGACATGCCTTCACCCGAGTAGCTATGTCCCTATCCATGCCCTTCCAGATGAAGTTTTTCCTAATACTGGAAATGGTCTTCGAAATCCCCTTGTGGCCTCCTACTGGGGAATTGTGATAATAGCTGAAGACCATGGGAACTAACTTGCTAGGCAGCACGATCTTCGGGGCACGTCCCTTTCTTTCTCGACAACACAGGACGCTCTTGGACAAGAAGTACGGGGCCTGCGCGTTACCCTCTTTTATTTTCTGGATGACAGGACCCAGCTCTTCATCATTCAACTGATGGGGCAACACATCAGTGAAGGCTAACGGAAAGTCTAGTAGAACAGAACAGGGTTGCTCCGATTGGACTTCACTGGGTTGGGAAAACATGCGTGACAAAGCATCTGCAACCACATTTTGAGTTCCCCTAATGTGTTGCACCTTGAACTTGAAGGATGAGATTTTAACCACCCATCTACCAATTTTACCCAGTTGCCGGGGGTGAGCAAGAAGCCAAGAGAGAGCCTGATTGTCGGTCTCGAGCAGGAACTCAGCGTGTTCCAGAAAACGCCTGAACTTATCTAGAGCGTATACCACCGCTAAACACTCTAGTTCGTATACTGAAGACTTTCTTTCTTGCTGGGTCAGGGTTCGGGAAATAAAGGCCACCGGCTGCCTAGCACCATCAACGACTTGGGACAGAACCGCCCCGAGCGCCACCGAACTCGCGTCCGTCTGTAAGATAAACGGTTGAGAAAAATCCGGCATCCGGAGCACCGGCGGGGAAATAATAGCTTCCTTCAACGTCTCGAAAGCCTTCTGCTGGCTTTCGCCCCACACAAACTTAGCCCCCTTCTTTCTCAATTCATTTAGGGGAGCCGCTATCTCCGCTGCATTGGGGATAAACCGCCGATAAAAGTTAACCATCCCCACGAACCTGGCGATGCCTTTGGCATCCCTTAGTGGGGGAAAATCTCGGATACCCTGGGTCCTTTCAGGGTCCACTGTAACGCCTTGGTGAGACACCAGATGCCCCAGAAAAGAGATGCTCTCCTGGGCGATCCGCACTTTCTCCGGATTGACCGTGAGGCCCGCGCTTTGCAACCTACTCATCACCTCCCGGAGATGACACAGATGTTCATCATAGGTTTTGCTGTAGACCAGCAAGTCGTCCAAATATTTGAAAATGAACTTAAATTTTACATCTTGAAACACTAGGTCAAGCAGACACGTGAGCGTTTGGGCGCCCACCGCCAGACCCATAGGAACCCGCGTATACTGATATAAATTCCACGGCACACAAAACTCCGTGTACGGTCTACTTTCCTTAGATAAGGGGATCTGGTGATATGCCGCGTTGAGATCAATCACGGTGAAGTACTTGGCCTCACTAAACCAATCGAAAGCTGAGTGGAGATCCGGAAGGGGAACCGAATCCACCTCAATATTAGCATTTAACTTCCGGTAATCTATCACCATACGGTGCTTACCCCCAGGCTTGGGTACCAGGAACGCTGGACTGGCATAGCTGGAATTGGAAGGTTCAATTACCCCTTGCTCTAAAAGCTCTTGAACCTTCTCCCTCAGAACGGCCATTTTCGGAGGGGCGAACTTGTATGGTTGCGACCTCACTATCTTAGAGTCCGTTAAACGAATTTTATATTCTAATAAATGTGTGAGTCCCAACTTGGGAGTTAATACGGAGGGAAATTCCTCACACAATCGGTCTAAAGCTGTCTGCTGAGCGGGAGTGAGATGATCTCGTGCAGAATCGGGACAAGCGACCTCTTGGATACCTCCCTTAGCTCCCTGGTATCCAAGAAATGGAATAACAACACCCCGATTAAATTTAAAATAGCACTGGTGCCCATGGATGTCCAACACGAGACCACTTTTAGCGATTAAATCGGCACCCACAATACAGTCAACTCCCAGAGCCGGAGAAACCAGAAAAGGCCACACCCAAGGAAAGCCATCAATCTTGAACTTAAAGGAAACCACCCGGGAGATGGGCAGAATTTCCCTAGAAGCAGTCCAGCACACCACAGACGACCGATTCGACCCTTTTATTAAGCCCAGTTTTTCAAGGTCCGCGCACACTCGAGATGAAATGATAAATCGGGCTGACCCGGAGTTAACTAACGCTCTGAGTTGACCCTTCTTTACCTCGAGCGACAGGAAGGGGCATACAGAAGCCTTTTGCGGGACGGTAGCAAGGACCTTGACCTTAGAAGAGTCAGGACCTATCCTCTGCCTGGAGGCACTTGAATACTGACAAGTCTTGTAACGAGGGGAAGACAACCTCCGATTTGTCCCCCTCTGGTAATTTAGTTTTTTGGGTACCGGACCCTCGGGGGAAGCGCCGGACGCATACCACCCTCCGGACAATCGCGGGCAACATGCCCCTGTCTGTGACAGTGAAAGCAAACAACACCTCTCACTTGTCCACCTCGATCACCGTTATTTCTCTCTGGCCGTGGTTGGGACTGAACGACCCGTCGTTCCACCACTCGGGGTTCGCCCAGACTGGCCCTTACTGGCCCACGGGATTCATCTATTGATTGTATCGCCCGGGATAACGCGCACAGCTTCTCGAGATCTTCATAGTTCCGCGGTCGCCCAGCAAAAGTTAAAC
This sequence comes from Magicicada septendecula, assembly GCA_034769895.1. Classification (NCBI taxonomy): domain Eukaryota; kingdom Metazoa; phylum Arthropoda; class Insecta; order Hemiptera; family Cicadidae; genus Magicicada; species Magicicada septendecula. The sequence continues at coordinate 134,841,714 of CM068373.1, read as the reverse complement.
GAGATCTCTCCTGGGGAGTAACCCCTTCGAAGATCATCTGCACTACTTCATTCTCGGGCAGTCCCAACCCTAAAATCCGGACAGCATCACGGATATTCTGTACAAACTTCGCAAAATTCTCCCCGTGTGCTTGCACCCGATAACAATGTTTGTGCTGCAGCTGCTTTCGCAATAGTCCAGGCACGCATGCGTCCAACACCCCCCGATGGAAAGACGCCACACTGCCGCCATCTCGTATAGTCCGCGCGACCCGCTCAGCCACAGACCCACGACAATAGGGATACACGAGTTCGAGTAGAGTGCTATCCGACATCCCCGGGAAGTCGGACAGCTGAAACAAAATTCGGAAAAAGATCATCAATTTGTCCACGTCCAGTCCATCTACAACCGGAAGCTCCTGAATAATGGAGGACAGGGTGTTATGTAAGTTATTATAAGAGACTCTCGATCCTCCCGAGAGCGTCGGCAATGGAGTCGCAGGGTTCGACGTCTGCGCTATGTCCATTTCAGGAGGCTGGGGAGAGCTCACGGAAAGCTGAGACTTCACGGGCTCGAAGTTCCGCAATGCTTTAGCCACCTGTTCCGAAATCAGCTTCAGAGTGGCGCTGACTTCAGCGATAGTAGTTTGCGCAGACAAGTTCTCCAGTCTATGTTGCAGGTGTTCCGCTCGCTGACGCACTCTCTGTCTTGCCCTGAGGCTGGAAGGGGCCGACTCACAATCCTCCATCACCTCCCGCAACTCTCCCCACTTCTCCTGGCACAACTCGAGCTCCGCTGTCACATCAGTGACCTTTACGAGCGACGTCGTCCCTCCGGACGCGAGGGCGTCTCTTAACTGCTTCCTCAAAGAAGCAACATCCCCTTGGGGCCTCCCACCCCGGGACTTAATCTCGAACTCATGCTTTATAACACTCATGCCGCCAATGCTCTACTTACTTCTCCTATAAACCACCAACAAACATCCAACAAACATAAAAACAAAAATCACTAAACCAGGAAAACCTTGAGTACTGTTCTTCCATCAAGAAGACCCCCGGGTTCTCTAGCGCTGCGGAGACCTGGCCTATTCTGAACCATTCACATCCACGACGGAAGGAGACAAGAGACAAGCAACAATACTAAACACACATAACATCAAACAGCAACTCGACACACACGCCGTACCAACACATAACTCACAACAACCAACTAACAACTGAAAGTCATAATCTGGGAATTAATACTTTGACATCAACTGGACACAAGTCTGTGCCAGTACCGATTTCCGATCGGGCCATACCGCATCCCGCCAATATAACACGCTAAACTCCGACCCCGAATCAACCTTGCATCAGCAAGGCCACACTTGAGACTCCCCGGCCGTACAACCATTACATTTTTCAAACACAAATAACCGCCTCAGTGGTGCGACCCGACTCACAAGTTATAGTACCTACAACTAGCCTACACGGGCATATACCAAAACTATGTCAGAACAATGGCCTTAATATTTCCGAGTTTGCAAGCCCCGTCACACACCAGGACCCACGAGTTCAGGACCCTAGAATGAACCACGCTCACTGCTACCATTTGTAACCCCTCTTTCCTTTTATGTATTTTTTGAATATAAAACAACTTCTTTAATTTTAATATTTTTTTTTTTTTGAAAGAGAAGCCACAAGTCAATTAGGACTAGGCTGGAGCCTAGAGAAGCAAAAATTGTGCCGGGTCCGGTATGACGGGACTTGCAATGAAACTCAGCTGTAATGTAACAATAACAAGTTTATTGTATGCCTAGAATTCATACATGCAGGCCAACTCTAGTACATCATTATCCCCCCCATGAATCATAATTATCACGAATAATTTAAGCCCTGCTTTAACAGTATTAAACTAAAACAACATGTGTACATCATAACAAGTGTGTATAAATTCAGTAAATATATACATATATATATAAATATAAAGCATAACAAGCAAAACAACATGTGTATAGCATAACAAGTGTGTACAAATTCAGTAAATATATATAAATATAATATAAAGTTCTTCCCCATCTTGTGGCTAGCTAGACACCGACAAACATGACACACACAGAAACATAAGGCACACAAACTCACAATTACATCAATTCTAACACGAATGCCCCTGGAATGCACCCGCCCAGCAGGCAGTGTAACTACAATACTCAGAACCCAGCAGTGATAAAATATTCGCCCATCAACAACCCGCTTTTGCAGAATTACCTAAAAGCCTGAACCCCAGAAAGGATGATAAAACTCATAAAGCATAAATAAAACCGGACCGCCCATTTGCATAGCATTCCACTGATCAATAACCCATCATGAGTATATGAACCTTAAGTTCCTTCCACAGCATTAAATAAAAATTTACAGAACTACATCACCTGATTTCAAACAGTTGTTATACAATTCTAAACGGTTACTTTACTTCACAAATTCCGAAGGATTGAAAAACTCAATATGTACCTTAACAAACAGAAATTAATCACTCGAGACTTTACAATGTCAGAAAAATTTAGACAATATAAGTCTTACAAAAAAATTAATGAGTATATGTTTTATAGTTAAAGAAAATTGAACAGCAGATACTACAAGTGAAAGTTAATCAATATGTGTTTTGCCAATTAAGAAAGATAATCAGTATAGCCCTTTTGTAAGGAGCAAAATCAACTAAAATATGTCCAGAAGAAAAAACAAATTATTTTCTATTAACCCCGAATGGCTCTATAAATATAATTAAATGAAAAAGTACAATAAGACGGTTGTGCCCTAGCAACTGTGGCAGCGCGCCAGCATGCGGTTGACAAAGTTTGACAGGCCTCCAACCTGCCCGAGGTTGCACCAACATGTGTCTGAGAAAAACTAAGTCACCTTTTAAACCCCAGAAAACGGCCCAAAAAAAAAAAAAAAGGAAAACCCCCAGCCCTTAAATGTAAACCCAAAATGAAGTTAGTATTTATTCATTTCTGTTCCAGCCGGAACAGAGCTACTAACCTGTTCTATAAATTTGTAAAGAGTAAAATGCTAATGAAATGCAAACTGTAAAATGTCCAAGTGTAAAATTTATCTCTGGCACGCTCCCCCAGTGCAGCACACAATTACAAGCAATGCACTTAGTGTTATGTAAATCAGTTATAAAAAAATGTTCTTGAATTTAACTTATAATGTTCAGAATCATGATCAGCTGCTCCCCTTTCTAACAGACAGTCTGGACACGTGGTCACATGGCTTCAAAGATATTTAATGTAAAACAGGCGCACTGCCGGCCCGGCCCCAAAAGTAAAATAAAAGTGTGAATATCACCTTAGTACTGCTGTCAAGTGCTACATCGAGAATCAGTCTCCATCTCCCTCTTCGGACAAGCTCTTGTTTAATGGCCCATGACAGATGCAGGTGTATGGCGATCAGCAAGGCCGAATCTCCGGCTTAATTCAAGAACCCTGTTAATTCATATAAATTAGAGAAATGTTCACCAAAAATATACACCCGAGCTCAGGTGATTAACCTCAGAACGGGCCTCCAACTAACTCTCAATAAAAGCACAAGTTTCATAAATAAAGTTTTTGCAACCAGCTTAAAGGGTAGAAAATCAGCCATGGAATAAGTAAATTTTAATAATGAAACGACTATATTAAAAGTGGCGTAATATAAAAATGATCAACACTTGCTCTACATGCTTCAACAGAAATTAACAGGTTATGCGCCACGTGGTGAGCGATAATCATTATTTGACCAAAAAATTTAACTGCAAGGCACTCACAGCATTAAGAATGTTTTAACATTAATAAAATTTCATCTAGGGAAGTTCTCACAAATACTTCTCCACTGTTAAGCTAATTAAAGAGGTCCCCCGACAGTCTACTGCATGAATTGACACAGTTCACGACCTGACTACGCATTAACTTTTAGTCATTAAATTTTAATGTTGTACACCTTTATCATGACAATGACAATTGCAATACCTCTCACACTATTCTAGTAATAATAAACGGAACATGAACTATATGCTGAACATTAGGTAATTTACTGAACAATGAGTTTTCTCTTAATGTAAAAACTGTCGGGTCGCACACACATAATTACGTGTTTTATATATGGTTGTATACACCTAGTTATTAATTATCCATTTAATACAAATTACTTATAAAGACATAAGATAATGCACTTCTTACCGGGAGTCGTTTATGCTTTAGCAAGCCATGAAGCTACAGGAACTACGTCGTAATGTTCGAAGAGAGAGAGAGATGTATCTCGTAGCGGAGCGGTGAGTATTCTGCCGTCACAAGCAGAGCCGAATGCTCCCCTTTTCTACAAGTTGCGCGCGCAGCTTAACTGAGCCGTACAAGGGTCGCTTCGACTGACCGTTGCCCTCGCGTTATTTGACAATAAAACAAAACCTTTCTAAAACTTTTTCAACGCAACGTCAGGTATGTGATCAGCTAGAATATGGTAAATTTAATATTCATGATCGTCAGAGTATTGAACAGTATACGATAGCACACTTTGAAAGAGTGAAACATCTTAAACCTAAATTTTCAGAATATGAAATAATATACAAACTGTCTTACCATTTTCAGAAAAATATCCACTCGCTGTTTACACACAAGGTATTAAAACAATAGGAGAATTTTTAATACTTGTAACACAATCTGAATATATCACTCGCGGTGAGCATACACAAAACAATTATCAACCGCACAGTAATCACAACAGTAACTATAATCACAGCAGTAATAGTTATAAACAACAAACGCGAAATAAATCATACGTTAACATGAGTACAGCACAAGTTTCACTAACACAAGCTAATAAGTAATGCACTCATCAAGAGAACAGAGAGAGACTGATATGAGGGAGAGAGAACGTGGAAAGGAGAAGAAAGGTTATGTATGGCGTTCATCGTCAAAGAAATTCTCAACACCATATGATCGCCCGCTATATGCAGTACAAATGAACAATGAAACAAAAATAGGGTGTGAAATGGAAGCAAGCTAACAGTCGGCTACTCAACAACAATGATTGAAAACGTGAAACCAGCGATCTATTTCCTGTCAACATATATAAAGTAACAAAATCTCGTTTACTGAGATGGATTTTAGCCATTAAATTACAAAATTTAAAACGTCAATCTCACCTACCAGCTCAATATAAGCTATATAACAACATTCTTTTCAAATTAATAAGACATTGGAAAATTGTGTTGACTAATGAGATGTTATTTAAACTGATAACACCAACTCATGAGAGCTTAGCTCATGCCTCGGCATTAAAATGTTATTTATCCCTTAGAGAAGATTTTACTATCAACAACATGTTTAGAAAAATTAAAAATGAATTCATGAAATGTTATGATTACCAGACTGCTAAGCAACCTAATCTTCATACATATGTGGAAATGCAAAGTATACAGAAGGAGGCGAAAGGGGAGTTAGTTGCAGTGGACTTCTTAGGGCCATTACCATGATCAAGTCGGGGGGTTAAACACATACTAGTCTGTATAGATGTATTTTCTAAGGCAGTTCATCTGTATCCTATTATGCAACCCACAACGAAAGCTGTCCTAAAAATTCCGTTACAAAAATATATTCCAACATATGATAAAATGAAGAGGATTCTTAGTGATCAAGGAGTGCAATTTCAAAGTGAAGTATGGAATAGAATATTAAGAGAAAATGGAATCCAACCCATACTCACATCCATCAGACATCCACAGGGAAATTTAGCCGAGAGAGTGAATAAAGAATTGGGTAAGTACCTATGTATTTACTGACATAACCAACACAATAAATGGGCAGAGTATTTACCATTCTTTGAAAAAGCCATTAATGAGAATTATAGCAAAGCAACGAGCTACACACCGACAGAGATTGAACAAGATCGTCAACCCGACAGATTTTGGAAGCGGTATGTTCACAACCTGCTAATCAGAACTTACCGGTACCTTTAAGCATTAAGATTGAACATCCTAAAAGAAGAATAATTGAAAAAGGTAATAAGAGAATAGAAAGATTCAACAGAACTCACAAGTTGCAGAAATTTAATATTGGAGAGAGAGTATTATTAAAAACAAATCCAGTTGGAAACGTATTGACAATACTGCTAAAAAATTCTTCAGATTGTATGATGGACCTTACACTTTGCTAAGAAAAGTTGGCAAACAAACTTTCATTGTATATGATGACACAAGACAGAAAGAAATTGGCAAGTACCATGCAAGTTCTTTAAGGACGTTCTACGGTGAGTAACTAGGTCACTGTGACAATAAAGGTGAACACATTTTAAAGCGGATACTGCGAAGCGACGCAGCAAGTTAACATGTATGGGAGGGGAATATTTTGTTCAGCCCACCTCACATAAGGGTAAAGTTATTATTTGCATTGAAAAGTATCATTCATTTTTATGAGCATAATTAATGTAAATAAATATTGTATTAGTAAAATGTACTGTCAAATTTTGTCTAATGTAGAAGGCAAAACTTTAATAAACAAATTTATTAAATTTTTTTTATTAAGCAGGGAAATAATGCAACAGTACAAATGTATATGGTACTGTGCATCACACATTTAGTTAAGATAATTAATATAAATTTAAATAAATAATCAATATTGTTAGTAGTAATAATAATTCAGATTGATAGCTGTAAAGGTGAACAACAAATTTGCCTGTTCGTACAGGTTAATCACGCCACACACTGCTGCATATGTACGTGTATCTTATGTGTGTGTGTGTGTGTGTGTGTGAGGCCAGTTCATTCCTGCAAAGCATCACTCCTAAATAAACGTTTAGCAAGGAATTGCTAAAAAACTACTACTGCTCTACACTGGCCCTTATACAATAATCAAAGATAATCAGAACAACATTTATGAAATTCTAGACCCACTTACCAAAAGGACAAAGGGGACTTACAACCAAGCATCACTAAAGAAATATTTCGAAGAAGAAGAATGTAACAATTGATAATTTCTTCAATACTAAGAAGGAATTTCTGAAATAATCAATTCTAGTAAGGAGGCAATAATGTAACGGTACATATAACTGACCCAAAAACCAATGTAAAACAAACTGGTTATAAAACTATCCAAAGCAAAATAAACAACAAAAGAAGAACATGTAAACAGGAACATATGATGAATTATGATTAAAATAAGAGAATAAAATAAATTATAATTAATAAGTAATGTATTACAGAAGAAACGAAGACACGACTAAAGACAAAACAACGTTGACCCAAATACCCAATAGATCAGACAGTGAGAAGAACAATACAACACCCATAACAAGAAGAGATTTATTAAGGAGGATAAAAGAATCAGTGTGACTAGGGAGAATAAAATCAAATCAGATACAAGAAGGAACTAATAATGACAAGAATAAAATAAACCATGAGAATTGAGAATATAAAGTATTATTAATGATAAAGAAAATAGAAGTAATTTGAAAACTTGATTTAAAACCCTAGGCTGTGACTTGACACTGACATAAAACCACTAATAAACTAACTTCAGTGACTTGATGGTACAACCAGAACTCAAAAGTAAAACATTGATAATAGAAATTAAGAGGGAGAGTAAATATAAGAGTTGTAAATGTATAAATTAGTAATGTATAAAAATGACCACTAGATAATATCCAAAGGACTAGTTAACATTGTAAAGTAGAAATAAAATTATAAAAGACAACTATTAATCAACAATAAGGTTGAGATAGTAACAAAAAAGAAAAATATGACTATAAACAATAAAAATCAGCTTTAAGTAAATGTAAAGAATCAATACAATATGTAAAAAACATAATCTAAGGTTCAACCATTGTTGGGGATCAAAGTGAGGACATAACCTAAACTGGACAACAAGTTTCCAATAGAAGTGTAAAAAACAATGACTACAATGATCTCAAACTAAACTGTATTGGAGTGTAAACAAACTAGAGACTATAATAAGCAGTCCAATTACAAAAAGTCATCATATAAAGGAACTTACGTACAGTATAAGTGTAAATTAACATGATCAAGAGTACAACATAGTATGGGTACCTTGAAAAATAAAAATCACATATAAAACGATGATAAAAGAGTAGGGACTCAGTCCATGATATTAACTGAGACGTAATACTATTCATGTGAGGCAAATCAATGTTTATTCGTTATAATTGTATGGTCTCCAGACCGCTTTAATAATTATAAATTTATATAAATATAAATACCCTATAGTCCGTCTTGCGGTCTTGTAGTTTTTCATATCACATGTTTCGAAAGTAAACTTTCATCATCAGGATAGAATTATCCTCCTATTTTTTAGGGCTCGTCAGTGAAAGTAAAAAACACAATAAATAAGTAAACAAAATACAGAAATATACTAGTCAATACGATTAACGTCGACATAATATTTCGTAGCAGTGCGCACTGTACTATTGTCAACACACAACTGAGTGAGTCTCAAAGTTCATTATTTATCTTCATTATTGTGTCGTATAATATATTGGATTTAAAAATTGTGTGTAATTTAATAATATCTCTAATTTAATGTAATTTAATGTATAATTTACACATTAAATTTAATAATATCTGTTTAAAAAATCATTTAGTACCAAAATATGCAGTTATAAATATGAAGGCCCTCTCTAGGGCTGCTAAAGCAACCAAAAAATATGCTGAGATTTTTCGGATCAAGGAGGAAATCAAATCTTTGTATATTAAGAAATCTACACTCAATACATGACTTTATAAATTGCATTTACATATTTTCAACGATATTCATCTGGCCATCGTAAATAATGTTATGGAATCAGTACATAAATACGTCTCTGACGTTACTCACAATACATACTTTAAACAGACGCATAAATTCATAATTTGAAGAGTGAACATCGCCAAGAGACCGACATCACTTGTAAACAGTGGCGTACCTACGCCAACTGGTGCCCGGGGCAAACTTCAAGATTGCCGCCCCCCCGTCCTTTCACAATTTGAAAGACGACTTAGAATCAACTTACCTACTTCCAACTCCCACTCCTCGCCCACATTTGTTCTTCTGTTGTTTACTGTCAGCTGTTGCTGTGCTACATCTCTGATCACACTACACTGACCATTATCTATGTCAGCACATAATAATTGTCATAAATTAAATATTTATAAGTTTCATTAGGACTAGGTTATTTTCAATAAAGATTCAGTTTATTTGTAACAAACGATTATAATTGGCTAATAAGTACTTAACAAATCTGGTATAATACGATACAACTTATATTTAAAAATTAAACTCTAACTATAAGAAGAACTGAAAAACCTTACATATCTAAAATATTGCAATGTAAATATATTGCACAATATGAAAGTAGCATTGCATTTTTTGAAAATACATGAAAAATATAAAATTTCTCAAATAAAATATCTTAGATTCAAGATTCTTACAGTGTTGGAAAACACTTTTATATTGAAATTTTAATAATTTTATATGTACTGATTTATGCAGGCATTTAAACTAGAAAATAACTATAGCTTTAACTATAACTTTGTTCAATCAACATGCAGTTTTATAAGTGTACTTTCCTAGCCTTCAGTGATGCAAACTCATTTATTAATAGAGTATAATCTAAAGCAGATGCCATGTCACTTTCAATTGACAGAATTGCTAAATTAGTTAGTCTCTCTTGCGTCATTGTGGATCTTAAGTAGCTTTGTATTAGTTTTAGTTTACTAAATGATCTCTCACATGATGCCACAGATACTGGTATAGTTAGAAGACGTTTAAGTGCTACGACTAAAGTGCTATATGCTTCTAATCCCATAGCAGATATGTATAATAAGATATCTTTAGGATTATTTAAATCAAGCTCTTCACCATTTGATTTTGATCTTCTTAATTATGATATCTTTTATGTCTTCAAATAATGCATCTCCACTTAGCTCATTAGGGTACTTTTCTGCAAGTCCTAAACACTTTTTTCTCAGCTCTTCCATCTCTTTTTCTGTGTATTTTATATCCATGTAATCTTCGAAATTACAAAGGAATCCAAAGCGTGAGTCCAGTTGCTTAACATTTAAGAACCGTTGACCTAATTCCAATAGAAGCTTATCCAATATCTCTACTATGCTTCTTTTTACTTCATCTTTCCAGGAAAGTCCAACGTCCTCAGCTAACTTATTTCCCCGGGCATTTTTCGTTTTTTTCTTTCTCTTCGTTCTGTAGGTACTCCCCATTCTTCACACTTAGCAGCAGCTTTTGTCACCACGTCATCAGGAAGGTTTTCTCTCCATTCGCTAAGTTTATCTTGGAGAGACTGTAGACAGATTAGGACATAGGTAAACGAAATACCTTTGATTTGCAGGGTTTCTTGAGTTCTGTCAATCTTGGGGAGGACTTCAGACCAGAAAAAGAGTAGACTCACAAAAACGAATCTTTCAATGGCATTTATCAACAGTGATGCAGACTGTCTAGTATCAATGGTTTCAGATAGTGTATCTCTCAGTTTCTCTAAAGCGCTTAATACTCCATCTAACTGGGATGATAAGGCTTTCACAGCTTCTGCCTTTGAACACCATCTCGTGTCAGAGTGCCCCTTCACCATTAATTTCACATGTTCCTTAAGAACACTCCATCGGTGAGTTGAACTAGAGAAAAAGGCATATACGCGTTCAACAGTCCCGAAAAAAGTAACTGCATTTACGTTAACATGTGCAGCATGAACACCAACCAAATTAAGCGAATGATTGTCACAGGGAACAAACACGGCTTGTTGATTTAGATCCAATAACCTTGTTTGGACGCCAGAATGAATTCCAGCCATTGTTGCTTGGTTGTCGTAAGATTGACCCCTACAATCTGCAAAATTTAAACCATCTTTTTCCAATTTCTTCGTTATCACTTCAGCAATGCCCTCAGCCGTTTTGTCTTCAATTGGAACAAAATCTATGAAACATTCCCTGACTTCAACTGAACCTTGTTTTACTTCGACAAATCTTACACTCTGCGACATTTGTTCTTCATGTGATGTGTCTGGTGTACTATCAAACATAATACTGAAATACTTGGCATGCTTGCAGGAAGCAATAATTGTCTTTCGAACATGTTCACCTAGGAGGTTTATAACCTCATTTTGCACTCGAGGAGAAAGATATGATACACTTCCTGGATTTTCGGACACTGATTGCAAATGAGCCCTCATAACGGGATCAAATTTAGCTAGGTATTTCAAGAGAGCGAGAAAGTTCCCAGGCCTACAATTGTCATCGTCTACAATCGACTCTCTGTGGCCTCTTAAAGCTAAATTCTGTTGAGCCAATGTTTGAACAGCAGCAATTACACGTTCAAGAACTACTCTCCAAATTCTACTTTGCTCTAGAACCTGTTGTTGAAGGCGGTCATCAATAACTGTCCCTTTTTGTAAGGCACGTTCTAAGTCCTTCCACTCCAAAAACGCAACCCTGTGAGCGGGGCTGTTCTCATGATCTTGAACGCGCGGATTTAACTTTCGCCATGTTGAAAATCCTGTTTCATTATTAAAGCTAGATTTATGATTTCTCTGCGGAAATAGCGTGCAACAAAAACAAAACAGGAATTTCTTAGATGGGGAAAAACACATACATGACCGATTAACCATTTCTCCATTTTTTAAAGTTTTTTTAAACCAATGCCTATGCAGAGATCGTCCAGATTCATCCTCAGGAAAAACAGAGTCTTTGTTTTGCAGTTGGTATGTACCTTTCATTACAAATGAGTCACGACATTGTTTTGAAATATTCGTCGGCCACACTCCAATGTCGTGCAACATCAATTTTTCAGTTATCATTGTCAAGTGGATTAGCCTTACTTTCAATCATTTCATTCAAGCTGGTAGGCCTATTTTCAATTTTGTCAAAACTTTCATTTTCAGGTGCTGAGTTTTCACGTGAAGGTCCTACTTTACTTGATTCTAAGTTTTGATTTGAGTCATCTTCTTCAAAGTCACTGGTTGATGTTGTAATTTGAGAATAGTCCTTCAGCCGGGAAGTACTAGAACCATCATCTTTTTGACTATCAATGTCCGATGCTTCAAATTCAAGATTCAATTCGTCGCTGTCAAGTTCAGGTTCATTTCGAGTTGTAGAGGTCGATGACGATGATCCTTCTATAAAAGCTTTCATACATGACTTGCAACTCTCGATTGATTTAGTACGTTGTTGTTTCAGTTTTCTATACTGAGCCCCACTTGGCTTCTGTCGTTTCATTTTTGGGATCTGGAATAGAACAAAGTTAATTGGTTAAACTTGGTTTCAGCTTTAGGGATTTTTTGCGAATTTCGTCACGAGTAATAATCGCCCTTAAATTATAAAGATCCAACCATTATTAGCAGATTGTTAAATCTAGCTATTGTTTTCGCGTATCCGCCTTTTTTTCTCTGTCGCGCTCAAGTATGAATATATTTAGTAGGCTGTTGGTTGTTTTTAAAACATATGGTTTTTATAACGAGAAACAACTAAAAGCATTAGAAAAGCAGAAAATCCTAATGAATTATGCTGTTGGTAAATATAAAAATGAAATTTATTAATATACAAAGTATAATAACAAAACACATTGGAAATATGGTCATATACGAATGTTAGGTTGAAGAAAGAAGTAAAAAAAATAATTGTATACATCAGTTTAAATAAAATATTAGGACACTTCACATTCGATTAATGCATACCAGTCATTTATCACGTAAATAAATTAGGGCTATAATTAATATTACTACGCGTTTAAAAAAGAAATATTGGTTTGTCCGTATGCCTCACCATATGAAGTAACATAAATATTAGTTTAGCATTTTGCGGCGACTTTTCGATAAATGAATGAATAAGAAGAATTATAAGTTAGCCTATATGAAAACAAAATTATACGCCTATACCTAAATACCGGTATAACAAAACTAGCGAAACTATTATGTAGTAGTTCTTAATGTAATATCTTACATTTTAATCTCGTATTTATACTTTACGCTGTGGGAAACAAAAGGTAATCTTCAAACTTCCGTTTATACATACAAACACGTATGCGCAAATTTGTGTGAGCGTGTAAACGCCTGACGCATACCGACTGCTTCGCGTATGTTCGTTTCGTTTCGTGTGTGTTCGTCGAGGCTGGTATGCGTCGTAGGCTAACAAAAATATTATAACTTTGACGCACACAGAGAGACTGTGACTGGAGATCTCTATAAATGTGACGCATACAGAAAAACTGCGATCTCTATAATTACTAACACGGTTAATTAACAAACGCACGAATAATATCTTAAGTATCTTAAAAGTTATATTTTGAAACGAACAACGGACACAGTTTTATTGGAATGGCACGCTGGTTTTAGATTACTATAATTACCGGTACCAAATAAATTACCGACATTCTGTTAGTTAACAAGCGCAAAGTACACTAAAACACGTGGTGTGTACTAATACATTTCCCGCCTAATTCAGCGTCGGTGGGTTTCGTAATTACTCGTAGCATTAAAATCACCTCCAAGCTGAAAATGATAGATGAGTCTTACCTGGATGAAGTAAGTAATGTGATAAACAATTAGCACTTAAAAATATTCAAAACACCGCCACTATCACGATCTGACACTCTCGAAGTCTACAGCAACACTGAATATCCGTCCGTTTGCTTCAGTTGACTGACCCGACGAGCTAAAAATAGCTAACAGTGCATGGGACCACATGAAACTTCATTATAACTTTATTCTAAAACACATTCTGTCACATGTATATTATATTGCATGTTTCCTCCTAACCCTATATTGTTGTCCTAAAGTACAAATAAAAATTATGTTTTGGCATTTTGGCGCCCCCCTTCAAGCGGCGCCCGGGGCGGCCGCCCCCTTCGCCCCCCCCCTAGGTACGCTACTGCTTGTAAACACACATTTTATCCTCGTGTGTCTAATTTAACTACGATAGCTTTTAATGATGACGAAATGAACATTCTTAATAAAGGCATCAAGTATAACTTGCCTCTTAATAATAAACACCAAATCGTACAAGAAATTATCAATGCAGAAACTGCAGTAAAAACAATTGCTGATCCAAAACTACAAACCGAAGCACGCATTTTAATAAATAATAAGTTTAATAATACCATAAAACACCATAATTTTGACAAACATTCACCTCATGGTTTACAGAAACATATAAGATTTTCCAACGAGTTTAAGTTATTGAAACAAATAAAAGCTAAATTAGTTGATAATAATGCTCTAATTACTAAGGGAGATAAGGGGAATACTCTTGTTGTCATGGACTTTGATGTGTATAAAACAAAAGTAAACGACTTTATTTCAAACAATAATATTAGAACCTTGAAATCTGATACTACTGATATGTATGCCAAGACATTGAATAACAAAATCAATAATTGCATAAATTTGTTTAGCGAATGCACACGTCGCTTCCTGAAGCCTATTAATGCTAAAGCTCCCGAACTCGCTGGCCTACCCAAAATTCATAAACACGATATACCGGTCAGACCACTTGTTAATTATACCACAGCGCCCGCTTACAAAACAGCTAAAAAACTCGTCAAAGTAATCAAAGAAAACATAAATTTAAAGAACAATCATAGTGTCACAAACAACGGATTTTATTAATAAATGTAAAAATGTTGATATACTACCAAATTATATTTTTCTTTTATAAAATTGCTAAACTGCTATAATTGTTATTATTTAGACAAAGCTTTTCGTCATCACTGACATCTTCAGGTCTTAAACAACGTCTGTCAACTGTACGTTGTAAGCTTTTATACTTTAGGCCCCTCCCCTTATGTCATCGCCCCTCCTATTGGTTCTAGCTGCTACCGCTCTTCACGGGAACTTTGTCTACATTTTTCCGTTAGGCATTTTACTAACGTCCGTCAAATTGTTTTACGAAACTCCCGTTAATTTCTTCATGCAATATTTTACTTTCTGACTTATAATCTTTTACATTTCGTCATTTTTAGTGTGTTATTCTTATTATTTTAATTTATTTTTGTTTATTGTTTAATATATAATAAAATATTTCTTCATTTGTAAAATCCACTTTTATATTCATTAATTTATTATTCTTAACTTCTTTTTTAACTTTTAGTATTTCTAGTTCTTCTATTAGTTTTCTTTTTTGCCGATTGTTTTCTATTTTGATTATTTCCATATTTTCATTTGGATTTATAAATTTATGGCCTGATTCATTGAAATGTCTTGCATACAGTGAGTTCGTTGTTCTAACGCCTTCTCCTTTTGCATGTTCATTCATTCGAATATTTAATTTTCTTCCAGTTTCGCCCAGATATATCTTATTACATTCCCCACATTTTAATTTGTATACGCCGCTTTTTTCTGTTAATGGAATTTCTTCTGTTTTAGCATTTTTTATATATTCGAATACATTTTTCGTTTTCTTTATTCCTATCTGTATTTCGTATTTTTCGAAGCATTTTTGTAACATTTTTGTTTGATATCCTATGTATGTTACTGCTCCTTTATATTTCTTTTCTTCATTTGTTTTTTCTTTTTTGTTCTTTTCTATTTCTTTATTTTCCTCTATTTTCTTAACTATTCTATTAATTATTTTAGGGTTGTAATTATTATTTTTTGCTATTTGTTGTATTTTCTTTAATTCTTTTTGTTTCAGTTCTTCATTTTCTAGATAATTTATAGCTCTATAACAAAATGAATTTAATGCTGCCATTTTATAATTGACTGGATGATATGATTCTTGTGGAATTATTAAATCTGAGTATGTTTCTTTCCTGTATATATCGAATTTGAGTTTGTTATCTTCAATTTTTATATTGATATCCAGGAAATTAATTTATAATCCTCCAATTTCTTCTTGAAATTTTATTGTTTTTTCTATGTTATTTAATTCTTCCGTAAATTTTTTAAATTCATTTACTTCACCTTCCCAAACTATTAGTATGTCATCTACATACCTGATATATTTTTTAATTCTTCTTTCTTTATCTACATCTTTTAAAATTTTGATTTCAAAGCTATTCATGAATATCTCTGCCATTAATGGTGAAAGCGGTGATCCCATTGATAATCCATTCTCTTGTATGTAAAATTTGTTGTTAAATCTGAAGTAATTCTGGCTTAGGCATAATTCTAATCCTTCTATTATTTCGTTTTTCCATTCTACCTTACTTAATTTGTTTTTCTTTATTATTTCTACTGTTTTTGCTGTTGGTATATTGTTGTACATATCTTTTATATCTAATGACATTAATTTTGTCTTATTTGTTATGGTTATTTCTTTTAATCTTTCTATTACCTTTTTGCTATTTTCTATGCTGTGGATTTCTTCTTTTTCGTATGCCATTTTGAGTCTTTTACTTATTTCTTTTGATATTTTATATGTTGGCGAATTTATAAATGATACTATAGGTCTTAATGGCATTTCTTTTTTATGTAACTTAATTTGACATCTAAATTTTGGAGTTTCAGGATTATGTTCTATTTTTTGTTTCTTTTGCCATTCTGTTAAATATGTTGTCTTTTTTATCAATTTCTTTGTTTGTGCTTGAAATTTATTTGTGTAATCATATTTTATTTCTTTATATGGTCCTTTTTGTATAAATTGTTCTGCTTTTTCGATATAATCTCTTTTGTTCATTACCACTGCTGTGTTACCTTTATCGGCTTTTATAACTATCAAATTGTTCTCCATGATTTTCTTTTTTAATTCTCTTATATTTATTTTTATTTGTGTTTCGTTTTTATTTCTTACATTTTTGTTTTTCTTACATATTTTTTCTACTGTTTCTTTTACTTCATTTCTTAATTGTTTTTTAGTTTCTTCATTTTTTATTTTATCGATTATTTCTTCACATTCTATTATTGTATTTTCTTTATCTATGTTTGTTTTTGTTGCATATTTTAAACTTTTTTCTAATAATTTATTTTCATTTTCTGTAAACTTTGTTTCTGTTAAATTTAATACTTTTTCAGCAAATTTTATTTCTTTATTTTTATTTCTTGTTCCTTCTATTAATTCCTTGAGTTTCTTGTTTAATCTCTCTTCCATTTTTCTTATTTTCTTTTCTATATATTTTTCACCAAACTCTTTTCTCATTTCTTCTATTTCTACATAATTGTAACTTGTATATAATTTTTGATGTAATTGATGCATTTCTTTGTTATAATTATTTATTTTACTGTATAAGTTCTTTATTTCAAGTTTTATCCATATTTTTTCCGCCATATTTTTCACTTGGTTTGCTACTTTGCTTTTGTTATTAATTTTAATTTTTGCGTATTTTGGAGTTATTTTATTAATTAAACACTGTTTATTGAACCAAATTTTCCCTAACGTTTTTTCACTTTTACTTTGATTTTTAAATACTTAAAAAATTCCCTTACATTTGTATATTTATCTGCTTGCAATTCGCATGTTTTGTTCTTCGTATTGTTTAAATTAGCAGCCATCCTTACTTTTCTTTTATAAAATTGCTAAACTGCTATAATTGTTATTATTTAGACAAAGCTTTTCGTCATCACTGACATCTTCAGGTCTTAAACAACGTCTGTCAACTGTACGTTGTAAGCTTTTATACTTTAGGCCCCTCCCCTTATGTCATCGCCCCTCCTATTGGTTCTAGCTGCTACCGCTCTTCACGGGAACTTTGTCTACATTTTTCCGTTAGGCATTTTACTAACGTCCGTCAAATTGTTTTACGAAACTCCCGTTAATTTCTTCATGCAATATTTTACTTTCTGACTTATAATCTTTTACATTTCGTCATTTTTAGTGTGTTATTCTTATTATTTTAATTTATTTTTGTTTATTGTTTAATATATAATAAAATATTTCTTCATTTGTAAAATCCACTTTTATATTCATTAATTTATTATTCTTAACTTCTTTTTTAACTTTTAGTATTTCTAGTTCTTCTATTAGTTTTCTTTTTTGCCGATTGTTTTCTATTTTGATTATTTCCATATTTTCATTTGGATTTATAAATTTATGGCCTGATTCATTGAAATGTCTTGCATACAGTGAGTTCGTTGTTCTAACGCCTTCTCCTTTTGCATGTTCATTCATTCGAATATTTAATTTTCTTCCAGTTTCGCCCAGATATATCTTATTACATTCCCCACATTTTAATTTGTATACGCCGCTTTTTTCTGTTAATGGAATTTCTTCTGTTTTAGCATTTTTTATATATTCGAATACATTTTTCGTTTTCTTTATTCCTATCTGTATTTCGTATTTTTCGAAGCATTTTTGTAACATTTTTGTTTGATATCCTATGTATGTTATTGCTCCTTTATATTTCTTTTCTTCATTTGTTTTTTCTTTTTTGTTCTTTTCTATTTCTTTATTTTCCTCTATTTTCTTAACTATTCTATTAATTATTTTAGGGTTGTAATTATTATTTTTTGCTATTTGTTGTATTTTCTTTAATTCTTTTTGTTTCAGTTCTTCATTTTCTAGATAATTTATAGCTCTATAACAAAATGAATTTAATGCTGCCATTTTATAATTGACTGGATGATATGATTCTTGTGGAATTATTAAATCTGAGTATGTTTCTTTCCTGTATATATCGAATTTGAGTTTGTTATCTTCAATTTTTATATTGATATCCAGGAAATTAATTTATAATCCTCCAATTTCTTCTTGAAATTTTATTGTTTTTTCTATGTTATTTAATTCTTCCGTAAATTTTTTAAATTCATTTACTTCACCTTCCCAAACTATTAGTATGTCATCTACATACCTGATATATTTTTTAATTCTTCTTTCTTTATCTACATCTTTTAAAATTTTGATTTCAAAGCTATTCATGAATATCTCTGCCATTAATGGTGAAAGCGGTGATCCCATTGATAATCCATTCTCTTGTATGTAAAATTTGTTGTTAAATCTGAAGTAATTCTGGCTTAGGCATAATTCTAATCCTTCTATTATTTCGTTTTTCCATTCTACCTTACTTAATTTGTTTTTCTTTATTATTTCTACTGTTTTTGCTGTTGGTATATTGGTGTACATATCTTTTATATCTAATGACATTAATTTTGTCTTATTTGTTATGGTTATTTCTTTTAATCTTTCTATTACCTTTTTGCTATTTTCTATGCTGTGGATTTCTTCTTTTTCGTATGCCATTTTGAGTCTTTTACTTATTTCTTTTGATATTTTATATGTTGGCGAATTTATAAATGATACTATAGGTCTTAATGGCATTTCTTTTTTATGTAACTTAATTTGACATCTAAATTTTGGAGTTTCAGGATTATGTTCTATTTTTTGTTTCTTTTGCCATTCTGTTAAATATGTTGTCTTTTTTATCAATTTCTTTGTTTGTGCTTGAAATTTATTTGTGTAATCATATTTTATTTCTTTATATGGTCCTTTTTGTATAAATTGTTCTGCTTTTTCGATATAATCTCTTTTGTTCATTACCACTGCTGTGTTACCTTTATCGGCTTTTATAACTATCAAATTGTTCTCCATGATTTTCTTTTTTAATTCTCTTATATTTATTTTTATTTGTGTTTCGTTTTTATTTCTTACATTTTTGTTTTTCTTACATATTTTTTCTACTGTTTCTTTTACTTCATTTCTTAATTGTTTTTTAGTTTCTTCATTTTTTATTTTATCGATTATTTCTTCACATTCTATTATTGTATTTTCTTTATCTATGTTTGTTTTTGTTGCATATTTTAAACTTTTTTCTAATAATTTATTTTCATTTTCTGTAAACTTTGTTTCTGTTAAATTTAATACTTTTTCAGCAAATTTTATTTCTTTATTTTTATTTCTTGTTCCTTCTATTAATTCCTTGAGTTTCTTGTTTAATCTCTCTTCCATTTTTCTTATTTTCTTTTCTATATATTTTTCACCAAACTCTTTTCTCATTTCTTCTATTTCTACATAATTGTAACTTGTATATAATTTTTGATGTAATTGATGCATTTCTTTGTTATAATTATTTATTTTACTGTATAAGTTCTTTATTTCAAGTTTTATCCATATTTTTTCCGCCATATTTTTCACTTGGTTTGCTACTTTGCTTTTGTTATTAATTTTAATTTTTGCGTATTTTGGAGTTATTTTATTAATTAAACACTGTTTATTGAACCAAATTTTCCCTAACGTTTTTTCACTTTTACTTTGATTTTTAAATACTTAAAAAATTCCCTTACATTTGTATATTTATCTGCTTGCAATTCGCATGTTTTGTTCTTCGTATTGTTTAAATTAGCAGCCATCCTTACTTTTCTTTTATAAAATTGCTAAACTGCTATAATTGTTATTATTTAGACAAAGCTTTTCGTCATCACTGACATCTTCAGGTCTTAAACAACGTCTGTCAAGTTGCCAAGTTGCCAAGTTGAGTAGGGCACAGCACAGTGCGTGCCCCAGTGACGGCAGCGTCCGGGCGGGCCCGATGACTGCCTGTTGCTGCTGTAGTGCTTGGAGCGAGACTTGTCGCAGCGAGGATAGGTACCCCCTTTTTTATTTTGGCGGAGGTGAAGGAGATGGGCTGTGATTGGCTGAACCGCTGACGCGATCCACCAATGGCCTGAGAGGGAAGCCTACGCGAACGCTTAGCACGGATTGGCGGGATCTGTTCGCCCACAACGGGTCGATACACTTCCGCCAGCCCGGTAAGAGTCCGGTAGACTGCCTTACGGCGATACCGAGGCAGGCGAGAGATTGGAGGGGCGAAGTTGCCGACTGAAGGTGGCGCTAGGCACACCTAAAGCCGGCACAACGCTCGACCAATCTGGCGGCCTGCAACGGACCGGTTTGACTGGAAGGAAGGTGGTAAAATACGATTGGTCGGCGCGTGGACAGATGGTGAAGGGCAATTTTATTATTTTAAAATTATGGTGGGTCGTCGAGCAGAGCTCGAGGGCGGCGGCGTTTGACTGGTGGTGGTCCATCATCGTTATCGAGGTGTTGGAGGTGAGGAAAATCAGAGATGGATGCTCGATGGAAGAGATTGAACGTAAGAGTTCGTGCAAATCCATCGAGCGACGGAATCTTCAGCCCTCGCCTGATAGCAGAATTTTTTACAAACCAGGGAGAGCCGGAGATAAGGCGAAGGGTAAGGGCTTGGAAGGCTTCCATGCGTTTAACGACGTCGGGGGCGAGTTGGGTCCAAAATGCAGGCGCTGCGTACATCAGGACGGCTCGTAAAAAGAGCAGATAGATCGAGAGCTTCGTGCGCACTGGCAGTGGCCCTCGAGGCGATAAGAATGGGTATAGTTTGGCTTTGACGCCTCTGGCGCGCTGGAGCACAGTGGACACGTGAGCTCTGAAGCTTAGGCGTCGATCAAGAGTGACGCCCAAGTACTTCACAGTACGTTGCCAAGCGATTGGGCTCCCTTCAAGGGAGAGGGTCTGGCATCGGGAAGTGAGCTGACGGGAGAAGGCAATCGCCTCGGATTTCTCCGTATTGATCGCCACCCGCCATTTCCTTAGCCAGGCCGGAAGTAATGCGAGCTGGCGCTGCACCACGTCAGTCGCAAAACGAAGGTTTGCAGAGCTGGCGTGGTACATCGCATCGTCCGCATAGAGAGAGAGCGTGACTCCAGGCAAAACTGGCAGGTCGTTCGTGTACACAAGGTACAGAACGGGGCCGAGGACAGATCCTTGAGGGACGCCAGCGGCGACGGGGCGGACAGAAGAGTACGTCCCGTCGACGCAGATCCTAAATTTGCGGTCGCAGAGATACGACCGCATCAGATGTACAAATGAGGCAGGGAGAGGGGAGGTGGCTAGTTTATAGAGAAGGCCTTCGTGCCAGACTTTGTCGAAGGCCTTACTCACGTCCAGAAGGACGGCGACAGTTTGATGGTTCCTGTTGATGGCGTCAGTGAGTTGCGTGACAACTCGGACAAGTTGAAGAGTGGTCGAATGCTGCCTGCGGAAGCCGAACTGTTCCTGCCGAATGAAATTATCCAGCAGGGGAGTAATCCGGCGATGCAGGAGGCGCTCGAACACCTTCGATAAGACTGGCAAAAGAGAGATTGGTCGATGATTCTCAGGGAGTGTACGCAGCTTGCGAGCCTTCGGCAACATGATGACTTTGGCTCGTTTCCAAGGGCTGGGATAGTAATGGAGCCGGAGACAACCATTGAACAGCACGTGGATGAGTGAAACGAGACTTGCTGGGGCGTTGAGTAGGGCCGCTGCACCAATACGGTCCTCGCCGGGCGCCTTCTTGGGGCGCAGTCGACTAATGGCCGTTTCCACATCAGCCTCGTCGAACGGGTCGATCGGGTCTGCGGGAGGGCGGGAAAAATATCCAGATAGGAAGTCTGCGACCGCTGCCGAGTGGCCGGGGTCACAGACGCCTCTGTGAACGGTAAATTGTTCCTCCATGGTATCGGCAAAGACTTCTGCTTTGTCGGCCGCGGAGTACACAATCCCGTTCGGTGATCGTAGGGGGTAGCGGGTCCTTTTCTCGCCAGTGAGTCGGCGCGCAGCCCGGAATACGGACTGCGGCGTGACTTCCAGAGACTCAAGATATGAGTCCCATCGATGAGCAGTGGCATCAAGCAGAAGCTGCTTGACAAGGTCAGATTGGGCGTTTAGCCTGCGTTTTACGGCAGGGTCCCGGGTTTGTTGCCATCTCCGGCGGAGCTGGCGCCGGTTGCGGATGGCCAGAATCACCTCTTCAGGTAACTGCGACCGTCTGTTGGGCGCAGGGACTTCATAGGTGTGTTTGTCCATAGCGGACGTGACGACTTCTTGAAGATAGTCGGCCAAGCGGTCTACATCCTCCGGGCTGGAGATGTCGACCTGGGGGTCAGATGGTACTGTTCGACCCAGTTCATCGTGGAACGATCGCCAGTTGACTCTCGTTAAACGATGGGGAGGCTGGAGAGGTGTGTCCAGCGTGGGCCGAACAGTGAGTAATACCGGGTCGTGATCAGACGAGAGGTCTGACACGGCTTCTATTGCGATAGGGTAGGCCAAGTCTTTGACAACAGCAATGTCAAGGACGTCTGGAGGTCCCCGGTGATTGGGGATATAGGTCGGTGATCGAGGACCAAGAGCGTTCACATGAGGATGACGTTGAACGTATTGGTACAGAGAGCGGCCATAAGGGTTAGAGACACGGCTGTTCCAGAGGGGATGCTTACTATTAAAGTCTCCGGCTGCGATGGTAGGTAAAGGGTCTTCTAAGAGAGCGTCCCATTCATTCTCGTCGGGCGGTGTTCCACCTCGAGGGGGGAGGTAGACTGAAACCAGTCGAACCTCCCGATCCCCGATGCAGAGAGCAACCGCCGTCGCCTCCAAGCGACGAGTCGCCGGAGGCGGCAGGGGGCGGTGGGCGATGCGCCTGTGAACCAGAATGGCTCTGCCGCCAGATGCGACACGCCGGTTCTGGCCAGGCCTGTCTGTGCGATACGTCGTGTACGCCGGAAGCTGGAACGAGTGAGCAGGAGTTAAATGGGTTTCGTTAAGGAGTATGACGTCTATGTCATATTCAGTTACGAAGGCGGCCAATTCGGCACGGCGAGGTAGAACGCCACATGCGTTCCAAGCCACCAGCCGAAAGGGCCTAGCCATCGAGAGGGATAAGAGAGGTCACGGAGGTGAGAATGATAACGATTAAGGACTGGACATCCTTGGCAGCAAGAATTTGCGGGATCAAGGCGTTGATCCAAGCATGCACGCGGGCGGCGAAAGTCGCGTCCGAGGACGCGGCAGACGCCGGTGCCGCCTGAGGCTTGGGCGCCGGGTGCAGGAACATGATGCCATTCTGGGCAGGGGCCTTTTGTGTCGGCTGCCGAGGATTGCGGACATCTGGAGTAGATGCTGGTTTTGGTGCAGCGGGCGTGTGCTGCGAGGAAGCTGGGGGAGATGGTTTTGTTCTTTTCTTGGACGGCGCAGCAGGTTTTGGCTGCTGGGCCGCAGGCTGTGCGGCAGGCTGTGATGCAGCTGCAGCCGCATAGCTGGGCGCCCCGGTAGACGCCGGACGAGCTGGGGCAGGCGCAAGGGCCGGAGCCGCAGCGGGGATAGGTGCCGCCAAGGCGGCAGGCCTTGATGCTTGGGGCCTAGCTGGAGGCGCAGAAGTGCGCTGCTGCGAAGACTTTGACAGCTTCTTCAAAGCCGCAGCATAGAATTTACAAGATTTCGACGATGCCGGGTGAGGTTCCCCGCAGTTGGCGCAAGTGGCGGCAGCACGAGCGAGAGGACAAGTGTCCTTTCGATGGCTATCGCCACAGCGCAAACAGCGGGTGGGATGGTGGCAAAATGCCGATGAATGGCCGTACCTTTGGCAGTTGTAACACTGCTTCGGTCCGGCCTGGGCTTCGAAGGCTTCAACCCTAACCTTCAAATAAAACATAGAGGTGATACCATAAATGGCCTGGTAGTCACCCACCTTTCGTATTTTAACCAGGAACGCATTGCGCGCTAGTTTCTTGCCGGGGGAGAAGAGAGGCGTTACGCTATGTACACGAAAGCCTAAACTGGTGAGTTCATCAGAGATGATCTCAGGCTGGGTACCAGCAGGGATACCAATTACTTGAACCTTGAGTTCCTTCTCCTCCGGCAAGGCAAAGGTATGGAACGGGATCCCCGCGTCCGTGAGGAACTTCTGCGCAATACGGAAGCACTCCACGGTCGTGGGGTTCAGGCGAATGGAATTGTCACCTTGAGCCGAAGCAGTCAAGGTGCCAGAAGGAGTGCACCGGTGTATCCGACGCATGAAATTAGCCCAATCCGAAGGCCGGGCGAAAATCAGAGGCGGGATACGCCGGGGCTGGTCAGGTTGTTGTTGTGAGGCCATGGTGGATTGCCCCGCGGTTGAGCCTCGACGCGAAGCCCGACCGGATTCTGTGGAGGTGGCACTGACACGCCGTTTCCGGCTGACAGCCTGCCATGCACCATCAGTATCCATGGCCGAGTCCACGTCTTGAGTTTCCCCCGAGGAGGTGGGTGTAGGGTGGACCTGAGAAGGGCCATCCGGGAGTGGTTGCGCAAGAGCGCGAGCAGGAATTGAGAGGTCCTGAGAAGGACCGACGGAAGCAGGTTGGCCCTGAGAAGGGCCGACGGAAGATGGGTTGTGGGCAGCCATCGGCGAGGCGAAGCCTACGCCTAGGCGGAACGGAACTAAGGACTACGACCAAGCACTACGGTAAGCAAAATACAAAAAGCAGATCACTTACCAACAAGCTCCAGGCAGCAGCGGAACACACACGAAACACTGCACGGCACAAGAACACAACACTGCACTGAACACTACACTGCACTGCACTTTCTTGAGTAGATGTTAAACTTGTATAAAACTGGTAAACTGCACTAAGCACTGTTTAAGACACGGTTAAAACCGGAGACTTGAGCACACTGTAAAAGCAGGATTTTCCCATGAAGAGGAGCTCAAAACGAGATGTTGACCCTTCGAATCGATGGGCGATTATGAGTCTGTCAAGTTGCCAAGTTGCCAAGTTGAGTAGGGCACAGCACAGTGCGTGCCCCAGTGACGGCAGCGTCCGGGCGGGCCCGATGACTGCCTGTTGCTGCTGTAGTGCTTGGAGCGAGACTTGTCGCAGCGAGCCAAGTTGCCAAGTTGCCAAGTTGAGTAGGGCACAGCACAGTGCGTGCCCCAGTGACGGCAGCGTCCGGGCGGGCCCGATGACTGCCTGTTGCTGCTGTAGTGCTTGGAGCGAGACTTGTCGCAGCGAGGATAGGTACCCCCTTTTTTATTTTGGCGGAGGTGAAGGAGATGGGCTGTGATTGGCTGAACCGCTGACGCGATCCACCAATGGCCTGAGAGGGAAGCCTACGCGAACGCTTAGCACGGATTGGCGGGATCTGTTCGCCCACAACGGGTCGATACACTTCCGCCAACCCGGTAAGAGTCCGGTAGACTGCCTTACGGCGATACCGAGGCAGGCGAGAGATTGGAGGGGCGAAGTTGCCGACTGAAGGTGGCGCTAGGCACACCTAAAGCCGGCACAACACTCGACCAATCTGGCGGCCTGCAACGGACCGGAGTTGACTGGAAGGAAGGTGGTAAAATACGATTGGTCGGCGCGTGGACAGATGGTGAAGGGCAATTTTAGTATTTTAAAATTATGGTGGGTCGTCGAGCAGAGCTCGAGGGCGGCGGCGTTTGACTGGTGGTGGTCCATCATCGTTATCGAGGTGTTGGAGGTGAGGAAAATCAGAGATGGATGCTCG
This sequence comes from Magicicada septendecula, assembly GCA_034769895.1. Classification (NCBI taxonomy): domain Eukaryota; kingdom Metazoa; phylum Arthropoda; class Insecta; order Hemiptera; family Cicadidae; genus Magicicada; species Magicicada septendecula. The sequence continues at coordinate 134,815,575 of CM068373.1, read as the reverse complement.
ATAGAAGAGATTGAACGTAAGAGTTCGTGCAAATCCATCGAGCGACGGAATCTTCAGCCCTCGCCTGATAGCAGAATTTTTTACATACCAGGGAGAGCCGGAGATAAGGCGAAGGGTAAGGGCTTGGAAGGCTTCCATGCGTTTAACGACGTCGGGGGCGAGTTGGGTCCAAAATGCAGGCGCTGCGTACATAAGGACGGCTCGTAAAAAGAGCAGATAGATCGAGAGCTTCGTGCGCACTGGCAGTGGCCCTCGAGGCGATAAGAATGGGTATAGTTTGGCTTTGACGCCTCTGGCGCGCTGGAGCACAGTGGACACGTGAGCTCTGAAGCTTAGGCGTCGATCAAGAGTGACGCCCAAGTACTTCACAGTACGTTGCCAAGCGATTGGGCTCCCATCAAGGGAGAGGGTCTGGCATCGGGAAGTGAGCTGACGGGAGAAGGCAATCGCCTCGGATTTCTCCGTATTGATCGCCACCCGCCATTTCCTTAGCCAGGCCGGAAGTAATGCGAGCTGGCGCTGCACCACGTCAGTCGCAAAACGAAGGTTTGCAGAGCTGGCGTGGTACATCGCATCGTCCGCATAGAGAGAGAGCGTGACTCCAGGCAAAACTGGCAGGTCGTTCGTGTACACAAGGTACAGAACGGGGCCGAGGACAGATCCTTGAGGGACGCCAGCGGCGACGGGGCGGACAGAAGAGTACGTCCCGTCGACGCAGATCCTAAATTTGCGGTCGCAGAGATACGACCGCATCAGATGTACAAATGAGGCAGGGAGAGGGGAGGTGGCTAGTTTATAGAGAAGGCCTTCGTGCCAGACTTTGTCGAAGGCCTTACTCACGTCCAGAAGGACGGCGACAGTTTGATGGTTCCTGTTGACGGCGTCAGTGAGTTGCGTGACAACTCGGACAAGTTGAAGAGTGGTCGAATGCTGCCTGCGGAAGCCGAACTGTTCCTGCCGAATGAAATTATCCAGCAGGGGAGTAATCCGGCGATGCAGGAGGCGCTCGAACACCTTCGATAAGACTGGCAAAAGAGAGATTGGTCGATGATTCTCAGGGAGTGTACGCAGCTTGCGAGCCTTTGGCAACATGATGATTTTGGCTCGTTTCCAAGGGCTGGGATAGTAATGGAGCCGGAGACAACCATTGAACAGCACGTGGATGAGTGAAACGAGACTTGCTGGGGCGTTGAGTAGGGCCGCTGCACCAATACGGTCCTCGCCGGGCGCCTTCTTGGGGCGCAGTCGACTAATGGCCGTTTCCACTTCAGCCTCGTCGAACGGGTCGATCGGGTCTGCGGGAGGGCGGGAAAAATATCCAGATAGGAAGTCTGCGACCGCTGCCGAGTGGCCGGGGTCACAGACGCCTCTGTGAACGGTAAATTGTTCCTCCATGGTATCGGCAAAGACTTCTGCTTTGTCGGCCGCGGAGTACACAATCCCGTTCGGTGATCGTAGGGGGTAGCGGGTCCTTTTCTCGCCAGTGAGTCGGCGCGCAGCCCGGAATACGGACTGCGGCGTGACTTCCAGAGACTCAAGATATGAGTCCCATCGATGAGCAGTGGCATCAAGCAGAAGCTGCTTGACAAGGTCAGATTGGGCGTTTAGCCTGCGTTTTACGGCAGGGTCCCGGGTTTGTTGCCATCTCCGGCGGAGCTGGCGCCGGTTGCGGATGGCCAGAATCACCTCTTCAGGTAACTGCGACCGTCTGTTGGGCGCAGGGACTTCATAGGTGTGTTTGTCCATAGCGGACGTGACGACTTCTTGAAGATAGTCGGCCAAGCGGTCTACATCCTCCGGGCTGGAGATGTCGACCTGGGGGTCAGATGGTACTGTTCGACCCAGTTCATCGTGGAACGATCGCCAGTTGACTCTCGTTAAACGATGGGGAGGCTGGAGAGGTGTGTCCAGCGTGGGCCGAACAGTGAGTAATACCGGGTCGTGATCAGACGAGAGGTCTGACACGGCTTCTATTGCGATAGGGTAGGCCAAGTCTTTGACAACAGCAATGTCAAGAACGTCTGGAGGTCCCCGGTGATTGGGGATATAGGTCGGTGATCTAGGACCAAGAGCGTTCACATGAGGATGACGTTGAACGTATTGGTACAGAGAGCGGCCGTAAGGGTTAGAGACACGGCTGTTCCAGAGGGGATGCTTACTATTAAAGTCTCCGGCTGCGATGGTAGGTAACGGGTCTTCTAAGAGAGCGTCCCATTCATTCTCGTCGGGCGGCGTTCCACCTCGAGGGGGGAGGTAGACTGAAACCAGTCGAACCTCCCGATCCCCGATGCAGAGAGCAACCGCCGTCGCCTCCAAGCGACGAGTCGCCGGAGGCGGCAGGGGGCGGTGGGCGATGCGCCTGTGAACCAGAATGGCTGTGCCGCCAGATGCGACACGCCGGTTCTGGCCAGGCCTGTCTGTGCGATACGTCGTGTACGCCGGAAGCTGGAACGAGTGAGCAGGAGTTAAATGGGTTTCGTTAAGGAGTATGACGTCTATGTCATATTCAGTTACGAAGGCGGCCAATTCGGCACGGCGAGGTAGAACGCCACATGCGTTCCAAGCCACCAGCCGAAAGGGCCTAGCCATCGAGAGGGATAAGAGAGGTCACGGAGGTGAGAATGATAACGATTAAGGACTGGACATCCTTGGCAGCAAGAATTTGCGGGATCAAGGCGTTGATCCAAGCATGCACGCGGGCGGCGAAAGTCGCGTCCGAGGACGCGGCAGACGCCGGTGCCGCCTGAGGCTTGGGCGCCGGGTGCAGGAACATGATGCCATTCTGGGCAGGGGCCTTTTGTGTCGGCTGCCGAGGATTGCGGACATCTGGAGTAGATGCTGGCTTTGGTGCAGCGGGCGTGTGCTGCGAGGAAGCTGGGGGAGATGGTTTTGTTCTTTTCGTGGACGGCGCAGCAGGTTTTGGCTGCTGGGCCGCAGGCTGTGCGGCAGGCTGTGATGCAGCTGCAGCCGCATAGCTGGGCGCCCCGGTAGACGCCGGACGAGCTGGGGCAGGCGCAAGGGCCGGAGCCGCAGCGGGGATAGGTGCCGCCAAGGCGGCAGGCCTTGATGCTTGGGGCCTAGCTGGAGGCGCAGAAGTGCGCTGCTGCGAAGACTTTGACAGCTTCTTCAAAGCCGCAGCATAGAATTTACAAGATTTCGACGATGCCGGGTGAGGTTCCCCGCAGTTGGCGCAAGTGGCGGCAGCACGAGCGAGAGGACAAGTGTCCTTTCGATGGCTATCGCCACAGCGCAAACAGCGGGTGGGATGGTGGCAAAATGCCGATGAATGGCCGTACCTTTGGCAGTTGTAACACTGCTTCGGTCCGGCCTGGGCTTCGAAGGCTTCAACCCTAACCTTCAAATAAAACATAGAGGTGATACCATAAATGGCCTGGTAGTCACCCACCTTTCGTACTTTAACTAGGAACGCATTGCGCGCTAGTTTCCTGCCGGGGGAGAAGAGAGGCGTTACGCTATGTACACGAAAGCCTAAACTGGTGAGTTCATCAGAGATGATCTCAGGCTGGGTACCAGCAGGGATACCAATTACTTGAACCTTGAGTTCCTTCTCCTCCGGCAAGGCAAAGGTATGGAACGGGATCCCCGCGTCCGTGAGGAACTTCTGCGCGATACGGAAGCACTCCACGGTCGTGGGGTTCAGGCGAATGGAATTGTCACCTTGAGCCGAAGCAGTCAAGGTGCCAGAAGGAGTGCACCGGTGTATCCGACGCATGAAATTAGCCCAATCCGAAGGCCGGGCGAAAATCAGAGGCGGGATACGCCGGGGCTGGTCAGGTTGTTGTTGTGAGGCCGTGGTGGATTGCCCCGCGGTTGAGCCTCGACGCGAAGCCCGACCGGATTCTGTGGAGGTGGCACTGACACGCCGTTTCCGGCTGACAGCCTGCCATGCACCATCAGTATCCATGGCCGAGTCCACGTCTTGAGTTTCCCCCGAGGAGGTAGGTGTAGGGTGGTCCTGAGAAGGGCCATCCGGGAGTGGTTGCGCCAGAGCGCGAGCAGGAATTGAGAGGTCCTGAGAAGGACCGACGGAAGCAGGGTGGCCCTGAGAAGGGCCGACGGAAGACGGGTTGAGGGTAGCCATCGGCGAGGCGAAGCCTACGCCTTAGGCGGAACGGAACTAAGGACTACGACCAAGCACTACGGTAAGCAAAATACTAAAAGCAGATCACTTACCAACAAGCTCCAGGCAGCAGCGGAACACACACGAAACACTGCACGGCACAAGAACACAACACTGCACTGAACACTACACTGCACTATTATCTTCTTGTATAGATGATGAACACTGGCACTAAACTGATGACTATTGCACTGAACGGTAAACACTGATCAAAGCCGGGTACTATTGCACTTGAAAAAGAGACAATTTCCCATGAAGAGAGAGCACTTTGGAGATGTTGCTCCTTCTAATCGCAGGGTGATTATGTCGCAGCGAGGCATTGCATTGCATTATGGATGCGGGGTGTCTTTGCACCCGTGGCTTGATTGCAGCATCTGGATCGTGTCCAATGGCTGCCAGAAGTAAACATAGTGCTGGTACATGTCGACTGGTTACCTAAGACTGGAAAAGGAAACCGCCAACCAGTTAACTGAGAAGGCGGGGGAGGATAACTGTTATTTGTTTAATGCACTGCCGCTGGTACCGATTCGAGCAACAGATGTTGCCCGTTTCAAGTCCAGTCAGCAGACGCCCTGAGGGCGTCGGTCGCTCCCCGCGAGGCGGAGAGCCTCCGTGCCAGTGAATGATGACAGCGACAAGCAGCCGGCTCAGCGTGCTAGGAGGTGGACAGGAAGGAGAGAAGGACAGTTTGGTGAAAGACTCTGGTCTAGGACTGATGATTACTTGTTTGTATTTAATTTAAAGAGGATGGCGTTATGGCGGGTCATCAAGAAGCGCCCGAGGGCGCTTGACCCGAATGGGCGGTGGTGGTTCTGATGCACTGATGGTTCGTAGGTACGGGAAGGTGGAGGTCGAGGCTTTAGCAAAGAGAGTTAGAGCCAGCGACCGGACAAAGGAAGTCAAGGTAGGAACACGGAGACCCCTTCGAATCACGTCGTTCCTTACAAACCAAGGGGACCCCGTCAAGGATCGGAGTGTTCGGGACTGGAAAGCTTCCAGCCTACATCTGTTGGTGGTGGATAAAAGAGACCACCAGGCGGGTGCCGCATAGGTCAATACAGACCTGAGAAATAGTAGATAGATGGTAAGTTTCGTGCGCATGGCCAGGCGGCTGCGACACGAGAGGAAAGGAGATAATTTGGCTCGGACGCCGCGAGCCTTGGCAAGGGTTTCCGTCACGTGGGCGTTGAAGCAAAGGCGACGATCTAGTCGAACGCCTAAATACTTCACCGATTCTTTGTAGGCGATGGGTCTCCCTGCTAGGGAGAGGGGCTGGCATCGGGAGATGGACTTACGGGTGAAACAGATCGCCTCGGATTTCTCCGTGTTGATCGTCACCCGCCATTTCCGTAGCCAGTCCGGAAGCTGGTTCAACTGACGCTGCAGCTTTGTACTCGCAAATCGCGGGGACAGGGAGCTGCAGTGATACATAGCATCGTCAGCGAACAAAGACAACGTGACTCCGGGCAAGACAGGCAGGTCGTTCGTGTACACAAGGTACAGAACGGGGCCGAGGACAGATCCCTGTGGTACGCCGGCGGCGACGGGTCGAACTGTAGAACAGGACCCGTCGACGCTCACCCTGAAGGTTCGGTCGCTGAGATACGACCGGAGGAAAAACACTATGGTCGATGGTAGAGGGGAATTGGCAAGTTTGAAGAGAAGACCTTCGTGCCAGACTTTATCGAAGGCCTTGCTCACGTCCAACAGTACGGCGGCCGTAGCCGCTCGCCTGTTGGTGGCGTCTGACAAGTGCGTAACAACGCGGACCAATTGAAGCGTGGTCGAGTGCTCTCTGCGAAACCCGAACTGTTCGCTGCGGATGAAACCATCTAGCAGCGGCGAGATGCGAGCCAGCAGGAGACGCTCGAACACCTTCGAGATGACTGGCAAGAGAGAGATTGGACGATAGCTTTCAGGAAGCATGCGCGGCTTGCGAGGCTTCGGAATCATTACGATGTTGGCAGATTTCCACAGGCGGGGAAAGTACTGTAGCCGGAGACAGGAGTTAAACAGCTCAAGAACGAGGTCAACGCCTGAGGCCGGGAGATTGTGTAGAGCAGCGGCCCCGATCCGGTCAGGACCGGGGGCGCGACGGCGATTTAGTCGGCAGATAGATGAAACTAGTTCATCCCTGTCGAACAGGAGGGCTGGGATTTCGGGAGGGCGTGAAAAATGTCCAGATAGGAAGTCACGGACTTCTGCCGAGTGGGCAGGGTCCGAGACGCCTTGGTGAACAGTAAATTGCACCTCCATGCAGTCGGCGAAGACCTCTGCCTTGCCTTCTGATGAAGATACAACCCCGTTCGGAGTTTCAAGTGGGTTGCGAGTTCTCTTCTCGCGGGTCAGTCTACTCGCCGCTCTCCAGACGGAGGCGTGGTCGACTTCAAGAGACTCAAGGTATGAGTCCCATCGATCAGAGTTTACGTCCCGCAGTAGCTGCTGGACGTAAAGAGACTGGGCCTGAAAGCGCCTTTTGACGCCGGGATCACGGGTTCTTTGCCATCTGCGGCGGAGATTGCGCCGTAGCCAGATGGCGTGGAGTACTTCCGCAGGTAAGGCCGATTTACGATGATTCACCTCGAGAGTATATGTGTGTCGATCCATGACACCTTGGACCAACTCCTGAAGATGAGTGGCTCGGAGATCCAAATCGTCACAAGTGACGACCGGGTCCGCGGGGAGTGATGGTAACCGCCGTGAGAGCTCATCATGGTAGGAGCGCCAGTTGACTCTCCTAACAGTCTGAGCGGGAGGTCGGGGTGAGGCCGACAGCTCACGGGCAGTTATAAAAAGGGGATTGTGATCGGATGAGAGATCCGACACTGACGAGACCTGGATGTGATGGGTCACGTCCTTGGCTATGACAATGTCAAGGACGTCCGGTCGATGACCGGAAAAGGGGAAGTGAGTAGGGTCTTCTGGGCCGATAACTTGAAGTACCGGGTCGTCGGAGACGAACCGATACAGAGATTTTCCGTAGGCGTTGGCTACTCTGCTGTTCCAGGAGGGATGCTTGGCATTTAAGTCGCCGGCTACGATGGTTGGTAGGGGATGATCGAGGAGAGCGTCCCACTCCTCGGGCGGTGGAGGTAGCCGCAGGCCGGGCCGGAGATACGCCGCAACAACGCGCAACTCCGATCCGCCAGCGTCTATCGCCACCGCACAACCTTCAACAAGAGATGTATCTAAAGGGGGTAGTGGCCTGTGGGATATCCGCCTGTGGACTAAGACGGCTGTCCCCCCCGAGGGGCGACAGCCAGGCCGTTGGGGACGATCCTGACGAAAACAGATGTAAGATGGCAGGTTGAAGGGATGGTAGCGAGCCAGATGAGTCTCGCAAAGGAGGACGACATCAGCGTCGTACTCCGTTACGAAAGTCATCAGTTCAGATCGTCGAGGGACTACCCCATGGGCATTCCACGCAACGATCCTAAGACTCCTAGCCATTCAAAGGAAGAAGAGGAAAGAGGGTAGACAGGGATTGAAACACCAGGGCGAGAACCGTGGTTGTATCTGGAGCAGACCTGATGTTGTTTACCAAAGTTTCAGCCCAGGCAGTCAGGGGGTCCACCGGGGCCCGGGAAGATTCCCGAGATTCCGGAAGACGGACCTGGCTGGCCTCGGCCGGTGTTACAGATGGCGCAGGGCTCGGGGACGGACGTGGGGTCTGCTCAATTGGGAGCTTAGGTTGATGGCTGGGGGCGGGCGGGGCCCGCTGAGGTTTTACAGGCAAGGCCTGTGGAACTTGTCGCTGACGGCGACGAGTGCGCTTTGGTTTGTGGCTCCGAGGAGCGGAAGGCGGGACTGATGTAGCGGCCACAGCCGCGTATGAAGGACCGGGCGCTCCGGCAGGCGCCGGGACAGAAGGGACTGCAGGCGGCGCCGAAACGTCGACTGCAGTCGGAACTGGGGCCCTGGGAGCAGCCGGAACTGCTGCCGGGGCCTGAGATGATGCTCCGGAGAGAGGTGGGAAGGCCTCTCTGCGGTTAGGGAGGGGACCTGCAACACGGCCTGCCTGCGCGCCAGGGCGAGCAGGAGTCCGCTGCAGCTTCATGGCTGATATAAAGTCCCTACATCCTCTATAACTAGCCGGATGGTCCCCGCCGCAGTTGCAGCAAATGGCCGTGAACCCCGTCTTGGGCTTATCACACCCACGATGAGGCTCAGTACATCGCACGCAACGCGGAGGGTGATTACAGAATAAGCTGGAGTGGCCAAACCTCTGACAGTTAAAACACTGCGAGGGGCCTGGCCGCGGGTCAAAAGTACGAACTTGCACCCGAAGGTGCAGGAAGTTTTGGAGGCCATAGACCTCCTCGAACTGGCCTACTTTGAGTAGTTTCACTAGGAAACTATTCACAGGACGGCGATCTTCCCCCTTGCCAGCATGCAGTACACTTACCGCCGTCGGCGAATAGCCTAAGGCGACAAGCTCCTGCCTGATGGTATCGGGGGCGGTCCAGGAAGGAAGTCCAGAAAGAACAACTTTAATTTCGCGCTCTGAAGGAAGCGCGAAAGTATGGAAGGAGATCTTCCGATCGGTAAGAAACTGTTGGACCGATCGGAAGTCCGGGACTGTTGTGGCCGCAATTCGAAGCGAGGAGCCTTGGCACCTGGCCTCGAGTTTGGCCGAAGGAAGCAGATTCTGGAGGGAACGAAGAATTTCCCTATAATTGCGATTGTCGGGAATGACAATCGGAGGAATTTTAGGCTTGGGCACAGATTGAGAGGGAGACTGAGTCGGATGGTTGGCGCTGTTACCGGGACTAGATACCCGATGCGTAGCAGCGGCCGGTGGCGGGCTGGCGACCAATTTTCGCTTGCGTTTGGCAGACTTGCCCTCCACAAGCGAAAATTCACCTTCCCCCGTCCCCACACTACACATCGACGCACAATCACTTTCACTTTCACTATCACTGATTGTATGGGACGGCAGCGGGGTAGAATGAGGACCAGTACCGCAGGTTTCCATTAAGGTTACCAGCGGTGCCGGCAAAGGAACGGGAGTTGCGTTCGACGCCATCTCGGGATGAGCCGAAATGAACGTCGAAGACGCAGAAAAGGGCTAGGAAAGAGTGACTTTCACCAGCACTGAATCACTACACTGACAGACAAAGAACACGAACACCAGACGCGCACTGCACACGAGTCACAAAAACACACGCGCACGACACAATACACTGATAAAATGATGCACAATGATAAAGATGAACACAGAAGAAGATATGGTGAAGAAATCACTTTGATAGAATTACAAACAACGGTAAAATTCACAGGCAAAATTGCCGTACAAAGTGACGCAGCCTACCCTGGCAACAGCTCTAGGTAGACTCGCAGCGTGGATAGGTACCCCCTTTTTTATTTTGGCGGAGGTGAAGGAGATGGGCTGTGATTGGCTGAACCGCTAACGCGATCCACCAATGGCCTGAGAGGGAAGCCTACGCGAACGTTTAGCACGGATTGGCGGGATCTGTTCGCCCACAACGGGTCGATACACTTCCGCCAGCCCGGTAAGAGTCCGGTAGACTGCCTTACGGCGATACCGAGGCAGGCGAGAGATTGGAGGGGCGAAGTTGCCGACTGAAGGTGGCGCTAGGCACACCTAAAGCCGGCACAACGCTCGACCAATCTGGCGGCCTGCAACGGACCGGATTTGACTGGAAGGAAGGTGGTAAAATACGATTGGTCGGCGCGTGGACAGATGGTGAAGGGCAATTTTGTTATTTTAAAATTATGGTGGGTCGTCGAGCAGAGCTCGAGGGCGGCGGCGTTTGACTGGTGGTGGTCCATCATCGTTATCGAGGTGTTGGAGGTGAGGAAAATCAGAGATGGATGCTCGATGGAAGAGATTGAACGTAAGAGTTCGTGCAAATCCATCGAGCGACGGAATCTTCAGCCCTCGCCTGATAGCAGAATTTTTTACATACCAGGGAGAGCCGGAGATAAGGCGAAGGGTAAGGGCTTGGAAGGCTTCCATGCGTTTAACGACGTCGGGGGCGAGTTGGGTCCAAAATGCAGGCGCTGCGTACAGAAGGACGGCTCGTAAAAAGAGCAGATAGATCGAGAGCTTCGTGCGCACTGGCAGTGGCCCTCGAGGCGATAAGAATGGGTATAGTTTGGCTTTGACGCCTCTGGCGCGCTGGAGCACAGTGGACACGTGAGCTCTGAAGCTTAGGCGTCGATCAAGAGTGACGCCCAAGTACTTCACAGTACGTTGCCAAGCGATTGGGCTCCCTTCAAGGGAGAGGGTCTGGCATCGGGAAGTGAGCTGACGGGAGAAGGCAATCGCCTCGGATTTCTCCGTATTGATCGCCACCCGCCATTTCCTTAGCCAGGCCGGAAGTAATGCGAGCTGGCGCTGCACCACGTCAGTCGCAAAACGAAGGTTTGCAGAGCTGGCGTGGTACATCGCATCGTCCGCATAGAGAGAGAGCGTGACTCCAGGCAAAACTGGCAGGTCGTTCGTGTACACAAGGTACAGAACGGGGCCGAGGACAGATCCTTGAGGGACGCCAGCGGCGACGGGGCGGACAGAAGAGTACGTCCCGTCGACGCAGATCCTAAATTTGCGGTCGCAGAGATACGACCGCATCAGATGTACAAATGAGGCAGGGAGAGGGGAGGTGGCTAGTTTATAGAGAAGGCCTTCGTGCCAGACTTTGTCGAAGGCCTTACTCACGTCCAGAAGGACGGCGACAGTTTGATGGTTCCTGTTGATGGCGTCAGTGAGTTGCGTGACAACTCGGACAAGTTGAAGAGTGGTCGAATGCTGCCTGCGGAAGCCGAACTGTTCCTGCCGAATGAAATTATCCAGCAGGGGAGTAATCCGGCGATGCAGGAGGCGCTCGAACACCTTCGATAAGACTGGCAAAAGAGAGATTGGTCGATGATTCTCAGGGAGTGTACGCAGCTTGCGAGCCTTCGGCAACATGATGACTTTGGCTCGTTTCCAAGGGCTGGGATAGTAATGGAGCCGGAGACAACCATTGAACAGCACGTGGATGAGTGAAACGAGACTTGCTGGGGCGTTGAGTAGGGCCGCTGCACCAATACGGTCCTCGCCGGGCGCCTTCTTGGGGCGCAGTCGACTAATGGCCGTTTCCACATCAGCCTCGTCGAACGGGTCGATCGGGTCTGCGGGAGGGCGGGAAAAATATCCAGATAGGAAGTCTGCGACCGCTGCCGAGTGGCCGGGGTCACAGACGCCTCTGTGAACGGTAAATTGTTCCTCCATGGTATCGGCAAAGACTTCTGCTTTGTCGGCCGCGGAGTACACAATCCCGTTCGGTGATCGTAGGGGGTAGCGGGTCCTTTTCTCGCCAGTGAGTCGGCGCGCAGCCCGGAATACGGACTGCGGCGTGACTTCCAGAGACTCAAGATATGAGTCCCATCGATGAGCAGTGGCATCAAGCAGAAGCTGCTTGACAAGGTCAGATTGGGCGTTTAGCCTGCGTTTTACGGCAGGGTCCCGGGTTTGTTGCCATCTCCGGCGGAGCTGGCGCCGGTTGCGGATGGCCAGAATCACCTCTTCAGGTAACTGCGACCGTCTGTTGGGCGCAGGGACTTCATAGGTGTGTTTGTCCATAGCGGACGTGACGACTTCTTGAAGATAGTCGGCCAAGCGGTCTACATCCTCCGGGCTGGAGATGTCGACCTGGGGGTCAGATGGTACTGTTCGACCCAGTTCATCGTGGAACGATCGCCAGTTGACTCTCGTTAAACGATGGGGAGGCTGGAGAGGTGTGTCCAGCGTGGGCCGAACAGTGAGTAATACCGGGTCGTGATCAGACGAGAGGTCTGACACGGCTTCTATTGCGATAGGGTAGGCCAAGTCTTTGACAACAGCAATGTCAAGGACGTCTGGAGGTCCCCGGTGATTGGGGATATAGGTCGGTGATCTAGGACCAAGAGCGTTCACATGAGGATGACGTTGAACGTATTGGTACAGAGAGCGGCCATAAGGGTTAGAGACACGGCTGTTCCAGAGGGGATGCTTACTATTAAAGTCTCCGGCTGCAATGGTAGGTAAAGGGTCTTCTAAGAGAGCGTCCCATTCATTCTCGTCGGGCGGTGGTCCACCTCGAGGGGGGAGGTAGACTGAAACCAGGCGAACCTCTCGATCCCCGATGCAGAGAGCAACCGCCGTCGCCTCCAAGCGACGAGTCGCCGGAGGCGGCAGGGGGCGGTGGGCGATGCGCCTGTGAACCAGAATGGCTGTGCCGCCAGATGCGACACGCCGGTTCTGGCCAGGCCTGTCTGTGCGATACGTCGTGTACGCCGGAAGCTGGAACGAGTGAGCAGGAGTTAAATGGGTTTCGTTAAGGAGTATGACGTCTATGTCATATTCAGTTACGAAGGCGGCCAATTCGGCACGGCGAGGTAGAACGCCACATGCGTTCCAAGCCACCAGCCGAAAGGGCCTAGCCATCGAGAGGGATAAGAGAGGTCACGGAGGTGAGAATGATAACGATTAAGGACTGGACATCCTTGGCAGCAAGAATTTGCGGGATCAAGGCGTTGATCCAAGCATGCACGCGGGCGGCGAAAGTCGCGTCCGAGGACGCGGCAGACGCCGGTGCCGCCTGAGGCTTGGGCGCCGGGTGCAGGAACATGATGCCATTCTGGGCAGGGGCCTTTTGTGTCGGCTGCCGAGGATTGCGGACATCTGGAGTAGATGCTGGCTTTGGTGCAGCGGGCGTGTGCTGCGAGGAAGCTGGGGGAGATGGTTTTGTTCTTTTCTTGGACGGCGCAGCAGGTTTTGGCTGCTGGGCCGCAGGCTGTGCGGCAGGCTGTGATGCAGCTGCAGCCGCATAGCTGGGCGCCCCGGTAGACGCCGGACGAGCTGGGGCAGGCGCAAGGGCCGGAGCCGCAGCGGGGATAGGTGCCGCCGAGGCGGCAGGCCTTGATGCTTGGGGCCTAGCTGGAGGCGCAGAAGTGCGCTGCTGCGAAGACTTTGACAGCTTCTTCAAAGCCGCAGCATAGAATTTACAAGATTTCGACGATGCCGGGTGAGGTTCCCCGCAGTTGGCGCAAGTGGCGGCAGCACGAGCGAGAGGACAAGTGTCCTTTCGATGGCTATCGCCACAGCGCAAACAGCGGGTGGGATGGTGGCAAAATGCCGATGAATGGCCGTACCTTTGGCAGTTGTAACACTGCTTCGGTCCGGCCTGGGCTTCGAAGGCTTCAACCCTAACCTTCAAATAAAACATAGAGGTGATACCATAAATGGCCTGGTAGTCACCCACCTTTCGTATTTTAACTAGGAACGCATTGCGCGCTAGTTTCTTGCCGGGGGAGAAGAGAGGCGTTACGCTATGTACACGAAAGCCTAAACTGGTGAGTTCATCAGAGATGATCTCAGGCTGGGTACCAGCAGGGATACCAATTACTTGAACCTTGAGTTCCTTCTCCTCCGGCAAGGCAAAGGTATGGAACGGGATCCCCGCGTCCGTGAGGAACTTCTGCGCAATACGGAAGCACTCCACGGTCGTGGGGTTCAGGCGAATGGAATTGTCACCTTGAGCCGAAGCAGTCAAGGTGCCAGAAGGAGTGCACCGGTGTATCCGACGCATGAAATTAGCCCAATCCGAAGGCCGGGCGAAAATCAGAGGCGGGATACGCCGGGGCTGGTCAGGTTGTTGTTGTGAGGCCATGGTGGATTGCCCCGCGGTTGAGCCTCGACGCGAAGCCCGACCGGATTCTGTGGAGGTGGCACTGACACGCCGTTTCCGGCTGACAGCCTGCCATGCACCATCAGTATCCATGGCCGAGTCCACGTCTTGAGTTTCCCCCGAGGAGGTAGGTGTAGGGTGGACCTGAGAAGGGCCATCCGGGAGTGGTTGCGCAAGAGCGCGAGCAGGAATTGAGAGGTCCTGAGAAGGACCGACGGAAGCAGGTTGGCCCTGAGAAGGGCCGACGGAAGATGGGTTGTGGGCAGCCATCGGCGAGGCGAAGCCTACGCCTTAGGCGGAACGGAACTAAGGACTACGACCAAGCACTACGGTAAGCAAAATACAAAAAGCAGATCACTTACCAACAAGCTCCAGGCAGCAGCGGAACACACACGAAACACTGCACGGCACAAGAACACAACACTGCACTGAACACTACACTGCACTATTATCTTCTTGTATAGATGTTGAACACTGGCACTAACTGGACTATTGCACTGAACGGTAAACACTGATCAAAGCCGAGTACTATTGCACGTGAAAAAGAGACAATTTCCCATGAAGAGAGAGCACTTTGGAGATGTTGCTCCTTCCAATCGCAGGGTGATTATGAGTCTGTCAAGTTGCCAAGTTGCCAAGTTGAGTAGGGCACAGCACAGTGCGTGCCCCAGTGACGGCAGCGTCCGGGCGGGCCCGATGACTGCCTGTTGCTGCTGTAGTGCTTGGAGCGAGACTTGCCGCAGCGAGGATAGGTACCCCCTTTTTTATTTTGGCGGAGGTGAAGGAGATGGGCTGTGATTGGCTGAACCGCTGACGCGATCCACCAATGGCCTGAGAGGGAAGCCTACGCGAACGCTTAGCACGGATTGGCGGGATCTGTTCGCCCACAACGGGTCGATACACTTCCGCCAACCCGGTAAGAGTCCGGTAGACTGCCTTACGGCGATACCGAGGCAGGCGAGAGATTGGAGGGGCGAAGTTGCCGACTGAAGGTGGCGCTAGGCACACCTAAAGCCGGCACAACACTCGACCAATCTGGCGGCCTGCAACGGACCGGATTTGACTGGAAGGAAGGTGGTAAAATACGATTGGTCGGCGCGTGGACAGATGGTGAAGGGCAATTTTAGTATTTTAAAATTATGGTGGGTCGTCGAGCAGAGCTCGAGGGCGGCGGCGTTTGACTGGTGGTGGTCCATCATCGTTATCGAGGTGTTGGAGGTGAGGAAAATCAGAGACGGATGCTCGATGGAAGAGATTGAACGTAAGAGTTCGTGCAAATCCATCGAGCGACGGAATCTTCAGCCCTCGCCTGATAGCAGAATTTTTTACATACCAGGGAGAGCCGGAGATAAGGCGAAGGGTAAGGGCTTGGAAGGCTTCCATGCGTTTAACGACGTCGGGGGCGAGTTGGGTCCAAAATGCAGGCGCTGCGTACATAAGGACGGCTCGTAAAAAGAGCAGATAGATCGAGAGCTTCGTGCGCACTGGCAGTGGCCCTCGAGGCGATAAGAATGGGTATAGTTTGGCTTTGACGCCTCTGGCGCGCTGGAGCACAGTGGACACGTGAGCTCTGAAGCTTAGGCGTCGATCAAGAGGGACGCCCAAGTACTTCACAGTACGTTGCCAAGCGATTGGGCTCCCTTCAAGGGAGAGGGTCTGGCATCGGGAAGTGAGCTGACGGGAGAAGGCAATCGCCTCGGATTTCTCCGTATTGATCGCCACCCGCCATTTCCTTAGCCAGGCCGGAAGTAATGCGAGCTGGCGCTGCACCACGTCAGTCGCAAAACGAAGGTTTGCAGAGCTGGCGTGGTACATCGCATCGTCCGCATAGAGAGAGAGCGTGACTCCAGGCAAAACTGGCAGGTCGTTCGTGTACACAAGGTACAGAACGGGGCCGAGGACAGATCCTTGAGGGACGCCAGCGGCGACGGGGCGGACAGAAGAGTACGTCCCGTCGACGCAGATCCTAAATTTGCGGTCGCAGAGATACGACCGCATCAGATGTACAAATGAGGCAGGGAGAGGGGAGGTGGCTAGTTTATAGAGAAGGCCTTCGTGCCAGACTTTGTCGAAGGCCTTACTCACGTCCAGAAGGACGGCGACAGTTTGATGGTTCCTGTTGACGGCGTCAGTGAGTTGCGTGACAACTCGGACAAGTTGAAGAGTGGTCGAATGCTGCCTGCGGAAGCCGAACTGTTCCTGCCGAATGAAATTATCCAGCAGGGGAGTAATCCGGCGATGCAGGAGGCGCTCGAACACCTTCGATAAGACTGGCAAAAGAGAGATTGGTCGATGATTCTCAGGGAGTGTACGCAGCTTGCGAGCCTTTGGCAACATGATGACTTTGGCTCGTTTCCAAGGGCTGGGATAGTAATGGAGCCGGAGACAACCATTGAACAGCACGTGGATGAGTGAAACGAGACTTGCTGGGGCGTTGAGTAGGGCCGCTGCACCAATACGGTCCTCGCCGGGCGCCTTCTTGGGGCGCAGTCGACTAATGGCCGTTTCCACTTCAGCCTCGTCGAACGGGTCGATCGGGTCTGCGGGAGGGCGGGAAAAATATCCAGATAGGAAGTCTGCGACCGCTGCCGAGTGGCCGGGGTCACAGACGCCTCTGTGAACGGTAAATTGTTCCTCCATGGTATCGGCAAAGACTTCTGCTTTGTCGGCCGCGGAGTACACAATCCCGTTCGGTGATCGTAGGGGGTAGCGGGTCCTTTTCTCGCCAGTGAGTCGGCGCGCAGCCCGGAATACGGACTGCGGCGTGACTTCCAGAGACTCAAGATATGAGTCCCATCGATGAGCAGTGGCATCAAGCAGAAGCTGCTTGACAAGGTCAGATTGGGCGTTTAGCCTGCGTTTTACGGCAGGGTCCCGGGTTTGTTGCCATCTCCGGCGGAGCTGGCGCCGGTTGCGGATGGCCAGAATCACCTCTTCAGGTAACTGCGACCGTCTGTTGGGCGCAGGGACTTCATAGGTGTGTTTGTCCATAGCGGACGTGACGACTTCTTGAAGATAGTCGGCCAAGCGGTCTACATCCTCCGGGCTGGAGATGTCGACCTGGGGGTCAGATGGTACTGTTCGACCCAGTTCATCGTGGAACGATCGCCAGTTGACTCTCGTTAAACGATGGGGAGGCTGGAGAGGTGTGTCCAGCGTGGGCCGAACAGTGAGTAATACCGGGTCGTGATCAGACGAGAGGTCTGACACGGCTTCTATTGCGATAGGGTAGGCCAAGTCTTTGACAACAGCAATGTCAAGGACGTCTGGAGGTCCCCGGTGATTGGGGATATAGGTCGGTGATCTAGGACCAAGAGCGTTCACATGAGGATGACGTTGAACGTATTGGTACAGAGAGCGGCCGTAAGGGTTAGAGACACGGCTGTTCCAGAGGGGATGCTTACTATTAAAGTCTCCGGCTGCGATGGTAGGTAACGGGTCTTCTAAGAGAGCGTCCCATTCATTCTCGTCGGGCGGCGTTCCACCTCGAGGGGGGAGGTAGACTGAAACCAGTCGAACCTCCCGATCCCCGATGCAGAGAGCAACCGCCGTCGCCTCCAAGCGACGAGTCGCCGGAGGCGGCAGGGGGCGGTGGGCGATGCGCCTGTGAACCAGAATGGCTGTGCCGCCAGATGCGACACGCCGGTTCTGGCCAGGCCTGTCTGTGCGATACGTCGTGTACGCCGGAAGCTGGAACGAGTGAGCAGGAGTTAAATGGGTTTCGTTAAGGAGTATGACGTCTATGTCATATTCAGTTACGAAGGCGGCCAATTCGGCACGGCGAGGTAGAACGCCACATGCGTTCCAAGCCACCAGCCGAAAGGGCCTAGCCATCGAGAGGGATAAGAGAGGTCACGGAGGTGAGAATGATAACGATTAAGGACTGGACATCCTTGGCAGCAAGAATTTGCGGGATCAAGGCGTTGATCCAAGCATGCACGCGGGCGGCGAAAGTCGCGTCCGAGGACGCGGCAGACGCCGGTGCCGCCTGAGGCTTGGGCGCCGGGTGCAGGAACATGATGCCATTCTGGGCAGGGGCCTTTTGTGTCGGCTGCCGAGGATTGCGGACATCTGGAGTAGATGCTGGCTTTGGTGCAGCGGGCGTGTGCTGCGAGGAAGCTGGGGGAGATGGTTTTGTTCTTTTCTTGGACGGCGCAGCAGGTTTTGGCTGCTGGGCCGCAGGCTGTGCGGCAGGCTGTGATGCAGCTGCAGCCGCATAGCTGGGCGCCCCGGTAGACGCCGGACGAGCTGGGGCAGGCGCAAGGGCCGGAGCCGCAGCGGGGATAGGTGCCGCCGAGGCGGCAGGCCTTGATGCTTGGGGCCTAGCTGGAGGCGCAGAAGTGCGCTGCTGCGAAGACTTTGACAGCTTCTTCAAAGCCGCAGCATAGAATTTACAAGATTTCGACGATGCCGGGTGAGGTTCCCCGCAGTTGGCGCAAGTGGCGGCAGCACGAGCGAGAGGACAAGTGTCCTTTCGATGGCTATCGCCACAGCGCAAACAGCGGGTGGGATGGTGGCAAAATGCCGATGAATGGCCGTACCGTTGGCAGTTGTAACACTGCTTCGGTCCGGCCTGGGCTTCGAAGGCTTCAACCCTAACCTTCAAATAAAACATAGAGGTGATACCATAAATGGCCTGGTAGTCACCCACCTTACGTATTTTAACCAGGAACGCATTGCGCGCTAGTTTCTTGCCGGGGGAGAAGAGAGGCGTTACGCTATGTACACGAAAGCCTAAACTGGTGAGTTCATCAGAGATGATCTCAGGCTGGGTACCAGCAGGGATACCAATTACTTGAACCTTGAGTTCCTTCTCCTCCGGCAAGGCAAAGGTATGGAACGGGATCCCCGCGTCCGTGAGGAACTTCTGCGCAATACGGAAGCACTCCACGGTCGTGGGGTTCAGGCGAATGGAATTGTCACCTTGAGCCGAAGCAGTCAAGGTGCCAGAAGGAGTGCACCGGTGTATCCGACGCATGAAATTAGCCCAATCCGAAGGCCGGGCGAAAATCAGAGGCGGGATACGCCGGGGCTGGTCAGGTTGTTGCTGTGAGGCCATGGTGGATAGCCCCGCGGTTGAGCCTCGACGCGAAGCCCGACCGGATTCTGTGGAGGTGGCACTGACACGCCGTTTCCGGCTGACAGCCTGCCATGCACCATCAGTATCCATGGCCGAGTCCACGTCGTGAGATTCCCCCGAGGAGGTAGGTGTAGGGTGGTCCTGAGAAGGGCCATCCGGGAGTGGTTGCGCCAGAGCGCGAGCAGGAATTGAGAGGTCCTGAGAAGGACCGACGGAAGCAGGTTGGCCCTGAGAAGGGCCGACGGAAGATGGGTTGTGGGCAGCCATCGGCGAGGCGAAGCCTACGCCTTAGGCGGAACGGAACTAAGGACTACGACCAAGCACTACGGTAAGCAAAATACAAAAAGCAGATCACTTACCAACAAGCTCCAGGCAGCAGCGGAACACACACGAAACACTGCACGGCACAAGAACACAACACTGCACTGAACACTACACTGCACTATTATCTTCTTGTATAGATGTTGAACACTGGCACTAACTGGACTATTGCACTGAACGGTAAACACTGATCAAAGCCGGGTACTATTGCACGTGAAAAAGAGACAATTTCCCATGAAGAGAGAGCACTTTGGAGATGTTGCTCCTTCCAATCGCAGGGTGATTATGAGTCTGTCAACATGCATGCATGCATTATGGGTGCGGGGTGTCTTTGCACCCGTGGCTTGATTGCAGCATCTGGATCGTGTCCAATGGCTGCCAGAAGTAAACATAGTGCTGGTACATGTCGACTGGTTACCTAAGACTGGAAAAGGAAACCGCCAACCAGTTAACTGAGAAGGCGGGGGAGTATAACTGTTATTTGTTTAATGCACTGCCGCTGGTACCGATTCGAGCAACAGATGTTGCCCGTTTCAAGTCCAGTCAGCAGACGCCCTGAGGGCGTCGGTCGCTCCCCGCGAGGCGGAGAGCCTCCGTGCCAGTGAATGATGACAGCGACAAGCAGCCGGCTCAGCGTGCTAGGAGGTGGACAGGAAGGAGAGAAGGACAGTTTGGTGAAATACTCTGGTCTAGGACTGATGATTACTTGTTTGTATTTAATTTAAAGAGGATGGCGTTATGGCGGGTCATCAAGAAGCGCCCGAGGGCGCTTGACCCGAATGGGCGGTGGTGGTTCTGATGCACTGATGGTTCGTAGGTACGGGAAGGTGGAGGTCGAGGCTTTAGCAAAGAGAGTGAGAGCCAGCGACCGGACAAAGGAAGTCAAGGTAGGAACACGGAGACCCCTTCGAATCACGTCGTTCCTTACAAACCAAGGGGACCCCGTCAAGGATCGGAGTGTTCGGGACTGGAAAGCTTCCAGCCTACATCTGTTGGTGGTGGATAAAAGAGACCACCAGGCGGGTGCCGCATAGGTCAATACAGACCTGAGAAATAGTAGATAGATGGTAAGTTTCGTGCGCATGGCCAGGCGGCTGCGACACGAGAGGAAAGGAGATAATTTGGCTCGGACGCCGCGAGCCTTGGCAAGGGTTTCCGTCACGTGGGCGTTGAAGCAAAGGCGACGATCTAGTCGAACGCCTAAATACTTCACCGATTCTTTGTAGGCGATGGGTCTCCCTGCTAGGGAGAGGGGCTGGCATCGGGAGATGGACTTACGGGTGAAACAGATCGCCTCGGATTTCTCCGTGTTGATCGTCACCCGCCATTTCCGTAGCCAGTCCGGAAGCTGGTTCAACTGACGCTGCAGCTTTGTACTCGCAAATCGCGGGGACAGGGAGCTGCAGTGATACATAGGATCGTCAGCGAACAAAGACAACGTGACTCCGGGCAAGACAGGCAGGTCGTTCGTGTACACAAGGTACAGAACGGGGCCGAGGACAGATCCCTGTGGTACGCCGGCGGCGACGGGTCGAACTGTAGAACAGGACCCGTCGACGCTCACCCTGAAGGTTCGGTCGCTGAGATACGACCGGAGGAAAAACACTATGGTCGATGGTAGAGGGGAATTGGCAAGTTTGAAGAGAAGACCTTCGTGCCAGACTTTATCGAAGGCCTTGCTCACGTCCAACAGTACGGCGGCCGTAGCCGCTCGCCTGTTGGTGGCGTCTGACAAGTGCGTAACAACGCGGACCAATTGAAGCGTGGTCGAGTGCTCTCTGCGAAACCCGAACTGTTCGCTGCGGATGAAACCATCTAGCAGCGGCGAGATGCGAGCCAGCAGGAGACGCTCGAACACCTTCGAGATGACTGGCAAGAGAGAGATTGGACGATAGCTTTCAGGAAGCATGCGCGGCTTGCGAGGCTTCGGAATCATTACGATGTTGGCAGATTTCCACAGGCGGGGAAAGTACTGTAGCCGGAGACAGGAGTTAAACAGCTCAAGAACGAGGTCAACGCCTGAGGCCGGGAGATTTTGTAGAGCAGCGGCCCCGATCCGGTCAGGACCGGGGGCGCGACGGCGATTTAGTCGGCAGATAGATGAAACTAGTTCATCCCTGTCGAACGGGAGGGCTGGGATTTCGGGAGGGCGTGAAAAATGTCCAGATAGGAAGTCACGGACTTCTGCCGAGTGGGCAGGGTCCGAGACGCCTTGGTGAACAGTAAATTGCACCTCCATGCAGTCGGCGAAGACCTCTGCCTTGCCTTCTGATGAAGATACAACCCCGTTCGGAGTTTCAAGTGGGTTGCGAGTTCTCTTCTCGCGGGTCAGTCTACTCGCCGCTCTCCAGACGGAGGCGTGGTCGACTTCAAGAGACTCAAGGTATGAGTCCCATCGATCAGAGTTTACGTCCCGCAGTAGCTGCTGGACGTAAAGAGACTGGGCCTGAAAGCGCCTTTTGACGCCGGGATCACGGGTTCTTTGCCATCTGCGGCGGAGATTGCGCCGTAGCCAGATGGCGTGGAGTACTTCCGCAGGTAAGGCCGATTTACGATGATTCACCTCGAGAGTATATGTGTGTCGATCCATGACACCTTGGACCAACTCCTGAAGATGAGTGGCTCGGAGATCCAAATCGTCACAAGTGACGACCGGGTCCGCGGGGAGTGATGGTAACCGCCGTGAGAGCTCATCATGGTAGGAGCGCCAGTTGACTCTCCTAACAGTCTGAGCGGGAGGTCGTGAGTCTGTCAACTGTACGTTGTAAGCTTTTATACTTTAGGCCCCTCCCCTTATGTCATCGCCCCTCCTATTGGTTCTAGCTGCTACCGCTCTTCACGGGAACTTTGTCTACATTTTTCCGTTAGGCATTTTACTAACGTCCGTCAAATTGTTTTACGAAACTCCCGTTAATTTCTTCATGCAATATTTTACTTTCTGACTTATAATCTTTTACATTTCGTCATTTTTAGTGTGTTATTCTTATTATTTTAATTTATTTTTGTTTATTGTTTAATATATAATAAAATATTTCTTCATTTGTAAAATCCACTTTTATATTCATTAATTTATTATTCTTAACTTCTTTTTTAACTTTTAGTATTTCTAGTTCTTCTATTAGTTTTCTTTTTTGCCGATTGTTTTCTATTTTGATTATTTCCATATTTTCATTTGGATTTATAAATTTATGGCCTGATTCATTGAAATGTCTTGCATACAGTGAGTTCGTTGTTCTAACGCCTTCTCCTTTTGCATGTTCATTCATTCGAATATTTAATTTTCTTCCAGTTTCGCCCAGATATATCTTATTACATTCCCCACATTTTAATTTGTATACGCCGCTTTTTTCTGTTAATGGAATTTCTTCTGTTTTAGCATTTTTTATATATTCGAATACATTTTTCGTTTTCTTTATTCCTATCTGTATTTCGTATTTTTCGAAGCATTTTTGTAACATTTTTGTTTGATATCCTATGTATGTTACTGCTCCTTTATATTTCTTTTCTTCATTTGTTTTTTCTTTTTTGTTCTTTTCTATTTCTTTATTTTCCTCTATTTTCTTAACTATTCTATTAATTATTTTAGGGTTGTAATTATTATTTTTTGCTATTTGTTGTATTTTCTTTAATTCTTTTTGCTTCAGTTCTTCATTTTCTAGATAATTTATAGCTCTATAACAAAATGAATTTAATGCTGCCATTTTATAATTGACTGGATGATATGATTCTTGTGGAATTATTAAATCTGAGTATGTTTCTTTCCTGTATATATCGAATTTGAGTTTGTTATCTTCAATTTTTATATTGATATCCAGGAAATTAATTTATAATCCTCCAATTTCTTCTTGAAATTTTATTGTTTTTTCTATGTTATTTAATTCTTCCGTAAATTTTTTAAATTCATTTACTTCACCTTCCCAAACTATTAGTATGTCATCTACATACCTGATATATTTTTTAATTCTTCTTTCTTTATCTACATCTTTTAAAATTTTGATTTCAAAGCTATTCATGAATATCTCTGCCATTAATGGTGAAAGCGGTGATCCCATTGGTAATCCATTCTCTTGTATGTAAAATTTGTTGTTAAATCTGAAGTAATTCTGGCTTAGGCATAATTCTAATCCTTCTATTATTTCGTTTTTCCATTCTACCTTACTTAATTTGTTTTTCTTTATTATTTCTACTGTTTTTGCTGTTGGTATATTGTTGTACATATCTTTTATATCTAATGACATTAATTTTGTCTTATTTGTTATGGTTATTTCTTTTAATCTTTCTATTACCTTTTTGCTATTTTCTATGCTGTGGATTTCTTCTTTTTCGTATGCCATTTTGAGTCTTTTACTTATTTCTTTTGATATTTTATATGTTGGCGAATTTATAAATGATACTATAGGTCTTAATGGCATTTCTTTTTTATGTAACTTAATTTGACATCTAAATTTTGGAGTTTCAGGATTATGTTCTATTTTTTGTTTCTTTTGCCATTCTGTTAAATATGTTGTCTTTTTTATCAATTTCTTTGTTTGTGCTTGAAATTTATTTGTGTAATCATATTTTATTTCTTTATATGGTCCTTTTTGTATAAATTGTTCTGCTTTTTCGATATAATCTCTTTTGTTCATTACCACTGCTGTGTTACCTTTATCGGCTTTTATAACTATCAAATTGTTCTCCATGATTTTCTTTTTTAATTCTCTTATATTTATTTTTATTTGTGTTTCGTTTTTATTTCTTACATTTTTGTTTTCTTACATATTTTTTCTACTGTTTCTTTTACTTCATTTCTTAATTGTTTTTTAGTTTCTTCATTTTTTATTTTATCGATTATTTCTTCACATTCTATTATTGTATTTTCTTTATCTATGTTTGTTTTTGTTGCATATTTTAAACTTTTTTCTAATAATTTATTTTCATTTTCTGTAAACTTTGTTTCTGTTAAATTTAATACTTTTTCAGCAAATTTTATTTCTTTATTTTTATTTCTTGTTCCTTCTATTAATTCCTTGAGTTTCTTGTTTAATCTCTCTTCCATTTTTCTTATTTTCTTTTCTATATATTTTTCACCAAACTCTTTTCTCATTTCTTCTATTTCTACATAATTGTAACTTGTATATAATTTTTGATGTAATTGATGCATTTCTTTGTTATAATTATTTATTTTACTGTATAAGTTCTTTATTTCAAGTTTTATCCATATTTTTCACTTGGTTTGCTACTTTGCTTTTGTTATTAATTTTAATTTTTGCGTATTTTGGAGTTATTTTATTAATTAAACACTGTTTATTGAACCAAATTTTCCCTAACGTTTTTTTCACTTTTACTTTGATTTTTAATACTTAAAAAATTCCCTTACATTTGTATATTTATCTGCTTGCAATTCGCATGTTTTGTTCTTCGTATTGTTTAAATTAGCAGCCATCCTTACTTTTCTTTTATAAAATTGCTAAACTGCTATAATTGTTATTATTTAGACAAAGCTTTTCGTCATCACTGACATCTTCAGGTCTTAAACAACGTCTGTCAACTGTACGTTGTAAGCTTTTATACTTTAGGCCCCTCCCCTTATGTCATCGCCCCTCCTATTGGTTCTAGCTGCTACCGCTCTTCACGGGAACTTTGTCTACATTTTTCCGTTAGGCATTTTACTAACGTCCGTCAAATTGTTTTACGAAACTCCCGTTAATTTCTTCATGCAATATTTTACTTTCTGACTTATAATCTTTTACATTTCGTCATTTTTAGTGTGTTATTCTTATTATTTTAATTTATTTTTGTTTATTGTTTAATATATAATAAAATATTTCTTCATTTGTAAAATCCACTTTTATATTCATTAATTTATTATTCTTAACTTCTTTTTTAACTTTTAGTATTTCTAGTTCTTCTATTAGTTTTCTTTTTTGCCGATTGTTTTCTATTTTGATTATTTCCATATTTTCATTTGGATTTATAAATTTATGGCCTGATTCATTGAAATGTCTTGCATACAGTGAGTTCGTTGTTCTAACGCCTTCTCCTTTTGCATGTTCATTCATTCGAATATTTAATTTTCTTCCAGTTTCGCCCAGATATATCTTATTACATTCCCCACATTTTAATTTGTATACGCCGCTTTTTTCTGTTAATGGAATTTCTTCTGTTTTAGCATTTTTTATATATTCGAATACATTTTTCGTTTTCTTTATTCCTATCTGTATTTCGTATTTTTCGAAGCATTTTTGTAACATTTTTGTTTGATATCCTATGTATGTTACTGCTCCTTTATATTTCTTTTCTTCATTTGTTTTTTCTTTTTTGTTCTTTTCTATTTCTTTATTTTCCTCTATTTTCTTAACTATTCTATTAATTATTTTAGGGTTGTAATTATTATTTTTTGCTATTTGTTGTATTTTCTTTAATTCTTTTTGCTTCAGTTCTTCATTTTCTAGATAATTTATAGCTCTATAACAAAATGAATTTAATGCTGCCATTTTATAATTGACTGGATGATATGATTCTTGTGGAATTATTAAATCTGAGTATGTTTCTTTCCTGTATATATCGAATTTGAGTTTGTTATCTTCAATTTTTATATTGATATCCAGGAAATTAATTTATAATCCTCCAATTTCTTCTTGAAATTTTATTGTTTTTTCTATGTTATTTAATTCTTCCGTAAATTTTTTAAATTCATTTACTTCACCTTCCCAAACTATTAGTATGTCATCTACATACCTGATATATTTTTTAATTCTTCTTTCTTTATCTACATCTTTTAAAATTTTGATTTCAAAGCTATTCATGAATATCTCTGCCATTAATGGTGAAAGCGGTGATCCCATTGGTAATCCATTCTCTTGTATGTAAAATTTGTTGTTAAATCTGAAGTAATTCTGGCTTAGGCATAATTCTAATCCTTCTATTATTTCGTTTTTCCATTCTACCTTACTTAATTTGTTTTTCTTTATTATTTCTACTGTTTTTGCTGTTGGTATATTGGTGTACATATCTTTTATATCTAATGACATTAATTTTGTCTTATTTGTTATGGTTATTTCTTTTAATCTTTCTATTACCTTTTTGCTATTTTCTATGCTGTGGATTTCTTCTTTTTCGTATGCCATTTTGAGTCTTTTACTTATTTCTTTTGATATTTTATATGTTGGCGAATTTATAAATGATACTATAGGTCTTAATGGCATTTCTTTTTTATGTAACTTAATTTGACATCTAAATTTTGGAGTTTCAGGATTATGTTCTATTTTTTGTTTCTTTTGCCATTCTGTTAAATATGTTGTCTTTTTTATCAATTTCTTTGTTTGTGCTTGAAATTTATTTGTGTAATCATATTTTATTTCTTTATATGGTCCTTTTTGTATAAATTGTTCTGCTTTTTCGATATAATCTCTTTTGTTCATTACCACTGCTGTGTTACCTTTATCGGCTTTTATAACTATCAAATTGTTCTCCATGATTTTCTTTTTTAATTCTCTTATATTTATTTTTATTTGTGTTTCGTTTTTATTTCTTACATTTTTGTTTTTCTTACATATTTTTTCTACTGTTTCTTTTACTTCATTTCTTAATTGTTTTTTAGTTTCTTCATTTTTTATTTTATCGATTATTTCTTCACATTCTATTATTGTATTTTCTTTATCTATGTTTGTTTTTGTTGCATATTTTAAACTTTTTTCTAATAATTTATTTTCATTTTCTGTAAACTTTGTTTCTGTTAAATTTAATACTTTTTCAGCAAATTTTATTTCTTTATTTTTATTTCTTGTTCCTTCTATTAATTCCTTGAGTTTCTTGTTTAATCTCTCTTCCATTTTTCTTATTTTCTTTTCTATATATTTTTCACCAAACTCTTTTCTCATTTCTTCTATTTCTACATAATTGTAACTTGTATATAATTTTTGATGTAATTGATGCATTTCTTTGTTATAATTATTTATTTTACTGTATAAGTTCTTTATTTCAAGTTTTATCCATATTTTTTCCGCCATATTTTTCACTTGGTTTGCTACTTTGCTTTTGTTATTAATTTTAATTTTTGCGTATTTTGGAGTTATTTTATTAATTAAACACTGTTTATTGAACCAAATTTTCCCTAACGTTTTTTCACTTTTACTTTGATTTTTAAATACTTAAAAAATTCCCTTACATTTGTATATTTATCTGCTTGCAATTCGCATGTTTTGTTCTTCGTATTGTTTAAATTAGCAGCCATCCTTACTTTTCTTTTATAAAATTGCTAAACTGCTATAATTGTTATTATTTAGACAAAGCTTTTCGTCATCACTGACATCTTCAGGTCTTAAACAACGTCTGTCAACTGTACGTTGTAAGCTTTTATACTTTAGGCCCCTCCCCTTATGTCATCGCCCCTCCTATTGGTTCTAGCTGCTACCGCTCTTCACGGGAACTTTGTCTACATTTTTCCGTTAGGCATTTTACTAACGTCCGTCAAATTGTTTTACGAAACTCCAGTTAATTTCTTCATGCAATATTTTACTTTCTGACTTATAATCTTTTACATTTCGTCATTTTTAGTGTGTTATTCTTATTATTTTAATTTATTTTTGTTTATTGTTTAATATATAATAAAATATTTCTTCATTTGTAAAATCCACTTTTATATTCATTAATTTATTATTCTTAACTTCTTTTTTAACTTTTAGTATTTCTAGTTCTTCTATTAGTTTTCTTTTTTGCCGATTGTTTTCTATTTTGATTATTTCCATATTTTCATTTGGATTTATAAATTTATGGCCTGATTCATTGAAATGTCTTGCATACAGTGAGTTCGTTGTTCTAACGCCTTCTCCTTTTGCATGTTCATTCATTCGAATATTTAATTTTCTTCCAGTTTCGCCCAGATATATCTTATTACATTCCCCACATTTTAATTTGTATACGCCGCTTTTTTCTGTTAATGGAATTTCTTCTGTTTTAGCATTTTTTATATATTCGAATACATTTTTCGTTTTCTTTATTCCTATCTGTATTTCGTATTTTTCGAAGCATTTTTGTAACATTTTTGTTTGATATCCTATGTATGTTATTGCTCCTTTATATTTCTTTTCTTCATTTGTTTTTTCTTTTTTGTTCTTTTCTATTTCTTTATTTTCCTCTATTTTCTTAACTATTCTATTAATTATTTTAGGGTTGTAATTATTATTTTTTGCTATTTGTTGTATTTTCTTTAATTCTTTTTGTTTCAGTTCTTCATTTTCTAGATAATTTATAGCTCTATAACAAAATGAATTTAATGCTGCCATTTTATAATTTACTGGATGATATGATTCTTGTGGAATTATTAAATCTGAGTATGTTTCTTTCCTGTATATATCGAATTTGAGTTTGTTATCTTCAATTTTTATATTGATATCCAGGAAATTAATTTATAATCCTCCAATTTCTTCTTGAAATTTTATTGTTTTTTCTATGTTATTTAATTCTTCCGTAAATTTTTTAAATTCATTTACTTCACCTTCCCAAACTATTAGTATGTCATCTACATACCTGATATATTTTTTAATTCTTCTTTCTTTATCTACATCTTTTAAAATTTTGATTTCAAAGCTATTCATGAATATCTCTGCCATTAATGGTGAAAGCGGTGATCCCATTGGTAATCCATTCTCTTGTATGTAAAATTTGTTGTTAAATCTGAAGTAATTCTGGCTTAGGCATAATTCTAATCCTTCTATTATTTCGTTTTTCCATTCTACCTTACTTAATTTGTTTTTCTTTATTATTTCTACTGTTTTTGCTGTTGGTATATTGGTGTACATATCTTTTATATCTAATGACATTAATTTTGTCTTATTTGTTATGGTTATTTCTTTTAATCTTTCTATTACCTTTTTGCTATTTTCTATGCTGTGGATTTCTTCTTTTTCGTATGCCATTTTGAGTCTTTTACTTATTTCTTTTGATATTTTATATGTTGGCGAATTTATAAATGATACTATAGGTCTTAATGGCATTTCTTTTTTATGTAACTTAATTTGACATCTAAATTTTGGAGTTTCAGGATTATGTTCTATTTTTTGTTTCTTTTGCCATTCTGTTAAATATGTTGTCTTTTTTATCAATTTCTTTGTTTGTGCTTGAAATTTATTTGTGTAATCATATTTTATTTCTTTATATGGTCCTTTTTGTATAAATTGTTCTGCTTTTTCGATATAATCTCTTTTGTTCATTACCACTGCTGTGTTACCTTTATCGGCTTTTATAACTATCAAATTGTTCTCCATGATTTTCTTTTTTAATTCTCTTATATTTATTTTTATTTGTGTTTCGTTTTTATTTCTTACATTTTTGTTTTTCTTACATATTTTTTCTACTGTTTCTTTTACTTCATTTCTTAATTGTTTTTTAGTTTCTTCATTTTTTATTTTATCGATTATTTCTTCACATTCTATTATTGTATTTTCTTTATCTATGTTTGTTTTTGTTGCATATTTTAAACTTTTTTCTAATAATTTATTTTCATTTTCTGTAAACTTTGTTTCTGTTAAATTTAATACTTTTTCAGCAAATTTTATTTCTTTATTTTTATTTCTTGTTCCTTCTATTAATTCCTTGAGTTTCTTGTTTAATCTCTCTTCCATTTTTCTTATTTTCTTTTCTATATATTTTTCACCAAACTCTTTTCTCATTTCTTCTATTTCTACATAATTGTAACTTGTATATAATTTTTGATGTAATTGATGCATTTCTTTGTTATAATTATTTATTTTACTGTATAAGTTCTTTATTTCAAGTTTTATCCATATTTTTTCCGCCATATTTTTCACTTGGTTTGCTACTTTGCTTTTGTTATTAATTTTAATTTTTGCGTATTTTCGAGTTATTTTATTAATTAAACACTGTTTATTGAACCAAATTTTCCCTAACGTTTTTTCACTTTTACTTTGATTTTTAAATACTTAAAAAATTCCCTTACATTTGTATATTTATCTGCTTGCAATTCGCATGTTTTGTTCTTCGTATTGTTTAAATTAGCAGCCATCCTTACTTTTCTTTTATAAAATTGCTAAACTGCTATAATTGTTATTATTTAGACAAAGCTTTTCGTCATCACTGACATCTTCAGGTCTTAAACAACGTCTGTCAACTGTACGTTGTAAGCTTTTATACTTTAGGCCCCTCCCCTTATGTCATCGCCCCTCCTATTGGTTCTAGCTGCTACCGCTCTTCACGGGAACTTTGTCTACATTTTTCCGTTAGGCATTTTACTAACGTCCGTCAAATTGTTTTACGAAACTCCCGTTAATTTCTTCATGCAATATTTTACTTTCTGACTTATAATCTTTTACATTTCGTCATTTTTAGTGTGTTATTCTTATTATTTTAATTTATTTTTGTTTATTGTTTAATATATAATAAAATATTTCTTCATTTGTAAAATCCACTTTTATATTCATTAATTTATTATTCTTAACTTCTTTTTTAACTTTTAGTATTTCTAGTTCTTCTATTAGTTTTCTTTTTTGCCGATTGTTTTCTATTTTGATTATTTCCATATTTTCATTTGGATTTATAAATTTATGGCCTGATTCATTGAAATGTCTTGCATACAGTGAGTTCGTTGTTCTAACGCCTTCTCCTTTTGCATGTTCATTCATTCGAATATTTAATTTTCTTCCAGTTTCGCCCAGATATATCTTATTACATTCCCCACATTTTAATTTGTATACGCCGCTTTTTTCTGTTAATGGAATTTCTTCTGTTTTAGCATTTTTTATATATTCGAATACATTTTTCGTTTTCTTTATTCCTATCTGTATTTCGTATTTTTCGAAGCATTTTTGTAACATTTTTGTTTGATATCCTATGTATGTTATTGCTCCTTTATATTTCTTTTCTTCATTTGTTTTTTCTTTTTTGTTCTTTTCTATTTCTTTATTTTCCTCTATTTTCTTAACTATTCTATTAATTATTTTAGGGTTGTAATTATTATTTTTTGCTATTTGTTGTATTTTCTTTAATTCTTTTTGTTTCAGTTCTTCATTTTCTAGATAATTTATAGCTCTATAACAAAATGAATTTAATGCTGCCATTTTATAATTTACTGGATGATATGATTCTTGTGGAATTATTAAATCTGAGTATGTTTCTTTCCTGTATATATCGAATTTGAGTTTGTTATCTTCAATTTTTATATTGATATCCAGGAAATTAATTTATAATCCTCCAATTTCTTCTTGAAATTTTATTGTTTTTTCTATGTTATTTAATTCTTCCGTAAATTTTTTAAATTCATTTACTTCACCTTCCCAAACTATTAGTATGTCATCTACATACCTGATATATTTTTTAATTCTTCTTTCTTTATCTACATCTTTTAAAATTTTGATTTCAAAGCTATTCATGAATATCTCTGCCATTAATGGTGAAAGCGGTGATCCCATTGGTAATCCATTCTCTTGTATGTAAAATTTGTTGTTAAATCTGAAGTAATTCTGGCTTAGGCATAATTCTAATCCTTCTATTATTTCGTTTTTCCATTCTACCTTACTTAATTTGTTTTTCTTTATTATTTCTACTGTTTTTGCTGTTGGCATATTGGTGTACATATCTTTTATATCTAATGACATTAATTTTGTCTTATTTGTTATGGTTATTTCTTTTAATCTTTCTATTACCTTTTTGCTATTTTCTATGCTGTGGATTTCTTCTTTTTCGTATGCCATTTTGAGTCTTTTACTTATTTCTTTTGATATTTTATATGTTGGCGAATTTATAAATGATACTATAGGTCTTAATGGCATTTCTTTTTTATGTAACTTAATTTGACATCTAAATTTTGGAGTTTCAGGATTATGTTCTATTTTTTGTTTCTTTTGCCATTCTGTTAAATATGTTGTCTTTTTTATCAATTTCTTTGTTTGTGCTTGAAATTTATTTGTGTAATCATATTTTATTTCTTTATATGGTCCTTTTTGTATAAATTGTTCTGCTTTTTCGATATAATCTCTTTTGTTCATTACCACTGCTGTGTTACCTTTATCGGCTTTTATAACTATCAAATTGTTCTCCATGATTTTCTTTTTTAATTCTCTTATATTTATTTTTATTTGTGTTTCGTTTTTATTTCTTACATTTTTGTTTTTCTTACATATTTTTTCTACTGTTTCTTTTACTTCATTTCTTAATTGTTTTTTAGTTTCTTCATTTTTTATTTTATCGATTATTTCTTCACATTCTATTATTGTATTTTCTTTATCTATGTTTGTTTTTGTTGCATATTTTAAACTTTTTTCTAATAATTTATTTTCATTTTCTGTAAACTTTGTTTCTGTTAAATTTAATACTTTTTCAGCAAATTTTATTTCTTTATTTTTATTTCTTGTTCCTTCTATTAATTCCTTGAGTTTCTTGTTTAATCTCTCTTCCATTTTTCTTATTTTCTTTTCTATATATTTTTCACCAAACTCTTTTCTCATTTCTTCTATTTCTACATAATTGTAACTTGTATATAATTTTTGATGTAATTGATGCATTTCTTTGTTATAATTATTTATTTTACTGTATAAGTTCTTTATTTCAAGTTTTATCCATATTTTTTCCGCCATATTTTTCACTTGGTTTGCTACTTTGCTTTTGTTATTAATTTTAATTTTTGCGTATTTTGGAGTTATTTTATTAATTAAACACTGTTTATTGAACCAAATTTTCCCTAACGTTTTTTCACTTTTACTTTGATTTTTAAATACTTAAAAAATTCCCTTACATTTGTATATTTATCTGCTTGCAATTCGCATGTTTTGTTCTTCGTATTGTTTAAATTAGCAGCCATCCTTACTTTTCTTTTATAAAATTGCTAAACTGCTATAATTGTTATTATTTAGACAAAGCTTTTCGTCATCACTGACATCTTCAGGTCTTAAACAACGTCTGTCAACTGTACGTTGTAAGCTTTTATACTTTAGGCCCCTCCCCTTATGTCATCGCCCCTCCTATTGGTTCTAGCTGCTACCGCTCTTCACGGGAACTTTGTCTACATTTTTCCGTTAGGCATTTTACTAACGTCCGTCAAATTGTTTTACGAAACTCCCGTTAATTTCTTCATGCAATATTTTACTTTCTGACTTATAATCTTTTACATTTCGTCATTTTTAGTGTGTTATTCTTATTATTTTAATTTATTTTTGTTTATTGTTTAATATATAATAAAATATTTCTTCATTTGTAAAATCCACTTTTATATTCATTAATTTATTATTCTTAACTTCTTTTTTAACTTTTAGTATTTCTAGTTCTTCTATTAGTTTTCTTTTTTGCCGATTGTTTTCTATTTTGATTATTTCCATATTTTCATTTGGATTTATAAATTTATGGCCTGATTCATTGAAATGTCTTGCATACAGTGAGTTCGTTGTTCTAACGCCTTCTCCTTTTGCATGTTCATTCATTCGAATATTTAATTTTCTTCCAGTTTCGCCCAGATATATCTTATTACATTCCCCACATTTTAATTTGTATACGCCGCTTTTTTCTGTTAATGGAATTTCTTCTGTTTTAGCATTTTTTATATATTCGAATACATTTTTCGTTTTCTTTATTCCTATCTGTATTTCGTATTTTTCGAAGCATTTTTGTAACATTTTTGTTTGATATCCTATGTATGTTATTGCTCCTTTATATTTCTTTTCTTCATTTGTTTTTTCTTTTTTGTTCTTTTCTATTTCTTTATTTTCCTCTATTTTCTTAACTATTCTATTAATTATTTTAGGGTTGTAATTATTATTTTTTGCTATTTGTTGTATTTTCTTTAATTCTTTTTGTTTCAATTCTTCATTTTCTAGATAATTTATAGCTCTATAACAAAATGAATTTAATGCTGCCATTTTATAATTGACTGGATGATATGATTCTTGTGGAATTATTAAATCTGAGTATGTTTCTTTCCTGTATATATCGAATTTGAGTTTGTTATCTTCAATTTTTATATTGATATCCAGGAAATTAATTTATAATCCTCCAATTTCTTCTTGAAATTTTATTGTTTTTTCTATGTTATTTAATTCTTCCGTAAATTTTTTAAATTCATTTACTTCACCTTCCCAAACTATTAGTATGTCATCTACATACCTGATATATTTTTTAATTCTTCTTTCTTTATCTACATCTTTTAAAATTTTGATTTCAAAGCTATTCATGAATATCTCTGCCATTAATGGTGAAAGCGGTGATCCCATTGGTAATCCATTCTCTTGTATGTAAAATTTGTTGTTAAATCTGAAGTAATTCTGGCTTAGGCATAATTCTAATCCTTCTATTATTTCGTTTTTCCATTCTACCTTACTTAATTTGTTTTTCTTTATTATTTCTACTGTTTTTGCTGTTGGTATATTGGTGTACATATCTTTTATATCTAATGACATTAATTTTGTCTTATTTGTTATGGTTATTTCTTTTAATCTTTCTATTACCTTTTTGCTATTTTCTATGCTGTGGATTTCTTCTTTTTCGTATGCCATTTTGAGTCTTTTACTTATTTCTTTTGATATTTTATATGTTGGCGAATTTATAAATGATACTATAGGTCTTAATGGCATTTCTTTTTTATGTAACTTAATTTGACATCTAAATTTTGGAGTTTCAGGATTATGTTCTATTTTTTGTTTCTTTTGCCATTCTGTTAAATATGTTGTCTTTTTTATCAATTTCTTTGTTTGTGCTTGAAATTTATTTGTGTAATCATATTTTATTTCTTTATATGGTCCTTTTTGTATAAATTGTTCTGCTTTTTCGATATAATCTCTTTTGTTCATTACCACTGCTGTGTTACCTTTATCGGCTTTTATAACTATCAAATTGTTCTCCATGATTTTCTTTTTTAATTCTCTTATATTTATTTTTATTTGTGTTTCGTTTTTATTTCTTACATTTTTGTTTTTCTTACATATTTTTTCTACTGTTTCTTTTACTTCATTTCTTAATTGTTTTTTAGTTTCTTCATTTTTTATTTTATCGATTATTTCTTCACATTCTATTATTGTATTTTCTTTATCTATGTTTGTTTTTGTTGCATATTTTAAACTTTTTTCTAATAATTTATTTTCATTTTCTGTAAACTTTGTTTCTGTTAAATTTAATACTTTTTCAGCAAATTTTATTTCTTTATTTTTATTTCTTGTTCCTTCTATTAATTCCTTGAGTTTCTTGTTTAATCTCTCTTCCATTTTTCTTATTTTCTTTTCTATATATTTTTCACCAAACTCTTTTCTCATTTCTTCTATTTCTACATAATTGTAACTTGTATATAATTTTTGATGTAATTGATGCATTTCTTTGTTATAATTATTTATTTTACTGTATAAGTTCTTTATTTCAAGTTTTATCCATATTTTTTCCGCCATATTTTTCACTTGGTTTGCTACTTTGCTTTTGTTATTAATTTTAATTTTTGCGTATTTTGGAGTTATTTTATTAATTAAACACTGTTTATTGAACCAAATTTTCCCTAACGTTTTTTCACTTTTACTTTGATTTTTAAATACTTAAAAAATTCCCTTACATTTGTATATTTATCTGCTTGCAATTCGCATGTTTTGTTCTTCGTATTGTTTAAATTAGCAGCCATCCTTACTTTTCTTTTATAAAATTGCTAAACTGCTATAATTGTTATTATTTAGACAAAGCTTTTCGTCATCACTGACATCTTCAGGTCTTAAACAACGTCTGTCAACTGTACGTTGTAAGCTTTTATACTTTAGGCCCCTCCCCTTATGTCATCGCCCCTCCTATTGGTTCTAGCTGCTACCGCTCTTCACGGGAACTTTGTCTACATTTTTCCGTTAGGCATTTTACTAACGTCCGTCAAATTGTTTTACGAAACTCCCGTTAATTTCTTCATGCAATATTTTACTTTCTGACTTATAATCTTTTACATTTCGTCATTTTTAGTGTGTTATTCTTATTATTTTAATTTATTTTTGTTTATTGTTTAATATATAATAAAATATTTCTTCATTTGTAAAATCCACTTTTATATTCATTAATTTATTATTCTTAACTTCTTTTTTAACTTTTAGTATTTCTAGTTCTTCTATTAGTTTTCTTTTTTGCCGATTGTTTTCTATTTTGATTATTTCCATATTTTCATTTGGATTTATAAATTTATGGCCTGATTCATTGAAATGACTTGCATACAGTGAGTTCGTTGTTCTAACGCCTTCTCCTTTTGCATGTTCATTCATTCGAATATTTAATTTTCTTCCAGTTTCGCCCAGATATATCTTATTACATTCCCCACATTTTAATTTGTATACGCCGCTTTTTTCTGTTAATGGAATTTCTTCTGTTTTAGCATTTTTTATATATTCGAATACATTTTTCGTTTTCTTTATTCCTATCTGTATTTCGTATTTTTCGAAGCATTTTTGTAACATTTTTGTTTGATATCCTATGTATGTTATTGCTCCTTTATATTTCTTTTCTTCATTTGTTTTTTCTTTTTTGTTCTTTTCTATTTCTTTATTTTCCTCTATTTTCTTAACTATTCTATTAATTATTTTAGGGTTGTAATTATTATTTTTTGCTATTTGTTGTATTTTCTTTAATTCTTTTTGTTTCAATTCTTCATTTTCTAGATAATTTATAGCTCTATAACAAAATGAATTTAATGCTGCCATTTTATAATTGACTGGATGATATGATTCTTGTGGAATTATTAAATCTGAGTATGTTTCTTTCCTGTATATATCGAATTTGAGTTTGTTATCTTCAATTTTTATATTGATATCCAGGAAATTAATTTATAATCCTCCAATTTCTTCTTGAAATTTTATTGTTTTTTCTATGTTATTTAATTCTTCCGTAAATTTTTTAAATTCATTTACTTCACCTTCCCAAACTATTAGTATGTCATCTACATACCTGATATATTTTTTAATTCTTCTTTCTTTATCTACATCTTTTAAAATTTTGATTTCAAAGCTATTCATGAATATCTCTGCCATTAATGGTGAAAGCGGTGATCCCATTGGTAATCCATTCTCTTGTATGTAAAATTTGTTGTTAAATCTGAAGTAATTCTGGCTTAGGCATAATTCTAATCCTTCTATTATTTCGTTTTTCCATTCTACCTTACTTAATTTGTTTTTCTTTATTATTTCTACTGTTTTTGCTGTTGGTATATTGGTGTACATATCTTTTATATCTAATGACATTAATTTTGTCTTATTTGTTATGGTTATTTCTTTTAATCTTTCTATTACCTTTTTGCTATTTTCTATGCTGTGGATTTCTTCTTTTTCGTATGCCATTTTGAGTCTTTTACTTATTTCTTTTGATATTTTATATGTTGGCGAATTTATAAATGATACTATAGGTCTTAATGGCATTTCTTTTTTATGTAACTTAATTTGACATCTAAATTTTGGAGTTTCAGGATTATGTTCTATTTTTTGTTTCTTTTGCCATTCTGTTAAATATGTTGTCTTTTTTATCAATTTCTTTGTTTGTGCTTGAAATTTATTTGTGTAATCATATTTTATTTCTTTATATGGTCCTTTTTGTATAAATTGTTCTGCTTTTTCGATATAATCTCTTTTGTTCATTACCACTGCTGTGTTACCTTTATCGGCTTTTATAACTATCAAATTGTTCTCCATGATTTTCTTTTTTAATTCTCTTATATTTATTTTTATTTGTGTTTCGTTTTTATTTCTTACATTTTTGTTTTTCTTACATATTTTTTCTACTGTTTCTTTTACTTCATTTCTTAATTGTTTTTTAGTTTCTTCATTTTTTATTTTATCGATTATTTCTTCACATTCTATTATTGTATTTTCTTTATCTATGTTTGTTTTTGTTGCATATTTTAAACTTTTTTCTAATAATTTATTTTCATTTTCTGTAAACTTTGTTTCTGTTAAATTTAATACTTTTTCAGCAAATTTTATTTCTTTATTTTTATTTCTTGTTCCTTCTATTAATTCCTTGAGTTTCTTGTTTAATCTCTCTTCCATTTTTCTTATTTTCTTTTCTATATATTTTTCACCAAACTCTTTTCTCATTTCTTCTATTTCTACATAATTGTAACTTGTATATAATTTTTGATGTAATTGATGCATTTCTTTGTTATAATTATTTATTTTACTGTATAAGTTCTTTATTTCAAGTTTTATCCATATTTTTCACTTGGTTTGCTACTTTGCTTTTGTTATTAATTTTAATTTTTGCGTATTTTGGAGTTATTTTATTAATTAAACACTGTTTATTGAACCAAATTTTCCCTAACGTTTTTTCACTTTTACTTTGATTTTTAAATACTTAAAAAATTCCCTTACATTTGTATATTTATCTGCTTGCAATTCGCATGTTTTGTTCTTCGTATTGTTTAAATTAGCAGCCATCCTTACTTTTCTTTTATAAAATTGCTAAACTGCTATAATTGTTATTATTTAGACAAAGCTTTTCGTCATCACTGACATCTTCAGGTCTTAAACAACGTCTGTCAACTGTACGTTGTAAGCTTTTATACTTTAGGCCCCTCCCCTTATGTCATCGCCCCTCCTATTGGTTCTAGCTGCTACCGCTCTTCACGGGAACTTTGTCTACATTTTTCCGTTAGGCATTTTACTAACGTCCGTCAAATTGTTTTACGAAACTCCCGTTAATTTCTTCATGCAATATTTTACTTTCTGACTTATAATCTTTTACATTTCGTCATTTTTAGTGTGTTATTCTTATTATTTTAATTTATTTTTGTTTATTGTTTAATATATAATAAAATATTTCTTCATTTGTAAAATCCACTTTTATATTCATTAATTTATTATTCTTAACTTCTTTTTTAACTTTTAGTATTTCTAGTTCTTCTATTAGTTTTCTTTTTTGCCGATTGTTTTCTATTTTGATTATTTCCATATTTTCATTTGGATTTATAAATTTATGGCCTGATTCATTGAAATGTCTTGCATACAGTGAGTTCGTTGTTCTAACGCCTTCTCCTTTTGCATGTTCATTCATTCGAATATTTAATTTTCTTCCAGTTTCGCCCAGATATATCTTATTACATTCCCCACATTTTAATTTGTATACGCCGCTTTTTTCTGTTAATGGAATTTCTTCTGTTTTAGCATTTTTTATATATTCGAATACATTTTTCGTTTTCTTTATTCCTATCTGTATTTCGTATTTTTCGAAGCATTTTTGTAACATTTTTGTTTGATATCCTATGTATGTTATTGCTCCTTTATATTTCTTTTCTTCATTTGTTTTTTCTTTTTTGTTCTTTTCTATTTCTTTATTTTCCTCTATTTTCTTAACTATTCTATTAATTATTTTAGGGTTGTAATTATTATTTTTTGCTATTTGTTGTATTTTCTTTAATTCTTTTTGTTTCAGTTCTTCATTTTCTAGATAATTTATAGCTCTATAACAAAATGAATTTAATGCTGCCATTTTATAATTGACTGGATGATATGATTCTTGTGGAATTATTAAATCTGAGTATGTTTCTTTCCTGTATATATCGAATTTGAGTTTGTTATCTTCAATTTTTATATTGATATCCAGGAAATTAATTTATAATCCTCCAATTTCTTCTTGAAATTTTATTGTTTTTTCTATGTTATTTAATTCTTCCGTAAATTTTTTAAATTCATTTACTTCACCTTCCCAAACTATTAGTATGTCATCTACATACCTGATATATTTTTTCATTCTTCTTTCTTTATCTACATCTTTTAAAATTTTGATTTCAAAGCTATTCATGAATATCTCTGCCATTAATGGTGAAAGCGGTGATCCCATTGGTAATCCATTCTCTTGTATGTAAAATTTGTTGTTAAATCTGAAGTAATTCTGGCTTAGGCATAATTCTAATCCTTCTATTATTTCGTTTTTCCATTCTACCTTACTTAATTTGTTTTTCTTTATTATTTCTACTGTTTTTGCTGTTGGTATATTGTTGTACATATCTTTTATATCTAATGACATTAATTTTGTCTTATTTGTTATGGTTATTTCTTTTAATCTTTCTATTACCTTTTTGCTATTTTCTATGCTGTGGATTTCTTCTTTTTCGTATGCCATTTTGAGTCTTTTACTTATTTCTTTTGATATTTTATATGTTGGCGAATTTATAAATGATACTATAGGTCTTAATGGCATTTCTTTTTTATGTAACTTAATTTGACATCTAAATTTTGGAGTTTCAGGATTATGTTCTATTTTTTGTTTCTTTTGCCATTCTGTTAAATATGTTGTCTTTTTTATCAATTTCTTTGTTTGTGCTTGAAATTTATTTGTGTAATCATATTTTATTTCTTTATATGGTCCTTTTTGTATAAATTGTTCTGCTTTTTCGATATAATCTCTTTTGTTCATTACCACTGCTGTGTTACCTTTATCGGCTTTTATAACTATCAAATTGTTCTCCATGATTTTCTTTTTTAATTCTCTTATATTTATTTTTATTTGTGTTTCGTTTTTATTTCTTACATTTTTGTTTTTCTTACATATTTTTTCTACTGTTTCTTTTACTTCATTTCTTAATTGTTTTTTAGTTTCTTCATTTTTTATTTTATCGATTATTTCTTCACATTCTATTATTGTATTTTCTTTATCTATGTTTGTTTTTGTTGCATATTTTAAACTTTTTTCTAATAATTTATTTTCATTTTCTGTAAACTTTGTTTCTGTTAAATTTAATACTTTTTCAGCAAATTTTATTTCTTTATTTTTATTTCTTGTTCCTTCTATTAATTCCTTGAGTTTCTTGTTTAATCTCTCTTCCATTTTTCTTATTTTCTTTTCTATATATTTTTCACCAAACTCTTTTCTCATTTCTTCTATTTCTACATAATTGTAACTTGTATATAATTTTTGATGTAATTGATGCATTTCTTTGTTATAATTATTTATTTTACTGTATAAGTTCTTTATTTCAAGTTTTATCCATATTTTTTCCGCCATATTTTTCACTTGGTTTGCTACTTTGCTTTTGTTATTAATTTTAATTTTTGCGTATTTTGGAGTTATTTTATTAATTAAACACTGTTTATTGAACCAAATTTTCCCTAACGTTTTTTTCACTTTTACTTTGATTTTTAATACTTAAAAAATTCCCTTACATTTGTATATTTATCTGCTTGCAATTCGCATGTTTTGTTCTTCGTATTGTTTAAATTAGCAGCCATCCTTACTTTTCTTTTATAAAATTGCTAAACTGCTATAATTGTTATTATTTAGACAAAGCTTTTCGTCATCACTGACATCTTCAGGTCTTAAACAACGTCTGTCAACTGTACGTTGTAAGCTTTTATACTTTAGGCCCCTCCCCTTATGTCATCGCCCCTCCTATTGGTTCTAGCTGCTACCGCTCTTCACGGGAACTTTGTCTACATTTTTCCGTTAGGCATTTTACTAACGTCCGTCAAATTGTTTTACGAAACTCCCGTTAATTTCTTCATGCAATATTTTACTTTCTGACTTATAATCTTTTACATTTCGTCATTTTTAGTGTGTTATTCTTATTATTTTAATTTATTTTTGTTTATTGTTTAATATATAATAAAATATTTCTTCATTTGTAAAATCCACTTTTATATTCATTAATTTATTATTCTTAACTTCTTTTTTAACTTTTAGTATTTCTAGTTCTTCTATTAGTTTTCTTTTTTGCCGATTGTTTTCTATTTTGATTATTTCCATATTTTCATTTGGATTTATAAATTTATGGCCTGATTCATTGAAATGTCTTGCATACAGTGAGTTCGTTGTTCTAACGCCTTCTCCTTTTGCATGTTCATTCATTCGAATATTTAATTTTCTTCCAGTTTCGCCCAGATATATCTTATTACATTCCCCACATTTTAATTTGTATACGCCGCTTTTTTCTGTTAATGGAATTTCTTCTGTTTTAGCATTTTTTATATATTCGAATACATTTTTCGTTTTCTTTATTCCTATCTGTATTTCGTATTTTTCGAAGCATTTTTGTAACATTTTTGTTTGATATCCTATGTATGTTATTGCTCCTTTATATTTCTTTTCTTCATTTGTTTTTTCTTTTTTGTTCTTTTCTATTTCTTTATTTTCCTCTATTTTCTTAACTATTCTATTAATTATTTTAGGGTTGTAATTATTATTTTTTGCTATTTGTTGTATTTTCTTTAATTCTTTTTGTTTCAGTTCTTCATTTTCTAGATAATTTATAGCTCTATAACAAAATGAATTTAATGCTGCCATTTTATAATTGACTGGATGATATGATTCTTGTGGAATTATTAAATCTGAGTATGTTTCTTTCCTGTATATATCGAATTTGAGTTTGTTATCTTCAATTTTTATATTGATATCCAGGAAATTAATTTATAATCCTCCAATTTCTTCTTGAAATTTTATTGTTTTTTCTATGTTATTTAATTCTTCCGTAAATTTTTTAAATTCATTTACTTCACCTTCCCAAACTATTAGTATGTCATCTACATACCTGATATATTTTTTAATTCTTCTTTCTTTATCTACATCTTTTAAAATTTTGATTTCAAAGCTATTCATGAATATCTCTGCCATTAATGGTGAAAGCGGTGATCCCATTGGTAATCCATTCTCTTGTATGTAAAATTTGTTGTTAAATCTGAAGTAATTCTGGCTTAGGCATAATTCTAATCCTTCTATTATTTCGTTTTTCCATTCTACCTTACTTAATTTGTTTTTCTTTATTATTTCTACTGTTTTTGCTGTTGGTATATTGGTGTACATATCTTTTATATCTAATGACATTAATTTTGTCTTATTTGTTATGGTTATTTCTTTTAATCTTTCTATTACCTTTTTGCTATTTTCTATGCTGTGGATTTCTTCTTTTTCGTATGCCATTTTGAGTCTTTTACTTATTTCTTTTGATATTTTATATGTTGGCGAATTTATAAATGATACTATAGGTCTTAATGGCATTTCTTTTTTATGTAACTTAATTTGACATCTAAATTTTGGAGTTTCAGGATTATGTTCTATTTTTTGTTTCTTTTGCCATTCTGTTAAATATGTTGTCTTTTTTATCAATTTCTTTGTTTGTGCTTGAAATTTATTTGTGTAATCATATTTTATTTCTTTATATGGTCCTTTTTGTATAAATTGTTCTGCTTTTTCGATATAATCTCTTTTGTTCATTACCACTGCTGTGTTACCTTTATCGGCTTTTATAACTATCAAATTGTTCTCCATGATTTTCTTTTTTAATTCTCTTATATTTATTTTTATTTGTGTTTCGTTTTTATTTCTTACATTTTTGTTTTTCTTACATATTTTTTCTACTGTTTCTTTTACTTCATTTCTTAATTGTTTTTTAGTTTCTTCATTTTTTATTTTATCGATTATTTCTTCACATTCTATTATTGTATTTTCTTTATCTATGTTTGTTTTTGTTGCATATTTTAAACTTTTTTCTAATAATTTATTTTCATTTTCTGTAAACTTTGTTTCTGTTAAATTTAATACTTTTTCAGCAAATTTTATTTCTTTATTTTTATTTCTTGTTCCTTCTATTAATTCCTTGAGTTTCTTGTTTAATCTCTCTTCCATTTTTCTTATTTTCTTTTCTATATATTTTTCACCAAACTCTTTTCTCATTTCTTCTATTTCTACATAATTGTAACTTGTATATAATTTTTGATGTAATTGATGCATTTCTTTGTTATAATTATTTATTTTACTGTATAAGTTCTTTATTTCAAGTTTTATCCATATTTTTCACTTGGTTTGCTACTTTGCTTTTGTTATTAATTTTAATTTTTGCGTATTTTGGAGTTATTTTATTAATTAAACACTGTTTATTGAACCAAATTTTCCCTAACGTTTTTTTCACTTTTACTTTGATTTTTAATACTTAAAAAATTCCCTTACATTTGTATATTTATCTGCTTGCAATTCGCATGTTTTGTTCTTCGTATTGTTTAAATTAGCAGCCATCCTTACTTTTCTTTTATAAAATTGCTAAACTGCTATAATTGTTATTATTTAGACAAAGCTTTTCGTCATCACTGACATCTTCAGGTCTTAAACAACGTCTGTCAACTGTACGTTGTAAGCTTTTATACTTTAGGCCCCTCCCCTTATGTCATCGCCCCTCCTATTGGTTCTAGCTGCTACCGCTCTTCACGGGAACTTTGTCTACATTTTTCCGTTAGGCATTTTACTAACGTCCGTCAAATTGTTTTACGAAACTCCCGTTAATTTCTTCATGCAATATTTTACTTTCTGACTTATAATCTTTTACATTTCGTCATTTTTAGTGTGTTATTCTTATTATTTTAATTTATTTTTGTTTATTGTTTAATATATAATAAAATATTTCTTCATTTGTAAAATCCACTTTTATATTCATTAATTTATTATTCTTAACTTCTTTTTTAACTTTTAGTATTTCTAGTTCTTCTATTAGTTTTCTTTTTTGCCGATTGTTTTCTATTTTGATTATTTCCATATTTTCATTTGGATTTATAAATTTATGGCCTGATTCATTGAAATGTCTTGCATACAGTGAGTTCGTTGTTCTAACGCCTTCTCCTTTTGCATGTTCATTCATTCGAATATTTAATTTTCTTCCAGTTTCGCCCAGATATATCTTATTACATTCCCCACATTTTAATTTGTATACGCCGCTTTTTCTGTTAATGGAATTTCTTCTGTTTTAGCATTTTTTATATATTCGAATACATTTTTCGTTTTCTTTATTCCTATCTGTATTTCGTATTTTTCGAAGCATTTTTGTAACATTTTTGTTTGATATCC
This sequence comes from Magicicada septendecula, assembly GCA_034769895.1. NCBI lineage: Eukaryota > Metazoa > Arthropoda > Insecta > Hemiptera > Cicadidae > Magicicada > Magicicada septendecula. The sequence continues at coordinate 134,770,610 of CM068373.1, read as the reverse complement.
TATGTATGTTATTGCTCCTTTATATTTCTTTTCTTCATTTGTTTTTTCTTTTTTGTTCTTTTCTATTTCTTTATTTTCCTCTATTTTCTTAACTATTCTATTAATTATTTTAGGGTTGTAATTATTATTTTTTGCTATTTGTTGTATTTTCTTTAATTCTTTTTGTTTCAGTTCTTCATTTTCTAGATAATTTATAGCTCTATAACAAAATGAATTTAATGCTGCCATTTTATAATTGACTGGATGATATGATTCTTGTGGAATTATTAAATCTGAGTATGTTTCTTTCCTGTATATATCGAATTTGAGTTTGTTATCTTCAATTTTTATATTGATATCCAGGAAATTAATTTATAATCCTCCAATTTCTTCTTGAAATTTTATTGTTTTTTCTATGTTATTTAATTCTTCCGTAAATTTTTTAAATTCATTTACTTCACCTTCCCAAACTATTAGTATGTCATCTACATACCTGATATATTTTTTAATTCTTCTTTCTTTATCTACATCTTTTAAAATTTTGATTTCAAAGCTATTCATGAATATCTCTGCCATTAATGGTGAAAGCGGTGATCCCATTGGTAATCCATTCTCTTGTATGTAAAATTTGTTGTTAAATCTGAAGTAATTCTGGCTTAGGCATAATTCTAATCCTTCTATTATTTCGTTTTTCCATTCTACCTTACTTAATTTGTTTTTCTTTATTATTTCTACTGTTTTTGCTGTTGGTATATTGGTGTACATATCTTTTATATCTAATGACATTAATTTTGTCTTATTTGTTATGGTTATTTCTTTTAATCTTTCTATTACCTTTTTGCTATTTTCTATGCTGTGGATTTCTTCTTTTTCGTATGCCATTTTGAGTCTTTTACTTATTTCTTTTGATATTTTATATGTTGGCGAATTTATAAATGATACTATAGGTCTTAATGGCATTTCTTTTTTATGTAACTTAATTTGACATCTAAATTTTGGAGTTTCAGGATTATGTTCTATTTTTTGTTTCTTTTGCCATTCTGTTAAATATGTTGTCTTTTTTATCAATTTCTTTGTTTGTGCTTGAAATTTATTTGTGTAATCATATTTTATTTCTTTATATGGTCCTTTTTGTATAAATTGTTCTGCTTTTTCGATATAATCTCTTTTGTTCATTACCACTGCTGTGTTACCTTTATCGGCTTTTATAACTATCAAATTGTTCTCCATGATTTTCTTTTTTAATTCTCTTATATTTATTTTTATTTGTGTTTCGTTTTTATTTCTTACATTTTTGTTTTTCTTACATATTTTTTCTACTGTTTCTTTTACTTCATTTCTTAATTGTTTTTTAGTTTCTTCATTTTTTATTTTATCGATTATTTCTTCACATTCTATTATTGTATTTTCTTTATCTATGTTTGTTTTTGTTGCATATTTTAAACTTTTTTCTAATAATTTATTTTCATTTTCTGTAAACTTTGTTTCTGTTAAATTTAATACTTTTTCAGCAAATTTTATTTCTTTATTTTTATTTCTTGTTCCTTCTATTAATTCCTTGAGTTTCTTGTTTAATCTCTCTTCCATTTTTCTTATTTTCTTTTCTATATATTTTTCACCAAACTCTTTTCTCATTTCTTCTATTTCTACATAATTGTAACTTGTATATAATTTTTGATGTAATTGATGCATTTCTTTGTTATAATTATTTATTTTACTGTATAAGTTCTTTATTTCAAGTTTTATCCATATTTTTTCCGCCATATTTTTCACTTGGTTTGCTACTTTGCTTTTGTTATTAATTTTAATTTTTGCGTATTTTGGAGTTATTTTATTAATTAAACACTGTTTATTGAACCAAATTTTCCCTAACGTTTTTTTCACTTTTACTTTGATTTTTAAATACTTAAAAAATTCCCTTACATTTGTATATTTATCTGCTTGCAATTCGCATGTTTTGTTCTTCGTATTGTTTAAATTAGCAGCCATCCTTACTTTTCTTTTATAAAATTGCTAAACTGCTATAATTGTTATTATTTAGACAAAGCTTTTCGTCATCACTGACATCTTCAGGTCTTAAACAACGTCTGTCAACTGTACGTTGTAAGCTTTTATACTTTAGGCCCCTCCCCTTATGTCATCGCCCCTCCTATTGGTTCTAGCTGCTACCGCTCTTCACGGGAACTTTGTCTACATTTTTCCGTTAGGCATTTTACTAACGTCCGTCAAATTGTTTTACGAATCTCCCGTTAATTTCTTCATGCAATATTTTACTTTCTGACTTATAATCTTTTACATTTCGTCATTTTTAGTGTGTTATTCTTATTATTTTAATTTATTTTTGTTTATTGTTTAATATATAATAAAATATTTCTTCATTTGTAAAATCCACTTTTATATTCATTAATTTATTATTCTTAACTTCTTTTTTAACTTTTAGTATTTCTAGTTCTTCTATTAGTTTTCTTTTTTGCGGATTGTTTTCTATTTTGATTATTTCCATATTTTCATTTGGATTTATAAATTTATGGCCTGATTCATTGAAATGTCTTGCATACAGTGAGTTCGTTGTTCTAACGCCTTCTCCTTTTGCATGTTCATTCATTCGAATTTTTAATTTTCTTCCAGTTTCGCCCAGATATATCTTATTACATTCCCCACATTTTAATTTGTATACGCCGCTTTTTTCTGTTAATGGAATTTCTTCTGTTTTAGCATTTTTTATATATTCGAATACATTTTTCGTTTTCTTTATTCCTATCTGTATTTCGTATTTTTCGAAGCATTTTTGTAACATTTTTGTTTGATATCCTATGTATGTTATTGCTCCTTTATATTTCTTTTCTTCATTTGTTTTTTCTTTTTTGTTCTTTTCTATTCCTTTATTTTCCTCTATTTTCTTAACTATTCTATTAATTATTTTAGGGTTGTAATTATTATTTTTTGCTATTTGTTGTATTTTCTTTAATTCTTTTTGTTTCAGTTCTTCATTTTCTAGATAATTTATAGCTCTATAACAAAATGAATTTAATGCTGCCATTTTATAATTGACTGGATGATATGATTCTTGTGGAATTATTAAATCTGAGTATGTTTCTTTCCTGTATATATCGAATTTGAGTTTGTTATATTCAATTTTTATATTGATATCCAGGAAATTAATTTATAATCCTCCAATTTCTTCTTGAAATTTTATTGTTTTTTCTATGTTATTTAATTCTTCCGTAAATTTTTTAAATTCATTTACTTCACCTTCCCAAACTATTAGTATGTCATCTACATACCTGATATATTTTTTAATTCTTCTTTCTTTGTCTACATCTTTTAAAATTTTGATTTCAAAGCTATTCATGAATATCTCTGCCATTAATGGTGAAAGCGGTGATCCCATTGGTAATCCATTCTCTTGTATGTAAAATTTGTTGTTAAATCTGAAGTAATTCTGGCTTAGGCATAATTCTAATCCTTCTATTATTTCGTTTTTCCATTCTACCTTACTTAATTTGTTTTTCTTTATTATTTCTACTGTTTTTGCTGTTGGTATATTGGTGTACATATCTTTTATATCTAATGACATTAATTTTGTCTTATTTGTTATGGTTATTTCTTTTAATCTTTCTATTACCTTTTTGCTATTTTCTATGCTGTGGATTTCTTCTTTTTCGTATGCCATTTTGAGTCTTTTACTTATTTCTTTTGATATTTTATACGTTGGCGAATTTATAAATGATACTATAGGTCTTAATGGCATTTCTTTTTTATGTAACTTAATTTGACATCTAAATTTTGGAGTTTCAGGATTATGTTCTATTTTTTGTTTCTTTTGCCATTCTGTTAAATATGTTGTCTTTTTTATCAATTTCTTTGTTTGTGCTTGAAATTTATTTGTGTAATCATATTTTATTTCTTTATATGGTCCTTTTTGTATAAATTGTTCTGCTTTTTCGATATAATCTCTTTTGTTCATTACCACTGCTGTGTTACCTTTATCGGCTTTTATAACTATCAAATTGTTCTCCATGATTTTCTTTTTTAATTCTCTTATATTTATTTTTATTTGTGTTTCGTTTGTATTTCTTACATTTTTGTTTTTCTTACATATTTTTTCTACTGTTTCTTTTACTTCATTTCTTAATTGTTTTTTAGTTTCTTCATTTTTTATTTGATCGATTATTTCTTCACATTCTATTATTGTATTTTCTTTATCTATGTTTGTTTTTGTTGCATATTTTAAACTTTTTTCTAATAATTTATTTTCATTTTCTGTAAACTTTGTTTCTGTTAAATTTAATACTTTTTCAGCAAATTTTATTTCTTTATTTTTATTTCTTGTTCCTTCTATTAATTCCTTGAGTTTCTTGTTTAATCTCTCTTCCATTTTTCTTATTTTCTTTTCTATATATTTTTCACCAAACTCTTTTCTCATTTCTTCTATTTCTACATAATTGTAACTTGTATATAATTTTTGATGTAATTGATGCATTTCTTTGTTATAATTATTTATTTTACTGTATAAGTTCTTTATTTCAAGTTTTATCCATATTTTTCACTTGGTTTGCTACTTTGCTTTTGTTATTAATTTTAATTTTTGCGTATTTTGGAGTTATTTTATTAATTAAACACTGTTTATTGAACCAAATTTTCCCTAACGTTTTTTCACTTTTACTTTGATTTTTAAATACTTAAAAAATTCCCTTACATTTGTATATTTATCTGCTTGCAATTCGCATGTTTTGTTCTTCGTATTGTTTAAATTAGCAGCCATCCTTACTTTTCTTTTATAAAATTGCTAAACTGCTATAATTGTTATTATTTAGACAAAGCTTTTCGTCATCACTGACATCTTCAGGTCTTAAACAACGTCTGTCAACTGTACGTTGTAAGCTTTTATACTTTAGGCCCCTCCCCTTATGTCATCGCCCCTCCTATTGGTTCTAGCTGCTACCGCTCTTCACGGGAACTTTGTCTACATTTTTCCGTTAGGCATTTTACTAACGTCCGTCAAATTGTTTTACGAAACTCCCGTTAATTTCTTCATGCAATATTTTACTTTCTGACTTATAATCTTTTACATTTCGTCATTTTTAGTGAGTTATTCTTATTATTTTAATTTATTTTTGTTTATTGTTTAATATATAATAAAATATTTCTTCATTTGTAAAATCCACTTTTATATTCATTAATTTATTATTCTTAACTTCTTTTTTAACTTTTAGTATTTCTAGTTCTTCTATTAGTTTTCTTTTTTGCCGATTGTTTTCTATTTTGATTATTTCCATATTTTCATTTGGATTTATAAATTTATGGCCTGATTCATTGAAATGTCTTGCATACAGTGAGTTCGTTGTTCTAACGCCTTCTCCTTTTGCATGTTCATTCATTCGAATATTTAATTTTCTTCCAGTTTCGCCCAGATATATCTTATTACATTCCCCACATTTTAATTTGTATACGCCGCTTTTTTCTGTTAATGGAATTTCTTCTGTTTTAGCATTTTTTATATATTCGAATACATTTTTCGTTTTCTTTATTCCTATCTGTATTTCGTATTTTTCGAAGCATTTTTGTAACATTTTTGTTTGATATCCTATGTATGTTATTGCTCCTTTATATTTCTTTTCTTCATTTGTTTTTTCTTTTTTGTTCTTTTCTATTTCTTTATTTTCCTCTATTTTCTTAACTATTCTATTAATTATTTTAGGGTTGTAATTATTATTTTTTGCTATTTGTTGTATTTTCTTTAATTCTTTTTGTTTCAGTTCTTCATTTTCTAGATAATTTATAGCTCTATAACAAAATGAATTTAATGCTGCCATTTTATAATTGACTGGATGATATGATTCTTGTGGAATTATTAAATCTGAGTATGTTTCTTTCCTGTATATATCGAATTTGAGTTTGTTATCTTCAATTTTTATATTGATATCCAGGAAATTAATTTATAATCCTCCAATTTCTTCTTGAAATTTTATTGTTTTTTCTATGTTATTTAATTCTTCCGTAAATTTTTTAAATTCATTTACTTCACCTTCCCAAACTATTAGTATGTCATCTACATACCTGATATATTTTTTAATTCTTCTTTCTTTATCTACATCTTTTAAAATTTTGATTTCAAAACTATTCATGAATATCTCTGCCATTAATGGTGAAAGCGGTGATCCCATTGGTAATCCATTCTCTTGTATGTAAAATTTGTTGTTAAATCTGAAGTAATTCTGGCTTAGGCATAATTCTAATCCTTCTATTATTTCGTTTTTCCATTCTACCTTACTTAATTTGTTTTTCTTTATTATTTCTACTGTTTTTGCTGTTGGTATATTGTTGTACATATCTTTTATATCTAATGACATTAATTTTGTCTTATTTGTTATGGTTATTTCTTTAAACTTTCTATTACCTTTTTGCTATTTTCTATGCTGTGGATTTCTTCTTTTTCGTATGCCATTTTGATTCTTTTACTTATTTCTTTTGATATTTTATATGTTGGCGAATTTATAAATGATACTATAGGTCTTAATGGCATTTCTTTTTTATGTAACTTAATTTGACATCTAAATTTTGGAGTTTCAGGATTATGTTCTATTTTTTGTTTCTTTTGCCATTCTGTTAAATATGTTGTCTTTTTTATCAATTTCTTTGTTTGTGCTTGAAATTTATTTGTGTAATCATATTTTATTTCTTTATATGGTCCTTTTTGTATAAATTGTTCTGCTTTTTCGATATAATCTCTTTTGTTCATTACCACTGCTGTGTTACCTTTATCGGCTTTTATAACTATCAAATTGTTCTCCATGATTTTCTTTTTTAATTCTCTTATATTTATTTTTATTTGTGTTTCGTTTTTATTTCTTACATTTTTGTTTTTCTTACATATTTTTTCTACTGTTTCTTTTACTTCATTTCTTAATTGTTTTTTAGTTTCTTCATTTTTTATTTTATCGATTATTTCTTCACATTCTATTATTGTATTTTCTTTATCTATGTTTGTTTTTGTTGCATATTTTAAACTTTTTTCTAATAATTTATTTTCATTTTCTGTAAACTTTGTTTCTGTTAAATTTAATACTTTTTCAGCAAATTTTATTTCTTTATTTTTATTTCTTGTTCCTTCTATTAATTCCTTGAGTTTCTTGTTTAATCTCTCTTCCATTTTTCTTATTTTCTTTTCTATATATTTTTCACCAAACTCTTTTCTCATTTCTTCTATTTCTACATAATTGTAACTTGTATATAATTTTTGATGTAATTGATGCATTTCTTTGTTATAATTATTTATTTTACTGTATAAGTTCTTTATTTCAAGTTTTATCCATATTTTTCACTTGGTTTGCTACTTTGCTTTTGTTATTAATTTTAATTTTTGCGTATTTTGGAGTTATTTTATTAATTAAACACTGTTTATTGAACCAAATTTTCCCTAACGTTTTTTCACTTTTACTTTGATTTTTAAATACTTAAAAAATTCCCTTACATTTGTATATTTATCTGCTTGCAATTCGCATGTTTTGTTCTTCGTATTGTTTAAATTAGCAGCCATCCTTACTTTTCTTTTATAAAATTGCTAAACTGCTATAATTGTTATTATTTAGACAAAGCTTTTCGTCATCACTGACATCTTCAGGTCTTAAACAACGTCTGTCAACTGTACGTTGTAAGCTTTTATACTTTAGGCCCCTCCCCTTATGTCATCGCCCCTCCTATTGGTTCTAGCTGCTACCGCTCTTCACGGGAACTTTGTCTACATTTTTCCGTTAGGCATTTTACTAACGTCCGTCAAATTGTTTTACGAAACTCCCGTTAATTTCTTCATGCAATATTTTACTTTCTGACTTATAATCTTTTACATTTCGTCATTTTTAGTGTGTTATTCTTATTATTTTAATTTATTTTTGTTTATTGTTTAATATATAATAAAATATTTCTTCATTTGTAAAATCCACTTTTATATTCATTAATTTATTATTCTTAACTTCTTTTTTAACTTTTAGTATTTCTAGTTCTTCTATTAGTTTTCTTTTTTGCCGATTGTTTTCTATTTTGATTATTTCCATATTTTCATTTGGATTTATAAATTTATGGCCTGATTCATTGAAATGTCTTGCATACAGTGAGTTCGTTGTTCTAACGCCTTCTCCTTTTGCATGTTCATTCATTCGAATATTTAATTTTCTTCCAGTTTCGCCCAGATATATCTTATTACATTCCCCACATTTTAATTTGTATACGCCGCTTTTTTCTGTTAATGGAATTTCTTCTGTTTTAGCATTTTTTATATATTCGAATACATTTTTCGTTTTCTTTATTCCTATCTGTATTTCGTATTTTTCGAAGCATTTTTGTAACATTTTTGTTTGATATCCTATGTATGTTATTGCTCCTTTATATTTCTTTTCTTCATTTGTTTTTTCTTTTTTGTTCTTTTCTATTTCTTTATTTTCCTCTATTTTCTTAACTATTCTATTAATTATTTTAGGGTTGTAATTATTATTTTTTGCTATTTGTTGTATTTTCTTTAATTCTTTTTGTTTCAGTTCTTCATTTTCTAGATAATTTATAGCTCTATAACAAAATGAATTTAATGCTGCCATTTTATAATTGACTGGATGATATGATTCTTGTGGAATTATTAAATCTGAGTATGTTTCTTTCCTGTATATATCGAATTTGAGTTTGTTATCTTCAATTTTTATATTGATATCCAGGAAATTAATTTATAATCCTCCAATTTCTTCTTGAAATTTTATTGTTTTTTCTATGTTATTTAATTCTTCCGTAAATTTTTTAAATTCATTTACTTCACCTTCCCAAACTATTAGTATGTCATCTACATACCTGATATATTTTTTAATTCTTCTTTCTTTATCTACATCTTTTAAAATTTTGATTTCAAAACTATTCATGAATATCTCTGCCATTAATGGTGAAAGCGGTGATCCCATTGGTAATCCATTCTCTTGTATGTAAAATTTGTTGTTAAATCTGAAGTAATTCTGGCTTAGGCATAATTCTAATCCTTCTATTATTTCGTTTTTCCATTCTACCTTACTTAATTTGTTTTTCTTTATTATTTCTACTGTTTTTGCTGTTGGTATATTGTTGTACATATCTTTTATATCTAATGACATTAATTTTGTCTTATTTGTTATGGTTATTTCTTTAAACTTTCTATTACCTTTTTGCTATTTTCTATGCTGTGGATTTCTTCTTTTTCGTATGCCATTTTGATTCTTTTACTTATTTCTTTTGATATTTTATATGTTGGCGAATTTATAAATGATACTATAGGTCTTAATGGCATTTCTTTTTTATGTAACTTAATTTGACATCTAAATTTTGGAGTTTCAGGATTATGTTCTATTTTTTGTTTCTTTTGCCATTCTGTTAAATATGTTGTCTTTTTTATCAATTTCTTTGTTTGTGCTTGAAATTTATTTGTGTAATCATATTTTATTTCTTTATATGGTCCTTTTTGTATAAATTGTTCTGCTTTTTCGATATAATCTCTTTTGTTCATTACCACTGCTGTGTTACCTTTATCGGCTTTTATAACTATCAAATTGTTCTCCATGATTTTCTTTTTTAATTCTCTTATATTTATTTTTATTTGTGTTTCGTTTTAATTTCTTACATTTTTGTTTTTCTTACATATTTATTCTACTGTTTCTTTTACTTCATTTCTTAATTGTTTTTTAGTTTCTTCATTTTTTATTTTATCGATTATTTCTTCACATTCTATTATTGTATTTTCTTTATCTATGTTTGTTTTTGTTGCATATTTTAAACTTTTTTCTAATAATTTATTTTCATTTTCTGTAAACTTTGTTTCTGTTAAATTTAATACTTTTTCAGCAAATTTTATTTCTTTATTTTTATTTCTTGTTCCTTCTATTAATTCCTTGAGTTTCTTGTTTAATCTCTCTTCCATTTTTCTTATTTTCTTTTCTATATATTTTTCACCAAACTCTTTTCTCATTTCTTCTATTTCTACATAATTGTAACTTGTATATAATTTTTGATGTAATTGATGCATTTCTTTGTTATAATTATTTATTTTACTGTATAAGTTCTTTATTTCAAGTTTTATCCATATTTTTTCCGCCATATTTTTCACTTGGTTTGCTACTTTGCTTTTGTTATTAATTTTAATTTTTGCGTATTTTCGAGTTATTTTATTAATTAAACACTGTTTATTGAACCAAATTTTCCCTAACGTTTTTTTCACTTTTACTTTGATTTTTAATACTTAAAAAATTCCCTTACATTTGTATATTTATCTGCTTGCAATTCGCATGTTTTGTTCTTCGTATTGTTTAAATTAGCAGCCATCCTTACTTTTCTTTTATAAAATTGCTAAACTGCTATAATTGTTATTATTTAGACAAAGCTTTTCGTCATCACTGACATCTTCAGGTCTTAAACAACGTCTGTCAAGTCCAGAGTCCAGAGTTGAACGGAGCAGCAGCTAGTCGTGCTCCGGTGGTCGCAGTGTCCGGGTGATACCCGATGACTGCATGTTGCCTTGCTGTTACCTTGGCTAGCGATCTCGCGCTTTGAAAGGAATGGGACCTCCATCAATTTTATTTTGGAGGGACAGGATGTTATGATTTTACTTGGACCCTGGGACCTCGAAGAGACCCGTGACGGCAGAATGGGGGAGACCTCGAAGACCTTTCGCGTGAGAAGCAGGAATGACCCTCCCACAACGGGTAGGGCGCCCCTAGCCGCTCAGGAAAAGTCGCCGAGGGCTGCCAGGCGGCAATGTCGGCGCACGGGAGAGAGCGTAGGAGGAGGCAGCGTCCACCAGAGGTGGCACTAGGCACACCTAGGGCGAGCGCAGACCCCCCCCAAGTCTGTCGCCGAGCGCCAGCACGGACATGAGAAAGAAGGAAGGAGGAGGAGCGTGAAAATTCTCAAGGTCGGGGGGATGGGGCAGATGTTCTGTAAGTGCTTATGGGGGGTCGTCGAGCAACGCTCGGGGGCGTTTGTGGCGTCTAGGTGGTGGGCCGACATCTGTGCTTAGTCGACGGATGTGAGGATGGGTCGAGACATAGGCTCGGGAGAATAGTTTGAGGGCTAGGGACCGAACGAATTCGGTAAGTGAAGGAACCTTCAACCCTCGCCTGATGGCATCATTTCTGACAAACCAGGGAGAGTTGGAGATGTAGCGGAGGGTTCGGGATTGGAAAGCTTCCAACCGGGCGACAACGGATGGGCTGAGTAGTACCCAAAAGGCGGGGGCTGCGTAAGTCAGGATTGCCCTAAGAAAGAGCAAGTAGATGGTGAAACGTCTGTCAACTGTACGTTGAAAGCTTTTATACTTTAGGCCCCTCCCCTTATGTCATCGCCCCTCCTATTGGTTCTAGCTGCTACCGCTCTTCACGGGAACTTTGTCTACATTTTTCCGTTAGGCATTTTACTAACGTCCGTCAAATTGTTTTACGAATCTCCCGTTAATTTCTTCATGCAATATTTTACTTTCTGACTTATAATCTTTTACATTTCGTCATTTTTAGTGTGTTATTCTTATTATTTTAATTTATTTTTGTTTATTGTTTAATATATAATAAAATATTTCTTCATTTGTAAAATCCACTTTTATATTCATTAATTTATTATTCTTAACTTCTTTTTTAACTTTTAGTATTTCTAGTTCTTCTATTAGTTTTCTTTTTTGCGGATTGTTTTCTATTTTGATTATTTCCATATTTTCATTTGGATTTATAAATTTATGGCCTGATTCAATGAAATGTCTTGCATACAGTGAGTTCGTTGTTCTAACGCCTTCTCCTTTTGCATGTTCATTCATTCGAGTTTTTAATTTTCTTCCAGTTTCGCCCAGATATATCTTATTACATTCCCCACATTTTAATTTGTATACGCCGCTTTTTCTGTTAATGGAATTTCTTCTGTTTTAGCATTTTTTTATATATTCGAATACATTTTTCGTTTTCTTTATTCCTATCTGTATTTCGTATTTTTCGAAGCATTTTTGTAACATTTTTGTTTGATATCCTATGTATGTTATTGCTCCTTTATATTTCTTTTCTTCATTTGTTTTTTCTTTTTTGTTCTTTTCTATTTCTTTATTTTCCTCTATTTTCTTAACTATTCTATTAATTATTTTAGGGTTGTAATTATTATTTTTTGCTATTTGTTGTATTTTCTTTAATTCTTTTTGTTTCAGTTCTTCATTTTCTAGATAATTTATAGCTCTATAACAAAATGAATTTAATGCTGCCATTTTATAATTGACTGGATGATATGATTCTTGTGGAATTATTAAATCTGAGTATGTTTCTTTCCTGTATATATCGAATTTGAGTTTGTTATATTCAATTTTTATATTGATATCCAGGAAATTAATTTATAATCCTCCAATTTCTTCTTGAAATTTTATTGTTTTTTCTATGTTATTTAATTCTTCCGTAAATTTTTTAAATTCATTTACTTCACCTTCCCAAACTATTAGTATGTCATCTACATACCTGATATATTTTTTAATTCTTCTTTCTTTGTCTACATCTTTTAAAATTTTGATTTCAAAGCTATTCATGAATATCTCTGCCATTAATGGTGAAAGCGGTGATCCCATTGGTAATCCATTCTCTTGTATGTAAAATTTGTTGTTAAATCTGAAGTAATTCTGGCTTAGGCATAATTCTAATCCTTCTATTATTTCGTTTTTCCATTCTACCTTACTTAATTTGTTTTTCTTTATTATTTCTACTGTTTTTGCTGTTGGTATATTGGTGTACATATCTTTTATATCTAATGACATTAATTTTGTCTTATTTGTTATGGTTATTTCTTTTAATCTTTCTATTACCTTTTTGCTATTTTCTATGCTGTGGATTTCTTCTTTTTCGTATGCCATTTTGAGTCTTTTACTTATTTCTTTTGATATTTTATATGTTGGCGAATTTATAAATGATACTATAGGTCTTAATGGCATTTCTTTTTTATGTAACTTAATTTGACATCTAAATTTTGGAGTTTCAGGATTATGTTCTATTTTTTGTTTCTTTTGCCATTCTGTTAAATATGTTGTCTTTTTTATCAATTTCTTTGTTTGTGCTTGAAATTTATTTGTGTAATCATATTTTATTTCTTTATATGGTCCTTTTTGTATAAATTGTTCTGCTTTTTCGATATAATCTCTTTTGTTCATTACCACTGCTGTGTTACCTTTATCGGCTTTTATAACTATCAAATTGTTCTCCATGATTTTCTTTTTTAATTCTCTTATATTTATTTTTATTTGTGTTTCGTTTTTATTTCTTACATTTTTGTTTTTCTTACATATTTTTTCTACTGTTTCTTTTACTTCATTTCTTAATTGTTTTTTAGTTTCTTCATTTTTTATTTTATCGATTATTTCTTCACATTCTATTATTGTATTTTCTTTATCTATGTTTGTTTTTGTTGCATATTTTAAACTTTTTTCTAATAATTTATTTTCATTTTCTGTAAACTTTGTTTCTGTTAAATTTAATACTTTTTCAGCAAATTTTATTTCTTTATTTTTATTTCTTGTTCCTTCTATTAATTCCTTGAGTTTCTTGTTTAATCTCTCTTCCATTTTTCTTATTTTCTTTTCTATATATTTTTCACCAAACTCTTTTCTCATTTCTTCTATTTCTACATAATTGTAACTTGTATATAATTTTTGATGTAATTGATGCATTTCTTTGTTATAATTATTTATTTTACTGTATAAGTTCTTTATTTCAAGTTTTATCCATATTTTTTCCGCCATATTTTTCACTTGGTTTGCTACTTTGCTTTTGTTATTAATTTTAATTTTTGCGTATTTTCGAGTTATTTTATTAATTAAACACTGTTTATTGAACCAAATTTTCCCTAACGTTTTTTTCACTTTTACTTTGATTTTTAAATACTTAAAAAATTTCCTTACATTTGTATATTTATCTGCTTGCAATTCGCATGTTTTGTTCTTCGTATTGTTTAAATTAGCAGCCATCCTTACTTTTCTTTTATAAAATTGCTAAACTGCTATAATTGTTATTATTTAGACAAAGCTTTTCGTCATCACTGACATCTTCAGGTCTTAAACAACGTCTGTCAACTGTACGTTGTAAGCTTTTATACTTTAGGACCCTCCCCTTATGTCATCGCCCCTCCTATTGGTTCTAGCTGCTACCGCTCTTCACGGGAACTTTGTCTACATTTTTCCGTTAGGCATTTTACTAACGTCCGTCAAATTGTTTTACGAATCTCCCGTTAATTTCTTCATGCAATATTTTACTTTCTGACTTATAACCTTTTACATTTCGTCATTTTTAGTGTGTTATTCTTATTATTTTAATTTATTTTTGTTTATTGTTTAATATATAATAAAATATTTCTTCATTTGTAAAATCCACTTTTATATTCATTAATTTATTATTCTTAACTTCTTTTCTAACTTTTAGTATTTCTAGTTCTTCTATTAGTTTTCTTTTTTGCGGATTGTTTTCTATTTTGATTATTTCCATATTTTCATTTGGATTTATAAATTTATGGCCTGATTCATTGAAATGTCTTGCATACAGTGAGTTCGTTGTTCTAACGCCTTCTCCTTTTGCATGTTCATTCATTCGAATTTTTAATTTTCTTCCAGTTTCGCCCAGATATATCTTATTACATTCCCCACATTTTAATTTGTATACGCCGCTTTTTTCTGTTAATGGAATTTCTTCTGTTTTAGCATTTTTTATATATTCGAATACATTTTTCGTTTTCTTTATTCCTATCTGTATTTCGTATTTTTCGAAGCATTTTTGTAACATTTTTGTTTGATATCCTATGTATGTTATTGCTCCTTTATATTTCTTTTCTTCATTTGTTTTTTCTTTTTTGTTCTTTTCTATTTCTTTATTTTCCTCTATTTTCTTAACTATTCTATTAATTATTTTAGGGTTGTAATTATTATTTTTTGCTATTTGTTGTATTTTCTTTAATTCTTTTTGTTTCAGTTCTTCATTTTCTAGATAATTTATAGCTCTATAACAAAATGAATTTAATGCTGCCATTTTATAATTGACTGGATGATATGATTCTTGTGGAATTATTAAATCTGAGTATGTTTCTTTCCTGTATATATCGAATTTGAGTTTGTTATATTCAATTGTTATATTGATATCCAGGAAATTAATTTATAATCCTCCAATTTCTTCTTGAAATTTTATTGTTTTTTCTATGTTATTTAATTCTTCCGTAAATTTTTTAAATTCATTTACTTCACCTTCCCAAACTATTAGTATGTCATCTACATACCTGATATATTTTTTAATTCTTCTTTCTTTGTCTACATCTTTTAAAATTTTGATTTCAAAGCTATTCATGAATATCTCTGCCATTAATGGTGAAAGCGGTGATCCCATTGGTAATCCATTCTCTTGTATGTAAAATTTGTTGTTAAATCTGAAGTAATTCTGGCTTAGGCATAATTCTAATCCTTCTATTATTTCGTTTTTCCATTCTACCTTACTTAATTTGTTTTTCTTTATTATTTCTACTGTTTTTGCTGTTGGTATATTGGTGTACATATCTTTTATATCTAATGACATTAATTTTGTCTTATTTGTTATGGTTATTTCTTTTAATCTTTCTATTACCTTTTTGCTATTTTCTATGCTGTGGATTTCTTCTTTTTCGTATGCCATTTTGAGTCTTTTACTTATTTCTTTTGATATTTTATATGTTGGCGAATTTATAAATGATACTATAGGTCTTAATGGCATTTCTTTTTTATGTAACTTAATTTGACATCTAAATTTTGGAGTTTCAGGATTATGTTCTAATTTTTGTTTCTTTTGCCATTCTGTTAAATATGTTGTCTTTTTTATCAATTTCTTTGTTTGTGCTTGAAATTTATTTGTGTAATCATATTTTATTTCTTTATATGGTCCTTTTTGTATAAATTGTTCTGCTTTTTCGATATAATCTCTTTTGTTCATTACCACTGCTGTGTTACCTTTATCGGCTTTTATAACTATCAAATTGTTCTCCATGATTTTCTTTTTTAATTCTCTTATATTTATTTTTATTTGTGTTTCGTTTTTATTTCTTACATTTTTGTTTTTCTTACATATTTTTTCTACTGTTTCTTTTACTTCATTTCTTAATTGTTTTTTAGTTTCTTCATTTTTTATTTTATCGATTATTTCTTCACATTCTATTATTGTATTTTCTTTATCTATGTTTGTTTTTGTTGCATATTTTAAACTTTTTTCTAATAATTTATTTTCATTTTCTGTAAACTTTGTTTCTGTTAAATTTAATACTTTTTCAGCAAATTTTATTTCTTTATTTTTATTTCTTGTTCCTTCTATTAATTCCTTGAGTTTCTTGTTTAATCTCTCTTCCATTTTTCTTATTTTCTTTTCTATATATTTTTCACCAAACTCTTTTCTCATTTCTTCTATTTCTACATAATTGTAACTTGTATATAATTTTTGATGTAATTGATGCATTTCTTTGTTATAATTATTTATTTTACTGTATAAGTTCTTTATTTCAAGTTTTATCCATATTTTTCACTTGGTTTGCTACTTTGCTTTTGTTATTAATTTTAATTTTTGTGTATTTTGGAGTTATTTTATTAATTAAACACTGTTTATTGAACCAAATTTTCCCTAACGTTTTTTTCACTTTTACTTTGATTTTTAATACTTAAAAAATTCCCTTACATTTGTATATTTATCTGCTTGCAATTCGCATGTTTTGTTCTTCGTATTGTTTAAATTAGCAGCCATCCTTACTTTTCTTTTATAAAATTGCTAAACTGCTATAATTGTTATTATTTAGACAAAGCTTTTCGTCATCACTGACATCTTCAGGTCTTAAACAACGTCTGTCAACTGTACGTTGTAAGCTTTTATACTTTAGGCCCCTCCCCTTATGCCATCGCCCCTCCTATTGGTTCTAGCTGCTACCGCTCTTCACGGGAACTTTGTCTACATTTTTCCGTTAGGCATTTTACTAACGTCCGTCAAATTGTTTTACGAATCTCCCGTTAATTTCTTCATGCAATATTTTACTTTCTGACTTATAATCTTTTACATTTCGTCATTTTTAGTGTGTTATTCTTATTATTTTAATTTATTTTTGTTTATTGTTTAATATATAATAAAATATTTCTTCATTTGTAAAATCCACTTTTATATTCATTAATTTATTATTCTTAACTTCTTTTTTAACTTTTAGTATTTCTAGTTCTTCTATTAGTTTTCTTTTTTGCGGATTGTTTTCTATTTTGATTATTTCCATATTTTCATTTGGATTTATAAATTTATGGCCTGATTCATTGAAATGTCTTGCATACAGTGAGTTCGTTGTTCTAACGCCTTCTCCTTTTGCATGTTCATTCATTCGAATTTTTAATTTTCTTCCAGTTTCGCCCAGATATATCTTATTACATTCCCCACATTTTAATTTGTATACGCCGCTTTTTTCTGTTAATGGAATTTCTTCTGTTTTAGCATTTTTTATATATTCGAATACATTTTTCGTTTTCTTTATTCCTATCTGTATTTCGTATTTTTCGAAGCATTTTTGTAACATTTTTGTTTGATATCCTATGTATGTTATTGCTCCTTTATATTTCTTTTCTTCATTTGTTTTTTCTTTTTTGTTCTTTTCTATTTCTTTATTTTCCTCTATTTTCTTAACTATTCTATTAATTATTTTAGGGTTGTAATTATTATTTTTTGCTATTTGTTGTATTTTCTTTAATTCTTTTTGTTTCAGTTCTTCATTTTCTAGATAATTTATAGCTCTATAACAAAATGAATTTAATGCTGCCATTTTATAATTGACTGGATGATATGATTCTTGTGGAATTATTAAATCTGAGTATGTTTCTTTCCTGTATATATCGAATTTGAGTTTGTTATATTCAATTGTTATATTGATATCCAGGAAATTAATTTATAATCCTCCAATTTCTTCTTGAAATTTTATTGTTTTTTCTATGTTATTTAATTCTTCCGTAAATTTTTTAAATTCATTTACTTCACCTTCCCAAACTATTAGTATGTCATCTACATACCTGATATATTTTTTAATTCTTCTTTCTTTGTCTACATCTTTTAAAATTTTGATTTCAAAGCTATTCATGAATATCTCTGCCATTAATGGTGAAAGCGGTGATCCCATTGGTAATCCATTCTCTTGTATGTAAAATTTGTTGTTAAATCTGAAGTAATTCTGGCTTAGGCATAATTCTAATCCTTCTATTATTTCGTTTTTCCATTCTACCTTACTTAATTTGTTTTTCTTTATTATTTCTACTGTTTTTGCTGTTGGTATATTGGTGTACATATCTTTTATATCTAATGACATTAATTTTGTCTTATTTGTTATGGTTATTTCTTTTAATCTTTCTATTACCTTTTTGCTATTTTCTATGCTGTGGATTTCTTCTTTTTCGTATGCCATTTTGAGTCTTTTACTTATTTCTTTTGATATTTTATATGTTGGCGAATTTATAAATGATACTATAGGTCTTAATGGCATTTCTTTTTTATGTAACTTAATTTGACATCTAAATTTTGGAGTTTCAGGATTATGTTCTAATTTTTGTTTCTTTTGCCATTCTGTTAAATATGTTGTCTTTTTTATCAATTTCTTTGTTTGTGCTTGAAATTTATTTGTGTAATCATATTTTATTTCTTTATATGGTCCTTTTTGTATAAATTGTTCTGCTTTTTCGATATAATCTCTTTTGTTCATTACCACTGCTGTGTTACCTTTATCGGCTTTTATAACTATCAAATTGTTCTCCATGATTTTCTTTTTTAATTCTCTTATATTTATTTTTATTTGTGTTTCGTTTTTATTTCTTACATTTTTGTTTTTCTTACATATTTTTTCTACTGTTTCTTTTACTTCATTTCTTAATTGTTTTTTAGTTTCTTCATTTTTTATTTTATCGATTATTTCTTCACATTCTATTATTGTATTTTCTTTATCTATGTTTGTTTTTGTTGCATATTTTAAACTTTTTTCTAATAATTTATTTTCATTTTCTGTAAACTTTGTTTCTGTTAAATTTAATACTTTTTCAGCAAATTTTATTTCTTTATTTTTATTTCTTGTTCCTTCTATTAATTCCTTGAGTTTCTTGTTTAATCTCTCTTCCATTTTTCTTATTTTCTTTTCTATATATTTTTCACCAAACTCTTTTCTCATTTCTTCTATTTCTACATAATTGTAACTTGTATATAATTTTTGATGTAATTGATGCATTTCTTTGTTATAATTATTTATTTTACTGTATAAGTTCTTTATTTCAAGTTTTATCCATATTTTTCACTTGGTTTGCTACTTTGCTTTTGTTATTAATTTTAATTTTTGTGTATTTTGGAGTTATTTTATTAATTAAACACTGTTTATTGAACCAAATTTTCCCTAACGTTTTTTTCACTTTTACTTTGATTTTTAATACTTAAAAAATTCCCTTACATTTGTATATTTATCTGCTTGCAATTCGCATGTTTTGTTCTTCGTATTGTTTAAATTAGCAGCCATCCTTACTTTTCTTTTATAAAATTGCTAAACTGCTATAATTGTTATTATTTAGACAAAGCTTTTCGTCATCACTGACATCTTCAGGTCTTAAACAACGTCTGTCAACTGTACGTTGTAAGCTTTTATACTTTAGGCCCCTCCCCTTATGCCATCGCCCCTCCTATTGGTTCTAGCTGCTACCGCTCTTCACGGGAACTTTGTCTACATTTTTCCGTTAGGCATTTTACTAACGTCCGTCAAATTGTTTTACGAATCTCCCGTTAATTTCTTCATGCAATATTTTACTTTCTGACTTATAATCTTTTACATTTCGTCATTTTTAGTGTGTTATTCTTATTATTTTAATTTATTTTTGTTTATTGTTTAATATATAATAAAATATTTCTTCATTTGTAAAATCCACTTTTATATTCATTAATTTATTATTCTTAACTTCTTTTTTAACTTTTAGTATTTCTAGTTCTTCTATTAGTTTTCTTTTTTGCGGATTGTTTTCTATTTTGATTATTTCCATATTTTCATTTGGATTTATAAATTTATGGCCTGATTCATTGAAATGTCTTGCATACAGTGAGTTCGTTGTTCTAACGCCTTCTCCTTTTGCATGTTCATTCATTCGAATTTTTAATTTTCTTCCAGTTTCGCCCAGATATATCTTATTACATTCCCCACATTTTAATTTGTATACGCCGCTTTTTTCTGTTAATGGAATTTCTTCTGTTTTAGCATTTTTTATATATTCGAATACATTTTTCGTTTTCTTTATTCCTATCTGTATTTCGTATTTTTCGAAGCATTTTTGTAACATTTTTGTTTGATATCCTATGTATGTTATTGCTCCTTTATATTTCTTTTCTTCATTTGTTTTTTCTTTTTTGTTCTTTTCTATTTCTTTATTTTCCTCTATTTTCTTAACTATTCTATTAATTATTTTAGGGTTGTAATTATTATTTTTTGCTATTTGTTGTATTTTCTTTAATTCTTTTTGTTTCAGTTCTTCATTTTCTAGATAATTTATAGCTCTATAACAAAATGAATTTAATGCTGCCATTTTATAATTGACTGGATGATATGATTCTTGTGGAATTATTAAATCTGAGTATGTTTCTTTCCTGTATATATCGAATTTGAGTTTGTTATATTCAATTTTTATATTGATATCCAGGAAATTAATTTATAATCCTCCAATTTCTTCTTGAAATTTTATTGTTTTTTCTATGTTATTTAATTCTTCCGTAAATTTTTTAAATTCATTTACTTCACCTTCCCAAACTATTAGTATGTCATCTACATACCTGATATATTTTTTTAATTCTTCTTTCTTTATCTACATCTTTTAAAATTTTGATTTCAAAGCTATTCATGAATATCTCTGCCATTAATGGTGAAAGCGGTGATCCCATTGGTAATCCATTCTCTTGTATGTAAAATTTGTTGTTAAATCTGAAGTAATTCTGGCTTAGGCATAATTCTAATCCTTCTATTATTTCGTTTTTCCATTCTACCTTACTTAATTTGTTTTTCTTTATTATTTCTACTGTTTTTGCTGTTGGTATATTGGTGTACATATCTTTTATATCTAATGACATTAATTTTGTCTTATTTGTTATGGTTATTTCTTTTAATCTTTCTATTACCTTTTTGCTATTTTCTATGCTGTGGATTTCTTCTTTTTCGTATGCCATTTTGAGTCTTTTACTTATTTCTTTTGATATTTTATATGTTGGCGAATTTATAAATGATACTATAGGTCTTAATGGCATTTCTTTTTTATGTAACTTAATTTGACATCTAAATTTTTGAGTTTCAGGATTATGTTCTATTTTTTGTTTCTTTTGCCATTCTGTTAATATGTTGTCTTTTTTATCAATTTCTTTGTTTGTACTTGAAATTTATTTGTGTAATCATATTTTATTTCTTTATATGGTCCTTTTTGTATAAATTGTTCTGCTTTTTCGATATAATCTCTTTTGTTCATTACCACTCCTGTGTTACCTTTATCGGCTTTTATAACTATCAAATTGTTCTCCATGATTTTCTTTTTTAATTCTCTTACATTTATTTTTATTTGTGTTTCGTTTTTATTTCTTACATTTTTGTTTTTCTTACATATTTTTTCTACTGTTTCTTTTACTTCATTTCTTAATTGTTTTTTAGTTTCTTCATTTTTTATTTTATCGATTATTTCTTCACATTCTATTATTGTATTTTCTTTATCTATGTTTGTTTTTGTTGCATATTTTAAACTTTTTTCTAATAATTTATTTTCATTTTCTGTAAACTTTGTTTCTGTTAAATTTAATACTTTTTCAGCAAATTTTATTTCTTTATTTTTATTTCTTGTTCCTTCTATTAATTCCTTGAGTTTCTTGTTTAATCTCTCTTCCATTTTTCTTATTTTCTTTTCTATATATTTTTAACCAAACTCTTTTCTCATTTCTTCTATTTCTACATAATTGTAACTTGTATATAATTTTTGATGTAATTGATGCATTTCTTTGTTATAATTATTTATTTTACTGTATAAGTTCTTTATTTCAAGTTTTATCCATATTTTTTCCGCCATATTTTTCACTTGGTTTGCTACTTTGCTTTTGTTATTAATTTTAATTTTTGCGTATTTTCGAGTTATTTTATTAATTAAACACTGTTTATTGAACCAAATTTTCCCTAACGTTTTTTTCACTTTTACTTTGATTTTTAAATACTTAAAGAATTCCCTTACATTTGTATATTTATCTGCTTGCAATTCGCATGTTTTGTTCTTCGTATTGTTTAAATTAGCAGCCATCCTTACTTTTCTTTTATAAAATTGCTAAACTGCTATAATTGTTATTATTTAGACAAAGCTTTTCGTCATCACTGACATCTTCAGGTCTTAAACAACGTCTGTCAACTGTACGTTGTAAGCTTTTATACTTTAGGCCCCTCCCCTTATGTCATCGCCCCTCCTATTGGTTCTAGCTTCTACCGCTCTTCACGGGAACTTTGTCTACATTTTTCCGTTAGGCATTTTACTAACGTCCGTCAAATTGTTTTACGAATCTCCCGTTAATTTCTTCATGCAATATTTTACTTTCTGACTTATAACCTTTTACATTTCGTCATTTTTAGTGTGTTATTCTTATTATTTTAATTTATTTTTGTTTATTGTTTAATATATAATAAAATATTTCTTCATTTGTAAAATCCACTTTTATATTCATTAATTTATTATTCTTAACTTCTTTTCTAACTTTTAGTATTTCTAGTTCTTCTATTAGTTTTCTTTTTTGCGGATTGTTTTCTATTTTGATTATTTCCATATTTTCATTTGGATTTATAAATTTATGGCCTGATTCATTGAAATGTCTTGCATACAGTGAGTTCGTTGTTCTAACGCCTTCTCCTTTTGCATGTTCATTCATTCGAATTTTTAATTTTCTTCCAGTTTCGCCCAGATATATCTTATTACATTCCCCACATTTTAATTTGTATACGCCGCTTTTTTCTGTTAATGGAATTTCTTCTGTTTTAGCATTTTTTATATATTCGAATACAATTTTCGTTTTCTTTATTCCTATCTGTATTTCGTATTTTTCGAAGCATTTTTGTAACATTTTTGTTTGATATCCTATGTATGTTATTGCTCCTTTATATTTCTTTTCTTCATTTGTTTTTTCTTTTTTGTTCTTTTCTATTTCTTTATTTTCCTCTATTTTCTTAACTATTCTATTAATTATTTTAGGGTTGTAATTATTATTTTTTGCTATTTGTTGTATTTTCTTTAATTCTTTTTGTTTCAGTTCTTCATTTTCTAGATAATTTATAGCTCTATAACAAAATGAATTTAATGCTGCCATTTTATAATTGACTGGATGATATGATTCTTGTGGAATTATTAAATCTGAGTATGTTTCTTTCCTGTATATATCGAATTTGAGTTTGTTATATTCAATTTTTATATTGATATCCAGGAAATTAATTTATAATCCTCCAATTTCTTCTTGAAATTTTATTGTTTTTTCTATGTTATTTAATTCTTCCGTAAATTTTTTAAATTCATTTACTTCACCTTCCCAAACTATTAGTATGTCATCTACATACCTGATATATTTTTTAATTCTTCTTTCTTTATCTACATCTTTTAAAATTTTGATTTCAAAGCTATTCATGAATATCTCTGCCATTAATGGTGAAAGCGGTGATCCCATTGGTAATCCATTCTCTTGTATGTAAAATTTGTTGTTAAATCTGAAGTAATTCTGGCTTAGGCATAATTCTAATCCTTCTATTATTTCGTTTTTCTATTCTACCTTAATTAATTTGTTTTTCTTTATTATTTCTACTGTTTTTGCTGTTGGTATATTGGTGTACATATCTTTTATATCTAATGACATTAATTTTGTCTTATTTGTTATGGTTATTTCTTTTAATCTTTCTATTACCTTTTTGCTATTTTCTATGCTGTGGATTTCTTCTTTTTCGTATGCCATTTTGAGTCTTTTACTTATTTCTTTTGATATTTTATATGTTGGCGAATTTATAAATGATACTATAGGTCTTAATGGCATTTCTTTTTTATGTAACTTAATTTGACATCTAAATTTTTGAGTTTCAGGATTATGTTCTATTTTTTGTTTCTTTTGCCATTCTGTTAATATGTTGTCTTTTTTATCAATTTCTTTGTTTGTACTTGAAATTTATTTGTGTAATCATATTTTATTTCTTTATATGGTCCTTTTTGTATAAATTGTTCTGCTTTTTCGATATAATCTCTTTTGTTCATTACCACTCCTGTGTTACCTTTATCGGCTTTTATAACTATCAAATTGTTCTCCATGATTTTCTTTTTTAATTCTCTTACATTTATTTTTATTTGTGTTTCGTTTTTATTTCTTACATTTTTGTTTTTCTTACATATTTTTTCTACTGTTTCTTTTACTTCATTTCTTAATTGTTTTTTAGTTTCTTCATTTTTTATTTTATCGATTATTTCTTCACATTCTATTATTGTATTTTCTTTATCTATGTTTGTTTTTGTTGCATATTTTAAACTTTTTTCTAATAATTTATTTTCATTTTCTGTAAACTTTGTTTCTGTTAAATTTAATACTTTTTCAGCAAATTTTATTTCTTTATTTTTATTTCTTGTTCCTTCTATTAATTCCTTGAGTTTCTTGTTTAATCTCTCTTCCATTTTTCTTATTTTCTTTTCTATATATTTTTCACCAAACTCTTTTCTCATTTCTTCTATTTCTACATAATTGTAACTTGTATATAATTTTTGATGTAATTGATGCATTTCTTTGTTATAATTATTTATTTTACTGTATAAGTTCTTTATTTCAAGTTTTATCCATATTTTTTCCGCCATATTTTTCACTTGGTTTGCTACTTTGCTTTTGTTATTAATTTTAATTTTTGCGTATTTTCGAGTTATTTTATTAATTAAACACTGTTTATTGAACCAAATTTTCCCTAACGTTTTTTTCACTTTTACTTTGATTTTTAAATACTTAAAAAATTTCCTTACATTTGTATATTTATCTGCTTGCAATTCGCATGTTTTGTTCTTCGTATTGTTTAAATTAGCAGCCATCCTTACTTTTCTTTTATAAAATTGCTAAACTGCTATAATTGTTATTATTTAGACAAAGCTTTTCGTCATCACTGACATCTTCAGGTCTTAAACAACGTCTATCAACTGTACGTTGTAAGCTTTTATACTTTAGGCCCCTCCCCTTATGTCATCGCCCCTCCTATTGGTTCTAGCTGCTACCGCTCTTCACGGGAACTTTGTCTACATTTTTCCGTTAGGCATTTTACTAACGTCCGTCAAATTGTTTTACGAATCTCTCGTTAATTTCTTCATGCAAATATTTTACTTTCTGACTTATAACCTTTTACATTTCGTCATTTTTAGTGTGTTATTCTTATTATTTTAATTTATTTTTGTTTATTGTTTAATATATAATAAAATATTTCTTCATTTGTAAAATCCACTTTTATATTCATTAATTTATTATTCTTAACTTCTTTTCTAACTTTTAGTATTTCTAGTTTTTCTATTAGTTTTCTTTTTTGCGGATTGTTTTCTATTTTGATTATTTCCATATTTTCATTTGGATTTATAAATTTATGGCCTGATTCATTGAAATGTCTTGCATACAGTGAGTTCGTTGTTCTGACGCCTTCTCCTTTTGCATGTTCATTCATTCGAATTTTTAATTTTCTTCCAGTTTCGCCCAGATATATCTTATTACATTCCCCACATTTTAATTTGTATACGCCGCTTTTTTCTGTTAATGGAATTTCTTCTGTTTTAGCATTTTTTATATATTCGAATACATTTTTCGTTTTCTTTATTCCTATCTGTATTTCGTATTTTTCGAAGCATTTTTGTAACATTTTTGTTTGATATCCTATGTATGTTATTGCTCCTTTATATTTCTTTTCTTCATTTGTTTTTTCTTTTTTGTTCTTTTCTATTTCTTTATTTTCCTCTATTTTCTTAACTATTCTATTAATTATTTTAGGGTTGTAATTATTATTTTTTGCTATTTGTTGTATTTTCTTTAATTCTTTTTGTTTCAGTTCTTCATTTTCTAGATAATTTATAGCTCTATAACAAAATGAATTTAATGCTGCCATTTTATAATTGACTGGATGATATGATTCTTGTGGAATTATTAAATCTGAGTATGTTTCTTTCCTGTATATATCGAATTTGAGTTTGTTATATTCAATTTTTATATTGATATCCAGGAAATTAATTTATAATCCTCCAATTTCTTCTTGAAATTTTATTGTTTTTTCTATGTTATTTAATTCTTCCGTAAATTTTTTAAATTCATTTACTTCACCATCCCAAACTATTAGTATGTCATCTACATACCTGATATATTTTTTCATTCTTCTTTCTTTGTCTACATCTTTTAAAATTTTGATTTCAAAGCTATTCATGAATATCTCTGCCATTAATGGTGAAAGCGGTGATCCCATTGGTAATCCATTCTCTTGTATGTAAAATTTGTTGTTAAATCTGAAGTAATTCTGGCTTAGGCATAATTCTAATCCTTCTATTATTTCGTTTTTCCATTCTACCTTACTTAATTTGTTTTTCTTTATTATTTCTACTGTTTTTGCTGTTGGTATATTGGTGTACATATCTTTTATATCTAATGACATTAATTTTGTCTTATTTGTTATGGTTATTTCTTTTAATCTTTCTATTACCTTTTTGCTATTTTCTATGCTGTGGATTTCTTCTTTTTCGTATGCCATTTTGAGTCTTTTACTTATTTCTTTTGATATTTTACATGTTGGCGAATTTATAAATGATACTATAGGTCTTAATGGCATTTCTTTTTTATGTAACTTAATTTGACATCTAAATTTTGGAGTTTCAGGATTATGTTCTAATTTTTGTTTCTTTTGCCATTCTGTTAAATATGTTGTCTTTTTTATCAATTTCTTTGTTTGTGCTTGAAATTTATTTGTGTAATCATATTTTATTTCTTTATATGGTCCTTTTTGTATAAATTGTTCTGCTTTTTCGATATAATCTCTTTTGTTCATTACCACTACTGTGTTACCTTTATCGGCTTTTATAACTATCAAATTGTTCTCCATGATTTTCTTTTTTAATTCTCTTATATTTATTTTTATTTGTGTTTCGTTTTTATTTCTTACATTTTTGTTTTTCTTACATATTTTTTCTACTGTTTCTTTTACTTCATTTCTTAATTGTTTTTTAGTTTCTTCATTTTTTATTTTATCGATTATTTCTTCACATTCTATTATTGTATTTTCTTTATCTATGTTTGTTTTTGTTGCATATTTTAAACTTTTTTCTAATAATTTATTTTCATTTTCTGTAAACTTTGTTTCTGTTAAATTTAATACTTTTTCAGCAAATTTTATTTCTTTATTTTTATTTCTTGTTCCTTCTATTAATTCCTTGAGTTTCTTGTTTAATCTCTCTTCCATTTTTCTTATTTTCTTTTCTATATATTTTTCACCAAACTCTTTTCTCATTTCTTCTATTTCTACATAATTGTAACTTGTATATAATTTTTGATGTAATTGATGCATTTCTTTGTTATAATTATTTATTTTACTGTATAAGTTCTTTATTTCAAGTTTTATCCATATTTTTTCCGCCATATTTTTCACTTGGTTTGCTACTTTGCTTTTGTTATTAATTTTAATTTTTGCGTATTTTGGAGTTATTTTATTAATTAAACACTGTTTATTGAACCAAATTTTCCCTAACGTTTTTTTCACTTTTACTTTGATTTTTAATACTTAAAAAATTCCCTTACATTTGTATATTTATCTGCTTGCAATTCGCATGTTTTGTTCTTCGTATTGTTTAAATTAGCAGCCATCCTTACTTTTCTTTTATAAAATTGCTAAACTGCTATAATTGTTATTATTTAGACAAAGCTTTTCGTCATCACTGACATCTTCAGGTCTTAAACAACGTCTGTCAACTGTACGTTGTAAGCTTTTATACTTTAGGCCCCTCCCCTTATGCCATCGCCCCTCCTATTGGTTCTAGCTGCTACCGCTCTTCACGGGAACTTTGTCTACATTTTTCCGTTAGGCATTTTACTAACGTCCGTCAAATTGTTTTACGAATCTCCCGTTAATTTCTTCATGCAATATTTTACTTTCTGACTTATAATCTTTTACATTTCGTCATTTTTAGTGTGTTATTCTTATTATTTTAATTTATTTTTGTTTATTGTTTAATATATAATAAAATATTTCTTCATTTGTAAAATCCACTTTTATATTCATTAATTTATTATTCTTAACTTCTTTTCTAACTTTTAGTATTTCTAGTTTTTCTATTAGTTTTCTTTTTTGCGGATTGTTTTCTATTTTGATTATTTCCATATTTTCATTTGGATTTATAAATTTATGGCCTGATTCATTGAAATGTCTTGCATACAGTGAGTTCGTTGTTCTGACGCCTTCTCCTTTTGCATGTTCATTCATTCGAATTTTTAATTTTCTTCCAGTTTCGCCCAGATATATCTTATTACATTCCCCACATTTTAATTTGTATACGCCGCTTTTTTCTGTTAATGGAATTTCTTCTGTTTTAGCATTTTTTATATATTCGAATACATTTTTCGTTTTCTTTATTCCTATCTGTATTTCGTATTTTTCGAAGCATTTTTGTAACATTTTTGTTTGATATCCTATGTATGTTATTGCTCCTTTATATTTCTTTTCTTCATTTGTTTTTTCTTTTTTGTTCTTTTCTATTTCTTTATTTTCCTCTATTTTCTTAACTATTCTATTAATTATTTTAGGGTTGTAATTATTATTTTTTGCTATTTGTTGTATTTTCTTTAATTCTTTTTGTTTCAGTTCTTCATTTTCTAGATAATTTATAGCTCTATAACAAAATGAATTTAATGCTGCCATTTTATAATTGACTGGATGATATGATTCTTGTGGAATTATTAAATCTGAGTATGTTTCTTTCCTGTATATATCGAATTTGAGTTTGTTATATTCAATTTTTATATTGATATCCAGGAAATTAATTTATAATCCTCCAATTTCTTCTTGAAATTTTATTGTTTTTTCTATGTTATTTAATTCTTCCGTAAATTTTTTAAATTCATTTACTTCACCATCCCAAACTATTAGTATGTCATCTACATACCTGATATATTTTTTCATTCTTCTTTCTTTGTCTACATCTTTTAAAATTTTGATTTCAAAGCTATTCATGAATATCTCTGCCATTAATGGTGAAAGCGGTGATCCCATTGGTAATCCATTCTCTTGTATGTAAAATTTGTTGTTAAATCTGAAGTAATTCTGGCTTAGGCATAATTCTAATCCTTCTATTATTTCGTTTTTCCATTCTACCTTACTTAATTTGTTTTTCTTTATTATTTCTACTGTTTTTGCTGTTGGTATATTGGTGTACATATCTTTTATATCTAATGACATTAATTTTGTCTTATTTGTTATGGTTATTTCTTTTAATCTTTCTATTACCTTTTTGCTATTTTCTATGCTGTGGATTTCTTCTTTTTCGTATGCCATTTTGAGTCTTTTACTTATTTCTTTTGATATTTTACATGTTGGCGAATTTATAAATGATACTATAGGTCTTAATGGCATTTCTTTTTTATGTAACTTAATTTGACATCTAAATTTTGGAGTTTCAGGATTATGTTCTAATTTTTGTTTCTTTTGCCATTCTGTTAAATATGTTGTCTTTTTTATCAATTTCTTTGTTTGTGCTTGAAATTTATTTGTGTAATCATATTTTATTTCTTTATATGGTCCTTTTTGTATAAATTGTTCTGCTTTTTCGATATAATCTCTTTTGTTCATTACCACTACTGTGTTACCTTTATCGGCTTTTATAACTATCAAATTGTTCTCCATGATTTTCTTTTTTAATTCTCTTATATTTATTTTTATTTGTGTTTCGTTTTTATTTCTTACATTTTTGTTTTTCTTACATATTTTTTCTACTGTTTCTTTTACTTCATTTCTTAATTGTTTTTTAGTTTCTTCATTTTTTATTTTATCGATTATTTCTTCACATTCTATTATTGTATTTTCTTTATCTATGTTTGTTTTTGTTGCATATTTTAAACTTTTTTCTAATAATTTATTTTCATTTTCTGTAAACTTTGTTTCTGTTAAATTTAATACTTTTTCAGCAAATTTTATTTCTTTATTTTTATTTCTTGTTCCTTCTATTAATTCCTTGAGTTTCTTGTTTAATCTCTCTTCCATTTTTCTTATTTTCTTTTCTATATATTTTTCACCAAACTCTTTTCTCATTTCTTCTATTTCTACATAATTGTAACTTGTATATAATTTTTGATGTAATTGATGCATTTCTTTGTTATAATTATTTATTTTACTGTATAAGTTCTTTATTTCAAGTTTTATCCATATTTTTTCCGCCATATTTTTCACTTGGTTTGCTACTTTGCTTTTGTTATTAATTTTAATTTTTGCGTATTTTGGAGTTATTTTATTAATTAAACACTGTTTATTGAACCAAATTTTCCCTAACGTTTTTTTCACTTTTACTTTGATTTTTAATACTTAAAAAATTCCCTTACATTTGTATATTTATCTGCTTGCAATTCGCATGTTTTGTTCTTCGTATTGTTTAAATTAGCAGCCATCCTTACTTTTCTTTTATAAAATTGCTAAACTGCTATAATTGTTATTATTTAGACAAAGCTTTTCGTCATCACTGACATCTTCAGGTCTTAAACAACGTCTGTCAACTGTACGTTGTAAGCTTTTATACTTTAGGCCCCTCCCCTTATGCCATCGCCCCTCCTATTGGTTCTAGCTGCTACCGCTCTTCACGGGAACTTTGTCTACATTTTTCCGTTAGGCATTTTACTAACGTCCGTCAAATTGTTTTACGAATCTCCCGTTAATTTCTTCATGCAATATTTTACTTTCTGACTTATAATCTTTTACATTTCGTCATTTTTAGTGTGTTATTCTTATTATTTTAATTTATTTTTGTTTATTGTTTAATATATAATAAAATATTTCTTCATTTGTAAAATCCACTTTTATATTCATTAATTTATTATTCTTAACTTCTTTTCTAACTTTTAGTATTTCTAGTTTTTCTATTAGTTTTCTTTTTTGCGGATTGTTTTCTATTTTGATTATTTCCATATTTTCATTTGGATTTATAAATTTATGGCCTGATTCATTGAAATGTCTTGCATACAGTGAGTTCGTTGTTCTGACGCCTTCTCCTTTTGCATGTTCATTCATTCGAATTTTTAATTTTCTTCCAGTTTCGCCCAGATATATCTTATTACATTCCCCACATTTTAATTTGTATACGCCGCTTTTTTCTGTTAATGGAATTTCTTCTGTTTTAGCATTTTTTATATATTCGAATACATTTTTCGTTTTCTTTATTCCTATCTGTATTTCGTATTTTTCGAAGCATTTTTGTAACATTTTTGTTTGATATCCTATGTATGTTATTGCTCCTTTATATTTCTTTTCTTCATTTGTTTTTTCTTTTTTGTTCTTTTCTATTTCTTTATTTTCCTCTATTTTCTTAACTATTCTATTAATTATTTTAGGGTTGTAATTATTATTTTTTGCTATTTGTTGTATTTTCTTTAATTCTTTTTGTTTCAGTTCTTCATTTTCTAGATAATTTATAGCTCTATAACAAAATGAATTTAATGCTGCCATTTTATAATTGACTGGATGATATGATTCTTGTGGAATTATTAAATCAGAGTATGTTTCTTTCCTGTATATATCGAATTTGAGTTTGTTATATTCAATTTTTATATTGATATCCAGGAAATTAATTTATAATCCTCCAATTTCTTCTTGAAATTTTATTGTTTTTTCTATGTTATTTAATTCTTCCGTAAATTTTTTAAATTCATTTACTTCACCTTCCCAAACTATTAGTATGTCATCTACATACCTGATATATTTTTTCATTCTTCTTTCTTTGTCTACATCTTTTAAAATTTTGATTTCAAAGCTATTCATGAATATCTCTGCCATTAATGGTGAAAGCGGTGATCCCATTGGTAATCCATTCTCTTGTATGTAAAATTTGTTGTTAAATCTGAAGTAATTCTGGCTTAGGCATAATTCTAATCCTTCTATTATTTCGTTTTTCCATTCTACCTTACTTAATTTGTTTTTCTTTATTATTTCTACTGTTTTTGCTGTTGGTATATTGGTGTACATATCTTTTATATCTAATGACATTAATTTTGTCTTATTTGTTATGGTTATTTCTTTTAATCTTTCTATTACCTTTTTGCTATTTTCTATGCTGTGGATTTCTTCTTTTTCGTATGCCATTTTGAGTCTTTTACTTATTTCTTTTGATATTTTACATGTTGGCGAATTTATAAATGATACTATAGGTCTTAATGGCATTTCTTTTTTATGTAACTTAATTTGACATCTAAATTTTGGAGTTTCAGGATTATGTTCTAATTTTTGTTTCTTTTGCCATTCTGTTAAATATGTTGTCTTTTTTATCAATTTCTTTGTTTGTGCTTGAAATTTATTTGTGTAATCATATTTTATTTCTTTATATGGTCTTTTTTGTATAAATTGTTCTGCTTTTTCGATATAATCTCTTTTGTTCATTACCACTGCTGTGTTACCTTTATCGGCTTTTATAACTATCAAATTGTTCTCCATGATTTTCTTTTTTAATTCTCTTATATTTATTTTTATTTGTGTTTCGTTTATATTTCTTACATTTTTGTTTTTCTTACATATTTTTTCTACTGTTTCTTTTACTTCATTTCTTAATTGTTTTTTAGTTTCTTCATTTTTTATTTTATCGATTATTTCTTCACATTCTATTATTGTATTTTCTTTATCTATGTTTGTTTTTGTTGCATATTTTAAACTTTTTTCTAATAATTTATTTTCATTTTCTGTAAACTTTGTTTCTGTTAAATTTAATACTTTTTCAGCAAATTTTATTTCTTTATTTTTATTTCTTGTTCCTTCTATTAATTCCTTGAGTTTCTTGTTTAATCTCTCTTCCATTTTTCTTATTTTCTTTTCTATATATTTTTCACCAAACTCTTTTCTCATTTCTTCTATTTCTACATAATTGTAACTTGTATATAATTTTTGATGTAATTGATGCATTTCTTTGTTATAATTATTTATTTTACTGTATAAGTTCTTTATTTCAAGTTTTATCCATATTTTTTCCGCCATATTTTTCACTTGGTTTGCTACTTTGCTTTTGTTATTAATTTTAATTTTTGCGTATTTTCGAGTTATTTTATTAATTAAACACTGTTTATTGAACCAAATTTTCCCTAACGTTTTTTTCACTTTTACTTTGATTTTTAAATACTTAAAAAATTCCCTTACATTTGTATATTTATCTGCTTGCAATTCGCATGTTTTGTTCTTCGTATTGTTTAAATTAGCAGCCATCCTTACTTTTCTTTTATAAAATTGCTAAACTGCTATAATTGTTATTATTTAGACAAAGCTTTTCGTCATCACTGACATCTTCAGGTCTTAAACAACGTCTGTCAACTGTACGTTGTAAGCTTTTATACTTTAGGCCCCTCCCCTTATGTCATCGCCCCTCCTATTGGTTCTAGCTGCTACCGCTCTTCACGGGAACTTTGTCTACATTTTTCCGTTAGGCATTTTACTAACGTCCGTCAAATTGTTTTACGAATCTCCCGTTAATTTCTTCATGCAATATTTTACTTTCTGACTTATAACCTTTTACATTTCGTCATTTTTAGTGTGTTATTCTTATTATTTTAATTTATTTTTGTTTATTGTTTAATATATAATAAAATATTTCTTCATTTGTAAAATCCACTTTTATATTCATTAATTTATTATTCTTAACTTCTTTTCTAACTTTTAGTATTTCTAGTTCTTCTATTAGTTTTCTTTTTTGCGGATTGTTTTCTATTTTGATTATTTCCATATTTTCATTTGGATTTATAAATTTATGGCCTGATTCATTGAAATGTCTTGCATACAGTGAGTTCGTTGTTCTAACGCCTTCTCCTTTTGCATGTTCATTCATTCGAATTTTTAATTTTCTTCCAGTTTCGCCCAGATATATCTTATTATATTCCCCACATTTTAATTTGTATACGCCGCTTTTTTCTGTTAATGGAATTTCTTCTGTTTTAGCATTTTTTATATATTCGAATACATTTTTCGTTTTCTTTATTCCTATCTGTATTTCGTATTTTTCGAAGCATTTTTGTAACATTTTTGTTTGATATCCTATGTATGTTATTGCTCCTTTATATTTCTTTTCTTCATTTGTTTTTTCTTTTTTGTTCTTTTCTATTTCTTTATTTTCCTCTATTTTCTTAACTATTCTATTAATTATTTTAGGGTTGTAATTATTATTTTTTGCTATTTGTTGTATTTTCTTTAATTCTTTTTGTTTCAGTTCTTCATTTTCTAGATAATTTATAGCTCTATAACAAAATGAATTTAATGCTGCCATTTTATAATTGACTGGATGATATGATTCTTGTGGAATTATTAAATCTGAGTATGTTTCTTTCCTGTATATATCGAATTTGAGTTTGTTATATTCAATTGTTATATTGATATCCAGGAAATTAATTTATAATCCTCCAATTTCTTCTTGAAATTTTATTGTTTTTTCTATGTTATTTAATTCTTCCGTAAATTTTTTAAATTCATTTACTTCACCTTCCCAAACTATTAGTATGTCATCTACATACCTGATATATTTTTTAATTCTTCTTTCTTTGTCTACATCTTTTAAAATTTTGATTTCAAAGCTATTCATGAATATCTCTGCCATTAATGGTGAAAGCGGTGATCCCATTGGTAATCCATTCTCTTGTATGTAAAATTTGTTGTTAAATCTGAAGTAATTCTGGCTTAGGCATAATTCTAATCCTTCTATTATTTCGTTTTTCCATTCTACCTCACTTAATTTGTTTTTCTTTATTATTTCTACTGTTTTTGCTGTTGGTATATTGGTGTACATATCTTTTATATCTAATGACATTAATTTTGTCTTATTTGTTATGGTTATTTCTTTTAATCTTTCTATTACCTTTTTGCTATTTTCTATGCTGTGGATTTCTTCTTTTTCGTATGCCATTTTGAGTCTTTTACTTATTTCTTTTGATATTTTATATGTTGGCGAATTTATAAATGATACTATAGGTCTTAATGGCATTTCTTTTTTATGTAACTTAATTTGACATCTAAATTTTGGAGTTTCAGGATTATGTTCTAATTTTTGTTTCTTTTGCCATTCTGTTAAATATGTTGTCTTTTTTATCAATTTCTTTGTTTGTGCTTGAAATTTATTTGTGTAATCATATTTTATTTCTTTATATGGTCCTTTTTGTATAAATTGTTCTGCTTTTTCGATATAATCTCTTTTGTTCATTACCACTGCTGTGTTACCTTTATCGGCTTTTATAACTATCAAATTGTTCTCCATGATTTTCTTTTTTAATTCTCTTATATTTATTTTTATTTGTGTTTCGTTTTTATTTCTTACATTTTTGTTTTTCTTACATATTTTTTCTACTGTTTCTTTTACTTCATTTCTTAATTGTTTTTTAGTTTCTTCATTTTTTATTTTATCGATTATTTCTTCACATTCTATTATTGTATTTTCTTTATCTATGTTTGTTTTTGTTGCATATTTTAAACTTTTTTCTAATAATTTATTTTCATTTTCTGTAAACTTTGTTTCTGTTAAATTTAATACTTTTTCAGCAAATTTTATTTCTTTATTTTTATTTCTTGTTCCTTCTATTAATTCCTTGAGTTTCTTGTTTAATCTCTCTTCCATTTTTCTTATTTTCTTTTCTATATATTTTTCACCAAACTCTTTTCTCATTTCTTCTATTTCTACATAATTGTAACTTGTATATAATTTTTGATGTAATTGATGCATTTCTTTGTTATAATTATTTATTTTACTGTATAAGTTCTTTATTTCAAGTTTTATCCATATTTTTTCCGCCATATTTTTCACTTGGTTTGCTACTTTGCTTTTGTTATTAATTTTAATTTTTGCGTATTTTGGAGTTATTTTATTAATTAAACACTGTTTATTGAACCAAATTTTCCCTAACGTTTTTTTCACTTTTACTTTGATTTTTAATACTTAAAAAATTCCCTTACATTTGTATATTTATCTGCTTGCAATTCGCATGTTTTGTTCTTCGTATTGTTTAAATTAGCAGCCATCCTTACTTTTCTTTTATAAAATTGCTAAACTGCTATAATTGTTATTATTTAGACAAAGCTTTTCGTCATCACTGACATCTTCAGGTCTTAAACAACGTCTGTCAACTGTACGTTGTAAGCTTTTATACTTTAGGCCCCTCCCCTTATGCCATCGCCCCTCCTATTGGTTCTAGCTGCTACCGCTCTTCACGGGAACTTTGTCTACATTTTTCCGTTAGGCATTTTACTAACGTCCGTCAAATTGTTTTACGAATCTCCCGTTAATTTCTTCATGCAATATTTTACTTTCTGACTTATAATCTTTTACATTTCGTCATTTTTAGTGTGTTATTCTTATTATTTTAATTTATTTTTGTTTATTGTTTAATATATAATAAAATATTTCTTCATTTGTAAAATCCACTTTTATATTCATTAATTTATTATTCTTAACTTCTTTTTTAACTTTTAGTATTTCTAGTTCTTCTATTAGTTTTCTTTTTTGCGGATTGTTTTCTATTTTGATTATTTCCATATTTTCATTTGGATTTATAAATTTATGGCCTGATTCATTGAAATGTCTTGCATACAGTGAGTTCGTTGTTCTAACGCCTTCTCCTTTTGCATGTTCATTCATTCGAATTTTTAATTTTCTTCCAGTTTCGCCCAGATATATCTTATTACATTCCCCACATTTTAATTTGTATACGCCGCTTTTTTCTGTTAATGGAATTTCTTCTGTTTTAGCATTTTTTATATATTCGAATACATTTTTCGTTTTCTTTATTCCTATCTGTATTTCGTATTTTTCGAAGCATTTTTGTAACATTTTTGTTTGATATCCTATGTATGTTATTGCTCCTTTATATTTCTTTTCTTCATTTGTTTTTTCTTTTTTGTTCTTTTCTATTTCTTTATTTTCCTCTATTTTCTTAACTATTCTATTAATTATTTTAGGGTTGTAATTATTATTTTTTGCTATTTGTTGTATTTTCTTTAATTCTTTTTGTTTCAGTTCTTCATTTTCTAGATAATTTATAGCTCTATAACAAAATGAATTTAATGCTGCCATTTTATAATTGACTGGATGATATGATTCTTGTGGAATTATTAAATCTGAGTATGTTTCTTTCCTGTATATATCGAATTTGAGTTTGTTATATTCAATTTTTATATTGATATCCAGGAAATTAATTTATAATCCTCCAATTTCTTCTTGAAATTTTATTGTTTTTTCTATGTTATTTAATTCTTCCGTAAATTTTTTAAATTCATTTACTTCACCTTCCCAAACTATTAGTATGTCATCTACATACCTGATATATTTTTTAATTCTTCTTTCTTTATCTACATCTTTTAAAATTTTGATTTCAAAGCTATTCATGAATATCTCTGCCATTAATGGTGAAAGCGGTGATCCCATTGGTAATCCATTCTCTTGTATGTAAAATTTGTTGTTAAATCTGAAGTAATTCTGGCTTAGGCATAATTCTAATCCTTCTATTATTTCGTTTTTCCATTCTACCTTAATTAATTTGTTTTTCTTTATTATTTCTACTGTTTTTGCTGTTGGTATATTGGTGTACATATCTTTTATATCTAATGACATTAATTTTGTCTTATTTGTTATGGTTATTTCTTTTAATCTTTCTATTACCTTTTTGCTATTTTCTATGCTGTGGATTTCTTCTTTTTCGTATGCCATTTTGAGTCTTTTACTTATTTCTTTTGATATTTTATATGTTGGCGAATTTATAAATGATACTATAGGTCTTAATGGCATTTCTTTTTTATGTAACTTAATTTGACATCTAAATTTTGGAGTTTCAGGATTATGTTCTAATTTTTGTTTCTTTTGCCATTCTGTTAAATATGTTGTCTTTTTTATCAATTTCTTTGTTTGTGCTTGAAATTTATTTGTGTAATCATATTTTATTTCTTTATATGGTCCTTTTTGTATAAATTGTTCTGCTTTTTCGATATAATCTCTTTTGTTCATTACCACTGCTGTGTTACCTTTATCGGCTTTTATAACTATCAAATTGTTCTCCATGATTTTCTTTTTTAATTCTCTTATATTTATTTTTATTTGTGTTTCGTTTTTATTTCTTACATTTTTGTTTTTCTTACATATTTTTTCTACTGTTTCTTTTACTTCATTTCTTAATTGTTTTTTAGTTTCTTCATTTTTTATTTTATCGATTATTTCTTCACATTCTATTATTGTATTTTCTTTATCTATGTTTGTTTTTGTTGCATATTTTAAACTTTTTTCTAATAATTTATTTTCATTTTCTGTAAACTTTGTTTCTGTTAAATTTAATACTTTTTCAGCAAATTTTATTTCTTTATTTTTATTTCTTGTTCCTTCTATTAATTCCTTGAGTTTCTTGTTTAATCTCTCTTCCATTTTTCTTATTTTCTTTTCTATATATTTTTCACCAAACTCTTTTCTCATTTCTTCTATTTCTACATAATTGTAACTTGTATATAATTTTTGATGTAATTGATGCATTTCTTTGTTATAATTATTTATTTTACTGTATAAGTTCTTTATTTCAAGTTTTATCCATATTTTTTCCGCCATATTTTTCACTTGGTTTGCTACTTTGCTTTTGTTATTAATTTTAATTTTTGCGTATTTTGGAGTTATTTTATTAATTAAACACTGTTTATTGAACCAAATTTTCCCTAACGTTTTTTTCACTTTTACTTTGATTTTTAATACTTAAAAAATTCCCTTACATTTGTATATTTATCTGCTTGCAATTCGCATGTTTTGTTCTTCGTATTGTTTAAATTAGCAGCCATCCTTACTTTTCTTTTATAAAATTGCTAAACTGCTATAATTGTTATTATTTAGACAAAGCTTTTCGTCATCACTGACATCTTCAGGTCTTAAACAACGTCTGTCAACTGTACGTTGTAAGCTTTTATACTTTAGGCCCCTCCCCTTATGCCATCGCCCCTCCTATTGGTTCTAGCTGCTACCGCTCTTCACGGGAACTTTGTCTACATTTTTCCGTTAGGCATTTTACTAACGTCCGTCAAATTGTTTTACGAATCTCCCGTTAATTTCTTCATGCAATATTTTACTTTCTGACTTATAATCTTTTACATTTCGTCATTTTTAGTGTGTTATTCTTATTATTTTAATTTATTTTTGTTTATTGTTTAATATATAATAAAATATTTCTTCATTTGTAAAATCCACTTTTATATTCATTAATTTATTATTCTTAACTTCTTTTTTAACTTTTAGTATTTCTAGTTCTTCTATTAGTTTTCTTTTTTGCGGATTGTTTTCTATTTTGATTATTTCCATATTTTCATTTGGATTTATAAATTTATGGCCTGATTCATTGAAATGTCTTGCATACAGTGAGTTCGTTGTTCTAACGCCTTCTCCTTTTGCATGTTCATTCATTCGAATTTTTAATTTTCTTCCAGTTTCGCCCAGATATATCTTATTACATTCCCCACATTTTAATTTGTATACGCCGCTTTTTTCTGTTAATGGAATTTCTTCTGTTTTAGCATTTTTTATATATTCGAATACATTTTTCGTTTTCTTTATTCCTATCTGTATTTCGTATTTTTCGAAGCATTTTTGTAACATTTTTGTTTGATATCCTATGTATGTTATTGCTCCTTTATATTTCTTTTCTTCATTTGTTTTTTCTTTTTTGTTCTTTTCTATTTCTTTATTTTCCTCTATTTTCTTAACTATTCTATTAATTATTTTAGGGTTGTAATTATTATTTTTTGCTATTTGTTGTATTTTCTTTAATTCTTTTTGTTTCAGTTCTTCATTTTCTAGATAATTTATAGCTCTATAACAAAATGAATTTAATGCTGCCATTTTATAATTGACTGGATGATATGATTCTTGTGGAATTATTAAATCTGAGTATGTTTCTTTCCTGTATATATCGAATTTGAGTTTGTTATATTCAATTTTTATATTGATATCCAGGAAATTAATTTATAATCCTCCAATTTCTTCTTGAAATTTTATTGTTTTTTCTATGTTATTTAATTCTTCCGTAAATTTTTTAAATTCATTTACTTCACCTTCCCAAACTATTAGTATGTCATCTACATACCTGATATATTTTTTAATTCTTCTTTCTTTATCTACATCTTTTAAAATTTTGATTTCAAAGCTATTCATGAATATCTCTGCCATTAATGGTGAAAGCGGTGATCCCATTGGTAATCCATTCTCTTGTATGTAAAATTTGTTGTTAAATCTGAAGTAATTCTGGCTTAGGCATAATTCTAATCCTTCTATTATTTCGTTTTTCCATTCTACCTTAATTAATTTGTTTTTCTTTATTATTTCTACTGTTTTTGCTGTTGGTATATTGGTGTACATATCTTTTATATCTAATGACATTAATTTTGTCTTATTTGTTATGGTTATTTCTTTTAATCTTTCTATTACCTTTTTGCTATTTTCTATGCTGTGGATTTCTTCTTTTTCGTATGCCATTTTGAGTCTTTTACTTATTTCTTTTGATATTTTATATGTTGGCGAATTTATAAATGATACTATAGGTCTTAATGGCATTTCTTTTTTATGTAACTTAATTTGACATCTAAATTTTTGAGTTTCAGGATTATGTTCTATTTTTTGTTTCTTTTGCCATTCTGTTAATATGTTGTCTTTTTTATCAATTTCTTTGTTTGTACTTGAAATTTATTTGTGTAATCATATTTTATTTCTTTATATGGTCCTTTTTGTATAAATTGTTCTGCTTTTTCGATATAATCTCTTTTGTTCATTACCACTCCTGTGTTACCTTTATCGGCTTTTATAACTATCAAATTGTTCTCCATGATTTTCTTTTTTAATTCTCTTACATTTATTTTTATTTGTGTTTCGTTTTTATTTCTTACATTTTTGTTTTTCTTACATATTTTTTCTACTGTTTCTTTTACTTCATTTCTTAATTGTTTTTTAGTTTCTTCATTTTTTATTTTATCGATTATTTCTTCACATTCTATTATTGTATTTTCTTTATCTATGTTTGTTTTTGTTGCATATTTTAAACTTTTTTCTAATAATTTATTTTCATTTTCTGTAAACTTTGTTTCTGTTAAATTTAATACTTTTTCAGCAAATTTTATTTCTTTATTTTTATTTCTTGTTCCTTCTATTAATTCCTTGAGTTTCTTAATCTCTCTTCCATTTTTCTTATTTTCTTTTCTATATATTTTTCACCAAACTCTTTTCTCATTTCTTCTATTTCTACATAATTGTAAACTTGTATATAATTTTTGATGTAATTGATGCATTTCTTTGTTATAATTATTTATTTTACTGTATAAGTTCTTTATTTCAAGTTTTATCCATATTTTTTCCGCCATATTTTTCACTTGGTTTGCTACTTTGCTTTTGTTATTAATTTTAATTTTTGCGTATTTTCGAGTTATTTTATTAATTAAACACTGTTTATTGAACCAAATTTTCCCTAACGTTTTTTTCACTTTTACTTTGATTTTTAAATACTTAAAAAATTCCCTTACATTTGTATATTTATCTGCTTGCAATTCGCATGTTTTGTTCTTCGTATTGTTTAAATTAGCAGCCATCCTTACTTTTCTTTTATAAAATTGCTAAACTGCTATAATTGTTATTATTTAGACAAAGCTTTTCGTCATCACTGACATCTTCAGGTCTTAAACAACGTCTGTCAACTGTACGTTGTAAGCTTTTATACTTTAGGCCCCTCCCCTTATGTCATCGCCCCTCCTATTGGTTCTAGCTTCTACCGCTCTTCACGGGAACTTTGTCTACATTTTTTCCGTTAGGCATTTTACTAACGTCCGTCAAATTGTTTTACGAATCTCCCGTTAATTTCTTCATGCAATATTTTACTTTCTGACTTATAACCTTTTACATTTCGTCATTTTTAGTGTGTTATTCTTATTATTTTAATTTATTTTTGTTTATTGTTTAATATATAATAAAATATTTCTTCATTTGTAAAATCCACTTTTATATTCATTAATTTATTATTCTTAACTTCTTTTCTAACTTTTAGTATTTCTAGTTCTTCTATTAGTTTTCTTTTTTGCGGATTGTTTTCTATTTTGATTATTTCCATATTTTCATTTGGATTTATAAATTTATGGCCTGATTCATTGAAATGTCTTGCATACAGTGAGTTCGTTGTTCTAACGCCTTCTCCTTTTGCATGTTCATTCATTCGAATTTTTAATTTTCTTCCAGTTTCGCCCAGATATATCTTATTACATTCCCCACATTTTAATTTGTATACGCCGCTTTTTTCTGTTAATGGAATTTCTTCTGTTTTAGCATTTTTTATATATTCGAATACATTTTTCGTTTTCTTTATTCCTATCTGTATTTCGTATTTTTCGAAGCATTTTTGTAACATTGTATTTGTTGATATCCTATGTATGTTATTGCTCCTTTATATTTCTTTTCTTCATTTATTTTTTCTTTTTTGTTCTTTTCTATTTCTTTATTTTCCTCTATTTTCTTAACTATTCTATTAATTATTTTAGGGTTGTAATTATTATTTTTTGCTATTTGTTGTATTTTCTTTAATTCTTTTTGTTTCAGTTCTTCATTTTCTAGATAATTTATAGCTCTATAACAAAATGAATTTAATGCTGCCATTTTATAATTGACTGGATGATATGATTCTTGTGGAATTATTAAATCAGAGTATGTTTCTTTCCTGTATATATCGAATTTGAGTTTGTTATATTCAATTTTTATATTGATATCCAGGAAATTAATTTATAATCCTCCAATTTCTTCTTGAAATTTTATTGTTTTTTCTATGTTATTTAATTCTTCCGTAAATTTTTTAAATTCATTTACTTCACCTTCCCAAACTATTAGTATGTCATCTACATACCTGATATATTTTTTCATTCTTCTTTCTTTGTCTACATCTTTTAAAATTTTGATTTCAAAGCTATTCATGAATATCTCTGCCATTAATGGTGAAAGCGGTGATCCCATTGGTAATCCATTCTCTTGTATGTAAAATTTGTTGTTAAATCTGAAGTAATTCTGGCTTAGGCATAATTCTAATCCTTCTATTATTTCGTTTTTCCATTCTACCTTACTTAATTTGTTTTTCTTTATTATTTCTACTGTTTTTGCTGTTGGTATATTGGTGTACATATCTTTTATATCTAATGACATTAATTTTGTCTTATTTGTTATGGTTATTTCTTTTAATCTTTCTATTACCTTTTTGCTATTTTCTATGCTGTGGATTTCTTCTTTTTCGTATGCCATTTTGAGTCTTTTACTTATTTCTTTTGATATTTTACATGTTGGCGAATTTATAAATGATACTATAGGTCTTAATGGCATTTCTTTTTTATGTAACTT
This sequence comes from Magicicada septendecula, assembly GCA_034769895.1. Lineage (NCBI taxonomy): Eukaryota > Metazoa > Arthropoda > Insecta > Hemiptera > Cicadidae > Magicicada > Magicicada septendecula. The sequence continues at coordinate 134,726,992 of CM068373.1, read as the reverse complement.
AATTTGACATCTAAATTTTGGAGTTTCAGGATTATGTTCTAATTTTTGTTTCTTTTGCCATTCTGTTAAATATGTTGTCTTTTTTATCAATTTCTTTGTTTGTGCTTGAAATTTATTTGTGTAATCATATTTTATTTCTTTATATGGTCTTTTTTGTATAAATTGTTCTGCTTTTTCGATATAATCTCTTTTGTTCATTACCACTGCTGTGTTACCTTTATCGGCTTTTATAACTATCAAATTGTTCTCCATGATTTTCTTTTTTAATTCTCTTATATTTATTTTTATTTGTGTTTCGTTTATATTTCTTACATTTTTGTTTTTCTTACATATTTTTTCTACTGTTTCTTTTACTTCATTTCTTAATTGTTTTTTAGTTTCTTCATTTTTTATTTTATCGATTATTTCTTCACATTCTATTATTGTATTTTCTTTATCTATGTTTGTTTTTGTTGCATATTTTAAACTTTTTTCTAATAATTTATTTTCATTTTCTGTAAACTTTGTTTCTGTTAAATTTAATACTTTTTCAGCAAATTTTATTTCTTTATTTTTATTTCTTGTTCCTTCTATTAATTCCTTGAGTTTCTTGTTTAATCTCTCTTCCATTTTTCTTATTTTCTTTTCTATATATTTTTCACCAAACTCTTTTCTCATTTCTTCTATTTCTACATAATTGTAACTTGTATATAATTTTTGATGTAATTGATGCATTTCTTTGTTATAATTATTTATTTTACTGTATAAGTTCTTTATTTCAAGTTTTATCCATATTTTTTCCGCCATATTTTTCACTTGGTTTGCTACTTTGCTTTTGTTATTAATTTTAATTTTTGCGTATTTTCGAGTTATTTTATTAATTAAACACTGTTTATTGAACCAAATTTTCCCTAACGTTTTTTTCACTTTTACTTTGATTTTTAAATACTTAAAAAATTCCCTTACATTTGTATATTTATCTGCTTGCAATTCGCATGTTTTGTTCTTCGTATTGTTTAAATTAGCAGCCATCCTTACTTTTCTTTTATAAAATTGCTAAACTGCTATAATTGTTATTATTTAGACAAAGCTTTTCGTCATCACTGACATCTTCAGGTCTTAAACAACGTCTGTCAACTGTACGTTGTAAGCTTTTATACTTTAGGCCCCTCCCCTTATGTCATCGCCCCTCCTATTGGTTCTAGCTGCTACCGCTCTTCACGGGAACTTTGTCTACATTTTTCCGTTAGGCATTTTACTAACGTCCGTCAAATTGTTTTACGAATCTCCCGTTAATTTCTTCATGCAATATTTTACTTTCTGACTTATAACCTTTTACATTTCGTCATTTTTAGTGTGTTATTCTTATTATTTTAATTTATTTTTGTTTATTGTTTAATATATAATAAAATATTTCTTCATTTGTAAAATCCACTTTTATATTCATTAATTTATTATTCTTAACTTCTTTTCTAACTTTTAGTATTTCTAGTTCTTCTATTAGTTTTCTTTTTTGCGGATTGTTTTCTATTTTGATTATTTCCATATTTTCATTTGGATTTATAAATTTATGGCCTGATTCATTGAAATGTCTTGCATACAGTGAGTTCGTTGTTCTAACGCCTTCTCCTTTTGCATGTTCATTCATTCGAATTTTTAATTTTCTTCCAGTTTCGCCCAGATATATCTTATTATATTCCCCACATTTTAATTTGTATACGCCGCTTTTTTCTGTTAATGGAATTTCTTCTGTTTTAGCATTTTTTATATATTCGAATACATTTTTCGTTTTCTTTATTCCTATCTGTATTTCGTATTTTTCGAAGCATTTTTGTAACATTTTTGTTTGATATCCTATGTATGTTATTGCTCCTTTATATTTCTTTTCTTCATTTGTTTTTTCTTTTTTGTTCTTTTCTATTTCTTTATTTTCCTCTATTTTCTTAACTATTCTATTAATTATTTTAGGGTTGTAATTATTATTTTTTGCTATTTGTTGTATTTTCTTTAATTCTTTTTGTTTCAGTTCTTCATTTTCTAGATAATTTATAGCTCTATAACAAAATGAATTTAATGCTGCCATTTTATAATTGACTGGATGATATGATTCTTGTGGAATTATTAAATCTGAGTATGTTTCTTTCCTGTATATATCGAATTTGAGTTTGTTATATTCAATTGTTATATTGATATCCAGGAAATTAATTTATAATCCTCCAATTTCTTCTTGAAATTTTATTGTTTTTTCTATGTTATTTAATTCTTCCGTAAATTTTTTAAATTCATTTACTTCACCTTCCCAAACTATTAGTATGTCATCTACATACCTGATATATTTTTTAATTCTTCTTTCTTTGTCTACATCTTTTAAAATTTTGATTTCAAAGCTATTCATGAATATCTCTGCCATTAATGGTGAAAGCGGTGATCCCATTGGTAATCCATTCTCTTGTATGTAAAATTTGTTGTTAAATCTGAAGTAATTCTGGCTTAGGCATAATTCTAATCCTTCTATTATTTCGTTTTTCCATTCTACCTCACTTAATTTGTTTTTCTTTATTATTTCTACTGTTTTTGCTGTTGGTATATTGGTGTACATATCTTTTATATCTAATGACATTAATTTTGTCTTATTTGTTATGGTTATTTCTTTTAATCTTTCTATTACCTTTTTGCTATTTTCTATGCTGTGGATTTCTTCTTTTTCGTATGCCATTTTGAGTCTTTTACTTATTTCTTTTGATATTTTATATGTTGGCGAATTTATAAATGATACTATAGGTCTTAATGGCATTTCTTTTTTATGTAACTTAATTTGACATCTAAATTTTGGAGTTTCAGGATTATGTTCTAATTTTTGTTTCTTTTGCCATTCTGTTAAATATGTTGTCTTTTTTATCAATTTCTTTGTTTGTGCTTGAAATTTATTTGTGTAATCATATTTTATTTCTTTATATGGTCCTTTTTGTATAAATTGTTCTGCTTTTTCGATATAATCTCTTTTGTTCATTACCACTGCTGTGTTACCTTTATCGGCTTTTATAACTATCAAATTGTTCTCCATGATTTTCTTTTTTAATTCTCTTATATTTATTTTTATTTGTGTTTCGTTTTTATTTCTTACATTTTTGTTTTTCTTACATATTTTTTCTACTGTTTCTTTTACTTCATTTCTTAATTGTTTTTTAGTTTCTTCATTTTTTATTTTATCGATTATTTCTTCACATTCTATTATTGTATTTTCTTTATCTATGTTTGTTTTTGTTGCATATTTTAAACTTTTTTCTAATAATTTATTTTCATTTTCTGTAAACTTTGTTTCTGTTAAATTTAATACTTTTTCAGCAAATTTTATTTCTTTATTTTTATTTCTTGTTCCTTCTATTAATTCCTTGAGTTTCTTGTTTAATCTCTCTTCCATTTTTCTTATTTTCTTTTCTATATATTTTTCACCAAACTCTTTTCTCATTTCTTCTATTTCTACATAATTGTAACTTGTATATAATTTTTGATGTAATTGATGCATTTCTTTGTTATAATTATTTATTTTACTGTATAAGTTCTTTATTTCAAGTTTTATCCATATTTTTTCCGCCATATTTTTCACTTGGTTTGCTACTTTGCTTTTGTTATTAATTTTAATTTTTGCGTATTTTGGAGTTATTTTATTAATTAAACACTGTTTATTGAACCAAATTTTCCCTAACGTTTTTTTCACTTTTACTTTGATTTTTAATACTTAAAAAATTCCCTTACATTTGTATATTTATCTGCTTGCAATTCGCATGTTTTGTTCTTCGTATTGTTTAAATTAGCAGCCATCCTTACTTTTCTTTTATAAAATTGCTAAACTGCTATAATTGTTATTATTTAGACAAAGCTTTTCGTCATCACTGACATCTTCAGGTCTTAAACAACGTCTGTCAACTGTACGTTGTAAGCTTTTATACTTTAGGCCCCTCCCCTTATGCCATCGCCCCTCCTATTGGTTCTAGCTGCTACCGCTCTTCACGGGAACTTTGTCTACATTTTTCCGTTAGGCATTTTACTAACGTCCGTCAAATTGTTTTACGAATCTCCCGTTAATTTCTTCATGCAATATTTTACTTTCTGACTTATAATCTTTTACATTTCGTCATTTTTAGTGTGTTATTCTTATTATTTTAATTTATTTTTGTTTATTGTTTAATATATAATAAAATATTTCTTCATTTGTAAAATCCACTTTTATATTCATTAATTTATTATTCTTAACTTCTTTTTTAACTTTTAGTATTTCTAGTTCTTCTATTAGTTTTCTTTTTTGCGGATTGTTTTCTATTTTGATTATTTCCATATTTTCATTTGGATTTATAAATTTATGGCCTGATTCATTGAAATGTCTTGCATACAGTGAGTTCGTTGTTCTAACGCCTTCTCCTTTTGCATGTTCATTCATTCGAATTTTTAATTTTCTTCCAGTTTCGCCCAGATATATCTTATTACATTCCCCACATTTTAATTTGTATACGCCGCTTTTTTCTGTTAATGGAATTTCTTCTGTTTTAGCATTTTTTATATATTCGAATACATTTTTCGTTTTCTTTATTCCTATCTGTATTTCGTATTTTTCGAAGCATTTTTGTAACATTTTTGTTTGATATCCTATGTATGTTATTGCTCCTTTATATTTCTTTTCTTCATTTGTTTTTTCTTTTTTGTTCTTTTCTATTTCTTTATTTTCCTCTATTTTCTTAACTATTCTATTAATTATTTTAGGGTTGTAATTATTATTTTTTGCTATTTGTTGTATTTTCTTTAATTCTTTTTGTTTCAGTTCTTCATTTTCTAGATAATTTATAGCTCTATAACAAAATGAATTTAATGCTGCCATTTTATAATTGACTGGATGATATGATTCTTGTGGAATTATTAAATCTGAGTATGTTTCTTTCCTGTATATATCGAATTTGAGTTTGTTATATTCAATTTTTATATTGATATCCAGGAAATTAATTTATAATCCTCCAATTTCTTCTTGAAATTTTATTGTTTTTTCTATGTTATTTAATTCTTCCGTAAATTTTTTAAATTCATTTACTTCACCTTCCCAAACTATTAGTATGTCATCTACATACCTGATATATTTTTTAATTCTTCTTTCTTTATCTACATCTTTTAAAATTTTGATTTCAAAGCTATTCATGAATATCTCTGCCATTAATGGTGAAAGCGGTGATCCCATTGGTAATCCATTCTCTTGTATGTAAAATTTGTTGTTAAATCTGAAGTAATTCTGGCTTAGGCATAATTCTAATCCTTCTATTATTTCGTTTTTCCATTCTACCTTAATTAATTTGTTTTTCTTTATTATTTCTACTGTTTTTGCTGTTGGTATATTGGTGTACATATCTTTTATATCTAATGACATTAATTTTGTCTTATTTGTTATGGTTATTTCTTTTAATCTTTCTATTACCTTTTTGCTATTTTCTATGCTGTGGATTTCTTCTTTTTCGTATGCCATTTTGAGTCTTTTACTTATTTCTTTTGATATTTTATATGTTGGCGAATTTATAAATGATACTATAGGTCTTAATGGCATTTCTTTTTTATGTAACTTAATTTGACATCTAAATTTTTGAGTTTCAGGATTATGTTCTATTTTTTGTTTCTTTTGCCATTCTGTTAATATGTTGTCTTTTTTATCAATTTCTTTGTTTGTACTTGAAATTTATTTGTGTAATCATATTTTATTTCTTTATATGGTCCTTTTTGTATAAATTGTTCTGCTTTTTCGATATAATCTCTTTTGTTCATTACCACTCCTGTGTTACCTTTATCGGCTTTTATAACTATCAAATTGTTCTCCATGATTTTCTTTTTTAATTCTCTTACATTTATTTTTATTTGTGTTTCGTTTTTATTTCTTACATTTTTGTTTTTCTTACATATTTTTTCTACTGTTTCTTTTACTTCATTTCTTAATTGTTTTTTAGTTTCTTCATTTTTTATTTTATCGATTATTTCTTCACATTCTATTATTGTATTTTCTTTATCTATGTTTGTTTTTGTTGCATATTTTAAACTTTTTTCTAATAATTTATTTTCATTTTCTGTAAACTTTGTTTCTGTTAAATTTAATACTTTTTCAGCAAATTTTATTTCTTTATTTTTATTTCTTGTTCCTTCTATTAATTCCTTGAGTTTCTTGTTTAATCTCTCTTCCATTTTTCTTATTTTCTTTTCTATATATTTTTCACCAAACTCTTTTCTCATTTCTTCTATTTCTACATAATTGTAACTTGTATATAATTTTTGATGTAATTGATGCATTTCTTTGTTATAATTATTTATTTTACTGTATAAGTTCTTTATTTCAAGTTTTATCCATATTTTTTCCGCCATATTTTTCACTTGGTTTGCTACTTTGCTTTTGTTATTAATTTTAATTTTTGCGTATTTTCGAGTTATTTTATTAATTAAACACTGTTTATTGAACCAAATTTTCCCTAACGTTTTTTTCACTTTTACTTTGATTTTTAAATACTTAAAAAATTCCCTTACATTTGTATATTTATCTGCTTGCAATTCGCATGTTTTGTTCTTCGTATTGTTTAAATTAGCAGCCATCCTTACTTTTCTTTTATAAAATTGCTAAACTGCTATAATTGTTATTATTTAGACAAAGCTTTTCGTCATCACTGACATCTTCAGGTCTTAAACAACGTCTGTCAACTGTACGTTGTAAGCTTTTATACTTTAGGCCCCTCCCCTTATGTCATCGCCCCTCCTATTGGTTCTAGCTTCTACCGCTCTTCACGGGAACTTTGTCTACATTTTTCCGTTAGGCATTTTACTAACGTCCGTCAAATTGTTTTACGAATCTCCCGTTAATTTCTTCATGCAATATTTTACTTTCTGACTTATAACCTTTTACATTTCGTCATTTTTAGTGTGTTATTCTTATTATTTTAATTTATTTTTGTTTATTGTTTAATATATAATAAAATATTTCTTCATTTGTAAAATCCACTTTTATATTCATTAATTTATTATTCTTAACTTCTTTTCTAACTTTTAGTATTTCTAGTTCTTCTATTAGTTTTCTTTTTTGCGGATTGTTTTCTATTTTGATTATTTCCATATTTTCATTTGGATTTATAAATTTATGGCCTGATTCATTGAAATGTCTTGCATACAGTGAGTTCGTTGTTCTAACGCCTTCTCCTTTTGCATGTTCATTCATTCGAATTTTTAATTTTCTTCCAGTTTCGCCCAGATATATCTTATTACATTCCCCACATTTTAATTTGTATACGCCGCTTTTTTCTGTTAATGGAATTTCTTCTGTTTTAGCATTTTTTATATATTCGAATACATTTTTCGTTTTCTTTATTCCTATCTGTATTTCGTATTTTTCGAAGCATTTTTGTAACATTTTTGTTTGATATCCTATGTATGTTATTGCTCCTTTATATTTCTTTTCTTCATTTATTTTTTCTTTTTTGTTCTTTTCTATTTCTTTATTTTCCTCTATTTTCTTAACTATTCTATTAATTATTTTAGGGTTGTAATTATTATTTTTTGCTATTTGTTGTATTTTCTTTAATTCTTTTTGTTTCAGTTCTTCATTTTCTAGATAATTTATAGCTCTATAACAAAATGAATTTAATGCTGCCATTTTATAATTGACTGGATGATATGATTCTTGTGGAATTATTAAATCTGAGTATGTTTCTTTCCTGTATATATCGAATTTGAGTTTGTTATATTCAATTTTTATATTGATATCCAGGAAAGTAATTTATAATCCTCCAATTTCTTCTTGAAATTTTATTGTTTTTTCTATGTTATTTAATTCTTCCGTAAATTTTTTAAATTCATTTACTTCACCTTCCCAAACTATTAGTATGTCATCTACATACCTGATATATTTTTTAATTCTTCTTTCTTTATCTACATCTTTTAAAATTTTGATTTCAAAGCTATTCATGAATATCTCTGCCATTAATGGTGAAAGCGGTGATCCCATTGGTAATCCATTCTCTTGTATGTAAAATTTGTTGTTAAATCTGAAGTAATTCTGGCTTAGGCATAATTCTAATCCTTCTATTATTTCGTTTTTCCATTCTACCTTACTTAATTTGTTTTTCTTTATTATTTCTACTGTTTTTGCTGTTGGTATATTGGTGTACATATCTTTTATATCTAATGACATTAATTTTGTCTTATTTGTTATGGTTATTTCTTTTAATCTGTCTATTACCTTTTTGCTATTTTCTATGCTGTGGATTTCTTCTTTTTCGTATGCCATTTTGAGTCTTTTACTTATTTCTTTTGATATTTTATATGTTGGCGAATTTATAAATGATACTATAGGTCTTAATGGCATTTCTTTTTTATGTAACTTAATTTGACATCTAAATTTTGGAGTTTCAGGATTATGTTCTATTTTGTGTTTCTTTTGCCATTCTGTTAAATATGTTGTCTTTTTTATCAATTTCTTTGTTTGTGCTTGAAATTTATTTGTGTAATCATATTTTATTTCTTTATATGGTCCTTTTTGTATAAATTGATCTGCTTTTTCGATATAATCTCTTTTGTTCATTACCACTGCTGTGTTACCTTTATCGGCTTTTATAACTATCAAATTGTTCTCCATGATTTTCTTTTTTAATTCTCTTATATTTCTTTTTATTTGTGTTTCGTTTTTATTTCTTACATTTTTGTTTTTCTTACATATTTTTTCTGTTTCTTTTACTTCATTTCTTAATTGTTTTTTAGTTTCTTCATTTTTTATTTTATCGATTATTTCTTCACATTCTATTATTGTATTTTCTTTATCTATGTTTGTTTTTGTTGCATATTTTAAACTTTTTTCTAATAATTTATTTTCATTTTCTGTAAACTTTGTTTCTGTTAAATTTAATACTTTTTCAGCAAATTTTATTTCTTTATTTTTATTTCTTGTTCCTTCTATTATTCCTTGAGTTTCTTGTTTAATCTCTCTTCCATTTTTCTTATTTTCTTTTCTATATATTTTTCACCAAACTCTTTTCTCATTTCTTCTATTTCTACATAATTGTAACTTGTACATAATTTTTGATGTAATTGATGCATTTCTTTGTTATAATTATTTATTTTACTGTATAAGTTCTTTATTTCAAGTTTTATCCATATTTTTTCCGCCATATTTTTCACTTGGTTTGCTACTTTGCTTTTGTTATTAATTTTAATTTTTGCGTAATTTGGAGTTATTTTATTAATTAAACACTGTTTATTGAACCAAATTTTCCCTAACGTTTTTTTCACTTTTACTTTGATTTTTAAATACTTAAAAAATTCCCTTACATTTGTATATTTATCTGCTTGCAATTCGCATGTTTTGTTCTTCGTATTGTTTAAATTAGCAGCCATCCTTACTTTTCTTTTATAAAATTGCTAAACTGCTATAATTGTTATTATTTAGACAAAGCTTTTCGTCATCACTGACATCTTCAGGTCTTAAACAACGTCTGTCAACTGTACGTTGTAAGCTTTTATACTTTAGGCCCCTCCCCTTATGTCATCGCCCCTCCTATTGGTTCTAGCTGCTACCGCTCTTCACGGGAACTTTGTCTACATTTTTCCGTTAGGCATTTTACTAACGTCCGTCAAATTGTTTTACGAATCTCCCGTTAATTTCTTCATGGAATATTTTACTTTCTGACTTATAACCTTTTACATTTCGTCATTCTTAGTGTGTTATTCTTATTATTTTAATTTATTTTTGTTTATTGTTTAATATATAGTAAAATATTTCTTCATTTGTAAAATCCACTTTTATATTCATTAATTTATTATTCTTAACTTCTTTTCTAACTTTTAGTATTTCTAGTTCTTCTATTAGTTTTCTTTTTTGCGGATTGTTTTCTATTTTGATTATTTCCATATTTTCATTTGGATTTATAAATTTATGGCCTGATTCATTGAAATGTCTTGCATACAGTGAGTTCGTTGTTCTAACGCCTTCTCCTTTTGCATGTTCATTCATTCGAATTTTTAATTTTCTTCCAGTTTCGCCCAGATATATCTTATTACATTCCCCACATTTTAATTTGTATACGCCGCTTTTTTCTGTTAATGGAATTTCTTCTGTTTTAGCATTTTTTATATATTCGAATACATTTTTCGTTTTCTTTATTCCTATCTGTATTTCGTATTTTTCGAAGCATTTTTGTAACATTTTTGTTTGATATCCTATGTATGTTATTGCTCCTTTATATTTCTTTTCTTCATTTGTTTTTTCTTTTTTGTTCTTTTCTATTTCTTTATTTTCCTCTATTTTCTTAACTATTCTATTAATTATTTTAGGGTTGTAATTATTATTTTTTGCTATTTGTTGTATTTTCTTTAATTCTTTTTGTTTCAGTTCTTCATTTTCTAGATAATTTATAGCTCTATAACAAAATGAATTTAATGCTGCCATTTTATAATTGACTGGATGATATGATTCTTGTGGAATTATTAAATCTGAGTATGTTTCTTTCCTGTATATATCGAATTTGAGTTTGTTATATTCAATTTTTATATTGATATCCAGGAAATGAATTTATAATCCTCCAATTTCTTCTTGAAATTTTATTGTTTTTTCTATGTTATTTAATTCTTCCGTAAATTTTTTAAATTCATTTACTTCACCTTCCCAAACTATTAGTATGTCATCTACATACCTGATATATTTTTTAATTCTTCTTTCTTTATCTACATCTTTTAAAATTTTGATTTCAAAGCTATTCATGAATATCTCTGCCATTAATGGTGAAAGCGGTGATCCCATTGGTAATCCATTCTCTTGTATGTAAAATTTGTTGTTAAATCTGAAGTAATTCTGGCTTAGGCATAATTCTAATCCTTCTATTATTTCGTTTTTCCATTCTACCTTACTTAATTTGTTTTTCTTTATTATTTCTACTGTTTTTGCTGTTGGTATATTGGTGTACATATCTTTTATATCTAATGACATTAATTTTGTCTTATTTGTTATGGTTATTTCTTTTAATCTTTCTATTACCTTTTTGCTATTTTCTATGCTGTGGATTTCTTCTTTTTCGTATGCCATTTTGAGTCTTTTACTTATTTCTTTTGATATTTTATATGTTGGCGAATTTATAAATGATACTATAGGTCTTAATGGCATTTCTTTTTTATGTAACTTAATTTGACATCTAAATTTTGGAGTTTCAGGATTATGTTCTATTTTTTGTTTCTTTTGCCATTCTGTTAAATATGTTGTCTTTTTTATCAATTTCTTTGTTTGTACTTGAAATTTATTTGTGTAATCATATTTTATTTCTTTATATGGTCCTTTTTGTATAAATTGTTCTGCTTTTTCGATATAATCTCTTTTGTTCATTACCACTGCTGTGTTACCTTTATCGGCTTTTATAACTATCAAATTGTTCTCCATGATTTTCTTTTTTAATTCTCTTATATTTATTTTTATTTGTGTTTCGTTTTTATTTCTTACATTTTTGTTTTTCTTACATATTTTTTCTACTGTTTCTTTTACTTCATTTCTTAATTGTTTTTTAGTTTCTTCATTTTTTATTTTATCGATTATTTCTTCACATTCTATTATTGTATTTTCTTTATCTATGTTTGTTTTTGTTGCATATTTTAAACTTTTTTCTAATAATTTATTTTCATTTTCTGTAAACTTTGTTTCTGTTAAATTTAATACTTTTTCAGCAAATTTTATTTCTTTATTTTTATTTCTTGTTCCTTCTATTAATTCCTTGAGTTTCTTGTTTAATCTCTCTTCCATTTTTCTTATTTTCTTTTCTATATATTTTTCACCAAACTCTTTTCTCATTTCTTCTATTTCTACATAATTGTAACTTGTATATAATTTTTGATGTAATTGATGCATTTCTTTGTTATAATTATTTATTTTACTGTATAAGTTCTTTATTTCAAGTTTTATCCATATTTTTTCCGCCATATTTTTTACTTGGTTTGCTACTTTGCTTTTGTTATTAATTTTAATTTTTGCGTATTTTCGAGTTATTTTATTAATTAAACACTGTTTATTGAACCAAATTTTAACTAACGTTTTTTTCACTTTTACTTTGATTTTTAAATACTTAAAAAATTCCCTTACATTTGTATATTTATCTGCTTGCAATTCGCATGTTTTGTTCTTCGTATTGTTTAAATTAGCAGCCATCCTTACTTTTCTTTTATAAAATAGCTAAACTGCTATAATTGTTATTATTTAGACAAAGCTTTTCGTCATCACTGACATCTTCAGGTCTTAAACAACGTCTGTCAACTGTACGTTGTAAGCTTTTATACTTTAGGCCCCTCCCCTTATGTCATCGCCCCTCCTATTGGTTCTAGCTGCTACCGCTCTTCACGGGAACTTTGTCTACATTTTTCCGTTAGGCATTTTACTAACGTCCGTCAAATTGTTTTACGAATCTCCCGTTAATTTCTTCATGCAATATTTTACTTTCTGACTTATAACCTTTTACATTTCGTCATTTTTAGTGTGTTATTCTTATTATTTTAATTTATTTTTGTTTATTGTTTAATATATAATAAAATATTTCTTCATTTGTAAAATCCACTTTTATATTCATTAATTTATTATTCTTAACTTCTTTTTTAACTTTTAGTATTTCTAGTTCTTCTATTAGTTTTCTTTTTTGCGGATTGTTTTCTATTTTGATTATTTCCATATTTTCATTTGGATTTATAAATTTATGGCCTGATTCATTGAAATGTCTTGCATACAGTGAGTTCGTTGTTCTAACGCCTTCCCCTTTTGCATGTTCATTCATTCGAATTTTTAATTTTCTTCCAGTTTCGCCCAGATATATCTTATTACATTCCCCACATTTTAATTTGTATACGCCGCTTTTTTCTGTTAATGGAATTTCTTCTGTTTTAGCATTTTTTATATATTCGAATACATTTTTCGTTTTCTTTATTCCTATCTGTATTTCGTATTTTTCGAAGCATTTTTGTAACATTTTTGTTTGATATCCTATGTATGTTATTGCTCCTTTATATTTCTTTTCTTCATTTGTTTTTTCTTTTTTGTTCTTTTCTATTTCTTTATTTTCCTCTATTTTTTTTAACTATCCTATTAATTATTTTAGGGTTGTAATTATTATTTTTTGCTATTTGTTGTATTTTCTTTAATTCTTTTTGTTTCAGTTCTTCATTTTCTAGATAATTTATAGCTCTATAACAAAATGAATTTAATGCTGCCATTTTATAATTGACTGGATGATATGATTCTTGTGGAATTATTAAATCTGAGTATGTTTCTTTCCTGTATATATCGAATTTGAGTTTGTTATATTCAATTTTTATATTGATATCCAGGAAATTAATTTATAATCCTCCAATTTCTTCTTGAAATTTTATTGTTTTTTCTATGTTATTTAATTCTTCCGTAAATTTTTTAAATTCATTTACTTCACCTTCCCAAACTATTAGTATGTCATCTACATACCTGATATATTTTTTAATTCTTCTTTCTTTGTCTACATCTTTTAAAATTTTGATTTCAAAGTTATTCATGAATATCTCTGCCATTAATGGTGAAAGCGGTGATCCCATTGGTAATCCATTCTCTTGTATGTAAAATTTGTTGTTAAATCTGAAGTAATTCTGGCTTACGCATAATTCTAATCCTTCTATTATTTCGTTTTTCCATTCTACCTTACTTAATTTGTTTTTCTTTATTATTTCTACTGTTTTTGCTGTTGGTATATTGGTGTACATATCTTTTATATCTAATGACATTAATTTTGTCTTATTTGTTATGGTTATTTCTTTTAATCTTTCTATTACCTTTTTGCTATTTTCTATGCTGTGGATTTCTTCTTTTTCGTATGCCATTTTGAGTCTTTTACTTATTTCTTTTGATATTTTATATGTTGGCGAATTTATAAATGATACTATAGGTCTTAATGGCATTTCTTTTTTATGTAACTTAATTTGACATCTAAATTTTGGAGTTTCAGGATTATGTTCTATTTTTTGTTTCTTTTGCCATTCTGTTAAATATGTTGTCTTTTTTATCAATTTCTTTGTTTGTGCTTGAAATTTATTTGTGTAATCATATTTTATTTCTTTATATGGTCCTTTTTGTATAAATTGTTCTGCTTTTTCGATATAATCTCTTTTGTTCATTACCACTGCTGTGTTACCTTTATCGGCTTTTATAACTATCAAATTGTTCTCCATGATTTTCTTTTTTAATTCTCTTATATTTATTTTTATTTGTGTTTCGTTTTTATTTCTTACATTTTTGTTTTTCTTACATATTTTTTCTACTGTTTCTTTTACTTCATTTCTTAATTGTTTTTTAGTTTCTTCATTTTTTATTTTATCGATTATTTCTTCACATTCTATTATTGTATTTTCTTTATCTATGTTTGTTTTTGTTGCATATTTTAAACTTTTTTCTAATAATTTATTTTCATTTTCTGTAAACTTTGTTTCTGTTAAATTTAATACTTTTTCAGCAAATTTTATTTCTTTATTTTTATTTCTTGTTCCTTCTATTAATTCCTTGAGTTTCTTGTTTAATCTCTCTTCCATTTTTCTTATTTTCTTTTCTATATATTTTTCACCAAACTCTTTTCTCATTTCTTCTATTTCTACATAATTGTAACTTGTATATAATTTTTGATGTAATTGATGCATTTCTTTGTTATAATTATTTATTTTACTGTATAAGTTCTTTATTTCAAGTTTTATCCATATTTTTTCCGCCATATTTTTCACTTGGTTTGCTACTTTGCTTTTGTTATTAATTTTAATTTTTGCGTATTTTCGAGTTATTTTATTAATTAAACACTGTTTATTGAACCAAATTTTCCCTAACGTTTTTTTCACTTTTACTTTGATTTTTAAATACTTAAAAAATTCCCTTACATTTGTATATTTATCTGCTTGCAATTCGCATGTTTTGTTCTTCGTATTGTTTAAATTAGCAGCCATCCTTACTTTTCTTTTATAAAATTGCTAAACTGCTATAATTGTTATTATTTAGACAAAGCTTTTCGTCATCACTGACATCTTCAGGTCTTAAACAACGTCCGTCAACTGTACGTTGTAAGCTTTTATACTTTAGGCCCCTCCCCTTATGTCATCGCCCCTCCTATTGGTTCTTGCTTCTACCACTCTTCACGGGAACTTTGTCTACATTTTTCCGTTAGGCATTTTACTAACGTCCGTCAAATTGTTTTACGAATCTCCCGTTAATTTCTTCATGCAATATTTTACTTTCTGACTTATAACCTTTTACATTTCGTCATTTTTAGTGTGTTATTCTTATTATTTTAATTTATTTTTGTTTATTGTTTAATATATAATAAAATATTTCTTCATTTGTAAAATCCACTTTTATATTCATTAATTTATTATTCTTAACTTCTTTTCTAACTTTTAGTATTTCTAGTTCTTCTATTAATTTTCTTTTTTGCGGATTGTTTTCTATTTTGATTATTTCCATATTTTCATTTGGATTTATAAATTTATGGCCTGATTCATTGAAATGTCTTGCATACAGTGAGTTCGTTGTTCTAACGCCTTCTCCTTTTGCATGTTCATTCATTCGAATTTTTAATTTTCTTCCAGTTTCGCCCAGATATATCTTATTACATTCCCCACATTTAATTTGTATACGCCGCTTTTTTCTGTTAATGGAATTTCTTCTCTTTTAGCATTTTTTATATATTCGAATACATTTTTCGTTTTCTTTATTCCTATCTGTATTTCGTATTTTTCGAAGCATTTTTGTAACATTTTTGTTTGATATCCTATGTATGTTATTGCTCCTTTATATTTCTTTTCTTCATTTGTTTTTTCTTTTTTGTTCTTTTCTATTTCTTTATTTTCCTCTATTTTCTTAACTATTCTATTAATTATTTTAGGGTTGTAATTATTATTTTTTGCTATTTGTTGTATTTTCTTTAATTCTTTTTGTTTCAGTTCTTCATGTTCTAGATAATTTATAGCTCTATAACAAAATGAATTTAATGCTGCCATTTTATAATTGACTGGATGATATGATTCTTGTGGAATTATTAAATCTGAGTATGTTTCTTTCCTGTATATATCGAATTTGAGTTTGTTATATTCAATTTTTATATTGATATCCAGGAAATTAATTTATAATCCTCCAATTTCTTCTTGAAATTTTATTGTTTTTTCTATGTTATTTAATTCTTCCGTAAATTTTTTAAATTCATTTACTTCACCTTCCCAAACTATTATATGTCATCTACATACCTGATATATTTTTTAATTCTTCTTTCTTTATCTACATCTTTTAAAATTTTGATTTCAAAGCTATTCATGAATATCTCTGCCATTAATGGTGAAAGCGGTGATCCCATTGGTAATCCATTCTCTTGTATGTAAAATTTGTTGTTAAATCTGAAGTAATTCTGGCTTAGGCATAATTCTAATCCTTCTATTATTTCGTTTTTCCATTCTACCTTACTTAATTTGTTTTTCTTTATTATTTCTACTGTTTTTGCTGTTGGTATATTGGTTTACATATCTTTTATATCTAATGACATTAATTTTGTCTTATTTGTTATGGTTATTTCTTTTAATCTTTCTATTACCTTTTTGCTATTTTCTATGCTGTGGATTTCTTCTTTTTCGTATGCCATTTTGAGTCTTTTACTTATTTCTTTTGATATTTTATATGTTGGCGAATTTATAAATGATACTATAGGTCTTAATGGCATTTCTTTTTTATGTAACTTAATTTGACATCTAAATTTTGGAGTTTCAGGATTATGTTCTATTTTTTGTTTCTTTTGCCATTCTGTTAAATATGTTGTCTTTTTTATCAATTTCTTTGTTTGTGCTTGAAATTTATTTGTGTAATCATATTTTATTTCTTTATATGGTCCTTTTTGTATAAATTGTTCTGCTTTTTCGATATAATCTCTTTTGTTCATTACCACTGCTGTGTTACCTTTATCGGCTTTTATAACTATCAAATTGTTCTCCATGATTTTCTTTTTTAATTCTCTTATATTTCTTTTTATTTGTGTTTCGTTTTTATTTCTTACATTTTTGTTTTTCTTACATATTTTTTCTACTGTTTCTTTTACTTCATTTCTTAATTGTTTTTTAGTTTCTTCATTTTTTATTTTATCGATTATTTCTTCACATTCTATTATTGTATTTTCTTTATCTATGTTTGTTTTTGTTGCATATTTTAAACTTTTTTCTAATAATTTATTTTCATTTTCTGTAAACTTTGTTTCTGTTAAATTTAATACTTTTTCAGCAAATTTTATTTCTTTATTTTTATTTCTTGTTCCTTCTATTAGTTCCTTGAGTTTCTTGTTTAATCTCTCTTCCATTTTTCTTATTTTCTTTTCTATATATTTTTCACCAAACTCTTTTCTCATTTCTTCTATTTCTACATAATTGTAACTTGTATATAATTTTTGATGTAATTGATGCATTTCTTTGTTATAATTATTTATTTTACTGTATAAGTTCTTTATTTCAAGTTTTATCCATATTTTTTCCGCCATATTTTTCACTTGGTTTGCTACTTTGCTTTTGTTATTAATTTTAATTTTTGCGTATTTTCGAGTTATTTTATTAATTAAACACTGTTTATTGAACCAAATTTTCCCTAACGTTTTTTTCACTTTTACTTTGATTTTTAAATACTTAAAAAATTCCCTTACATTTGTATATTTATCTGCTTGCAATTCGCATGTTTTGTTCTTCGTATTGTTTAAATTAGCAGCCATCCTTACTTTTCTTTTATAAAATTGCTAAACTGCTATAATTGTTATTATTTAGACAAAGCTTTTCGTCATCACTGACATCTTCAGGTCTTAAACAACGTCTGTCAACTGTACGTTGTAAGCTTTTATACTTTAGGCCCCTCCCCTTATGTCATCGCCCCTCCTATTGGTTCTAGCTGCTACCGCTCTTCACGGGAACTTTGTCTACATTTTTCCGTTAGGCATTTTACTAACGTCCGTCAAATTGTTTTACGAATCTCCCGTTAATTTCTTCATGCAATATTTTACTTTCTGACTTATAACCTTTTACATTTCGTCATTTTTAGTGTGTTATTCTTATTATTTTAATTTATTTTTGTTTATTGTTTAATATATAATAAAATATTTCTTCATTTGTAAAATCCACTTTTATATTCATTAATTTATTATTCTTAACTTCTTTTCTAACTTTTAGTATTTCTAGTTCTTCTATTAGTTTTCTTTTTTGCGGATTGTTTTCTATTTTGATTATTTCCATATTTTCATTTGGATTTATAAATTTATGGCCTGATTCATTGAAATGTCTTGCATACAGTGAGTTCGTTGTTCTAACGCCTTCTCCTTTTGCATGTTCATTCATTCGAATTTTTAATTTTCTTCCAGTTTCGCCCAGATGTATCTTATTACATTCCCCACATTTTAATTTGTATACGCCGCTTTTTTCTGTTAATGGAATTTCTTCTGTTTTAGCATTTTTTATATATTCGAATACATTTTTCGTTTTCTTTATTCCTATCTGTATTTCGTATTTTTCGAAGCATTTTTGTAACATTTTTGTTTGATATCCTATGTATGTTATTGCTCCTTTATATTTCTTTTCTTCATTTGTTTTTTCTTTTTTGTTCTTTTCTATTTCTTTATTTTCCTCTATTTTCTTAACTATTCTATTAATTATTTTAGGGTTGTAATTATTATTTTTTGCTATTTGTTGTATTTTCTTTAATTCTTTTTGTTTCAGTTCTTCATTTTCTAGATAATTTATAGCTCTATAACAAAATGAATTTAATGCTGCCATTTTATAATTGGCTGGATGATATGATTCTTGTGGAATTATTAAATCTGAGTATGTTTCTTTCCTGTATATATCGAATTTGAGTTTGTTATATTCAATTTTTATATTGATATCCAGGAAATTAATTTATAATCCTCCAATTTCTTCTTGAAATTTTATTGTTTTTTCTATGTTATTTAATTCTTCCGTAAATTTTTTAAATTCATTTACTTCACCTTCCCAAACTATTAGTATGTCATCTACATACCTGATATATTTTTTAATTCTTCTTTCTTTATCTACATCTTTTAAAATTTTGATTTCAAAGCTATTCATGAATATCTCTGCCATTAATGGTGAAAGCGGTGATCCCATTGGTAATCCATTCTCTTGTATGTAAAATTTGTTGTTAAATCTGAAGTAATTCTGGCTTAGGCATAATTCTAATCCTTCTATTATTTCGTTTTTCCATTCTACCTTACTTAATTTGTTTTTCTTTATTATTTCTACTGTTTTTGCTGTTGGTATATTGGTGTACATATCTTTTATATCTAATGACATTAATTTTGTCTTATTTGTTATGGTTATTTCTTTTAATCTTTCTATTACCTTTTTGCTATTTTCTATGGTGTGGATTTCTTCTTTTTCGAATGCCATTTTGAGTATTTTACTTATTTCTTTTGATATTTTATATGTTGGCGAATTTATAAATGATACTATAGGTCTTAATGGCATTTCTTTTTTATGTAACTTAATTTGACATCTAAATTTTGGAGTTTCAGGATTATGTTCTATTTTTTGTTTCTTTTGCCATTCTGTTAAATATGTTGTCTTTTTTGTCAATTTCTTTGTTTGTGCTTGAAATTTATTTGTGTAATCATATTTTATTTCTTTATATGGTCCTTTTTGTATAAATTGTTCTGCTTTTTCGATATAATCTCTTTTGTTCATTACCACTGCTGTGTTACCTTTATCGGCTTTTATAACTATCAAATTGTTCTCCATGATTTTCTTTTTTAATTCTCTTATATTTCTTTTTATTTGTGTTTCGTTTTTATTTCTCACATTTTTGTTTTCTTACATATTTTTTCTACTGTTTCTTTTACTTCATTTCTTAATTGTTTTTTAGTTTCTTCATTTTTTATTTTATCGATTATTTCTTCACATTCTATTATTGTATTTTCTTTATCTATGTTTGTTTTTGTTGCATATTTTAAACTTTTTTCTAATAATTTATTTTCATTTTCTGTAAACTTTGTTTCTGTTAAATTTAATACTTTTTCAGCAAATTTTATTTCTTTATTTTTATTTCTTGTTCCTTCTATTAATTCCTTGAGTTTCTTGTTTAATCTCTCTTCCATTTTTCTTATTTTCTTTTCTATATATTTTTCACCAAACTCTTTTCTCATTTCTTCTATTTCTACATAATTGTAACTTGTATATAATTTTTGATGTAATTGATGCATTTCTTTGTTATAATTATTTATTTTACTGTATAAGTTCTTTATTTCAAGTTTTATCCATATTTTTTCCGCCATATTTTTCACTTGGTTTGCTACTTTGCTTTTGTTATTAATTTTAATTTTTGCGTATTTTCGAGTTATTTTATTAATTAAACACTGTTTATTGAACCAAATTTTCCCTAACGTTTTTTTCACTTTTACTTTGATTTTTAAATACTTAAAAAATTCCCTTACATTTGTATATTTATCTGCTTGCAATTCGCATGTTTTGTTCTTCGTATTGTTTAAATTAGCAGCCATCCTTACTTTTCTTTTATAAAATTGCTAAACTGCTATAATTGTTATTATTTAGACAAAGCTTTTCGTCATCACTGACATCTTCAGGTCTTAAACAACGTCTGTCAATTTTTTTTTTTTTTTTTTTTTTTGTGTTATTTGAGGGGACCAAACTGGTCCTCTCGGGCTGTTTTGGAGCGTGCTCCCTTCAGCCATGTGGAAAAGGAAATGTGGGTAGGAAGCGTACGCCAGCAATGACCAGGCGATGAGAAGGTGTTGTTACCAGAGAAAAAGGTGGAGATTGGTGTAAATGTGTTTGTAGCCTCAAGGAGAGGGGGTAGTGGGGTAATCAGTGCCAAGCTTACGGACTGTAATGCCAGGGTCGCTTGCAGCAAATGACGCTAAAGCTTGTGAGAAGCGTCGATGGGATGTCAAGGGCATTGGCGGTTAAGGAACAGGTTATGGGCTTTTTATTGGGCTACCAATGGAGGGTTTTGTTTTGATTTATTGAAAGGTAGCGACGACGTTGAAGATGTAAGGAAGGACAGGTTGTTTCAGGATTTTTTTTTTTTTTTTTTTTTTTTTTTTTTTTTTTTTATTATTTCTAATTGCGATAGAGGAGGGCCCTAGACGGGTCCTGGGACCCTTCTGTTGCGTGGTTTTCTACGCAATATCCTGGGCGGGGGTTCATCTGCAAGAGTCAGGAGACGGTTGAGGAGGAAGTGTGATCGCCGGGCGTTTTGAGCTGGTCTATTAGGGGGGGTGAAGAGGGTTTGTAATGTTGGTCGGGTATTTACTGTCTGAGCGTATTTCCAGTTTATTTTATGTAGGAATGTGTCCAGGTCAGGGAAGTGTTTGTTAAGGGCATATAAGGTCGTATTGGGGGTTTTAGTGATAGGAGGACGGCGGTAGATGAGGCGCAGGGCCCGCCGTTCTGCGATTCTGTATGCGTCGAGTTTGTTGGTCTCGGTCGTCAGCAGGATCGGGTGTGCATATGTTATTTGAGGCCTGATGCAAGTGGTGTAGATCCTGCTGAGAAGTTCACTGGAGCAGCGATCGTTGGTGCTGAGCGTGCGTAGAGCTCGGATTCGGACTCGCGCTTGGGCATTAATTTTCTTGATGTGTTGGCGCCAGGTCAGTGTGGTGTCAAGGGTGACTCCCAGGTATTTGCAGTCACGCTTCGGAATTATATTTGAAAGGCCAACACGGACTGGATTTTGAAAAAAGTGACTCATGTTCCGTCCTGTACGGTTGAACACACAAAGTTGGGTCTTGTCCGTGTTTACGGTAATTCTCCAAGTGTTGCAGTATTCAAAGAAAGTCTGCAACATATCCTGCAGGTGTGTGATGGTTCGCTGGTGACGTTGATGGGAGACCCAGTATGCAGTGTCGTCTGCATATTGGGCCAAGCCTGCTGATGGGTATGTTAGCTGTGGCGGGGGGGCGGTGTGTCTTTGGTAAATATGATGTATAGTAGTGGGCTAATGGCTGAGCCCTGGGGAACACCAGCGTGTAGTTGGAAAGGTGCCGAGAGATGCTGGCTTACTCGGACTTGAGCTGTTCGGCCATCCAGGAACTGCGAAAGCCATTTTATGATGTTCGGGGGGAAGTGACATCCGAGGGTTTTAAATCTCAGGCCGTTATGCCAGACGGAGTCAAAGGCTTTTCGGATGTCGAGAAGGGCTATGATGGTTGGGTGTCTTAGGTAAGAGTTCTCCTGGATGGCGTTGATCACCCTGACCAGCTGGTAATATATATTGTACCCAGGGCGGAAACCTCCCTGCGTACTGGGTAGGACGTTGTGGATTTGCAGATGCAGATGTATCCTGGCGACTAGTATTTTTTCGAATAACCTGGAGATTGCGGGGGTAAGTGATATCGGTCTGTAGTTTGATGGTAGTCTGGCGGATTTCGATGGTTTGGGAAACATCAGGATATGGGCATGTTTCCAAGCTTGAGGAACGTAACCGAGCTGTAAACTTGTTGTGTAGAGCTGGGATAGTGCGTCAAGTGCTATGTCGGGGAGAGCTTTCAGTACTTTGTTTGGAATGCCGTCAGGGCCTGGTGCTGAGTTGCGGCACTGTTGGAGTTTGTCTTTAATGTTGTCAGATGTTATTGGCTGCTCCAGTGGATGTTCATATGGTCCATTTAGTCTGTCGTCTGGTTTGAAGAGTTTTCTGTGGGTCTGTATGAAAGTGTTGATTGTGTGTTCGGCGACTGCGTCAAAGTCGGGGCTAGGCGGATAGCTATGAACCGTCTGGAGAGTATCCCGGAAGGCGGTCGCCTTTTCGCTATCACTAACGATCAGACTGTCACCCACCAGGATAGGGGTAGTTGGTTTTGGAGGGTTGTGGAAGCGCTTCACTTTCTTCCAGAACTGCGCGGGGTCGGTACGGAATGAGTCTTGTACTGAGGTACAGAGGTTGTCGATACGCGTGGTCCGGTGTTCTCTGATGGCGGTTTTCACTTCGTTCGAGAGCCTTCTGTATTCCGATTGGAGCAGTTCGTTTTGCCGGTCTTTAGTTAAGAGACGGCGAAACCAACGTTTCCTACGGATCAGTACAAGTATGGGAGGGGGTAGTCTTTGTGGGGAATATTTGATGTGTTTTGTGGGGATGGCCATAGCTATCGCTGTCTTTATGGCAGTTGTGATTGTTGCGTTGAATTTGTCAGTTTCGTCTGGTGTGGAAGGGGGGGCAGGGAGCGGCGAGAGCAAAGATGCAACAGCGTGTGAAAAGAGAGGCCAATCTGCAGCGTAGTAGTCTGTGACGGCCACCTGTCGGGGTCCTAGGGACTGGTATTGAACGTGGCCGTAGGCAACTGTAAACAGAAAGGGGACGTGATCTGAACCCACGTCCGGGCCTGGGCGAATCCCGTGAATTCTCCGGGTGATGTCGGCTGAGGTTATCAGCTTATCGGGACTGGTGGGTAAATGCGCCGGGTTAGTTGGCTGGCGGGTGGGTGGGGTACGATGTAGCCGCAGACCAGATGTAGTCAACAGCCTGTGTAACACAGTACCTTTGGTGTTTTCCCATCTGTCTCCAAATTTATGATGATGGGCGTTAAGATCGGCTGCTAAGACCAGTCTGGGGTATGAGGTGGCCAGATGATTTAGGAAATCGACGTCTAGTGCGGCAGTAGGAGGGCTGTAATAAGTTGCTATGAATATGGGGGGGGAGTTGCAGAAACTGAGCTTGACCAGAAGTGTGTTGGTCGGGTTATTCGGTATGGTCTGTCGTTGCGCCCTGAGAGAGTTGCGAACAAGGATCGCAACTCCCCCAGAGTGCGGTGTGTTATCCTGCCTGAAGAGGGTATAGCCTGGAAAGTACAGGCGGTTGTTGGCAGTTAAAAATGTTTCGTTGAGGGTGGCGACGTCTGTATGTGATTCCTGTAGAAAGTTGGCGAGCTCATCCTGCCTGGACCGAAGCCCGCGGCAGTTGAGATGGAGGTGGGTTAGATAGTTTTTGTGGACTACGCTGGAGTCTCTATCCATAGCTGTTTATCTTTGAGCCTTGGAATGAAGGATCGTTAGTCCTTCAGGGGTCCTATTAAACAGAGTGCGGGTGTTAAACAGTCTCTTTGTGATTTGGTTAACACTCGTTCTAAGTTTTGTATGGGAGGTCGGTTCAGTCACGTTGTAAATCACACCGATCAGTGCGTCAAAAACAGACTTCGTCATTTCCGTTATCATTTTTTGAACGTCCTCCATCATGGATTTAAACATCTGGAGAACTGTGGTGGCGTCCATGGTAGTGGTCGTCTTGGGGTCTGTGGTAGTGTCTGTTTGTGTCTCGGTGTCTGAGGTTTCCTCAGTCTGTTTGTCAATGTCATCTGTAATTTTGGTTTTAGGTATTTCAGCTGAGGCTAGCGCTTTGTTAAGGGCCGGGAAATCAGTTTTTTGAGGTTTCCACGGATTGGTTTTTGGAGGGGAGGCTGGGACTATGGGTACTACCGGGGCTTGGGAAGCTGGCACGGGGGTGTCTCTAGGGTATTTTGGGCATTTTGTCTGTCCTGTGTAGTGATCGGTGCTACTGTTACAAGTCGCACAGAACGGCGTGCTTAAGTCGTGGTCGTTATGTGGGCATAGAGAAGTGGGTGTTTTATGCCCGCAGACCCTGCACCTTGGTTGGTAGGAGCACGTGTGTGCAGTGTGGCCGTATAGGTGACAGCGTGGACACGGGATGTGACGTTCCAGCTGGCGGGACTCTTCTGTCTTGAAGTGTCGTCCAGCTACGAAAGCGCCTTCTGTGAGTAGGAGGTGGACAGTGTTGGCATTGTGGGTGAAGACCCGGATCAGTCCTGTCGGACCACGATCTGACTGAATACGCTTGCAGAAAGCGATCTGGAGGCGCTTATCCTCCTCCAGCGCTTCCTGGAAGTCGCTCACGTCTATCGAAGGTTCGACACCACGGATCACTAGGGTCTTGAGTGGATTTCGTGGGGGATCTTTGGGTTTCGGGGAGGTTTTCGTGGACTGATACGCCTTATATGCCGCGTTCGGTCCGAAAGTGGTAGCTGGAATGGCATTGCAAAAAGTCTGGAGGTCCTGTAGGGAGTCAAACTGTAATGTTGTCGTTCCTGTTTTGGGGGAGAAGTAATTGCGTGGAAGTCTGAGTTTGGGGCATTGCGTTTTTATGAGGTTGGAAAGGTAGATTGGATTGTTAGGGTTTTTGATATGTCTTTGTATTAAGAGGGTTTGTGATTTGTTGGGTGGCGTTGGGTTGGGTGCTTGAGAGGTTGATGGGGATGCTGGTGGAGGTATTTGTGTGGGAGGGATTGGATCTTTGGCTGTGGGTACTGGCGGAGATTGTTGCCGTCTCCTGGCTCTAGTGGTGGGACCTGGGGGCGGTTTGTTTGTGTTGTTTATGACAGAGGCTGTGCTCGAAATTGATGAGCATGTGCTAGATGTTGATGGCGAGCGGCGTGTGTGGTTTGTTTTTGCCGCGGGGGGAGACTTAGATTTAGAACGGCGGCGCCGTCGCGGCATGGTGAACAGGTATGGCGGCGGTGAGCCGGGTTTGCAGTTTGTTTGTGTATTCTGGCTGGCTAGGGTAGGTCGATAAGTATTTTGTGTGTGTGTGTGTGTGAGAGAGAGAGAGAGAGAGAGAGAGAGAGAGAGAGAGAGAGAGAGAGAGAGAGAGAGAGAGAGAGCGAACGAGAGAGAGAGAAGTAGGGTAATCCTCTGGTGGGGCGGCTTATTAGCAGCTACGTTTTGAAATCAAAAGTGTGGAGGTGGTGTGAGTAATTAAGTGGGGGCAGTCAGTGAGTGGGGCTTGTTCAAGTGTCTGAGTAGGCGGTAGTGGCGGTAGAGAGGGGGAGGTAGCCAATAGTGTGGTAGTAGCGTTGGTAGTGGGAGTAGAGAGGTAGTGGGGTGTGGGGCTTGGTGGAAGGGAAGCGCGTGTGGGTGAGGGAGACGCTTCTGTGTGGATGTGTGTATGTGTGTGTGTGTAAAAGTTTTGAAAAGAACCGTTAGAAATACGTTACAAACCGCACTAACGGTTTTTCTATTGTCTCCACGTGGTGGAAGAAAGCGTCTGTCTGGCGCCCTTTGTTCACATTATATACTGAATATTTAAAACTATTTCTGCTTTCTTAGCACTAACACTGACGTTAATTAATAAAATTTGTGCGCGTAGGCGCTTTCTATAGTTAGCTGTGAATTATGTCTAATTACTTATCGCTGCATTAACTGGCTTGCTACCTTAACGCTATAAGTTTGGCACTGTGGAGCGAATTTCTTAGGAAGTAATCGGTAATTCTAAATTATTTAGGTAATATTGAATTCTGGAAGGCTACTGTTTTGAGAGTATTAATGTGATTGCGTGTGTGTGTGTGTGTGTGTGTGGTAGTCACAGAACGAGGTCCCGGGGAAGCCGGAGACCGAAAGTATTGTTGGAGACTGATTAATTAATGTGGTAGTGATATATGATAGTTAAAGAGCTAATTTCGTAGGCGGTGCAAAACGAATTTCCAGTCTAGTCTGTCAACTGTACGTTGTAAGCTTTTATACTTTAGGCCCCTCCCCTTATGTCATCGCCCCTCCTATTGGTTCTAGCTGCTACCGCTCTTCACGGGAACTTTGTCTACATTTTTCCGTTAGGCATTTTACTAACGTCCGTCAAATTGTTTTACGAATCTCCCGTTAATTTCTTCATGCAATATTTTACTTTCTGACTTATAACCTTTTACATTTCGTCATTTTTAGTGTGTTATTCTTATTATTTTAATTTATTTTTGTTTATTGTTTAATATATAATAAAATATTTCTTCATTTGTAAAATCCACTTTTATATTCATTAATTTATTATTCTTAACTTCTTTTCTAACTTTTAGTATTTCTAGTTCTTCTATTAGTTTTCTTTTTTGCGGATTGTTTTCTATTTTGATTATTTCCATATTTTCATTTGGATTTATAAATTTATGGCCTGATTCATTGAAATGTCTTGCATACAGTGAGTTCGTTGTTCTAACGCCTTCTCCTTTTGCATGTTCATTCATTCGAATTTTTAATTTTCTTCCAGTTTCGCCCAGATATATCTTATTACATTCCCCACATTTTAATTTGTATACGCCGCTTTTTTCTGTTAATGGAATTTCTTCTGTTTTAGCATTTTTTATATATTCGAATACATTTTTCGTTTTCTTTATTCCTATCTGTATTTCGTATTTTTCGAAGCATTTTTGTAACATTTTTGTTTGATATCCTATGTATGTTATTGCTCCTTTATATTTCTTTTCTTCATTTGTTTTTTCTTTTTTGTTCTTTTCTATTTCTTTATTTTCCTCTATTTTCTTAACTATTCTATTAATTATATTAGGGTTGTAATTATTATTTTTTGCTATTTGTTGTATTTTTCTTTAATTCTTTTTGTTTCAGTTCTTCATTTTCTAGATAATTTATAGCTGTATAACAAATTTGAATTTAATGCTGCCATTTTATAATTGACTGGATGATATGATTCTTGTGGAATTATTAAATCTGAGTATGTTTCTTTCCTGTATATATCGAATTTGAGTTTGTTATATTCAATTTTTATATTGATATCCAGGAAATTAATTTATAATCCTCCAATTTCTTCTTGAAATTTTATTGTTATTTAATTCTTCCGTAAATTTTTTAAATTCATTTACTTCACCTTCCCAAACTATTAGTATGTCATCTACATACCTGATATATTTTTTAATTCTTCTTTCTTTGTCTACATCTTTTAAAATTTTGATTTCAAAGCTATTCATGAATATCTCTGCCATTAATGGTGAAAGCGGTGATCCCATTGGTAATCCATTCTCTTGTATGTAAAATTTGTTGTTAAATCTGAAGTAATTCTGGCTTACGCATAATTCTAATCCTTCTATTATTTCGTTTTTCCATTCTACCTTACTTAATTTGTTTTTCTTTATTATTTCTACTGTTTTTGCTGTTGGTATATTGGTGTACATATCTTTTATATCTAATGACATTAATTTTGTCTTATTTGTTATGGTTATTTCTTTTAATCTTTCTATTACCTTTTTGCTATTTTCTGTGCTGTGGATTTCTTCTTTTTCGTATGCCATTTTGAGTCTTTTACTTATTTCTTTTGATATTTTATATGTTGGCGAATTTATAAATGATACTAGGCCTATAGGTCTTAATGGCATTTCTTTTTTATGTAACTTAATTTGACATCTAAATTTTGGAGTTTCAGGATTATGTTCTATTTTTTGTTTCTTTTGCCATTCTGTTAAACATGTTGTCTTTTTTATCAATTTCTTTGTTTGTGCTTGTAATTTATTTGTGTAATCATATTTTATTTCTTTATATGGTCCTTTTTGTATAAATTGTTCTGCTTTTTCGATATAATCTCTTTTGTTCATTACCACTGCTGTGTTACCTTTATCGGCTTTTATAACTATCAAATTGTTCTCCATGATTTTCTTTTTTAATTCTCTTATATTTCTTTTTATTTGTGTTTCGTTTTTATTTCTCACATTTTTGTTTTCTTACATATTTTTTCTACTGTTTCTTTTACTTCATTTCTTAATTGTTTTTTAGTTTCTTCATTTTTTATTTTATCGATTATTTCTTCACATTCTATTATTGTATTTTCTTTATCTATGTTTGTTTTTGTTGCATATTTTAAACTTTTTTCTAATAATTCATTTTCATTTTCTGTAAACTTTGTTTCTGTTAAATTTAATACTTTTTCAGCAAATTTTATTTCTTTATTTTTATTTCTTGTTCCTTCTATTAATTCCTTGAGTTTCTTGTTTAATCTCTCTTCCATTTTTCTTATTTTCTTTTCTATATATTTTTCACCAAACTCTTTTCTCATTTCTTCTATTTCTACATAATTGTAACTTGTATATAATTTTTGATGTAATTGATGCATTTCTTTGCTATAATTATTTATTTTACTGTATAAGTTCTTTATTTCAAGTTTTATCCATATTTTTTCCGCCATATTTTTCACTTGGTTTGCTACTTTGCTTTTGTTATTAATTTTAATTTTTGCGTATTTTGGAGTTATTTTATTAATTAAACACTGTTTATTGAACCAAATTTTCCCTAACGTTTTTTTCACTTTTACTTTGATTTTTAAATACTTAAAAAATTCCCTTACATTTGTATATTTATCTGCTTGCAATTCGCATGTTTTGTTCTTCGTATTGTTTAAATTAGCAGCCATCCTTACTTTTCTTTTATAAAATTGCTAAACTGCTATAATTGTTATTATTTAGACAAAGCTTTTCGTCATCACTGACATCTTCAGGTCTTAAACAACGTCTGTCAACTGTACGTTGTAAGCTTTTATACTTTAGGCCCCTCCCCTTATGTCATCGCCCCTCCTATTGGTTCTAGCTGCTACCGCTCTTCACGGGAACTTTGTCTACATTTTTCCGTTAGGCATTTTACTAACGACCGTCAAATTGTTTTACGAATCTCCCGTTAATTTCTTCATGCAATATTTTACTTTCTGACTTATAACCTTTTACATTTCGTCATTTTTAGTGTGTTATTCTTATTATTTTAATTTATTTTTGTTTATTGTTTAATATATAATAAAATATTTCTTCATTTGTAAAATCCACTTTTATATTCATTAATTTATTATTCTTAACTTCTTTTCTAACTTTTAGTATTTCTAGTTCTTCTATTAGTTTTCTTTTTTGCGGATTGTTTTCTATTTTGATTATTTCCATATTTTCATTTGGATTTATAAATTTATGGCCTGATTCATTGAAATGTCTTGCATACAGTGAGTTCGTTGTTCTAACGCCTTCTCCTTTTGCATGTTCATTCATTCGAATTTTTAATTTTCTTCCAGTTTCGCCCAGATATATCTTATTACATTCCCCACATTTTAATTTGTATACGCCGCTTTTTTCTGTTAATGGAATTTCTTCTGTTTTAGCATTTTTTATATATTCGAATACATTTTTCGTTTTCTTTATTCCTATCTGTATTTCGTATTTTTCGAAGCATTTTTGTAACATTTTTGTTTGATATCCTATGTATGTTATTGCTCCTTTATATTTCTTTTCTTCATTTGTTTTTTCTTTTTTGTTCTTTTCTATTTCTTTATTTTCCTCTATTTTCTTAAATATTCTATTAATTATTTTAGGGTTGTAATTATTATTTTTTGCTATTTGTTGTATTTTCTTTAATTCTTTTTGTTTCAGTTCTTCATTTTCTAGATAATTTATAGCTCTATAACAAAATGAATTTAATGCTGCCATTTTATAATTGACTGGATGATATGATTCTTGTGGAATTATTAAATCTGAGTATGTTTCTTTCCTGTATATATCGAATTTGAGTTTGTTATATTCAATTTTTATATTGATATCCAGGAAATTAATTTATAATCCTCCAATTTCTTCTTGAAATTTTATTGTTTTTTCTATGTTATTTAATTCTTCCGTAAATTTTTTAAATTCATTTACTTCACCTTCCCAAACTATTAGTATGTCATCTACATACCTGATATATTTTTTAATTCTTCTTTCTTTATCTACATCTTTTAAAATTTTGATTTCAAAGCTATTCATGAATATCTCTGCCATTAATGGTGAAAGCGGTGATCCCATTGGTAATCCATTCTCTTGTATGTAAAATTTGTTGTTAAATCTGAAGTAATTCTGGCTTACGCATAATTCTAATCCTTCTATTATTTCGTTTTTCCATTCTACCTTACTTAATTTGTTTTTCTTTATTATTTCTACTGTTTTTGCTGTTGGTATATTGGTGTACATATCTTTTATATCTAATGACATTAATTTTGTCTTATTTGTTATGGTTATTTCTTTTAATCTTTCTATTACCTTTTTGCTATTTTCTATGCTGTGGATTTCTTCTTTTTTCGTATGCCATTTTGAGTCTTTTACTTATTTCTTTTGATATTTTATATGTTGGCGAATTTATAAATGATACTATAGGTCTTAATGGCATTTCTTTTTTATGTAACTTAATTTGACATCTAAATTTTGGAGTTTCAGGATTATGTTCTATTTTTTGTTTCTTTTGCCATTCTGTTAAATATGTTGTCTTTTTTATCAATTTCTTTGTTTGTACTTGAAATTTATTTGTGTAATCATATTTTATTTCTTTATATGGTCCTTTTTGTATAAATTGTTCTGCTTTTTCGATATAATCTCTTTTGTTCATTACCACTGCTGTGTTACCTTTATCGGCTTTTATAACTATCAAATTGTTCTCCATGATTTTCTTTTTTAATTCTCTTATATTTATTTTTATTTGTGTTTCGTTTTTATTTCTTACATACTTTTTCTACTGTTTCTTTTACTTCATTTCTTAATTGTTTTTTAGTTTCTTCATTTTTTATTTTATCGATTATTTCTTCACATTCTATTATTGTATTTTCTTTATCTATGTTTGTTTTTGTTGCATATTTTAAACTTTTTTCTAATAATTTATTTTCATTTTCTGTAAACTTTGTTTCTGTTAAATTTAATACTTTTTCAGCAAATTTTATTTCTTTATTTTTATTTCTTGTTCCTTCTATTAATTCCTTGAGTTTCTTGTTTAATCTCTCTTCCATTTTTCTTATTTTCTTTTCTATATATTTTTCACCAAACTCTTTTCTCATTTCTTTTATTTCTACATAATTGTAACTTGTATATAATTTTTGATGTAATTGATGCATTTCTTTGTTATAATTATTTATTTTACTGTATAAGTTCTTTATTTCAAGTTTTATCCATATTTTTTCCGCCATATTTTTCACTTGGTTTGCTACTTTGCTTTTGTTATTAATTTTAATTTTTGCGTATTTTGGAGTTATTTTATTAATTAAACACTGTTTATTGAACCAAATTGTCCCTAACGTTTTTTTCACTTTTACTTTGATTTTTAAATACTTAAAAAATTCCCTTACATTTGTATATTTATCTGCTTGCAATTCGCATGTTTTGTTCTTCGTATTGTTTAAATTAGCAGCCATCCTTACTTTTCTTTTATAAAATTGCTAAACTGCTATAATTGTTATTATTTAGACAAAGCTTTTCGTCATCACTGACATCTTCAGGTCTTAAACAACGTCTGTCAACTGTACGTTGTAAGCTTTTATACTTTAGGCCCCTCCCCTTATGTCATCGCCCCTCCTATTGGTTCTAGCTGCTACCGCTCTTCACGGGAACTTTGTCTACATTTTTCCGTTAGGCATTTTACTAACGTCCGTCAAATTGTTTTACGAATCTCCCGTTAATTTCTTCATGCAATATTTTACTTTCTGACTTATAACCTTTTACATTTCGTCATTTTTAGTGTGTTATTCTTATTATTTTAATTTATTTTTGTTTATTGTTTAATATATAATAAAATATTTCTTCATTTGTAAAATCCACTTTTATATTCATTAATTTATTATTCTTAACTTCTTTTCTAACTTTTAGTATTTCTAGTTCTTCTATTAGTTTTCTTTTTTGCGGATTGTTTTCTATTTTGATTATTTCCATATTTTCATTTGGATTTATAAATTTATGGCCTGATTCATTGAAATGTCTTGCATACAGTGAGTTCGTTGTTCTAACGCCTTCTCCTTTTGCATGTTCATTCATTCGAATTTTTAATTTTCTTCCAGTTTCGCCCAGATATATCTTATTACATTCCCCACATTTTAATTTGTATACGCCGCTTTTTTCTGTTAATGGAATTTCTTCTGTTTTAGCATTTTTTATATATTCGAATACATTTTTCGTTTTCTTTATTCCTATCTGTATTTCGTATTTTTCGAAGCATTTTTGTAACATTTTTGTTTGATATCCTATGTATGTTATTGCTCCTTTATATTTCTTTTCTTCATTTGTTTTTTCTTTTTTGTTCTTTTCTATTTCTTTATTTTCCTCTATTTTCTTAAATATTCTATTAATTATTTTAGGGTTGTAATTATTATTTTTTGCTATTTGTTGTATTTTCTTTAATTCTTTTTGTTTCAGTTCTTCATTTTCTAGATAATTTATAGCTGTATAACAAAATGAATTTAATGCTGCCATTTTATAATTGACTGGATGATATGATTCTTGTGGAATTATTAAATCTGAGTATGTTTCTTTCCTGTATATATCGAATTTGAGTTTGTTATATTCAATTTTTATATTGATATCCAGGAAATTAATTTATAATCCTCCAATTTCTTCTTGAAATTTTATTGTTTTTTCTATGTTATTTAATTCTTCCGTAAATTTTTTAAATTCATTTACTTCACCTTCCCAAACTATTAGTATGTCATCTACATACCTGATATATTTTTTAATTCTTCTTTCTTTATCTACATCTTTTAAAATTTTGATTTCAAAGCTATTCATGAATATCTCTGCCATTAATGGTGAAAGCGGTGATCCCATTGGTAATCCATTCTCTTGTATGTAAAATTTGTTGTTAAATCTGAAGTAATTCTGGCTTACGCATAATTCTAATCCTTCTATTATTTCGTTTTTCCATTCTACCTTACTTAATTTGTTTTTCTTTATTATTTCTACTGTTTTTGCTGTTGGTATATTGGTGTACATATCTTTTATATCTAATGACATTAATTTTGTCTTATTTGTTATGGTTATTTCTTTTAATCTTTCTATTACCTTTTTGCTATTTTCTATGCTGTGGATTTCTTCTTTTTTCGTATGCCATTTTGAGTCTTTTACTTATTTCTTTTGATATTTTATATGTTGGCGAATTTATAAATGATACTATAGGTCTTAATGGCATTTCTTTTTTATGTAACTTAATTTGACATCTAAATTTTGGAGTTTCAGGATTATGTTCTATTTTTTGTTTCTTTTGCCATTCTGTTAAATATGTTGTCTTTTTTATCAATTTCTTTGTTTGTACTTGAAATTTATTTGTGTAATCATATTTTATTTCTTTATATGGTCCTTTTTGTATAAATTGTTCTGCTTTTTCGATATAATCTCTTTTGTTCATTACCACTGCTGTGTTACCTTTATCGGCTTTTATAACTATCAAATTGTTCTCCATGATTTTCTTTTTTAATTCTCTTATATTTATTTTTATTTGTGTTTCGTTTTTATTTCTTACATACTTTTTCTACTGTTTCTTTTACTTCATTTCTTAATTGTTTTTTAGTTTCTTCATTTTTTATTTTATCGATTATTTCTTCACATTCTATTATTGTATTTTCTTTATCTATGTTTGTTTTTGTTGCATATTTTAAACTTTTTTCTAATAATTTATTTTCATTTTCTGTAAACTTTGTTTCTGTTAAATTTAATACTTTTTCAGCAAATTTTATTTCTTTATTTTTATTTCTTGTTCCTTCTATTAATTCCTTGAGTTTCTTGTTTAATCTCTCTTCCATTTTTCTTATTTTCTTTTCTATATATTTTTCACCAAACTCTTTTCTCATTTCTTTTATTTCTACATAATTGTAACTTGTATATAATTTTTGATGTAATTGATGCATTTCTTTGTTATAATTATTTATTTTACTGTATAAGTTCTTTATTTCAAGTTTTATCCATATTTTTTCCGCCATATTTTTCACTTGGTTTGCTACTTTGCTTTTGTTATTAATTTTAATTTTTGCGTATTTTGGAGTTATTTTATTAATTAAACACTGTTTATTGAACCAAATTGTCCCTAACGTTTTTTTCACTTTTACTTTGATTTTTAAATACTTAAAAAATTCCCTTACATTTGTATATTTATCTGCTTGCAATTCGCATGTTTTGTTCTTCGTATTGTTTATATTAGCAGCCATCCTTACTTTTCTTTTATAAAATTGCTAAACTGCTATAATTGTTATTATTTAGACAAAGCTTTTCGTCATCACTGACATCTTCAGGTCTTAAACAACGTCTGTCAACTGTACGTTGTAAGCTTTTATACTTTAGGCCCCTCCCCTTATGTCATCGCCCCTCCTATTGGTTCTAGCTGCTACCGCTCTTCACGGGAACTTTGTCTACATTTTTCCGTTAGGCATTTTACTAACGTCCGTCAAATTGTTTTACGAATCTCCCGTTAATTTCTTCATGCAATATTTTACTTTCTGACTTATAACCTTTTACATTTCGTCATATTTAGTGTGTTATTCTTATTATTTTAATTTATTTTTGTTTATTGTTTAATATATAATAAAATATTTCTTCATTTGTAAAATCCACTTTTATATTCATTAATTTATTATTCTTAACTTCTTTTCTAACTTTTAGTATTTCTAGTTCTTCTATTAGTTTTCTTTTTTGCGGATTGTTTTCTATTTTGATTATTTCCATATTTTCATTTGGATTTATAAATTTATGGCCTGATTCATTGAAATGTCTTGCATACAGTGAGTTCGTTGTTCTAACGCCTTCTCCTTTTGCATGTTCATTCATTCGAATTTTTAATTTTCTTCCAGTTTCGCCCAGATATATCTTATTACATTCCCCACATTTTAATTTGTATACGCCGCTTTTTTCTGTTAATGGAATTTCTTCTGTTTTAGCATTTTTTATATATTCGAATACATTTTTCGTTTTCTTTATTCCTATCTGTATTTCGTATTTTTCGAAGCATTTTTGTAACATTTTTGTTTCATATCCTATGTATGTTATTGCTCCTTTATATTTCTTTTCTTCATTTGTTTTTTCTTTTTTGTTCTTTTCTATTTCTTTATTTTCCTCTATTTTCTTAAATATTCTATTAATTATTTTAGGGTTGTAATTATTATTTTTTGCTATTTGTTGTATTTTCTTTAATTCTTTTTGTTTCAGTTCTTCATTTTCTAGATAATTTATAGCTCTATAACAAAATGAATTTAATGCTGCCATTTTATAATTGACTGGATGATATGATTCTTGTGGAATTATTAAATCTGAGTATGTTTCTTTCCTGTATATATCGAATTTGAGTTTGTTATATTCAATTTTTATATTGATATCCAGGAAATTAATTTATAATCCTCCAATTTCTTCTTGAAATTTTATTGTTATTTAATTCTTCCGTAAATTTTTTAAATTCATTTACTTCACCTTCCCAAACTATTAGTATGTCATCTACATACCTGATATATTTTTTAATTCTTCTTTCTTTATCTACATCTTTGAAAATTTTGATTTCAAAGCTATTCATGAATATCTCTGCCATTAATGGTGAAAGCGGTGATCCCATTGGTAATCCATTCTCTTGTATGTAAAATTTGTTGTTAAATCTGAAGTAATTCTGGCTTAGGCATAATTCTAATCCTTCTATTATTTCGTTTTTCCATTCTACCTTACTTAATTTGTTTTTCTTTATTATTTCTACTGTTTTTGCTGTTGGTATATTGGTGTACATATCTTTTATATCTAATGACATTAATTTTGTCTTATTTGTTATGGTTATTTCTTTTAATCTTTCTATTACCTTTTTGCTATTTTCTATGCTGTGGATTTCTTCTTTTTCGTATGCCATTTTGAGTCTTTTACTTATTTCTTTTGATATTTTATATGTTGGCGAATTTATAAATGATACTATAGGTCTTAATGGCATTTCTTTTTTATGTAACTTAATTTGACATCTAAATTTTGGAGTTTCAGGATTATGTTCCATTTTTTGTTTCTTTTGCCATTCTGTTAAATATGTTGTCTTTTTTATCAATTTCTTTGTTTGTACTTGAAATTTATTTGTGTAATCATATTTTATTTCTTTATATGGTCCTTTTTGTATAAATTGTTCTGCTTTTT
The DNA here is from genome assembly GCA_034769895.1 of Magicicada septendecula. Classification (NCBI taxonomy): domain Eukaryota; kingdom Metazoa; phylum Arthropoda; class Insecta; order Hemiptera; family Cicadidae; genus Magicicada; species Magicicada septendecula. The sequence continues at coordinate 134,690,312 of CM068373.1, read as the reverse complement.
CGATATAATCTCTTTTGTTCATTACCACTGCTGTGTTACCTTTATCGGCTTTTATAACTATCAAATTGTTCTCCATGATTTTCTTTTTTAATTCTCTTATATTTATTTTTATTTGTGTTTCGTTTTTATTTCTTACATACTTTTTCTACTGTTTCTTTTACTTCATTTCTTAATTGTTTTTTAGTTTCTTCATTTTTTATTTTATCGATTATTTCTTCACATTCTATTATTGTATTTTCTTTATCTATGTTTGTTTTTGTTGCATATTTTAAACTTTTTTCTAATAATTTATTTTCATTTTCTGTAAACTTTGTTTCTGTTAAATTTAATACTTTTTCAGCAAATTTTATTTCTTTATTTTTATTTCTTGTTCCTTCTATTAATTCCTTGAGTTTCTTGTTTAATCTCTCTTCCATTTTTCTTATTTTCTTTTCTATATATTTTTCACCAAACTCTTTTCTCATTTCTTTTATTTCTACATAATTGTAACTTGTATATAATTTTTGATGTAATTGATGCATTTCTTTGTTATAATTATTTATTTTACTGTATAAGTTCTTTATTTCAAGTTTTATCCATATTTTTTCCGCCATATTTTTCACTTGGTTTGCTACTTTGCTTTTGTTATTAATTTTAATTTTTGCGTATTTTGGAGTTATTTTATTAATTAAACACTGTTTATTGAACCAAATTTTCCCTAACGTTTTTTTCACTTTTACTTTGATTTTTAAATACTTAAAAAATTCCCTTACATTTGTATATTTATCTGCTTGCAATTCGCATGTTTTGTTCTTCGTATTGTTTAAATTAGCAGCCATCCTTACTTTTCTTTTATAAAATTGCTAAACTGCTATAATTGTTATTATTTAGACAAAGCTTTTCGTCATCACTGACATCTTCAGGTCTTGTCTACATTTTTCCGTTAGGCATTTTACTAACGTCCGTCAAATTGTTTTACGAATCTCCCGTTAATTTCTTCATGCAATATTTTACTTTCTGACTTATAACCTTTTACATTTCGTCATTTTTAGTGTGTTATTCTTATTATTTTAATTTATTTTTGTTTATTGTTTAATATATAATAAAATATTTCTTCATTTGTAAAATCCACTTTTATATTCATTAATTTATTATTCTTAACTTCTTTTCTAACTTTTAGTATTTCTAGTTCTTCTATTAGTTTTCTTTTTTGCGGATTGTTTTCTATTTTGATTATTTCCATATTTTCATTTGGATTTATAAATTTATGGCCTGATTCATTGAAATGTCTTGCATACAGTGAGTTCGTTGTTCTAACGCCTTCTCCTTTTGCATGTTCATTCATTCGAATTTTTAATTTTCTTCCAGTTTCGCCCAGATATATCTTATTACATTCCCCACATTTTAATTTGTATACGCCGCTTTTTTCTGTTAATGGAATTTCTTCTGTTTTAGCATTTTTTATATATTCGAATACATTTTTCGTTTTCTTTATTCCTATCTGTATTTCGTATTTTTCGAAGCATTTTTGTAACATTTTTGTTTGATATCCTATGTATGTTATTGCTCCTTTATATTTCTTTTCTTCATTTGTTTTTTCTTTTTTGTTCTTTTCTATTTCTTTATTTTCCTCTATTTTCTTAACTATTCTATTAATTATTTTAGGGTTGTAATTATTATTTTTTGCTATTTGTTGTATTTTCTTTAATTCTTTTTGTTTCAGTTCTTCATTTTCTAGATAATTTATAGCTCTATAACAAAATGAATTTAATGCTGCCATTTTATAATTGACTGGATGATATGATTCTTGTGGAATTATTAAATCTGAGTATGTTTCTTTCCTGTATATATCGAATTTGAGTTTGTTATATTCAATTTTTATATTGATATCCAGGAAATTAATTTATAATCCTCCAATTTCTTCTTGAAATTTTATTGTTATTTAATTCTTCCGTAAATTTTTTAAATTCATTTACTTCACCTTCCCAAACTATTAGTATGTCATCTACATACCTGATATATTTTTTAATTCTTCTTTCTTTATCTACATCTTTGAAAATTTTGATTTCAAAGCTATTCATGAATATCTCTGCCATTAATGGTGAAAGCGGTGATCCCATTGGTAATCCATTCTCTTGTATGTAAAATTTGTTGTTAAATCTGAAGTAATTCTGGCTTAGGCATAATTCTAATCCTTCTATTATTTCGTTTTTCCATTCTACCTTACTTAATTTGTTTTTCTTTATTATTTCTACTGTTTTTGCTGTTGGTATATTGGTGTACATATCTTTTATATCTAATGACATTAATTTTGTCTTATTTGTTATGGTTATTTCTTTTAATCTTTCTATTACCTTTTTGCTATTTTCTATGCTGTGGATTTCTTCTTTTTCGTATGCCATTTTGAGTCTTTTACTTATTTCTTTTGATATTTTATATGTTGGCGAATTTATAAATGATACTATAGGTCTTAATGGCATTTCTTTTTTATGTAACTTAATTTGACATCTAAATTTTGGAGTTTCAGGATTATGTTCCATTTTTTGTTTCTTTTGCCATTCTGTTAAATATGTTGTCTTTTTTATCAATTTCTTTGTTTGTACTTGAAATTTATTTGTGTAATCATATTTTATTTCTTTATATGGTCCTTTTTGTATAAATTGTTCTGCTTTTTCGATATAATCTCTTTTGTTCATTACCACTGCTGTGTTACCTTTATCGGCTTTTATAACTATCAAATTGTTCTCCATGATTTTCTTTTTTAATTCTCTTATATTTATTTTTATTTGTGTTTCGTTTTTATTTCTTACATACTTTTTCTACTGTTTCTTTTACTTCATTTCTTAATTGTTTTTTAGTTTCTTCATTTTTTATTTTATCGATTATTTCTTCACATTCTATTATTGTATTTTCTTTATCTATGTTTGTTTTTGTTGCATATTTTAAACTTTTTTCTAATAATTTATTTTCATTTTCTGTAAACTTTGTTTCTGTTAAATTTAATACTTTTTCAGCAAATTTTATTTCTTTATTTTTATTTCTTGTTCCTTCTATTAATTCCTTGAGTTTCTTGTTTAATCTCTCTTCCATTTTTCTTATTTTCTTTTCTATATATTTTTCACCAAACTCTTTTCTCATTTCTTTTATTTCTACATAATTGTAACTTGTATATAATTTTTGATGTAATTGATGCATTTCTTTGTTATAATTATTTATTTTACTGTATAAGTTCTTTATTTCAAGTTTTATCCATATTTTTTCCGCCATATTTTTCACTTGGTTTGCTACTTTGCTTTTGTTATTAATTTTAATTTTTGCGTATTTTGGAGTTATTTTATTAATTAAACACTGTTTATTGAACCAAATTTTCCCTAACGTTTTTTTCACTTTTACTTTGATTTTTAAATACTTAAAAAATTCCCTTACATTTGTATATTTATCTGCTTGCAATTCGCATGTTTTGTTCTTCGTATTGTTTAAATTAGCAGCCATCCTTACTTTTCTTTTATAAAATTGCTAAACTGCTATAATTGTTATTATTTAGACAAAGCTTTTCGTCATCACTGACATCTTCAGGTCTTAAACAACGTCTGTCAACTGTACGTTGTAAGCTTTTATACTTTAGGCCCCTCCCCTTATGTCATCGCCCCTCCTATTGGTTCTAGCTGCTACCGCTCTTCACGGGAACTTTGTCTACATTTTTCCGTTAGGCATTTTACTAACGTCCGTCAAATTGTTTTACGAATCTCCCGTTAATTTCTTCATGCAATATTTTACTTTCTGACTTATAACCTTTTACATTTCGTCATTTTTAGTGTGTTATTCTTATTATTTTAATTTATTTTTGTTTATTGTTTAATATATAATAAAATATTTCTTCATTTGTAAAATCCACTTTTATATTCATTAATTTATTATTCTTAACTTCTTTTCTAACTTTTAGTATTTCTAGTTCTTCTATTAGTTTTCTTTTTTGCGGATTGTTTTCTATTTTGATTATTTCCATATTTTCATTTGGATTTATAAATTTATGGCCTGATTCATTGAAATGTCTTGCATACAGTGAGTTCGTTGTTCTAACGCCTTCTCCTTTTGCATGTTCATTCATTCGAATTTTTAATTTTCTTCCAGTTTCGCCCAGATATATCTTATTACATTCCCCACATTTTAATTTGTATACGCCGCTTTTTTCTGTTAATGGAATTTCTTCTGTTTTAGCATTTTTTATATATTCGAATACATTTTTCGTTTTCTTTATTCCTATCTGTATTTCGTATTTTTCGAAGCATTTTTGTAACATTTTTGTTTGATATCCTATGTATGTTATTGCTCCTTTATATTTCTTTTCTTCATTTGTTTTTTCTTTTTTGTTCTTTTCTATTTCTTTATTTTCCTCTATTTTCTTAACTATTCTATTAATTATTTTAGGGTTGTAATTATTATTTTTTGCTATTTGTTGTATTATCTTTAATTCTTTTTGTTTCAGTTCTTCATTTTCTAGATAATTTATAGCTCTATAACAAAATGAATTTAATGCTGCCATTTTATAATTGACTGGATGATATGATTCTTGTGGAATTATTAAATCTGAGTATGTTTCTTTCCTGTATATATCGAATTTGAGTTTGTTATATTCAATTTTTATATTGATATCCAGGAAATTAATTTATAATCCTCCAATTTCTTCTTGAAATTTTATTGTTTTTTCTATGTTATTTAATTCTTCCGTAAATTTTTTAAATTCATTTACTTCACCTTCCCAAACTATTAGTATGTCATCTACATACCTGATATATTTTTTAATTCTTCTTTCTTTATCTACATCTTTTAAAATTTTGATTTCAAAGCTATTCATGAATATCTCTGCCATTAATGGTGAAAGCGGTGATCCCATTGGTAATCCATTCTCTTGTATGTAAAATTTGTTGTTAAATCTGAAGTAATTCTGGCTTAGGCATAATTCTAATCCTTCTATTATTTCGTTTTTCCATTCTACCTTACTTAATTTGTTTTTCTTTATTATTTCTACTGTTTTTGCTGTTGGTATATTGGTGTACATATCTTTTATATCTAATGACATTAATTTTGTCTTATTTGTTATGGTTATTTCTTTTAATCTTTCTATTACCTTTTTGCTATTTTCTATGCTGTGGATTTCTTCTTTTTCGTATGCCATTTTGAGTCTTTTACTTATTTCTTTTGATATTTTATATGTTGGCGAATTTATAAATGATACTATAGGTCTTAATGGCATTTCTTTTTTATGTAACTTAATTTGACATCTAAATTGTGGAGTTTCAGGATTATGTTCTATTTTTTGTTTCTTTTGCCATTCTGTTAAATATGTTGTCTTTTTTATCAATTTCTTTGTTTGTACTTGAAATTTATTTGTGTAATCATATTTTATTTCTTTATATGGTCCTTTTTGTATAAATTGTTCTGCTTTTTCGATATAATCTCTTTTGTTCATTACCACTGCTGTGTTACCTTTATCGGCTTTTATAACTATCAAATTGTTCTCCATGATTTTCTTTTTTAATTCTCTTATATTTATTTTTATTTGTGTTTCGTTTTTTTTCTTACATACTTTTTCTACTGTTTCTTTTACTTCATTTCTTAATTGTTTTTTAGTTTCTTCATTTTTTATTTTATCGATTATTTCTTCACATTCTATTATTGTATTTTCTTTATCTATGTTTGTTTTTGTTGCATATTTTAAACTTTTTTCTAATAATTTATTTTCATTTTCTGTAAACTTTGTTTCTGTTAAATTTAATACTTTTTCAGCAAATTTTATTTCTTTATTTTTATTTCTTGTTCCTTCTATTAATTCCTTGAGTTTCTTGTTTAATCTCTCTTCCATTTTTCTTATTTTCTTTTCTATATATTTTTCACCAAACTCTTTTCTCATTTCTTTTATTTCTACATAATTGTAACTTGTATATAATTTTTGATGTAATTGATGCATTTCTTTGTTATAATTATTTATTTTACTGTATAAGTTCTTTATTTCAAGTTTTATCCATATTTTTTCCGCCATATTTTTCACTTGGTTTGCTACTTTGCTTTTGTTATTAATTTTAATTTTTGCGTATTTTCGAGTTATTTTATTAATTAAACACTGTTTATTGAACCAAATTTTCCCTAACGTTTTTTTCACTTTTACTTTGATTTTTAAATACTTAAAAAATTCCCTTACATTTGTATATTTATCTGCTTGCAATTCGCATGTTTTGTTCTTCGTATTGTTTAAATTAGCAGCCATCCTTACTTTTCTTTTATAAAATTGCTAAACTGCTATAATTGTTATTATTTAGACAAAGCTTTTCGTCATCACTGACATCTTCAGGTCTTAAACAACGTCTGTCAACTGTACGTTGTAAGCTTTTATACTTTAGGCCCCTCCCCTTATGTCATCGCCCCTCCTATTGGTTCTAGCTGCTACCGCTCTTCACGGGAACTTTGTCTACATTTTTCCGTTAGGCATTTTACTAACGTCCGTCAAATTGTTTTACGAATCTCCCGTTAATTTCTTCATGCAATATTTTACTTTCTGACTTATAACCTTTTACATTTCGTCATTTTTAGTGTGTTATTCTTATTAATTTAATTTATTTTTGTTTATTGTTTAATATATAATAAAATATTTCTTCATTTGTAAAATCCACTTTTATATTCATTAATTTATTATTCTTAACTTCTTTTCTAACTTTTAGTATTTCTAGTTCTTCTATTAGTTTTCTTTTTTGCGGATTGTTTTCTATTTTGATTATTTCCATATTTTCATTTGGATTTATAAATTTATGGCCTGATTCATTGAAATGTCTTGCATACAGTGAGTTCGTTGTTCTAACGCCTTCTCCTTTTGCATGTTCATTGATTCGAATTTTTAATTTTCTTCCAGTTTCGCCCAGATATATCTTATTACATTCCCCACATTTTAATTTGTATACGCCGCTTTTTTCTGTTAATGGAATTTCTTCTGTTTTAGCATTTTTTATATATTCGAATACATTTTTCGTTTTCTTTATTCCTATCTGTATTTCGTATTTTTCGAAGCATTTTTGTAACATTTTTGTTTGATATCCTATGTATGTTATTGCTCCTTTATATTTCTTTTCTTCATTTGTTTTTTCTTTTTTGTTCTTTTCTATTTCTTTATTTTCCTCTATTTTCTTAACTATTCTATTAATTATATTAGGGTTGTAATTATTATTTTTTGCTATTTGTTGTATTTTCTTTAATTCTTTTTGTTTCAGTTCTTCATTTTCTAGATAATTTATAGCTGTATAACAAAATGAATTTAATGCTGCCATTTTATAATTGACTGGATGATATGATTCTTGTGGAATTATTAAATCTGAGTATGTTTCTTTCCTGTATATATCGAATTTGAGTTTGTTATATTCAATTTTTATATTGATATCCAGGAAATTAATTTATAATCCTCCAATTTCTTCTTGAAATTTTATTGTTTTTTCTATGTTATTTAATTCTTCCGTAAATTTTTTAAATTCATTTACTTCACCTTCCCAAACTATTAGTATGTCATCTACATACCTGATATATTTTTTAATTCTTCTTTCTTTATCTACATCTTTTAAAATTTTGATTTCAAAGCTATTCATGAATATCTCTGCCATTAATGGTGAAAGCGGTGATCCCATTGGTAATCCATTCTCTTGTATGTAAAATTTGTTGTTAAATCTGAAGTAATTCTGGCTTAGGCATAATTCTAATCCTTCTATTATTTCGTTTTTCCATTCTACCTTACTTAATTTGTTTTTCTTTATTATTTCTACTGTTTTTGCTGTTGGTATATTGGTGTACATATCTTTTATATCTAATGACATTAATTTTGTCTTATTTGTTATGGTTATTTCTTTTAATCTTTCTATTACCTTTTTGCTATTTTCTATGCTGTGGATTTCTTCTTTTTCGTATGCCATTTTGAGTCTTTTACTTATTTCTTTTGATATTTTATATGTTGGCGAATTTATAAATGATACTATAGGTCTTAATGGCATTTCTTTTTTATGTAACTTAATTTGACATCTAAATTTTGGAGTTTCAGGATTATGTTCTATTTTTTGTTTCTTTTGCCATTCTGTTAAATATGTTGTCTCTTTTATCAATTTCTTTGTTTGTGCTTGAAATTTATTTGTGTAATCATATTTTATTTCTTTATATGGTCCTTTTTGTATAAATTGTTCTGCTTTTTCGATATAATCTCTTTTGTTCATTACCACTGCTGTGTTACCTTTATCGGCTTTTATAACTATCAAATTGTTCTCCATGATTTTCTTTTTTAATTCTCTTATATTTATTTTTATTTGTGTTTCGTTTTTATTTCTTACATACTTTTTCTACTGTTTCTTTTACTTAATTTCTTAATTGTTTTTTAGTTTCTTCATTTTTTATTTTATCGATTATTTCTTCACATTCTATTATTGTATTTTCTTTAGCTATGTTTGTTTTTGTTGCATATTTTAAACTTTTTTCTAATAATTTATTTTCATTTTCTGTAAACTTTGTTTCTGTTAAATTTAATACTTTTTCAGCAAATTTTATTTCTTTATTTTTATTTCTTGTTCCTTCTATTAATTCCTTGAGTTTCTTGTTTAATCTCTCTTCCATTTTTCTTATTCTCTTTTCTATATATTTTTCACCAAACTCTTTTCTCATTTCTTTTATTTCTACATAATTGTAACTTGTATATAATTTTTGATGTAATTGATGCATTTCTTTGTTATAATTATTTATTTTGCTGTATAAGTTCTTTATTTCAAGTTTTATCCATATTTTTTCCGCCATATTTTTCACTTGCTTTGCTACTTTGCTTTTGTTATTAATTTTAATTTTTGCGTATTTTGGAGTTATTTTATTAATTAAACACTGTTTATTGAACCAAATTTTCCCTAACGTTTTTTTCACTTTTACTTTGATTTTTAAATACTTAAAAAATTCCCTTACATTTGTATATTTATCTGCTTGCAATTCGCATGTTTTGTTCTTCGTATTGTTTAAATTAGCAGCCATCCTTACTTTTCTTTTATAAAATTGCTAAACTGCTATAATTGTTATTATTTAGACAAAGCTTTTCGTCATCACTGACATCTTCAGGTCTTAAACAACGTCTGTCAACTGTACGTTGTAAGCTTTTATACTTTAGGCCCCTCCCCTTATGTCATCGCCCCTCCTATTGGTTCTAGCTGCTACCGCTCTTCACGGGAACTTTGTCTACATTTTTCCGTTAGGCATTTTACTAACGTCCGTCAAATTGTTTTACGAATCTCCCGTTAATTTCTTCATGCAATATTTTACTTTCTGACTTATAACCTTTTACATTTCGTCATTTTTAGTGTGTTATTCTTATTATTTTAATTTATTTTTGTTTATTGTTTAATATATAATAAAATATTTCTTCATTTGTAAAATCCACTTTTATATTCATTAATTTATTATTCTTAACTTCTTTTCTAACTTTTAGTATTTCTAGTTCTTCTATTAGTTTTCTTTTTTGCGGATTGTTTTCTATTTTGATTATTTCCATATTTTCATTTGGATTTATAAATTTATGGCCTGATTCATTGAAATGTCTTGCATACAGTGAGTTCGTTGTTCTAACGCCTTCTCCTTTTGCATGTTCATTCATTCGAATTTTTAATTTTCTTCCAGTTTCGCCCAGATATATCTTATTACATTCCCCACATTTTAATTTGTATACGCCGCTTTTTTCTGTTAATGGAATGTCTTCTGTTTTAGCATTTTTTATATATTCGAATACATTTTTCGTTTTCTTTATTCCTATCTGTATTTCGTATTTTTCGAAGCATTTTTGTAACATTTTTGTTTGATATCCTATGTATGTTATTGCTCCTTTATATTTCTTTTCTTCATTTGTTTTTTCTTTTTTGTTCTTTTCTATTTCTTTATTTTCCTCTATTTTCTTAACTATTCTATTAATTATATTAGGGTTGTAATTATTATTTTTTGCTATTTGTTGTATTTTCTTTAATTCTTTTTGTTTCAGTTCTTCATTTTCTAGATAATTTATAGCTGTATAACAAAATGAATTTAATGCTGCCATTTTATAATTGACTGGATGATATGATTCTTGTGGAATTATTAAATCTGAGTATGTTTCTTTCCTGTATATATCGAATTTGAGTTTGTTATATTCAATTTGTATATTGATATCCAGGAAATTAATTTATAATCCTCCAATTTCTTCTTGAAATTTTATTGTTTTTTCTATGTTATTTAATTCTTCCGTATATTTTTTAAATTCATTTACTTCACCTTCCCAAACTATTAGTATGTCATCTACATACCTGATATATTTTTTAATTCTTCTTTCTTTATCTACATCTTTTAAAATTTTGATTTCAAAGCTATTCATGAATATCTCTGCCATTAATGGTGAAAGCGGTGATCCCATTGGTAATCCATTCTCTTGTATGTAAAATTTGTTGTTAAATCTGAAGTAATTCTGGCTTAGGCATAATTCTAATCCTTCTATTATTTCGTTTTTCCATTCTACCTTACTTAATTTGTTTTTCTTTATTATTTCTACTGTTTTTGCTGTTGGTATATTGGTGTACATATCTTTTATATCTAATGACATTAATTTTGTCTTATTTGTTATGGTTATTTCTTATAATCTTTCTATTACCTTTTTGCTATTTTCTATGCTGTGGATTTCTTCTTTTTCGTATGCCATTTTGAGTCTTTTACTTATTTCTTTTGATATTTTATATGTTGGCGAATTTATAAATGATACTATAGGTCTTAATGGCATTTCTTTTTTATGTAACTTAATTTGACATCTAAATTTTGGAGTTTCAGGATTATGTTCTATTTTTTGTTTCTTTTGCCATTCTGTTAAATATGTTGTCTTTTTTATCAATTTCTTTGTTTGTGCTTGAAATTTATTTGTGTAATCATATTTTATTTCTTTATATGGTCCTTTTTGTATAAATTGTTCTGCTTTTTCGATATAATCTCTTTTCTTCATTACCACTGCTGTGTTACCTTTATCGGCTTTTATAACTATCAAATTGTTCTCCATGATTTTCTTTTTTAATTCTCTTATATTTTTTTTATTTGTGTTTCGTTTTTTTTCTTACATACTTTTTCTACTGTTTCTTTTACTTCATTTCTTAATTGTTTTTTAGTTTCTTCATTTTTTATTTTATCGATTATTTCTTCACATTCTATTATTGTATTTTCTTTATCTATGTTTGTTTTTGTTGCATATTTTAAACTTTTTTCTAATAATTTATTTTCATTTTCTGTAAACTTGGTTTCTGTTAAATTTAATACTTTTTCAGCAAATTTTATTTCTTTATTTTTTTTTCTTGTTCCTTCTATTAATTCCTTGAGTTTCTTGTTTAATCTCTCTTCCATTTTTCTTATTTTCTTTTCTATATATTTTTCACCAAACTCTTTTCTCATTTCTTCTATTTCTACATAATTGTAACTTGTATATAATTTTTGATGTAATTGATGCATTTCTTTGTTATAATTATTTATTTTACTGTATAAGTTCTTTATTTCAAGTTTTATCCATTTTCCGCCATATTTTTCACTTGGTTTGCTACTTTGCTTTTGTTATTAATTTTAATTTTTGCGTATTTTCGAGTTATTTTATTAATTAAACACTGTTTATTGAACCAAATTTTCCCTAACGTTTTTTTCACTTTTACTTTGATTTTTAAATACTTAAAAAATTCCCTTACATTTGTATATTTATCTGCTTGCAATTCGCATGTTTTGTTCTTCGTATTGTTTAAATTAGCAGCCATCCTTACTTTTCTTTTATAAAATTGCTAAACTGCTATAATTGTTATTATTTAGACAAAGCTTTTCGTCATCACTGACATCTTCAGGTCTTAAACAACGTCTGTCAACTGTACGTTGTAAGCTTTTATACTTTAGGCCCCTCCCCTTATGTCATCGCCCCTCCTATTGGTTCTAGCTTCTACCGCTCTTCACGGGAACTTTGTCTACATTTTTCCGTTAGGCATTTTACTAACGTCCGTCAAATTGTTTTACGAATCTCCCGTTAATTTCTTCATGCAATATTTTACTTTCTGACTTATAATCTTTTACATTTCGTCATTTCTGGTGTGTTATTCTTATTATTTTAATTTATTTTTGTTTATTGTTTAATATATAATAAAATATTTCTTCATTTGTAAAATCCACTTTTATATTCATTAATTTATTATTCTTAACTTCTTTTCTAACTTTTAGTATTTCTAGTTCTTCTATTAGTTTTCTTTTTTGCGGATTGTTTTCTATTTTGATTATTTCCATATTTTCATTTGGATTTATAAATTTATGGCCTGATTCATTGAAATGTCTTGCATACAGTGAGTTCGTTGTTCTAACGCCTTCTCCTTTTGCATGTTCATTGATTCGAATTTTTAATTTTCTTCCAGTTTCGCCCAGATATATCTTATTACATTCCCCACATTTTAATTTGTATACGCCGCTTTTTTCTGTTAATGGAATTTCTTCTGTTTTAGCATTTTTTATATATTCGAATACATTTTTCGTTTTCTTTATTCCTATCTGTATTTCGTATTTTTCGAAGCATTTTTGTAACATTTTTGTTTCATATCCTATGTATGTTATTGCTCCTTTATATTTCTTTTCTTCATTTGTTTTTTCTTTTTTGTTCTTTTCTATTTCTTTATTTTCCTCTATTTTCTTAACTATTCTATTAATTATTTTAGGGTTGTAATTATTATTTTTTGCTATTTGTTGTATTTTCTTTAATTCTTTTTGTTTCAGTTCTTCATTTTCTAGATAATTTATAGCTGTATAACAAAATGAATTTAATGCTGCCATTTTATAATTGACTGGATGATATGATTCTTGTGGAATTATTAAATCTGAGTATGTTTCTTTCCTGTATATATCGAATTTGAGTTTGTTATATTCAATTTTTATATTGATATCCAGGAAATTAATTTATAATCCTCCAATTTCTTCTTGAAATTTTATTGTTTTTTCTATGTTATTTAATTCTTCCGTAAATTTTTTAAATTCATTTACTTCACCTTCCCAAACTATTAGTATGTCATCTACATACCTGATATATTTTTTAATTCTTCTTTCTTTATCTACATCTTTTAAAATTTTGATTTCAAAGCTATTCATGAATATCTCTGCCATTAATGGTGAAAGCGGTGATCCCATTGGTAATCCATTCTCTTGTATGTAAAATTTGTTGTTAAATCTGAAGTAATTCTGGCTTAGGCATAATTCTAATCCTTCTATTATTTCGTTTTTCCATTCTACCTTACTTAATTTGTTTTTCTTTATTATTTCTACTGTTTTTGCTGTTGGTATATTGGTGTACATATCTTTTATATCTAATGACATTAATTTTGTCTTATTTGTTATGGTTATTTCTTTTAATCTTTCTATTACCTTTTTGCTATTTTCTATGCTGTGGATTTCTTCTTTTTCGTATGCCATTTTGAGTCTTTTACTTATTTCTTTTGATATTTTATATGTTGGCGAATTTATAAATGATACTATAGGTCTTAATGGCATTTCTTTTTTATGTAACTTAATTTGACATCTAAATTTTGGAGTTTCAGGATTATGTTCTATTTTTTGTTTCTTTTGCCATTCTGTTAAATATGTTGTCTTTTTTATCAATTTCTTTGTTTGTGCTTGAAATTTATTTGTGTAATCATATTTTATTTCTTTATATGGTCCTTTTTGTATAAATTGTTCTGCTTTTTCGATATAATCTCTTTTGTTCATTACCACTGCTGTGTTACCTTTATCGGCTTTTATAACTATCAAATTGTTCTCCATGATTTTCTTTTTTAATTCTCTTATATTTTTTTATTTGTGTTTCGTTTTTATTTCTTACATACTTTTTCTACTGTTTCTTTTACTTCATTTCTTAATTGTTTTTTCGTTTCTTCATTTTTTATTTTATCGATTATTTCTTCACATTCTATTATTGTATTTTCTTTATCTATGTTTGTTTTTGTTGCATATTTTAAACTTTTTTCTAATAATTTATTTTCATTTTCTGTAAACTTGGTTTCTGTTAAATTTAATACTTTTTCAGCAAATTTTATTTCTTTATTTTTTTTTCTTGTTCCTTCTATTAATTCCTTGAATTTCTTGTTTAATCTCTCTTCCATTTTTCTTATTTTCTTTTCTATATATTTTTCACCAAACTCTTTTCTCATTTCTTCTATTTCTACATAATTGTAACTTGTATATAATTTTTGATGTAATTGATGCATTTCTTTGTTATAATTATTTATTTTACTGTATAAGTTCTTTATTTCAAGTTTTATCCATTTTCCGCCATATTTTTCACTTGGTTTGCTACTTTGCTTTTGTTATTAATTTTAATTTTTGCGTATTTTCGAGTTATTTTATTAATTAAACACTGTTTATTGAACCAAATTTTCCCTAACGTTTTTTTCACTTTTACTTTGATTTTTAAATACTTAAAAAATTCCCTTACATTTGTATATTTATCTGCTTGCAATTCGCATGTTTTGTTCTTCGTATTGTTTAAATTAGCAGCCATCCTTACTTTTCTTTTATAAAATTGCTAAACTGCTATAATTGTTATTATTTAGACAAAGCTTTTCGTCATCACTGACATCTTCAGGTCTTAAACAACGTCTGTCAACTGTACGTTGTAAGCTTTTATACTTTAGGCCCCTCCCCTTATGACATCGCCCCTCCTATTGGTTCTAGCTTCTACCGCTCTTCACGGGAACTTTGTCTACATTTTTCCGTTAGGCATTTTACTAACGTCCGTCAAATTGTTTTACGAATCTCCCGTTAATTTCTTCATGCAATATTTTACTTTCTGACTTATAATCTTTTACATTTCGTCATTTCTGGTGTGTTATTCTTATTATTTTAATTTATTTTTGTTTATTGTTTAATATATAATAAAATATTGCTTCATTTGTAAAATCCACTTTTATATTCATTAATTTATTATTCTTAACTTCTTTTCTAACTTTTAGTATTTCTAGTTCTTCTATTAGTTTTCTTTTTTGCGGATTGTTTTCTATTTTGATTATTTCCATATTTTCATTTGGATTTATAAATTTATGGCCTGATTCATTGAAATGTCTTGCATACAGTGAGTTCGTTGTTCTAACGCCTTCTCCTTTTGCATGTTCATTGATTCGAATTTTTAATTTTCTTCCAGTTTCGCCCAGATATATCTTATTACATTCCCCACATTTTAATTTGTATACGCCGCTTTTTTCTGTTAATGGAATTTCTTCTGTTTTAGCATTTTTTATATATTCGAATACATTTTTCGTTTTCTTTATTCCTATCTGTATTTCGTATTTTTCGAAGCATTTTTGTAACATTTTTGTTTGATATCCTATGTATGTTATTGCTCCTTTATATTTCTTTTCTTCATTTGTTTTTTCTTTTTTGTTCTTTTCTATTTCTTTATTTTCCTCTATTTTCTTAACTATTCTATTAATTATTTTAGGGTTGTAATTATTATTTTTTGCTATTTGTTGTATTTTCTTTAATTCTTTTTGTTTCAGTTCTTCATTTTCTAGATAATTTATAGCTCTATAACAAAATGAATTTAATGCTGCCATTTTATAATTGACTGGATGATATGATTCTTGTGGAATTATTAAATCTGAGTATGTTTCTTTCCTGTATATATCGAATTTGAGTTTGTTATATTCAATTTTTATATTGATATCCAGGAAATTAATTTATAATCCTCCAATTTCTTCTTGAAATTTTATTGTTTTTTCTATGTTATTTAATTCTTCCGTAAATTTTTTAAATTCATTTACTTCACCTTCCCAAACTATTAGTATGTCATCTACATACCTGATATATTTTTTAATTCTTCTTTCTTTATCTACATCTTTTAAAATTTTGATTTCAAAGCTATTCATGAATATCTCTGCCATTAATGGTGAAAGCGGTGATCCCATTGGTAATCCATTCTCTTGTATGTAAAATTTGTTGTTAAATCTGAAGTAATTCTGGCTTAGGCATAATTCTAATCCTTCTATTATTTCGTTTTTCCATTCTACCTTACTTAATTTGTTTTTCTTTATTATTTCTACTGTTTTTGCTGTTGGTATATTGGTGTACATATCTTTTATATCTAATGACATTAATTTTGTCTTATTTGTTATGGTTATTTCTTTTAATCTTTCTATTACCTTTTTGCTATTTTCTATGCTGTGGATTTCTTCTTTTTCGTATGCCATTTTGAGTCTTTTACTTATTTCTTTTGATATTTTATATGTTGGCGAATTTATAAATGATACTATAGGTCTTAATGGCATTTCTTTTTTATGTAACTTAATTTGACATCTAAATTTTGGAGTTTCAGGATTATGTTCTATTTTTTGTTTCTTTTGCCATTCTGTTAAATATGTTGTCTTTTTTATCAATTTCTTTGTTTGTGCTTGAAATTTATTTGTGTAATCATATTTTATTTCTTTATATGGTCCTTTTTGTATAAATTGTTCTGCTTTTTCGATATAATCTCTTTTGTTCATTACCACTGCTGTGTTACCTTTATCGGCTTTTATAACTATCAAATTGTTCTCCATGATTTTCTTTTTTAATTCTCTTATATTTTTTTATTTGTGTTTCGTTTTTTTTCTTACATACTTTTTCTACTGTTTCTTTTACTTCATTTCTTAATTGTTTTTTAGTTTCTTCATTTTTTATTTTATCGATTATTTCTTCACATTCTATTATTGTATTTTCTTTATCTATGTTTGTTTTTGTTGCATATTTTAAACTTTTTTCTAATAATTTATTTTCATTTTCTGTAAACTTGGTTTCTGTTAAATTTAATACTTTTTCAGCAAATTTTATTTCTTTATTTTTTTTTCTTGTTCCTTCTATTAATTCCTTGAGTTTCTTGTTTAATCTCTCTTCCATTTTTCTTATTTCCTTTTCTATATATTTTTCACCAAACTCTTTTCTCATTTCTTCTATTTCTACATAATTGTAACTTGTATATAATTTTTGATGTAATTGATGCATTTCTTTGTTATAATTATTTATTTTACTGTATAAGTTCTTTATTTCAAGTTTTATCCATTTTCCGCCATATTTTTCACTTGGTTTGCTACTTTGCTTTTGTTATTAATTTTAATTTTTGCGTATTTTCGAGTTATTTTATTAATTAAACACTGTTTATTGAACCAAATTTTCCCTAACGTTTTTTTCACTTTTACTTTGATTTTTAAATACTTAAAAAATTCCCTTACATTTGTATATTTATCTGCTTGCAATTCGCATGTTTTGTTCTTCGTATTGTTTAAATTAGCAGCCATCCTTACTTTTCTTTTATAAAATTGCTAAACTGCTATAATTGTTATTATTTAGACAAAGCTTTTCGTCATCACTGACATCTTCAGGTCTTAAACAACGTCTGTCAACTGAACGTTGTAAGCTTTTATACTTTAGGCCCCTCCCCTTATGACATCGCCCCTCCTATTGGTTCTAGCTTCTACCGCTCTTCACGGGAACTTTGTCTACATTTTTCCGTTAGGCATTTTACTAACGTCCGTCAAATTGTTTTACGAATCTCCCGTTAATTTCTTCATGCAATATTTTACTTTCTGACTTATAATCTTTTACATTTCGTCATTTCTGGTGTGTTATTCTTATTATTTTAATTTATTTTTGTTTATTGTTTAATATATAATAAAATATTGCTTCATTTGTAAAATCCACTTTTATATTCATTAATTTATTATTCTTAACTTCTTTTCTAACTTTTAGTATTTCTAGTTCTTCTATTAGTTTTCTTTTTTGCGGATTGTTTTCTATTTTGATTATTTCCATATTTTCATTTGGATTTATAAATTTATGGCCTGATTCATTGAAATGTCTTGCATACAGTGAGTTCGTTGTTCTAACGCCTTCTCCTTTTGCATGTTCATTGATTCGAATTTTTAATTTTCTTCCAGTTTCGCCCAGATATATCTTATTACATTCCCCACATTTTAATTTGTATACGCCGCTTTTTTCTGTTAATGGAATTTCTTCTGTTTTAGCATTTTTTATATATTCGAATACATTTTTCGTTTTCTTTATTCCTATCTGTATTTCGTATTTTTCGAAGCATTTTTGTAACATTTTTGTTTGATATCCTATGTATGTTATTGCTCCTTTATATTTCTTTTCTTCATTTGTTTTTTCTTTTTTGTTCTTTTCTATTTCTTTATTTTCCTCTATTTTCTTAACTATTCTATTAATTATTTTAGGGTTGTAATTATTATTTTTTGCTATTTGTTGTATTTTCTTTAATTCTTTTTGTTTCAGTTCTTCATTTTCTAGATAATTTATAGCTCTATAACAAAATGAATTTAATGCTGCCATTTTATAATTGACTGGATGATATGATTCTTGTGGAATTATTAAATCTGAGTATGTTTCTTTCCTGTATATATCGAATTTGAGTTTGTTATATTCAATTTTTATATTGATATCCAGGAAATTAATTTATAATCCTCCAATTTCTTCTTGAAATTTTATTGTTTTTTCTATGTTATTTAATTCTTCCGTAAATTTTTTAAATTCATTTACTTCACCTTCCCAAACTATTAGTATGTCATCTACATACCTGATATATTTTTTAATTCTTCTTTCTTTATCTACATCTTTTAAAATTTTGATTTCAAAGCTATTCATGAATATCTCTGCCATTAATGGTGAAAGCGGTGATCCCATTGGTAATCCATTCTCTTGTATGTAAAATTTGTTGTTAAATCTGAAGTAATTCTGGCTTAGGCATAATTCTAATCCTTCTATTATTTCGTTTTTCCATTCTACCTTACTTAATTTGTTTTTCTTTATTATTTCTACTGTTTTTGCTGTTGGTATATTGGTGTACATATCTTTTATATCTAATGACATTAATTTTGTCTTATTTGTTATGGTTATTTCTTTTAATCTTTCTATTACCTTTTTGCTATTTTCTATGCTGTGGATTTCTTCTTTTTCGTATGCCATTTTGAGTCTTTTACTTATTTCTTTTGATATTTTATATGTTGGCGAATTTATAAATGATACTATAGGTCTTAATGGCATTTCTTTTTTATGTAACTTAATTTGACATCTAAATTTTGGAGTTTCAGGATTATGTTCTATTTTTTGTTTCTTTTGCCATTCTGTTAAATATGTTGTCTTTTTTATCAATTTCTTTGTTTGTGCTTGAAATTTATTTGTGTAATCATATTTTATTTCTTTATATGGTCCTTTTTGTATAAATTGTTCTGCTTTTTCGATATAATCTCTTTTGTTCATTACCACTGCTGTGTTACCTTTATCGGCTTTTATAACTATCAAATTGTTCTCCATGATTTTCTTTTTTAATTCTCTTATATTTTTTTATTTGTGTTTCGTTTTTTTTCTTACATACTTTTTCTACTGTTTCTTTTACTTCATTTCTTAATTGTTTTTTAGTTTCTTCATTTTTTATTTTATCGATTATTTCTTCACATTCTATTATTGTATTTTCTTTATCTATGTTTGTTTTTGTTGCATATTTTAAACTTTTTTCTAATAATTTATTTTCATTTTCTGTAAACTTGGTTTCTGTTAAATTTAATACTTTTTCAGCAAATTTTATTTCTTTATTTTTTTTCTTGTTCCTTCTATTAATTCCTTGAGTTTCTTGTTTAATCTCTCTTCCATTTTTCTTATTTTCTTTTCTATATATTTTTCACCAAACTCTTTTCTCATTTCTTCTATTTCTACATAATTGTAACTTGTATATAATTTTTGATGTAATTGATGCATTTCTTTGTTATAATTATTTATTTTACTGTATAAGTTCTTTATTTCAAGTTTTATCCATTTTCCGCCATATTTTTCACTTGGTTTGCTACTTTGCTTTTGTTATTAATTTTAATTTTTGCGTATTTTGGAGTTATTTTATTAATTAAACACTGTTTATTGAACCAAATTTTCCCTAACGTTTTTTTCACTTTTACTTTGATTTTTAAATACTTAAAAAATTCCCTTACATTTGTATATTTATCTGCTTGCAATTCGCATGTTTTGTTCTTCGTATTGTTTAAATTAGCAGCCATCCTTACTTTTCTTTTATAAAATTGCTAAACTGCTATAATTGTTATTATTTAGACAAAGCTTTTCGTCATCACTGACATCTTCAGGTCTTAAACAACGTCTGTCAACTGTACGTTGTAAGCTTTTATACTTTAGGCCCCTCCCCTTATGACATCGCCCCTCCTATTGGTTCTAGCTTCTACCGCTCTTCACGGGAACTTTGTCTACATTTTTCCGTTAGGCATTTTACTAACGTCCGTCAAATTGTTTTACGAATCTCCCGTTAATTTCTTCATGCAATATTTTACTTTCTGACTTATAATCTTTTACATTTCGTCATTTCTGGTGTGTTATTCTTATTATTTTAATTTATTTTTGTTTATTGTTTAATATATAATAAAATATTGCTTCATTTGTAAAATCCACTTTTATATTCATTAATTTATTATTCTTAACTTCTTTTCTAACTTTTAGTATTTCTAGTTCTTCTATTAGTTTTCTTTTTTGCGGATTGTTTTCTATTTTGATTATTTCCATATTTTCATTTGGATTTATAAATTTATGGCCTGATTCATTGAAATGTCTTGCATACAGTGAGTTCGTTGTTCTAACGCCTTCTCCTTTTGCATGTTCATTGATTCGAATTTTTAATTTTCTTCCAGTTTCGCCCAGATATATCTTATTACATTCCCCACATTTTAATTTGTATACGCCGCTTTTTTCTGTTAATGGAATTTCTTCTGTTTTAGCATTTTTTATATATTCGAATACATTTTTCGTTTTCTTTATTCCTATCTGTATTTCGTATTTTTCGAAGCATTTTTGTAACATTTTTGTTTGATATCCTATGTATGTTATTGCTCCTTTATATTTCTTTTCTTCATTTGTTTTTTCTTTTTTGTTCTTTTCTATTTCTTTATTTTCCTCTTTTTTCTTAACTATTCTATTAATTATTTTAGGGTTGTAATTATTATTTTTTGCTATTTGTTGTATTTTCTTTAATTCTTTTTGTTTCAGTTCTTCATTTTCTAGATAATTTATAGCTGTATAACAAAATGAATTTAATGCTGCCATTTTATAATTGACTGGATGATATGATTCTTGTGGAATTATTAAATCTGAGTATGTTTCTTTCCTGTATATATCGAATTTGAGTTTGTTATATTCAATTTTTATATTGATATCCAGGAAATTAATTTATAATCCTCCAATTTCTTCTTGAAATTTTATTGTTTTTTCTATGTTATTTAATTCTTCCGTAAATTTTTTAAATTCATTTACTTCACCTTCCCAAACTATTAGTATGTCATCTACATACCTGATATATTTTTTAATTCTTCTTTCTTTATCTACATCTTTTAAAATTTTGATTTCAAAGCTATTCATGAATATCTCTGCCATTAATGGTGAAAGCGGTGATCCCATTGGTAATCCATTCTCTTGTATGTAAAATTTGTTGTTAAATCTGAAGTAATTCTGGCTTAGGCATAATTCTAATCCTTCTATTATTTCGTTTTTCCATTCTACCTTACTTAATTTGTTTTTCTTTATTATTTCTACTGTTTTTGCTGTTGGTATATTGGTGTACATATCTTTTATATCTAATGACATTAATTTTGTCTTATTTGTTATGGTTATTTCTTTTAATCTTTCTATTACCTTTTTGATATTTTCTATGCTGTGGATTTCTTCTTTTTCGTATGCCATTTTGAGTCTTTTACTTATTTCTTTTGATATTTTATATGTTGGCGAATTTATAAATGATACTATAGGTCTTAATGGCATTTCTTTTTTATGTAACTTAATTTGACATCTAAATTTTGGAGTTTCAGGATTATGTTCTATTTTTTGTTTCTTTTGCCATTCTGTTAAATATGTTGTCTTTTTTATCAATTTCTTTGTTTGTACTTGAAATTTATTTGTGTAATCATATTTTATTTCTTTATATGGTCCTTTTTGTATAAATTGTTCTGCTTTTTCGATATAATCTCTTTTGTTCATTACCACTTCTGTGTTACCTTTATCGGCTTTTATAACTATCAAATTGTTCTCCATGATTTTCTTTTTTAATTCTCTTATATTTCTTTTTATTTGTGTTTCGTTTTTATTTCTTACATACTTTTTCTACTGTTTCTTTTACTTCATTTCTTAATTGTTTTTTAGTTTCTTCATTTTTTATTTTATCGATTATTTCTTCACATTCTATTATTGTATTTTCTTTATCTATGTTTGTTTTTGTTGCATATTTTAAACTTTTTTCTAATAATTTATTTTCATTTTCTGTAAACTTTGTTTCTGTTAAATTTAATACTTTTTCAGCAAATTTTATTTCTTTATTTTTATTTCTTGTTCCTTCTATTAATTCCTTGAGTTTCTTGTTTAATCTCTCTTCCATTTTTCTTATTTTCTTTTCTATATATTTTTCACCAAACTCTTTTCTCATTTCTTCTATTTCTACATAATTGTAACTTGTATATAATTTTTGATGTAATTGATGCATTTCTTTGTTATAATTATTTATTTTACTGTATAAGTTCTTTATTTCAAGTTTTATCCATATTTTTTCCGCCATATTTTTCACTTGGTTTGCTACTTTGCTTTTGTTATTAATTTTAATTTTTGCGTATTTTGGAGTTATTTTATTAATTAAACACTGTTTATTGAACCAAATTTTCCCTAACGTTTTTTTCACTTTTACTTTGATTTTTAAATACTTAAAAAATTCCCTTACATTTGTATATTTATCTGCTTGCAATTCGCATGTTTTGTTCTTCGTATTGTTTAAATTAGCAGCCATCCTTACTTTTCTTTTATAAAATTGCTAAACTGCTATAATTGTTATTATTTAGACAAAGCTTTTCGTCATCACTGACATCTTCAGGTCTTAAACAACGTCTGTCAACTGTACGTTGTAAGCTTTTATACTTTAGGCCCCTCCCCTTATGTCATCGCCCCTCCTATTGGTTCTAGCTTCTACCGCTCTTCACGGGAACTTTGTCTACATTTTTCCGTTAGGCATTTTACTAACGTCCGTCAAATTGTTTTACGAATCTCCCGTTAATTTCTTCATGCAATATTTTACTTTCTGACTTATAATCTTTTACATTTCGTCATTTCTGGTGTGTTATTCTTATTATTTTAATTTATTTTTGTTTATTGTTTAATATATAATAAAATATTTCTTCATTTGTAAAATCCACTTTTATATTCATTAATTTATTATTCTTAACTTCTTTTCTAACTTTTAGTATTTCTAGTTCTTCTATTAGTTTTCTTTTTTGCGGATTGTTTTCTATTTTGATTATTTCCATATTTTCATTTGGATTTATAAATTTATGGCCTGATTCATTGAAATGTCTTGCATACAGTGAGTTCGTTGTTCTAACGCCTTCTCCTTTTGCATGTTCATTCATTCGAATTTTTAATTTCCTTCCAGTTTCGCCCAGATATATCTTATTACATTCCCCACATTTTAATTTGTATACGCCGCTTTTTTCTGTTAATGGAATTTCTTCTGTTTTAGCATTTTTTATATATTCGAATACATTTTTCGTTTTCTTTATTCCTATCTGTATTTCGTATTTTTCGAAGCATTTTTGTAACATTTTTGTTTGATATCCTATGTATGTTATTGCTCCTTTATATTTCTTTTCTTCATTTGTTTTTTCTTTTTTGTTCTTTTCTATTTCTTTATTTTCCTCTATTTTCTTAACTATTCTATTAATTATATTAGGGTTGTAATTATTATTTTTTGCTATTTGTTGTATTTTCTTTAATTCTTTTTGTTTCAGTTCTTCATTTTCTAGATAATTTATAGCTGTATAACAAAATGAATTTAATGCTGCCATTTTATAATTGACTGGATGATATGATTCTTGTGGAATTATTAAATCTGAGTATGTTTCTTTCCTGTATATATCGAATTTGAGTTTGTTATATTCAATTTTTATATTGATATCCAGGAAATTAATTTATAATCCTCCAATTTCTTCTTGAAATTTTATTGTTTTTTCTATGTTATTTAATTCTTCCGTAAATTTTTTAAATTCATTTACTTCACCTTCCCAAACTATTAGTATGTCATCTACATACCTGATATATTTTTTAATTCTTCTTTCTTTATCTACATCTTTTAAAATTTTGATTTCAAAGCTATTCATGAATATCTCTGCCATTAATGGTGAAAGCGGTGATCCCATTGGTAATCCATTCTCTTGTATGTAAAATTTGTTGTTAAATCTGAAGTAATTCTGGCTTAGGCATAATTCTAATCCTTCTATTATTTCGTTTTTCCATTCTACCTTACTTAATTTGTTTTTCTTTATTATTTCTACTGTTTTTGCTGTTGGTATATTGGTGTACATATCTTTTATATCTAATGACATTAATTTTGTCTTATTTGTTATGGTTATTTCTTTTAATCTTTCTATTACCTTTTTGCTATTTTCTATGCTGTGGATTTCTTCTTTTTCGTATGCCATTTTGAGTCTTTTACTTATTTCTTTTGATATTTTATATGTTGGCGAATTTATAAATGATACTATAGGTCTTAATGGCATTTCTTTTTTATGTAACTTAATTTGACATCTAAATTTTGGAGTTTCAGGATTATGTTCTATTTTTTGTTTCTTTTGCCATTCTGTTAAATATGTTGTCTTTTTTATCAATTTCTTTGTTTGTGCTTGAAATTTATTTGTGTAATCATATTTTATTTCTTTATATGGTCCTTTTTGTATAAATTGTTCTGCTTTTTCGATATAATCTCTTTTGTTCATTACCACTGCTGTGTTACCTTTATCGGCTTTTATAACTATCAAATTGTTCTCCATGATTTTCTTTTTTAATTCTCTTATATTTTTTTTATTTGTGTTTCGTTTTTTTTCTTACATACTTTTTCTACTGTTTCTTTTACTTCATTTCTTAATTGTTTTTTAGTTTCTTCATTTTTTATTTTATCGATTATTTCTTCACATTCTATTATTGTATTTTCTTTATCTATGTTTGTTTTTGTTGCATATTTTAAACTTTTTTCTAATAATTTATTTTCATTTTCTGTAAACTTGGTTTCTGTTAAATTTAATACTTTTTCAGCAAATTTTATTTCTTTATTTTTTTTTCTTGTTCCTTCTATTAATTCCTTGAGTTTCTTGTTTAATCTCTCTTCCATTTTTCTTATTTTCTTTTCTATATATTTTTCACCAAACTCTTTTCTCATTTCTTCTATTTCTACATAATTGTAACTTGTATATAATTTTTGATGTAATTGATGCATTTCTTTGTTATAATTATTTATTTTACTGTATAAGTTCTTTATTTCAAGTTTTATCCATTTTCCGCCATATTTTTCACTTGGTTTGCTACTTTGCTTTTGTTATTAATTTTAATTTTTGCGTATTTTCGAGTTATTTTATTAATTAAACACTGTTTATTGAACCAAATTTTCCCTAACGTTTTTTTCACTTTTACTTTGATTTTTAAATACTTAAAAAATTCCCTTACATTTGTATATTTATCTGCTTGCAATTCGCATGTTTTGTTCTTCGTATTGTTTAAATTAGCAGCCATCCTTACTTTTCTTTTATAAAATTGCTAAACTGCTATAATTGTTATTATTTAGACAAAGCTTTTCGTCATCACTGACATCTTCAGGTCTTAAACAACGTCTGTCAACTGTACGTTGTAAGCTTTTATACTTTAGGCCCCTACCCTTATGTCATCGCCCCTCCTATTGGTTCTAGCTTCTACCGCTCTTCACGGGAACTTTGTCTACATTTTTCCGTTAGGCATTTTACTAACGTCCGTCAAATTGTTTTACGAATCTCCCGTTAATTTCTTCATGCAATATTTTACTTTCTGACTTATAATCTTTTACATTTCGTCATTTCTGGTGTGTTATTCTTATTATTTTAATTTATTTTTGTTTATTGTTTAATATATAATAAAATATTGCTTCATTTGTAAAATCCACTTTTATATTCATTAATTTATTATTCTTAACTTCTTTTCTAACTTTTAGTATTTCTAGTTCTTCTATTAGTTTTCTTTTTTGCGGATTGTTTTCTATTTTGATTATTTCCATATTTTCATTTGGATTTATAAATTTATGGCCTGATTCATTGAAATGTCTTGCATACAGTGAGTTCGTTGTTCTAACGCCTTCTCCTTTTGCATGTTCATTCATTCGAATTTTTAATTTTCTTCCAGTTTCGCCCAGATATATCTTATTACATTCCCCACATTTTAATTTGTATACGCCGCTTTTTTCTGTTAATGGAATTTCTTCTGTTTTAGCATTTTTTATATATTCGAATACATTTTTCGTTTTCTTTATTCCTATCTGTATTTCGTATTTTTCGAAGCATTTTTGTAACATTTTTGTTTGATATCCTATGTATGTTATTGCTCCTTTATATTTCTTTTCTTCATTTGTTTTTTCTTTTTTGTTCTTTTCTATTTCTTTATTTTCCTCTATTTTCTTAACTATTCTATTAATTATATTAGGGTTGTAATTATTATTTTTTGCTATTTGTTGTATTTTCTTTAATTCTTTTTGTTTCAGTTCTTCATTTTCTAGATAATTTATAGCTGTATAACAAAATGAATTGAATGCTGCCATTTTATAATTGACTGGATGATATGATTCTTGTGGAATTATTAAATCTGAGTATGTTTCTTTCCTGTATATATCGAATTTGAGTTTGTTATATTCAATTTTTATATTGATATCCAGGAAATTAATTTATAATCCTCCAATTTCTTCTTGAAATTTTATTGTTTTTTCTATGTTATTTAATTCTTCCGTAAATTTTTTAAATTCATTTACTTCACCTTCCCAAACTATTAGTATGTCATCTACATACCTGATATATTTTTTAATTCTTCTTTCTTTATCTACATCTTTTAAAATTTTGATTTCAAAGCTATTCATGAATATCTCTGCCATTAATGGTGAAAGCGGTGATCCCATTGGTAATCCATTCTCTTGTATGTAAAATTTGTTGTTAAATCTGAAGTAATTCTGGCTTAGGCATAATTCTAATCCTTCTATTATTTCGTTTTTCCATTCTACCTTACTTAATTTGTTTTTCTTTATTATTTCTACTGTTTTTGCTGTTGGTATATTGGTGTACATATCTTTTATATCTAATGACATTAATTTTGTCTTATTTGTTATGGTTATTTCTTTTAATCTTTCTATTACCTTTTTGCTATTTTCTATGCTGTGGATTTCTTCTTTTTCGTATGCCATTTTGAGTCTTTTACTTATTTCTTTTGATATTTTATATGTTGGCGAATTTATAAATGATACTATAGGTCTTAATGGCATTTCTTTTTTATGTAACTTAATTTGACATCTAAATTTTGGAGTTTCAGGATTATGTTCTATTTTTTGTTTCTTTTGCCATTCTGTTAAATATGTTGTCTTTTTTATCAATTTCTTTGTTTGTACTTGAAATTTATTTGTGTAATCATATTTTATTTCTTTATATGGTCCTTTTTGTATAAATTGTTCTGCTTTTTCGATATAATCTCTTTTGTTCATTACCACTTCTGTGTTACCTTTATCGGCTTTTATAACTATCAAATTGTTCTCCATGATTTTCTTTTTTAATTCTCTTATATTTCTTTTTATTTGTGTTTCGTTTTTATTTCTTACATACTTTTTCTACTGTTTCTTTTACTTCATTTCTTAATTGTTTTTTAGTTTCTTCATTTTTTATTTTATCGATTATTTCTTCACATTCTATTATTGTATTTTCTTTATCTATGTTTGTTTTTGTTGCATATTTTAAACTTTTTTCTAATAATTTATTTTCATTTTCTGTAAACTTTGTTTCTGTTAAATTTAATACTTTTTCAGCAAATTTTATTTCTTTATTTTTTTTTCTTGTTCCTTCTATTAATTCCTTGAGTTTCTTGTTTAATCTCTCTTCCATTTTTCTTATTTTCTTTTCTATATATTTTTCACCAAACTCTTTTCTCATTTCTTCTATTTCTACATAATTGTAACTTGTATATAATTTTTGATGTAATTGATGCATTTCTTTGTTATAATTATTTATTTTACTGTATAAGTTCTTTATTTCAAGTTTTATCCATATTTTTTCCGCCATATTTTTCACTTGGTTTGCTACTTTGCTTTTGTTATTAATTTTAATTTTTGCGTATTTTGGAGTTATTTTATTAATTAAACACTGTTTATTGAACCAAATTTTCCCTAACGTTTTTTTCACTTTTAATTTGATTTTTAAATACTTAAAAAATTCCCTTACATTTGTATATTTATCTGCTTGCAATTCGCATGTTTTGTTCTTCGTATTGTTTAAATTAGCAGCCATCCTTACTTTTCTTTTATAAAATTGCTAAACTGCTATAATTGTTATTATTTAGACAAAGCTTTTCGTCATCACTGACATCTTCAGGTCTTAAACAACGTCTGTCAACTGTACGTTGTAAGCTTTTATACTTTAGGCCCCTCCCCTTATGTCATCGCCCCTCCTATTGGTTCTAGCTTCTACCGCTCTTCACGGGAACTTTGTCTACATTTTTCCGTTAGGCATTTTACTAACGTCCGTCAAATTGTTTTACGAATCTCCCGTTAATTTCTTCATGCAATATTTTTCTTTCTGACTTATAATCTTTTACATTTCGTCATTTCTGGTGTGTTATTCTTATTATTTTAATTTATTTTTGTTTATTGTTTAATATATAATAAAACATTTCTTCATTTGTAAAATCCACTTTTATATTCATTAATTTATTATTCTTAACTTCTTTTCTAACTTTTAGTATTTCTAGTTCTTCTATTAGTTTTCTTTTTTGCGGTTTGTTTTCTATTTTGATTATTTCCATATTTTCATTTGGATTTATAAATTTATGGCCTGATTCATTGAAATGTCTTGCATACAGTGAGTTCGTTGTTCTAACGCCTTCTCCTTTTGCATGTTCATTCATTCGAATTTTTAATTTTCTTCCAGTTTCGCCCAGATATATCTTATTACATTCCCCACATTTTAATTTGTATACGCCGCTTTTTTCTGTTAATGGAATTTCTTCTGTTTTAGCATTTTTTATATATTCGAATACATTTTTCGTTTTCTTTATTCCTATCTGTATTTCGTATTTTTCGAAGCATTTTTGTAACATTTTTGTTTGATATCCTATGTATGTTATTGCTCCTTTATATTTCTTTTCTTCATTTGTTTTTTCTTTTTTGTTCTTTTCTATTTCTTTATTTTCCTCTTTTTTCTTAACTATTCTATTAATTATTTTAGGGTTGTAATTATTATTTTTTGCTATTTGTTGTATTTTCTTTAATTCTTTTTGTTTCAGTTCTTCATTTTCTAGATAATTTATAGCTGTATAACAAAATGAATTTAATGCTGCCATTTTATAATTGACTGGATGATATGATTCTTGTGGAATTATTAAATCTGAGTATGTTTCTTTCCTGTATATATCGAATTTGAGTTTGTTATATTCAATTTTTATATTGATATCCAGGAAATTAATTTATAATCCTCCAATTTCTTCTTGAAATTTTATTGTTTTTTCTATGTTATTTAATTCTTCCGTAAATTTTTTAAATTCATTTACTTCACCTTCCCAAACTATTAGTATGTCATCTACATACCTGATATATTTTTTAATTCTTCTTTCTTTATCTACATCTTTTAAAATTTTGATTTCAAAGCTATTCATGAATATCTCTGCCATTAATGGTGAAAGCGGTGATCCCATTGGTAATCCATTCTCTTGTATGTAAAATTTGTTGTTAAATCTGAAGTAATTCTGGCTTAGGCATAATTCTAATCCTTCTATTATTTCGTTTTTCCATTCTACCTTACTTAATTTGTTTTTCTTTATTATTTCTACTGTTTTTGCTGTTGGTATATTGGTGTACATATCTTTTATATCTAATGACATTAATTTTGTCTTATTTGTTATGGTTATTTCTTTTAATCTTTCTATTACCTTTTTGCTATTTTCTATGCTGTGGATTTCTTCTTTTTCGTATGCCATTTTGAGTCTTTTACTTATTTCTTTTGATATTTTATATATTGGCGAATTTATAAATGATACTATAGGTCTTAATGGCATTTCTTTTTTATGTAACTTAATTTGACATCTAAATTTTGGAGTTTCAGGATTATGTTCTATTTTTTGTTTCTTTTGCCATTCTGTTAAATATGTTGTCTTTTTTATCAATTTCTTTGTTTGTGCTTGAAATTTATTTGTGTAATCATATTTTATTTCTTTATATGGTCCTTTTTGTATAAATTGTTCTGCTTTTTCGATATAATCTCTTTTGTTCATTACCACTGCTGTGTTACCTTTATCGGCTTTTATAACTATCAAATTGTTCTCCATGATATTCTTTTTTAATTCTCTTATATTTATTTTTATTTGTGTTTCGTTTTTATTTCTTACATTTTTGTTTTTCTTACATATTTTTTCTACTGTTTCTTTTACTTCATTTCTTAATTGTTTTTTAGTTTCTTCATTTTTTATTTTATCGATTATTTCTTCACATTCTATTATTGTATTTTCTTTATCTATGTTTGTTTTTGTTGCATATTTTAAACTTTTTTCTAATAATTTATTTTCATTTTCTGTAAACTTTGTTTCTGTTAAATTTAATACTTTTTCAGCAAATTTTATTTCTTTATTTTTTTTTCTTGTTCCTTCTATTAATTCCTTGAGTTTCTTGTTTAATCTCTCTTCCATTTTTCTTATTTTCTTTTCTATATATTTTTCACCAAACTCTTTTCTCATTTCTTCTATTTCTACATAATTGTAACTTGTATATAATTTTTGATGTAATTGATGCATTTCTTTGTTATAATTATTTATTTTACTGTATAAGTTCTTTATTTCAAGTTTTATCCATATTTTTTCCGCCATATTTTTCACTTGGTTTGCTACTTTGCTTTTGTTATTAATTTTAATTTTTGCGTATTTTGGAGTTATTTTATTAATTAAACACTGTTTATTGAACCAAATTTTCCCTAACGTTTTTTTCACTTTTAATTTGATTTTTAAATACTTAAAAAATTCCCTTACATTTGTATATTTATCTGCTTGCAATTCGCATGTTTTGTTCTTCGTATTGTTTAAATTAGCAGCCATCCTTACTTTTCTTTTATAAAATTGCTAAACTGCTATAATTGTTATTATTTAGACAAAGCTTTTCGTCATCACTGACATCTTCAAGTCTTAAACAACGTCTGTCAACTGTACGTTGTAAGCTTTTATACTTTAGGCCCCTCCCCTTATGTCATCGCCCCTCCTATTGGTTCTAGCTTCTACCGCTCTTCACGGGAACTTTGTCTACATTTTTCCGTTAGGCATTTTACTAACGTCCGTCAAATTGTTTTACGAATCTCCCGTTAATTTCTTCATGCAATATTTTTCTTTCTGACTTATAATCTTTTACATTTCGTCATTTCTGGTGTGTTATTCTTATTATTTTAATTTATTTTTGTTTATTGTTTAATATATAATAAAACATTTCTTCATTTGTAAAATCCACTTTTATATTCATTAATTTATTATTCTTAACTTCTTTTCTAACTTTTAGTATTTCTAGTTCTTCTATTAGTTTTCTTTTTTGCGGTTTGTTTTCTATTTTGATTATTTCCATATTTTCATTTGGATTTATAAATTTATGGCCTGATTCATTGAAATGTCTTGCATACAGTGAGTTCGTTGTTCTAACGCCTTCTCCTTTTGCATGTTCATTCATTCGAATTTTTAATTTTCTTCCAGTTTCGCCCAGATATATCTTATTACATTCCCCACATTTTAATTTGTATACGCCGCTTTTTTCTGTTAATGGAATTTCTTCTGTTTTAGCATTTTTTATATATTCGAATACATTTTTCGTTTTCTTTATTCCTATCTGTATTTCGTATTTTTCGAAGCATTTTTGTAACATTTTTGTTTGATATCCTATGTATGTTATTGCTCCTTTATATTTCTTTTCTTCATTTGTTTTTTCTTTTTTGTTCTTTTCTATTTCTTTATTTTCCTCTTTTTTCTTAACTATTCTATTAATTATTTTAGGGTTGTAATTATTATTTTTTGCTATTTGTTGTATTTTCTTTAATTCTTTTTGTTTCAGTTCTTCATTTTCTAGATAATTTATAGCTGTATAACAAAATGAATTTAATGCTGCCATTTTATAATTGACTGGATGATATGATTCTTGTGGAATTATTAAATCTGAGTATGTTTCTTTCCTGTATATATCGAATTTGAGTTTGTTATATTCAATTTTTATATTGATATCCAGGAAATTAATTTATAATCCTCCAATTTCTTCTTGAAATTTTATTGTTTTTTCTATGTTATTTAATTCTTCCGTAAATTTTTTAAATTCATTTACTTCACCTTCCCAAACTATTAGTATGTCATCTACATACCTGATATATTTTTTAATTCTTCTTTCTTTATCTACATCTTTTAAAATTTTGATTTCAAAGCTATTCATGAATATCTCTGCCATTAATGGTGAAAGCGGTGATCCCATTGGTAATCCATTCTCTTGTATGTAAAATTTGTTGTTAAATCTGAAGTAATTCTGGCTTAGGCATAATTCTAATCCTTCTATTATTTCGTTTTTCCATTCTACCTTACTTAATTTGTTTTTCTTTATTATTTCTACTGTTTTTGCTGTTGGTATATTGGTGTACATATCTTTTATATCTAATGACATTAATTTTGTCTTATTTGTTATGGTTATTTCTTTTAATCTTTCTATTACCTTTTTGCTATTTTCTATGCTGTGGATTTCTTCTTTTTCGTATGCCATTTTGAGTCTTTTACTTATTTCTTTTGATATTTTATATGTTGGCGAATTTATAAATGATACTATAGGTCTTAATGGCATTTCTTTTTTATGTAACTTAATTTGACATCTAAATTTTGGAGTTTCAGGATTATGTTCTATTTTTTGTTTCTTTTGCCATTCTGTTAAATATGTTGTCTTTTTTATCAATTTCTTTGTTTGTGCTTGAAATTTATTTGTGTAATCATATTTTATTTCTTTATATGGTCCTTTTTGTATAAATTGTTCTGCTTTTTCGATATAATCTCTTTTGTTCATTACCACTGCTGTGTTACCTTTATCGGCTTTTATAACTATCAAATTGTTCTCCATGATATTCTTTTTTAATTCTCTTATATTTATTTTTATTTGTGTTTCGTTTTTATTTCTTACATTTTTGTTTTTCTTACATATTTTTTCTACTGTTTCTTTTACTTCATTTCTTAATTGTTTTTTAGTTTCTTCATTTTTTATTTTATCGATTATTTCTTCACATTCTATTATTGTATTTTCTTTATCTATGTTTGTTTTTGTTGCATATTTTAAACTTTTTTCTAATAATTTATTTTCATTTTCTGTAAACTTTGTTTCTGTTAAATTTAATACTTTTTCAGCAAATTTTATTTCTTTATTTTTATTTCTTGTTCCTTCTATTAATTCCTTGAGTTTCTTGTTTAATCTCTCTTCCATTTTTCTTATTTTCTTTTCTATATATTTTTCACCAAACTCTTTTCTCATTTCTTCTATTTCTACATAATTGTAACTTGTATATAATTTTTGATGTAATTGATGCATTTCTTTGTTATAATTATTTATTTTACTGTATAAGTTCTTTATTTCAAGTTTTATCCATATTTTTTCCGCCATATTTTTCACTTGGTTTGCTGCTTTGCTTTTGTTATTAATTTTAATTTTTGCGTATTTTGGAGTTATTTTATTAATTAAACACTGTTTATTGAACCAAATTTTCCCTAACGTTTTCTTCACTTTTACTTTGATTTTTAAATACTTAAAAAATTCCCTTACATTTGTATATTTATCTGCTTGCAATTCGCATGTTTTGTTCTTCGTATTGTTTAAATTAGCAGCCATCCTTACTTTTCTTTTATAAAATTGCTAAACTGCTATAATTGTTATTATTTAGACAAAGCTTTTCGTCATCACTGACATCTTCAGGTCTTAAACAACGTCTGTCAACTGTACGTTGTAAGCTTTTATACTTTAGGCCCCTCCCCTTATGTCATCGCCCCTCCTATTGGTTCTAGCTTCTACCGCTCTTCACGGGAACTTTGTCTACATTTTTCCGTTAGGCATTTTACTAACGTCCGTCAAATTGTTTTACGAATCTCCCGTTAATTTCTTCATGCAATATTTTTCTTTCTGACTTATAATCTTTTACATTTCGTCATTTCTGGTGTGTTATTCTTATTATTTTAATTTATTTTTGTTTATTGTTTAATATATAATAAAATATTTCTTCATTTGTAAAATCCACTTTTATATTCATTAATTTATTATTCTTAACTTCTTTTCTAACTTTTAGTATTTCTAGTTCTTCTATTAGTTTTCTTTTTTGCGGATTGTTTTCTATTTTGATTATTTCCATATTTTCATTTGGATTTATAAATTTATGGCCTGATTCATTGAAATGTCTTGCATACAGTGAGTTCGTTGTTCTAACGCCTTCTCCTTTTGCATGTTCATTCATTCGAATTTTTAATTTTCTTCCAGTTTCGCCCAGATATATCTTATTACATTCCCCACATTTTAATTTGTATACGCCGCTTTTTTCTGTTAATGGAATTTCTTCTGTTTTAGCATTTTTTATATATTCGAATACATTTTTCGTTTTCTTTATTCCTATCTGTATTTCGTATTTTTCGAAGCATTTTTGTAACATTTTTGTTTGATATCCTATGTATGTTATTGCTCCTTTATATTTCTTTTCTTCATTTGTTTTTTCTTTTTTGTTCTTTTCTATTTCTTTATTTTCCTCTTTTTTCTTAACTATTCTATTAATTATATTAGGGTTGTAATTATTATTTTTTGCTATTTGTTGTATTTTCTTTAATTCTTTTTGTTTCAGTTCTTCATTTTCTAGATAATTTATAGCTGTATAACAAAATAAATTTAATGCTGCCATTTTATAATTGACTGGATGATATGATTCTTGTGGAATTATTAAATCTGAGTATGTTTCTTTCCTGTATATATCGAATTTGAGTTTGTTATATTCAATTTTTATATTGATATCCAGGAAATTAATTTATAATCCTCCAATTTCTTCTTGAAATTTTATTGTTTTTTCTATGTTATTTAATTCTTCCGTAAATTTTTTAAATTCATTTACTTCACCTTCCCAAACTATTAGTATGTCATCTACATACCTGATATATTTTTTAATTCTTCTTTCTTTATCTACATCTTTTAAAATTTTGATTTCAAAGCTATTCATGAATATCTCTGCCATTAATGGTGAAGGCGGTGATCCCATTGGTAATCCATTCTCTTGTATGTAAAATTTGTTGTTAAATCTGAAGTAATTCTGGCTTAGGCATAATTCTAATCCTTCTATTATTTCGTTTTTCCATTCTACCTTACTTAATTTGTTTTTCTTTATTATTTCTACTGTTTTTGCTGTTGGTATATTGGTGTACATATCTTTTATATCTAATGACATTAATTTTGTCTTATTTGTTATGGTTATTTCTTTTAATCTTTCTATTACCTTTTTGCTATTTTCTATGCTGTGGATTTCTTCTTTTTCGTATGCCATTTTGAGTCTTTTACTTATTTCTTTTGATATTTTATATGTTGGCGAATTTATAAATGATACTATAGGTCTTAATGGCATTTCTTTTTTATGTAACTTAATTTGACATCTAAATTTTGGAGTTTCAGGATTATGTTCTATTTTTGTTTCTTTTGCCATTCTGTTAAATATGTTGTCTTTTTTATCAATTTCTTTGTTTGTGCTTGAAATTTATTTGTGTAATCATATTTTATTTCTTTATATGGTCCTTTTTGTATAAATTGTTCTGCTTTTTCGATATAATCTCTTTTGTTCATTACCACTGCTGTGTTACCTTTATCGGCTTTTATAACTATCAAATTGTTCTCCATGATTTTCTTTTTTAATTCTCTTATATTTATTTTTATTTGTGTTTCGTTTTTATTTCTTACATTTTTGTTTTTCTTACATATTTTTTCTACTGTTTCTTTTACTTCATTTCTTAATTGTTTTTTAGTTTCTTCATTTTTTATTTTATCGATTATTTCTTCACATTCTATTATTGTATTTTCTTTATCTATGTTTGTTTTTGTTGCATATTTTAAACTTTTTTCTAATAATTTATTTTCATTTTCTGTAAACTTGGTTTCTGTTAAATTTAATACTTTTTCAGCAAATTTTATTTCTTTATTTTTTTTTCTTGTTCCTTCTATTAATTCCTTGAGTTTCTTGTTTAATCTCTCTTCCATTTTTCTTATTTTCTTTTCTATATATTTTTCACCAAACTCTTTTCTCATTTCTTCTATTTCTACATAATTGTAACTTGTATATAATTTTTGATGTAATTGATGCATTTCTTTGTTATAATTATTTATTTTACTGTATAAGTTCTTTATTTCAAGTTTTAGCCATATTTTTTCCGCCATATTTTTCACTTGGTTTGCTACTTTGCTTTTGTTATTAATTTTAATTTTTGCGTATTTTGGAGTTATTTTATTAATTAAACACTGTTTATTGAACCAAATTTTCCCTAACGTTTTTTTCACTTTTACTTTGATTTTTAAATACTTAAAAAATTCCCTTACATTTGTATATTTATCTGCTTGCAATTCGCATGTTTTGTTCTTCGTATTGTTTAAATTAGCAGCCATCCTTACTTTTCTTTTATAAAATTGCTAAACTGCTATAATTGTTATTATTTAGACAAAGCTTTTCGTCATCACTGACATCTTCAGGTCTTAAACAACGTCTGTCAACTGTACGTTGTAAGCTTTTATACTTTAGGCCCCTCCCCTTATGTCATCGCCCCTCCTATTGGTTCTAGCTGCTACCGCTCTTCACGGGAACTTTGTCTACATTTTTCCGTTAGGCATTTTACTAACGTCCGTCAAATTGTTTTACGAATCTCCCGTTAATTTCTTCATGCAATATTTTTCTTTCTGACTTATAATCTTTTACATTTCGTCATTTCTGGTGTGTTATTCTTATTATTTTAATTTATTTTTGTTTATTGTTTAATATATAATAAAATATTTCTTCATTTGTAAAATCCACTTTTATATTCATTAATTTATTATTCTTAACTTCTTTTCTAACTTTTAGTATTTCTAGTTCTTCTATTAGTTTTCTTTTTTGCGGATTGTTTTCTATTTTGATTATTTCCATATTTTCATTTGGATTTATAAATTTATGGCCTGATTCATTGAAATGTCTTGCATACAGTGAGTTCGTTGTTCTAACGCCTTCTCCTTTTGCATGTTCATTCATTCGAATTTTTAATTTTCTTCCAGTTTCGCCCAGATATATCTTATTACATTCCCCACATTTTAATTTGTATACGCCGCTTTTTTCTGTTAATGGAATTTCTTCTGTTTTAGCATTTTTTATATATTCGAATACATTTTTCGTTTTCTTTATTCCTATCTGTATTTCGTATTTTTCGAAGCATTTTTGTAACATTTTTGTTTGATATCCTATGTATGTTATTGCTCCTTTATATTTCTTTTCTTCATTTGTTTTTTCTTTTTTGTTCTTTTCTATTTCTTTATTTTCCTCTTTTTTCTTAACTATTCTATTAATTATATTAGGGTTGTAATTATTATTTTTTGCTATTTGTTGTATTTTCTTTAATTCTTTTTGTTTCAGTTCTTCATTTTCTAGATAATTTATAGCTGTATAACAAAATAAATTTAATGCTGCCATTTTATAATTGACTGGATGATATGATTCTTGTGGAATTATTAAATCTGAGTATGTTTCTTTCCTGTATATATCGAATTTGAGTTTGTTATATTCAATTTTTATATTGATATCCAGGAAATTAATTTATAATCCTCCAATTTCTTCTTGAAATTTTATTGTTTTTTCTATGTTATTTAATTCTTCCGTAAATTTTTTAAATTCATTTACTTCACCTTCCCAAACTATTAGTATGTCATCTACATACCTGATATATTTTTTAATTCTTCTTTCTTTATCTACATCTTTTAAAATTTTGATTTCAAAGCTATTCATGAATATCTCTGCCATTAATGGTGAAGGCGGTGATCCCATTGGTAATCCATTCTCTTGTATGTAAAATTTGTTGTTAAATCTGAAGTAATTCTGGCTTAGGCATAATTCTAATCCTTCTATTATTTCGTTTTTCCATTCTACCTTACTTAATTTGTTTTTCTTTATTATTTCTACTGTTTTTGCTGTTGGTATATTGGTGTACATATCTTTTATATCTAATGACATTAATTTTGTCTTATTTGTTATGGTTATTTCTTTTAATCTTTCTATTACCTTTTTGCTATTTTCTATGCTGTGGATTTCTTCTTTTTCGTATGCCATTTTGAGTCTTTTACTTATTTCTTTTGATATTTTATATGTTGGCGAATTTATAAATGATACTATAGGTCTTAATGGCATTTCTTTTTTATGTAACTTAATTTGACATCTAAATTTTGGAGTTTCAGGATTATGTTCTATTTTTGTTTCTTTTGCCATTCTGTTAAATATGTTGTCTTTTTTATCAATTTCTTTGTTTGTGCTTGAAATTTATTTGTGTAATCATATTTTATTTCTTTATATGGTCCTTTTTGTATAAATTGTTCTGCTTTTTCGATATAATCTCTTTTGTTCATTACCACTGCTGTGTTACCTTTATCGGCTTTTATAACTATCAAATTGTTCTCCATGATTTTCTTTTTTAATTCTCTTATATTTATTTTTATTTGTGTTTCGTTTTTATTTCTTACATTTTTGTTTTTCTTACATATTTTTTCTACTGTTTCTTTTACTTCATTTCTTAATTGTTTTTTAGTTTCTTCATTTTTTATTTTATCGA
Organism: Magicicada septendecula; assembly: GCA_034769895.1. Lineage (NCBI taxonomy): Eukaryota > Metazoa > Arthropoda > Insecta > Hemiptera > Cicadidae > Magicicada > Magicicada septendecula. The sequence goes on along the minus strand of CM068373.1, from coordinate 134,651,357 downwards.
TTATTTCTTCACATTCTATTATTGTATTTTCTTTATCTATGTTTGTTTTTGTTGCATATTTTAAACTTTTTTCTAATAATTTATTTTCATTTTCTGTAAACTTGGTTTCTGTTAAATTTAATACTTTTTCAGCAAATTTTATTTCTTTATTTTTTTTTCTTGTTCCTTCTATTAATTCCTTGAGTTTCTTGTTTAATCTCTCTTCCATTTTTCTTATTTTCTTTTCTATATATTTTTCACCAAACTCTTTTCTCATTTCTTCTATTTCTACATAATTGTAACTTGTATATAATTTTTGATGTAATTGATGCATTTCTTTGTTATAATTATTTATTTTACTGTATAAGTTCTTTATTTCAAGTTTTATCCATATTTTTTCCGCCATATTTTTCACTTGGTTTGCTACTTTGCTTTTGTTATTAATTTTAATTTTTGCGTATTTTGGAGTTATTTTATTAATTAAACACTGTTTATTGAACCAAATTTTCCCTAACGTTTTTTTCACTTTTACTTTGATTTTTAAATACTTAAAAAATTCCCTTACATTTGTATATTTATCTGCTTGCAATTCGCATGTTTTGTTCTTCGTATTGTTTAAATTAGCAGCCATCCTTACTTTTCTTTTATAAAATTGCTAAACTGCTATAATTGTTATTATTTAGACAAAGCTTTTCGTCATCACTGACATCTTCAGGTCTTAAACAACGTCTGTCAACTGTACGTTGTAAGCTTTTATACTTTAGGCCCCTCCCCTTATGTCATCGCCCCTCCTATTGGTTCTAGCTGCTACCGCTCTTCACGGGAACTTTGTCTACATTTTTCCGTTAGGCATTTTACTAACGTCCGTCAAATTGTTTTACGAATCTCCCGTTAATTTCTTCATGCAATATTTTACTTTCTGACTTATAACCTTTTACATTTCGTCATTTTTAGTGTGTTATTCTTATTATTTTAATTTATTTTTGTTTATTGTTTAATATATAATAAAATATTTCTTCATTTGTAAAATCCACTTTTATATTCATTAATTTATTATTCTTAACTTCTTTTCTAACTTTTAGTATTTCTAGTTCTTCTATTAGTTTTCTTTTTTGCGGATTGTTTTCTATTTTGATTATTTCCATATTTTCATTTGGATTTATAAATTTATGGCCTGATTCATTGAAATGTCTTGCATACAGTGAGTTCGTTGTTCTAACGCCTTCTCCTTTTGCATGTTCATTCATTCGAATTTTTAATTTTCTTCCAGTTTCGCCCAGATATATCTTATTACATTCCCCACATTTTAATTTGTATACGCCGCTTTTTTCTGTTAATGGAATTTCTTCTGTTTTAGCATTTTTTATATATTCGAATACATTTTTCGTTTTCTTTATTCCTATCTGTATTTCGTATTTTTCGAAGCATTTTTGTAACATTTTTGTTTGATATCCTATGTATGTTATTGCTCCTTTATATTTCTTTTCATTTGTTTTTTCTTTTTTGTTCTTTTCTATTTCTTTATTTTCCTCTATTTTCTTAACTATTCTATTAATTATTTTAGGGTTGTAATTATTATTTTTTGCTATTTGTTGTATTTTCTTTAATTCTTTTTGTTTCAGTTCTTCATTTTCTAGATAATTTATAGCTCTATAACAAAATGAATTTAATGCTGCCATTTTATAATTGACTGGATGATATGATTCTTGTGGAATTATTAAATCTGAGTATGTTTCTTTCCTGTATATATCGAATTTGAGTTTGTTATATTCAATTTTTATATTGATATCCAGGAAATTAATTTATAATCCTCCAATTTCTTCTTGAAATTTTATTGTTTTTTCTATGTTATTTAATTCTTCCGTAAATTTTTTAAATTCATTTACTTCACCTTCCCAAACTATTAGTATGTCATCTACATACCTGATATATTTTTTAATTCTTCTTTCTTTATCTACATCTTTTAAAATTTTGATTTCAAAGCTATTCATGAATATCTCTGCCATTAATGGTGAAAGCGGTGATCCCATTGGTAATCCATTCTCTTGTATGTAAAATTTGTTGTTAAATCTGAAGTAATTCTGGCTTAGGCATAATTCTAATCCTTCTATTATTTCGTTTTTCCATTCTACCTTACTTAATTTGTTTTTCTTTTTTATTTCTACTGTTTTTGCTGTTGGTATATTGGTGTACATATCTTTTATATCTAATGACATTAATTTTGTCTTATTTGTTATGGTTATTTCTTTTAATCTTTCTATTACCTTTTTGCTATTTTCTATGCTGTGGATTTCTTCTTTTTCGTATGCCATTTTGAGTCTTTTACTTATTTCTTTTGATATTTTATATGTTGGCGAATTTATAAATGATACTATAGGTCTTAATGGCATTTCTTTTTTATGTAACTTAATTTGACATCTAAATTTTGGAGTTTCAGGATTATGTTCTATTTTTTGTTTCTTTTGCCATTCTGTTAAATATGTTGTCTTTTTTATCAATTTCTTTGTTTGTGCTTGAAATTTATTTGTGTAATCATATTTTATTTCTTTATATGGTCCTTTTTGTATAAATTGTTCTGCTTTTTCGATATAATCTCTTTTGTTCATTACCACTGCTGTGTTACCTTTATCGGCTTTTATAACTATCAAATTGTTCTCCATGATTTTCTTTTTTAATTCTCTTATATTTATTTTTATTGGTGTTTCGTTTTTATTTCTTACATTTTTGTTTTTCTTACATATTTTTTCTACTGTTTCTTTTACTTCATTTCTTAATTGTTTTTTAGTTTCTTCATTTTTTATTTTATCGATTATTTCTTCACATTCTATTATTGTATTTTCTTTATCTACGTTTGTTTTTGTTGCATATTTTAAACTTTTTTCTAATAATTTATTTTCATTTTCTGTAAACTTGGTTTCTGTTAAATTTAATACTTTTTCAGCAAATTTTATTTCTTTATTTTTTTTTCTTGTTCCTTCTATTAATTCCTTGAGTTTCTTGTTTAATCTCTCTTCCATTTTTCTTATTTTCTTTTCTATATATTTTTCACCAAACTCTTTTCTCATTTCTTCTATTTCTACATAATTGTAACTTGTATATAATTTTTGATGTAATTGATGCATTTCTTTGTTATAATTATTTATTTTACTGTATAAGTTCTTTATTTCAAGTTTTATCCATATTTTTTCCGCCATATTTTTCACTTGGTTTGCTACTTTGCTTTTGTTATTAATTTTAATTTTTGCGTATTTTGGAGTTATTTTATTAATTAAACACTGTTTATTGAACCAAATTTTCCCTAACGTTTTTTTCACTTTTACTTTGATTTTTAAATACTTAAAAAATTCCCTTACATTTGTATATTTATCTGCTTGCAATTCGCATGTTTTGTTCTTCGTATTTTTTAAATTAGCAGCCATCCTTACTTTTCTTTTATAAAATTGCTAAACTGCTATAATTGTTATTATTTAGACAAAGCTTTTCGTCATCACTGACATCTTCAGGTCTTAAACAACGTCTGTCAACTGTACGTTGTAAGCTTTTATACTTTAGGCCCCTCCCCTTATGTCATCGCCCCTCCTATTGGTTCTAGCTGCTACCGCTCTTCACGGGAACTTTGTCTACATTTTTCCGTTAGGCATTTTACTAACGTCCGTCAAATTGTTTTACGAATCTCCCGTTAATTTCTTCATGCAATATTTTACTTTCTGACTTATAACCTTTTACATTTCGTCATTTTTAGTGTGTTATTCTTATTATTTTAATTTATTTTTGTTTATTGTTTAATATATAATAAAATATTTCTTCATTTGTAAAATCCACTTTTATATTCATTAATTTATTATTCTTAACTTCTTTTCTAACTTTTAGTATTTCTAGTTCTTCTATTAGTTTTCTTTTTTGCGGATTGTTTTCTATTTTGATTATTTCCATATTTTCATTTGGATTTATAAATTTATGGCCTGATTCATTGAAATGTCTTGCATACAGTGAGTTCGTTGTTCTAACGCCTTCTCCTTTTGCATGTTCATTCATTCGAATTTTTAATTTTCTTCCAGTTTCGCCCAGATATATCTTATTACATTCCCCACATTTTAATTTGTATACGCCGCTTTTTTCTGTTAATGGAATTTCTTCTGTTTTAGCATTTTTTATATATTCGAATACATTTTTCGTTTTCTTTATTCCTATCTGTATTTCGTATTTTTCGAAGCATTTTTGTAACATTTTTGTTTGATATCCTATGTATGTTATTGCTCCTTTATATTTCTTTTCATTTGTTTTTTCTTTTTTGTTCTTTTCTATTTCTTTATTTTCCTCTATTTTCTTAACTATTCTATTAATTATTTTAGGGTTGTAATTATTATTTTTTGCTATTTGTTGTATTTTCTTTAATTCTTTTTGTTTCAGTTCTTCATTTTCTAGATAATTTATAGCTCTATAACAAAATGAATTTAATGCTGCCATTTTATAATTGACTGGATGATATGATTCTTGTGGAATTATTAAATCTGAGTATGTTTCTTTCCTGTATATATCGAATTTGAGTTTGTTATATTCAATTTTTATATTGATATCCAGGAAATTAATTTATAATCCTCCAATTTCTTCTTGAAATTTTATTGTTTTTTCTATGTTATTTAATTCTTCCGTAAATTTTTTAAATTCATTTACTTCACCTTCCCAAACTATTAGTATGTCATCTACATACCTGATATATTTTTTAATTCTTCTTTCTTTATCTACATCTTTTAAAATTTTGATTTCAAAGCTATTCATGAATATCTCTGCCATTAATGGTGAAAGCGGTGATCCCATTGGTAATCCATTCTCTTGTATGTAAAATTTGTTGTTAAATCTGAAGTAATTCTGGCTTAGGCATAATTCTAATCCTTCTATTATTTCGTTTTTCCATTCTACCTTACTTAATTTGTTTTTCTTTATTATTTCTACTGTTTTTGCTGTTGGTATATTGGTGTACATATCTTTTATATCTAATGACATTAATTTTGTCTTATTTGTTATGGTTATTTCTTTTAATCTTTCTATTACCTTTTTGCTATTTTCTATGCTGTGGATTTCTTCTTTTTCGTATGCCATTTTGAGTCTTTTACTTATTTCTTTTGATATTTTATATGTTGGCGAATTTATAAATGATACTATAGGTCTTAATGGCATTTCTTTTTTATGTAACTTAATTTGACATCTAAATTTTGGAGTTTCAGGATTATGTTCTATTTTTTGTTTCTTTTGCCATTCTGTTAAATATGTTGTCTTTTTTATCAATTTCTTTGTTTGTGCTTGAAATTTATTTGTGTAATCATATTTTATTTCTTTATATGGTCCTTTTTGTATAAATTGTTCTGCTTTTTCGATATAATCTCTTTTGTTCATTACCACTGCTGTGTTACCTTTATCGGCTTTTATAACTATCAAATTGTTCTCCATGATTTTCTTTTTTAATTCTCTTATATTTATTTTTATTGGTGTTTCGTTTTTATTTCTTACATTTTTGTTTTTCTTACATATTTTTTCTACTGTTTCTTTTACTTCATTTCTTAATTGTTTTTTAGTTTCTTCATTTTTTATTTTATCGATTATTTCTTCACATTCTATTATTGTATTTTCTTTATCTACGTTTGTTTTTGTTGCATATTTTAAACTTTTTTCTAATAATTTATTTTCATTTTCTGTAAACTTGGTTTCTGTTAAATTTAATACTTTTTCAGCAAATTTTATTTCTTTATTTTTTTTTCTTGTTCCTTCTATTAATTCCTTGAGTTTCTTGTTTAATCTCTCTTCCATTTTTCTTATTTTCTTTTCTATATATTTTTCACCAAACTCTTTTCTCATTTCTTCTATTTCTACATAATTGTAACTTGTATATAATTTTTGATGTAATTGATGCATTTCTTTGTTATAATTATTTATTTTACTGTATAAGTTCTTTATTTCAAGTTTTATCCATATTTTTTCCGCCATATTTTTCACTTGGTTTGCTACTTTGCTTTTGTTATTAATTTTAATTTTTGCGTATTTTGGAGTTATTTTATTAATTAAACACTGTTTATTGAACCAAATTTTCCCTAACGTTTTTTTCACTTTTACTTTGATTTTTAAATACTTAAAAAATTCCCTTACATTTGTATATTTATCTGCTTGCAATTCGCATGTTTTGTTCTTCGTATTTTTTAAATTAGCAGCCATCCTTACTTTTCTTTTATAAAATTGCTAAACTGCTATAATTGTTATTATTTAGACAAAGCTTTTCGTCATCACTGACATCTTCAGGTCTTAAACAACGTCTGTCAACTGTACGTTGTAAGCTTTTATACTTTAGGCCCCTCCCCTTATGTCATCGCCCCTCCTATTGGTTCTAGCTTCTACCGCTCTTCACGGGAACTTTGTCTACATTTTTCCGTTAGGCATTTTACTAACGTCCGTCAAATTGTTTTACGAATCTCCCGTTAATTTCTTCATGCAATATTTTACTTTCTGACTTATAATCTTTTACATTTCGTCATTTCTGGTGTGTTATTCTTATTATTTTAATTTATTTTTGTTTATTGTTTAATATATAATAAAATATTTCTTCATTTGTAAAATCCACTTTTATATTCATTAATTTATTATTCTTAACTTCTTTTCTAACTTTTAGTATTTCTAGTTCTTCTATTAGTTTTCTTTTTTGCGGATTGTTTTCTATTTTGATTATTTCCATATTTTCATTTGGATTTATAAATTTATGGCCTGATTCATTGAAATGTCTTGCATACAGTGAGTTCGTTGTTCTAACGCCTTCTCCTTTTGCATGTTCATTCATTCGAATTTTTAATTTTCTTCCAGTTTCGCCCAGATATATCTTATTACATTCCCCACATTTTAATTTGTATACGCCGCTTCTTTCTGTTAATGGAATTTCTTCTGTTTTAGCATTTTTTATATATTCGAATACATTTTTCGTTTTCTTTATTCCTATCTGTATTTCGTATTTTTCGAAGCATTTTTGTAACATTTTTGTTTGATATCCTATGTATGTTATTGCTCCTTTATATTTCTTTTCTTCATTTGTTTTTTCTTTTTTGTTCTTTTCTATTTCTTTATTTTCCTCTTTTTTCTTAACTATTCTATTAATTATTTTAGGGTTGTAATTATTATTTTTTGCTATTTGTTGTATTTTCTTTAATTCTTTTTGTTTCAGTTCTTCATTTTCTAGATAATTTATAGCTGTATAACAAAATGAATTTAATGCTGCCATTTTATAATTGACTGGATGATATGATTCTTGTGGAATTATTAAATCTGAGTATGTTTCTTTCCTGTATATATCGAATTTGAGTTTGTTATATTCAATTTTTATATTGATATCCAGGAAATTAATTTATAATCCTCCAATTTCTTCTTGAAATTTTATTGTTTTTTCTATGTTATTTAATTCTTCCGTAAATTTTTTAAATTCATTTACTTCACCTTCCCAAACTATTAGTATGTCATCTACATACCTGATATATTTTTTAATTCTTCTTTCTTTATCTACATCTTTTAAAATTTTGATTTCAAAGCTATTCATGAATATCTCTGCCATTAATGGTGAAAGCGGTGATCCCATTGGTAATCCATTCTCTTGTATGTAAAATTTGTTGTTAAATCTGAAGTAATTCTGGCTTAGGCATAATTCTAATCCTTCTATTATTTCGTTTTTCCATTCTACCTTACTTAATTTGTTTTTCTTTATTATTTCTACTGTTTTTGCTGTTGGTATATTGGTGTACATATCTTTTATATCTAATGACATTAATTTTGTCTTATTTGTTATGGTTATTTCTTTTAATCTTTCTATTACCTTTTTGCTATTTTCTATGCTGTGGATTTCTTCTTTTTCGTATGCCATTTTGAGTCTTTTACTTATTTCTTTTGATATTTTATATGTTGGCGAATTTATAAATGATACTATAGGTCTTAATGGCATTTCTTTTTTATGTAACTTAATTTGACATCTAAATTTTGGAGTTTCAGGATTATGTTCTATTTTTTGTTTCTTTTGCCATTCTGTTAAATATGTTGTCTTTTTTATCAATTTCTTTGTTTGTGCTTGAAATTTATTTGTGTAATCATATTTTATTTCTTTATATGGTCCTTTTTGTATAAATTGTTCTGCTTTTTCGATATATTCTCTTTTGTTCATTACCACTGCTGTGTTACCTTTATCGGCTTTTATAACTATCAAATTGTTCTCCATGATTTTCTTTTTTAATTCTCTTATATTTATTTTTATTTGTGTTTCGTTTTTATTTCTTACATTTTTGTTTTTCTTACATATTTTTTCTACTGTTTCTTTTACTTCATTTCTTAATTGTTTTTTAGTTTCTTCATTTTTTATTTTATCGATTATTTCTTCACATTCTATTATTGTATTTTCTTTATCTACGTTTGTTTTTGTTGCATATTTTAAACTTTTTTCTAATAATTTATTTTCATTTTCTGTAAACTTGGTTTCTGTTAAATTTAATACTTTTTCAGCAAATTTTATTTCTTTATTTTTTTTTCTTGTTCCTTCTATTAATTCCTTGAGTTTCTTGTTTAATCTCTCTTCCATTTTTCTTATTTTCTTTTCTATATATTTTTCACCAAACTCTTTTCTCATTTCTTCTATTTCTACATAATTGTAACTTGTATATAATTTTTGATGTAATTGATGCATTTCTTTGTTATAATTATTTATTTTACTGTATAAGTTCTTTATTTCAAGTTTTATCCATATTTTTTCCGCCATATTTTTCACTTGGTTTGCTACTTTGCTTTTGTTATTAATTTTAATTTTTGCGTATTTTGGAGTTATTTTATTAATTAAACACTGTTTATTGAACCAAATTTTCCCTAACGTTTTTTTCACTTTTACTTTGATTTTTAAATACTTAAAAAATTCCCTTACATTTGTATATTTATCTGCTTGCAATTCGCATGTTTTGTTCTTCGTATTGTTTAAATTAGCAGCCATCCTTACTTTTCTTTTATAAAATTGCTAAACTGCTATAATTGTTATTATTTAGACAAAGCTTTTCGTCATCACTGACATCTTCAGGTCTTAAACAACGTCTGTCAACTGTACGTTGTAAGCTTTTATACTTTAGGCCCCTCCCCTTATGTCATCGCCCCTCCTATTGGTTCTAGCTTCTACCGCTCTTCACGGGAACTTTGTCTACATTTTTCCGTTAGGCATTTTACTAACGTCCGTCAAATTGTTTTACGAATCTCCCGTTAATTTCTTCATGCAATATTTTACTTTCTGACTTATAATCTTTTACATTTCGTCATTTCTGGTGTGTTATTCTTATTATTTTAATTTATTTTTGTTTATTGTTTAATATATAATAAAATATTTCTTCATTTGTAAAATCCACTTTTATATTCATTAATTTATTATTCTTAACTTCTTTTCTAACTTTTAGTATTTCTAGTTCTTCTATTAGTTTTCTTTTTTGCGGATTGTTTTCTATTTTGATTATTTCCATATTTTCATTTGGATTTATAAATTTATGGCCTGATTCATTGAAATGTCTTGCATACAGTGAGTTCGTTGTTCTAACGCCTTCTCCTTTTGCATGTTCATTCATTCGAAGTTTTAATTTTCTTCCAGTTTCGCCCAGATATATCTTATTACATTCCCCACATTTTAATTTGTATACGCCGCTTCTTTCTGTTAATGGAATTTCTTCTGTTTTAGCATTTTTTATATATTCGAATACATTTTTCGTTTTCTTTATTCCTATCTGTATTTCGTATTTTTCGAAGCATTTTTGTAACATTTTTGTTTGATATCCTATGTATGTTATTGCTCCTTTATATTTCTTTTCTTCATTTGTTTTTTCTTTTTTGTTCTTTTCTATTTCTTTATTTTCCTCTTTTTTCTTAGCTATTCTATTAATTATTTTAGGGTTGTAATTATTATTTTTTGCTATTTGTTGTATTTTCTTTAATTCTTTTTGTTTCAGTTCTTCATTTTCTAGATAATTTATAGCTCTATAACAAAATGAATTTAATGCTGCCATTTTATAATTGACTGGATGATATGATTCTTGTGGAATTATTAAATCTGAGTATGTTTCTTTCCTGTATATATCGAATTTGAGTTTGTTATATTCAATTTTTATATTGATATCCAGGAAATTAATTTATAATCCTCCAATTTCTTCTTGAAATTTTATTGTTTTTTCTATGTTATTTAATTCTTCCGTAAATTTTTTAAATTCATTTACTTCACCTTCCCAAACTATTAGTATGTCATCTACATACCTGATATATTTTTTAATTCTTCTTTCTTTATCTACATCTTTTAAAATTTTGATTTCAAAGCTATTCATGAATATCTCTGCCATTAATGGTGAAAGCGGTGATCCCATTGGTAATCCATTCTCTTGTATGTAAAATTTGTTGTTAAATCTGAAGTAATTCTGGCTTAGGCATAATTCTAATCCTTCTATTATTTCGTTTTTCCATTCTACCTTACTTAATTTGTTTTTCTTTATTATTTCTACTGTTTTTGCTGTTGGTATATTGGTGTACATATCTTTTATATCTAATGACATTAATTTTGTCTTATTTGTTATGGTTATTTCTTTTAATCTTTCTATTACCTTTTTGCTATTTTCTATGCTGTGGATTTCTTCTTTTTCGTATGCCATTTTGAGTCTTTTACTTATTTCTTTTGATATTTTATATGTTGGCGAATTTATAAATGATACTATAGGTCTTAATGGCATTTCTTTTTTATGTAACTTAATTTGACATCTAAATTTTGGAGTTTCAGGATTATGTTCTATTTTTTGTTTCTTTTGCCATTCTGTTAAATATGTTGTCTTTTTTATCAATTTCTTTGTTTGTGCTTGAAATTTATTTGTGTAATCATATTTTATTTCTTTATATGGTCCTTTTTGTATAAATTGTTCTGCTTTTTCGATATATTCTCTTTTGTTCATTACCACTGCTGTGTTACCTTTATCGGCTTTTATAACTATCAAATTGTTCTCCATGATTTTCTTTTTTAATTCTCTTATATTTATTTTTATTTGTGTTTCGTTTTTATTTCTTACATTTTTGTTTTTCTTACATATTTTTTCTACTGTTTCTTTTACTTCATTTCTTAATTGTTTTTTAGTTTCTTCATTTTTTATTTTATCGATTATTTCTTCACATTCTATTATTGTATTTTCTTTATCTACGTTTGTTTTTGTTGCATATTTTAAACTTTTTTCTAATAATTTATTTTCATTTTCTGTAAACTTGGTTTCTGTTAAATTTAATACTTTTTCAGCAAATTTTATTTCTTTATTTTTTTTTCTTGTTCCTTCTATTAATTCCTTGAGTTTCTTGTTTAATCTCTCTTCCATTTTTCTTATTTTCTTTTCTATATATTTTTCACCAAACTCTTTTCTCATTTCTTCTATTTCTACATAATTGTAACTTGTATATAATTTTTGATGTAATTGATGCATTTCTTTGTTATAATTATTTATTTTACTGTATAAGTTCTTTATTTCAAGTTTTATCCATATTTTTTCCGCCATATTTTTCACTTGGTTTGCTACTTTGCTTTTGTTATTAATTTTAATTTTTGCGTATTTTGGAGTTATTTTATTAATTAAACACTGTTTATTGAACCAAATTTTCCCTAACGTTTTTTTCACTTTTACTTTGATTTTTAAATACTTAAAAAATTCCCTTACATTTGTATATTTATCTGCTTGCAATTCGCATGTTTTGTTCTTCGTATTGTTTAAATTAGCAGCCATCCTTACTTTTCTTTTATAAAATTGCTAAACTGCTATAATTGTTATTATTTAGACAAAGCTTTTCGTCATCACTGACATCTTCAGGTCTTAAACAACGTCTGTCAACTGTACGTTGTAAGCTTTTATACTTTAGGCCCCTCCCCTTATGTCATCGCCCCTCCTATTGGTTCTAGCTTCTACCGCTCTTCACGGGAACTTTGTCTACATTTTTCCGTTAGGCATTTTACTAACGTCCGTCAAATTGTTTTACGAATCTCCCGTTAATTTCTTCATGCAATATTTTACTTTCTGACTTATAATCTTTTACATTTCGTCATTTCTGGTGTGTTATTCTTATTATTTTAATTTATTTTTGTTTATTGTTTAATATATAATAAAATATTTCTTCATTTGTAAAATCCACTTTTATATTCATTAATTTATTATTCTTAACTTCTTTTCTAACTTTTAGTATTTCTAGTTCTTCTATTAGTTTTCTTTTTTGCGGATTGTTTTCTATTTTGATTATTTCCATATTTTCATTTGGATTTATAAATTTATGGCCTGATTCATTGAAATGTCTTGCATACAGTGAGTTCGTTGTTCTATCGCCTTCTCCTTTTGCATGTTCATTCATTCGAAGTTTTAATTTTCTCTCAGTTTCGCCCAGATATATCTTATTACATTCCCCACATTTTAATTTGTATACGCCGCTTCTTTCTGTTAATGGAATTTCTTCTGTTTTAGCATTTTTTATATATTCGAATACATTTTTCGTTTTCTTTATTCCTATCTGTATTTCGTATTTTTCGAAGCATTTTTGTAACATTTTTGTTTGATATCCTATGTATGTTATTGCTCCTTTATATTTCTTTTCTTCATTTGTTTTTTCTTTTTTGTTCTTTTCTATTTCTTTATTTTCCTCTTTTTTCTTAACTATTCTATTAATTATTTTAGGGTTGTAATTATTATTTTTTGCTATTTGTTGTATTTTCTTTAATTCTTTTTGTTTCAGTTCTTCATTTTCTAGATAATTTATAGCTCTATAACAAAATGAATTTAATGCTGCCATTTTATAATTGACTGGATGATATGATTCTTGTGGAATTATTAAATCTGAGTATGTTTCTTTCCTGTATATATCGAATTTGAGTTTGTTATATTCAATTTTTATATTGATATCCAGGAAATTAATTTATAATCCTCCAATTTCTTCTTGAAATTTTATTGTTTTTTCTATGTTATTTAATTCTTCCGTAAATTTTTTAAATTCATTTACTTCACCTTCCCAAACTATTAGTATGTCATCTACATACCTGATATATTTTTTAATTCTTCTTTCTTTATCTACATCTTTTAAAATTTTGATTTCAAAGCTATTCATGAATATCTCTGCCATTAATGGTGAAAGCGGTGATCCCATTGGTAATCCATTCTCTTGTATGTAAAATTTGTTGTTAAATCTGAAGTAATTCTGGCTTAGGCATAATTCTAATCCTTCTATTATTTCGTTTTTCCATTCTACCTTACTTAATTTGTTTTTCTTTATTATTTCTACTGTTTTTGCTGTTGGTATATTGGTGTACATATCTTTTATATCTAATGACATTAATTTTGTCTTATTTGTTATGGTTATTTCTTTTAATCTTTCTATTACCTTTTTGCTATTTTCTATGCTGTGGATTTCTTCTTTTTCGTATGCCATTTTGAGTCTTTTACTTATTTCTTTTGATATTTTATATGTTGGCGAATTTATAAATGATACTATAGGTCTTAATGGCATTTCTTTTTTATGTAACTTAATTTGACATCTAAATTTTGGAGTTTCAGGATTATGTTCTATTTTTTGTTTCTTTTGCCATTCTGTTAAATATGTTGTCTTTTTTATCAATTTCTTTGTTTGTGCTTGAAATTTATTTGTGTAATCATATTTTATTTCTTTATATGGTCCTTTTTGTATAAATTGTTCTGCTTTTTCGATATATTCTCTTTTGTTCATTACCACTGCTGTGTTACCTTTATCGGCTTTTATAACTATCAAATTGTTCTCCATGATTTTCTTTTTTAATTCTCTTATATTTATTTTTATTTGTGTTTCGTTTTTATTTCTTACATTTTTGTTTTTCTTACATATTTTTTCTACTGTTTCTTTTACTTCATTTCTTAATTGTTTTTTAGTTTCTTCATTTTTTATTTTATCGATTATTTCTTCACATTCTATTATTGTATTTTCTTTATCTATGTTTGTTTTTGTTGCATATTTTAAACTTTTTTCTAATAATTTATTTTCATTTTCTGTAAACTTGGTTTCTGTTAAATTTAATACTTTTTCAGCAAATTTTATTTCTTTATTTTTTTTTCTTGTTCCTTCTATTAATTCCTTGAGTTTCTTGTTTAATCTCTCTTCCATTTTTCTTATTTTCTTTTCTATATATTTTTCACCAAACTCTTTTCTCATTTCTTCTATTTCTACATAATTGTAACTTGTATATAATTTTTGATGTAATTGATGCATTTCTTTGTTATAATTATTTATTTTACTGTATAAGTTCTTCATTTCAAGTTTTATCCATATTTTTTCCGCCATATTTTTCACTTGGTTTGCTACTTTGCTTTTGTTATTAATTTTAATTTTTGCGTATTTTGGAGTTATTTTATTAATTAAACACTGTTTATTGAACCAAATTTTCCCTAACGTTTTTTTCACTTTTACTTTGATTTTTAAATACTTAAAAAATTCCCTTACATTTGTATATTTATCTGCTTGCAATTCGCATGTTTTGTTCTTCGTATTGTTTAAATTAGCAGCCATCCTTACTTTTCTTTTATACAATTGCTAAACTGCTATAATTGTTATTATTTAGACAAAGCTTTTCGTCATCACTGACATCTTCAGGTCTTAAACAACGTCTGTCAACTGTACGTTGTAAGCTTTTATACTTTAGGCCCCTCCCCTTATGTCATCGCCCCTCCTATTGGTTCTAGCTTCTACCGCTCTTCACGGGAACTTTGTCTACATTTTTCCGTTAGGCATTTTACTAACGTCCGTCAAATTGTTTTACGAATCTCCCGTTAATTTCTTCATGCAATATTTTACTTTCTGACTTATAATCTTTTACATTTCGTCATTTCTGGTGTGTTATTCTTATTATTTTAATTTATTTTTGTTTATTGTTTAATATATAATAAAATATTTCTTCATTTGTAAAATCCACTTTTATATTCATTAATTTATTATTCTTAACTTCTTTTCTAACTTTTAGTATTTCTAGTTCTTCTATTAGTTTTCTTTTTGCGGATTGTTTTCTATTTTGATTATATCCATATTTTCATTTGGATTTATAAATTTATGGCCTGATTCATTGAAATGTCTTGCATACAGTGAGTTCGTTGTTCTAACGCCTTCTCCTTTTGCATGTTCATTCATTCGAATTTTTAATTTTCTTCCAGTTTCGCCCAGATATATCTTATTACATTCCCCACATTTTAATTTGTATACGCCGCTTCTTTCTGTTAATGGAATTTCTTCTGTTTTAGCATTTTTTATATATTCGAATACATTTTTCGTTTTCTTTATTCCTATCTGTATTTCGTATTTTTCGAAGCATTTTTGTAACATTTTTGTTTGATATCCTATGTATGTTATTGCTCCTTTATATTTCTTTTCTTCATTTGTTTTTTCTTTTTTGTTCTTTTCTATTTCTTTATTTTCCTCTTTTTTCTTAACTATTCTATTAATTATTTTAGGGTTGTAATTATTATTTTTTGCTATTTGTTGTATTTTCTTTAATTCTTTTTGTTTCAGTTCTTCATTTTCTAGATAATTTATAGCTCTATAACAAAATGAATTTAATGCTGCCATTTTATAATTGACTGGATGATATGATTCTTGTGGAATTATTAAATCTGAGTATGTTTCTTTCCTGTATATATCGAATTTGAGTTTGTTATATTCAATTTTTATATTGATATCCAGGAAATTAATTTATAATCCTCCAATTTCTTCTTGAAATTTTATTGTTTTTTCTATGTTATTTAATTCTTCCGTAAATTTTTTAAATTCATTTACTTCACCTTCCCAAACTATTAGTATGTCATCTACATACCTGATATATTTTTTAATTCTTCTTTCTTTATCTACATCTTTTAAAATTTTGATTTCAAAGCTATTCATGAATATCTCTGCCATTAATGGTGAAAGCGGTGATCCCATTGGTAATCCATTCTCTTGTATGTAAAATTTGTTGTTAAATCTGAAGTAATTCTGGCTTAGGCATAATTCTAATCCTTCTATTATTTCGTTTTTCAATTCTACCTTACTTAATTTGTTTTTCTTTATTATTTCTACTGTTTTTGCTGTTGGTATATTGGTGTACATATCTTTTATATCTAATGACATTAATTTTGTCTTATTTGTTATGGTTATTTCTTTTAATCTTTCTATTACCTTTTTGCTATTTTCTATGCTGTGGATTTCTTCTTTTTCGTATGCCATTTTGAGTCTTTTACTTATTTCTTTTGATATTTTATATGTTGGCGAATTTATAAATGATACTATAGGTCTTAATGGCATTTCTTTTTTATGTAACTTAATTTGACATCTAAATTTTGGAGTTTCAGGATTATGTTCTATTTTTTGTTTCTTTTGCCATTCTGCTAAATATGTTGTCTTTTTTATCAATTTCTTTGTTTGTGCTTGAAATTTATTTGTGTAATCATATTTTATTTCTTTATATGGTCCTTTTTGTATAAATTGTTCTGCTTTTTCGATATATTCTCTTTTGTTCATTACCACTGCTGTGTTACCTTTATCGGCTTTTATAACTATCAAATTGTTCTCCATGATTTTCTTTTTTAATTCTCTTATATTTATTTTTATTTGTGTTTCGTTTTTATTTCTTACATTTTTGTTTTTCTTACATATTTTTTCTACTGTTTCTTTTACTTCATTTCTTAATTGTTTTTTAGTTTCTTCATTTTTTATTTTATCGATTATTTCTTCACATTCTATTATTGTATTTTCTTTATCTATGTTTGTTTTTGTTGCATATTTTAAACTTTTTTCTAATAATTTATTTTCATTTTCTGTAAACTTGGTTTCTGTTAAATTTAATACTTTTTCAGCAAATTTTATTTCTTTATTTTTTTTTCTTGTTCCTTCTATTAATTCCTTGAGTTTCTTGTTTAATCTCTCTTCCATTTTTCTTATTTTCTTTTCTATATATTTTTCACCAAACTCTTTTCTCATTTCTTCTATTTCTACATAATTGTAACTTGTATATAATTTTTGATGTAATTGATGCATTTCTTTGTTATAATTATTAATTTTACTGTATAAGTTCTTTATTTCAAGTTTTATCCATATTTTTTCCGCCATATTTTTCACTTGGTTTGCTACTTTGCTTTTGTTATTAATTTTAATTTTTGCGTATTTTGGAGTTATTTTATTAATTAAACACTGTTTATTGAACCAAATTTTCCCTAACGTTTTTTTCACTTTTACTTTGATTTTTAAATACTTAAAAAATTCCCTTACATTTGTATATTTATCTGCTTGCAATTCGCATGTTTTGTTCTTCGTATTGTTTAAATTAGCAGCCATCCTTACTTTTCTTTTATAAAATTGCTAAACTGCTATAATTGTTATTATTTAGACAAAGCTTTTCGTCATCACTGACATCTTCAGGTCTTAAACAACGTCTGTCAACTGTACGTTGTAAGCTTTTATACTTTAGGCCCCTCCCCTTATGTCATCGCCCCTCCTATTGGTTCTAGCTTCTACCGCTCTTCACGGGAACTTTGTCTACATTTTTCCGTTAGGCATTTTACTAACGTCCGTCAAATTGTTTTACGAATCTCCCGTTAATTTCTTCATGCAATATTTTACTTTCTGACTTATAATCTTTTACATTTCGTCATTTCTGGTGTGTTATTCTTATTATTTTAATTTATTTTTGTTTATTGTTTAATATATAATAAAATATTTCTTCATTTGTAAAATCCACTTTTATATTCATTAATTTATTATTCTTAACTTCTTTTCTAACTTTTAGTATTTCTAGTTCTTCTATTAGTTTTCTTTTTTGCGGATTGTTTTCTATTTTGATTATTTCCATATTTTCATTTGGATTTATAAATTTATGGCCTGATTCATTGAAATGTCTTGCATACAGTGAGTTCGTTGTTCTAACGCCTTCTCCTTTTGCATGTTCATTCATTCGAATTTTTAATTTTCTTCCAGTTTCGCCCAGATATATCTTATTACATTCCCCACATTTTAATTTGTATACGCCGCTTCTTTCTGTTAATGGAATTTCTTCTGTTTTAGCATTTTTTATATATTCGAATACATTTTTCGTTTTCTTTATTCCTATCTGTATTTCGTATTTTTCGAAGCATTTTTGTAACATTTTTGTTTGATATCCTATGTATGTTATTGCTCCTTTATATTTCTTTTCTTCATTTGTTTTTTCTTTTTTGTTCTTTTCTATTTCTTTATTTTCCTCTTTTTTCTTAACTATTCTATTAATTATTTTAGGGTTGTAATTATTATTTTTTGCTATTTGTTGTATTTTCTTTAATTCTTTTTGTTTCAGTTCTTCATTTTCTAGATAATTTATAGCTGTATAACAAAATGAATTTAATGCTGCCATTTTATAATTGACTGGATGATATGATTCTTGTGGAATTATTAAATCTGAGTATGTTTCTTTCCTGTATATATCGAATTTGAGTTTGTTATATTCAATTTTTATATTGATATCCAGGAAATTAATTTATAATCCTCCAATTTCTTCTTGAAATTTTATTGTTTTTTCTATGTTATTTAATTCTTCCGTAAATTTTTTAAATTCATTTACTTCACCTTCCCAAACTATTAGTATGTCATCTACATACCTGATATATTTTTTAATTCTTCTTTCTTTATCTACATCTTTTAAAATTTTGATTTCAAAGCTATTCATGAATATCTCTGCCATTAATGGTGAAAGCGGTGATCCCATTGGTAATCCATTCTCTTGTATGTAAAATTTGTTGTTAAATCTGAAGTAATTCTGGCTTAGGCATAATTCTAATCCTTCTATTATTTCGTTTTTCCATTCTACCTTACTTAATTTGTTTTTCTTTATTATTTCTACTGTTTTTGCTGTTGGTATATTGGTGTACATATCTTTTATATCTAATGACATTAATTTTGTCTTATTTGTTATGGTTATTTCTTTTAATCTTTCTATTACCTTTTTGCTATTTTCTATGCTGTGGATTTCTTCTTTTTCGTATGCCATTTTGAGTCTTTTACTTATTTCTTTTGATATTTTATATGTTGGCGAATTTATAAATGATACTATAGGTCTTAATGGCATTTCTTTTTTATGTAACTTAATTTGACATCTAAATTTTGGAGTTTCAGGATTATGTTCTATTTTTTGTTTCTTTTGCCATTCTGTTAAATATGTTGTCTTTTTTATCAATTTCTTTGTTTGTGCTTGAAATTTATTTGTGTAATCATATTTTATTTCTTTATATGGTCCTTTTTGTATAAATTGTTCTGCTTTTTCGATATATTCTCTTTTGTTCATTACCACTGCTGTGTTACCTTTATCGGCTTTTATAACTATCAAATTGTTCTCCATGATTTTCTTTTTTAATTCTCTTATATTTATTTTTATTTGTGTTTCGTTTTTATTTCTTACATTTTTGTTTTTCTTACATATTTTTTCTACTGTTTCTTTTACTTCATTTCTTAATTGTTTTTTAGTTTCTTCATTTTTTATTTTATCGATTATTTCTTCACATTCTATTATTGTATTTTCTTTATCTATGTTTGTTTTTGTTGCATATTTTAAACTTTTTTCTAATAATTTATTTTCATTTTCTGTAAACTTGGTTTCTGTTAAATTTAATACTTTTTCAGCAAATTTTATTTCTTTATTTTTTTTTCTTGTTCCTTCTATTAATTCCTTGAGTTTCTTGTTTAATCTCTCTTCCATTTTTCTTATTTTCTTTTCTATATATTTTTCACCAAACTCTTTTCTCATTTCTTCTATTTCTACATAATTGTAACTTGTATATAATTTTTGATGTAATTGATGCATTTCTTTGTTATAATTATTTATTTTACTGTATAAGTTCTTCATTTCAAGTTTTATCCATATTTTTTCCGCCATATTTTTCACTTGTTTGCTACTTTGCTTTTGTTATTAATTTTAATTTTTGCGTATTTTGGAGTTATTTTATTAATTAAACACTGTTTATTGAACCAAATTTTCCCTAACGTTTTTTTCACTTTTACTTTGATTTTTAAATACTTAAAAAATTCCCTTACATTTGTATATTTATCTGCTTGCAATTCGCATGTTTTGTTCTTCGTATTGTTTAAATTAGCAGCCATCCTTACTTTTCTTTTATACAATTGCTAAACTGCTATAATTGTTATTATTTAGACAAAGCTTTTCGTCATCACTGACATCTTCAGGTCTTAAACAACGTCTGTCAACTGTACGTTGTAAGCTTTTATACTTTAGGCCCCTCCCCTTATGTCATCGCCCCTCCTATTGGTTCTAGCTTCTACCGCTCTTCACGGGAACTTTGTCTACATTTTTCCGTTAGGCATTTTACTAACGTCCGTCAAATTGTTTTACGAATCTCCCGTTAATTTCTTCATGCAATATTTTACTTTCTGACTTATAATCTTTTACATTTCGTCATTTCTGGTGTGTTATTCTTATTATTTTAATTTATTTTTGTTTATTGTTTAATATATAATAAAATATTTCTTCATTTGTAAAATCCACTTTTATATTCATTAATTTATTATTCTTAACTTCTTTTCTAACTTTTAGTATTTCTAGTTCTTCTATTAGTTTTCTTTTTGCGGATTGTTTTCTATTTTGATTATATCCATATTTTCATTTGGATTTATAAATTTATGGCCTGATTCATTGAAATGTCTTGCATACAGTGAGTTCGTTGTTCTAACGCCTTCTCCTTTTGCATGTTCATTCATTCGAATTTTTAATTTTCTTCCAGTTTCGCCCAGATATATCTTATTACATTCCCCACATTTTAATTTGTATACGCCGCTTCTTTCTGTTAATGGAATTTCTTCTGTTTTAGCATTTTTTATATATTCGAATACATTTTTCGTTTTCTTTATTCCTATCTGTATTTCGTATTTTTCGAAGCATTTTTGTAACATTTTTGTTTGATATCCTATGTATGTTATTGCTCCTTTATATTTCTTTTCTTCATTTGTTTTTTCTTTTTTGTTCTTTTCTATTTCTTTATTTTCCTCTATTTTCTTAAATATTCTATTAATTATTTTAGGGTTGTAATTATTATTTTTTGCTATTTGTTGTATTTTCTTTAATTCTTTTTGTTTCAGTTCTTCATTTTCTAGATAATTTATAGCTCTATAACAAAATGAATTTAATGCTGCCATTTTATAATTGACTGGAATTTAATGCTGCCATTTTATAATTGACTGGATGATATGATTCTTGTGGAATTATTAAATCTGAGTATGTTTCTTTCCTGTATATATCGAATTTGAGTTTGTTATATTCAATTTTTATATTGATATCCAGGAAATTAATTTATAATCCTCCAATTTCTTCTTGAAATTTTATTGTTTTTTCTATGTTATTTAATTCTTCCGTAAATTTTTAAATTCATTTACTTCACCTTCCCAAACTATTAGTATGTCATCTACATACCTGATATATTTTTTAATTCTTCTTTCTTATCTACATCTTTTAAAATTTTGATTTCAAAGCTATTCATGAATATCTCTGCCATTAATGGTGAAAGCGGTGATCCCATTGGTAATCCATTCTCTTGTATGTAAAATTTGTTGTTAAATCTGAAGTAATTCTGGCTTAGGCATAATTCTAATCCTTCTATTATTTCGTTTTTCAATTCTACCTTACTTAATTTGTTTTTCTTTATTATTTCTACTGTTTTTGCTGTTGGTATATTGGTGTACATATCTTTTATATCTAATGACATTAATTTTGTCTTATTTGTTATGGTTATTTCTTTTAATCTTTCTATACCTTTTTGCTATTTTCTATGCTGTGGATTTCTTCTTTTTCGTATGCCATTTTGAGTCTTTTACTTATTTCTTTTGATATTTTATATGTTGGCGAATTTATAAATGATACTATAGGTCTTAATGGCATTTCTTTTTTATGTAACTTAATTTGACATCTAAATTTTGGAGTTTCAGGATTATGTTCTATTTTTTGTTTCTTTTGCCATTCTGCTAAATATGTTGTCTTTTTTATCAATTTCTTTGTTGTGCTTGAAATTTATTTGTGTAATCATATTTTATTTCTTTATATGGTCCTTTTTGTATAAATTGTTCTGCTTTTTCGATATATTCTCTTTTGTTCATTACCACTGCTGTGTTACCTTTATCGGCTTTTATAACTATCAAATTGTTCTCCATGATTTTCTTTTTTAATTCTCTTATATTTATTTTTATTTGTGTTTCGTTTTTATTTCTTACATTTTTGTTTTTCTTACATATTTTTTCTACTGTTTCTTTTACTTCATTTCTTAATTGTTTTTTAGTTTCTTCATTTTTTATTTTATCGATTATTTCTTCACATTCTATTATTGTATTTTCTTTATCTATGTTTGTTTTTGTTGCATATTTTAAACTTTTTTCTAATAATTTATTTTCATTTTCTGTAAACTTGGTTTCTGTTAAATTTAATACTTTTTCAGCAAATTTTATTTCTTTATTTTTTTTTTCTTGTTCCTTCTATTAATTCCTTGAGTTTCTTGTTTAATCTCTCTTCCATTTTTCTTATTTTCTTTTCTATATATTTTTCACCAAACTCTTTTCTCATTTCTTCTATTTCTACATAATTGTAACTTGTATATAATTTTTGATGTAATTGATGCATTTCTTTGTTATAATTATTAATTTTACTGTATAAGTTCTTTATTTCAAGTTTTATCCATATTTTTCCGCCATATTTTTCACTTGGTTTGCTACTTTGCTTTTGTTATTAATTTTAATTTTTGCGTATTTGGAGTTATTTTATTAATTAAACACTGTTTATTGAACCAAATTTTCCCTAACGTTTTTTTCACTTTTACTTTGATTTTAAATACTTAAAAAATTCCCTTACATTTGTATATTTATCTGCTTGCAATTCGCATGTTTTGTTCTTCGTATTGTTTAAATTAGCAGGCCATCCTACTTTTCTTTTATAAAATTGCTAAACTGCTATAATTGTTATTATTTAGGACAAAGCTTTTCGTCATCACTGACATCTTCAGGTCTTAAACAACGTCTGTCAACTGTACGTTGTAAGCTTTTATACTTTAGGCCTCCCCTTATGTCATCGCCCCTCCTATTGGTTCTAGCTTCTACCGCTCTTCACGGGAACTTTGTCTACATTTTTCCGTTAGGCATTTTACTAACGTCCGTCAAATTGTTTTACGAATCTCCCGTTAATTTCTTCATGCAATATTTTACTTTCTGACTTATAATCTTTTACATTTCGTCATTTCTGGTGTGTTATTCTTATTATTTTAATTTATTTTTGTTTATTGTCTTTAATATATAATAAAATATTTCTTCATTTGTAAAATCCACTTTTATATTCATTAATTTATTATTCTTACTTCTTTTCTAACTTTTAGTATTTCTAGTTCTTCTATTAGTTTTCTTTTTTGCGATTGTTTTCTATTTTGATTATTTCCATATTTTCATTTGGATTTATAAATTTATGGCTGATTCATTGAATGTCTTGCATACAGTGAGTTCGTTGTTCTAACGCCTTCTCCTTTTGCATGTTCATTCATTCGAATTTTTAATTTCTTCCAGTTTCGCCCAGATATATCTTATTACATTCCCCACATTTTAATTTGTATACGCCGCTTCTTTCTGTTAATGAATTTCTTCTGTTTTAGCATTTTTTATATATTCGAATACATTTTTCGTTTTCTTTATTCCTATCTGTATTTCGTATTTTTCGAAGCATTTTTGTCACATTTTTGTTTGATATCCTATGTATGTTATTGCTCCTTTATATTTCTTTTCTTCATTTGTTTTTTCTTTTTGTTCTTTTCTATTTCTTTATTTTCCTCTTTTTTCTTACTATTCTATTAATTATTTTAGGGTTGTAATTATTATTTTTTGCTATTTGTTGTATTTTCTTTAATTCTTTTGTTTCAGTTCTTCATTTTCTAGATAATTTATAGCTGTATAACAAAATGAATTTAATGCTGCCATTTTATAATTGACTGGATGATATGATTCTTGTGGAATTATTAAATCTGAGTATGTTTCTTTCCTGTATATATCGAATTTGAGTTTGTTATATTCAATTTTTATATTGATATCCAGGAAATTAATTTATAATCCTCCAATTTCTTCTTGAATTTTATTGTTTTTTCTATGTTATTTAATTCTTCCGTAAATTTTTTAAATTCATTTACTTCACCTTCCCAAACTATTAGTATGTCATCTACATACCTGATATATTTTTTAATTCTTCTTTCTTTATCTACATCTTTTAAAATTTTGATTTCAAAGCTATTCATGAATATCTCTGCCATTAATGGTGAAAGCGGTGATCCCATTGGTAATCCATTCTCTTGTATGTAAAATTTGTTGTTTAAATCTGAAGTAATTCTGGCTTAGGCATAATTCTAATCCTTCTATTATTTCGTTTTTCCATCTACCTTACTTAATTTGTTTTTTCTTTATTATTTCTACTGTTTTTGCTGTTGGTATATTGGTGTACATATCTTTTATATCTAATGACATTAATTTTGTCTTATTTGTTATGGTTATTTCTTTTAATCTTCTATTACCTTTTTGCTATTTTCTATGCTGTGGATTTCTTCTTTCTTCGTATGCCATTTTGAGTCTTTTACTTATTTCTTTTGATATTTTATATGTTGGCGAATTTATAAATGATACTATAGGTCTTAATGGCATTTCTTTTTATGTAACTCTAATTTGACATCTAAATTTTGGAGTTTCAGGATTATGTTCTATTTTTTGTTTCTTTTGCCATTCTGTTAAATATGTTGTCTTTTTTATCAATTTCTTTGTTTGTGCTTGAAATTTATTTGTGTAATCATATTTTATTTCTTTATATGGTCCTTTTTGTATAAATTGTTCTGCTTTTTCGATATATTCTCTTTTGTTCATTACCACTGCTGTGTTACCTTTATCGGCTTTATAACTATCAAATTGTTCTCCATGATTTTCTTTTTTAATCTTCTTATATTTATTTTTATTTGTGTTCTCGTTTTTATTTCTTACATTTTTGTTTTTCTTACATATTTTTTCTACTGTTTCTTTTACTTCATTTCTTAATTGTTTTTTAGTTTCTTCATTTTTTATTTTATCGATTATTTCTTCACATTCTATTATTGTATTTTCTTTATCTATGTTTGTTTTTGTTGCATATTTTAAACTTTTTTTCTAATAATTTATTTTCATTTCTGTAAACTTGGTTTCTGTTAAATTAATACTTTTTCAGCAAATTTTATTTCTTTATTTTTTTTTCTTGTTCCTTCTATTAATTCCTTGAGTTTCTTGTTTAATCTCTCTTCCATTTTTCTTATTTTCTTTCTCTATATATTTTTCACCAAACTCTTTTCTCATTTCTTCTATTTCTACATAATTGTAACTTGTATATAATTTTTGATGTAATTGATGCATTTCTTTGTTATAATTATTTATTTTACTGTATAAGTTCTTTATTTCAAGTTTTATCCATATTTTTTCGCCATATTTTTCACTTGGTTTGCTACTTTGCTTTTGTTATTAATTTTAATTTTTGCGTATTTTGGAGTTAGTTTATAATTAAACACTGTTTATTGAACCAAATTTTCCCTAACGTTTTTTTCACTTTTACTTTGATTTTTAAATACTTAAAAAATTCCCTTACAATTTGTATATTTATCTGCTTGCAATTCGCATGTTTTGTTCTTCGTATTGTTTAAATTAGCAGCCATCCTTACTTTTCTTTTATACAATTGCTAAACTGCTATAATTGTTATTATTTAGACAAAGCTTTTCGTCATCACTGACATCTTCAGGTCTTAAACAACGTCTGTCAACTGTACGTTGTAAGCTTTTATACTTTAGGCCCCTCCCTTATGTCATCGCCCCTCCTATTGGTTCTAGCTTCTACGCTCTTCACGGGAACTTTGTCTACATTTTTCCGTTAGGCATTTTTACTAACGTCCGTCAAATTGTTTTACGAATCTCCGTTAATTTCTTCATGCAATATTTTACTTTCTGACTTATAATCTTTTACATTTCGTCATTTCTGGTGTGTTATTCTTATTATTTTAATTTATTTTTGTTTATTGTTAATATATAATAAAATATTTCTTCATTTGTAAAATCCACTTTTATATTCATTAATTTATTATTCTTAACTTCTTTTCTAACTTTTAGTATTTCTAGTTCTTCTATTAGTTTTCTTTTTTGCGGATTGTTGTTCTATTTTGATTATTTCCATATTTTCATTTGGATTTATAAATTTATGGCCTGATTCATTGAAATGTCTTGCATACAGTGAGTCGTTGTTCTAACGCCTTCTCCTTTTGCATGTTCATTCATTCGAATTTTTAATTTTCTTCCAGTTTCGCCCCAGATATATCTTATTACATTCCCCACATTTTAATTTGTATACGCCGCTTCTTTCTGTTATGGAATTTCTTCTGTTTTAGCATTTTTTATATATTCGAATACATTTTTCGTTTTCTTTATTCCTATCTGTATTTCGTATTTTTCGAAGCATTTTTGTAACATTTTTGTTTGATATCCTATGTATGTTATTGCTCCTTTATATTTCTTTTCTTCATTTGTTTTTTCTTTTTTGTTCTTTTCTATTTCTTTATTTTCCTCTTTTTTCTTAACTATTCTATTAATTATTTTAGGGTTGTAATTATTATTTTTTGCTATTTGTTGTATTTTCTTTAATTCTTTTTGTTTCAGTTCTTCATTTTCTAGATAATTTATAGCTGTATAACAAAATGAATTTAATGCTGCCATTTTATAATTGACTGGATGATATGATTCTTGTGGAATTATTAAATCTGAGTATGTTTCTTCCTGTATATATCGAATTTGAGTTTGTTATATTCAATTTTTATATTGATATCCAGGAAATTAATTTATAATCCTCCAATTTCTTCTTGAAATTTTATGTTTTTTCTATGTTATTTAATTCTTCCGTAAATTTTTTAAATTCATTTACTTCACCTTCCCGAAACTATTAGTATGTCATCTACATACCTGATATATTTTTTAATTCTTCTTTCTTTATCTACATCTTTTAAAATTTTGATTTCAAAGCTATTCATGAATATCTCTGCCATAATGGTGAAAGCGGTGATCCCATTGGTAATCCATTCTCTTGTATGTAAAATTTGTTGTTAAATCTGAAGTAATTCTGGCTTAGGCATAATTCTAATCCTTCTATTATTTCGTTTTTCCATTCTACCTTACTTAATTTGTTTTTCTTTATTATTTCTACTGGTTTTTGCTGTTGGTATATTGGTGTACATATCTTTTATATCTAATGACATTAATTTTGTCTTATTTGTTATGGTTATTTCTTTTAATCTTTCTATTACCTTTTTGCTATTTTCTATCCTGTGGATTTCTTCTTTTTCGTATGCCATTTTGAGTCTTTTACTTATTTCTTTTGATATTTTATATGTTGGCGAATTTATAAATGATACTATAGGTCTTAATGGCATTTCTTTTTTATGTAACTTAATTTGACATCTAAATTTTGGAGTTTCAGGATTATGTTCTATTTTTTGTTTCTTTTGCCATTCTGTTAAATATGTTGTCTTTTTTATCAATTCTTTGTTTGTGCTTGAAATTTATTTGTGTAATCATATTTTATTTCTTTATATGTCCTTTTTGTATAAATTGTTCTGCTTTTTCGATATATTCTCTTTTGTTCATTACCACTGCTGTGTTACCTTTATCGGCTTTTATAACTATCAAATTGTTCTCCATGATTTTTCTTTTTTAATTCTCTTATATTTATTTTTATTTGTGTTTCGTTTTTATTTCTTACATTTTTGTTTTTCTTACATATTTTTTCTACTGTTTCTTTTACTTCATTTCTTAATTGTTTTTTAGTTTCTTCATTTTTTATTTTATCGATTATTTCTTCACATTCTATTATTGTATTTTCTTTATCTATGTTTGTTTTTGTTGCATATTTTAAACTTTTTTCTAATAATTTATTTTCATTTTCTGTAAACTTGGTTCTGTTAAATTTAATACTTTACTTTTTCAGCAAATTTTATTTCTTTATTTTTTTTTCTTGTTCCTTCTATTAATTCCTTGAGTTTCTTGTTTAATCTCTCTTCCATTTTTCTTATTTTCTTTTCTATATATTTTTCACCAAACTCTTTTCTCATTTCTTCTATTTCTACATAATTGTAACTTGTATATAATTTTTGATGTAATTGATGCATTTCTTTGTTATAATTATTAATTTTACTGTATAAGTTCTTATTTCAAGTTTTATCCATATTTTTTCCGCCATATTTTTCACTTGGTTTGCTACTTTGCTTTTGTTATTAATTTTAATTTTTGCGTATTTTGGAGTTATTTTATTAATTAACACTGTTTATTGAACCAAATTTTCCCTACGTTTTTTTCACTTTACTTTGATTTTTAAATACTTAAAAAATTCCCTTACATTTGTATATTTATCTGCTTGCAATTCGCATGTTTTTGTTCTTCGTATTGTTTAAATTAGCAGCCATCCTTACTTTTCTTTTATACAATTGCTAAACTGCTATAATTGTTATTATTTAGACAAAGCTTTTCGTCATCACTGACATCTTCAGGTCTTAAACAACGTCTGTCAACTGTACGTTGTAAGCTTTTATACTTTAGGCCCTCCCCTTATGTCATCGCCCCTCCTATTGGTTCTAGCTTCTACCGCTCTTCACGGAACTTTGTCTACATTTTTCCGTTAGGCATTTTACTAACGTCGTCAAATTGTTTTACGAATCTCCGTTAATTTCTTCATGCAATATTTTACTTTCTGACTTATAATCTTTTACATTCGTCATTTCTGGTGTGTTATTCTTATTATTTTAATTTATTTTTGTTTATTGTTTAATATATAATAAAATATTTCTTCATTTGTAAAATCCACTTTTATATTCATTAATTTATTATTCTTAACTTCTTTTCTAACTTTTAGTATTTCTAGTTCTTCTATTAGTTTCTTTTTGCGGATTGTTTTCTATTTTGATTATTTCCATATTTTCATTTGGATTTATAAATTTATGCCTGATTCATTGAAATGTCTTGCATACAGTGAGTTCGTTGTTCTAACGCCTTCTCCTTTTGCATGTTCATTCATTCGAATTTTAATTTTCTTCAGTTTCGCCCAGATATATCTTATTACATTCCCACATTTTAATTTGTATACGCCGCTTCTTTCTGTTAATGGAATTTCTTCTGTTTTAGCAATTTTTTATATATTCGAATACATTTTTCGTTTTCTTTATTCCTATCTGTATTTCGTATTTTCGAAGCATTTTTGTAACATTTTTGTTTGATATCCTATGTATGTTATTGCTCCTTTATATTTCTTTTCTTCATTTGTTTTTCTTTTTGTTCTTTTCTATTTCTTTATTTTCTCTTTTTTCTTAACTATTCTATTAATTATTTTAGGTTGTAATTATTATTTTTTGCTATTTGTTGTATTTTCTTTAATTCTTTTTGTTTCAGTTCTTCATTTTCTAGATAATTTATAGCTGTATAACAAAATGAATTTAATGCTGCCTTTTTATAATTGACTGGATGATATGATTCTTGTGGAATTATTAAATCTGAGTATGTTTCTTTCCTGTATATATCGAATTTGAGTTTGTTATATTCAATTTTTATATGATATCCAGGAAATTAATTTATAATCCTCCAATTTCTTCTTGAAATTTTATTGTTTTTTCTATGTTATTTAATTCTTCCGTAAATTTTTTAAATTCATTTACTTCACCTTCCCAAACTATTAGTATGTCATCTACATACCTGATATATTTTTTAATTCTTCTTTCTTTATCTACATCTTTTAAAATTTTGATTTCAAAGCTATTCATGAATATCTCTGCCATTAATGGTGAAAGCGGTGATCCCATTGGTAATCCATTCTCTTGTATGTAAAATTTGTTGTTAAATCTGAAGTAATTCTGGCTTAGGCATAATTCTAATCCTTCTATTATTTCGTTTTTCCATTCTACCTTACTTAATTTGTTTTTCTTTATTATTTCTACTGTTTTTGCTGTTGGTATATTGGTGTACGTATCTTTTATATCTAATGACATTAATTTTGTCTTATTTGTTATGGTTATTTCTTTTAATCTTTCTATTACCTTTTTGCTATTTTCTATGCTGTGGATTTCTTCTTTTTCGTATGCCATTTTGAGTCTTTTACTTATTTCTTTTGATATTTTATATGTTGGCGAATTTATAAATGATACTATAGGTCTTAATGGCATTTCTTTTTTATGTAACTTAATTTGACATCTAAATTTTGGAGTTTCAGGATTATGTTCTATTTTTTGTTTCTTTTGCCATTCTGTTAAATATGTTGTCTTTTTTATCAATTTCTTTGTTTGTGCTTGAAATTTATTTGTGTAATCATATTTTATTTCTTTATATGGTCCTTTTTGTATAAATTGTTCTGCTTTTTCGATATATTCTCTTTTGTTCATTACCACTGCTGTGTTACCTTTATCGGCTTTTATAACTATCAAATTGTTCTCCATGATTTTCTTTTTTAATTCTCTTATATTTATTTTTATTTGTGTTTCGTTTTTATTTCTTACATTTTTGTTTTTCTTACATATTTTTTCTACTGTTTCTTTTACTTCATTTCTTAATTGTTTTTTAGTTTCTTCATTTTTTATTTTATCGATTATTTCTTCACATTCTATTATTGTATTTTCTTTATCTATGTTTGTTTTTGTTGCATATTTTAAACTTTTTTCTAATAATTTATTTTCATTTTCTGTAAACTTTGTTTCTGTTAAATTTAATACTTTTACAGCAAATTTTATTTCTTTATTTTTATTTCTTGTTCCTTCTATTAATTCCTTGAGTTTCTTGTTTAATCTCTCTTCCATTTTTCTTATTTCCTTTTCTATATATTTTTCACCAAACTCTTTTCTCATTTCTTCTATTTCTACATAATTGTAACTTGTATATAATTTTTCATGTAATTGATGCATTTCTTTGTTATAATTATTTATTTTACTGTATAAGTTCTTTATTTCAAATTTTATCCATATTTTTTCCGCCATATTTTTCACTTGGTTTGCTACTTTGCTTTTGTTATAAATTTTAATTTTTGCTATTTTGGAGTTATTTTATTAATTAAACACTGTTTATTGAACCAAATTTTCCCTAACGTTTTTTCACTTTTACTTTGATTTTTAAATACTTAAAAAATTCTGGAAACTGGAAGAAAATTTAAAATTCGAATGAATGAACATGCAAAAGGAGAAGGCGTTAGAACAACGAACTCACTATATGCAAGACATTTCAATGAATCAGGCCATAAATTTATAAATCCAAATGAAAATATTGAAATAATCAAAATAGAAAACAATCCGCAAAAAAGAAAACTAATAGAAGACCTAGAAATACTAAAAGTTGAAAAAGAAGATAAGAATAAATTAATGAACATAAAAGTGGATTTTACAAATGAAGAAATATTTTATTATATATATCAAACAATAAACAAGAATAAATTAAAATAATAATAATAACACACTAAAAATGACGAAATGTAAAAGATTATAAGTCAGAAAGTAAAATTTTGCATGAAGAAATTAACGGGAGATTCGTAAAACAATTTGACGGACGTTAGTAAAATGCCTAACGGAAAAATGTAGACAAAGTTCCCGTGAAGAGCGGTAGCAGCTAGAACAAACAGGAGGGGCGATGACATAAGGGGAGGGGCCTAAAGTATAAAAGCTTACAACGTACAGTTGGCAGACGTTGTTTAAGACCTGAAGATGTCAGTGATGACGAAAAGCTTTGTCTAAATAATCTCAATTATAGCAGTTTAGCAATTTTATAAAAGAAAAGTAAGGATGGCTGCTAATTTAAAAAATACGAAAAATAAAACATGAGAATTGCAAGCAGATAAATATAAAAATGTAAGGCAATATTTTAAGTATTTAAAAATCAATTCATTGAATTTAGTGCCTGATTCATTGAAATGTCTTGCATATAGTGAATTCGTTGTTCTAACGCCTTCTCTTTTTGCATGTTCATTCATTCGAATTTTAAATTTTCTTCCAGTTTCCAGAATTTTTTAAGTATTTAAAAATCAAAGTAAAAGTGAAAAAACGTTAGGGAAAATTTGATTCAATAAACAGTGTTTAATTAATAAAATAACTACAAAATACGCAAAAATTAAAATTTATAACCAAAGCAAAGTAGCAAACCAAGTGAAAAATATGGCGGAAAAAATATGGCTAAAAATTGAAATAAAGAACATATACAGTAAAATAAATAATTATAACAAAGAAATGTATCAATTACATCAAAAATTATATACAAGTTACAATTATGTAGAAATAGAAGAAATGAGAAAAGAGTTTGGTGAAAAATATATAGAAAAGAAAATAAGAAAAATGGAAGAGAGATTAAACAAGAAACTCAAGGAATTAATAGAAGGAACAAGAAATAAAAATAAAGAACTAAAAATAAAGAAATAAAATTTGCTGAAAAAGTATTAAATTTAACAGAAGCAAAGTTTACAGAAAATGAAAATAAATTATTAGAAAAAAGTTTAAAATATGCAACAAAAACAAACATAGATAAAGAAAATACAATAATAGAATGTGAAGAAATAATCGATAAAATAAAAAATGAAGAAACTAAAAAACAATTAAGAAATGAAGTAAAAGAAACAGTAGAAAAAATATGTAAGAAAAACAAAAATGTAAGAAATAAAAACGAAACACAAATAAAAAGAAATATAAGAGAATTAAAAAAGAAAATCCCGGAGAACAATTTGATAGTTATAAAAGCCGATAAAGGTAACAGAGCAGTGGTAATGAACAAAAGAGATTATATCGAAAAAGCAGAACAATTTATACAAAAAGGACCATATAAAGAAATAAAATATGATTACACAAATAAATTTCAAGCACAAACAATGAAATTGATAAAAAAGACAACATATTTAACAGAATGGCAAAAGAAACAAAAAATAGAACATAATCCTGAAACTCCAAAATTTAGATGTCAAATTAAGTTACATAAAAAAGAAATGCCATTAAGACCTATAGTATCATTTATAAATTCGCCAACATATAAAATATCAAAAGAAATAAGTAAAAGACTCAAAATGGCATACGAAAAAGAAGAAATCCACAGCATAGAAAATAGCAAAAAGGTAATAGAATGATTAAAAGAAATAACCATAACAAATAAGACAAAATTAATGTCATTAGATATTAAAGATATGTACACCAATATACCAACAGTAAAAACAGTAGAAATAATAAAGAAAAACAAATTAAGTAAGGTAGAATGGAAAAACGAAATAATAGAAGGATTAGAATTATGCCTAAGCCAGAATTACTTCAGATTTAACAACAAATTTTACATACAAGAGAATGGATTACCAATGGGATCACCGCTTTCACCATTAATGGCAGAGATATTCATGAATAGCTTTGAAATCAAAATTTTAAAAGATGTAGATAAAGAAAGAAGAATTAAAAAATATATCAGGTATGTAGATGACATACTAATAGTTTGGGAAGGTGAAGTAAATGAATTTAAAAAATTTACGGAAGAATTAAATAACATAGAAAAAACAATAAAATTTCAAGAAGAAATTGGAGGATTATAAATTAATTTCCTGGATATCAATATAAAAAATGAAGATAACAAACTCAAATTCGATATATACAGGAAAGAAACATACTCAGATTTAATAATTCCACAAGAATCATATCATCCAGTCAATTATAAAATGACAGCATTAAATTCATTTTGTTATAGAGCTATAAATTATCTAGAAAATGAAGAACTGAAACAAAAAGAATTAAAGAAAATACAACAAATAGCAAAAAATAATAAAACAACCCTAAAATAATTAATAGAATAGTTAAGAAAATAGAGGAAAATAAAGAAATAGAAAAGAACAAAAAAGAAAAAACAAATGAAGAAAAGAAATATAAATGAGCAATAACATACATAGGATGTCAAACAAAAATGTTACAAAACTGCTTCGAGAAATACGAAATACAGATAAGAATAAAGAAAACGAAAAATGTATTCGAATATATAAAAAATGCTAAAACAGAAGGAATTCCATTAACAGAAAAAAGCGGCGTATACAAATTAAAATGTGAGGAATGTAATAAGATATATCTGGGCGAAACTGGAAGAAAATTAAAAATTCGAATGAATGAACATGCAAAAGGAGATGGCGTTAGAACAACGAACTCACTATATGCAAGACATTTCAATGAATCAGGCCATAAATTTATAAATCCAAATGAAAATATTGAAATAATCAAAATAGAAAACAATCCGCAAAAAAGAAAACTAATAGAAGAACTAGAAATACTAAAAGTTAAAAAAGAAGATAAGAATAAATTAATGAATATAAAAGTGAATTTTACAAATGAAGAAATATTTTATTATATATTAAACAATAAACAAAAATAAATTAAAATAATAAGAATAACACGCTAAAAATGACGAAATGTAAAAGGTTATAAGTCAGAAAGTAAAATATTGCATGAAGAAATTAACGGGAGATTCGTAAAACAATTTGACGGACGTTAGTAAAATGCCTAACGGAAAAATGTAGACAAAGTTCCCGTGAAGAGCGGTAGCAGCTAGAACAAACAGGAGGGGCGATGACATAAGGGGAGGGGCCTAAAGTATAAAAGCTTACAACGTACAGTTGACAGACGTTGTTTAAGACCTGAAGATGTCAGTGATGACGAAAAGCTTTGTCTAAATAATCTCAATTATAGCAGTTTAGCAATTTTATAAAAGAAAAGTAAGGATGGCTGCCAATTTAAACAATACGAAGAGTGAAACATACCAAATTATAAGTTAGCATCGTTTGATATAGTAAATTTGTATACCAACATACCAGTAAAGGAAACACTAAATATCTTAAAAGAAAATTTATTAGAGAATAATAAATTAAATATACAGACGATAAACGAGTTAATTGGTTTACTTGAAACTATCTTAGAACAAAATTACTTTGCTTTCAATAACCAATTTTTCATTCAGGACGATGGATTGGCCATGGGTTCACCTCTCTCTGGTCTATTGGCTGACATTTACTTGAATTTTTATGAAAACTCTCATTTGCTCTCCCATAACAAATACAAAAATTATATAATATTTTATGCACGTTATGTAGACGATACCTTTCTAATTTTCAATGGTACTGTACGACAGATCGAAAACCTAAAACATTATATGAATAGTATTAATAAAAACATTCAATTCACGTTGGAAACTGAAGTGGATAATAAATTCAATTTTTTAGATTTGTCTGTCACTAAACACGTAAATAAATTGAAATTTTATATTCATAGACAACCGACTATCACTAATATGACAATACATGAAACAATATAACTTAGTGCAAATTTATAAAATACTCTCGAGTCCCTGTATTCGGGCACAACTGAATCTCTATTAATTAACTCAATTTATTAAACTCTTACCTTAGGAATATCTCCAAGGTTCTACAGACGAACACAGCTGCAGAAAGGATTATTTGAGATTAAACGGTATAAAGATCAATACACAGTTTACATTTAAACAAATAACGTCTGGTTTATTGGGCGATTTAAGTACTTAATCTTCCTTTCATAACAAAGTTTTAATTTCTTTTAGTTTGTATAGTTTATATGAAGATATATAATCTTCATTAGTAACATATGAAATCCAACGAATTAATGATAAACATTTCATAATATAACTTAAACTACGACAAATAATTTATATTTTAATGAACCAGTGCGTGTATTTTTGTTTGTTTAATTTCTATCTTTCCCTTAGAGATCTCTTTTAATAAAGTGTCTGTAAATAAATATTACCGTATAGTGGTTAAAAATTCTGAAATAATAATATGGTACTCATCCTGGTAGAGGCTTCGCTTCAACTGGGGATGTGCGTCTTTTTTATCCCTCACTTCGGAAATCGCTGTATAATTTTATCTCTGCTGTTACTGATTACCAAAATCATTGTTCACGTTTAATAATGGTATCGGTCCACGTAACTTCATCGGTACGGGCACTGATCACTTTTTATTAGTTGACTGCTTTCTTAGTTCGTACGCACTCCTACAACTGTTTTTGATGAGTTCACTGGGTTTAACTAAATGTTAACTAGTTTGATTTAATGTCTCCGTATGTTAATATTAAGTCGGCCGACGTAACTTTATCGCACTTAGAAGTTTTTAGGTTGGCCGCGCGGCCAAGAGGTGCAACGGAACTGATTTTATGTTTTTATTAGATAGGCCCTTTTGCTTTAGGCCTATCTTGCACGCCCGAGGCCACTGTTTTCACTTATAGAACTGTGTGCTACACTTTACTGTCTGATGCAAAACCGGTGATAGACTGCATACTGTTTTTAGTTAATGAACTGAGTTAATACACTGCTCTCCCCTTTTGACTCTATGGTGACAAACTGCTTACTGTGATTCACAAGGACTGCTGCTGGGGCTGTTACGTAATATGTCTGGACAGTTGTTTCGGCTAACAGTGTGTTGCTGGTTAAACTGGGGCACCTCACAGGTGGATGCTGACAATTGAAAATTAAAACTGATTTAGATTAAAACTGGGGTAGTACTCAATTCTGTACCGTTAGAATACCCCCCCCCAATGCGAGATTGGATGCCGAAGCATACAAACTCTCATTGCCTAAAACCTAAGAGGATCAGTGAGGATATGGCGCCGCAACCCCCCTGAAATCTCTACTACAATCATGGGTACTTACCCTCCTAGTCCGGCGACTGCGGCAATACCCATCCGATCTTACTGGACTTCTCTACTCGAGATCCCAACACCATAAGCTCGGACGGATACCCGCCACAGTATCACCTGGCTCTAAAACATTTAATTAAAATATCAATAAATGGCCTTTCATTATTCCATGTTTACAACTGATCGGTTCCTCTTAGTTGTACTGGTTCATTAACAAAGTACTGGTTCGTGTTTATATAATACAAAGTGCATCACCCACCAAAATCATACATAGATTACATAAAATACAAATCTAATACTAACAACCTTATTGTAGGATACATACTACAAACAAAATACATTACTGTCTCAAAAAGATTAGACTTTCTTATTTTCCAAACACTATCTTTTTTTTTGCCCAAACCTTTCCTTCAGTTTTCAGTTTTAAGGGAATAATTTAATCATTGTTTTCCTCAATTAGCATTTAATTTATCATTACGGTTAAGATTCAAATCAAAATAAATTTAACTTCATTATTAAAATTCACCTTTTCAATTAATTTAATTACAAAAATAATTTAATTTAAATTTCTCAAACTCTAAGTTACAGTAATTACCTCATTATTATTTTATCTGTACAAAATTAGCTTCATTTCTTTTATGTCACAATAAGATTTTGCTCAAGGTACTGATTCATCAAAATAAAACAGTTATCAAATTCAACACCTGGCTGTAAACATTAGTCAAAACATACAACACACCTGTTTATATTAACAGTTGTCTGCAAGACTTGTTTTATAAACACTGTTATAAACACTCCCTCAGTGTAAACACTCTGCTCACCACATACTGACACATGTGCTTACTTCAATTTTCAATGCCTATAAATATTTTAACGTTGCCATTTTAGTCAGTTACTATTTATTATAATTCAAATCACAATATATTTATACTCACAATCATTTATTTTTAAATACATTACTGAAATTCACATTGAAAAGCAGTTTGTTTTTAATTCAAATCCAAACAATTTCTATAGTTACATTATTTAAAAAGCTTTTAATTTAATCACACAATACAAAATAGACTTCATGAATACCTTTTCTTAATTATTATTGTTAATTAACAACATAAAATATTGTTATGATTATATCATACTACAAACATACTTTGTTACATAAACTATGATCTAGATTCCCACAATATAATCTTGACACAATACATTTAACACCAACACATTTATTTACAACTGTTCGTCAGAATTTTATTATTTACCATACTTCATTACCTAAATCAGCAAGGTCAGAACCATATACTCAAGTATTTAAAATGTCCATTCTGAGTTTATATTTAACCTCCATCATCATGTAATAGTCTTAATTTTATATAATGCTTATCGTCCTTACTCACACTCAATTCATTATTATTGTTTATATAATGATTTTCTAATACTTCCAATTGTTCCATAGAACCCACATAATAATTTACTGGATTGTCCCACATTATTATCAAATCATAAAACCTGTCTACATCATTAATTTAGGTCTTGTCTCCGTAAGTATTTTTATTCAACATCAAGTAATTTATTTTCTCATCATATTCATTTACTATACTCATTAAAACATCAGGCAAGTTATTCTTATTTATACAGGTATTATCAAAATAAATATCAATCTCTATTTTACAAGGTAAGTCAATTTTTGCTCTCTCTCAATGCATAAACTCTGTACTAATATTTCATAATCTCTGTTCACCTTAAATATTTCTATTTCTCTCTCTCTATTTCTCTCATCACAATATTTCTCACAACGTTTCACATTCTCTCTCTCACTCCATGCAGATGGGTACCACTTTGTTACTACAACATCTGGCTCTACCAGATGCACAAAAAATCAAGGGACAATTATTTGTAGGCCATACGTCTCCCAAATACACTTGTGAAGCATTTCCTTCACCCACAACCACACCACGGGAAAATTTTACCCTCTGTATACTCTCTTCATACTCTCTCATCAGCATTTGCTAACAACACTTCATTACTAAACTCTACTTCAACAAAATCTTCCTTATCACGCTCAACATTAATCTCCTTATTCTCTAACACCACGTTTTTACACTTATCATTATAATTCTCATTTGTTTTACATTCTTCACTTACCTTGTTATTAATTATTTGATTTGTTTTACTTTTAATCTGTTCTCCCACTGACTTTACCACTTTCTCAATATCTCGTTTCAATTCGTTACACTCACTCTTACATTTAATTTTACTTCATTAATATCAATTTTAAGTTCATCAAATTGTCTACTCTGTTCCTCAAATTTATGTTATTAATTATTTGATTTGCTTTACTTTTAATCTGTTCTCCCACTGACTTTACCATTTTCTCAATATCTCGTTTCAATTCGTTACACTCACTCTCACACTTAATATCAATTTTAAGTTCATCAAATTGTCTACTCTGTTCCTCAAATTTAGTGTCAAATTTACTTTTAATTTCATTAAATTTTATATCATTATTGTCAAAACGACTATTCTGTACATCAAATTTATTGTTAAAATTACTGTTCATTTTCTCAAATTGATTTAGTATAACACTCATCATATCATTGTCTAATTTGTTACTACCTTTTGTTGAGGTTGGAGTCAATTGGACTCCCGAGTCCTGTGTTATATTTGTTTCATCTGTAACACTTATTTTTATTTTATTGTCCTGACTCACGTTTGGAGTCGAGTGGAGCTCAATATTATTCGTAACAGCTGACTCATCAAAATTGTCAACATTCGTTATTTAATTGACATCGTCATTATTCCCTGCCATTTTTTATAAGTTTATAAAATGTTACATAGGAATTTTAATCTTATCCGAAATTAACTTAACCCTTTTAATATTTCACTGTGTTTATGTAATTTACCAAAACGTCCTCCCTCTCTAATAACCCGTTCTGCAGCTTAATTAGGTCTGGCGAATGCAATAACAAATTATACTCGCCGTCCCTGTTCGGGCGCCAATGAAACAATATAACTTAGTGCAAATTTATAAAATTCTCTCAAGTCCCTGTATTCGGGCACAACTGAAACTCTATTAATTAACTCAATTTATCAAACTCTTACCTTAGGAATATCTCCAAGGTTCTACAGACGAACACAGCTGCAGAAAGGATTATTTGAGATTAAACGGTATAAAGATCAATACACAGTTTACATTTAAACAAATAATGTCTGGTTTATTGGGCGATTTAAGTACTTCATCTTCCTTTGATAACAAAGTTTTAATTTCTTTTAGTTTGTATAGTTTATATGAAGATATATAATCTTCATTAGTAACATATGAAATCCAACGAATTAATGATAAACATTTCTTAATATAACCTTTCTTAAACTACGACAAATAATTTATATTTTAATGAACCAGTGCGTGTATTTTTGTTTGTTTAATTTCTATCTTTCCCTTAGAGATCTCTTTTAATAAAGTGTCTATAAATAAATATTACCGTATAGTGGTTAAAAATTCTGAAATAATAATATGGTACTCATCCTGGTAGAGACTTCGCTTCAACTGGGGATGGGCTTCTTTTTTTCCCTCACTTTGTAAATCGCTGTATAATTTTATCTCTGCTGTTACTGATTACCAAAATCATTGTTCACGTTTAATAATGGTATCGGTCCACGTAACTTCATCGGTACGGGCACTGATCACTTTTTATTAGTTGACTGCTTTCTTAGTTCGTACGCACTCCTACAACTGTTTTTGATGAGTTCACTGGGTTTAACTAAATGTTAACTAGTTTGATTTAATGTCTCCGTATGTTAATATTAAGTCGGCCGACGTAACCTTATCGCACTTAGATGTTTTTAGGTCGGCCGCGCGGCCAAGAGGTGCAACGGAACTGATTTTATGTTTTTATTAGATAGGCCCTTTTGCTTTAGGCCTATCTTGCACGCCCGAGGCCACTGTTTTCACTTATAGAACAGTGTGCTACACTTTACTGTCTGATGCAAAAGCGGTGATAGACTGCATACTGTTTTTAGTTAATGAACTGAGTTAATACACTGCTCTCCCCTGTTGACTCTATGGTGACAAACTGCTTACTGTGATTCACAAGGACTGCTGCTGGGGCTGTCACGTAATATGTCTGGACTGTTGTTTCGGCTAACAGTGTGTTGCTGGTTAAACTGGGGCACCTCACAGGTGGATGCTGACAATTGAAAATTAAAAATTGATTTAGATTAAAACTGGGGTAGCACTCAATTCTGTACCGTTACAATACCCCCCAAAGAGAGATTGGATGCCGAAGCATAAAAACTCTCATTGCTTAAAACCTAAGAGGATCAGTGAGGATATGGCGCCGTAACCCCCCTGAAATCTCTACTAAAATCATGGGTACTTACCCCCCTAGTCCGGCGACTGCGGCAACACCCATCCGATCTTACTGGACTTCTCTACTCGAGATCCCAACACCATAAGCTCGGACGGATACCCGCCACAGTATCACCTGGCTCTATAAC
Organism: Magicicada septendecula; assembly: GCA_034769895.1. NCBI lineage: Eukaryota > Metazoa > Arthropoda > Insecta > Hemiptera > Cicadidae > Magicicada > Magicicada septendecula. The sequence goes on along the minus strand of CM068373.1, from coordinate 134,610,114 downwards.
ATTTAATTAAAATATCAATAAGTGGCCTTTCATTATTCCATGTCCACAACTGATCGGTTCCTCTTAGTTGTACTGGTTCATTAACAAAGTACTGGTTCGTGTTTATATAATACAAAGTGCATCACCCACCAAAATCATACATAGGTTACATAAAATACAAATCTAATACTAACAACCTTATTGTAGGATACATACTACAAACAAAATACATTACTGTCTCAAAAAGATTAGACTTTCTTATTTTCCAAACACTATCTTTTTTTTTTGCCCAAACCTTTCCTTCAGTTTTCAGTTTTAAATGAATAATTTAATCATTGTTTTCCTCTATTAGCATTTAATTTATCATTACGGTTAAGATTCAAATCAAAATAAATTTAACTTCATTATTAAAATTCATCTTTTCAATTAATTTAATTACCAAATTAATTTAATTTAAATTTCTCAAACTCTAAGTTACATTAATTACCTCATTATTATTTTATATGTACAAAATTAGCTTCACTTCTTTTATGTCACAATAAGATTTTGCTCAAGGTACTGATTCATCAAAATACAACAGTTATCAACTTCAACACCTGGCTGTAAACATTAGTCAATACATACAACACACCTGTTTACATTAACAGTTGTCTGCAAGACTTGTTTTATAAACACTGTTATAAACACTCACTCAGTCTAAACATTCTGCTCACCACATACTGACACATGTGCTTACTTCAATTTTCAATGCCTATAAATATTTTAACGTTGCCATTTTAGTCAATTACTATTTATTATAATTCAAATCACAATATATTTATACTCACAATCATTTATTTTTAAATACATTACTGAAATTCACATTGAAAAGCAGTTTGTTTTTAATTCAAATCCAAACAATTTCTATAGTTACATTATTTAAAAAGCTTTTAATTTAAACACGCAATACAAAATAGACTTCATGAATACCTTTTCTTAATTATTATTGTTAATTAACAACATAAAATATTATTATGATTATATCATACTACAAACATACTTTGTTACATAAACTATGATCTAGATTCCCACAATATAATCTTGACACAATACATTTAACACCAACACATTTATTTACAACTGTTCGTCAGAATTTTATTATTTACCATACTTCATTACCTAAATCAGTAAGGTCAGAACCATATACTCAAGTATTTAAAATGTCCATTCTGAGTTTATATTCAACCTCCATCATCATGTAATAGTCTTAATTTTATGTAATGCTTATCGTCCTTACTCACACTCAATTCATTATTATTGTTTATATAATGATTTTCTAATATTTCCAATTGTTCCATAGAACCCACATAATAATTTACTGGATTGTCCCACATTATTATCAAATCATAAAACCTGTCTACATCATTAATTTTGGTCTTGTCTCCGTAAGTATTTTTATTCAACATCAAGTAATTTATTTTCTCATCATATTCATTTACTATACTCATTAAAACATCAGGCAAGTTATTCTTATTTATACAGGTATCATCAAAATAATTATCAATCTCTATTTTACAAGGTAAGTCAATTTGTTCCTCTCTCTCAATGCATAAACTCTGTACTAATATTTCATAATCTCTGTTCACCTTAAATATTTCTATTTCTCTCTCTCTATTTCTCTCATCACAATATTTCTCACAACATTTCACATTCTCTCTCTCACTCCATGCATAGGGTACCACTTTGTTACTACAACATCTGGCTCTACCAGATGCACAAAAAATCAAGGGACAATTATTTGTAGACCATACGTCTCCCAAATACACTCGTGAAGCATTTTCTTCACCCACAACCACACCACGGGAAAATTTTACCCTCTGTATACTCTCTTCATACTCTCTCATCAGCATTTGCTAACAACACTTCATTACTAAACTCTACTTCAACAAAATCTTCCTTATCACTCTCAACATTAATCTTCTTATTCTCTAATACCACGTTTTTAAATTATAGTAAAAAATAAAACCATAAAATAGTTTTAGTGATTTCCACTCGTCAATTTATTAAAATTATAAAAACCATGACAGCTGTTTCGGCAGCACAGTGCCTTCATCAGATGGTGTAAGCTGACTAATTTTCGTACAAACAATACAGAATATACAATACAATACAAGTGCTGTTGTATAGAAAGCGATAATAATCTCGTGTCAATAAGATTTATACACATTACACAAACATATAACATAACATATACCAAGTCTATTTATACAAATTAAGCAGAGGCGAGCTATTTAGATCTAACTGATCATTTAATAATACATTTAAATATTTGTGTTTATTAATTTCAAGGGTTTCTAATAAATCAAGCTTTGGACCTTTATCAGATAAATGTAAAATTTCAAAATTGTCATTATAACTATGGTCTTTTTCTAACAAGTGATTTGCATAATTTGATTTGCCATCATTATATCTAAAACTATAATTGTGACCGTACATTCTTTTTTCGAAAGATCTACATGTCTGTCCGATATACACTTTATTACAAGACCCACAGGATAATTTGTATACACCAGACTTTTGTAGTTTATCTGTTTTAATCTTATTATTTTTAATATATTTTCCCAAAGAAGACTGCGTCTTAAAAGCTATATTTACATTCCTTTGTGCGAAATATTTACCAATATTATCAGAAGCAGAACCTATGTAAGTGAGAGTGTGATATCTTTTAATCTGTGTTGAGGGAGGGTAAACTAGTTTTAAAGCTTGTGAATAAAATATTTTGTTTAACAAGTGATCTATGAGGCTAGGTTGGTAACCATTGTTGACAGCTATTTGTTTAATAACGTTAAGTTCTGATTGGAAATTTGAGTCTGATAACGGAATACTAACTAGTCTGTGAATAAAACTGTGAAAAGCAGCCAATTTATGTGAGTATGGATGTGTGTATTCCGTTATCAGACTCAAATTTCCAATCAGAACATAACATTATTAAACAAATAGCTGTCAACAATGGTTACCAACCTAGCCTCATAGATCACTTGTTAAACAAAAAATTTTATTCACAAGCTTTAAAACTAGTTTACCCTCCCTCAACACAGATTAAAAGATATCACACTCTCACTTACATAGGTTCTGCTTCTGATAATATTGGTAAATATTTCGCACAAAGGAATGTAAATATAGCTTTTAAGACGCAGTCTTCTTTGGGAAAATATATTAAAAATAACAAGAGTAAAACAGATAAACTACAAAAGTCTGGTGTATACAAATTATCCTGTGGGTCTTGTAATAAAGTGTATATCGGACAGACAGGTAGATCTTTCGAAAAAAGAATGTATGGTCACAATTATAGTTTTAGATATAATGATGGCAAATCAAATTATGCAAATCACTTGTTAGAAAAAGACCATAGTTATAATAAAAATTTTGAAATTTTACATTTATCTGATAAAGGTCCAAAGCTTGATTTATTAGAAACCATTGAAACTAATAAACACAAATATTTAAATGTATTATTAAATGATCAGTTAGATCTAAATAGCTCGCCTCTGCTTAATTTGTATAAATAGACTTGGTATATGTTATGTTATATGTTTGTGTAATGTGTATAAATCTTACTGACACGAGATTACTATCGCTCTCTATACAACAGCACTTGTATTATATTTTATATTCTGTATTGTTTGTACGAAAATTAGTCAGCTTACACCATCTGATGAAGGCACTGTGCTGCCGAAACAGCTGTCATGGTTTTTATAATTTTAATAAATTGACGAGTGGAAATCACCAAAACTATTTTATGGTTTTATTTTTTACTATAATTTACAATGGATTTTCACCAAGTAAAGGTATCAAGCATTAATTCCACGTTTTTACACTTATCATTATAATTCACATTTGTTTTACATTCATCACTTACCTTGTTATTAATTATTTGATTTGCTTTACTTTTAATCTGTTCTCCCACTGACTTTACCACTTTCTCACTATCTCGTTTCAATTCGTTACACTCACTCTCACACTTAATTTTTACTTCATTAATATCAATTTTAAGTTCATCAAATTGTCTACTCTGCTCCTCAAGTTTAGTGACAAATTTACTTTCAATTTCATTAAATTTTATATCATTATTGTCAAAACGACTATTCTGTACATCAAATTTATTGTTAAAATTACTGTTCATTTTCTCAAATTGATTTAGTATAACACTCATCATATCATTGTCTAATTTGTTACTACCTTTTGTTGAGGTTGGAGTCAACTGGACTCCCGAGTCCTCTGTTATATTTGTTTCATCTGTAACACTTATTTGTATTTTATTGTCCTGACTCACGTTTGGAGTCGAGTGGACCTCAATATTATTCATAACAGCTGACTCATCAAAATTGTCAACATTCGTTATTTCATTGACATCGTCATTATTCCTTGCCATTTTTTATAAGTTTATAAAATGTTACATAGGAATTTTAATCTTATCCAAAATTAACTTAACCCTTTTAATATTTCACTATGTTTATGTAATTTACCAAAACGTCTTCCCTCTCTAATAACCCGTTCTGCAGCTTAATTAGGTCTGGCGAATGTAATAACAAATTACACTCGCCGTCCCTGTTCGGGCGCCAATGAAACAATATAACTTAGTGCAAATTTATAAAATACTCTCGAGTCCCTGTATCCGGGCACAACTGAAACTCTATTAATTAACTCAATTTATTAAACTCTTACCTTAGGAATATCTCCAAGGTTCTACAGACGAACACAGCTGCAGAAAGGATTATTTGAGATTAAACGGTATAAAGATCAATACACAGTTTACATTTAAACAAATAACGTCTGGTTTATTGGGCGATTTAAGTACTTCATCTTCCTTTGATAACAAAGTTTTAATTTCTTTTAGTTTGTATAGTTTATATGAAGATGTATATTCTTCATTAGTAACATATGAAATCCAACGAATTAATGATAAACATTTCTTAATATAACCTTTCTTAAACTACGACAAATAATTTATATTTTAATGAACCAGTGCGTGTATTTTTGTTTGTTTAATTTCTATCTTTCCCTTAGAGATCTCTTTTAATAAAGTGTCTACAAATAAATATTACCGTATAGAGGTTAAAAATTCTGAAATAATAATATGGTACTCATCCTGGTAGAGGCTTCGCTTCAACTGGGGATTTGCTTCTTTTTTATCCCTCACTTTGTAAATCGCTGTATAATTTTATCTCTGCTGTTACTGATTACCAAAATCATTGTTCATGTTTAATAATGGTATCGGTCCACGTAACTTCATCGGTACGGGCCCTGGTCACTTTTTATTGGTTGACTGCTTTCTTAGTTCGTACGCACTCCTACAACTGTTTTTGATGAGTTCACTGGGTTTAACTAAATGTTAACTAGTTTGATTTAATGTCTCCGTATGTTAATATTAAGTCGGCCGACGTAACTTTATCGCACTTAGATGTTTTTAGGTTGGCCGCGCGGCCAAGAGGTGCAACGGAACTGATTTTATAATTTTATTAGATAGGCCCTTTTGCTTTAGGCCTATCTTGCACGCCCGAGGCCACTGTTTTCACTTATAGAACTGTGTGCTACACTTTACTGTCTGATGCAAAACCGGTGATAGACTGCATACTGTTTTTAGTTAATGAACTGAGTCAATAAACTGCTCTCCCCTGTTGACTCTATGGTGACAAACTGCTTACTGTTATTCACAAGGACTGCTGCTGTGGCTGTTACGTAATATGTCTGGACAGTTGTTTAGGATAACATTGTGTTGCTGGTTAAACTGGGGCACCTCACAGGTGGATGCTGACAATTGAAAATTAAAACTGTTTTAGATTAAAACTGGGGTAGCACTCAATTCTGTACCGTTACAATACCCCCCAAAGAGAGATTGGATGCCGAAGCATAAAAACTCTCATTGCTTAAAACCTAAGAGGATCAGTGAGGATATGGCGCCGTACCCCCCTGAAATCTCTACTAAAATCATGGGTACTTACCCCCCTAGTCCGGCGACTGCGGCAACACCCATCCGATCTTACTGGACTTGTCTACTCGAGATCCCAACACCATAAGCTCGGACGGATACCCGCCACAGTATCACCTGGCTCTATAACATTTAATTAAAATATCAATAAATGGCCTTTCATTATTCCATGTCCACAACTGATCGGTTCCTCTTAGTTGTACTGGTTCATTAACAAAGTACTGGTTCGTGTTTATATAATACAAAGTGCATCACCCACCAAAATCATACATAGATTACATAAAATACAAATCTAATACTAACAACCTTATTGTAGGATACATACTACAAACAAAATACATTACTCTCTCAAAAAGGTTAGACTTTCTTATTTTCCAACCACTATCTTTTTTTTTGCCCAAACCTTTCCTTCAGTTTTCAGTTTTAAATGAATAATTTAATCATTGTTTTCCTCTATTAGCGTTTAATTTATCATTACGGTTAAGATTCAAATCAAAATAAATTTAACTTCATTATTAAAATTCATCTTTTCAATTAATTTAAATACCAAATTAATTTAATTTAAATTTTCAAACTCTAAGTTACAGTAATTACCTCATTATTATTTTATCTGTACAAAATTAGCTTCAATTCTTTTATATCACAATAAGATTTTGCTTAAGGTACTGATTCATCAAAATACAACAGTTATCAACTTCAACACCTGGCTGTAAACATTAGTCAAAACATACAACACACCTGTTTACATTAACAGTTGTCTGCAAGACTTGTTTTATAAACACTGTTATAAACACTCACTCAGTCTAAACATTCTGCTCACCAGATACTGACACATGTGCTTACTTCAAATTTCAATGCCTATAAATATTTTAACGTTGCCATTTTAGTCAATTACTATTTATTATAATTCAAATCACAATATATTTATACTCACAATCATTTATTTTTAAATACATTACTGAAATTCACATTGAAAAGCAGTTTGTTTTTAATTCAAATCCAAACAATTTCTATAGTTACATTATTTAAAAAGCTTTTAATTTAAACACGCAATACAAAATAGACTTCATGAATACCTTTTCTTAATTATTATTGTTAATTAACAACATAAAATATTATTATGATTATATCATACTACAAACATACTTTGTTACATAAACTATGATCTAGATTCCCACAATATAATCTTGACACAATACATTTAACACCAACACATTTATTTACAACTGTTCGTCAGAATTTTATTATTTACCATACTTCATTACCTAAATCAGTAAGGTCAGAACCATATACTCAAGTATTTAAAATGTCCATTCTGAGTTTATATTCAACCTCCATCATCATGTAATAGTCTTAATTTTATGTAATGCTTATCGTCCTTACTCACACTCAATTCATTATTATTGTTTATATAATGATTTTCTAATATTTCCAATTGTTCCATAGAACCCACATAATAATTTACTGGATTGTCCCACATTATTATCAAATCATAAAACCTGTCTACATCATTAATTTTGGTCTTGTCTCCGTAAGTATTTTTATTCAACATCAAGTAATTTATTTTCTCATCATATTCATTTACTATACTCATTAAAACATCAGGCAAGTTATTCTTATTTATACAGGTATCATCAAAATAATTATCAATCTCTATTTTACAAGGTAAGTCAATTTGTTCCTCTCTCTCAATGCATAAACTCTGTACTAATATTTCATAATCTCTGTTCACCTTAAATATTTCTATTTCTCTCTCTCTATTTCTCTCATCACAATATTTCTCACAACATTTCACATTCTCTCTCTCACTCCATGCATAGGGTACCACTTTGTTACTACAACATCTGGCTCTACCAGATGCACAAAAAATCAAGGGACAATTATTTGTAGACCATACGTCTCCCAAATACACTCGTGAAGCATTTTCTTCACCCACAACCACACCACGGGAAAATTTTACCCTCTGTATACTCTCTTCATACTCTCTCATCAGCATTTGCTAACAACACTTCATTACTAAACTCTACTTCAACAAAATCTTCCTTATCACTCTCAACATTAATCTTCTTATTCTCTAATACCACGTTTTTAAATTATAGTAAAAAATAAAACCATAAAATAGTTTTAGTGATTTCCACTCGTCAATTTATTAAAATTATAAAAACCATGACAGCTGTTTCGGCAGCACAGTGCCTTCATCAGATGGTGTAAGCTGACTAATTTTCGTACAAACAATACAGAATATACAATACAATACAAGTGCTGTTGTATAGAAAGCGATAATAATCTCGTGTCAATAAGATTTATACACATTACACAAACATATAACATAACATATACCAAGTCTATTTATACAAATTAAGCAGAGGCGAGCTATTTAGATCTAACTGATCATTTAATAATACATTTAAATATTTGTGTTTATTAATTTCAAGGGTTTCTAATAAATCAAGCTTTGGACCTTTATCAGATAAATGTAAAATTTCAAAATTGTCATTATAACTATGGTCTTTTTCTAACAAGTGATTTGCATAATTTGATTTGCCATCATTATATCTAAAACTATAATTGTGACCGTACATTCTTTTTTCGAAAGATCTACATGTCTGTCCGATATACACTTTATTACAAGACCCACAGGATAATTTGTATACACCAGACTTTTGTAGTTTATCTGTTTTAATCTTATTATTTTTAATATATTTTCCCAAAGAAGACTGCGTCTTAAAAGCTATATTTACATTCCTTTGTGCGAAATATTTACCAATATTATCAGAAGCAGAACCTATGTAAGTGAGAGTGTGATATCTTTTAATCTGTGTTGAGGGAGGGTAAACTAGTTTTAAAGCTTGTGAATAAAATATTTTGTTTAACAAGTGATCTATGAGGCTAGGTTGGTAACCATTGTTGACAGCTATTTGTTTAATAACGTTAAGTTCTGATTGGAAATTTGAGTCTGATAACGGAATACTAACTAGTCTGTGAATAAAACTGTGAAAAGCAGCCAATTTATGTGAGTATGGATGTGTGTATTCCGTTATCAGACTCAAATTTCCAATCAGAACATAACATTATTAAACAAATAGCTGTCAACAATGGTTACCAACCTAGCCTCATAGATCACTTGTTAAACAAAAAATTTTATTCACAAGCTTTAAAACTAGTTTACCCTCCCTCAACACAGATTAAAAGATATCACACTCTCACTTACATAGGTTCTGCTTCTGATAATATTGGTAAATATTTCGCACAAAGGAATGTAAATATAGCTTTTAAGACGCAGTCTTCTTTGGGAAAATATATTAAAAATAACAAGAGTAAAACAGATAAACTACAAAAGTCTGGTGTATACAAATTATCCTGTGGGTCTTGTAATAAAGTGTATATCGGACAGACAGGTAGATCTTTCGAAAAAAGAATGTATGGTCACAATTATAGTTTTAGATATAATGATGGCAAATCAAATTATGCAAATCACTTGTTAGAAAAAGACCATAGTTATAATAAAAATTTTGAAATTTTACATTTATCTGATAAAGGTCCAAAGCTTGATTTATTAGAAACCATTGAAACTAATAAACACAAATATTTAAATGTATTATTAAATGATCAGTTAGATCTAAATAGCTCGCCTCTGCTTAATTTGTATAAATAGACTTGGTATATGTTATGTTATATGTTTGTGTAATGTGTATAAATCTTACTGACACGAGATTACTATCGCTCTCTATACAACAGCACTTGTATTATATTTTATATTCTGTATTGTTTGTACGAAAATTAGTCAGCTTACACCATCTGATGAAGGCACTGTGCTGCCGAAACAGCTGTCATGGTTTTTATAATTTTAATAAATTGACGAGTGGAAATCACCAAAACTATTTTATGGTTTTATTTTTTACTATAATTTACAATGGATTTTCACCAAGTAAAGGTATCAAGCATTAATTCCACGTTTTTACACTTATCATTATAATTCACATTTGTTTTACATTCATCACTTACCTTGTTATTAATTATTTGATTTGCTTTACTTTTAATCTGTTCTCCCACTGACTTTACCACTTTCTCACTATCTCGTTTCAATTCGTTACACTCACTCTCACACTTAATTTTTACTTCATTAATATCAATTTTAAGTTCATCAAATTGTCTACTCTGCTCCTCAAGTTTAGTGACAAATTTACTTTCAATTTCATTAAATTTTATATCATTATTGTCAAAACGACTATTCTGTACATCAAATTTATTGTTAAAATTACTGTTCATTTTCTCAAATTGATTTAGTATAACACTCATCATATCATTGTCTAATTTGTTACTACCTTTTGTTGAGGTTGGAGTCAACTGGACTCCCGAGTCCTCTGTTATATTTGTTTCATCTGTAACACTTATTTGTATTTTATTGTCCTGACTCACGTTTGGAGTCGAGTGGACCTCAATATTATTCATAACAGCTGACTCATCAAAATTGTCAACATTCGTTATTTCATTGACATCGTCATTATTCCTTGCCATTTTTTATAAGTTTATAAAATGTTACATAGGAATTTTAATCTTATCCAAAATTAACTTAACCCTTTTAATATTTCACTATGTTTATGTAATTTACCAAAACGTCTTCCCTCTCTAATAACCCGTTCTGCAGCTTAATTAGGTCTGGCGAATGTAATAACAAATTACACTCGCCGTCCCTGTTCGGGCGCCAATGAAACAATATAACTTAGTGCAAATTTATAAAATACTCTCGAGTCCCTGTATCCGGGCACAACTGAAACTCTATTAATTAACTCAATTTATTAAACTCTTACCTTAGGAATATCTCCAAGGTTCTACAGACGAACACAGCTGCAGAAAGGATTATTTGAGATTAAACGGTATAAAGATCAATACACAGTTTACATTTAAACAAATAACGTCTGGTTTATTGGGCGATTTAAGTACTTCATCTTCCTTTGATAACAAAGTTTTAATTTCTTTTAGTTTGTATAGTTTATATGAAGATGTATATTCTTCATTAGTAACATATGAAATCCAACGAATTAATGATAAACATTTCTTAATATAACCTTTCTTAAACTACGACAAATAATTTATATTTTAATGAACCAGTGCGTGTATTTTTGTTTGTTTAATTTCTATCTTTCCCTTAGAGATCTCTTTTAATAAAGTGTCTACAAATAAATATTACCGTATAGAGGTTAAAAATTCTGAAATAATAATATGGTACTCATCCTGGTAGAGGCTTCGCTTCAACTGGGGATTTGCTTCTTTTTTATCCCTCACTTTGTAAATCGCTGTATAATTTTATCTCTGCTGTTACTGATTACCAAAATCATTGTTCATGTTTAATAATGGTATCGGTCCACGTAACTTCATCGGTACGGGCCCTGGTCACTTTTTATTGGTTGACTGCTTTCTTAGTTCGTACGCACTCCTACAACTGTTTTTGATGAGTTCACTGGGTTTAACTAAATGTTAACTAGTTTGATTTAATGTCTCCGTATGTTAATATTAAGTCGGCCGACGTAACTTTATCGCACTTAGATGTTTTTAGGTTGGCCGCGCGGCCAAGAGGTGCAACGGAACTGATTTTATAATTTTATTAGATAGGCCCTTTTGCTTTAGGCCTATCTTGCACGCCCGAGGCCACTGTTTTCACTTATAGAACTGTGTGCTACACTTTACTGTCTGATGCAAAACCGGTGATAGACTGCATACTGTTTTTAGTTAATGAACTGAGTCAATAAACTGCTCTCCCCTGTTGACTCTATGGTGACAAACTGCTTACTGTTATTCACAAGGACTGCTGCTGTGGCTGTTACGTAATATGTCTGGACAGTTGTTTAGGATAACATTGTGTTGCTGGTTAAACTGGGGCACCTCACAGGTGGATGCTGACAATTGAAAATTAAAACTGTTTTAGATTAAAACTGGGGTAGCACTCAATTCTGTACCGTTACAATACCCCCCAAAGAGAGATTGGATGCCGAAGCATAAAAACTCTCATTGCTTAAAACCTAAGAGGATCAGTGAGGATATGGCGCCGTACCCCCCTGAAATCTCTACTAAAATCATGGGTACTTACCCCCCTAGTCCGGCGACTGCGGCAACACCCATCCGATCTTACTGGACTTGTCTACTCGAGATCCCAACACCATAAGCTCGGACGGATACCCGCCACAGTATCACCTGGCTCTATAACATTTAATTAAAATATCAATAAATGGCCTTTCATTATTCCATGTCCACAACTGATCGGTTCCTCTTAGTTGTACTGGTTCATTAACAAAGTACTGGTTCGTGTTTATATAATACAAAGTGCATCACCCACCAAAATCATACATAGATTACATAAAATACAAATCTAATACTAACAACCTTATTGTAGGATACATACTACAAACAAAATACATTACTCTCTCAAAAAGGTTAGACTTTCTTATTTTCCAACCACTATCTTTTTTTTTGCCCAAACCTTTCCTTCAGTTTTCAGTTTTAAATGAATAATTTAATCATTGTTTTCCTCTATTAGCGTTTAATTTATCATTACGGTTAAGATTCAAATCAAAATAAATTTAACTTCATTATTAAAATTCATCTTTTCAATTAATTTAAATACCAAATTAATTTAATTTAAATTTTCAAACTCTAAGTTACAGTAATTACCTCATTATTATTTTATCTGTACAAAATTAGCTTCAATTCTTTTATATCACAATAAGATTTTGCTTAAGGTACTGATTCATCAAAATACAACAGTTATCAACTTCAACACCTGGCTGTAAACATTAGTCAAAACATACAACACACCTGTTTACATTAACAGTTGTCTGCAAGACTTGTTTTATAAACACTGTTATAAACACTCACTCAGTCTAAACATTCTGCTCACCAGATACTGACACATGTGCTTACTTCAAATTTCAATGCCTATAAATATTTTAACGTTGCCATTTTAGTCAATTACTATTTATTATAATTCAAATCACAATATATTTATACTCACAATCATTTATTTTTAAATACATTACTGAAATTCACATTGAAAAGCAGTTTGTTTTTAATTCAAATCCAAACAATTTCTATAGTTACATTATTTAAAAAGCTTTTAATTTAAACACGCAATACAAAATAGACTTCATGAATACCTTTTCTTAATTATTATTGTTAATTAACAACATAAAATATTATTATGATTATATCATACTACAAACATACTTTGTTACATAAACTATGATCTAGATTCCCACAATATAATCTTGACACAATACATTTAACACCAACACATTTATTTACAACTGTTCGTCAGAATTTTATTATTTACCATACTTCATTACCTAAATCAGCAAGGTCAGAACCATATACTCAAGTATTTAAAATGTCCATTCTGAGTTTATATTCAACCTCCATCATCATGTAATAGTCTTAATTTTATGTAATGCTTATCGTCCTTACTCACACTCAATTCATTATTATTGTTTATATAATGATTTTCTAATATTTCCAATTGTTCCATAGAACCCACATAATAATTTACTGGATTGTCCCACATTATTATCAAATCATAAAACCTGTCTACATCATTAATTTTGGTCTTGTCTCCGTAAGTATTTTTATTCAAGATCAAGTAATTTATTTTCTCATCATATTCATTTACTATACTCATTAAAACATCAGGCAAGTTATTCTTATTTATACAGGTATCATCAAAATAATTATCAATCTCTATTTTACAAGGTAAGTCAATTTGTTCCTCTCTCTCAATGCATAAACTCTGTACTAATATTTCATAATCTCTGTTCTCCTTAAATATTTCTATATCTCTCTCTCTATTTCTCTCATCACAATATTTCTCACAACATTTCACATTCTCTCTCTCACTCCATGCATAGGGTACCACTTTGTTACTACAACATCTGGCTCTACCAGATGCACAAAAATCAAGGGACAATTATTTGTAGACCATACGTCTCCCAAATACACTCGTGAAGCATTTTCTTCACCCACAACCACACCACGGGAAAATTTTACCCTCTGTATACTCTCTTCATACTCTCTCATCAGCATTTGCTAACAACACTTCATTACTAAACTCTACTTCAACAAAATCTTCCTTATCACTCTCAACATTAATCTTCTTATTCTCTAATACCACGTTTTACACATATCATTATAATTCTCATTTGTTTTACATTCATCACTTACCTTGTTATTAATTATTTGATTTGCTTTACTTTTAATCTGTTCTCCCACTGACTTTACCCACTTTCTCAATATCTCGTTTCAATTCGTTACACTCACTCTCACACTTAATTTTTACTTCATTAATATCAATTTTAAGTTCATCAAATTGTCTACTCTGTTCCTCAAATTTAGTGTCAAATTTACTTTTAATTTCCTTAAATTTTATATCATTATTGTCAAAACGACTATTCTGTACATCAAATTTATTGTTGAAATTACTGTTCATTTTCTCAAATTGATTTAGTATAACACTCATCATATCATTGTCTAATTTCTTACTACCTTTTGTTGAGGTTGGAGTCAACTGGACTCCCGAGTCCTCTGTTATATTTGTTTCATCTGTAACACTTATTTTTATTTTATTGTCCTGACTCACGTTTGGAGTCGAGTGGACCTCAATATTATTCATAACAGCTGACTCATCAAAATTGTCAACATTCGTTATTTCATTGACATCGTCATTATTCCCTGCCATTTTTTATAAGTTTATAAAATGTTACATAGGAATTTTAATCTTATCCAAAATTAACTTAACCCTTTTAATATTTCACTATGTTTATGTAATTTACCAAAACGTCCTCCCTGTCTAATAACCCGTTCTGCAGCTTAATTATGTCTGGCGAATGTAATAACAAATTACACTCGCCGTCCCTGTTCGGGCGCCAATGAAACAATATAACTTAGTGCAAATTTATAAAATACTCTCGAGTCCCTGTATTCGGGCACAACTGAAACTCTATTAATTAACTCAATTTATTGAACTCTTACCTTAGGAATATCTCCAAGGTTCTACAGACGAACACAGCTGCAGAAAGGATTATTTGAGATTAAACGGTATAAAGATCAATACACAGTTTACATTTAAACAAATAACGTCTGGTTTATTGGGCGATTTAAGTACTTCATCTTCCTTTGATAACAAAGTTTTAATTTCTTTTAGTTTGTATAGTTTATATGAAGATATATAATCTTCATTAATAACATATGAAATCCAACGAATTAATGATAAACATTTCTTAATATAACCTTTCTTAAACTACGACAAATAATTTATATTTTAATGAACCAGTGCGTGTATTTTTGTTTGTTTAATTTCTATCTTTCCCTTAGAGATCTCTTTTAATAAAGTGTCTGTAAATAAATATTACCGTATAGTGGTTAAAAATTCTGAAATAATAATATGGTACTCATCCTGGTAGAGGCTTCGCTTCAACTGGGGATGTGCGTCTTTCTTATCCCTCACTTCGGAAATCGCTGTATAATTTTATCTCTGCTGTTACTGATTTCCAAAATCATTGTTCACGTTTAATAATGGTATCGGTCCACGTAACTTCATCGGTACGGGCACTGATCACTTTTTATTAGTTGACTGCTTTCTTAGTTCGTACGCACTCCTACAACTGTTTTTGATGAGTTCACTGGGTTTAACTAAATGTTAATTAGTTTGATTTAATGTCTCCGTATGTTAATATTAAGTCGGCCGACGTAACTTTACCGCACTTAGATGTTTTTAGTTTGGCCGCGCGGCCAAGAGGTGCAACGGAACTGATTTTATGTTTTTATTAGATAGGCCCTTTTGCTTTAGGCCTATCTTGCACGCCCGAGGCCACTGTTTTCACTTATAGAACTGTGTGCTACACTTTACTGTCTGATGCAAAACCGGTGATAGACTGCATACTGTTTTTAGTTAATGAACAGAGTTAATACACTGCTCTCCCCTGTTGACTCTATGGTGTTAAACTGCTTACTGTGATTCACGAGGACTGCTGCTGGGGCTGTTACGTAATATGTCTGGACAGTTGTTTAGGCTAACATTGTGTTGCTGGTTAAACTGGGGCACCTCACAGGTGGATGCTGACAATTGAAAATTAAAACTGATTTAGATTAAAACTGGGGTAGCACTCATTCCTGTACCGTTACAATACCCCCCAATGAGAGATTGGATGCCGAAGCATACAAACTTTCATTGCCTAAAACCTAAGAGGATCAGTGAGGATATGGCGCCGCAACCCCCCTGAAATCTCTACTAAAATCATGGGTACTTACCCCCCTAGTCCGGCGACTGCGGCAACACCCATCCGATCTTACTGGACTTCTCTACTCGAGATCCCAACACCATAAGCTCTGACGGATACCCGCCACAGTATCACCTGGCTCTATAACATTTAATTAAAATATCAATAAATGGCCTTTCGTTATTCCATGTCCACAACTGATCGGTTCCTCTTAGTTGTACTGGTTCATTAACAAAGTACTGGTTCGTGTTTATATAATAAAAAGTGCATCACCCTCCAAAATCATACATAGATTACATAAAATACAAATCTAATTCTAACAACTTTATTGTAGGATACGTACTATAAACAAAATACATTAATGTCACAAAAAGATTAGATTTTCTTATTTTCCAAACACTACCTTTTTTTTTTGCCCAAACCTTTCCATCAGTTTTCAGTTTTAAATGAGTATTTTAATCATTGTTTCCCTCAATTAGCATTTAATTTATCATTACGGTTAAGATTCAAATAAAAATAAATGTAACTTCATTATTAAAATACATCTTTTCAATTAATTTAATTACCAAATTAATTTAATTTAAATTTCTCAAACTGTAAGTTACAGTAATTACCTCATTATTACTTTATCTGTACAAAATTAGCTTCACTTCTTTTATGTCACAATAAGATTTTGCTTAAGGTACTGATTCATCAAAATACAACAGTTATCAACTTCAACACCTGGCTGTAAACATTAGTCAAAACATACAACACACCTGTTTACATTAACAGTCGTCTACAAGACTTGTTTTATAAACACTGTTATAAACACTCACTCAGTCTAAACATTCTGCTTACCACATACTGACACATGTGCTTACTTCAATTTTCAATATCTATAAATCTTTTAACGTTGCCATTTTAGTCAATTACTATTTATTTTAATTCAGATAACAATATATTTATACTCACAATCATTTATTTTTAAATACATTACTGAAATTCACATTGAAAAGCAGTTTGTTTTTAATTCAAATCCAAACAATTTCTATAGTTACATTATTTAAAAAGCTTTTAATTTAAACACGCAATACAAAATAGACTTCATGAATACCTTTTGTTAATTATTATTGTTAATTAACAACATAAAATATTATTATGATTATATCATACTACAAACATACTTTGTTACATAAACTATGATCTAGATTCCCACAATATAATCTTCACACAATACATTTAACACCAACACATTTATTTACAACTGTTCGTCAGAATTTTATTATTTACCATACTTCATTACCTAAATCAGCAAGGTCAGAACCATATACTCAAGTATTTAAAATGTCCATTCTGAGTTTATATTCAACCTCCATCATCATGTAATAGTCTTAATTTTATATAATGCTTATCGTCCTTACTCACACTCAATTCATTATTATTGTTTATATAATGATTTTCTAATATTTCCAATTGTTCCATAGAACCCACATAATAATTTACTGGATTGTCCCACATTATTATCAAATCATAAAACCTGTCTACATCATTAATTTTGGTCTTGTCTCCGTAAGTATTTTTATTCAACATCAAGTAATTTATTTTCTCATCATATTCATTTACTATACTCATTAAAACATCAGGCAAGTTATTCTTATTTATACAGGTATCATCAAAATAATTATCAATCTCTATTTTACAAGGTATGTCAATTTTCTCCTCTCTCTCAATGCATAAACTCTGTACTAATATTTCATAATCTCTATTCACCTTAAATATTTCTATTTCTCTCTCTCTATTTCTCTCATCACAATATTTCTCACAACATTTCACATTCTCTCTCTCACTCCATGCAGAGGGTACCACTTTGTTACTACAACATCTGGCTCTACCAGATGCACAAAAAATCAAGGGACAATTATTTGTAGACCATACGTCTCCCAAATACACTCGTGAAGCATTTTCTTCACCAACAACCACACCACGGGAAAATTTTACCCTCTGTATACTCTCTTCATACTCTCTCATCAGCATTTGCTAACAACACTTCATTACTAAACTCTACTTCAACAAAATCTTCCTTATCACTCTCAACATTAATCTCCTTATTCTCTAATACCACGTTTTTACACATATCATTATAATTCTCATTTGTTTTACATTCATCACTTACCTTGTTATTAATTATTTGATTTGCTTTACTTTTAATCTGTTCTCCCACTGACTTTACCCACTTTCTCAATATCTCGTTTCAATCCGTTACACTCACTCTCACACTTAATTTTTACTTCATTAATATCAATTTTAGTTCATCAAATTGTCTACTCTGTTCCTCAAATTTAGTGTCAAATTTACTTTTAATTTCCTTAAATTTTATATCATTATTGTCAAAACGACTATTCTGTACATCAAATTTATTGTTAAAATTACTGTTCATTTTCTCAAATTGATTTAGTATAACACTCATCATATCATTGTCTAATTTCTTACTACCTTTTGTTGAGGTTGGAGTCAACTGGACTCCCGAGTCCTCTGTTATATTTGTTTCATCTGTAACACTTATTTTTATTTTATTGTCCTGACTCACGTTTGGAGTCGAGTGGACCTCAATATTATTCATAACAGCTGACTCATCAAAATTGTCAACATTCGTTATTTCATTGACATCGTCATTATTCCCTGCCATTTTTTATAAGTTTATAAAATGTTACATAGGAATTTTAATCTTATCCAAAATTAACTTAACCCTTTTAATATTTCACTATGTTTATGTAATTTACCAAAACGTCCTCCCTGTCTAATAACCCGTTCTGCAGCTTAATTATGTCTGGCGAATGTAATAACAAATTACACTCGCCGTCCCTGTTCGGGCGCCAATGAAACAATATAACTTAGTGCAAATTTATAAAATACTCTCGAGTCCCTGTATTCGGGCACAACTGAAACTCTATTAATTAACTCAATTTATTGAACTCTTACCTTAGGAATATCTCCAAGGTTCTACAGACGAACACAGCTGCAGAAAGGATTATTTGAGATTAAACGGTATAAAGATCAATACACAGTTTACATTTAAACAAATAACGTCTGGTTTATTGGGCGATTTAAGTACTTCATCTTCCTTTGATAACAAAGTTTTAATTTCTTTTAGTTTGTATAGTTTATATGAAGATATATAATCTTCATTAATAACATATGAAATCCAACGAATTAATGATAAACATTTCTTAATATAACCTTTCTTAAACTACGACAAATAATTTATATTTTAATGAACCAGTGCGTGTATTTTTGTTTGTTTAATTTCTATCTTTCCCTTAGAGATCTCTTTTAATAAAGTGTCTGTAAATAAATATTACCGTATAGTGGTTAAAAATTCTGAAATAATAATATGGTACTCATCCTGGTAGAGGCTTCGCTTCAACTGGGGATGTGCGTCTTTTTTATCCCTCACTTCGGAAATCGCTGTATAATTTTATCTCTGCTGTTACTGATTTCCAAAATCATTGTTCACGTTTAATAATGGTATCGGTCCACGTAACTTCATCGGTACGGGCACTGATCACTTTTTATTAGTTGACTGCTTTCTTAGTTCGTACGCACTCCTACAACTGTTTTTGATGAGTTCACTGGGTTTAACTAAATGTTAATTAGTTTGATTTAATGTCTCCGTATGTTAATATTAAGTCGGCCGACGTAACTTTACCGCACTTAGATGTTTTTAGTTTGGCCGCGCGGCCAAGAGGTGCAACGGAACTGATTTTATGTTTTTATTAGATAGGCCCTTTTGCTTTAGGCCTATCTTGCACGCCCGAGGCCACTGTTTTCACTTATAGAACTGTGTGCTACACTTTACTGTCTGATGCAAAACCGGTGATAGACTGCATACTGTTTTTAGTTAATGAACAGAGTTAATACACTGCTCTCCCCTGTTGACTCTATGGTGTTAAACTGCTTACTGTGATTCACGAGGACTGCTGCTGGGGCTGTTACGTAATATGTCTGGACAGTTGTTTAGGCTAACATTGTGTTGCTGGTTAAACTGGGGCACCTCACAGGTGGATGCTGACAATTGAAAATTAAAACTGATTTAGATTAAAACTGGGGTAGCACTCATTCCTGTACCGTTACAATACCCCCCAATGAGAGATTGGATGCCGAAGCATACAAACTTTCATTGCCTAAAACCTAAGAAAAGGATCAGTGAGGATATGGCGCCGCAACCCCCCTGAAATCTCTACTAAAATCATGGGTACTTACCCCCCTAGTCCGGCGACTGCGGCAACACCCATCCGATCTTACTGGACTTCTCTACTCGAGATCCCAACACCATAAGCTCTGACGGATACCCGCCACAGTATCACCTGGCTCTATAACATTTAATTAAAATATCAATAAATGGCCTTTCGTTATTCCATGTCCACAACTGATCGGTTCCTCTTAGTTGTACTGGTTCATTAACAAAGTACTGGTTCGTGTTTATATAATAAAAAGTGCATCACCCTCCAAAATCATACATAGATTACATAAAATACAAATCTAATTCTAACAACTTTATTGTAGGATACGTACTATAAACAAAATACATTAATGTCACAAAAAGATTAGATTTTCTTATTTTCCAAACACTACCTTTTTTTTTTGCCCAAACCTTTCCATCAGTTTTCAGTTTTAAATGAGTATTTTAATCATTGTTTCCCTCAATTAGCATTTAATTTATCATTACGGTTAAGATTCAAATAAAAATAAATGTAACTTCATTATTAAAATACATCTTTTCAATTAATTTAATTACCAAATTAATTTAATTTAAATTTCTCAAACTGTAAGTTACAGTAATTACCTCATTATTACTTTATCTGTACAAAATTAGCTTCACTTCTTTTATGTCACAATAAGATTTTGCTTAAGGTACTGATTCATCAAAATACAACAGTTATCAACTTCAACACCTGGCTGTAAACATTAGTCAAAACATACAACACACCTGTTTACATTAACAGTCGTCTACAAGACTTGTTTTATAAACACTGTTATAAACACTCACTCAGTCTAAACATTCTGCTTACCACATACTGACACATGTGCTTACTTCAATTTTCAATATCTATAAATCTTTTAACGTTGCCATTTTAGTCAATTACTATTTATTTTAATTCAGATAACAATATATTTATACTCACAATCATTTATTTTTAAATACATTACTGAAATTCACATTGAAAAGCAGTTTGTTTTTAATTCAAATCCAAACAATTTCTATAGTTACATTATTTAAAAAGCTTTTAATTTAAACACGCAATACAAAATAGACTTCATGAATACCTTTTGTTAATTATTATTGTTAATTAACAACATAAAATATTATTATGATTATATCATACTACAAACATACTTTGTTACATAAACTATGATCTAGATTCCCACAATATAATCTTCACACAATACATTTAACACCAACACATTTATTTACAACTGTTCGTCAGAATTTTATTATTTACCATACTTCATTACCTAAATCAGCAAGGTCAGAACCATATACTCAAGTATTTAAAATGTCCATTCTGAGTTTATATTCAACCTCCATCATCATGTAATAGTCTTAATTTTATATAATGCTTATCGTCCTTACTCACACTCAATTCATTATTATTGTTTATATAATGATTTTCTAATATTTCCAATTGTTCCATAGAACCCACATAATAATTTACTGGATTGTCCCACATTATTATCAAATCATAAAACCTGTCTACATCATTAATTTTGGTCTTGTCTCCGTAAGTATTTTTATTCAACATCAAGTAATTTATTTTCTCATCATATTCATTTACTATACTCATTAAAACATCAGGCAAGTTATTCTTATTTATACAGGTATCATCAAAATAATTATCAATCTCTATTTTACAAGGTATGTCAATTTTCTCCTCTCTCTCAATGCATAAACTCTGTACTAATATTTCATAATCTCTATTCACCTTAAATATTTCTATTTCTCTCTCTCTATTTCTCTCATCACAATATTTCTCACAACATTTCACATTCTCTCTCTCACTCCATGCAGAGGGTACCACTTTGTTACTACAACATCTGGCTCTACCAGATGCACAAAAAATCAAGGGACAATTATTTGTAGACCATACGTCTCCCAAATACACTCGTGAAGCATTTTCTTCACCAACAACCACACCACGGGAAAATTTTACCCTCTGTATACTCTCTTCATACTCTCTCATCAGCATTTGCTAACAACACTTCATTACTAAACTCTACTTCAACAAAATCTTCCTTATCACTCTCAACATTAATCTCCTTATTCTCTAATACCACGTTTTTACACATATCATTATAATTCTCATTTGTTTTACATTCATCACTTACCTTGTTATTAATTATTTGATTTGCTTTACTTTTAATCTGTTCTCCCACTGACTTTACCCACTTTCTCAATATCTCGTTTCAATCCGTTACACTCACTCTCACACTTAATTTTTACTTCATTAATATCAATTTTAAGTTCATCAAATTGTCTACTCTGTTCCTCAAATTTAGTGTCAAATTTACTTTTAATTTCCTTAAATTTTATATCATTATTGTCAAAACGACTATTCTGTACATCAAATTTATTGTTAAAATTACTGTTCATTTTCTCAAATTGATTTAGTATAACACTCATCATATCATTGTCTAATTTCTTACTACCTTTTGTTGAGGTTGGAGTCAACTGGACTCCCGAGTCCTCTGTTATATTTGTTTCATCTGTAACACTTATTTTTATTTTATTGTCCTGACTCACGTTTGGAGTCGAGTGGACCTCAATATTATTCATAACAGCTGACTCATCAAAATTGTCAACATTCGTTATTTCATTGACATCGTCATTATTCCCTGCCATTTTTTATAAGTTTATAAAATGTTACATAGGAATTTTAATCTTATCCAAAATTAACTTAACCCTTTTAATATTTCACTATGTTTATGTAATTTACCAAAACGTCCTCCCTCTCTAATAACCCGTTCTGCAGCTTAATTATGTCTGGCGAATGTAATAACAAATTACACTCGCCGTCCCTGTTCGGGCGCCAATGAAACAATATAACTTAGTGCAAATTTATAAAATACTCTCGAGTCCCTGTATTCGGGCACAACTGAAACTCTATTAATTAACTCAATTTATTGAACTCTTACCTTAGGAATATCTCCAAGGTTCTACAGACGAACACAGCTGCAGAAAGGATTATTTGAGATTAAACGGTATAAAGATCAATACACAGTTTACATTTAAACAAATAACGTCTGGTTTATTGGGCGATTTAAGTACTTCATCTTCCTTTGATAACAAAGTTTTAATTTCTTTTAGTTTGTATAGTTTATATGAAGATATATAATCTTCATTAATAACATATGAAATCCAACGAATTAATGATAAACATTTCTTAATATAACCTTTCTTAAACTACGACAAATAATTTATATTTTAATGAACCAGTGCGTGTATTTTTGTTTGTTTAATTTCTATCTTTCCCTTAGAGATCTCTTTTAATAAAGTGTCTGTAAATAAATATTACCGTATAGTGGTTAAAAATTCTGAAATAATAATATGGTACTCATCCTGGTAGAGGCTTCGCTTCAACTGGGGATGTGCGTCTTTTTTATCCCTCACTTCGGAAATCGCTGTATAATTTTATCTCTGCTGTTACTGATTTCCAAAATCATTGTTCACGTTTAATAATGGTATCGGTCCACGTAACTTCATCGGTACGGGCACTGATCACTTTTTATTAGTTGACTGCTTTCTTAGTTCGTACGCACTCCTACAACTGTTTTTGATGAGTTCACTGGGTTTAACTAAATGTTAATTAGTTTGATTTAATGTCTCCGTATGTTAATATTAAGTCGGCCGACGTAACTTTACCGCACTTAGATGTTTTTAGTTTGGCCGCGCGGCCAAGAGGTGCAACGGAACTGATTTTATGTTTTTATTAGATAGGCCCTTTTGCTTTAGGCCTATCTTGCACGCCCGAGGCCACTGTTTTCACTTATAGAACTGTGTGCTACACTTTACTGTCTGATGCAAAACCGGTGATAGACTGCATACTGTTTTTAGTTAATGAACAGAGTTAATACACTGCTCTCCCCTGTTGACTCTATGGTGTTAAAC
Source organism: Magicicada septendecula (assembly GCA_034769895.1). Classification (NCBI taxonomy): domain Eukaryota; kingdom Metazoa; phylum Arthropoda; class Insecta; order Hemiptera; family Cicadidae; genus Magicicada; species Magicicada septendecula. The sequence goes on along the minus strand of CM068373.1, from coordinate 134,585,759 downwards.
TGCTTACTGTGATTCACGAGGACTGCTGCTGGGGCTGTTACGTAATATGTCTGGACAGTTGTTTAGGCTAACATTGTGTTGCTGGTTAAACTGGGGCACCTCACAGGTGGATGCTGACAATTGAAAATTAAAACTGATTTAGATTAAAACTGGGGTAGCACTCATTCCTGTACCGTTACAATACCCCCCAATGAGAGATTGGATGCCGAAGCATACAAACTTTCATTGCCTAAAACCTAAGAGGAGGATCAGTGAGGATATGGCGCCGCAACCCCCCTGAAATCTCTACTAAAATCATGGGTACTTACCCCCCTAGTCCGGCGACTGCGGCAACACCCATCCGATCTTACTGGACTTCTCTACTCGAGATCCCAACACCATAAGCTCTGACGGATACCCGCCACAGTATCACCTGGCTCTATAACATTTAATTAAAATATCAATAAATGGCCTTTCGTTATTCCATGTCCACAACTGATCGGTTCCTCTTAGTTGTACTGGTTCATTAACAAAGTACTGGTTCGTGTTTATATAATAAAAAGTGCATCACCCTCCAAAATCATACATAGATTACATAAAATACAAATCTAATTCTAACAACTTTATTGTAGGATACGTACTATAAACAAAATACATTAATGTCACAAAAAGATTAGATTTTCTTATTTTCCAAACACTACCTTTTTTTTTTGCCCAAACCTTTCCATCAGTTTTCAGTTTTAAATGAGTATTTTAATCATTGTTTCCCTCAATTAGCATTTAATTTATCATTACGGTTAAGATTCAAATAAAAATAAATGTAACTTCATTATTAAAATACATCTTTTCAATTAATTTAATTACCAAATTAATTTAATTTAAATTTCTCAAACTGTAAGTTACAGTAATTACCTCATTATTACTTTATCTGTACAAAATTAGCTTCACTTCTTTTATGTCACAATAAGATTTTGCTTAAGGTACTGATTCATCAAAATACAACAGTTATCAACTTCAACACCTGGCTGTAAACATTAGTCAAAACATACAACACACCTGTTTACATTAACAGTCGTCTACAAGACTTGTTTTATAAACACTGTTATAAACACTCACTCAGTCTAAACATTCTGCTTACCACATACTGACACATGTGCTTACTTCAATTTTCAATATCTATAAATCTTTTAACGTTGCCATTTTAGTCAATTACTATTTATTTTAATTCAGATAACAATATATTTATACTCACAATCATTTATTTTTAAATACATTACTGAAATTCACATTGAAAAGCAGTTTGTTTTTAATTCAAATCCAAACAATTTCTATAGTTACATTATTTAAAAAGCTTTTAATTTAAACACGCAATACAAAATAGACTTCATGAATACCTTTTGTTAATTATTATTGTTAATTAACAACATAAAATATTATTATGATTATATCATACTACAAACATACTTTGTTACATAAACTATGATCTAGATTCCCACAATATAATCTTCACACAATACATTTAACACCAACACATTTATTTACAACTGTTCGTCAGAATTTTATTATTTACCATACTTCATTACCTAAATCAGCAAGGTCAGAACCATATACTCAAGTATTTAAAATGTCCATTCTGAGTTTATATTCAACCTCCATCATCATGTAATAGTCTTAATTTTATATAATGCTTATCGTCCTTACTCACACTCAATTCATTATTATTGTTTATATAATGATTTTCTAATATTTCCAATTGTTCCATAGAACCCACATAATAATTTACTGGATTGTCCCACATTATTATCAAATCATAAAACCTGTCTACATCATTAATTTTGGTCTTGTCTCCGTAAGTATTTTTATTCAACATCAAGTAATTTATTTTCTCATCATATTCATTTACTATACTCATTAAAACATCAGGCAAGTTATTCTTATTTATACAGGTATCATCAAAATAATTATCAATCTCTATTTTACAAGGTATGTCAATTTTCTCCTCTCTCTCAATGCATAAACTCTGTACTAATATTTCATAATCTCTATTCACCTTAAATATTTCTATTTCTCTCTCTCTATTTCTCTCATCACAATATTTCTCACAACATTTCACATTCTCTCTCTCACTCCATGCAGAGGGTACCACTTTGTTACTACAACATCTGGCTCTACCAGATGCACAAAAAATCAAGGGACAATTATTTGTAGACCATACGTCTCCCAAATACACTCGTGAAGCATTTTCTTCACCAACAACCACACCACGGGAAAATTTTACCCTCTGTATACTCTCTTCATACTCTCTCATCAGCATTTGCTAACAACACTTCATTACTAAACTCTACTTCAACAAAATCTTCCTTATCACTCTCAACATTAATCTCCTTATTCTCTAATACCACGTTTTTACACATATCATTATAATTCTCATTTGTTTTACATTCATCACTTACCTTGTTATTAATTATTTGATTTGCTTTACTTTTAATCTGTTCTCCCACTGACTTTACCCACTTTCTCAATATCTCGTTTCAATCCGTTACACTCACTCTCACACTTAATTTTTACTTCATTAATATCAATTTTAAGTTCATCAAATTGTCTACTCTGTTCCTCAAATTTAGTGTCAAATTTACTTTTAATTTCCTTAAATTTTATATCATTATTGTCAAAACGACTATTCTGTACATCAAATTTATTGTTAAAATTACTGTTCATTTTCTCAAATTGATTTAGTATAACACTCATCATATCATTGTCTAATTTCTTACTACCTTTTGTTGAGGTTGGAGTCAACTGGACTCCCGAGTCCTCTGTTATATTTGTTTCATCTGTAACACTTATTTTTATTTTATTGTCCTGACTCACGTTTGGAGTCGAGTGGACCTCAATATTATTCATAACAGCTGACTCATCAAAATTGTCAACATTCGTTATTTCATTGACATCGTCATTATTCCCTGCCATTTTTTATAAGTTTATAAAATGTTACATAGGAATTTTAATCTTATCCAAAATTAACTTAACCCTTTTAATATTTCACTATGTTTATGTAATTTACCAAAACGTCCTCCCTCTCTAATAACCCGTTCTGCAGCTTAATTATGTCTGGCGAATGTAATAACAAATTACACTCGCCGTCCCTGTTCGGGCGCCAATGAAACAATATAACTTAGTGCAAATTTATAAAATACTCTCGAGTCCCTGTATTCGGGCACAACTGAAACTCTATTAATTAACTCAATTTATTGAACTCTTACCTTAGGAATATCTCCAAGGTTCTACAGACGAACACAGCTACAGAAATGTTATTTGAGATTAAACGGTATAAAGATCAATACACAGTTTACATTTAAACAAATAACGTCTGGTTTATTGGGCGATTTAAGTACTTCATCTTCCTTTGATAACAAAGTTTTAATTTCTTTTAGTTTGTATAGTTTATATGAAGATATATAATCTTCATTAATAACATATGAAATCCAACGAATTAATGATAAACATTTCTTAATATAACCTTTCTTAAACTACGACAAATAATTTATATTTTAATGAACCAGTGCGTGTATTTTTGTTTGTTTAATTTCTATCTTTCCCTTAGAGATCTCTTTTAATAAAGTGTCTGTAAATAAATATTACCGTATAGTGGTTAAAAATTCTGAAATAATAATATGGTACTCATCCTGGTAGAGGCTTCGCTTCAACTGGGGATGTGCGTCTTTTTTATCCCTCACTTCGGAAATCGCTGTATAATTTTATCTCTGCTGTTACTGATTTCCAAAATCATTGTTCACGTTTAATAATGGTATCGGTCCACGTAACTTCATCGGTACGGGCACTGATCACTTTTTATTAGTTGACTGCTTTCTTAGTTCGTACGCACTCCTACAACTGTTTTTGATGAGTTCACTGGGTTTAACTAAATGTTAATTAGTTTGATTTAATGTCTCCGTATGTTAATATTAAGTCGTCCGACGTACCTTTATCGCACTTAGATGTTTTTAGTTTGGCCGCGCGGCCAAGAGGTGCAACGGAACTGATTTTATGTTTTTATTAGATAGGCCCTTTTGCTTTAGGCCTATCTTGCACGCCCGAGGCCACTGTTTTCACTTATAGAACTGTGTGCTACACTTTACTGTCTGATGCAAAACCGGTGATAGACTGCATACTGTTTTTAGTTAATGAACTGAGTTAATACACTGCTCTCCCCTGTTGACTCTATGGTGTTAAACTGCTTACTGTGATTCACGAGGACTGCTGCTGGGGCTGTTACGTAATATGTCTGGACAGTTGTTTAGGCTAACATTGTGTTGCTGGTTAAACTGGGGCACCTCACAGGTGTATGCTGACAATTGAAAATTAAAACTGATTTAGATTAAAACTGGGGTAGCACTCATTCCTGTACCGTTACAATACCCCCCAATGAGAGATTGGATGCCGAAGCATACAATTTTTCATTGCCTAAAACCTAAGAGGATCAGTGAGGATATGGCGCCGCAACCCCCCTGAAATCTCTACTAAAATCATGGGTACTTACCCCCCTAGTCCGGCGACTGCGGCAATACCCATCCGATCTTACTGGACTTCTCTACTCGAGATCCCAACACCATAAGCTCGGACGGATACCCGCCACAGTATCACCTGGCTCTATAACATTTAATTAAAATATCAATAAATGGCCTTTCGTTATTCCATGTCCACAACTGATCGGTTCCTCTTAGTTGTACTGGTTCATTAACAAAGTACTGGTTCGTGTTTATATAATACAAAGTGCATCACCCACCAAAATCATACATAGATTACATAAAATACAAATCTAATACTAACAACCTTGTTGTAGGATACGTACTATAAACAAAATACATTAATGTCACAAAAAGATTAGACTTTCTTATTTTCCAAACACTATCTTTTTTTTTTTGCCCATACCTTTCCATCAGTTTTCAGTTTTAAATGAGTATTTTAATCATTGTTTCCCTCAATTAGCATTTAATTTATCATTACGGTTAAGATTCAAATAAAAATAAATTTAACTTCATTATTAAAATACATCTTTTCAATTAATTTAATTACCAAATTAATTTAATTTAAATTTCTCAAACTGTAAGTTACAGTAATTACCTCATTATTATTTTATCTGTACAAAATTAGCTTCACTTCTTTTATGTCACAATAAGATTTTGCTTAAGGTACTGATTCATCAAAATACAACAGTTATCAACTTCAACACCTGGCTGTAAACATTAGTCAAAACATACAACACACCTGTTTACATTAACAGTCGTCTGCAAGACTTGTTTTATAAACACTGTTATATACACTCACTCAGTCTAAACATTCTGCTTACCACATACTGACACATGTGCTTACTTCAATTTTCAATGTCTATAAATCTTTTAACGTTGCCATTTTAGTCAATTACTATTTGTTATAATTCAGATAACAATATATTTATACTCACAATCATTTATTTTTAAATACATTACTGAAATTCACATTGAAAAGCAGTTTGTTTTTAATTCAAATCCAAACAATTTCTATAGTTACATTATTTAAAAAGCTTTTAATTTAAACACGCAATACAAAATAGACTTCATGAATACCTTTTCTTAATTATTATTGTTAATTAACAACATAAAATATTATTATGATTATATCATACTACAAACATACTTTGTTACATAAACTATGATCTAGATTCCCACAATATAATCTTCACACAATATATTTAACACCAACACATTTATTTACAACTGTTCGTCAGAATTTTATTATTTACCATACTTCATTACCTAAATCAGCAAGGTCAGAACCATATACTCAAGTATTTAAAATGTCCATTCTGAGTTTATATTCAACCTCCATCATCATGTAATAGTCTTAATTTTATGTACTGCTTATCGTCCTTACTCACACTCAATTCATTATTATTGTTTATATAATGATTTTCTAATATTTCCAATAGTTCCATAGAACCCACATAATAATTTACTGGATTGTCCCACATTATTATCAAATCATAAAACCTGTCTACATCATTAATTTTGGTCTTGTCTCCGTAAGTATTTTTATTCAACATCAAGTAATTTATTTTCTCATCATATTCATTTACTATACTCATTAAAACATCAGGCAAGTTATTCTTATTTATACAGGTATCATCAAAATAATTATCAATCTCTATTTTACAAGGTATGTCAATTTGCTCCTCTCTCTCAATGCATAAACTCTGTACTAATATTTCATAATCTCTATTCACCTTAAATATTTCTATTTCTCTCTCTCTATTTCTCTCATCACAATATTTCTCACAACATTTCAAATTCTCTCTCTCACTCCATGCAGAGGGTACCACTTTGTTACTACAACATCTGGCTCTACCAGATGCACAAAAAATCAAGGGACAATTATTTGTAGACCATACGTCTCCCAAATACACTCGTGAAGCATTTTCTTCACCAACAACCACACCACGGGAAAATTTTACCCTCTGTATACTCTCTTCATACTCTCTCATCAGCATTTGCTAACAACACTTCATTACTAAACTCTACTTCAACAAAATCTTCCTTATCACTCTCAACATTAATCTCCTTATTCTCTAATACCACGTTTTTACACATATCATTATAATTCTCATTTGTTTTACATTCATCACTTACCTTGTTATTAATTATTTGATTTGCTTTACTTTTAATCTGTTCTCCCACTGACTTTACCCACTTTCTCAATATCTCGTTTCAATCCGTTACACTCACTCTCACACTTAATTTTTACTTCATTAATATCAATTTTAAGTTCATCAAATTGTCTACTCTGTTCCTCAAATTTAGTGTCAAATTTACTTTTAATTTCCTTAAATTTTATATCATTATTGTCAAAACGACTATTCTGTACATCAAATTTATTGTTAAAATTACTGTTCATTTTCTCAAATTGATTTAGTATAACACTCATCATATCATTGTCTAATTTCTTACTACCTTTTGTTGAGGTTGGAGTCAACTGGACTCCCGAGTCCTCTGTTATATTTGTTTCATCTGTAACACTTATTTTTATTTTATTGTCCTGACTCACGTTTGGAGTCGAGTGGACCTCAATATTATTCATAACAGCTGACTCATCAAAATTGTCAACATTCGTTATTTCATTGACATCGTCATTATTCCCTGCCATTTTTTATAAGTTTATAAAATGTTACATAGGAATTTTAATCTTATCCAAAATTAACTTAACCCTTTTAATATTTCACTATGTTTATGTAATTTACCAAAACGTCCTCCCTCTCTAATAACCCGTTCTGCAGCTTAATTATGTCTGGCGAATGTAATAACAAATTACACTCGCCGTCCCTGTTCGGGCGCCAATGAAACAATATAACTTAGTGCAAATTTATAAAATACTCTCGAGTCCCTGTATTCGGGCACAACTGAAACTCTATTAATTAACTCAATTTATTGAACTCTTACCTTAGGAATATCTCCAAGGTTCTACAGACGAACACAGCTGCAGAAAGGATTATTTGAGATTAAACGGTATAAAGATCAATACACAGTTTACATTTAAACAAATAACGTCTGGTTTATTGGGCGATTTAAGTACTTCATCTTCCTTTGATAACAAAGTTTTAATTTCTTTTAGTTTGTATAGTTTATATGAAGATATATAATCTTCATTAATAACATATGAAATCCAACGAATTAATGATAAACATTTCTTAATATAACCTTTCTTAAACTACGACAAATAATTTATATTTTAATGAACCAGTGCGTGTATTTTTGTTTGTTTAATTTCTATCTTTCCCTTAGAGATCTCTTTTAATAAAGTGTCTGTAAATAAATATTACCGTATAGTGGTTAAAAATTCTGAAATAATAATATGGTACTCATCCTGGTAGAGGCTTCGCTTCAACTGGGGATGTGCGTCTTTTTTATCCCTCACTTCGGAAATCGCTGTATAATTTTATCTCTGCTGTTACTGATTTCCAAAATCATTGTTCACGTTTAATAATGGTATCGGTCCACGTAACTTCATCGGTACGGGCACTGATCACTTTTTATTAGTTGACTGCTTTCTTAGTTCGTACGCACTCCTACAACTGTTTTTGATGAGTTCACTGGGTTTAACTAAATGTTAATTAGTTTGATTTAATGTCTCCGTATGTTAATATTAAGTCGTCCGACGTACCTTTATCGCACTTAGATGTTTTTAGTTTGGCCGCGCGGCCAAGAGGTGCAACGGAACTGATTTTATGTTTTTATTAGATAGGCCCTTTTGCTTTAGGCCTATCTTGCACGCCCGAGGCCACTGTTTTCACTTATAGAACTGTGTGCTACACTTTACTGTCTGATGCAAAACCGGTGATAGACTGCATACTGTTTTTAGTTAATGAACTGAGTTAATACACTGCTCTCCCCTGTTGACTCTATGGTGTTAAACTGCTTACTGTGATTCACGAGGACTGCTGCTGGGGCTGTTACGTAATATGTCTGGACAGTTGTTTAGGCTAACATTGTGTTGCTGGTTAAACTGGGGCACCTCACAGGTGGATGCTGACAATTGAAAATTAAAACTGATTTAGATTAAAACTGGGGTAGCACTCATTCCTGTACCGTTAGAATACCCCCCCCCCAATGCGAGATTGGATGCCGAAGCATACAATTTTTCATTGCCTAAAACCTAAGAGGATCAGTGAGGATATGGCGCCGCAACCCCCCTGAAATCTCTACTAAAATCATGGGTACTTACCCCCCTAGTCCGGCGACTGCGGCAATACCCATCCGATCTTACTGGACTTCTCTACTCGAGATCCCAACACCATAAGCTCGGACGGATACCCGCCACAGTATCACCTGGCTCTATAACATTTAATTAAAATATCAATAAATGGCCTTTCGTTATTCCATGTCCACAACTGATCGGTTCCTCTTAGTTGTACTGGTTCATTAACAAAGTACTGGTTCGTGTTTATATAATACAAAGTGCATCACCCACCAAAATCATACATAGATTACATAAAATACAAATCTAATACTAACAACCTTGTTGTAGGATACGTACTATAAACAAAATACATTAATGTCACAAAAAGATTAGACTTTCTTATTTTCCAAACACTATCTTTTTTTTTTGCCCATACCTTTCCATCAGTTTTCAGTTTTAAATGAGTATTTTAATCATTGTTTCCCTCAATTAGCATTTAATTTATCATTACGGTTAAGATTCAAATAAAAATAAATTTAACTTCATTATTAAAATACATCTTTTCAATTAATTTAATTACCAAATTAATTTAATTTAAATTTCTCAAACTGTAAGTTACAGTAATTACCTCATTATTATTTTATCTGTACAAAATTAGCTTCACTTCTTTTATGTCACAATAAGATTTTGCTTAAGGTACTGATTCATCAAAATACAACAGTTATCAACTTCAACACCTGGCTGTAAACATTAGTCAAAACATACAACACACCTGTTTACATTAACAGTCGTCTGCAAGACTTGTTTTATAAACACTGTTATATACACTCACTCAGTCTAAACATTCTGCTTACCACATACTGACACATGTGCTTACTTCAATTTTCAATGTCTATAAATCTTTTAACGTTGCCATTTTAGTCAATTACTATTTATTATAATTCAGATAACAATATATTTATACTCACAATCATTTATTTTTAAATACATTACTGAAATTCACATTGAAAAGCAGTTTGTTTTTAATTCAAATCCAAACAATTTCTATAGTTACATTATTTAAAAAGCTTTTAATTTAAACACGCAATACAAAATAGACTTCATGAATACCTTTTCTTAATTATTATTGTTAATTAACAACATAAAATATTATTATGATTATATCATACTACAAACATACTTTGTTACATAAACTATGATCTAGATTCCCACAATATAATCTTCACACAATATATTTAACACCAACACATTTATTTACAACTGTTCGTCAGAATTTTATTATTTACCATACTTCATTACCTAAATCAGCAAGGTCAGAACCATATACTCAAGTATTTAAAATGTCCATTCTGAGTTTATATTCAACCTCCATCATCATGTAATAGTCTTAATTTTATGTACTGCTTATCGTCCTTACTCACACTCAATTCGTTATTATTGTTTATATAATGATTTTCTAATATTTCCAATAGTTCCATAGAACCCACATAATAATTTACTGGATTGTCCCACATTATTATCAAATCATAAAACCTGTCTACATCATTAATTTTGGTCTTGTCTCCGTAAGTATTTTTATTCAACATCAAGTAATTTATTTTCTCATCATATTCATTTACTATACTCATTAAAACATCAGGCAAGTTATTCTTATTTATACAGGTATCATCAAAATAATTATCAATCTCTATTTTACAAGCTATGTCAATTTGCTCCTCTCTCTCAATGCATAAACTCTGTACTAATATTTCATAATCTCTATTCACCTTAAATATTTCTATTTCTCTCTCTCTATTTCTCTCATCACAATATTTCTCACAACATTTCACATTCTCTCTCTCACTCCATGCAGAGGGTACCACTTTGTTACTACAACATCTGGCTCTACCAGATGCACAAAAAATCAAGGGACAATTATTTGTAGACCATACGTCTCCCAAATACACTCGTGAAGCATTTTCTTCACCAACAACCACACCACGGGAAAATTTTACCCTCTGTATACTCTCTTCATACTCTCTCATCAGCATTTGCTAACAACACTTCATTACTAAACTCTACTTCAACAAAATCTTCCTTATCACTCTCAACATTAATCTCCTTATTCTCTAATACCACGTTTTTACACATATCATTATAATTCTCATTTGTTTTACATTCATCACTTACCTTGTTATTAATTATTTGATTTGCTTTACTTTTAATCTGTTCTCCCACTGACTTTACCCACTTTCTCAATATCTCGTTTCAATCCGTTACACTCACTCTCACACTTAATTTTTACTTCATTAATATCAATTTTAAGTTCATCAAATTGTCTACTCTGTTCCTCAAATTTAGTGTCAAATTTACTTTTAATTTCCTTAAATTTTATATCATTATTGTCAAAACGACTATTCTGTACATCAAATTTATTGTTAAAATTACTGTTCATTTTCTCAAATTGATTTAGTATAACACTCATCATATCATTGTCTAATTTCTTACTACCTTTTGTTGAGGTTGGAGTCAACTGGACTCCCGAGTCCTCTGTTATATTTGTTTCATCTGTAACACTTATTTTTATTTTATTGTCCTGACTCACGTTTGGAGTCGAGTGGACCTCAATATTATTCATAACAGCTGACTCATCAAAATTGTCAACATTCGTTATTTCATTGACATCGTCATTATTCCCTGCCATTTTTTATAAGTTTATAAAATGTTACATAGGAATTTTAATCTTATCCAAAATTAACTTAACCCTTTTAATATTTCACTATGTTTATGTAATTTACCAAAACGTCCTCCCTCTCTAATAACCCGTTCTGCAGCTTAATTATGTCTGGCGAATGTAATAACAAATTACACTCGCCGTCCCTGTTCGGGCGCCAATGAAACAATATAACTTAGTGCAAATTTATAAAATACTCTCGAGTCCCTGTATTCGGGCACAACTGAAACTCTATTAATTAACTCAATTTATTGAACTCTTACCTTAGGAATATCTCCAAGGTTCTACAGACGAACACAGCTGCAGAAAGGATTATTTGAGATTAAACGGTATAAAGATCAATACACAGTTTACATTTAAACAAATAACGTCTGGTTTATTGGGCGATTTAAGTACTTCATCTTCCTTTGATAACAAAGTTTTAATTTCTTTTAGTTTGTATAGTTTATATGAAGATATATAATCTTCATTAATAACATATGAAATCCAACGAATTAATGATAAACATTTCTTAATATAACCTTTCTTAAACTACGACAAATAATTTATATTTTAATGAACCAGTGCGTGTATTTTTGTTTGTTTAATTTCTATCTTTCCCTTAGAGATCTCTTTTAATAAAGTGTCTGTAAATAAATATTACCGTATAGTGGTTAAAAATTCTGAAATAATAATATGGTACTCATCCTGGTAGAGGCTTCGCTTCAACTGGGGATGTGCGTCTTTTTTATCCCTCACTTCGGAAATCGCTGTATAATTTTATCTCTGCTGTTACTGATTTCCAAAATCATTGTTCACGTTTAATAATGGTATCGGTCCACGTAACTTCATCGGTACGGGCACTGATCACTTTTTATTAGTTGACTGCTTTCTTAGTTCGTACGCACTCCTACAACTGTTTTTGATGAGTTCACTGGGTTTAACTAAATGTTAATTAGTTTGATTTAATGTCTCCGTATGTTAATATTAAGTCGTCCGACGTACCTTTATCGCACTTAGATGTTTTTAGTTTGGCCGCGCGGCCAAGAGGTGCAACGGAACTGATTTTATGTTTTTATTAGATAGGCCCTTTTGCTTTAGGCCTATCTTGCACGCCCGAGGCCACTGTTTTCACTTATAGAACTGTGTGCTACACTTTACTGTCTGATGCAAAACCGGTGATAGACTGCATACTGTTTTTAGTTAATGAACTGAGTTAATACACTGCTCTCCCCTGTTGACTCTATGGTGTTAAACTGCTTACTGTGATTCACGAGGACTGCTGCTGGGGCTGTTACGTAATATGTCTGGACAGTTGTTTAGGCTAACATTGTGTTGCTGGTTAAACTGGGGCACCTCACAGGTGGATGCTGACAATTGAAAATTAAAACTGATTTAGATTAAAACTGGGGTAGCACTCATTCCTGTACCGTTACAATACCCCCCAAATGAGAGATTGGATGCCGAAGCATACAATTTTTCATTGCCTAAAACCTAAGAGGATCAGTGAGGATATGGCGCCGCAACCCCCCTGAAATCTCTACTAAAATCATGGGTACTTACCCCCCTAGTCCGGCGACTGCGGCAATACCCATCCGATCTTACTGGACTTCTCTACTCGAGATCCCAACACCATAAGCTCGGACGGATACCCGCCACAGTATCACCTGGCTCTATAACATTTAATTAAAATATCAATAAATGGCCTTTCGTTATTCCATGTCCACAACTGATCGGTTCCTCTTAGTTGTACTGGTTCATTAACAAAGTACTGGTTCGTGTTTATATAATACAAAGTGCATCACCCACCAAAATCATACATAGATTACATAAAATACAAATCTAATACTAACAACCTTGTTGTAGGATACGTACTATAAACAAAATACATTAATGTCACAAAAAGATTAGACTTTCTTATTTTCCAAACACTATCTTTTTTTTTTTGCCCATACCTTTCCATCAGTTTTCAGTTTTAAATGAGTATTTTAATCATTGTTTCCCTCAATTAGCATTTAATTTATCATTACGGTTAAGATTCAAATAAAAATAAATTTAACTTCATTATTAAAATACATCTTTTCAATTAATTTAATTACCAAATTAATTTAATTTAAATTTCTCAAACTGTAAGTTACAGTAATTACCTCATTATTATTTTATCTGTACAAAATTAGCTTCACTTCTTTTATGTCACAATAAGATTTTGCTTAAGGTACTGATTCATCAAAATACAACAGTTATCAACTTCAACACCTGGCTGTAAACATTAGTCAAAACATACAACACACCTGTTTACATTAACAGTCGTCTGCAAGACTTGTTTTATAAACACTGTTATATACACTCACTCAGTCTAAACATTCTGCTTACCACATACTGACACATGTGCTTACTTCAATTTTCAATGTTTATAAATCTTTTAACGTTGCCATTTTAGTCAATTACTATTTATTATAATTCAGATAACAATATATTTATACTCACAATCATTTATTTTTAAATACATTACTGAAATTCACATTGAAAAGCAGTTTGTTTTTAATTCAAATCCAAACAATTTCTATAGTTACATTATTTAAAAAGCTTTTAATTTAAACACGCAATACAAAATAGACTTCATGAATACCTTTTCTTAATTATTATTGTTAATTAACAACATAAAATATTATTATGATTATATCATACTACAAACATACTTTGTTACATAAACTATGATCTAGATTCCCACAATATAATCTTCACACAATATATTTAACACCAACACATTTATTTACAACTGTTCGTCAGAATTTTATTATTTACCATACTTCATTACCTAAATCAGCAAGGTCAGAACCATATACTCAAGTATTTAAAATGTCCATTCTGAGTTTATATTCAACCTCCATCATCATGTAATAGTCTTAATTTTATGTACTGCTTATCGTCCTTACTCACACTCAATTCATTATTATTGTTTATATAATGATTTTCTAATATTTCCAATAGTTCCATAGAACCCACATAATAATTTACTGGATTGTCCCACATTATTATCAAATCATAAAACCTGTCTACATCATTAATTTTGGTCTTGTCTCCGTAAGTATTTTTATTCAACATCAAGTAATTTATTTTCTCATCATATTCATTTACTATACTCATTAAAACATCAGGCAAGTTATTCTTATTTATACAGGTATCACCAAAATAATTATCAATCTCTATTTTACAAGCTATGTCAATTTGCTCCTCTCTCTCAATGCATAAACTCTGTACTAATATTTCATAATCTCTATTCACCTTAAATATTTCTATTTCTCTCTCTCTATTTCTCTCATCACAATATTTCTCACAACATTTCAAATTCTCTCTCTCACTCCATGCAGAGGGTACCACTTTGTTACTACAACATCTGGCTCTACCAGATGCACAAAAAATCAAGGGACAATTATTTGTAGACCATACGTCTCCCAAATACACTCGTGAAGCATTTTCTTCACCAACAACCACACCACGGGAAAATTTTACCCTCTGTATACTCTCTTCATACTCTCTCATCAGCATTTGCTAACAACACTTCATTACTAAACTCTACTTCAACAAAATCTTCCTTATCACTCTCAACATTAATCTCCTTATTCTCTAATACCACGTTTTTACACATATCATTATAATTCTCATTTGTTTTACATTCATCACTTACCTTGTTATTAATTATTTGATTTGCTTTACTTTTAATCTGTTCTCCCACTGACTTTACCCACTTTCTCAATATCTCGTTTCAATCCGTTACACTCACTCTCACACTTAATTTTTACTTCATTAATATCAATTTTAAGTTCATCAAATTGTCTACTCTGTTCCTCAAATTTAGTGTCAAATTTACTTTTAATTTCCTTAAATTTTATATCATTATTGTCAAAACGACTATTCTGTACATCAAATTTATTGTTAAAATTACTGTTCATTTTCTCAAATTGATTTAGTATAACACTCATCATATCATTGTCTAATTTCTTACTACCTTTTGTTGAGGTTGGAGTCAACTGGACTCCCGAGTCCTCTGTTATATTTGTTTCATCTGTAACACTTATTTTTATTTTATTGTCCTGACTCACGTTTGGAGTCGAGTGGACCTCAATATTATTCATAACAGCTGACTCATCAAAATTGTCAACATTCGTTATTTCATTGACATCGTCATTATTCCCTGCCATTTTTTATAAGTTTATAAAATGTTACATAGGAATTTTAATCTTATCCAAAATTAACTTAACCCTTTTAATATTTCACTATGTTTATGTAATTTACCAAAACGTCCTCCCTCTCTAATAACCCTTTCTGCAGCTTAATTATGTCTGGCGAATGTAATAACAAATTACACTCGCCGTCCCTGTTCGGGCGCCAATGAAACAATATAACTTAGTGCAAATTTATAAAATACTCTCGAGTCCCTGTATTCGGGCACAACTGAAACTCTATTAATTAACTCAATTTATTGAACTCTTACCTTAGGAATATCTCCAAGGTTCTACAGACGAACACAGCTGCAGAAAGGATTATTTGAGATTAAACGGTATAAAGATCAATACACAGTTTACATTTAAACAAATAACGTCTGGTTTATTGGGCGATTTAAGTACTTCATCTTCCTTTGATAACAAAGTTTTAATTTCTTTTAGTTTGTATAGTTTATATGAAGATATATAATCTTCATTAATAACATATGAAATCCAACGAATTAATGATAAACATTTCTTAATATAACCTTTCTTAAACTACGACAAATAATTTATATTTTAATGAACCAGTGCGTGTATTTTTGTTTGTTTAATTTCTATCTTTCCCTTAGAGATCTCTTTTAATAAAGTGTCTGTAAATAAATATTACCGTATAGTGGTTAAAAATTCTGAAATAATAATATGGTACTCATCCTGGTAGAGGCTTCGCTTCAACTGGGGATGTGCGTCTTTTTTATCCCTCACTTCGGAAATCGCTGTATAATTTTATCTCTGCTGTTACTGATTTCCAAAATCATTGTTCACGTTTAATAATGGTATCGGTCCACGTAACTTCATCGGTACGGGCACTGATCACTTTTTATTAGTTGACTGCTTTCTTAGTTCGTACGCACTCCTACAACTGTTTTTGATGAGTTCACTGGGTTTAACTAAATGTTAATTAGTTTGATTTAATGTCTCCGTATGTTAATATTAAGTCGTCCGACGTACCTTTATCGCACTTAGATGTTTTTAGTTTGGCCGCGCGGCCAAGAGGTGCAACGGAACTGATTTTATGTTTTTATTAGATAGGCCCTTTTGCTTTAGGCCTATCTTGCACGCCCGAGGCCACTGTTTTCACTTATAGAACTGTGTGCTACACTTTACTGTCTGATGCAAAACCGGTGATAGACTGCATACTGTTTTTAGTTAATGAACTGAGTTAATACACTGCTCTCCCCTGTTGACTCTATGGTGTTAAACTGCTTACTGTGATTCACGAGGACTGCTGCTGGGGCTGTTACGTAATATGTCTGGACAGTTGTTTAGGCTAACATTGTGTTGCTGGTTAAACTGGGGCACCTCACAGGTGGATGCTGACAATTGAAAATTAAAACTGATTTAGATTAAAACTGGGGTAGCACTCATTCCTGTACCGTTACAATACCCCCCAATGAGAGATTGGATGCCGAAGCATACAATTTTTCATTGCCTAAAACCTAAGAGGATCAGTGAGGATATGGCGCCGCAACCCCCCTGAAATCTCTACTAAAATCATGGGTACTTACCCCCCTAGTCCGGCGACTGCGGCAATACCCATCCGATCTTACTGGACTTCTCTACTCGAGATCCCAACACCATAAGCTCGGACGGATACCCGCCACAGTATCACCTGGCTCTATAACATTTAATTAAAATATCAATAAATGGCCTTTCGTTATTCCATGTCCACAACTGATCGGTTCCTCTTAGTTGTACTGGTTCATTAACAAAGTACTGGTTCGTGTTTATATAATACAAAGTGCATCACCCACCAAAATCATACATAGATTACATAAAATACAAATCTAATACTAACAACCTTGTTGTAGGATACGTACTATAAACAAAATACATTAATGTCACAAAAAGATTAGACTTTCTTATTTTCCAAACACTATCTTTTTTTTTTGCCCATACCTTTCCATCAGTTTTCAGTTTTAAATGAGTATTTTAATCATTGTTTCCCTCAATTAGCATTTAATTTATCATTACGGTTAAGATTCAAATAAAAATAAATTTAACTTCATTATTAAAATACATCTTTTCAATTAATTTAATTACCAAATTAATTTAATTTAAATTTCTCAAACTGTAAGTTACAGTAATTACCTCATTATTATTTTATCTGTACAAAATTAGCTTCACTTCTTTTATGTCACAATAAGATTTTGCTTAAGGTACTGATTCATCAAAATACAACAGTTATCAACTTCAACACCTGGCTGTAAACATTAGTCAAAACATACAACACACCTGTTTACATTAACAGTCGTCTGCAAGACTTGTTTTATAAACACTGTTATATACACTCACTCAGTCTAAACATTCTGCTTACCACATACTGACACATGTGCTTACTTCAATTTTCAATGTCTATAAATCTTTTAACGTTGCCATTTTAGTCAATTACTATTTATTATAATTCAGATAACAATATATTTATACTCACAATCATTTATTTTTAAATACATTACTGAAATTCACATTGAAAAGCAGTTTGTTTTTAATTCAAATCCAAACAATTTCTATAGTTACATTATTTAAAAAGCTTTTAATTTAAACACGCAATACAAAATAGACTTCATGAATACCTTTTCTTAATTATTATTGTTAATTAACAACATAAAATATTATTATGATTATATCATACTACAAACATACTTTGTTACATAAACTATGATCTAGATTCCCACAATATAATCTTCACACAATATATTTAACACCAACACATTTATTTACAACTGTTCGTCAGAATTTTATTATTTACCATACTTCATTACCTAAATCAGCAAGGTCAGAACCATATACTCAAGTATTTAAAATGTCCATTCTGAGTTTATATTCAACCTCCATCATCATGTAATAGTCTTAATTTTATGTACTGCTTATCGTCCTTACTCACACTCAATTCGTTATTATTGTTTATATAATGATTTTCTAATATTTCCAATAGTTCCATAGAACCCACATAATAATTTACTGGATTGTCCCACATTATTATCAAATCATAAAACCTGTCTACATCATTAATTTTGGTCTTGTCTCCGTAAGTATTTTTATTCAACATCAAGTAATTTATTTTCTCATCATATTCATTTACTATACTCATTAAAACATCAGGCAAGTTATTCTTATTTATACAGGTATCATCAAAATAATTATCAATCTCTATTTTACAAGCTATGTCAATTTGCTCCTCTCTCTCAATGCATAAACTCTGTACTAATATTTCATAATCTCTATTCACCTTAAATATTTCTATTTCTCTCTCTCTATTTCTCTCATCACAATATTTCTCACAACATTTCACATTCTCTCTCTCACTCCATGCAGAGGGTACCACTTTGTTACTACAACATCTGGCTCTACCAGATGCACAAAAAATCAAGGGACAATTATTTGTAGACCATACGTCTCCCAAATACACTCGTGAAGCATTTTCTTCACCAACAACCACACCACGGGAAAATTTTACCCTCTGTATACTCTCTTCATACTCTCTCATCAGCATTTGCTAACAACACTTCATTACTAAACTCTACTTCAACAAAATCTTCCTTATCACTCTCAACATTAATCTCCTTATTCTCTAATACCACGTTTTTACACATATCATTATAATTCTCATTTGTTTTACATTCATCACTTACCTTGTTATTAATTATTTGATTTGCTTTACTTTTAATCTGTTCTCCCACTGACTTTACCCACTTTCTCAATATCTCGTTTCAATCCGTTACACTCACTCTCACACTTAATTTTTACTTCATTAATATCAATTTTAAGTTCATCAAATTGTCTACTCTGTTCCTCAAATTTAGTGTCAAATTTACTTTTAATTTCCTTAAATTTTATATCATTATTGTCAAAACGACTATTCTGTACATCAAATTTATTGTTAAAATTACTGTTCATTTTCTCAAATTGATTTAGTATAACACTCATCATATCATTGTCTAATTTCTTACTACCTTTTGTTGAGGTTGGAGTCAACTGGACTCCCGAGTCCTCTGTTATATTTGTTTCATCTGTAACACTTATTTTTATTTTATTGTCCTGACTCACGTTTGGAGTCGAGTGGACCTCAATATTATTCATAACAGCTGACTCATCAAAATTGTCAACATTCGTTATTTCATTGACATCGTCATTATTCCCTGCCATTTTTTATAAGTTTATAAAATGTTACATAGGAATTTTAATCTTATCCAAAATTAACTTAACCCTTTTAATATTTCACTATGTTTATGTAATTTACCAAAACGTCCTCCCTCTCTAATAACCCGTTCTGCAGCTTAATTATGTCTGGCGAATGTAATAACAAATTACACTCGCCGTCACTGTTCGGGCGCCAATGAAACAATATAACTTAGTGCAAATTTATAAAATACTCTCGAGTCCCTGTATTCGGGCACAACTGAAACTCTATTAATTAACTCAATTTATTGAACTCTTACCTTAGGAATATCTCCAAGGTTCTACAGACGAACACAGCTGCAGAAAGGATTATTTGAGATTAAACGGTATAAAGATCAATACACAGTTTACATTTAAACAAATAACGTCTGGTTTATTGGGCGATTTAAGTACTTCATCTTCCTTTGATAACAAAGTTTTAATTTCTTTTAGTTTGTATAGTTTATATGAAGATATATAATCTTCATTAATAACATATGAAATCCAACGAATTAATGATAAACATTTCTTAATATAACCTTTCTTAAACTACGACAAATAATTTATATTTTAATGAACCAGTGCGTGTATTTTTGTTTGTTTAATTTCTATCTTTCCCTTAGAGATCTCTTTTAATAAAGTGTCTGTAAATAAATATTACCGTATAGTGGTTAAAAATTCTGAAATAATAATATGGTACTCATCCTGGTAGAGGCTTCGCTTCAACTGGGGATGTGCGTCTTTTTTATCCCTCACTTCGGAAATCGCTGTATAATTTTATCTCTGCTGTTACTGATTTCCAAAATCATTGTTCACGTTTAATAATGGTATCGGTCCACGTAACTTCATCGGTACGGGCACTGATCACTTTTTATTAGTTGACTGCTTTCTTAGTTCGTACGCACTCCTACAACTGTTTTTGATGAGTTCACTGGGTTTAACTAAATGTTAATTAGTTTGATTTAATGTCTCCGTATGTTAATATTAAGTCGTCCGACGTACCTTTATCGCACTTAGATGTTTTTAGTTTGGCCGCGCGGCCAAGAGGTGCAACGGAACTGATTTTATGTTTTTATTAGATAGGCCCTTTTGCTTTAGGCCTATCTTGCACGCCCGAGGCCACTGTTTTCACTTATAGAACTGTGTGCTACACTTTACTGTCTGATGCAAAACCGGTGATAGACTGCATACTGTTTTTAGTTAATGAACTGAGTTAATACACTGCTCTCCCCTGTTGACTCTATGGTGTTAAACTGCTTACTGTGATTCACGAGGACTGCTGCTGGGGCTGTTACGTAATATGTCTGGACAGTTGTTTAGGCTAACATTGTGTTGCTGGTTAAACTGGGGCACCTCACAGGTGGATGCTGACAATTGAAAATTAAAACTGATTTAGATTAAAACTGGGGTAGCACTCATTCCTGTACCGTTAGAATACCCCCCCCCCAATGCGAGATTGGATGCCGAAGCATACAATTTTTCATTGCCTAAAACCTAAGAGGATCAGTGAGGATATGGCGCCGCAACCCCCCTGAAATCTCTACTAAAATCATGGGTACTTACCCCCCTAGTCCGGCGACTGCGGCAATACCCATCCGATCTTACTGGACTTCTCTACTCGAGATCCCAACACCATAAGCTCGGACGGATACCCGCCACAGTATCACCTGGCTCTATAACATTTAATTAAAATATCAATAAATGGCCTTTCGTTATTCCATGTCCACAACTGATCGGTTCCTCTTAGTTGTACTGGTTCATTAACAAAGTACTGGTTCGTGTTTATATAATACAAAGTGCATCACCCACCAAAATCATACATAGATTACATAAAATACAAATCTAATACTAACAACCTTGTTGTAGGATACGTACTATAAACAAAATACATTAATGTCACAAAAAGATTAGACTTTCTTATTTTCCAAACACTATTTTTTTTTTTTTGCCCATACCTTTCCATCAGTTTTCAGTTTTAAATGAGTATTTTAATCATTGTTTCCCTCAATTAGCATTTAATTTATCATTACGGTTAAGATTCAAATAAAAATAAATTTAACTTCATTATTAAAATACATCTTTTCAATTAATTTAATTACCAAATTAATTTAATTTAAATTTCTCAAACTGTAAGTTACAGTAATTACCTCATTATTATTTTATCTGTACAAAATTAGCTTCACTTCTTTTATGTCACAATAAGATTTTGCTTAAGGTACTGATTCATCAAAATACAACAGTTATCAACTTCAACACCTGGCTGTAAACATTAGTCAAAACATACAACACACCTGTTTACATTAACAGTCGTCTGCAAGACTTGTTTTATAAACACTGTTATATACACTCACTCAGTCTAAACATTCTGCTTACCACATACTGACACATGTGCTTACTTCAATTTTCAATGTCTATAAATCTTTTAACGTTGCCATTTTAGTCAATTACTATTTATTATAATTCAGATAACAATATATTTATACTCACAATCATTTATTTTTAAATACATTACTGAAATTCACATTGAAAAGCAGTTTGTTTTTAATTCAAATCCAAACAATTTCTATAGTTACATTATTTAAAAAGCTTTTAATTTAAACACGCAATACAAAATAGACTTCATGAATACCTTTTCTTAATTATTATTGTTAATTAACAACATAAAATATTATTATGATTATATCATACTACAAACATACTTTGTTACATAAACTATGATCTAGATTCCCACAATATAATCTTCACACAATATATTTAACACCAACACATTTATTTACAACTGTTCGTCAGAATTTTATTATTTACCATACTTCATTACCTAAATCAGCAAGGTCAGAACCATATACTCAAGTATTTAAAATGTCCATTCTGAGTTTATATTCAACCTCCATCATCATGTAATAGTCTTAATTTTATGTACTGCTTATCGTCCTTACTCACACTCAATTCGTTATTATTGTTTATATAATGATTTTCTAATATTTCCAATAGTTCCATAGAACCCACATAATAATTTACTGGATTGTCCCACATTATTATCAAATCATAAAACCTGTCTACATCATTAATTTTGGTCTTGTCTCCGTAAGTATTTTTATTCAACATCAAGTAATTTATTTTCTCATCATATTCATTTACTATACTCATTAAAACATCAGGCAAGTTATTCTTATTTATACAGGTATCATCAAAATAATTATCAATCTCTATTTTACAAGCTATGTCAATTTGCTCCTCTCTCTCAATGCATAAACTCTGTACTAATATTTCATAATCTCTATTCACCTTAAATATTTCTATTTCTCTCTCTCTATTTCTCTCATCACAATATTTCTCACA
Organism: Magicicada septendecula; assembly: GCA_034769895.1. Classification (NCBI taxonomy): domain Eukaryota; kingdom Metazoa; phylum Arthropoda; class Insecta; order Hemiptera; family Cicadidae; genus Magicicada; species Magicicada septendecula. Next base: position 134,562,620 of record CM068373.1, on the reverse strand, counting down.
ACATTTCACATTCTCTCTCTCACTCCATGCAGAGGGTACCACTTTGTTACTACAACATCTGGCTCTACCAGATGCACAAAAAATCAAGGGACAATTATTTGTAGACCATACGTCTCCCAAATACACTCGTGAAGCATTTTCTTCACCAACAACCACACCACGGGAAAATTTTACCCTCTGTATACTCTCTTCATACTCTCTCATCAGCATTTGCTAACAACACTTCATTACTAAACTCTACTTCAACAAAATCTTCCTTATCACTCTCAACATTAATCTCCTTATTCTCTAATACCACGTTTTTACACATATCATTATAATTCTCATTTGTTTTACATTCATCACTTACCTTGTTATTAATTATTTGATTTGCTTTACTTTTAATCTGTTCTCCCACTGACTTTACCCACTTTCTCAATATCTCGTTTCAATCCGTTACACTCACTCTCACACTTAATTTTTACTTCATTAATATCAATTTTAAGTTCATCAAATTGTCTACTCTGTTCCTCAAATTTAGTGTCAAATTTACTTTTAATTTCCTTAAATTTTATATCATTATTGTCAAAACGACTATTCTGTACATCAAATTTATTGTTAAAATTACTGTTCATTTTCTCAAATTGATTTAGTATAACACTCATCATATCATTGTCTAATTTCTTACTACCTTTTGTTGAGGTTGGAGTCAACTGGACTCCCGAGTCCTCTGTTATATTTGTTTCATCTGTAACACTTATTTTTATTTTATTGTCCTGACTCACGTTTGGAGTCGAGTGGACCTCAATATTATTCATAACAGCTGACTCATCAAAATTGTCAACATTCGTTATTTCATTGACATCGTCATTATTCCCTGCCATTTTTTATAAGTTTATAAAATGTTACATAGGAATTTTAATCTTATCCAAAATTAACTTAACCCTTTTAATATTTCACTATGTTTATGTAATTTACCAAAACGTCCTCCCTCTCTAATAACCCGTTCTGCAGCTTAATTATGTCTGGCGAATGTAATAACAAATTACACTCGCCGTCACTGTTCGGGCGCCAATGAAACAATATAACTTAGTGCAAATTTATAAAATACTCTCGAGTCCCTGTATTCGGGCACAACTGAAACTCTATTAATTAACTCAATTTATTGAACTCTTACCTTAGGAATATCTCCAAGGTTCTACAGACGAACACAGCTGCAGAAAGGATTATTTGAGATTAAACGGTATAAAGATCAATACACAGTTTACATTTAAACAAATAACGTCTGGTTTATTGGGCGATTTAAGTACTTCATCTTCCTTTGATAACAAAGTTTTAATTTCTTTTAGTTTGTATAGTTTATATGAAGATATATAATCTTCATTAATAACATATGAAATCCAACGAATTAATGATAAACATTTCTTAATATAACCTTTCTTAAACTACGACAAATAATTTATATTTTAATGAACCAGTGCGTGTATTTTTGTTTGTTTAATTTCTATCTTTCCCTTAGAGATCTCTTTTAATAAAGTGTCTGTAAATAAATATTACCGTATAGTGGTTAAAAATTCTGAAATAATAATATGGTACTCATCCTGGTAGAGGCTTCGCTTCAACTGGGGATGTGCGTCTTTTTTATCCCTCACTTCGGAAATCGCTGTATAATTTTATCTCTGCTGTTACTGATTTCCAAAATCATTGTTCACGTTTAATAATGGTATCGGTCCACGTAACTTCATCGGTACGGGCACTGATCACTTTTTATTAGTTGACTGCTTTCTTAGTTCGTACGCACTCCTACAACTGTTTTTGATGAGTTCACTGGGTTTAACTAAATGTTAATTAGTTTGATTTAATGTCTCCGTATGTTAATATTAAGTCGTCCGACGTACCTTTATCGCACTTAGATGTTTTTAGTTTGGCCGCGCGGCCAAGAGGTGCAACGGAACTGATTTTATGTTTTTATTAGATAGGCCCTTTTGCTTTAGGCCTATCTTGCACGCCCGAGGCCACTGTTTTCACTTATAGAACTGTGTGCTACACTTTACTGTCTGATGCAAAACCGGTGATAGACTGCATACTGTTTTTAGTTAATGAACTGAGTTAATACACTGCTCTCCCCTGTTGACTCTATGGTGTTAAACTGCTTACTGTGATTCACGAGGACTGCTGCTGGGGCTGTTACGTAATATGTCTGGACAGTTGTTTAGGCTAACATTGTGTTGCTGGTTAAACTGGGGCACCTCACAGGTGGATGCTGACAATTGAAAATTAAAACTGATTTAGATTAAAACTGGGGTAGCACTCATTCCTGTACCGTTAGAATACCCCCCCCCCAATGCGAGATTGGATGCCGAAGCATACAATTTTTCATTGCCTAAAACCTAAGAGGATCAGTGAGGATATGGCGCCGCAACCCCCCTGAAATCTCTACTAAAATCATGGGTACTTACCCCCCTAGTCCGGCGACTGCGGCAATACCCATCCGATCTTACTGGACTTCTCTACTCGAGATCCCAACACCATAAGCTCGGACGGATACCCGCCACAGTATCACCTGGCTCTATAACATTTAATTAAAATATCAATAAATGGCCTTTCGTTATTCCATGTCCACAACTGATCGGTTCCTCTTAGTTGTACTGGTTCATTAACAAAGTACTGGTTCGTGTTTATATAATACAAAGTGCATCACCCACCAAAATCATACATAGATTACATAAAATACAAATCTAATACTAACAACCTTGTTGTAGGATACGTACTATAAACAAAATACATTAATGTCACAAAAAGATTAGACTTTCTTATTTTCCAAACACTATTTTTTTTTTTTTGCCCATACCTTTCCATCAGTTTTCAGTTTTAAATGAGTATTTTAATCATTGTTTCCCTCAATTAGCATTTAATTTATCATTACGGTTAAGATTCAAATAAAAATAAATTTAACTTCATTATTAAAATACATCTTTTCAATTAATTTAATTACCAAATTAATTTAATTTAAATTTCTCAAACTGTAAGTTACAGTAATTACCTCATTATTATTTTATCTGTACAAAATTAGCTTCACTTCTTTTATGTCACAATAAGATTTTGCTTAAGGTACTGATTCATCAAAATACAACAGTTATCAACTTCAACACCTGGCTGTAAACATTAGTCAAAACATACAACACACCTGTTTACATTAACAGTCGTCTGCAAGACTTGTTTTATAAACACTGTTATATACACTCACTCAGTCTAAACATTCTGCTTACCACATACTGACACATGTGCTTACTTCAATTTTCAATGTCTATAAATCTTTTAACGTTGCCATTTTAGTCAATTACTATTTATTATAATTCAGATAACAATATATTTATACTCACAATCATTTATTTTTAAATACATTACTGAAATTCACATTGAAAAGCAGTTTGTTTTTAATTCAAATCCAAACAATTTCTATAGTTACATTATTTAAAAAGCTTTTAATTTAAACACGCAATACAAAATAGACTTCATGAATACCTTTTCTTAATTATTATTGTTAATTAACAACATAAAATATTATTATGATTATATCATACTACAAACATACTTTGTTACATAAACTATGATCTAGATTCCCACAATATAATCTTCACACAATATATTTAACACCAACACATTTATTTACAACTGTTCGTCAGAATTTTATTATTTACCATACTTCATTACCTAAATCAGCAAGGTCAGAACCATATACTCAAGTATTTAAAATGTCCATTCTGAGTTTATATTCAACCTCCATCATCATGTAATAGTCTTAATTTTATGTACTGCTTATCGTCCTTACTCACACTCAATTCATTATTATTGTTTATATAATGATTTTCTAATATTTCCAATAGTTCCATAGAACCCACATAATAATTTACTGGATTGTCCCACATTATTATCAAATCATAAAACCTGTCTACATCATTAATTTTGGTCTTGTCTCCGTAAGTATTTTTATTCAACATCAAGTAATTTATTTTCTCATCATATTCATTTACTATACTCATTAAAACATCAGGCAAGTTATTCTTATTTATACAGGTATCATCAAAATAATTATCAATCTCTATTTTACAAGCTATGTCAATTTGCTCCTCTCTCTCAATGCATAAACTCTGTACTAATATTTCATAATCTCTATTCACCTTAAATATTTCTATTTCTCTCTCTCTATTTCTCTCATCACAATATTTCTCACAACATTTCACATTCTCTCTCTCACTCCATGCAGAGGGTACCACTTTGTTACTACAACATCTGGCTCTACCAGATGCACAAAAAATCAAGGGACAATTATTTGTAGACCATACGTCTCCCAAATACACTCGTGAAGCATTTTCTTCACCAACAACCACACCACGGGAAAATTTTACCCTCTGTATACTCTCTTCATACTCTCTCATCAGCATTTGCTAACAACACTTCATTACTAAACTCTACTTCAACAAAATCTTCCTTATCACTCTCAACATTAATCTCCTTATTCTCTAATACCACGTTTTTACACATATCATTATAATTCTCATTTGTTTTACATTCATCACTTACCTTGTTATTAATTATTTGATTTGCTTTACTTTTAATCTGTTCTCCCACTGACTTTACCCACTTTCTCAATATCTCGTTTCAATCCGTTACACTCACTCTCACACTTAATTTTTACTTCATTAATATCAATTTTAAGTTCATCAAATTGTCTACTCTGTTCCTCAAATTTAGTGTCAAATTTACTTTTAATTTCCTTAAATTTTATATCATTATTGTCAAAACGACTATTCTGTACATCAAATTTATTGTTAAAATTACTGTTCATTTTCTCAAATTGATTTAGTATAACACTCATCATATCATTGTCTAATTTCTTACTACCTTTTGTTGAGGTTGGAGTCAACTGGACTCCCGAGTCCTCTGTTATATTTGTTTCATCTGTAACACTTATTTTTATTTTATTGTCCTGACTCACGTTTGGAGTCGAGTGGACCTCAATATTATTCATAACAGCTGACTCATCAAAATTGTCAACATTCGTTATTTCATTGACATCGTCATTATTCCCTGCCATTTTTTATAAGTTTATAAAATGTTACATAGGAATTTTAATCTTATCCAAAATTAACTTAACCCTTTTAATATTTCACTATGTTTATGTAATTTACCAAAACGTCCTCCCTCTCTAATAACCCGTTCTGCAGCTTAATTATGTCTGGCGAATGTAATAACAAATTACACTCGCCGTCCCTGTTCGGGCGCCAATGAAACAATATAACTTAGTGCAAATTTATAAAATACTCTCGAGTCCCTGTATTCGGGCACAACTGAAACTCTATTAATTAACTCAATTTATTGAACTCTTACCTTAGGAATATCTCCAAGGTTCTACAGACGAACACAGCTGCAGAAAGGATTATTTGAGATTAAACGGTATAAAGATCAATACACAGTTTACATTTAAACAAATAACGTCTGGTTTATTGGGCGATTTAAGTACTTCATCTTCCTTTGATAACAAAGTTTTAATTTCTTTTAGTTTGTATAGTTTATATGAAGATATATAATCTTCATTAATAACATATGAAATCCAACGAATTAATGATAAACATTTCTTAATATAACCTTTCTTAAACTACGACAAATAATTTATATTTTAATGAACCAGTGCGTGTATTTTTGTTTGTTTAATTTCTATCTTTCCCTTAGAGATCTCTTTTAATAAAGTGTCTGTAAATAAATATTACCGTATAGTGGTTAAAAATTCTGAAATAATAATATGGTACTCATCCTGGTAGAGGCTTCGCTTCAACTGGGGATGTGCGTCTTTTTTATCCCTCACTTCGGAAATCGCTGTATAATTTTATCTCTGCTGTTACTGATTTCCAAAATCATTGTTCACGTTTAATAATGGTATCGGTCCACGTAACTTCATCGGTACGGGCACTGATCACTTTTTATTAGTTGACTGCTTTCTTAGTTCGTACGCACTCCTACAACTGTTTTTGATGAGTTCACTGGGTTTAACTAAATGTTAATTAGTTTGATTTAATGTCTCCGTATGTTAATATTAAGTCGTCCGACGTACCTTTATCGCACTTAGATGTTTTTAGTTTGGCCGCGCGGCCAAGAGGTGCAACGGAACTGATTTTATGTTTTTATTAGATAGGCCCTTTTGCTTTAGGCCTATCTTGCACGCCCGAGGCCACTGTTTTCACTTATAGAACTGTGTGCTACACTTTACTGTCTGATGCAAAACCGGTGATAGACTGCATACTGTTTTTAGTTAATGAACTGAGTTAATACACTGCTCTCCCCTGTTGACTCTATGGTGTTAAACTGCTTACTGTGATTCACGAGGACTGCTGCTGGGGCTGTTACGTAATATGTCTGGACAGTTGTTTAGGCTAACATTGTGTTGCTGGTTAAACTGGGGCACCTCACAGGTGGATGCTGACAATTGAAAATTAAAACTGATTTAGATTAAAACTGGGGTAGCACTCATTCCTGTACCGTTACAATACCCCCCAAATGAGAGATTGGATGCCGAAGCATACAATTTTTCATTGCCTAAAACCTAAGAGGATCAGTGAGGATATGGCGCCGCAACCCCCCTGAAATCTCTACTAAAATCATGGGTACTTACCCCCCTAGTCCGGCGACTGCGGCAATACCCATCCGATCTTACTGGACTTCTCTACTCGAGATCCCAACACCATAAGCTCGGACGGATACCCGCCACAGTATCACCTGGCTCTATAACATTTAATTAAAATATCAATAAATGGCCTTTCGTTATTCCATGTCCACAACTGATCGGTTCCTCTTAGTTGTACTGGTTCATTAACAAAGTACTGGTTCGTGTTTATATAATACAAAGTGCATCACCCACCAAAATCATACATAGATTACATAAAATACAAATCTAATACTAACAACCTTGTTGTAGGATACGTACTATAAACAAAATACATTAATGTCACAAAAAGATTAGACTTTCTTATTTTCCAAACACTATCTTTTTTTTTTTTTTGCCCATACCTTTCCATCAGTTTTCAGTTTTAAATGAGTATTTTAATCATTGTTTCCCTCAATTAGCATTTAATTTATCATTACGGTTAAGATTCAAATAAAAATAAATTTAACTTCATTATTAAAATACATCTTTTCAATTAATTTAATTACCAAATTAATTTAATTTAAATTTCTCAAACTGTAAGTTACAGTAATTACCTCATTATTATTTTATCTGTACAAAATTAGCTTCACTTCTTTTATGTCACAATAAGATTTTGCTTAAGGTACTGATTCATCAAAATACAACAGTTATCAACTTCAACACCTGGCTGTAAACATTAGTCAAAACATACAACACACCTGTTTACATTAACAGTCGTCTACAAGACTTGTTTTATAAACACTGTTATATACACTCACTCAGTCTAAACATTCTGCTTACCACATACTGACACATGTGCTTACTTCAATTTTCAATGTCTATAAATCTTTTAACGTTGCCATTTTAGTCAATTACTATTTATTATAATTCAGATAACAATATATTTATACTCACAATCATTTATTTTTAAATACATTACTGAAATTCACATTGAAAAGCAGTTTGTTTTTAATTCAAATCCAAACAATTTCTATAGTTACATTATTTAAAAAGCTTTTAATTTAAACACGCAATACAAAATAGACTTCATGAATACCTTTTCTTAATTATTATTGTTAATTAACAACATAAAATATTATTATGATTATATCATACTACAAACATACTTTGTTACATAAACTATGATCTAGATTCCCACAATATAATCTTCACACAATATATTTAACACCAACACATTTATTTACAACTGTTCGTCAGAATTTTATTATTTACCATACTTCATTACCTAAATCAGCAAGGTCAGAACCATATACTCAAGTATTTAAAATGTCCATTCTGAGTTTATATTCAACCTCCATCATCATGTAATAGTCTTAATTTTATGTACTGCTTATCGTCCTTACTCACACTCAATTCATTATTATTGTTTATATAATGATTTTCTAATATTTCCAATAGTTCCATAGAACCCACATAATAATTTACTGGATTGTCCCACATTATTATCAAATCATAAAACCTGTCTACATCATTAATTTTGGTCTTGTCTCCGTAAGTATTTTTATTCAACATCAAGTAATTTATTTTCTCATCATATTCATTTACTATACTCATTAAAACATCAGGCAAGTTATTCTTATTTATACAGGTATCATCAAAATAATTATCAATCTCTATTTTACAAGCTATGTCAATTTGCTCCTCTCTCTCAATGCATAAACTCTGTACTAATATTTCATAATCTCTATTCACCTTAAATATTTCTATTTCTCTCTCTCTATTTCTCTCATCACAATATTTCTCACAACATTTCACATTCTCTCTCTCACTCCATGCAGAGGGTACCACTTTGTTACTACAACATCTGGCTCTACCAGATGCACAAAAAATCAAGGGACAATTATTTGTAGACCATACGTCTCCCAAATACACTCGTGAAGCATTTTCTTCACCAACAACCACACCACGGGAAAATTTTACCCTCTGTATACTCTCTTCATACTCTCTCATCAGCATTTGCTAACAACACTTCATTACTAAACTCTACTTCAACAAAATCTTCCTTATCACTCTCAACATTAATCTCCTTATTCTCTAATACCACGTTTTTACACATATCATTATAATTCTCATTTGTTTTACATTCATCACTTACCTTGTTATTAATTATTTGATTTGCTTTACTTTTAATCTGTTCTCCCACTGACTTTACCCACTTTCTCAATATCTCGTTTCAATTCGTTACACTCACTCTCACACTTAATTTTTACTTCATTAATATCAATTTTAAGTTCATCAAATTGTCTACTCTGTTCCTCAAATTTAGTGTCAAATTTACTTTTAATTTCCTTAAATTTTATATCATTATTGTCAAAACGACTATTCTGTACATCAAATTTATTGTTAAAATTACTGTTCATTTTCTCAAATTGATTTAGTATAACACTCATCATATCATTGTCTAATTTCTTACTACCTTTTGTTGAGGTTGGAGTCAACTGGACTCCCGAGTCCTCTGTTATATTTGTTTCATCTGTAACACTTATTTTTATTTTATTGTCCTGACTCACGTTTGGAGTCGAGTGGACCTCAATATTATTCATAACAGCTGACTCATCAAAATTGTCAACATTCGTTATTTCATTGACATCGTCATTATTCCCTGCCATTTTTTATAAGTTTATAAAATGTTACATAGGAATTTTAATCTTATCCAAAATTAACTTAACCCTTTTAATATTTCACTATGTTTATGTAATTTACCAAAACGTCCTCCCTCTCTAATAACCCGTTCTGCAGCTTAATTATGTCTGGCGAATGTAATAACAAATTACACTCGCCGTCCCTGTTCGGGCGCCAATGAAACAATATAACTTAGTGCAAATTTATAAAATACTCTCGAGTCCCTGTATTCGGGCACAACTGAAACTCTATTAATTAACTCAATTTATTGAACTCTTACCTTAGGAATATCTCCAAGGTTCTACAGACGAACACAGCTGCAGAAAGGATTATTTGAGATTAAACGGTATAAAGATCAATACACAGTTTACATTTAAACAAATAACGTCTGGTTTATTGGGCGATTTAAGTACTTCATCTTCCTTTGATAACAAAGTTTTAATTTCTTTTAGTTTGTATAGTTTATATGAAGATATATAATCTTCATTAATAACATATGAAATCCAACGAATTAATGATAAACATTTCTTAATATAACCTTTCTTAAACTACGACAAATAATTTATATTTTAATGAACCAGTGCGTGTATTTTTGTTTGTTTAATTTCTATCTTTCCCTTAGAGATCTCTTTTAATAAAGTGTCTGTAAATAAATATTACCGTATAGTGGTTAAAAATTCTGAAATAATAATATGGTACTCATCCTGGTAGAGGCTTCGCTTCAACTGGGGATGTGCGTCTTTTTTATCCCTCACTTCGGAAATCGCTGTATAATTTTATCTCTGCTGTTACTGATTTCCAAAATCATTGTTCACGTTTAATAATGGTATCGGTCCACGTAACTTCATCGGTACGGGCACTGATCACTTTTTATTAGTTGACTGCTTTCTTAGTTCGTACGCACTCCTACAACTGTTTTTGATGAGTTCACTGGGTTTAACTAAATGTTAATTAGTTTGATTTAATGTCTCCGTATGTTAATATTAAGTCGTCCGACGTACCTTTATCGCACTTAGATGTTTTTAGTTTGGCCGCGCGGCCAAGAGGTGCAACGGAACTGATTTTATGTTTTTATTAGATAGGCCCTTTTGCTTTAGGCCTATCTTGCACGCCCGAGGCCACTGTTTTCACTTATAGAACTGTGTGCTACACTTTACTGTCTGATGCAAAACCGGTGATAGACTGCATACTGTTTTTAGTTAATGAACTGAGTTAATACACTGCTCTCCCCTGTTGACTCTATGGTGTTAAACTGCTTACTGTGATTCACGAGGACTGCTGCTGGGGCTGTTACGTAATATGTCTGGACAGTTGTTTAGGCTAACATTGTGTTGCTGGTTAAACTGGGGCACCTCACAGGTGGATGCTGACAATTGAAAATTAAAACTGATTTAGATTAAAACTGGGGTAGCACTCATTCCTGTACCGTTACAATACCCCCCAATGAGAGATTGGATGCCGAAGCATACAATTTTTCATTGCCTAAAACCTAAGAGGATCAGTGAGGATATGGCGCCGCAACCCCCCTGAAATCTCTACTAAAATCATGGGTACTTACCCCCCTAGTCCGGCGACTGCGGCAATACCCATCCGATCTTACTGGACTTCTCTACTCGAGATCCCAACACCATAAGCTCGGACGGATACCCGCCACAGTATCACCTGGCTCTATAACATTTAATTAAAATATCAATAAATGGCCTTTCGTTATTCCATGTCCACAACTGATCGGTTCCTCTTAGTTGTACTGGTTCATTAACAAAGTACTGGTTCGTGTTTATATAATACAAAGTGCATCACCCACCAAAATCATACATAGATTACATAAAATACAAATCTAATACTAACAACCTTGTTGTAGGATACGTACTATAAACAAAATACATTAATGTCACAAAAAGATTAGACTTTCTTATTTTCCAAACACTATCTTTTTTTTTTTTTGCCCATACCTTTCCATCAGTTTTCAGTTTTAAATGAGTATTTTAATCATTGTTTCCCTCAATTAGCATTTAATTTATCATTACGGTTAAGATTCAAATAAAAATAAATTTAACTTCATTATTAAAATACATCTTTTCAATTAATTTAATTACCAAATTAATTTAATTTAAATTTCTCAAACTGTAAGTTACAGTAATTACCTCATTATTATTTTATCTGTACAAAATTAGCTTCACTTCTTTTATGTCACAATAAGATTTTGCTTAAGGTACTGATTCATCAAAATACAACAGTTATCAACTTCAACACCTGGCTGTAAACATTAGTCAAAACATACAACACACCTGTTTACATTAACAGTCGTCTGCAAGACTTGTTTTATAAACACTGTTATATACACTCACTCAGTCTAAACATTCTGCTTACCACATACTGACACATGTGCTTACTTCAATTTTCAATGTCTATAAATCTTTTAACGTTGCCATTTTAGTCAATTACTATTTATTATAATTCAGATAACAATATATTTATACTCACAATCATTTATTTTTAAATACATTACTGAAATTCACATTGAAAAGCAGTTTGTTTTTAATTCAAATCCAAACAATTTCTATAGTTACATTATTTAAAAAGCTTTTAATTTAAACACGCAATACAAAATAGACTTCATGAATACCTTTTCTTAATTATTATTGTTAATTAACAACATAAAATATTATTATGATTATATCATACTACAAACATACTTTGTTACATAAACTATGATCTAGATTCCCACAATATAATCTTCACACAATATATTTAACACCAACACATTTATTTACAACTGTTCGTCAGAATTTTATTATTTACCATACTTCATTACCTAAATCAGCAAGGTCAGAACCATATACTCAAGTATTTAAAATGTCCATTCTGAGTTTATATTCAACCTCCATCATCATGTAATAGTCTTAATTTTATGTACTGCTTATCGTCCTTACTCACACTCAATTCATTATTATTGTTTATATAATGATTTTCTAATATTTCCAATAGTTCCATAGAACCCACATAATAATTTACTGGATTGTCCCACATTATTATCAAATCATAAAACCTGTCTACATCATTAATTTTGGTCTTGTCTCCGTAAGTATTTTTATTCAACATCAAGTAATTTATTTTCTCATCATATTCATTTACTATACTCATTAAAACATCAGGCAAGTTATTCTTATTTATACAGGTATCATCAAAATAATTATCAATCTCTATTTTACAAGCTATGTCAATTTGCTCCTCTCTCTCAATGCATAAACTCTGTACTAATATTTCATAATCTCTATTCACCTTAAATATTTCTATTTCTCTCTCTCTATTTCTCTCATCACAATATTTCTCACAACATTTCACATTCTCTCTCTCACTCCATGCAGAGGGTACCACTTTGTTACTACAACATCTGGCTCTACCAGATGCACAAAAAATCAAGGGACAATTATTTGTAGACCATACGTCTCCCAAATACACTCGTGAAGCATTTTCTTCACCAACAACCACACCACGGGAAAATTTTACCCTCTGTATACTCTCTTCATACTCTCTCATCAGCATTTGCTAACAACACTTCATTACTAAACTCTACTTCAACAAAATCTTCCTTATCACTCTCAACATTAATCTCCTTATTCTCTAATACCACGTTTTTACACATATCATTATAATTCTCATTTGTTTTACATTCATCACTTACCTTGTTATTAATTATTTGATTTGCTTTACTTTTAATCTGTTCTCCCACTGACTTTACCCACTTTCTCAATATCTCGTTTCAATCCGTTACACTCACTCTCACACTTAATTTTTACTTCATTAATATCAATTTTAAGTTCATCAAATTGTCTACTCTGTTCCTCAAATTTAGTGTCAAATTTACTTTTAATTTCCTTAAATTTTATATCATTATTGTCAAAACGACTATTCTGTAAATCAAATTTATTGTTAAAATTACTGTTCATTTTCTCAAATTGATTTAGTATAACACTCATCATATCATTGTCTAATTTCTTACTACCTTTTGTTGAGGTTGGAGTCAACTGGACTCCCGAGTCCTCTGTTATATTTGTTTCATCTGTAACACTTATTTTTATTTTATTGTCCTGACTCACGTTTGGAGTCGAGTGGACCTCAATATTATTCATAACAGCTGACTCATCAAAATTGTCAACATTCGTTATTTCATTGACATCGTCATTATTCCCTGCCATTTTTTATAAGTTTATAAAATGTTACATAGGAATTTTAATCTTATCCAAAATTAACTTAACCCTTTTAATATTTCACTATGTTTATGTAATTTACCAAAACGTCCTCCCTCTCTAATAACCCGTTCTGCAGCTTAATTATGTCTGGCGAATGTAATAACAAATTACACTCGCCGTCCCTGTTCGGGCGCCAATGAAACAATATAACTTAGTGCAAATTTATAAAATACTCTCGAGTCCCTGTATTCGGGCACAACTGAAACTCTATTAATTAACTCAATTTATTGAACTCTTACCTTAGGAATATCTCCAAGGTTCTACAGACGAACACAGCTGCAGAAAGGATTATTTGAGATTAAACGGTATAAAGATCAATACACAGTTTACATTTAAACAAATAACGTCTGGTTTATTGGGCGATTTAAGTACTTCATCTTCCTTTGATAACAAAGTTTTAATTTCTTTTAGTTTGTATAGTTTATATGAAGATATATAATCTTCATTAATAACATATGAAATCCAACGAATTAATGATAAACATTTCTTAATATAACCTTTCTTAAACTACGACAAATAATTTATATTTTAATGAACCAGTGCGTGTATTTTTGTTTGTTTAATTTCTATCTTTCCCTTAGAGATCTCTTTTAATAAAGTGTCTGTAAATAAATATTACCGTATAGTGGTTAAAAATTCTGAAATAATAATATGGTACTCATCCTGGTAGAGGCTTCGCTTCAACTGGGGATGTGCGTCTTTTTTATCCCTCACTTCGGAAATCGCTGTATAATTTTATCTCTGCTGTTACTGATTTCCAAAATCATTGTTCACGTTTAATAATGGTATCGGTCCACGTAACTTCATCGGTACGGGCACTGATCACTTTTTATTAGTTGACTGCTTTCTTAGTTCGTACGCACTCCTACAACTGTTTTTGATGAGTTCACTGGGTTTAACTAAATGTTAATTAGTTTGATTTAATGTCTCCGTATGTTAATATTAAGTCGTCCGACGTACCTTTATCGCACTTAGATGTTTTTAGTTTGGCCGCGCGGCCAAGAGGTGCAACGGAACTGATTTTATGTTTTTATTAGATAGGCCCTTTTGCTTTAGGCCTATCTTGCACGCCCGAGGCCACTGTTTTCACTTATAGAACTGTGTGCTACACTTTACTGTCTGATGCAAAACCGGTGATAGACTGCATACTGTTTTTAGTTAATGAACTGAGTTAATACACTGCTCTCCCCTGTTGACTCTATGGTGTTAAACTGCTTACTGTGATTCACGAGGACTGCTGCTGGGGCTGTTACGTAATATGTCTGGACAGTTGTTTAGGCTAACATTGTGTTGCTGGTTAAACTGGGGCACCTCACAGGTGGATGCTGACAATTGAAAATTAAAACTGATTTAGATTAAAACTGGGGTAGCACTCATTCCTGTACCGTTACAATACCCCCCAATGAGAGATTGGATGCCGAAGCATACAATTTTTCATTGCCTAAAACCTAAGAGGATCAGTGAGGATATGGCGCCGCAACCCCCCTGAAATCTCTACTAAAATCATGGGTACTTACCCCCCTAGTCCGGCGACTGCGGCAATACCCATCCGATCTTACTGGACTTCTCTACTCGAGATCCCAACACCATAAGCTCGGACGGATACCCGCCACAGTATCACCTGGCTCTATAACATTTAATTAAAATATCAATAAATGGCCTTTCGTTATTCCATGTCCACAACTGATCGGTTCCTCTTAGTTGTACTGGTTCATTAACAAAGTACTGGTTCGTGTTTATATAATACAAAGTGCATCACCCACCAAAATCATACATAGATTACATAAAATACAAATCTAATACTAACAACCTTGTTGTAGGATACGTACTATAAACAAAATACATTAATGTCACAAAAAGATTAGACTTTCTTATTTTCCAAACACTATCTTTTTTTTTTTTGCCCATACCTTTCCATCAGTTTTCAGTTTTAAATGAGTATTTTAATCATTGTTTCCCTCAATTAGCATTTAATTTATCATTACGGTTAAGATTCAAATAAAAATAAATTTAACTTCATTATTAAAATACATCTTTTCAATTAATTTAATTACCAAATTAATTTAATTTAAATTTCTCAAACTGTAAGTTACAGTAATTACCTCATTATTATTTTATCTGTACAAAATTAGCTTCACTTCTTTTATGTCACAATAAGATTTTGCTTAAGGTACTGATTCATCAAAATACAACAGTTATCAACTTCAACACCTGGCTGTAAACATTAGTCAAAACATACAACACACCTGTTTACATTAACAGTCGTCTGCAAGACTTGTTTTATAAACACTGTTATATACACTCACTCAGTCTAAACATTCTGCTTACCACATACTGACACATGTGCTTACTTCAATTTTCAATGTCTATAAATCTTTTAACGTTGCCATTTTAGTCAATTACTATTTATTATAATTCAGATAACAATATATTTATACTCACAATCATTTATTTTTAAATACATTACTGAAATTCACATTGAAAAGCAGTTTGTTTTTAATTCAAATCCAAACAATTTCTATAGTTACATTATTTAAAAAGCTTTTAATTTAAACACGCAATACAAAATAGACTTCATGAATACCTTTTCTTAATTATTATTGTTAATTAACAACATAAAATATTATTATGATTATATCATACTACAAACATACTTTGTTACATAAACTATGATCTAGATTCCCACAATATAATCTTCACACAATATATTTAACACCAACACATTTATTTACAACTGTTCGTCAGAATTTTATTATTTACCATACTTCATTACCTAAATCAGCAAGGTCAGAACCATATACTCAAGTATTTAAAATGTCCATTCTGAGTTTATATTCAACCTCCATCATCATGTAATAGTCTTAATTTTATGTACTGCTTATCGTCCTTACTCACACTCAATTCATTATTATTGTTTATATAATGATTTTCTAATATTTCCAATAGTTCCATAGAACCCACATAATAATTTACTGGATTGTCCCACATTATTATCAAATCATAAAACCTGTCTACATCATTAATTTGGTCTTGTCTCCGTAAGTATTTTTATTCAACATCAAGTAATTTATTTTCTCATCATATTCATTTACTATACTCATTAAAACATCAGGCAAGTTATTCTTATTTATACAGGTATCATCAAAATAATTATCAATCTCTATTTTACAAGCTATGTCAATTTGCTCCTCTCTCTCAATGCATAAACTCTGTACTAATATTTCATAATCTCTATCACCTTAAATATTTCTATTTCTCTCTCTCTATTTCTCTCATCACAATATTTCTCACAACATTTCACATTCTCTCTCTCACTCCATGCAGAGGTACCACTTTGTTACTACAACATCTGGCTCTACCAGATGCACAAAAAAATCAAGGGACAATTATTTGTAGACCATACGTCTCCCAAATACACTCGTGAAGCATTTTCTTCACCAACAACCACACCACGGGAAAATTTTACCCTCTGTATACTCTCTTCATACTCTCTCATCAGCATTTGCTAACAACACTTCATTACTAAACTCTACTTCAACAAAATCTTCCTTATCACTCTCAACATTAATCTCCTTATTCTCTAATACCACGTTTTTACACATATCATTATAATTCTCATTTGTTTTACATTCATCACTTACCTTGTTATTAATTATTTGATTTGCTTTACTTTTAATCTGTTCTCCCACTGACTTTACCCACTTTCTCAATATCTCGTTTCAATCCGTTACACTCACTCTCACACTTAATTTTTACTTCATTAATATCAATTTTAAGTTCATCAAATTGTCTACTCTGTTCCTCAAATTTAGTGTCAAATTTACTTTTAATTTCCTTAAATTTTATATCATTATTGTCAAAACGACTATTCTGTACATCAAATTTATTGTTAAAATTACTGTTCATTTTCTCAAATTGATTTAGTATAACACTCATCATATCATTGTCTAATTTCTTACTACCTTTTGTTGAGGTTGGAGTCAACTGGACTCCCGAGTCCTCTGTTATATTTGTTTCATCTGTACACTTATTTTTATTTTATTGTCCTGACTCACGTTTGGAGTCGAGTGGACCTCAATATTATTCATAACAGCTGACTCATCAAAATTGTCAACATTCGTTATTTCATTGACATCGTCATTATTCCCTGCCATTTTTTATAAGTTTATAAAATGTTACATAGGAATTTAATCTTATCCAAAATTAACTTAACCCTTTTAATATTTCACTATGTTTATGTAATTTACCAAACGTCCTCCGCTCTCTAATAACCCGTTCTGCAGCTTAATTATGTCTGGCGAATGTAATAACAAATTACACTCGCCGTCCCTGTTCGGGCGCCAATGAAACAATATAACTTAGTGCAAATTTATAAAATACTCTCGAGTCCCTGTATTCGGGCACAACTGAAACTCTATTAATTAACTCAATTTATTGAACTCTTACCTTAGGAATATCTCCAAGGTTCTACAGACGAACACAGCTACAGAATGTTATTTGAGATTAAACGGTATAAAGATCAATACACAGTTTACATTAAACAAATAACGTCTGGTTTATTGGGCGATTTAAGTACTTCATCTTCCTTTGATAACAAAGTTTAATTTCTTTTAGTTTGTATAGTTTATATGAAGATATATAATCTTCATTATAACATATGAAATCCAACGAATTAATGATAAACATTTCTTAATATAACCTTTCTTAAACTACGACAAATAATTTATATTTTAATGAACCAGTGCGTGTATTTTTGTTTGTTTAATTTCTATCTTTCCCTTAGAGATCTCTTTTAATAAAGTGTCTGTAAATAAATATTACCGTATAGTGGTTAAAAATTCTGAAATAATAATATGGTACTCATCTGGTAGAGGCTTCGCTTCAACTGGGGATGTGCGTCTTTTTTATCCCTCACTTCGGAAATCGCTGTATAATTTTATCTCTGCTGTTACTGATTTCCAAAATCATTGTTCACGTTTAATAATGGTATCGGTCCACGTAACTTCATCGGTACGGGCACTGATCACTTTTTATTAGTTGACTGCTTTCTTAGTTCGTACGCACTCCTACAACTGTTTTTGATGAGTTCACTGGGTTTAACTAAATGTTAATTAGTTTGATTTAATGTCTCCGTATGTTAATATTAAGTCGTCTGACGTACCTTTATCGCACTTAGATGTTTTTAGTTTGGCCGCGCGGCCAAGAGGTGCAACGGAACTAATTTTATGTTTTTATTAGATAGGCCCTTTTGCTTTAGGCCTATCTTGCACGCCCGAGGCCACTGTTTTCACTTATAGAACTGTGTGCTACACTTTACTGTCTGATGCAAAACCGGTGATAGACTGCATACTGTTTTTAGTTAATGAACTGAGTTAATACACTGCTCTCCCCTGTTGACTCTATGGTGTTAAACTGCTTACTGTGATTCACGAGGACTGCTGCTGGGGCTGTTACGTAATATGTCTGGACAGTTGTTTAGGCTAACATTGTGTTGCTGGTTAAACTGGGGCACCTCACAGGTGGATGCTGACAATTGAAAATTAAAACTGATTTAGATTAAAACTGGGGTAGCACTCATTCCTGTACCGTTACAATACCCCCCAATGAGAGATTGGATGCCGAAGCATACAATTTTTCATTGCCTAAAACCTAAGAGGATCAGTGAGGATATGGCGCCGCAACCCCCCTGAAATCTCTACTAAAATCATGGGTACTTACCCCCCTAGTCCGGCGACTGCGGCAATTACCCATCCGATCTTACTGGACTTCTCTACTCGAGATCCCAACACCATAGCTCGGACGGATACCCGCCACAGTATCACCTGGCTCTATAACATTTATTAAAATATCAATAAATGGCCTTTCGTTATTCCATGTCCACAACTGATCGGTTCCTCTTAGTTGTACTGGTTCATTAACAAAGTACTGGTTCGTGTTTATATAATACAAAGTGCATCACCCACCAAAATCATACATAGATTACATAAAATACAAATCTAATACTAACAACCTTGTTGTAGGATACGTACTATAAACAAAATACATTAATGTCACAAAAAGATTAGACTTTCTTATTTTCCAAACACTATCTTTTTTTTTTTTGCCATACCTTTCCATCAGTTTTCAGTTTTAAATGAGTATTTTAATCATTGTTTCCCTCAATTAGCATTTAATTTATCATTACGGTTAAGATTCAAATAAAAATAAATTTAACTTCATTATTAAAATACATCTTTTCAATTAATTTAATTACCAAATTAATTTAATTTAAATTTCTCAAACTGTAAGTTACAGTAATTACCTCATTATTATTTTATCTGTACAAAATTAGCTTCACTTCTTTATGTCACAATAAGATTTTGCTTAAGGTACTGATTCATCAAAATACAACAGTTATCAACTTCAACACCTGGCTGTAAACATTAGTCAAAACATACAACACACCTGTTTACATTAACAGTCGTCTGCAAGACTTGTTTTATAAACACTGTTATATACACTCACTCAGTCTAAACATTCTGCTTACCACATACTGACACATGTGCTTACTTCAATTTTCAATGTCTATAAATCTTTTAACGTTGCCATTTTAGTCAATTACTATTTATTATAATTCAGATAACAATATATTTATACTCACAATCATTTATTTTTAAATACATTACTGAAATTCACATTGAAAAGCAGTTTGTTTTTAATTCAAATCCAAACAATTTCTATAGTTACATTATTTAAAAAGCTTTTAATTTAAACACGCAATACAAAATAGACTTCATGAATACCTTTTCTTAATTATTATTGTTAATTAACAACATAAAATATTATTATGATTATATCATACTACAAACATACTTTGTTACATAAACTATGATCTAGATTCCCACAATATAATCTTCACACAATATATTTAACACCAACACATTTATTTACAACTGTTCGTCAGAATTTTATTATTTACCATACTTCATTACCTAAATCAGCAAGGTCAGAACCATATAGCTCAAGTATTTAAAATGTCCATTCTGAGTTTATATTCAACCTCCATCATCATGTAATAGTCTTAATTTTATGTACTGCTTATCGTCCTTACTCACACTCAATTCATTATTATTGTTTATATAATGATTTTCTAATATTTCCAATAGTTCCATAGAACCCACATAATAATTTACTGGATTGTCCCACATTATTATCAAATCATAAAACCTGTCTACATCATTAATTTTGGTCTTGTCTCCGTAAGTATTTTTATTCAACATCAAGTAATTTATTTTCTCATCATATTCATTTACTATACTCATTAAACATCAGGCAAGTTATTCTTATTTATACAGGTATCATCAAAATAATTATCAATCTCTATTTTACAAGCTATGTCAATTTGCTCCTCTCTCTCAATGCATAAACTCTGTACTAATATTTCATAATCTCTATTCACCTTAAATATTTCTATTTCTCTCTCTCTATTTCTCTCATCACAATATTTCTCACAACATTTCACATTCTCTCTCTCACTCCATGCAGAGGGTACCACTTTGTTACTACAACATCTGGCTCTACCAGATGCACAAAAAATCAAGGGACAATTATTTGTAGACCATACGTCTCCCAAATACACTCGTGAAGCATTTTCTTCACCAACAACCACACCACGGGAAAATTTTACCCTCTGTATACTCTCTTCATACTCTCTCATCAGCATTTGCTAACAACACTTCATTACTAAACTCTACTTCAACAAAATCTTCCTTATCACTCTCAACATTAATCTCCTTATTCTCTAATACCACGTTTTTACACATATCATTATAATTCTCATTTGTTTTACATTCATCACTTACCTTGTTATTAATTATTTGATTTGCTTTACTTTTAATCTGTTCTCCCACTGACTTTACCCACTTTCTCAATATCTCGTTTCAATCCGTTACACTCACTCTCACACTTAATTTTTACTTCATTAATATCAATTTTAAGTTCATCAAATTGTCTACTCTGTTCCTCAAATTTAGTGTCAAATTTACTTTTAATTTCCTTAAATTTTATATCATTATTGTCAAAACGACTATTCTGTACATCAAATTTATTGTTAAAATTACTGTTCATTTTCTCAAATTGATTTAGTATAACACTCATCATATCATTGTCTAATTTCTTACTACCTTTGTTGAGGTTGGAGTCAACTGGACTCCCGAGTCCTCTGTTATATTTGTTTCATCTGTAACACTTATTTTTATTTTATTGTCCTGACTCACGTTTGGAGTCGAGTGGACCTCAATATTATTCATAACAGCTGACTCATCAAAATTGTCAACATTCGTTATTTCATTGACATCGTCATTATTCCCTGCCATTTTTTATAAGTTTATAAAATGTTACATAGGAATTTTAATCTTATCCAA